>OZ004662.1:11381613-12750438 GCA_963924505.1 Agonopterix alstromeriana | reverse complement strand
GGTCTACAACGTAGGCTTTTTCAAGAGGTGTCTCGTTGAAGTCTTTTTTATGACCATAGCCGTCTACGACGTAGGCTTTTTCAAGAGGTGTCTCGTTGAAGTCTTTTCTATGGCCATACCGTTTACGACTTAGGCTTTTTCAAGAGGTGTCTCGTTGAAGTCTTTTCTATGACCAATAGCCGTCTACGACGTAGACTTTTTCAAGAGGTGTCTCGTTGAAGTCTTTTCAATGACCATAGCCGTCTACGACGTAGACTTTTTCAAGAGGTGTCTCGTTGAAGTCTTTTCTATGACCATAGCCGTCTACGACGTAGGCTTTTTCAAAAGGTGTATCGTTGAAGTCTTTTGTATGGCCATACCATCTACGACGTAGGCTTTTTCAAGAGGTGTCTCGTTAAAGTTTTTTCTATGACCATAGCCGACTACAACTACGAATAACAATCGTTAACCAATGTCAGAGGCAATTGGAAAAACTTGGGCGGTCTAAAAACTCTGACACAAGGGATGGCCACTACCTGATACGAATACTGCTGCTTCCGTCTACGACGTAGGCTTTTTAAGAAGGTTGCAAGAGGAGTCTCGTTGAAGTTTTTTCTATGACCATAGCCGTCTAAAGCGTAGGCTTGTTCTATATATAGCATTCAAAGTGTTTCAGGAGTACGAGATAAGAGTTGATTAACCTACTAAATTTTTGAAAATGATCTTATTGAAAAAACCTTACTGCCTTGGTTAATGGCTGATTGCGATACTTATATCGAAAGGATAGTCCATACCGTTATGTTTCCTGAAAGATTACATCGTTGCGCATCCTATGAGCTAAATTTGATCAGAGCAGACTTAATCCTTGACCTTGAACTTTTATTAGTAACGATATACAATTTATCCTGTCCGGTAAAGTGCTTCATACGTTTAAGGCTCAGCACCTATTTTTTAAAGTCAATTTTTTCCAACTTTTTTTTTGTTCGATAATACGAGACACTCCTAACATATCAAATTCTTCAAAATTAGTCTCTATGTATTGCTTAGTATACACACTTTGAAACTATATACGTTTTATCCTGTCAGGTACCTTGCGTCATAGGGTTAAGGCTCAGCACCTTTTTTTTAAAGTCAACTTTTTCGAATTTTTTTCGGTTCATAAGACGAGACACTCCTAACATATCAAATGCTTCAAAATTAGTCTCTATGTATAGCTTAGTATATACACTTTGTAACTATATACGTTTTATCCTGTCAGGTACATTGCGTCATAGGTTTAAAGCTCAGCACCTTTTTTTTAAAGTCAACTTTTTAGATTTTTTTTCGGTTCAAAAGACGAGACACTCCTAACATATCAAATGCTTCAAAATTAGTCTCTATGTATAGCTTAGTATATACACTTTGTACTTATACACGTTTTATCCTGTCAGGTACCTTGCGTCATAGGGTTAAGGCTCAGCACCTTTTTTTAATGTCTACTTTTTCGAATTTTTTTCAAGTCATAAGACGAGACACTCCTAACATATCAAATGCTTCAAAATTAGTCTCTATGTATAGCTTAGTATATACACTTTGTAAATTTATACGTTTTATCCTGTCAGGTACATTGCGTCATAGGTTTAAAGCTCAGCACCTTTTTTTTTAAAGAAAATTTTTTCTACTTTTTTTTTCGGTTGACAAGACGAGACACTCCTAACATATCAAATGCTTCAAAATTAGTCTCTATGTATAGCTTAGTATATACACTTTGTAACTATATACGTTTTATCCTGTCAGGTACCTTGCTTCATAGGTTTAATGGTTAGCACCTTTTTTTAAATGTAAATTTTTTCGGTTGACAGACCAGACACTCCTAACATATCAAATGCTTCAAAATTAGCCTCTATGTATAGCTTAGTATATACACTTTGTAACTATATACGTTTTATCCTGTCAGGTACCTTGCGTCATAGGGTTAAGGCTCAGCACCTTTTTTTTAATGTCAATTTTTTTGACTTTTTTTTTCGGTTGATAACACGAGACACTCCTAACATATCAAATGCTTCAAAATTAGTCTCTTTGTATAGCTTAGTATATACACTTTGTAACTATATACGTTTTATCCTGTCAGGTACCTTGCGTCATAGGGTTAAGGCTCAGCACCTTTTTTTTAATGTCAATTTTTTTGACTTTTTTTTTCGGTTGATAAGACGAGACACTCCAAACATGCTTGCAATGCTTCAAAATTAGTCTCTATGTATAGCTTAGTGTATATCCTGTCAGGTACATTGCGTCATAGGTTTAAGGCTCAGCACCTTTTTTTTAGAGTAAATTTTTTTGACTATTTTTTTTCGGTTGATAAGACGAGACACTCCTAACATATCAAATGCTTCTAAATTAGTCTCTTTGTATAGCTTAGTATATACACTTTGTAATTGTACACGTTTTATCCTGTCAGGTACCTTGCGTCATAGGCTTAAAGCTCAGCACCTTTTTTTTAAAGTCAACTTTTTCGAATTTTTTTCGGTTCATAAGACGAGACACTCCTAACATATCAAATGCTTCAAAATTAGTCTCTATGTATAGCTTAGTATATACACTTTGTAATTATACACGTTTTATCCTGTCAGGTACATTGCTTCATAGGTTTAATGGTCAGTACCTTTTTTTGAACGTAACTTTTTTCGGTTGATCAGACTTGACACTCCTAACATATCAAATTCTTCAAAATTAGTCTCTATGTATAGCTTAGTATATACACTTTGTAACTATATACGTTTTATCCTGTCAGGTACATTGCTTCATAGGTTTAAAGCTCAGCACCTTTTTTTTAAAGTACATTTTTCCATCTTTTTTTTGTTCGATAATACAAGACACTCCTAACATATCAAATGCTTCAAAATTAGTCTCTATGTATAGCTTAGTATATACACTTTGTAATTGTACACGTTTTATCCTGTCAGGTACCTTGCGTCATAGGCTTAAGGCTCAGCACCTTTTTGTTAAAGTCAACTTTTTCGAATTTTTTTCGGTTCATAAGACGAGACACTCCTAACATATCAAATGCTTCAAAATTAGTCTCTATGTATAGCTTAGTATATACACTTTGTAATTATACACGTTTTATCCTGTCAGGTACCTTGCGTCATAGGGTTAAGGCTCAGCACCTTTTTTTTAATGTCAACTTTTTCGAATTTTTTTCAAGTCATAAGACGAGACACTCCTAACATATCAAATGTTTCAAAATTAGTCTCTATGTATAGCTTAGTATATACACTTTGTAACTATATACGTTTTATCCTGTCAGGTACATTGCGTCATAGGTTTAAAGCTCAGCACCTTTTTTTTAAAGTCAATTTTTTCTACTTTTTTTTTCGGTTGACAAGACGAGACACTCCTAACATATCAAATGCTTCAAAATTAGTGTCTATGTATAGCTTAGCATATACACTTTGTAACTATATACGTTTTATCCTGTCAGGTACCTTGCTTCATAGGTTTAATGGTTAGCACCTTTTTTTAAATGTAAATTTTTTCGGTTGACAGACCAGACACTCCTAACATATCAAATGCTTCAAAATTAGTCTCTATGTATAGCTTAGTATATACACTTTGTAACTATATACGTTTTATCCTGTCAGGTACCTTGCGTCATAGGGTTAAGGCTCAGCACCTTTTTTTTAAAGTCAACTTTTTCGATTTTTTTTCGGTTCATAAGACGAGACACTCCTAACATATCAAATGCTTCAAAATTAGTCTCTATGTTTAGCTTAGTATATACATTTTGTAATTATACACGTTTTATCCTGTCAGGTACCTTGCGTCATAGGGTTAAGGCTCAGCACCTTTTTTTTAATGTCAACTTTTTCGAATTTTTTTCAAGTCATAAGACGAGACACTCCTAACATATCAAATGCTTCAAAATTAGTCTCTATGTATAGCTTAGTATATACACTTTGTAACTATATACGTTTTATCCTGTCAGGTACATTGCGTCATAGGTTTAAAGCTCAGCACCTTTTTTTTAAAGTCAATTTTTTCTACTTTTTTTTTCGGTTGACAAGACGAGACACTCCTAACATATCAAATGCTTCAAAATTAGTGTCTATGTATAGCTTAGTATATACACTTTGTAACTATATACGTTTTATCCTGTCAGGTACCTTGCTTCATAGGTTTAATGGTTAGCACCTTTTTTTTACATGTAAATTTTTTCGGTTGACAGACCAGACACTCCTAACATATCAAATGCTTCAAAATTAGTCTCTATGTATAGCTTAGTATATACATTTTGTAATTATACACGTTTTATCCTGTCAGGTACCTTGCGTTATAGGGTTAAGGCTCAGCACCTTTTTTTTAATGTCAACTTTTTCGAATTTTTTTCAAGTCATAAGACGAGACACTCCTAACATATCAAATGCTTCAAAATTAGTCTCTATGTATAGCTTAGTATATACACTTTGTAACTATATACGTTTTATCCTGTCAGGTACATTGCGTCATAGGTTTAAAGCTCAGCACCTTTTTTTTAAAGTCAATTTTTTCTACTTTTTTTTTCGGTTGACAAGACGAGACACTCCTAACATATCAAATTCTTCAAAATTAGTGTCTATGTATAGCTTAGTATATACACTTTGTAACTATATACGTTTTATCCTGTCAGGTACCTTGCTTCATAGGTTTAATGGTTAGCACCTTTTTTTTACATGTAAATTTTTTCGGTTGACAGACCAGACACTCCTAACATATCAAATGCTTCAAAATTAGTCTCTATGTATAGCTTAGTATATACAATTTGTAACTATATACGTTTTATCCTGTCAGGTACCTTGCGTCATAGGGTTAAGGCTCAGCACCTTTTTTTAAAGTCAACTTTTTCGATTTTTTTTCGGTTCATAAGACGAGACACTCCTAACATATCAAATGCTTCAAAATTAGTCTCTATGTATAGCTTAGTATATACACTTTGTAAATTTATACGTTTTATCCTGTCAGGTACCTTGCTTCATAGGTTTAAGGCTCAGCACCTTTTTTTTAAAGTAAATTTTTTTGACTATATTTTTTCGGTTGATAAGACGAGACACTCCTAACATATCAAATGCTTCAAAATTAGTCTCTATGTATAGCTTAGTATATACACTTTGTAACTATATACGTTTTATCCTGTCAGGTACCTTGCGTCATAGGGTTAAGGCTCAGCACCTTTTTTTTAATGTAAATTTTTTCGACTTTTTTTTTCGGTTGATAAGACGAGACACTCCTAACATATCAAATGCTTCAAAATTAGTCTCTATGTATAGCTTAGTATTTACACTTTGTAACTATTTACGTTTTATCCTGTCAGGTACCTTGCGTCATAGGGTTAAGGCTCAGCACCTTTTTTTAAAGTCAACTTTTTCGATTTTTTTTCGGTTCATAAGGCGAGACACTCCTAACATATCAAATGCTTCAAAATTAGTCTCTATGTATAGCTTAGTATGTACACTTTGTAACTATATACGTTTTATCCTGTCAGGTACCTTGCGTCATAGGTTTGAGGCTCAGCACCTTTTTTTTAATGTAAATTTTTTCGACTTTTTTTTCGGTTGATAAGACGAGACACTCCAAACATATCAAATGCTTCAAAATTAGTCTCTATGTATAGCTTAGTGTATATCCTGTCAGGTACATTGCGTCATAGGTTTAAGGCTCAGCACCTTTTTTTTAAAGTAAATTTTTTTGACTATTTTTTTTCGGTTGATAAGACGAGACACTCCTAACATATCAAATGCTTCAAAATTAGTCTCTTTGTATAGCTTAGTATATACACTTTGTAACTATATACGTTTTATCCTGTCAGGTACATTGCTTCATAGGTTTAATGGTCAGCACCTTTTTTTGAACGTAACTTTTTTCGGTTGATCAGACTTGACACTCCTAACATATCAAATGCTTCAAAATTAGTCTCTATGTAGAGCTTAGTATATACACTTTGTAATTATACACGTTTTATCCTGTCAGGTACCTTGCGTCGTAGGGTTAAGGCTCAGCACCTTTTTTTTAATGTCAACTTTTTCGATTTTTTTTCGGTTCATAAGACGAGACACTCCTAACATATCAAATTCTTCAAAATTAGTCTCTATGTATAGCTTAGTATATACACTTTGTAACTATATACGTTTCATCTTGTCAGGTACCTTGCTTCATTGGTTTTAGGATCAGCACCTTTTTTTTAAAGTGAATTTTATTCTACAAAAAATTCCCAAACCAATTTTTGACCACGAATGAACAACTCGTGATATATCATAAATCTTAAAACTAAGCTCTACATAGAGTATAGTATCCAGCTGTTATGCCTATGTCCATAGAGCTCTCTCAAGTGTAATGCTTCATAGAAAGATTTCCTTTTGAATGTTGTTATTTCAAGAAAAATATGCCTCATTTTCATCTCATCAAAACGACTATTCAAAACATATCAAAGTTAACAAAATTTGTCTTTTATATAGCTTAGTGCCTAAACATTGTACCTAGACACATCTCATCCTGTCAGGTACGTCCCTTCATAGTCAGCATCCCTTTTGTAAAACCAGTCTCGTAAATGAAAAAAGTCCTTTATTCCTCAAGTCATTATGGACACCTCCTAATGTATCAAATAGTTTGAAACGAGTTTCTACATAGTGTTTAGTACTTATTTATTAAGTCTATTCATAATTTATCCTGTCAGGTATGTTGGTTCATAGGCAGATTCCCCTTTGCATATTCAATTTAGACCTAAAAATTTAAAAGTTGATTTCTATTGGATTTTGGCTTGCAAATAATTTTTTGATTCATTTTTATCCAAGTTTAGAGCGCATATAAGTAATTTGTATTGCTTTTTTTATCAATTGCGCATGTTTTAGGTCTTAAAAATGTAATCAAATCGACGACTTCTTAATTTGGTCGGGTTAAAATTTGACTGCTAGGTTTGACTGCTAACTTCACACAGGTAATGAATACACAGTAGGAAAACAATTGGCTTAATAAATTAGGAACTTATTTTAAAAAAATTACAGAAAAATGTAGAACGATGGTACCCGATGGCAATGGCGTATACAAGGTCCAACTTAATACGGTTTTTAAGGGGATGATCAAACCGTCAAAATGAACAACTGTCTCTATGGGCCAATTTCAAAATCGGGAAAAAGATTAGCTGTCCCATAGGTACACTTGGGTCGGTATGCAGTTTTGTATGGAACCGCTGATTTCTTTTTTGCAATTTCTATGGTTGTACCCATAAAGGAAATTGTTCAGATTGATCTGCTTTGATCAGCAGATCAAAATAGGTCAGCTTTTTTCTAGATCTTTGGTGCCAGCAGTGATATTCCTGATACATCGGAACAACTGTATGTTTTACAAATGCCTTTAATTAACATGTTTATTTGTTCTTCTAGGTAAGGTTAGGTATAATTTAGCAGACGATGAGCATTTCTTTACTAAGAACACTTTAAAAAGCAGCCTGGAGTTATTATGATGAACTCTACAAGAGTAATTACTACTGTCTGTATTAATAAGTTAACTATATCTAAGTGCTTTAACTATTTTACTACGTTACATTATGTTTTCAAGAGGTTAATTAATGAGTAGTTATAAACCCCGCTGCTGGGGAACAGGCCTACACACATGGTGAGAGTGTATGGATGATAATCCACCACGCGTGCCAAATGCTGATTGGATAACTTCACATTCAAATCAGTTTTTAGGGCTCCGTACCCAAAGGGTGAAAATGGAACCCTATTCATAAGCCTACGCTGTCCGTCCGTCCGTCCTTGCTTCAAAAGGCTGTATCTTCTAGAGTGAAACTCATACTTTGAACTCAGCAGTTGAAAATGTCAATATTACTATGGAGATATGCATCTTTCTACTACTGATTTGACTTTCAAAAATCATACTTCAGGAGTGCGATCCAATACAATGATGATATTCAGTGAACAGGTTGAAATGTTCACTGAATGTTATCATTGTATTGGATTTGATGACAAATAATTAATAAAAAACATTAAGTAACAATTTAATCCACTAAATCCATAAAAACTGTCCAAGTGTGAGTCGGTCTCTCGCTAAGGGGCGCGGAAAAGATAAATTTTTGGTTAGTTAATTATATTGTGTGGTGGTACGGAACCCTCGGTACGCAAATAGCCCGACTCGCACTTGGCCTGTTTTTTATTATTTTTCGCGTATAAAGGATTTTTTACCGAAGAGCCAGTTTATAAATTGTTTATAAGTTCCTAAAACCTCATTGTTGCGTCTGACACTGGCTAGGATCGAACTGCCCTGCAAGATTAGCAGACCGTCTCTGCTCGGCTTTTAGTTCCCGATAATAGACGCGCAGTTCGTCACCATGATCATGGCTGTTATAGCATTACAGAATTAATTATCTACACTAATATTATAAAGAGGAAAGATTTGTACCTATTTTTGTATGTTTGTATGTTTGTAATGAATAGGCTCAAAAAGTACTGGGCCGATTTAAAAAATTCTTTCACCAATAGAATGCTACATTCTTCCAATTTGACATAGGCTACATTTCATTTTGAAAAAAATTAGGGATCCTTGGTAAAATTTGAACAATGTAACCGAAGGTGTAGAAAAATGAGTCTTAAAATTTATTTGTCTACCCCGTGCGAAGCCGGGACGGCCTGCTAGTTATTGCTAATTAGGATTATTACACAAACACCATGATTGATTTAGTCTAAAATTGTGAACACTAAAGTGTTTACTAGTGTTAAGAGTTTCCAAAGTGTTAACAAGTCTTTCAACGCATGTGTGTGTACTGAGATGGACGTTATACGAAAATAATATAAAAATCTCGGATCTGTTGTTCGACTAGCGGTGTCACTAATTCGGCATGTCAAGTATTTTTTTGGAGGGCTGAATCGAAAACCATTTCGAGATAATTGTCTCATAATAATTATTATTTTCTAAGTCTGCGATTTTAAAATGAAATAACGTCGTTTTTCGGCACGTCCAGTGACGTCACTGGAAAACCTGTGATCTACTTGGTAAACTTAAAATCAACATACAATAACTGGCCATTAAAAAAACATTCACAATGTCAGAATTTGACATTTGATGTTGCCGTTTCTGTTTTCAGCATAGAGTCAGAAAGAGAAGGCAGGAACGTTCGTATTTTTTTAATAAAGCAGTAGTTTTTCTTCATGGAGTTCGAATTATTTTCCCTCCACCATATTTGATTTTAGAGATTACAGATCAAAGTAATTTAAATATTAAATGTATATTGATAAACTGGATGCATCGCAATAAAAATTAAATTGGTTTCCTAAAATTCTTCTATCCGTGAAAAATATAAAATTAAGACCAAAAAAAAACTTGACATACCGAGTTGGCTCATCTCATTATCAGTTATGACCGCGGGCCATCAGGCCATGTTATCATAGTAGATCTCTACTCTCAATAGTTGTTCTGAAATATTGAATTATGCATCCACAAATGATGTAATTACTTACTTATTGTGTTTGTCGATTGAATGGATTCCATTATTATACCTAATTATAATTTAAATTACATTATTATGATGGATTGAGAACAATGTATTGATTTTAGCTAGCACGAGGTTACAATAATTGATTGTTAATTTAGAACTATGATTAGTTTCGATTGTTTGGGTTATTTATTGTCCATACTGAAATGAAGGTACTATACAAGGTCCATCTTAATATGCTGACACTTTTTAGGGGGATGACCAGACCATCAAACTAAGCAACTTTCTCTATGGGACCAATCTCGAAATCGCGATAAAAAATCAGCAGTTGTTTACATTTGGCTAGAGTAGGTTTGCAGTTTTGTATGGAACACATGTTTTTTTTTCGAGATTTCGATGTTGGTCCCATAGAAAAAGATGTTCAGTTTGACGGTCCGTTCATCCCCTTAAAAAAGTGTCAGCATATTAAGAAGGATCCTGTATACTATAGCTTTTTGGCGAAGCTTTTGGTCATGTTGAAAGGGACACAGTCAACACTTGCACTTTTTTGATCTGCCAAATGTTATTGCACACCTTTTCAAAAAATTAGACGTATCTATAAATTATAAACAAAAGATTATTTAACATTGATACAAAAAAGTTTTTCACCCGTTGTTTTTAACAAAGTACCAAGTAGTCTTAGAGACTTTCCCGAGACCAATGGTTAAATAAATATCACAGCATTACACAAACAGTATCGCGCACCCCAAGATAAACAGCGAAAACACTCATAAATAACCAGAAACGATTAACAAACCGATGGCTAGTGCAGAGTACCGTAATATATTCACTAGCTGATCCCAATTTGTCTGACCTAACGCAATATTGGGAGGTAGTCCTGTCATAGTCCAAGAGTCAGTGCTAACAATACAATTATTAAATAAATATCTTGGACATTGGCACACAAATTATCTAGTCACATTCAAGGTACCATACTCTAGCCTGTATTATGATGAGTAGACAATGATATATAATACATTATAAAGATACAAACATCCATGACTCGCATACAGATATTCATATACATCACATAAATATTTGTCTCTTATGGGATTCGAACCCATGATCAGCAGGCAGGTTCACTTACGACTGAGCTATCGGGCCGTCTAAAAATTGTATGTAGTTACTTCAAGTGTTATAAATGAACGAAAATCCCGAAAACCCTTTGTATAGAATCATAATTGTATTTGACATGCATCTTTTTTGTTACGTTCATTTATAATATCTTCGTAGGGAAAATTGCTTATCAAAAGCAAAGTAAGTTAGGTACAGGCAATAAGGTTTCACTGTAGGGCCTTTGCCTTCTCTCACCAGAGTGGGTAAGATGGAAAAGCAAAACGAGACTCTAATTAAACTTTGCAATTATTAATTCCTATAATTTGTTATTAATTCGGTATTTTTAAAAACTATGCTTTGGATTTTAATAAAATGTACCTTGTAATAATATTTAAAAAAAATGTTAATGAAAAAATAGTATGCCAACATCTCCAAAAATCTACGACTCTAGCCTCCCAAATTCATAGTTAACGGATCCCGTAGAAACGTAGAATACAATTTTGACAATAAATATCAACATAATAATTAGGTGAATTCCAGGGCATTGGCTCTTAGTCTATATCAGTTTGCATATCTATGTGGGGTCGTACAAAGCTTTTAAATCGTCGACGGCTTTGCCTTGGGACAGAGTAAGGACAAAACGAATCGCCATCACTTTTCACACGCTATTTCAGTTTCAAATAATTACTTTGTAGCAAGAAATAGAACAACAGAAATGAGCTTTAAGAGAAAATGATAAATTAAATCTACAACTTTTTGTTTGTGAAATAATTTAGCTCATGTAATTAAATAAATAGGAAAGAAAGAACACATTTCACATTCACTTGGCAGTAAAAATAAAGGCGTAAGTCTAAAGGCAGCAACTTACACACTCGTGGTGGTTGGAAACGGAGTTTCAGTTCGTTTAATTGTTTTCCCATTTGGAAAGCTCGCCGCATACGCAGAAGCCTCTTTGCGAACGTTTGCCTAGATAATTAAATTAAAACTTGCTTATAGGATTGTTTAAACGCGTTTCCACTCTTTATTAAATTCTACTAGGAAATCCTGTTGCACTATAAACGTGTTTTCTAGGTATTGACTGCTGCTATTTTGTACATAATAGCGTTTATTTTGTTGTTATGGAAATAGTGCTTTGTGCTTGTTCAAAATAAAGTTTAGAATTCGATAACCTCGTTGAAGCTATTACGCTTTTAAATGAGTTTTGTGAAACGCAATTAGAATCTAAGTAAATAAAATAAACAGAATCGTTTTGAAACGATGCTATAAAAGCACTACTTTAAAGACCTAGTTTTAATGACTTACCATTTTAATTGGCCTCATTTTCCCGTAATAATGGTTAAGTAAACAAAGTCGGGGTATAATTTATGAGGACAGTGTTTGTTTCCCTTGTTAAAATTAACCCAGTCCTCATGATATTAACAGAAAGTTTACAGACCCTTTTGTAACAAGTCACGGGAGATTGCTATGATTATAATACTATTAAAATACCTTTCGCTAGCAGGAAAACAATTTTTAATAAGAATAATGTCTAACGAATACAATAAAGATAAAGAGACAACATTCGTAGCTCGAGACGAGTTTTCGAGTGTATCGTCATCGTATTTACTAGATATTTTAAGATAAAATAATTCACTATTCCACATATATAAGCATAGAGATTTGTTTCTAGATTGTTTCTGAAAAATTTCATTAGATTTAATTGGTTCGTATTGTAAATATCACCAGACCTCTTTTTTATGCAATGCGCATTTACGCATTCAGAATAAACTTCTCTTAATAGGTAACTAGGTAAGTAGGTACATATAACGATTTTGTTACAATAACAAACAATTTTTTAAAAGCTGTGACGAAACAGATATGTTTAGTGACGAAACAGAAATGCTTGTATGGGCGAAAAAAAATGATGAGAAACAAAATTGTGGTGAATACAGTATTTATCATTTAAACTAGATACCTATTCAAATAGTCGACCTTACCACAACATCGCGCTAAAAAAGCTTGATAGTTGTAAGGTTCTGATGATCCCAAAATATCTTTCATTAAATAATGATAACGTACTCGACTAAAACCCATTTAAAGCCACTTGAAAATGTATCTAGTTACGAAATCTCGACAATCGAATTCACCTCGTACGAAGGGATGGATACAAAATACGTTTAGGGAAGACTTTAAAAGCACAATCACATCTTATCCAGACGAGATTTTTTCGCAAACCCCTTCGGAGTAATAAACTTTTATTCCGAAGTTGTAAGAGTACAAAAGATCCACCGCATCTCGGTGGGATGACTGGAGCTTTTAACTTAGGTATAATACAGTGCTTGTTATAACCACCTGGGAGTTGACAGGTTTGGTAAAGGTACCTATGTGAGAGCGAGAGAGAAGTAGTAACTCAAACGAAAATGCTTTTTTAACTTTTTTACTTTTCTAACCAACAATGGTACGAGACAGTAGGTGAGAAGAATAAGTAAGTTTGTTAGGTATTTTGCACGAAACAGAAATGTGCGAGAAAACATTTAATGTGCTTATGTTAAAATATATGAGTTGAATAAGTGTCTAATAATTATGCCTTCTTGTTATAGAACATTTTAAAATTTGAAAGTGTTCGAGTAGATACGAGTTTCCAATGTTCCTGAATATTTTTATTTTGGTTCCATACTTCACCGAATCACCCTTGGTGAAGTATGCCTCGCTCTCCCTTTCACTTTTACCCTAAGTAGTTTAGGTGTTAGCAAATGAACTAAATTCCGGAAAACCATTTTGTATTAATCGAGAACAGGAAAACATTTTACATCACGTAACTTTAGAGAAAAACACAAATTTTTTGGCGTTTAAACAATTATTGATTTCAACGATTTTTCTAGTTATTGTAGAGTCGATACACATCAAAGTTGTTAGTTGTAGCAATGTCTATGACCACCCCGAAAAGGATTACGGTGTTGTGAGGTATGTAGTAAGTTTTATCAAATGTTATTCAGCTATCTAATCTGTACACCGACTCTCAGTTTTCAAACTGAAGATAAATAATGATTCGTCATTTTAATTTCTGACAAAAATAGATTCTGCCTGAGTGGCGACACGATTGTAAAAGTATTAATATGTTAGCTTTAGTATCGTACTTAGAGATTTGTGAAAATATCTCAGTCAATAAATTAACTTTGTAAATAACCCTTATCGTTTATAACCCTTACTCTTATCGTTTCCACCTGCGTTGAAAAACGGTATCGCAGGGGATTGTATAAAATCCCGAATCATCGAGCGGACCGCAATGAGATGAACGCTTTTAGCGGAATTAAAACGTTCGACCACGGTCAATGATCGCATGTTTTATTGATGATAACGGACTCTGCAATACGCGATCTACTTCGTTTCCTTTGTGAAGACATCAAGCTCATGTTGGTGTTACTGTTTCGTTTTGTTACAATCAGTAAAGTTATTTGTCTCATTGATAATCGCACGAGGCTAATAAGGGATACGTTTTTATGCAGTATTTACCCGACTGCGCCAGAAGGAGGGTTATGTTTTTTGAGCGTATGTATGTATGTATGTATGTAAGTATGTATGTATGTATGTATGTATGTTTGTATGTCTATTTCTTTGGCACGGCCTACAGCCCAAACGGCTTGATGGATTTTAGCGTATGAGGTGTCATTGGATTCGTAAAAATCGTGAGAGTGACATAGGGTATATTGTTTCAAGATGGCGTCTATGAATTAAAAAAGAGAGGGGGAACAACCAATTTTTTTTTTGCTAAAAATTACAATATGGGTATCAAATGAAAGCTAGTAATCAGACGATTCCAAATATATAAATATCATAGTACTTTTATGTTACCGTTTCGACACAAGACTAAAAAGTATGAAATAAACTAAATTATTAAGATAAACAAAAAACCCGACTGCATAAAAAACCTGAAAGTCTGGTTACCGAGTCATTATCAGCCTTTATAAGTCTCACTTCAAGGCACAGGCCTACCCTAAAGAAGGGAGTATGGGAAATTTGCGTATGTGAAGTCCACCAATCCGCATTAGGCACATGTGGTTGATTAACGCAAATACATACATAAACTCAAGACCATAATCACTTTTGGGGTGATCAGAAACCTTGCTACAACTACCGACTATATTTAGGTCCAGTAGGGTTGCAATTTTGTATCGAAGAGCTGATATTTTTTTCGCGATTCCGATGTTGGTGCCATAGAGAAAGTTGTTCAGTTTGATGGTCTGATCATCCTCTTAAAAAAGTGTCTGTATATTAAGAAGGACCCCATAGAGAGAAAGTTGTTTAGTTTGATTGTCTGATATATCTCTGAAAAATCCGTCAGCGTATTAAGACGCTCCCCATACGTAAACGCAGGGCCGGGCCATATTTTCATGGTTTTTAGAAGCTATCTTCTCTTTATTTGAAAGACATACAAATTAATGAAAAATATAGCAATGATCTTCAACATCTTGGCTTTATTTGCTATGAAGTATATTTCTTATTTTTCTAGAAAATACATATCTGAAATCTGTGTTCAAAGGATGGCCATAATATTGGAAAAAATCCGTATTATGTGCATCTACTTTATAAGTTAAAGTCACTTTTACTTGCGACATACACCATTGTGTGGACAATATTAAGATCTAAAAATGCTATTAGATAATTGTAAAACTTGATGCGAATTCTTATGATTTTCGAATTTGATTTTCTTGGACTAGAAGGCACCATGGTGACATACAAGCCAGTCAAAAATAGGTATACCTACTAAAATGACGTAGTTTAGTAGAGGTGAGGCGGCTCTGAAAGGGTCAAGGTCGTTCGGTCAGGGAAACCTCTTAAGAACCATATAAACGTAACGAGAACGTATAAGCAATCAAGAACGAATTCAGAAGTGATGAAACAGGCACTAAATATGCTAAAAGTCAACCAAAGGCTAAACCAAAGGCAAACATATCACAGTAAAATAAAACCATACTGGAACTGTCGGTGACAGTAGCAAAACTTCTGATCACCCCGAACGGTATTACAATCATGAGTTTATACGTACGTATTGTGGTAAATTGTAATTATAGGTAGGTATGGTCTACATCGAAGCACAATAACTGAACGAAATGGTAAAAGTAATTAAAAGTTTCCCAAGTGATGTTTCATTAAAATGGAATAATTTTACATGGATGATCATGAATGAAACAATGCAGAATTTAATACGACTACGAGATTTTACTAATTACCATCGGAATCGAAGTTTAATTACTACTTCGGGGTAATTTTGATATTGATTACTTAATACCTACTAGTTTCAAATATTATTCATATAAATATGTTACAGCCATGTTGTCCTATTTTTTCGAGCGTATGTATGTATGTATGTATGTATGTATGTATGTATGTATGTATGTATGTATGTATGTATGTATGTATGTATGTATGTATGTATGTATGTATGTATGTATGTATGTATGTTTGTATGTCTATTTCTTTGGCACGGCCTACAGCCTAAACGGCTTGATGGATTTTAACGTTTGAGGTGTCATTGGATTCGTAAAAATTGTGAGAGTGACATAGGCTATATTATTGTCTTTGTGTTTTGCATTTTTCAGTCCCGAGCGATACTTAATTTTTATGATTCCGTACCCAAAGAGTACCCTATGCATAAGCCTACGCTCGCTGTCCGTCCGTCCGTCTGTCTGTCTTACCTATTTAGGGCTGTAACTTTTGAACCATAATAACTAGACAGTTGCAGTTACAATTTCACAAAATGTACATTATTAAGGCGGATTTGCTAACAAATAAGAATGTCAAAAAGTAAAAAATTAAGGTGGCCTCATACATGAAACTTGTTTTTGTCAACGTTTTTTCTTCTCACCTTGTTATTCCATACCAAACTTCAAATCTACTTAAGCTAAATGTATGGGATAGCTGATTTT
Source organism: Agonopterix alstromeriana (assembly GCA_963924505.1). NCBI lineage: Eukaryota > Metazoa > Arthropoda > Insecta > Lepidoptera > Depressariidae > Agonopterix > Agonopterix alstromeriana. Next base: position 12,734,019 of record OZ004662.1, on the reverse strand, counting down.
TTTTCACGATTTCGAGAGAAAGTTGTTCAGTTTGATGGTCTGATCGTCCCCTTCAAAAAGTGTCAGCATATTAAGAAGGACCCTATATGGCGTGATAGAACGAATAAGGCGTGAAAGCAAACTATAACACTATAACTAACTTTCACTTTTATATTAAGCCTGTCTGGATTTAGGTATCCTTTTGGTTTTTGTGAGCATTACTACAATGGAATGCCATACTAGCCTTTAGTTTTCGTTACCGTAACAGTCTATCGACTTACAGCGATCATTCAAATTATCGTTTTTTGCATGTTTGTATTTTGAATTTAGGTAACGTTCTTGGCATAACATTCTGATACCGTGCTAATGGCGAACTTAAGGTTTAAAGAATATTTATTTTCTCAAAAGAAATTTACATTTCACTTATATGAGAAACAAAGTTATTTCCAACTTCTTACGTGCTAGTAAGTTAACATAATTAAGGTGGGTATAATATTGTGTTGCGAACTTATATTTCTAAACAAATAAGACCATGTTCACCTAAAGAACTAATGATCCTTAATGTAAAGCTTTAAGGTGGTTACTAGCTTAACAATAATAGTAGGGTTGAAGCGAAACATTTTTATGCGTACGACTCGACAATAACAAAAGGACTGGTCTTTAGAAATCTCATCAACAACAAACTTACCTATAACTACAGGGTGTTAGGGTAAACAGTTGCATTACTTTAAGAGGTTATGTATGGGTACATTTTACCCATGATACTTAACAACTTTCCCTATGAAACCTACAGAAAATTCCGAAAAAAATAGTTTCATACAATCGTTCGAACAGCAGATTGCATTTAGTATGAAAGTCCAAATTTATTTTGCGAATTTCCTATAGGTATGTTTCATAAGAAAAGTTGTTCGGTATCATATGGGTACAATCACCCCTTAAGTAATGCAACTGTTTACCCTAACGCCATATATATTTCGCAAAGTATATGCATGTATGTATAGGTATGATTGTATTTAATTAATGTTATTTTTGTTACAGGTATTTCACAATCTTGCTTAACTGCAAGAAGTGATTTTCTGTGGAAATTTAATTGTAATGTGAGTACCTATGTTTATTATTTTCAAATACCTACATGACGTCACACTGAATTCTCAGGAAGCATAATTTCTATAGACCCTTAGTAAGCCGGCTTTCTTCCAGAGCTGTGCGTGGTAGCGTGGCTGTGAAGGAAAAATAGAGCAATAGCTCGGACGTTCGATCACGACATACGGAAATTCAAGGAAATTGAAGCTATTCTATTGGTGGATGTTTTCCTTGCTCATCGCCTTGCTTCCCCGCTCACCTCTGGACCCTCTGGTGGACACCACCCAAAATCCAGCCTTATTTTTTCGGTGTACTTATATCAACTTTGTTGCAACTACCACAAACTATTACAACAACTCTCTTTTTGATACTAAAGAAGTTAAGAATAAAAAATATATAAAAACCGCATGAAAATAAAATGATGCATTTGACGGTTTTCATACAATTATTTAATATCAGTATCACAGCAGATCACAACGAAGAAAGGAAAACGGATAATAGTGGTAAACGATTTTTAGCGTGACGACAGAAAATTGTTTGTTTGCGGAAATTGTTTGTTTTCTAGAGGATTTATATTTAAACTAAGCCCTTATTTACCTATGGACTTCCATTTACCAGTTTTCTAAAATTAATTCCCAAATGTGTTAATATGAAAGATGGGAAAACAATCTGTATACGTATAGCTGCAATAGGCAGAGTTACCCAATACCTACTTGTTTACCTATTATTATCTATAGTCGTATTGATAGGTTGGGGGGCTTCCATTAATTACGTGAGGGGGGCAATCTTATGTTAGGGGCGGAGTCTCGTCAAATTTCACGATTTTGTTTTTAATTAAATCAAATCAAGTACAGATTTATATATTTACCCTATAGTGGGTCCAAGATAACTCCGTGATTTAATTATATTTTTAAAGCTGTTTGAGAAGTCAACACTTTATTATACACCAAAAATATATAAGATTAATTAACATTTAACATCAAATTAAAGGTCTTGCGGCTCAAACATTTTCAGAAAGTAAAATAATTGCTATAAACGATCTGTCAAAATTAAAATCACTATCTATCTTGGACAAACTTTAAACATACGTATTTTGTTCATTTTTTTTAATACATCCAAAGCCAACAACTAAAAATAAGCAGGAAAATCTCACGTGAAATTAGGGGGTGAGGGGGTCGAGCCAAATTTCAAAACACCTCAAGGGTGGAGGGAAAGTCAAAAAAATCTCCAAAATCGTCTCACGTAATTAATGGACGCCCCCTTGGAGTGAGAATGGTGTGAGTTGACAGTGGTACTCGTACCCTTATTCATTGACCGCCGCAGCGCTGTGTTGCCCAGTAGACCGTGTCGCGTCATGCTCTGCCACCAGTTTTACTTTTTAAATGAGATAATGTCAGTTTTATCGAGGAAACATTTTATTTCAGCCTCATAATTTTGTTAAAAGCTCCGGTGGGCTCGATAATTGGAATGGACTTTTTGTTAAGAATACTTTCTTCTAAAGAAAGAGCAGGTACTGCCTACAAAATATTCCCAATGAATAGACACCGATGAAAGAATTCTGAAAATGTTCAAATGATACAAATTTAATTTACAATGTTTTTAAAAATAAATTGAATGGATAGGTGCAAAAAAATGGTGTAGAACAAAAGGGGATTGGAAAAGTATTTTGAGCACGTCCATCCCCGCAAGCTGCTCCGGGCTTTGGGCACCGCAGTGACTTTTAATTAATTAAAAAAAGGTTTGTAACGATCCAAACTGCAAAAATATTCAGCAGGGGGTTTCTTATTTACTAATGTTACCTATGTTTATGAATTCAGAAGTTTGTTGAATGTGTGTGATTGTTCTTTCTTCTTCACGTCTAAAGTTGATCATTAACCCCCGACGCAAAAAGAGGGGTGTTATAAGTTTGACGCCAATGTCTGTGTGTCTGTCTGTCTGGCTGTGGCATCGTAGCTCTCGAACGGATGCACCGATTTTGATGCGGTTTTTATCGTGAAAGCAAGTTTCCATGCGGTGGTTCTTAGTTATATTTGGTAAAAATCGATTCAGCAGTTTTTCATGTAACTTTAAAAATGATGAAATAACATTAAATTACAAATTTAAAAACCCCCAATGCTAAAAACAAACATTTAAAAAGTAAAAAATAATTCTGTCAGTTCGGGGATGTAAGCAAATTTATGTTTTAATTCTTAACTCTCTTAAAGATATATTAGGTCAATTAATGTGTCGGGGACCGCAAGTGATTGTAAAAAAATCTATGGTCATTTCATATCTTTAAAAGTGTTAAGAAGTAAAACATACATTTACTTACATTCCCAAATAGGTGACCGAATTATTTTTTACTTTTTAAATGTTTGTTTTTGGACTTGAGGGTTGTTTTTCTAATTTAATTTGGGCGAGAGGTAGCCCTAGCACCCTAGCCCTAGTGTGTTGTGATAAGGGTTTTTAAAAATTTTATACACAGCGAACTATTTATTTCTTTATTCGTAGTTTATACCTATCCCAAAGAAACAATTCTTCACGCCTACGAAAAATTATTTTATTTATGACGGGATTTGTCTATGGCATTCTTTCTTTATTCTTGCCTTCAATATTATGTGCTTCATCCTCTCAAAAATAGAAAAAGCAAAATCTTTTAGAAGAGGAATTTCAATAATCTTTTAAAATTATATTAAAAATTACAAAGCCGTCAAATATGTAATATTTTTTTCGCATAATCAAATTATCCAGTAAAATTATCTTCTTCGCTATACCCAATTATTTCATTTCTTTGTCCATCGAAGAGAATACAATATTTTTTGTCGCGCAGGCCGTAGGTTTTTCTTTTATGTAAATTTTATAGATAATAAATAATCTGTTCAATGAATTTAATACTACTGACAAAGAATTGAATTTATTTTTACATTATTCAGTCAATTAATTTTACTTTTTGAAAGCGTACTTAATAACGACTGGTTAATGTGATGGTTACAATTTCAGTAGGCCTACCATGAGTTTTCACTGTACTTTACTACTGTAGTTACGTCGCCTATTTCGTATGGTAGAAATTAGTTCTCAACGTAACCACTAGGAGCGCTGTACTAAATTCAATACATAATTGGTGACGTAACCACAGTAGTAAAGTACAGTGAAAACTCATGGTAGGCCTACTGTTTGTAAAACTATGAGTCCTAGGTTTGATTACCATTTTTTTCAAATGGTCGGTAGCACAGAACATTATAAGAGGGGTTAGAAATGCAAAGTAGCGCTTTTGCTTCGGAGACGGCTGTCGCCACTTGTCTTCCCGCTCACGCTGCTACAATTACTCATGCCCTCTCGCTCGCACCACGCCGCGCGCCTTATGGTGTTATGCAAATCATTGCATAACCTGTAGCGACACGATCCACGCCTATTTTGCACTTCTAACCCCTCTTATAATGTTCTGTGGTCGGTAGTGCCGTAATAGATGCTGAAACCTCGAAAATATCCGATACATGTATTTTATATGCCGTTGAACTTGACAATACAATATAATAGAATATGTTAGCAAACTGAACACAAAACCTGAATAAAACATTATATTAGTATAAAAGACTAAAGAATAACTTTTGACAACGAATAGAAATGGGCACCTTACCTTTCTAGTTTCCATTTACGTAGACGATAAAACAAGAAAAAGATATATTTTCAGATCTTAAAAGTTAAGTAGGTTTAATCTTGTTAATATTTTTATGATGTTTTGTTAAATTTCGAACAACTTTAGAATGTTTCCGGTACCACACATCAACTCAAATTTAGCCTTAACTAATTAGTTTCATGGTGTTAATTACAAGCGAGGATTAGATTACTCGACACTCATTATCTTAATTAAATAAGATGGCTTTTATCAAAACACGGGTCTTAATAAATGGGAAAATGAAGAAAGTGTCGTCTCTCTCTGACCAGGATCTGAGCACGCTCTCGCAAATTAAACAACTCCGACAATTTTGTTTGTGTTTACAATTTCAAATTAAACTTGCTGTTTTGTTTTTAAAAATAAGTAGTTAAACCCATGATACTAGCTTCATTGCAAAGTGGTAGATTGCGGACTTTTCTTTCGAGAACTTTGTAAATATTTGTGTCATTTTGAATCAAAAAGGAAGGTCCCTTTTGGCATGCGTAGTTTGCGACGTTATTATTTTGGAAACATAGATAGTTGGAAAATATTATCGTCGAAAATGCCTGATTAGAAGCCTCAAGACAGTTACATTAATTTAGAGATTTCGACGCTGATACATACAGGGTGAAATTGATATCATTAGCATCCTTTTAAACTAAGAGTCTACCCAACAAACTGATTTTCTTGCTCCGATCCGTTTGCTCCCATTGTAAAAGTTGTTCAGTTTGATCGGTAGACTCTTTAGACTCTTAGTTTAAAGGATGCTAACGATATCAATTTCACCTATAGGTAAAATAGGTGAAGTGATTGAAAATCATCAATCAAAAGTAATTTTTTGCTAAATTATCGTACAGATCGAATTCTCAGATTCAATATTTCCAAAGTCTTGTTATACAGGGTGTAAGGATAGGTATTGCAGTATATTATGGAACACCTGATTTTTATTGCGCTGAGATGTTTGCTCCCATAGTAAAAGTTGATCAGTTTGATGGATAGAGTATGTGGTTTATAGGTTAATTATACTTTTCCTTACACCCTATATTAAACCTACATCATCAATATCTTAGTTACAATTACAAACAGTTCACAGCAACGGTATCTAATGATAAGTGATCATAATTTTGTGGAAATTTGCTCAGTTGATGAGAAATTCATCACAATTGTGAGACGTGAACACGATTGAAAAAACAAAACACTATTCATTATCCCCAAAATTTGTCGCAATCTCTTTTTATCGCACCCCAATGTCTGCGCTGAATTTATAGAGATAAGTGTACGTACCTCTAGCCGGTTAGTACGGATAGCAAATAAATGAGTCCGCTCGGTTTGATTCATGTGAATGGGGATCGGAAATACCGGCAACAAATAAAACAAATCAAACTAGAGTACAGAGAACGAGTCCCGAATTCACTGCTGGTCCACAATTCGGGGCTTAGGTACTTTTAGTCACTACATTCTTTTTTATAAAAGTCTTTTGATTGGGTATCTGTCAGGCAGCATTGTTTCATCATTCTGAACGGTGGCAGCTAATGAAAAGCTCTACGTTTTCATGCTCTATTAACGGTTAATTGATGGCGCAATTCTATAATTGCGTTTGTGATTTTGGTTTGTTGTAAAAAGAGGTTAATTATAGGTTTACAGATTTTATCTGTCTACTTGAATATCTTGACATTATGTCTACTTGATTAAAACATTACAATTTTATAAATTCAGAAACAACGAAGAATAAGAAACATAGATATTTTATTATACCTATGTTAACATTTTTGATAAATATCTCTATCAAATGGCTGAAACGTTTAAGTGCAAACCAACTAATTTGTGAAAAAGGTAATTAATTGTAATATACGAAAACTTATTTTTCAACAATAATAATTATAATACATTACAAAAATACAGTCCCTATAAACTTATATAGCTTGTTCATAAAAAACATAATAATAATAATGTTTGGAAAACGGAACGCAGGCAGGATATTGCGCTATGCACATCGCGACACCCGACACCTGTGTGTGACACCAAAGAGTTCTGCTTGACACCACAATATTGCCTTTTATTGTCAACATGCATACACATACAGTGGTACACGCAGGATTCAAGTGGATTAGCTCTTTTGTTAGTAAAAATAAATCGGCGGTTTTACCCGTGCCTATCAAGTCTGCAGCTGCAGTAAGTATTTTAAGGCAAAATTGAGCCACATATATTTTCGGAATCCTTGTGATGGTTACTAGTATAACGATCGACCATACTTACTGTACTCTTGCTTACCATTTGTACCTCTTTCGAATAGAGATATTACATCTTAATAGAGCTTGAGCTTACAAGGATTCCGGAAACATACAACACAACACCGCCAAAAAAAAATTTACTGCAGTAGGTATTGATAAACATGGCAGTTTATTGAATGTGCATTATACAGGGTCCTTCTTAATATGCTGACACTGTTTTAAGGGGATGTTCAGACCGTCAAACTGAACATCTTTCTCTATGGGACCACAATTGAAACCGCGAAAAAAAAATCAGCGGTCTGTAGTGAGTGGGTGCAATACATGCCTCGAAACTGAAGCATACAGGTTTCCTCACGATGTTTTCCTTCACCGAAAAGCTAGTGGTGTTACAAATCGTACATAAATTTCGAAAAACTCATTGGTACGTGTCGGCCTGGACGGGGATCGAACCATCGCCTCCTGCACTGCAGGCAAGGTTACTCGCCACTGGACCACCACGGCTTTTTTAGTTTTTCTCTTATTTCTCAATTAGTTTAGAATGAACTAACTACTACTACAGATTCATAAAATAGTGACTTTTGATTAAAATGTTCTTATACCGATCAATTTATTACAGTGATTTAAAAATGTATCAAATCATTTTCACGAGGAAAGTATTACTTTTAAAATCAAATTGATTTCAATATCAAACTTTATGAACAATTTCACAGCGAGTTGATCGTGAGTTGGGACTGATAGTCATTAATAATTCCACTGTGGACGTAAAAATGGATCACCGTGTAATGAACACAGAAATTGTGATGTATGTACAAGTTGTAATGAGAATTCATTGTGACAAAATGCAGTTAGCTCATTCATTGTAAGCGGTAGGTGTTGCGAATAAAATCTAAATTCAATTTATCGAACAAACAATATGGGATCTGAACACCCAATTTGGATAAACTATAAATAGATTAACCCTAAGTCTCACAAAAAAGGAGAAATGAAACAAAAAGTTGACTAGAAAAGAAAATGATGTATTGTATAGCGTAAATATTGGAAGGGATAACACTCTGCAGTAATAATAGTTTATTATAAGAGGATACAAAGAAAATGAAGGGCTTTCAATTAAAGGGGCATTGGCAAAAGAGAAATTGGTAGGCTCGCAATAATATCTGCGCTGAGTGGACATTATTGCCAGTTATTAGGTCGGGCCACTTTATCGCTGCCGAACACTCTGAATTCTAAATAGCCGAGCACTTATTAACAGGATTATAAAGGTGTGTTTCCACTGGCTAACATTAGTGGGCGATGCAGGAGATGTAATGGAATGTAGCTCTTAGTCTTTGAAATGGACAGCACATCAAAGCAACAACTATTAGATGTCAAGAGCAAGCTATCACTGGATGCCCTGGATGATTACTTTGGATGAATAACAATGTATTATCAATGCTTAAACTGTGTATTTCCGGAAGCATAGTGTGATTACATTACAAGTTCATGTCAACAGTTTATGATTTTAGGGTTCCGTACCCAAAGGGAGAAAACGGGACCCTATTACTAAGCCTGCGTTGTCCATCCGTCCGTCCGTCCTACCTTTTTAGGGCTGTAACTTTTGAACCGTAATAGCTAGACAGTTGAAATTTTATAGAATATGCGTAATTACCGGGGATTTGTTAACAAATAACAATAAAATGCCAAAAAGTTAAAATTACTGGGGGTGCTCATACAAAAAACTAGTTTTTATCAACGTTTTTTCTTCTCGCTCTATCGTAAAAACGGTAATACGACAAGCATCAAACTTGGTGTGATTATAGAGCAAACTCTACAGTATAACAACAAATAATAAAAACCTGCCAAGCGTGCGTCGGTCTCGCGCTAAATGTGCCGGGAAAAACAAAACTTTTTCCTAAGTTAATTTGTTGTGTGTAGTGGTGTGGTACGGAACCCTCGGTGTGCGAGAAGCCCGACTTGCACTTGACTGGTTTTATTTAATGCTTGCCTTTTGTCTCATCTTGCTCATGCTATCCGGTGGAACTAGTCCCTTATTACCTCTTCTAGGAATATCTTTCCAATACCAATTTTTCACTAAGAAATTTCTACCATCACAAAGTTTTCTCATCAACTTATTGGTCGCCGTCCAGTTGAATTAATAAAATGAACTTTGTAATTAATTTTTGATATTTATAAAAGAGGAAAGATAACCTGACAGTTCCCTTTTCTGTGTAATATTAATTACATTTTGAGCTGCATAGCATAATTCGGAAGTAATTTACTACTACAAAGACATCCATTATCACATAATACGAGTATATTGTTTTTATACGGACCTAAATTAAATTGAGCTCCGAACGAATGACATTCATATATGGAGGGCGTTACATCGCTTGCAATTTTTCATGTTTTAATTGGCTCTTTTCCAGGGAGAATTTCAGTGATTGCTTTTGTATCAGTATAATCTCAAAGGAAAAGAAGGGAGGGGAACATTGTTATTCGATTCAATATTGCGAGCAGCTGCAACGCAATGTTACAAGAAAGATTGCGCTCTTTTCTCAAGTGACTTGAAGAATCAAGCTAAAACGTGCTGCCTATTTATTTCTGCTGTTTTAATTTACCTTTGCTTTTCCTGTCCTTTGTCTTTTTATTGCACACCCAGTAGGCTCAGTTGAGCGTAATACAGAGATAAGTTTAAAAGAAATGCCTCCCTTAATCTCATTGTTGTGCAAATACTCCAAAACTGGGACCCGGTTTAGGTTTGGAGGATTATTATTGGTGGATGCCGAGACCCCGACCTCGTTATATAAAAGCAAATTACTTTCCACCTTGACAAGTAATTTCTGTTATGAAAACGGTTTCCTGGGGACTAATTTTCGTTTCTGTGAGTTAAAGAAATTGAATTGCCGAATTTTCTTTAAGAAATCATGGTTATGTTCAGTTAGTGGAGTGAAACTTTGAGAACTGTAACGAACAACTTTTTTATGATAACGATATCATTTTGAGTTTTATTATGATGCTCAATCCGTGTGATCCGTGGAGTTTCATAACATTTAAGTGTGAAACTTATTTTTCCTTGGTTTGTCCATTAATATTTAAAATATAAAGTATTTTTTAAATTGATTTTTATACTTTAATGGATTTTAAAATTTTCTTGAGTTTTCGGCATTATTTCCATTGTTACCTGGGCCGGACAAATTATTATTAGCTATAAGAAAATTTCGGAGAAATTTCAAAATGATGATTAGTTTAAGAGTCAGACAACTTCGATAAATAATTGATAGAAAAATCTGTTTTGTATATAAGCTTTTATGTTTTTGCGACATAATCACAGAATAAATATTAGTATCTACTACCCGTACAGAAGAATCACTTCGAAAACAGATTTAAATAAATAGCGACTCTCTCTGCACGTCAAAGTTATTCGTACCCGTCCTATGTGAACCGAGTCATTAGATATGAAAACTTCCTTTACATAGTCTCCATCTTTCGTTCTTTCACGTGCTGGCATCGTGACATTGCTAGGGTTTTCAAGTCTCGCATTGACTACTCACAAAATGGTGGCAAGTATAATAGATTTGACTAAGAAGTTTACACGTTATACCTGACCTATTACCATTCACCCCTTGGAGGGATAGGCCGTCAATGGCGTACACTCAGGGTAGACACAAATACAGTGAAACCCAAATAATTCCTAAACTAAATCATTTTGTTTAATAAATGACTGACTGATGACTTTTAATTGTTTAATTAACATATTTTAAACAAATCAAAGTCATTTAGTAAACAAAATGCTTTTAGTTTAGAAATTTTTAGGGTTTCTGCACTCCGGGTAGGCAAAAAGTCAGCGAACCCAATAATTTCTAAACTAAAAGCATTTGGATTTGTTTAAAAACAGGTTAATTAAACAATTAAAAGTCATTTATTAAACAAAATGCTTTTAGTTTAGAAATTATATGGGTTTCACCCTGAGTGCTCGCCACTATCGGTCAAGCGTACCTGAATTGTGGAGTGAGACAGGCCTGACATAATCGTCGAATGGTTTTCGAATTTTAGTACCTTTCCTTAATGAAATGTTGTCCATTATCAATTGTAACAATAATTGCCGTGTCTTTACTTACAATAATTTCACAGACGTTTTGCCCGTTTGTAATGTTATGCATTACTTACAAAAAATTGTTTTGCTCTATATCTTTACTGCCATGCAGTAATGCCTGATGATGTATAGGAATTCCATAGCGCCCGGTGTTCCCAGTTTGCCGTGCTTGGCTGAACGCTGAGCTGACTGCGCAAGTGGTTCCGCACCCGACCCCCTTAATTGGTAAATCTTAGCTGACTCCGCTTTTTGCAATTAAGCAGACGATCTATGCTACTGTTTTAGTGCAGAATTTAATGCATCGCATGTATTAGTGTATACATAACCTTAGCTTAAGAATTTATATTATAATAGTCACTAAGCCGTGTTATGTTGTAGAGTTACTGGTCGCATCTTCTTTACAGCGAAAACACTTTAAGCTGGTAGCTTCAAAAAGAGATTTGACGTTTAATAAGTGGGCTTCAAGATCCTATATTTAATAAATTATTTTGAGTTTGTGTTAGAACTCAGGGTAATTTATAGATAGTGTAATTGTGTTACAATGGGTATAAAGATCGATGAGATAACAATAAAAGATTTCAATTTGATTAACGGCTGTTACAAAAATATGGTTTCTGATGGATTCTTGTTGCTTGTAATGTTATATTGAACTTAGTATTTCGTCATTCCTTTGAATGTTTCGTTAACACAAACTGCTAATGGACACTTAAACCTACATGTAAATTTAAATGCACTTAACACTAATCACTGTGTTCTACTTCTGCTACTCTAACGTTACATAAGCTCTCTCCATGTTCTGAAACTCCTTGTGTCAAAGCTTGAACCCATCGACAAATATTTCTAATCTAACGGGAGGTAATTGGCTGAATTTAACCCTTTCTCGTTGCGATATCGGAATTCAGAATTTGACTATCGATCGTACATGTAATTGAAACGGTATAAGTTAGCGACATTCCGGTCACGTCCTGGAGTTGTCCCGGGGACTGGAGGCGTTCCTCCGATCTCGGATACTCAATACATTACAGTTATCAACGCCGCGAAATCAATTATCAACACGTGTTTGTTTCTAGTTGTCTCTCGTGTACGTGTTTAGAGAGAATGAAAGTTGTTGCTGCAACTGTTTTGTTTTACTGTGAAAAATAACGATAACAACAAACATTAATCGATTTCACTTTCTTCCCCCGTCTTACTTTCTGATAAAAAGATCGGCAAACTTTTTCTTGATAAAAAAATCGGCTAAAAAAATTAAATTCCTTCACTTTAAATTTCCACCATAAAGCATAGATAAGCGTAAAAAGTTCTTTTGCGGAATAAACGAGTTAAATCAACCATAAATTTGGCCTCAATGGGCGTTGCGAATAAGTTATCATCGGCAGTTACTAAAGCGAAGCCGCGAGTTTTATCTTCCGATAAGGGTGCCTTTTTTCGACGACTTTGAAAACATTTTGTTACGTCATGTATATCGTTACTCAATTTGGCGTTATCGAATGTGGAATGTTTTCGTTTCCGCCATATACCCTCATAAAATAAAAATTCATCTTTCAATGGCAATTTATACAGACGTATACAACATGACAAGATCTTGAAGGAAACATAAAAGCAAAATGTCATTGCTGTCTATCAGTGGAGACCTGTAATTTCTGTTACAGACATGCATGCATTAACAATTGTTCGTCTTCCATGGTCTTCCAAATAAAATAAAACAAAATAAAATTGCTATAGATAGACCTAGTAGTATTTCTCTTAGTAGATCACGATAGAAGCAATTAAACAATTTGTGATGTAATTGTGCGCAAAAGCATTGAATTAATGCGAGTCGTGAGAAGTATACATATAAGCGCGTGCGCCGCGATTTGAGACACTTCCCACCCATTATACTCCTATCCATCTGTGATGTCTCGCGATTTACTAACGTCTGGTATAAAATATGTGGGACTAATTATATAGCACACTGCAGAATTACACAATAAAGGGATTTGATTAAGTTTGCCCTGATTTTAAGTGGATGATGATTAAAAAGTATTGCACACTGAGTTTAATAAAACAAAACGGTCTTAACATCAGGAAGTTGTCATTAACTACCGCCTGGTAGTTAATGACAACTTCCAGGTGTCCTGGATGTCCTGATCATTGCCGACCCGATATTTGACACAGGGTCCTTCTGTATTAGTGCATGATATTATAAGGAAATGATCAGGTCATCAAACTAGAAAACTTTCTCCTTTGGACTAACATCGAAATCTCAAAAATATTATAATTCCAAATACCCAAATATCGCCACAAACTTTCACATTTATAATATTAGCAGGATTCTTTATAGAGAGAGTATATTGTTTAGTTTGATGGTTTGATCATCCTCTTTGCAGTATTTCAGTAAAACCTGTAGCCCGCTTAACTCAATAACTACATTATAAGGTATCTTCTTTTCTTGGTGTCACCTAACATATCACAATTCTTAGAGCATTCACATTTATCCCATTACTTATATTTTATGACATGAGAAGGAACTGAATACAAAATGTACGCAGTTCTCTTAGGTAGCATGCGATAGCAATATCTCTTGACATTTGCATTTGATAGTAAACAATGATGAGTTATGGATGTGACTTGTTAGCGAAATTATGATAATCGGGTTAGAATACCATTCAATGATTGGGAAGGGATGGTTGATAAGAAATGAGAGATAATTTAATTTTGTTTGGCCTTTAAATTTGATTCAGATACTTGACAATTTCGCGTATTGTGTCATTCACCTATTTGTCATATCGACGGTTAAGAATCAATAACGGCTAACTATCAAAGCACTAATTTTACAGGAGACGAAAAAAACATTTTGCTCTTTCAAATGTTGACTTATCAAAAACTGTTGTATCTCTATATTTAAATATTGGAACATATGTTTTAGCCTGCACACGTAAAACTCAACTTTAAATCTAACCACATTTAAAGGTCATTTTCGCCAAAAATATGAGTTAGCCGTTATTGATTCTTAACCGTCGATATGCCGCGTATTGCGTTTATATCATTTCGCGTATGTGTCATTTTGCGTACGTTTCGTGTAAATTTCAGTATGCGTATGTGGATTTTCGTGTAAAGAAAATGTGTCTAAAATACATGAAATCTGCCACATCAAGTTAACAACAGTCTTAGACACAATGCCCAAAAGCATTCGAAGGCAATGATTACTGTGAGAGCAACCTTCTAAGTAAAACTTAATAACTCAACTTCAGCAAGTATTTTCTCTCAAGTTCACAGCATTTAATGTGTACATTGTTATATAGTATAGTACTCTACCAGTACCGGTTTCGCTAACAATTGAATGGTTACTTTCACTCAATCAGTACATTCAATTCCCAATCAAGAGGTTGTGTACACGATTTCCTCATTAACGTGCTTTTGTTAGAGACGTCTGCGCTAGGTGGTATACCTGGGTACAGTCAGCATCCGATATTGAGGTTTGTTTCTTAAATATAGGTCATACTAATACCCTTTAGGATTTTAACTACTTGCTTTCTGAGTTCTCAGCTGATCTTTGGCACACTATGGCCAATGCACCGATTATAGTTAGGTATCTACTTCGAGCTTTTCGGTGATATCCATCAACTCATAAATACTTCGTTCATGGATACTGAGTTTAATCAACTTTCGTGTCTGTTTGTTGGTAATATAATTATCTGAACATTATTATTGTTATAATTCTATTATAACACATTTAAGTACCTACCAGGATTATTTTAGTAACAAATAAAAACAATAAAACCTCGCAAGCTCTTCTAAATTGAATAGATGTCACATAATTATAATACAATACAACAGCTGGATGCCAAACTTGAAAAAGTAAGGTGGTACCAGCGACTATACAATATCACTATGAGAACGACCGTGTGCCCGCTATGTGCGAGGATCTTCCCTAAGAAGATTGGCTATGTTAGCCATACGAGAGCTCATCGACAGCAACAACAGAATCGGAGCGGTCGTCATGGGTGACATCGGTCAGGACACATATAAAACAAGCTAAGCATCTAGATTTCAGTGGTTATATTTAGACATAATGTGAGCACTGAGACTCCCCTTGGACACTTAGCTGTCATTTCATACAAATGGGAACACTTGACAAGAAGAAGCAAGCATGTGCGATACAGAGTGAGTCCGAGCGAGACAGGAATACGCTATTTTCCGCCACGCTTCCTGCCAGAGGTTAAAATTGGTGGGGACAGGGAGTGTCCGTGCTGTTATTACTAGCAGGCCTGTCTCCACTCCACAGCTCAGGTACGCTTGACGGCCGATCCCCATCGAGGGATGAATGGCAATAGGTAAGGTATACCGTGTAAACTTATTGATCGAATTTCATTAGACTTGCCGCCATTTTGTGAGTAGTCAATGCGAGACTTGAAAAACCTAACGATGTCACGCTGCCAGCATGTGAAATAATGAAGGACTAATGGGTGACTATGTAAAGGAAGCTTTCATGTCTAATTGCAACTTATTGCCGTGCGGAGAGAGTCGCTATTTATTTAAATCTGATTTCGAAGTGATTTTTACTAGTATTTATTCTGTGGAACTAAATACTCTTTCTTATACTGTGAATGAGGTCCATAGCTGCACAGTGTTAACCTACATCTGTGGCTGACTGTAGTTACCTATGTCGCACTGTCGTCTGTCGCGCACAGACCACGCTTCTCCAACCAATGCAGCGACATTCTCTAATCAATGCCCCACCTCAATGCCTCAGTCTTGCAGTTGAATTACGTATGTTATTGAATAGTTCCATTTCGTATATCGAGATCTAACGTCATGTTGATTCACTGCCAATAGTCTACGTTTCTCTTGTCTTAGGTCGAGATATCAAGCAGCGATAGACTATTGAATTATTAGATGTAGATTGCTTCTTTAATTTTGAGCTGGAAATTGAATCTTGTATCTCGATCATACTGTAGTCATGTACGGTAGTCTTATGCCGTTAATGAAATCAGTTCATCACAAATTAAAAACTTTCTTAAACACAAATTAAATGTTTCAATTACACAAATAGTAACACTGATTGAAAAAAAATACAGTTGTATATTTTTCTCATGTTTGATGTTAGTCCTGTGGAAAAAGTTGTACAGTTTGATGGTCTGATCATCCCTTTAAAAACCGTCAGCATATTAAGAAGGACCAAAGGATTCAAAAGCCAAAATGTTTTATTAATAAAATTATATCACATGGATAGCTTTATGACGTCATTTTTGACTCTACCACCACGTCGGAAGGTGTCCCGTTGTAGAGAAGATGCGGCCAGAAATTCTACGATACATATCTTTTTAACAAAATATACAAAGTACAATAACTAATACAATATTGAATTACATAGTGAAATATTGTCAAGACCAGACATACGATAGACCCTATATTATAAATTGTCCTTTTAAAATACTAAAGAACAAGAGAAGAAAGTGTTTATAGAGTTAGGATCGTAGTACGTCCTTAGTTCTGCCTCCCTACTCCACTAGGAAAGAGGGGTGCCGGGCCAGAGATTATAGAAAATATACGAATTTTATAGTGCAATTTTAAAGTGTCTGTTTTGCGATCAGTTAAAAACTGTTCTTGGGATAGAATTTACTTTCGAAGAACGCAGCATAAAGTACACATTGTATTTCATGGGATAGATTATAGACCAATGCCAAGGTTTATACAAGATTGCCAATCCTATTGTATTTTTCCAAAGATCTATTTAATGGAAATAGGCACTTTAAATAACGATGCCTTAAATTCATGCATACACAGAAATATGGAACTTTGCCAATTAGCTCGTCTTTTATTCAAATTGCGTATGTTATAAATACATACAAACTGAAGTATGGCTAGATGTAATCCATCATAGACGGCTAAATTGTTAATGCGTTACATGAAATGGCAATCATGCGGTCAGGCTTCCTGTTTTGCGGCCTTCGCATGACTCGAATTCATTAATCGACATGTATGAAAACAGTATCGTGATTTACCATTGAAACGTTATCTTGAGCTTTGATCTGAGTTCCTCATTCTTTGTTCATAATAAAGCTTTGATCACAGATTTACGTTTTTTATGGTTCCGTAGTCAAACAAGGATCCCTTATACTTTTGTCCATTCTGTCTGTCGGTGTGTCTGTCTGTATGCCCTGCCTCAATAACTCGCTGAATTTTGCACCTATTGAATTGTAATTTGGCAGAAAGACAGATAACAGTAACCCAAAAACAGAAATATAATAGTTATTCCATATAACGATAGAGGGGTTGGAAAAAATGAGTTTTTTTGATAAATCGAGTGAGGTGTCGTTCGTCGTCGGTAAGTCTTGTCTAATGGAAAAAAGGTCCCATAGAAACTAAATCGTTAAAATGCTTCTGTTTCGAGATATCTGCGGTTAAAGTCAAAAACAGCGCGGGGTACGTACCTCTCTAACTTCTAAAATACTGGAGTAAAAAATCTGAAAATGTTTAAAATATAGATTTCTGTAATTTCAATGAAAATTATATCGGATGCTGTTACTCAAACTGTTTCTGAAAAAACCTGTAA
Source organism: Agonopterix alstromeriana (assembly GCA_963924505.1). Taxonomy (NCBI): domain Eukaryota; kingdom Metazoa; phylum Arthropoda; class Insecta; order Lepidoptera; family Depressariidae; genus Agonopterix; species Agonopterix alstromeriana. The sequence continues at coordinate 12,716,488 of OZ004662.1, read as the reverse complement.
CTTAAAAATATATTTTCTAATACAAACTAGATGGCGTTGCAGGAAATTAAATCGCGCTATCGTTTGGTTCCAAATTTTCTTTTAGGTAAGAAAATGGACATTACTACTATTTCCTTATTCTACTTATGCAATGGCTACGGAACCCTATCATGGGCGCGCCCGACACGCTCTTAACAGGTTTTTATATTTTCGTTATAAACACATTAGTAGGTACTACAATATTCTAGGAGTCAACAAATAAATGGCCGTGTGGTTAGGGCTTAGAATGGACTACCGTATTTCTTTCCCTAGGCACAGATTACATAATACGATATACTAGCTTATAATAAAAATTTTGCAATGTTGTTTATGTCAAAGAAAATTGAAATAATTACCAGACGTCACATTTTCTTAAGAAAGTGGGCCGGCTTGATGAAGAGTTCTTGGAAACCAGAAGGAAATTCACTTTCAATAAGGTAAAGCGTGGGAACGGAATGTCACCGCTTCATCAATGTGCAATATGCATCTTAAGTGCAACTATTGTAGTGTGTAGTGTAGTACTAGTGTATTGTGTAACTAAGTGAAACATTATACTTTCATCTTTAGTTCCCACTTACATTCGAATAGAAAACTATGTCTGCATTTCAGCAAAACCAGTACAACCAGTTATTTTCTATTTATACAAGGTGTTACAAAAAACCTTAGTAATATTTAAAGGGTGCATGGGTTACCTCATTATGGAGACAAGGTGAAAAAGAAAATCTGTCCCTTAGATTTGAGTCGAGTCTGTACTGCAGTTTTGTATGAAACATCCGATAATTTTATCGACTTTGGCTCTATAGGGAAACACCCATGCTACTGATCAGTTGCATGGGTGTTTTGTTACACCATGTATAGCTACTATTGCTAAATTACATAAAGATAAATAGTTGTATAGTTTATAGTTGTATCAAATAGTGTATCAGTAAATAAAAGACAATTCAGAGAAAATACTCGGGATTTGATGTCGAGGCATCACCGAACCAATAAATGTTTTAATTTTAAATATTATTGATTATAAACATGTTACAGCTATATTGTACTATTTCGAATCAAATTAAGTCTCGGGCGGGATTGGAACCCGCACTCTTCCAAACCGGGGAATTGAGTAATCCAATTTCGCCACCGAGCCAACTACCCAGTGAACGACATTTTCAATAAACGCGATTTTTTATAAATGTTCTTATTTTATTTTCGTCTGCTTTGCTTCTTTACCATAAAAGAATTTTTTTTTCTAGTATACTGTTTCGTCTATAATTACGCCAGTATGCCTATAGTTATGTCAAAAACGTACAGAAATATTGATCTACTTCTGCCATATTTCGGTATTTTATTTAAAAATATCTATAGTTACAAACTTGCTAAAATGCTTTCTTTTGTTTTCAGATAAGCAGCCAGATTTATATACACAAACAAAAAGAGAACATTCATTGTAAGTTAAAGTTTTCTATGAATGTTATTAGAAGCTATGTCTTTCATCAGGTGAATGGTTTGACTTTTCCATTTCATTAAGTTTATTTCTTAGAGCAGTAACTAAAGTAATAGAAGCGATCTCCTTATTAAGTCGACCAATTTTAGTTTTAATTATGCTACTTCATTGAATATACAGGGTCCAACTTAATATGCTGACACTTTTTTAAGAGGATGATCAGACCATCGAACTGAACAACTTTCTCTATGGGACCAACATTAAAATCGCATAATAAAAGTTGTTCAGTTTGATGGGTAGAGTATGTGGTTTAAAGGTTAATTATACTTTTATTTAAATCCCTTTGTGCGCTGCATCTATGCCTTTAGTTAGTTATCTGATATTTTTTAAACTTAAAGTTCAAGGTTCGTTTTATTAAGATGAACATAATATTGTAAACAGCAACGACTGCTCGGCGTCTGACTGACGACGACAAATAAACGAATCCTATCCTAACCTGTTCCTGACATGTCATTTTCATTACATACTTGACTTTTATGATGTGCTCGATGGGGAATATTTTGACGCAAAAATACATAAGAAAAGGGATTGTGCAGTTTTTCTATTAGGTTCAAAGAATACATGGTACAATTACGTAGTATGTGACAACTATAAATATTTAGTTTTTACTAGAAAATTTGAACCAGATACCTGGGACATACTAATATTACAGGATGTTAAGGTAAACAGTTGCATTACTTTAATCGGTGATTGTACTCACGATAATGAACAACTTTCCCAAAGGAACATAAGGAGAAATTAGCAAAATAACATTCAACTTTTCATAGAAATGTTCGAACAGCTGATTGAATTTAGTATAGAAATTATAAAACATTTTTTCGCAATTTTCTAAATTTTTCTTGGGGAAAGGTGTTCAGTATCATGAGTGTAATGCAACTGTTTTCCCTAACACCCTGTAGTTAAACTGCCGTAAAACCATAACATGGTCGCTTCTAAATCTTTAGCAGTGAAAAAGTCATGTCCAAAGCCAAACTCAAAGCATTCATTACTTTGAGCACAGAGTACCTACTAAACTAGAGCGCAGATATCTCGAAAAAAATAGAGTGTCTAAAACTTGATTAACCTTTTTCGTGGTACAGTCGCCATCAGATATATCATAGTTAACAAGGTGGTTAAATATTTATCAGCAGTCAGTTGTAATTTTCAATGGTTTCTTTACACATAACCGATCAAAAATATCTGAACGCCTAGAGCATCAAATATATCTACGCAGTCGGGTGATCATAAAAATCTGAGCTGTTTAGGAAAAAAGACCGTAATCTGTTGATATGCATTTCAATTTTAAATAACGATGCATAGAAATAATTGAAAATGAGCAGTTCAGATATTTATGACAAAATACATATTTAGATATAATCGGTAGCATTTATTGTAAATAATTTAATGAAAATTAGCACTTCTCAGAAATATTTTACCTTGTATGCTACGATATATCTGATGGTGACTGTACCTATCTCAATATAAAAAAAGCTTACACAACCACTTATTTAAAAAGCTTAAATAGAAATGATCTTTTTTTAATAATTACCTATGTAGTGGCTTTATTACCTATGTGTTGGACAGTCAATCCATGATTGCTCAATCAGACAGCAACATTAATTGTAATTGATTGATAAACGCATAGTTAAGCTTCCGCTATGATTAGGTAACAAGTAGTCTGTCTTGCATCATTAGACCAACACAGTAAATTTTGGTGTTAGTTCGTATTATCACTTACCTAGGTGCGCACAAAACAATTTTTAACATAAACATTGAACATAAAATATTCTTGAAAAATAAGTAGGTATGTACTTGGGGAAAGTTGTTTAGAATCATGAGTACAGTCACCCTTTAAAGGAATGCAACTGTATATTATTTAGACCCATGTAGTGTAGAGTAGAACGTAGAGGTATCGAAAGCCTTAATATATCAAGAAAAATCATTGCTCATATCTGCTAAACTAGTGATTTCTGGGATAATGTGTGGTGTTATATCGATGTCAATCTCAGCTCCAATTTTGGGTTACTTTTCATGGATAGCCGACTGTTATGGTTACATATAGGGCCCTTCTTAATATGTCAAACTTAACCGTCAAACTGAACAACTTACTCAATGGCACCAACATCGAAATCGCAAAAAAATCCGCTGTTCCATTAAAAACTGCCGAGACCCCCCTCTCCACCACGTGAGATTGGGTGACATTTGGCTCGACCCCCTCCCCCTAAACGCCTCACGTAATTAATGGACGCCCCCCAAATGCATGGGACCGCTGAATCTTTTTCGCGATTTCGACATAGAGAAAGTTGTTCAGTTTGACGGTCTGATCATCCCCTTAAAAAGTGTCAGCATATTAAGTAGGACCCTATATGTATACATTCGCATCATACAGCTATGCATGTGTATATATCAGCTACTGCGTAGCCGATATTACACAGTCGTCGACCACAATGGCACCGGGTTTATCCCGCTGACGTAGGTAATGAATATTGTGACCACGTCTCATGCCCGATACAGAGACCGGACTTTGCTTTTGTAAAATGTTTTAATTTAGGTTATTTAGCCACTCACTTGTAAAATGTATCTTTGCCTGTCCCTCTAAAAAGATTTAAATGCGATTTTGATTGGGGCTCGATATATGTTTAGCATTTGCATTTTCAGTATTATTTAGTAATTAAAAAGCTAGAGTAATTAACAGCGTAAGGTAAAACTCAGTTAAAAATCTTGTAAAAACTATTTATTTGTAAGATATATAAACACTACACTGGATAACACTTTTTAGATTACTATAGGTACTACCACTATAATTTTGCTACATGCGTAATTATAATCTATTGCAATATCTTTAGTTCTTTACCCACTTTCATTTACAGCATATAATAAATCGCACAAGTTATGCCTATAACATTTTACTCAGAAATCTAGGTAATTAGGTAAATAGCGTAAGACAAGTCATGCTATAAATAGGCAGTATTTTGCAACACAATGTCTTGTAAAGATATAAAATTATGGAGTGTAGAGTGTCAGTTTAGAAAGTTTCCTCATAGCATGCAGCTCGGCTTAGGGGTGGCCGTAAAAGCTGAGGAAGAAGGGACAAAATTGTCTCCCGGTGTTTTTATCAACTAATAAAATGTTGGATGGTACTTCGGGTAGAACATTTGGCTCTTAGACAAAATTCCTCGAAGTGGACGCAAGCTTTTACGCAGTTGTTTTGGTGTAATTTGTTTTCTAACTCTTTAAGGCTGGCAAAGAGTTTGGTATGTTGCAAAACTATGTCTACACTATTAGCTCCATAAAATAGGGGAGAATTCCGTAGAAGATAATGTGCCTTTGAAAAAGAAATCCTAATTAAATGACTAAGAATGCCGTTTTTTTATGGCTAGCGGCGCCCGCGACTTCGTACGCGCAGACCACTGACTTTAAATACTCAGAACTTTTGACTGAATGAAACGATTGCGATGAAATAAAGAATTAATGTTAATCCAAACTAAGTTTTACTCTATTGTGGAAACCACATTCAAATCGTTTTATGAGTTTTTAAGTGATGTTTGCACAAACAAACAGATAATTATGTTAGTAAGTAATAGATGTATAGAAGATAAGTGTAACAGACTATGCAAATTATTATTATTATCAGCCATTGATGTCCCACTGTTGAGCAAAGGCCTCCCTCCATTCTCTCCAAGAGTCTCTACAAACGTCGCAGAAAAATAATCGATATTTAATTATGCAGTTAAAGTTAGGGAGTTTTTGCATGGGCCCATAAATTCAAAGGGGAAGACAAAAAATCGACGGGAAACAGTGGCGACCTAGCTTGTTTGTCGTTCGCCTATTGATTTATTTTGGCGATAAATCTAACACGGGATTAATCAGGCTAAGTTTTGTCAGCAAAAGCAATATGTCCATTGTTGCGGTGCCTACCTACGCACTGTTTGTGACATGATAAATTATCGAATAAAATGTTTTGATGCTCAACTCTTTGACGTAATGCGTAATGTGGATACTTAATTTATTATAGTCCCCAATTTCATAAGGATTAAAATTTAACCTCTTCGTAGTTGGCTAAAGATCTACTAGCATCATACTAAAGTAATGTAGAAATGATTAATCTAAAAGAAACATCCATTCGGTATGTCAAGTTTTTTTTTTGGACGGCTGAACCGAAAACCATTTTAGATAATTTTCTACATAACAATATTTTCTATGTCAGAAATTTTGAAATGAAAGGATTACAGATATTTTTAATAAAATAGAATAGTTTTCGGTCGAGCGAGTGACGTCATTCGCTAGACCGGCAAACTCCTTGGTAAACTTAAAATCAACTTAAAATAACTGACCATTAAGAAAAAAAATACATTCACAATGTCAGAATTTTACATTTGATTTTGCCGTTTCTGTTTCCAGCATAGAGTTAGAAAGAGGAGGCAGGTCATTTTTAATTGATTAAATTTAATTTTTAAAGCAGTAGTTTTTCTCCATGGAGTTCGAATTATTTTCTCTCCACCATTTTTGCACTTAGAGATTACAGATCAAAATAATTTAAAAATTTAATTTATGAATTATGAATCGCAATAAAAATGAAATAGGTGTCTTAAAATTATGTCTTCTATCCGTAAAAAATATAAAATAAAGACAAAAAAAAAAACTTGACATACCGAATTAACGAGATCGTATTTTTATTTATGGAATAGCAGTTTCTTTGGTGAGTGGTGGATCAATGTAGTGGTGGTGGTGGATCTAACTGCTCTTCAAAATAGAATGAGACGGTAAATTTTCAGTTTATTTTAACCTATCTTTATTTACACTAGATTTTGTCGGTTAAGTTAATTCGAATTTTCGTTTGACCATTCTACAAACTTTTACTAATCTTTTTCAAATACCAGCAAACTATCTCTTCAGTTATATATAACCTTGCATTTTATTTACTCTTGATCTAGACCTTATTTTATGCATGTGGGTGAAAATGTAGAGCAATTTTGTATAGGGTGTTAGGAAAAGTATCATTAACTTTTAAACCACATGCTCTACCCATCAAACTAAACAACTTTTCCTATGGGAGCAAACCTGTCAGAACAAAAAAAAATCAGCTGTCCCATACTTAACTGCAATACCTTCTCGATTCATACGTATGAGACAGCTGATATTTTTCTTGGTTCTGACAGGTTTGCTCCTATAGGAAAAGTTGCTAAGTTTGATGGGTTTAAAGGTTAATGATACTTTTCCTTACAACCTGTATAGCAAAATATTTTTATGGCCACATAAATTCAAAACACGGGGTAAAATACTGGAAAAGTAGATTCGTCGATAGTCCTATCCGATGGGCCATTCCTCTTTACCTCGAATCAAAGTTTGGCAACCCATCTTTTTAACTGCGGCGTCGTCAATTATCATTAGAATCTAGGGAAAAGGTACACAGGACGGTATTCAGGTGATTGTCTGTCAGGACCCCTGTTTTTAAATTAATAATTAAATTGTCGCGATAAATGTAACATTAACCACAATTTTTATTATTTTAGTTTTTGGTCTGTATCATATTTTATGATTTGAGAGACTGAAGATTTTTTTCATTTCGTGATAAATGCGGTTAGTGTAATTCTGGCTCCAATGGGTTCATTTGCTGTATTAGCATGGCGTAAAAATATAGCGTGACATAATAATTACTTACTTATTGTAAGTTTCCGATGATTCGATGCAAGATTGATAACGTATTTATGACTGTAGGTACTGGGCAATTTTTTAGTCATATTGTGTTTCTGTTGTCCGAAATTGAGTAACTACATATTAAGATGCAAAGTCACTCAGAAATGAAAAAAAATACAGTATCGATTTTATGCTGATCGAATCGGGTAGTTACAAAATAAGATCCCTACGGCCGTAGCATAATGCGCGCGATAAAGCTATACCACGCCTTTTATCTCGTTCGTTCGCGCGCACGCGTTCTACGGGCTTCAAAATGGTAAACTATTTGGAAGTTTTCTTTAAATTTTAAACGAAGGTGCGGTGGAAGAGCGGGACGACAGCGGAATGCGGAAAGATTTATGTTTACACTTGACTCCTAAGAACATCGTTTACTCGCGGCACCTAGAACATTTAAAACATTCGATATTTAGGGCCTGTTTCACCACTTCTTAATAAGTTCTTATCTGATAGCTCGTTTGTCATTTTTTGTATGAAGAATGACAAACGATCTGTCTTACAGAAAGGTATTTAGAAGTTTTGAAATAGGCCCTTAGTGTTTAAACGGACAAGAGAATGAAAAGTGTCGTATCAAAGGGCTCCATTGCTATTACAAGATCCGCTCCTGATGTGGGCACACGAAACGCGACCATAACTCAATATTACTGCCTATAAAGGTGAGTGATAACCGCATATCCGCTTCGGGCCCTTCTTTATAGTCTGATTCTACGATATAGCAGGAAATAATTTATAATTTAATGGCCTACCTATGAATACAACCTGATTACTGGCACGCTTGAAACTTTTTATCGAAACTTTCGACTTTCTCGGAATGCGTTGCTTGGACGGACATAGATCGCTTTGTCGGTTGGTAGGTATGCGTAAAAAGTTGAACCTTTTTTTCTCCCTTAAAAGATTTTATCGAAGGTCAGGGCAAGTAATCTGAAATCAAATCGATTCTGGGTCTGGATTTTAAGACGGCTTATTTAATGAGTCCCGTTAGAACTATTATTAGGGAAAGAATGATTTTTCGAAAGTGTTTTTTTTAAATATAATTGTACCCGGACGCGGTCCTTGAACAAACCTGAACAATTTTATTCTACGCTGTCAATAAGGGCCTAAGGATCAATTGTTAACCGACTTCAAAAAAGAAAGAGGTTCATTTTGAGACATACGATACGACGACATGCTTATAAACTACAGATGTGTCTTCTTTATTAGTATTTATAAGAATAACGCTAACTACTTATTAATAAGTTCTGAGGGGTCTACTTCAAATGAACTTTCTCGGAATGCAACGTATATTATTAGAGGTAGGTATGGAACAAGGACAAAATTCCTTTGCGTGTGAGCCCCCGGGTCAGCAGCGCTATTACAATGCAGTCCGTGTGAAGCAGACTTGATGCCCGGAATTTGAGATGCGGATATTGTGCCCCTAACACGATTAAATTGTCTGTAGTAGAACAAAAACTGTTGTTTAGAGCAATAAATGTCTTGATAGATTGCTTATAAGAATTCTTAATTCGTTTTGTATTTAAATGTCTCCATAATCTGTTTGCAATGTGAAATTAAGTGTACGTAAAGAGGTTGCTAAAATATAGTGTCAATTTTTATACAAGTTATAATAAAACACTCGTGTAATATTTAAAGGAGTGGGTTAGATCTTCAAACTGAACATTTTTTTCTATGGAGCCAACAAAGATGGTTCGATGGTTCGATCCCCGTCCAGGCCGACTCGTACCAATGAGTTTTTCGGAATTTATGTACGATTTGTAACACCACTGGATTTTTGGTAAAGGAAAGCATCGTGAAGAAACCTGCATGTTTCAATTTCGAGGCAGGTATTGTACCTACTGTCCATCACAAGTGGCGACAGGCTCACTCTCCGTCACACTGGACAGTTACGGTACTACTACTAGTGAAACGTGGATGTTCTGAGGTTTCAGAATATCTCTGACTACCCCCTCGGGAATATAGTCGTGAGCATATGCTAATGTTAAAATGCCAATAAAGAGACAAAAATATGCTATTTCATTCAATACTGCAGTATGTCCTACTCGACTCAAATGTCTGGGGCTTCAGATTTATTTTTTCAGTTTGATGATCTAAACTACCTAAACATTAGCTAGAATCATACTGGAATAATTTTATAATGATGCGGACCTATACCTACAATCCCTGTTGTAGAATGACAAAATACTGAGACAATGAAAAGTAAGAATTGACGTTAGGATTATTTCTACGAAAGATTACCTCAATTAAAGTCTTTGAAGTCACGGTACTACTTGAGGATGACATCGCTGAAACAGTTTTATTGTTAAAAATAGACAAAGGAATGATAACAAATAGTTGGAGCCGTCTACTAAAACTGGTAGGCCTGGCACGTCGCCGTTGCTGGCTCCTAAACCGATTATAGGCATCCGCAGTGAAAATACAGTTTCAAACACGAATTACTGCTACAGATTGTCCCGAAATCCAATTTTAAACCTTATTGGAGATATTTAAAAGTAACAAAGTATCTGTGGGTTTGTTAATAGGGTATTTTACACCATGTATGAAAAATATAAAAATGCATGTTTATGACAGATTTCGAAAAAAGTAAACGAGAAACGTCGATATTTATTCATAAAAATGCATTGTAAATTTTGTAATTCGATATAAAAAATCTTCTTTTTAATGTTTTTTCCTTCAAATGTCTAAAACGACATTCGCCACATTGGATTCCGACGGACGTGACGTCACTCTGATAGTACACTAGATTATTATCGTGCTCTGTGTAATTTCGAACTCATTATTTTCACAAATCTTGTTACTTTGTCTTTCGCAGTCGTATTGTTTACTAACGGACGTCACGAGCAGAAACAGCGACTGGCGTTTCCATGCGAAAATTCAAAATCATAAATAAAACATCGTTTTAAAATAAAATAAAAATTCTACTGGTTCATTACGATCTCAGGATTACTTTAAAACAGTTTAAAAAAAAACCTGGGTGGTCCAGACCAGACGAATATATATATTTTTATATTGCTGATTTGGGGAAATTGCAAACATGATGGGAACCGATTTTTTTCCTGGCAGGCCCTGGTAGGTCCCCAAGTAAGCAATCTAAAAAAATGTATTTATCTGGTCTGGACCACCCTGTTTACATGCTGGTCGTTGGTAAGCGCGTCACTTGAGAACGGCTGGATCGATTAGACAATTTTTAGGGTTCCGTAGTCAACAAGGAACCCTTATAGTTTCGCCATGTCCGTCCGTCTGTCCGCGGCTTAGGTCAGAGACGCCTAGTACTAGTACTAAAGCTGTAATTTGACATGGGTATACATATTAATCACGCCGAAAAAGTGGTAAAAAATATTTTTTCTTAGGGTCTTCCCTACACGAAAAGTGGGGATGAATTTTTTTTTCACTTCTATCCCATAGTGTGGAGTATCGTTGGATAGGTCTTTTAAAAATATTGTATGTTAGCGAAATATTAAGCTTTAATGTGAACAATTTTGTTAGAGTCTGTCATCGATATATTTTTAGCTATTCTCTTATTAAAAATTCCAACGTTAATAAAATTAGTTTGTCTTCAAAATCGATTATATTAGAATAGAAGCAATTTAATTTAAATGTTTCTTAATATAAAATTTGATTAGGTCCGAGAATAAATTCAGCAATGTTAATTAGAAAAGTTTTTAGTTTATTACCTCAGATAGAACTAAAAGTGGAAATGTGTACCGTACCGCCCTCTAATTTGGGGCGGGCGTGAATAAAGTTGCGTCGGGTCCCGTCGTGTTGAGTCAGAAATAGATATTAATTCCGAAACGGTTAATAAGTTTATAAAACATTGTGATAGTTACACTATTGTTTTATAACGAACACTATAAATGAAACCTATTTGGCGCCCTATGGACATTATATCATCATAGATTCCAACAACAATATAACCCATAGAAACAAATAGGGTCCTTCCTAATATGCTGACTCTGTTTTAAGGGGATGATCAGACCGTCAAACTGAACAACTTTCTCAATGGCACCGACATAAAATCGAAAAAAAAAAATCTGCTATTCCATACAAAACTGCAAACCTACTGGAGCCAAAATGTATGGGATAGCTGATTTTTTTTCGCGATATCGATGCTTTACACCCTGTATATCAAAGTAATTTACAAAAACTAACAAACCAATAATGTTATAACGAACACAGATAATTCAGTTACAGTAAACTATATTCATCGAGCATTGTCTATAATTGCATTGTACTTAATTCCATTAATGTTAGTGCGCGATCGCCGGAGCGTGCGCCGTAGCATTGAGTCCCAGATCCGATTAGTAGTACCAGCTTTACACACTACACCTCCTAGATACATCTCCATGTAAATGCTAAGTAGCGGTAAGCACCAGTACCGATAGAGTAGAAACTGAAACAGATGCTACAAAAAGGGGATTTGTTCGGTTTATTCGTCACAGTGATGCTTGGAGAGTATGATGGGCAATTGAAGAGACTTTGTGAAGCGACTGGCCCAAGGGCACTCGTTGCTGGTGGGATGCCGACGATGGGACATAGAAACACGAGCTTACTCTTCTAATCTTAACGTATTACATGCGATAATGTTTATAAGACGATTAGAGTAAAAGTTTCTATGCAAATAGTCAATGGGTTAAACGCATTTAATACGTTAAAGCTTGGTTATAAAACAATTTGGGGTGCAAGGAAAGCACCTCCCCGAGTGACAAAACCTGAGCTCTTCTGGCGCACCCTGGGCTGTCAGCCTCGATATGACTATCGCTGACTGGCTAATCTTTTCACTATAGAATGAGTGATTGACATGTTATGTAGGGCCCTTCTTAATATGCTGACACTTTTTAAGGGGATGATCAGACCGTCAAATTGAATAACTTTCTCTATGGCACCAACATCGAAATCGCGAATGAAAAATTTGCTGTTCCATATAAAACTGCAAATATACTGGAGCCAAATGTATGGGACAGCTGATATTTTTTTCGTGACTTCGATGTTGGTCCAATAGAGAAAATTATTCGGTTTGACGGTCTGATCATCCCCTTAAAAAAGTGTCAGCATATTATATATAACTTATGCTGTCACAAAAAGAAGAAGAAGACCACCTTATTTGTATTTTGGTGTGCAATAAAGTATAATTGAATTGAAGATTATAAAACAAACCTAGAAACGAGCTACTATTGAATGTAATGAAAAGAACAAGATAATATCTGTATTAGAGAGATACTGGAAAAAACCTAAACGAGAGTTTTGGATGAGTAATCTCGTCTAATGTAACGTACATTTCATTTGGATCGACAATAAATTTCGTCTCTATTCTCAACTGAATCGTGGATGAATGTGAACTTTAGCAAATGGATGCCAGTTAATACTAAATGCCGGCCCTATTTACTTCGATGTTCATTTCTTTACTGACGATATAAACAGACCAAAATAAGTACGATTTATGTAAAGTATCGAATCCATCCTAACAATTGACTGTTAATAATAATATTCAATTCATCAATTAAGTATAAGATAAGTATTATGTTTATTTTCAAATTAAGAAGCGCATCTCAAATTATACTTCTATGGCAATTTTTTTGTAATATCCGCTTTATACAGAGCTAAACTTAGATTCGTTACATACTTTACTTACGGGTTGTTTCAGTTCGGATTGTAATTCGACCCAGAGGTGCAAAAAAAAGTGGATGATCAGATCGTCAAACTGAACAACTTTCTCTATGGCACCAACATCGAAATCGCGGAAAAAAAATCAGCTGTACTAAACAAAACTGCAAACCTACTCGAGCCAAATGTATGGGCAGCTGATTTTTTTTCGCGACTTCGATGTTGGTCCCATATAGAAAGTTGTTCAGTTTGATGGTCTGGTCATCCCCTTTAAAAAGTGACAGCATATTAAGAAGGACCCTGTATAATACAAAGTGGCAAGTACCGAACTCGTAGATGGACTAGAAATTAGGACAACACCTGAAATACAAATGGATGTTTCGGTCGACTAATTCTCACGATGCACCTAGTGGAATAGGCTCTGAATTTCAGATGGTTCGACAATTCGTCCTAGCCTAAATTTAGAGGATCGAGATATTCGTAAATTAAAGTAGGCCGTTGTAAATGGTTGCTAGTAACAGCAGTGTGTCAAGTCTCGTGTAAAGAACTGTAAGCTGGGTAACAAAACCAAATTATATTCTTGTTATTTCTCTTCTATTCATATCAAAACTTATTATTATTTTGATTTTAGGTTTGGGTCTTGGCATGTTTTGGTTCACACAAGTTATTTAATCGTTGTTTTCTGTTTTCTCGCGCAGAACACATACCTAATACTTAATCTTAGACAAAGAGATGCTCAATAAGTTATATTAAATTGCTTTATAAATATTATGCTTCTACACAAAATAACATTATAAATTAAGCTTTATCGTTTAATTATTTAGATACTTTATTAGATCCAGTGCTACGAGTATGCCTAAAGATAAGTTTATTAAGTTACTGAAATAATTTAATGATCAGAGTACATAGTATAAAGAAGTGCGAAATATGAATATGACCTCGTTAGAATCTGTAACAGAAACAAAAAGTTATTATAATAAATGCGAAGCCTAAATTCGCAAAATAAAATCATGAAAATATACTAGCTACCAAGATCTAACAACTTACTGAGGAATACGTGACGAGAGAGATGTTAGTGAATTTCATAGCAGTGAATGCTACAGGTTTTTGAGATCTAAAAAAGAAATAAAGTATCATTTGATCATCTTTTTGAACAAATACTTACTTAGCTTATGACTGCGGCTTTGTACGCGTCGAAATACTTATTACAGGCTCTGCCAAATTTCAATGGGTTCGATTATAAAGGTTAGACGACTACAAACCAACAGTCAGACAAACATCCCTTTCTATTTATATGATTACCACAGTATTACTATAAGCTTACAGTATGGCAACACTCTTGATGGCGGGCGACGCCGCCACCGGTGTACATGCTTACGTTGTCATGCGCAGTCAATCCCGACTTCTTCATACAAAGCTCGGGATGATCCGCGCCACCCGCTTCCCCGCAAGGCCTCCTCCGTTGCTCTGCGCAAGTCTGAACTCCGTCCGTAATCCGTTGCCGTACTGTAAGGACTATATAGTTATGCTGTGATATTAACGTGGATCTTGCCTTACCTTACTAAAAGAAAAAGTAATGCTCGACGGCATCGAGGTCCTGTACGATACCATCCACTATTATAAGCCGATACCGCTACATCTCCATTCTGGAAAGAACAATGATTATCAAAGAACATTTAAGAAACTGGGGCTACAATTTAAAAACAAATAGTAATTTGCATTGAGGTATTTCATACAACAAGATAAGAAGCTAGAAATATCGTTCTCGAGTTACTATTAAATAAATACTAACCGCATGTAAAATATCATCTCCATACCAACAAATAACTCCAATTTGAATCAAAGCTGAACCTAAAAACAGTTTATTACTGACCGCCATTAACGGTTCCAGCAGCTGGAAAATAAATAAACAAATGGTGTAAAATATCCATAGATTAAGTTGAAACATCATCTCACCTGATATACGTCCACTACTGGATATGTCCAGCAGTCCGGTCCTACGCTTTATTCATCCAAGTTTAATAATCAAAAAATGATACAAACCACAATGACAAAAACGACGCAGCATATATTCACAGAACTCAATACGATATTTACAAGATTCGAAACAGAAAAGGCATCTTCCAAATCGTTGCAATATCTGCAAAAGGAATTTCTAGCATTAATGCCTGAAATACAACTTTTTACTAAAACTCCAAGAATTTACCGTACCGTATTAGACGCTGATGAAGCTTAATGTTCTCCAATATTTCTTGATAATATTCTTCATCAGACTTTTCCGTTGTAGCTAAGGACTCCAAACGCTTTTGAAGAAGTCGCAAAAGTAGACAAATATGACTTGCCATGCCAGAGAATAGCAAATCCGTGCATATCATTATCCAGACGCATGTTTGACCTTCAAACACAATCAATGATTATAATCAAACGAAGAAGGAATGCAGTTAAATGCTAAAGGATGCTTATATGCAGAGACTAGATTGTCAGTTTACCAGCAAATACTTCAAAAATATAAACAGCGACGTGTGCAATCGGCTTGAACTTGTCAAATGGATACCAAGAGACCCAAACGTAGCCGATTTGAGCATTTTCTTTTTGCTGCCATAGGTCAAAGAGGTAGATGCCTATAGGCGTCACATTGTAGAACCAAACTCCGGATACATTCAACCAGAAGTACCCTGAAAGTAGAAAATGTACTATTCAAAAACAAGCATATTAAATGTCATGTCAAGCTTTTCCCCAGCGTGTTCTAGGTCGTTCGAAGCTTCTTTTTGAAAAGTGACAACACAAGGGAGGAGTATAAGAGTTAACTTACATTGATGGGCAATTCGTAATGCAGCCAGACTTTTGACTTTGATGTCCTGACTTTCGTCGTCCAACGGTGGCACAGGCCATATGCCCATGAGTTCATTTATAAGTCGTTTAAACACATCCTTCTTGTACCACAGTACTACTACTTTTGCAATACCTTTGGAAGCACAATCAAAATCAGACAGACAGCATTATACGCAGCTCAAATAATACAATTAAGAAGTCGATACTCACTCAGAGCTCCGTAACCGAAAGTGTGGAAAAGGGGAACCACATCTTCAACTCTCGGAGAATTGCTCAAGGTAATACCAATGTAGATGATTTCACTGAAAACATGATAGCAAATGCTACAAGTAGAAAGTGCGAACATGAGCTGCTGGCGAAGCAATGATGAGGGACTCTTGGGCTTTTCAAATGATAAACCTATCCGCTTCATACAGAATCTACTGAGAACCAGGGATTCGTCTATTTCTCGTCTAGCTAGCTCCAAACCAGTCTCAGACATTTCGAGCAAGAACCTTTGTCTTTGTCGGTTTTAATAGGAATGTGCTAAAACTAACACGGGGCTTTAATATAAGCTGACAAGGCAGTAAACTATGAGTGTTAAAAGGTGGTTTCTATGAATTTTAAAATGAAAAGTTTACAACTTTTGAAATAGTGAAACCCCATAATTTTCTGTTTATGAAAGGTAAATTAGCTTTAAAGTGTTGCACTGAATAATTTATAGGGATAGTGAAGCTGTCAGTTCCATTAAAGATTTAGTGCAAGCTGATTTTAGAGTCAGGAAAATTGTGGTAACAACCTAACTATAACGTTAGGTCTTTACACACACTTAGCGAGTTTTACTTTATACTCTAAAGTTCACGGGTTTTTTTTGGTTTTTGTTATTTATACTAAAATGGTACATATCTATGGTATGGGACCCTTGAAGCGCAAATCCCCTCAGTCGCACTTGGCCGGTTTTTTTTCTGCATTATGAACAAGATGCCAAACTGTAAATTAGAGAACACAATATCCCTCTAGACAGTAGGAACCTACTAAGTATTATCGAGATTATCTGGTTATACGTTGTACCGTTTCTTCTTAATTAACTAACGATGTTCACAAAGTTTTATTGTTTGTAATTAGAATCCACATAATTTAATTATATTCTGAAGTTTAGCGTAGGGAGCGTTAATGAATTTTCTGTAATAGGTACCGTATTCGATGTAGGTACGGTACCTATAAAGATATATACGAAAATCTAAGTATTTAGGATCTTTTGTAGGTCGATCATCATCAGTCTCTGCTCTCTACAGAGTGTAAAAAACACCTAGTAATATTTTAAGGGGTGGTTCACGTATACGTTCCCATATTCAGGTATTTTTGATTGATGTTTAATTTTATTTGGTAGAGATAAATCACTACTTATTGTATCAAAATGTATGTATCATATACCTACAATTTTAACGGACACAGTATAAACACCGACAGGCGTCGTTGTTTTAAATCTATGTATAAACTTTTGTTTCTTTGCATTTTATACTTTCAATGTATAGATTCATTTTTATTTTACTGCATGCCAGACAAGAAGGCACCATTTTACTATTCCTTCAAGATACGTTGACGTTGCGATGGCCGGATATTACTGCAGGAAATTTAAGCGCATTGACGTTTTCACCGTGACGAAGCATTTTCGCTTATTGTGACACACAATATTGTGTCTGAGACATGAATAAAGCTCTAAATTTCAGCCACCAGAATCTGCTCGAACATAATTTTGTATGAGGCGTACCTTCTTTATTTTAATAAAAATATAACGAATTCTTTCTCACTATAAGTTACTTTTCTATTAATTAGATTATCTCAATTTTATATCTGCTTGATAATTGATATTATATACCTACTCACCTTTTCATTCTGCAGAACCAACTGTTCCTTTTAATTGTAACACCCAGGCTCGTACTAATTAAACCTAACTGCAACGCTGGCGCGTTTTTAACTCTCCTCTAACGCATACAAAAACGTGGAGCTTGAGAACCTTCGAACGCTTGGGATTCGATTATTAATACAAGCCTTAATAATTAGGTACTTCAAATCTCACGGCAACGCCTATCTTAACTATTATAAAACTGTAACAGAAGTGTGTCTGTACATTGAATGTTGATTGTTTGAGTGTTTGTTTACATGAAAAAGGTTAAGATATGGTTTTTAGGTATCCCGGACTCCAAATCAACCTTTTTTTAGAATTTTTGCCCGTCTGTTTGTCTGTTGGCTTGTTTGTGTGTTTGTATGTTTGTAACAGCATCACACAAAAACTACTGAACCGATTTAGATGAAACTTTTTTGTTTTTTAGCGTATGATCTGACTTAAAATCTGGTATATAATTTGTGCGGACAAAGTCGCGGGTAAAATCTTGTACTCAATAAGGCTGTAACAGGGACAGAAAATTGTATCACCAGAATTCAAGAACAAATACAAACACCATAGAATAAAACCTCATCGCTGCTGTCCGCCAAATGCTTTTCATTCTGCCCATTACCACCGAGCCTCGTAGAGACAGCGCGCTAAGCTCGCAGCAACGAGTGAATAAGAGAAATATTTTTCAGATTCCACTACGTGAACGTTAAACAACGTTTATTTTCAGTGTAAGCGGTTTAACTCGGCAGGTGGAAGTAGACAGGTGAAGAGTTCGCGCCATCTCGACGGCGAAGCGACATAATACTTAGCACGCTTTTATAGATGTTTGTGACCACGCTCTGTACGCTGATATGTATTTATATGAAGACATATGTATGTGTGGGTGTCCTTTAGCTAAAGGTGTTCGTACAACAGGCTTAAATTCTTATCCGTAACTTTCATGATGCAAAATTAAAGCATGAAAATTGTGACAGGATCCTAGGGGAGCGTGTCAATTCTAATAAGGATAATACAAGGATAAATAAATGCCACAGAATACAGTTCCAGATATTTGAGATTTAATTATTTAAGAGATACAATTTGAGATTTTATTATTTACCGCAACTCACAAGCACAACATCACACTGTAGGACGTCTAGCATGATTTCTCTACTTGCGCGCGACTCGGCTTTTTCCCATAATACAAGTCGCGGCAAGCGCGGCTTTCGCTCTCCGAAAAGGCCGGGAACAGGTTATTTTCTATGCAGCGAAGGCGCGTCGCGCGCGTGTAGAGAAATCATACTAGACGCACAGGGCATAGGTCTACCCGCAGGGATGGTGTATGGGAGTGAGTGCCCCACATGTGAACCCTCCCTGGACATACAACCTGCCTTAGAGAAAGCCTGTGCCCTGCAGTGGGACGTATACAGGGTGTAAGGAAAAGTATCATTACCCTTTAAACCACAAACTCAACCCATCAAACTGATCAACTTTTACTATGGGAGGAAACCTGTCAGAACAAAAAAAAATCAGCTGTCTCATACATTTGAATCGTGTAGGTATTGCAGTTTAGTGTGGAATAGCAGATTTATTTGCTCTGACAGGTTTGCTCCTATAGTAAAAGTTGTTCAGTTTGATGGATAGAGTATGTGGTTTAAAGGTTGATGATAAATTTCCTGCTGCTGATGATGATGATAAGCACAAGACTAAAGAATACTTACAAACTTTAAGAACAAGACAGAAGACTAACAAATAACTCGTCAGTCTCTTATTTTTAAGTAATTTGCTATTACTCAGCATCACGCCGATGCAAATTATTTGAGGAGATTTTGAAAGATGTGTTGAACAATTTTAAACATCCATTACATGGGGTTTTCTTCGAACATTGTCGTCATACTATCATGCATGAATTTATGCCAAAAAGATTCTTAGCAGTATTTCGTCGAGTAAAAATTGTTTGCATAACTTCTCTGACGACTTTAATTAGGTAACTTTAATTGTTATTATTACTATCGTATTGCTATCGTATCTAATGGTGACAATCAGAGAGCCCCTTTCACCTTTTAAAGCGTCCATAAACACAATTAGAACTAATACTATTTTTCACATAAATAGTCAACATATTCGATACGACTACGATACCCTGTTAATTCGTTCTTAGAGACGACAATAGGATAAACAATTATCAACATGCAATAAATAAACATTAATCAATAGTATAATATACATACATACACACATACATAAGCTCACGCCATTGTTCCATGGGGGTAGGCAGAGATCACGGACCGCCACACGCTACGACTCTGACACACCTCTTTAACCTCATTCACATTCATACATCTTTTCATGCACTTCCGTCGATTGAGGGTGCTACGCACTTGTCCTTTTCGGAAAAGATAATTGATTTGATCATGGTATGTTTTCCTCGGACGGCCTCTCCCAAAACTTCCGCTCACCTTTGCTTGGTATATTTCATTCGTAAGTCTTCTTTCATAAAAGTATAATAAGTGTAAGTGTAATAAGTATAGTGTAATAGTATAATATAGTATACAAGAAAAGAACACTATCATTAACCTTTAAACCAAAAAAATATAGGCCAGCAGATTTTTTTTGTTCTGACAGGTTTGCTCCCATGTTAAAAGTTGTTCAGTTTGAATGAATGAATGAAATATACTTTTATTTGCACCAAAACACAGAAAACAGCATAGAAAAATGAAACAAAAAAACGGTAATGATACAAATAATGATATAAATTAGATGTGACCTTACACCCTGTACAGTACAGAAAAAATTCAACAATTATTTAAAAAAAACACTAAACGACAAACGATAAAAGTTTTTTTAAACATGCGATCCTATCGTTTCCCAATCCATGAATAAACCTCATTCCATAATTTAGTGAGCTATAATAACAGACACATACCGTGCAGCGGGCTTAATTTTGTTGTTGGCTCATTCCCAATAACTCACACTAAAAAACTACATAGTAAACAAACCAAATAGGACTGTAATCTACATCAGATACGAACTGCAATAAAGTGAATGTTAAAACCTACAATAAACAGTGGTTAAGGGTGGGTGCGTGAGTCCAGGCTTGTTGTTTTTTGCCCCCGGCTATCCTCTCATGATTTATACTGTGCCTGCTCGGAATATGATTACCCGTTACGTGTCGGAAGTGCCCTTAATGGATATAAACGTCGCATTTAACTGGCCGGTAAATAGCGGTGAGGTTTTTGTAACGCCTTGTATTCCTCAATTGCTAGGATAATCAGGGTTCGTGGGATTGGCTCCGTAATAACGATTATTTTATTCGAGTTGCTAATGTTAATGGCTTCCTTTCGTCGTGTCCAATTAAAGCGAATGCTAAAGATATTTTTTCCGTAAGTGGGCATTAAAGTTGGTAATTGATACCCTTTGATATTCGTTATAACGTGTTTACGCTTATCGTTCCGATTGACTAAGTTGGCTTGTTAAATTTAAGTAACAGCTGAAAGTATTTAGTAACTTTTTTGGAGTTTGTCGAATGTTATTATTGTTGTTGAGATACATCGTTCGTTAGTAGATGGTATCGAAAGAGCTCCTAATGAGGAAAGCTTCACAATCATACCGAGCGGAACGAACTTTTGTGTTCCTTCAAAGTTACTTTCGCGGGCAATTAACTGACTTGATACTCTAGGTTTTTTCCGAGATTCATGGCCCTTTGTAGGGCAACATTAATATTTATTGCCTCTTTTATTCAGAGCACGATATAAACATCTAAAAGTCTACGAGTACTTTAATACATAGCTAATTTTTGTTTCTTAGAACTCGGGAAATAAATGACAAAATGTGTTTTCATAGCCAAACATCAAAAGTACTCGTATGTTTGCACGGGGTCGCGTATATCTGTGCTATTTTTTTCCAGAATTCGCTGACGCGTACATGATATCAGCAATAAACATTCGTTACCGAAGCCCCAAGGAGACAGACACACGGATATATAAAAACAAATATGAAGACAGTATTATACATTTAATAATGGTAGCGCTGAAAAAGGATAAGAAATTTAAAAAGCGTTTGCATTTACGAATCTTTAAACGGGACACAAAGTTATTACAAAATACGTTTCGACAAAGTTGCCATTTTATATGATTAAATGTGATAGATAACTACTAGTCCCTATTGGAAATATGTTACCAAATAATTGAAATAGTTTTATCGCAAAGTCAGGAAATTATATTGTGGCAATCGCCTTCGGGTTGTCATAACGTTCATTGAATGTATAGCTTTAACCACCAACTCTGTAGTGCTAGCATCACATACCCAAATTGATCGCACCTTTCTGCTTGCTTTAAGAGTAGGTTAATTTCCGTGGAAATTGTAGTGTTGTTTTACACTGTAAAATTAACCGTTACTAAACTCGTAGCCACATGTTGTTTGACGAGGAGATAAAGAGGCCGCACACGCACACAGCTGCATCTATTGACGTAAAATTTAAGAGTTCGGCAGTTTTCTCGAGCCATAAAAACTTAGTAGGGAACATCGAGCCATCTTAAGAAACAAGCCGTGTCAGAAGGGGGAAATGTTCTTGTATTTTTCGGGCGCGCTAACAAGGGGCTCCTACATGACCGGAATATTTTTGTCACCAATTTCCTTAGCGAACGGCTTAACGTCCCGGAGAAAGTTGCTTAGACTTACCTGAGCCTTCTCGCTACCTGTCAAGATATCGTATATTTTATGGACTCTGCACATGTCTGCTATATTTCTTTTAGACAGGTGCTGAAATAGCGTTTCGATTATGTTACGGCTTTATTACCCGCGTCAGCGCCTGGAAATGGGTGCGTAGATTCCGTCCAACTTTGTACCTAAACTTTTATTGGAAAATATACAAAGGACGTAGTAACTTCTATTGGATTTTGGGTCTCTTTATTCAAATTTAAATCTATCGTTATTGGTAACAATATCAGTATCTTGAGATATTCCTCGGCAGACGGTGGGCTGCCTGCCTATACATCACTTAAAACGACAGAGCATAAATCTATGGGGGCTGTCTGCTCGTTATTTGTAGTCGCCACGTGAACCGCCGGTTTCGGGTGAATATTAACGATATCGCCAATTTTCCGGAAGCTTAGTCCCGTCGCAATTTCTCGCCAATTGAGCAATAGCATGACATCGAGGGCGCGTGGTACGGGTACCTGCAAACGGTATTAACCGTGGTCTCGCGTAAGAACGTTTACAAGCCAGCCTCGACCCGACGCGTCGCGCCGGGGCGCCGCCGGGGAGAGCTTAGTTCACGGGATTTTCGGTAACTTAATAGCAACCAATCGGAAAATGTTCGTTCAAAACCAAAGTTAATACTTTCAACAGTATCTTTAGTTTTGTGTAAGTTTTTTTCATTAAAGTGAATTTTCTCAGTAGCCTGTCTTTGTGTACGTAAATTAAGTTATGTTATGTTGTGTACGATAACGCACGTATTTTTGAATTGAGGCACGAGCTGAGGTGAGTGATAGCTCACCTTTACATTCATAAATTGTGTAAAGAGGTGATCGTTTCGTACATTTCTCTTCTACTAATGAATTTTATACCAATTATGCGTACTTTTTGTATAGGTACTTTTATTTAATATTGTTACTTTTATCTTTTGCTCTAATTTCTTTTCATATAATTATTACACACTTTTCATTATAAATATTACAAAATCAAAATCCCGTGGCAATTTTATTGATAAACCGTACCTAGTTTTTAGGGTTTCGTAGTCAACAAGGAATCTTAAGGGGTCTTATAGTTTCGCCATGTCCGTCCGTCTGTCCGTCTGTCCGCTGCTTAGCTCAGAGACGCTTAGTACTAAAAAGCTGTAATTTGACATGGGTATAAATAATAAACACGCCGAATATTTTTCATGATTTTATTTTACAAAAATGAAAAATATTTTTAGGTTACCTCCCTTAGACGAAAAGTGGGGATGCAATCTTTTTTCTCGTCTATCCCACGGTGTGCGGTATCGTTGGATAGGTCTTTTAAAAATATCCGATCGGTTTGCTCCCATAGTAAAATTTGTTCAGTTTGATGGGGTAGACTCTTTGTTTAAAAGGATGCTAATAATATCAATTTCACCCTGTATAAATATATGTGGTTTGCCAACTATAGCTCACAGAGCAAACATTGTTTCCTCTGTATTTCACGTATTAAAGCTACTTATACGGAATAACACAAAGTAGTAAAGGATCCTTTATACCTCCTTTATGTCCTTTTAAAATGGAATTGTATTGAAATGTACGGCATGGCTTAGGGTTTCCACACAATGTTATGCTTTGTTGTCAGGCCAATAATAGCTTGGAAGATTACCGATATAGTAGCGAATGTTACAATGGAACCCTCCCTTGCAAACACACACGTGCTTATTCAGATAGTAGGTAACATAGAGGAAAATTCGAAAACGATTTTTCATTTTAATAATTTGAAAAGATGGATTTTCTATTTATTAAGCTTTAATTAAATCATATTAAGCTAGTTTAAGAATTTTCATAAACACCGAAAGACACTGAGAAAAAGTGGCATCGCAAAACCACTAGTAAAACTATCCAACCAATGAACGTTAGGTACCTAAAACCATACAATTAAAGTCCTGGGGTGCTAGTATGGTCCAGTTTTCCTGCCGTACTAAATTGCTACACATAACGCCATGCAACAATTTTTAATGCTCCTATTGTAGACAAAGATAAAGATAAACAGAAAAACTGATTAGATGGCGTTATGTTTCGCATTTGGGTAACTGAGTAGTGACAGAAAAATGGACCATATTTAGCAAAATAGTTCGTAAGTAACAAAATTTGTTTTTCAGTATGTTTAAGCAATTCAGTTTACATCCTGTGTATTGTGTTGAATCAAAATGTGCTTAAATATAAGTACATTATAATGTTATACTATGCTTATGTTATAAACCATTTGCAATATAACCCAAAGTATAGCCACACTCGTTTTAAACGTAACTGAATTAACCTCCGTTGCAAGTGTTCAATAAGTCCAATAAAGTCCAAGTCTAATTGTGCTCAACCGACAACGAAACTGGCCATTAAAAAGATTTAACAACTCTATCACAAGATCCTTAATCTTAATTTAAAACTTTAAACCAGCATTTGCACTCTTTTAACTACCATATAGGAAGACTAGGTACTTTTTATTTCTTCTTTCTTCATTCCATTTTATTCCATGTCTATCATAGTTATGATATATATATTATTATACCTTATCACCAGACTATACACGTCCCACTGCAGGGCACAGGCCTACCCTCAGGGAGGGTGTACCCACATAGACGTTAGTACACCACGCGTGCCCAATGTGGAATGGTAGTCTTCACATACGCCTTGAAATTTCTTCGTCAGCGTATGCAGGTTTCCTCACCTTTTAGTCTGGCGATAGATACTAGTACGGATCCGACCGTCATCAGTGTGAATGCGGTGTTGCTCCACAGTCTATTGCCCATCATGTTACCTGCCCATCCTGCCGGGACACCTGCGAATAGACACGCGAATAGAGCTTTTGGATGCAGCCGATACGTATAGCGAAATACTAGGCTGAAAAAATTTAGAATGACTCGACATCGTCTCGATAGAAAAAGTACTTCAATGATAGGTCGCATAGCAGTGTTTCGTTAGTACGAATCTTAACTATTATAAAACTGTAACAGAAGTGCGTCTGTACATTGAAGATATACTGACCAAAAAAAAATGACGATATGGTTTATAGGTGTTCCTGACTCCAAATCAACCTTTTTTAGAATTTTTGTCAGTCTGTTTCTTTGTGCGAGCATCACGCGAAAACTACTGAACCGATTTTGATAAAACTTTTTTTGTTTGATAGCTTATGATCCGACTTAAAATCAGGTTTATAATTTGTGCGGACGAGGTCGCGTGTTAACTCTAGTATATGCTAAATCCGTAGCTTCACTGTATAGGTGGACCTGTAGGTACTTTATTTTAACTAATTTGTATAAATACCTAAGGAACTGAGAAGCAGGTCTACAAAAAATTCCTCGAATGTAAAACTAAGCGATCCTTATTTCCGTTACAGAAACGATGATATTTTATTGACGTCAACAAGCACAGAATACAGGAAAAAAAAAACTTTTTGATCCTGATGTACATAACATAGTTGTTATCGAAAAATGGACCTCCACTTCCACATGAAATTTTAATATGGACTGGGGTGTGTTTGTATCCAATTTTGTAAGTTGTCAAGTGCACGCATTCAAGGGGGCACTATGCAGCCACGGACTCAGAAGTGTAATTCAGCAAACTGCGACTGTTAGAGGGGTAATGATGCGGCACTTTTGCTGGCGATTTTAAACTTAACGATCTCCAAGACTTGACAGCCTAGCAAATACTAAAACGGTGAATTCAGTCCATCAAACTGAACAACTTTCACTATGAAGCCTACCACAGGAAACGCGAAAATAAATCAGCTGTGTCTGCGCTGTCTGTCTGTGTCTGAGTCTGTGCTGCATTTGAGTCGAGTAGGTGCAACAGTTTTGTATGCACCCTCTCTTGTAGCAACCCTGTATGGTACAGACACAGTTCCTATCTTATAGGAACTGTGTCTATGAGTACTACTGTATAGATCAAACAACTCCGCAAAGACCTACTAATACCATAATACTTACTTACTCTAGCTAATGAAATGTTACTTGCTAACGATAGATTTCTTCAAAATAAAGTTTTACACCATATTCATTTCATTCTAACAAAAACTGAACAACTTTCTTTATGGGACCCACACCGAAAGCGCGAAAAAAAATCTGCTGTTCGATACAAAACTGCAAACCTACTCGAGCCAAATGTATGGGACAGCAGATTTTTTTTCCGCGATTTCGAAGTTGGTTCCATAGAGAAAGTTGTTCAGTTGGATGGTCCGATCATCCCCTTAAAAATCTGTCAGCATATTAAGCAGGAGGTATATTGTTTTATAATTTTTGCTATACAGGGTATTAAGGTAAATAGTTGCATTACTTTCAGGGGTGATTGTCCCCATAATATTGAACAACTTTCCCTAAGAAACCTATAGAGAATTCGCAAAAAATGTTTTGGACTTTCCATACTAAATGCAATCAGCTGATCGAAAGTTTAGTATGAAAAGAACATAAAATTTTTTGCGAATTTCCTATAGGTTTCTTAGGGAAAGTTGTTCAGTATCATGGGTACAATCACCCCATAAAGTAATGAAATAGTTTACCCTAACACCCTTTATATGTCCCACTGCAGGACACAGGCCTACCCTCAGGGAGGGTGTATGGGCGTTAGTCCACCACGCGTGCTCAATGCGGATTGGAGAGACTTCCCATAAGCATCGGAATATCTTCTTCAGCGTATGCATTATATTCGATACGATAATTTTACTCTCCATCTTAACTTGTGCTTTATTGATAAGGAAATCTATAATAAACAACAGTTTCAACTACATTTCAATAAGGAAAACTGTAATAAGAGTTTCAACTACACTTGCTAAGAAAATAATTTTATAAACACTTCAGCATAAAAGCATAAAGTCAGTGGCGTTTTTTATCTCGGTAGGATATTTAAAAGAAAATCATTTTCACCTCAATGTTAGGTACTCCTTACATACTATCAATCACAATCACATCCAATATTTCGTAGACAATACCCATAAATGATTTAATAAAGGTCACGTCACGTCAATCCGACTGCGAATTATGCAAAAGCACATTATGGGATATTTCCCAGGAGTGATTGTGAATCTCATTACTGATAAGTCCACGAGAATGACAGCTGAATCATTTCGTACAGTCGCTCCTGTCTCTGATCTCGGACTGTACTGTGCGGTTCGGAGCAGACACTAAAGTCATAGATGGCAGAATTTGATTCTTGTGATCTTACGTAAACAAACATTACAATAAATATGCTTCTTTGAATTATACCTCTTTGACTCCTTCGAGTATCTGCTCCACATTATGTTATAATGAAAAACAGCTGCGACTGTAGTATGGCGTGATATAGCGCTATCGTGCCTTCGCTCTAGTGTGTTGTACCTACTATTTTATTATCTATCTATTATATACAGGGTCCTTCTTAATATGCTGACACTTTTTTAAGACGAAAAATCGTTACGGATAAACCTAGAGCTAAATTGTTAATGTTGTTTATTTTGTATGCTTAATTGTGAGTCAGTATTTAAGGTACTGAATTTCAATCCGAACCTAGGTAATTGTAGTATATAGGGTCCTCTTAATATACTGACACTTTTTAATAGGATGATCAGACCATCATACTAAAAAACTTTCTCTACGGCACCAACAACGAAATCGCGAAAAAAAAACTGCTGTTCCATACAAAACTACAAACTTACTCGAGCCAAATGTATGGGACAGATGATTTTTTTTCGATGATTTCGATGTTGGTGCTATAGAGAAATTTGTTCAGTTTGATGGTCTGACCATCCTCTTAAAAAAACTGTCAGCATATTAAGTTGGACACTGTATATCTATTTTTTTCCATATAATTCCCTTGAGTCTTTAGTTATAAATAACTTTGTAAAAATTTAGGAATGGAAGTGAGGAGAACTACATCTATTCGTTTCTTAATCTCAGAACGGTAGGCTTTTGCGAAATGCGTCGAGGTCGCAATTACTGGTATGCATCGTGCACCATGCAGCCAACGTGTGAAGCTGACATGACGTTAAGCTCTCTTCCATGTGTAACGTCCTCTTCCAAAACGCTTGTGCCCAGGCCATAAAGACAAAAATGTTTTGCTTTCCGGCGCTTCATATGTAGAACAAGCACGAAGCTCTGACAATAATTATACTGGTGCAGCCAACCGATAAAAGGTCTAAGTGTTGACTAACGAGATTGAGGCATCTCCAACTGTAATCATAATATTATCTAAATTTTAACCACATTGCTCCTAAATAAATATAGATTGAAGTATGGATGGTCAAACATGGTATTGTTTAACGCAAGAAAGCACTTTCGTAAATAAAATGTTGTCAACATGAACGAGGGATTTCAAAATGTTCACCTCGTTTAGTAATAGACAGTAGCGTAGCGAGGGGGGGCTGGGGAGGTAAATGCCCCGGGCGGCACTTTACTAGGGATCTATTTATATAGATTGATTGGCTCTGTCTATAACCAACTCGTAGAGCAGAAAAAAGTCGAGCTCGCTTCGCTCGCTCTATGTTTTTGTTTTTATTACTGTACCTACACATAATCCTAAAGAGTTCTGACCACAGCTAAGACGTGGAGGTAAAAATTTCGAGCTTGCTTTGCTCAATCCATAGCTTTTACTTTGGTTACTTTGCACTTTTTTTTTTTTTCGTTAAAAGCTCTGGCTCCAACCGATTCGTATTGAGGAGAAAAGTCGAGCTCGCTCAGCTTCTATTTTTGCATGGATCAACCAAAAGATGTCTGACCACAACCCGAATAGTTGTGCTAAAAAATTCCTAGCCTGCTTGGCTCGCTCCATTATCGTTTGTGTAGGTCTTCTTATAAAGATTATAAGGGGACGACAAATCGGTATGTGCCCCGGGCGTCAGAAAACACACTACGACACTGGCAATCTTCGATCAAAGTAAAAGAGACATAATTGTAACTAGCTTATGATAAACAAGTAGGTACCTTATATCTCTTACATACTGTAGAATAAGAATGAGATAATAAATATAGTGTTAAGTATATCGAGTTAGGTAGAACAATCGCATTCAGTTAAAATTCGCTCGATGCTTTGTCTTTTGCATCTTCAATTACGAAGAAGGAAATGGGAAAGTTTACCTAATTACCGTTTTTTTTTTTTTAATTCTTACTGTTATTTAAAATGTTACTAACCAATAGGTACCATTATTACCACATAATAAAATCAGAAAAGATTTTTTAGTCTTAATAATTTCGTGTTATCGATCTCGTTCTTAAAGAACCAATCAAACTTTACTTGAAGCTGTTTTAGTTTCATTAGAAAAAAGTAACGAAATACGTTTTTACAAGTTAGATAAATAAACATCAAATAAGATATCAGAGAGGAAATCGAAGAAAATAAGATAATTATACGACGTAGGAAAGACTGAGAAATATAATTCTGTTCCAGCAGAGATCTATTTAATCGTATTGCAGCAGACAAGAATATGAATCCCCGTCGCAATGTGCAGTCACATATTATATTCGCGATAACAAGGTTCGTCAGCAGAACGACCGCCGCCGACGCCGCCGTCTCCGCCGCTTCCTCCATTTTCTGCTAACTCATACTATAGTCATACATCGTATGGTAAGCCAGAAGCCAGGCGCCGACTTGGCACACGCCCCTTTAACTTTATTATCTTTAATAATACTCGAATAGGTAAATCCAGTGCCAATTCAAAGATAAAGAAGAATCGAGGATCTAAAGTAACTTAACAAATAACAAAGTTCAAGTCGACTTTTAGTTTACTAAAGCTTAAAAGAGAAATCTTTAGTGAACGCCGATACTTGGACGTAGGATAACACTACAGATTCCCACTTTGTTGGCGAGACCTCTTGTGTTTACTTACGAGGCCTCCAACTCCCAAATCCGGATCCAACAAGTTCAATCCGAGCTAAACAAGTTCCAACTGAAATAAGCAGCCGTCGCGTCGCACACTTGTTCCCTCACGCCTCAGGGATACGAGAAAAGAAAAGAATAGTGGAAAACGCGCGTTTCGTTTTCCCGTACGGGTGCATATGCAGGGGGCGCGGGTCGGGGTCGCGCAAATCTCTCTTGTTCAAAATGAAGTTACGGAGCCGCTAGGAAATTGTGTTTTATATTTTTCCTCAGCATATGACGCGGGGAAAAACTTCGAGATAGTTTCAGATCTTTTTTCCGGCGCGGTTCCGTCCGGCCGTCAGTAAAGTATTGAATAAAATTCCGTTCTTTCAACGTCGCTACCATCTGCCAAGTTAAAGCTAGGAAACAATAGAGAACAACTTTCTGAGATTTAACGTTTTGTAGAATAAATACTTAATGATGTTTATTTTTCAAGGTTTTACACTGGCGCTTATAATCCAGCATCCTAAACAAATGAGCATTTAGTACCATTATTAACATCCATAAAACGTGAGCGTCGAGACGGGCTATGCATACGATTAACACTTCAACGAAGTGCATAAAGCTCTTACGTAATTATGCAAATTTATACCAGCAACGCTCATTTGCCTAATGTTATAAGAAGATTTAGGTATACCACAATTTATAACAACTTAATCATGAATAGAAATGCATTGGAAAGTAAAAGTTATTGAGGTCTGTCGTTATATTGAAAGCTGCTTTATCTATGTCTCTAGAAGCTAATAAGCTTGTAGAGAACCCTGACCGTTTGGTAGCCAGTAGGCGTTGAAATCGAAAGTGCATAATATTAGGTATGTCTATTGTTTTCGTGTTTGGGTGTGTAGGTAACACCTGCCACGCAAATTGCGTGTATAATACCTACCTATATTGCAGTAAATTGAGATTGTGTCATTGTCGAAAATTTTAATTTCGCAACACGTTTTTTTCGGCACCAAGTTTCTGTCTAGCCGGAGGCTATATCTTTCAATATGATCGTTAGACATTTAGACCGTAATTACGCGCTATATTATTTTTATCTCGGCACTAATGTGCAATTTAAATTATTGGAATTGAAAAGCAATATTTATCGTAACAATTCGAATAATGTAATTTAGATTTTTGAAGATTGCGAAGCGGTTAGGTAATTTAACGAATTGTTTACAGTGTCATTGACCGAAAGTAATTTCGAAGTGACCACACCAAATTCCAGTTTATCTAAGTAAGAAGTTACCTAACTGTTAACTCGCGGTAGCTTAGACATCAACGAATCTACCATGGCCATATTCTGTCTCGACGACCTTTCAAATATTATGTATTCGTTATCTTGTATACTATGTAACACAAAAAATTACCGCATCTTTCTATGTTTAGGTAGAAATATTGTCAACGACCATCCTAGCAAGAGCAATACATATATCCCTCAGTCAGCTCGTACGACACCCATGGGAAAAACTAGGGTGGTACACTTATTACCTAGTCAAAACTGAGTGCCACTCTAAAATTCGAAAGTAATTCAAATATTATGCCAGTATTTTATTGTAAATGTAAATTATACTTAGTGAATGGTTGCTGAGCACAACAGAATAAGGCTGTCGCACGTTCGTTTGCATCATGTTACTAAACTTCGACATTCGTGAGATACCCGACTCGAGGCGATGGGTGACTCGACCCGTGAGCCTCGATCCGGCCGCACGCCTTCTCTATCGTTCTCTTTTTAAAACAGGTGTTTATACGTCAACTTTTTTTACTTTATAAGAAAAGAATAAGAACTCTTTGGTAAACTAATTGAATAACAAAAAAAGAAAAAGTTTTTAACTTTGGAACTAAATTTGTTTTTCTTTTGTTTCAGATGTCTTCGAAAGTGAGTTTGTTTGCTTGAGTGATTATAACGAACGAGAAAAGTAAATCCGACAGTTGTAAATTGAAATGTGAACTTTGTGTTGTTAGTGTTAAAGTTGAACTTTGTGTAAATGTTTTTACTGATGAAGTTTGACGTGTGACTGTCGATCTTGTGATTTGTTTTCTGATAATATCTCACCATGGAGACGGAGGAACTAACTAAACTTGTCGATGGGATTTACAAGGTGAGTTAAGTATTTTTAAATAAATCTTACTGCTTCGGATTATTTTTGTTAGGTAAGAGCATAGTTTTTGCAGCGTGCTCGATACAAACGAACTTTGGTTATTTTTTCAATGCTCAAAGGCAATTAAATTTTTCAGAAATAATCTAGAAAATAATCTTTATGCTTCTATGTTGTCAGACAGGATACAGTGCGTCAAAGATTTCCATTCAAATCTTTAATTAATCCTAATATTGAAATATCTGACAACATGCAAGCATAGATATTAGTTTGTAGATTGTTTCTGAATTTCATGGACTTTCGTTGGTTAGTGTTGAAAATATAACCAAACTTTGTTTGTATGGAGACCGCTTGGACCGTTAGCCCACTATTAAGTTTATTGTGATAGAGATGAGGCCTTTGTCCAGTATTCTACTGAGAAAAAATATCTAGTATTAGTAGATTTTTTTTTGTTATTAATAATTTGATTTTAGTTAAATGTACCAGAATTAGATCTAAAATAAAAAAAAATCTAGTAAAGTCTACTAAAATAAATAGTTGTTACATATAATAGGTATTAACCTACTAGATATTTTTCACCGTGTTGGACACTTTTAAAAATCTAAATAATAAAGTTACAACACTTAGTTAAAGCTAAGAAGGGAAAATGAAACTTTTTAGTCAAGGCCTTGTAAATGGTTTCATGTAAGGACTTCCAATATAGATAGGACGCTATTTTATTTTAAAAAAATTACCTAGTCGAATTAGCGCTCGTTGTAACTGTTGCAGATGAAAAGTATACCAAATCGAAATAAAATCGGTTACTCCATACATTTTCGATGAGTATTAAAGTCATTATGTTGAGAAGGGTAATTTATCTTACCATTTTTTTGTGCTTAGTTCGCTTACCTACCTAAAATAATGATTACTTACGATTACGTCTAAACCGAAAAGATCTCATGCGAAGTTTATTGAATGAAAAAATTAGTTACGGAAAAATCTAGAGCTAAATTGTTAATGTTGTTTATTTTGTATGCTTAATTGTAGAGTCAGTATTTAAGGTACTGAATTTCTATGCGAACCTAGGTAAATGTAGTAGTCCGTCTTAATATGCTGACACTTTTTTAAGAGGATTATCAGACCATCATACAGAACAACTTTCTCTATGGCACCGACATCGAAATCGCGAAAAAAATACTGCTGTTCCATACAAAACTGCAAACCTACTCGAGCCAAATGTATGGGATAGCTGATTTTTTTTTCGCGATTTCGATGTTGGTACCAAAGAGAAAGTTGTTCAGTTTGATGGTCTGATCATTCTCTTAAAAACTGTCAGCATATTAAGTTGGACCCTGTATTATTTCACTTATACAAACAACAAGGTGGAACAAAACCGCCTAGTAATATTTAAAGGAGTGGTTTAGATCATCAAACTGAACAACTTTCACTATGACACCAACATCGACAAAAAATAAACAAATCTGCTGTCCCATACATTTGAGTCGAGTAGGTAAGGTACTGTAGTTTTGTACAAAATAGTAGATTTTTAGAATTTCGTCTCGATGTAACGAAAGTTGGTTAAATATGATGGCCCTTTTAATATTAGTAGGGTGTTTGGTTACACCCTGTATAACTTACACAACACTCTTGGAAATGATAAAAGAATAAATTTAAAACGCTGAGTTCGTTCACCTGGTGCTGGAGGTAATACTAAGGAACATGTTATACGAAATTCATACACAAACCCACAACATTCATTTTTGTGGTTGGTAATAAACACTCTTGGAATATTTTAGGTTTATTGAGAATGTGTAATTTGTAAGCTTTTACCCTAAAAAACGCTGCAAAAGTAACATTAACCTTCATTCGCCTTGTACAGTCAACAGCAAAAATGAATAGAGTTTTGCGAAAGTCGTAATGACAATAATCTCGAACAAATCGATATTTTACTAGTTATATGCTATGGATGGTACGTGAAAGAGCGTTAAATTAACATCAATATAATTTAAAACATACTTACCTACTAGAATTAAAATAACGTCTCACAACAATATGGCGTTTTCATTTAAAAAAATTCAATGACACAGGAAGGATGGCGTTATATAATCGTGCCAATTCAGCTGTCAGATCGAAAGTGTTACGTGTTTTTCTCGATTCCATAACTTTAGGGAGCAATTTTTTGATTTATTAATAAAATTATTATAGTTTTAATATGAGAGACGTTTTGATACCTCAAATTGATTAAATTTTTGTGCAGTAAATGTTCGTTTATGTACAACAAACGTAAATACGGTGCTATTGCGTATTTATTGGTAGTGAAAAATTTTCCATTGGCAACACCACCATTATCAAACGTCATTTGAAAGATGCAAACCATAGACAAACAGAACTTTTTACTAACAATATGACGGGTTTTTTTGAACTTTTAATATTGCAATTCTACTGACTTTCGATTTACTAGTCTTGGAAAACGCATTATTTTAAAAATTACGACCGATGCTGGTTGTACGATGTCTTCAAAAAGAGCTAGAGCCAGAGCTTCTAGAGGAAATCCTTTAAATTATTTGAATATATCTTATGTTGAAAGTTTGTAAAGAATTCAAATAATAATACACTCAATGGAATATAATATTACAGTGACAAAGGTGAAAATACCGCGCCTAAGCATTCCCTCGTAACACCTGCCGTAAATGTCAAGGTCAAACGGTCAACCGAACAAGTTAAATGTCGAAAAGAGCATTCCATTCGATTTCTCTAAAACGATTATCGTATAAATATGTATATTTATCGCATTCCATTGCTTAGAGACGGGAGATATCGGACTTTCCGTTTTAGGTTATTAAGCTTTTATGGTTTTTATTACAATAAAAGGCTCTACTTAACGAATTTTAGATCCGGGTATAGGTGTAAATCTAGTAGGTATTAATATTTCTTTTATT
This sequence comes from Agonopterix alstromeriana, assembly GCA_963924505.1. Classification (NCBI taxonomy): domain Eukaryota; kingdom Metazoa; phylum Arthropoda; class Insecta; order Lepidoptera; family Depressariidae; genus Agonopterix; species Agonopterix alstromeriana. Next base: position 12,681,485 of record OZ004662.1, on the reverse strand, counting down.
TTTTAAAAAACTGTTTCAACGGTTAATTTGTTTTAGTTGCCAAACTTGAAAAGAGGATGTTTTCAATTCAATTTGTAATTTTTTTTTATTTTGATGTTTTTAAACGCATTGCTTCGTATCGTATGAACATCTTTTTTTTATAAAACCGCTATATCTATAGTACATTATGGATTGAATATTACATAAATTTTATGGGGATTTAATATAACGAACATCGCAAGACTGGTCTCGTTGATGTCTTTTGTATGAAGGAGACATCGATGTCGATACATTATAATGTCAATAAAAACGGAAAAGGTTTATAGTGTACCTACATTCCTGAACTTTATTTACTATTTTACATTTTAGTCATGGTAAATGAAAAGAACTCCACTTTATACAGGTTGTAACAAAACAAGTTATACATGGTGTTACAAAAATACAAATAAACATTTAAGAGGGTGGTTTAGACCATCAAACTAAACAACTTTCACTATGGGACCAATATCGAAATCGCGAAAAAATATCGGATGTTCCGTAAACTACAAATCTACTCGAGCTAATAGCTAAATGTATGGGACAGCAGATTTTTTTTTTCGTTATTTCAATGTTGGTCCCATAGTGAAAGTTGTTTAGTTTGATGGTCTAAACAACCCCCTTAAAAGTTTTAAATGTTTATTTTTACTTTTGTAACACTTTGTATATTTAAAGCAGTGGTTTAGTTTAGACCATTGTGAAAGTTGCTCAATTTGATGGTCTTTAGACTCATTTAAATAGTACTAGTGTATATTGTTACATGATTGCAATACCATGAGATTTTTGAATGTTGTGTATACCTTTAAGTGGCATATGTATTAGCGACTAGATTTATATGTAAATTTTATTTGAAATGCGAAATACGTTATACTGTTGGTATACCTATTAAATTAATTAAATTAAAACTTGTCTATAGGGTCCTTCTTAATATGCTGACGGTTTTTTAAGGGGACGATCAGACCAGCAATCTTCAGTTTTATGAAACACCCTATATAAGAATTCTTCTACAACACAACCAAGTAAGACATTGAGATACATAATTAAACAAGCAACAAAAATACAAGTAAATTATCATGTTTAAATTTAATGAATTTTAATTACTGTTCATAAAATGTTATACCTACCCAATGTTTCTCTTAATAAGAAATTAATTAAGGCGCCGTGTCTGTAAATCACTTTACAGTATTAATATTGCACAAAGTGGAAAAACCTTTTTGTTACGATAACTCTTGGAGAAATCTTCTCAGGAGTTATAATTTCATTTTGTTACTAAAGACGCTGCCTACTCTCGCTTAGAGTACGAACTAAACCAATTTTCAAAATTGTACTCCCCCTCATACCTACATTCCGTTTCAATAAACAGACGCCCATTTTTACCCGACTGCCCCAGAAGAAGGGTTATGTTTTTTGTAGTTTTTGTTTCATAGTAATTTTTATTTAACTTTTATTTAATCGGTCAAGCCCTTATACCTATCTACCAGACACAATAACATTAGATAAACAATTTTTATCGCGGTACATATGTTCCACCAGTGCCTGATAATTTGCAGAATTAATTATGATCAATTTATTATATTTCAAACTATTACTACTTTATTTTATCTTTTAAACTCGTACGAAATATATTGATTAGGACAAATAGGGATTAACTTGGATCGTTGGCTAAATAAATTGTAACGTAAGAGATGTTTTAATTAAATAGAAATCATTATCAAGAAAATATAAACTGTATCGGTTACTTTTATTGTATTTTGGAACCAAATAATGTCGTTTATTTGTTTGGAAACATTTAATTTAAATACCTGACTTATATTAATACCTTATACAGTTAATATACAGGGTCCTTCTTATTATGCTGACACTTTTTTAAGGAGATGATCAGGCCATCAAACTGAACAACTTTCTCTATGGGACCAACATCGAAATCGGGAAAAAAAAATCAGCTGTCCCATACATTCGGCTCGAGTAGGATTGCAGTTTTGTATGGAAGAGCAGATTTTTTTTTCGCGATTTCGATGTTGGTGCCATATAGAAAGTTGTTCAGTTTGACGGTCTGATCATCCCCTTAAAAAAGTGTCAGCATATTAAGAAGGACCCTGTATACCTGATAATAGATACCTGACGATGACGAGCACACAGGAAAAACTTTACTGTCTTGACGTTACATAACAGTTCACCATTGTCGAGAGAAACGGGACAAAAAAACATAAAAATCATAACACGTTTTAATTAAAAATTAAGATACCGGACTACGTGACAGTCGTAAATTTTCAACTTTTTATTTCGTTGTCACTTTAAATGGAAATCGGGGAGATAATTTGAGAAATATTTACCTTAACAATACAATTTACAATGAGTAAAGAAGGCATATTTTGGCATTCAAAACATTAATATTTGATTGAAAGTAATATTTCAGAGAATTAATGTTAAACTTATGGTAAGAATTCTTTTTAAAAAGATATTAGAATCAATAAAAACAAAACACATTTTGTTTATTCGCAAAGATGGCAGTAGAATATTTTGAAAATATAGTTTTAAGAGTCGTTGAGTTGAGTTTTTCAGTTAAAAAAAGTGGTACTCCAATATAATTACTTCAATTTTATATACCGTACTTTTATAAGTCAAAACATACAAATTAAAAAAAAAGAAAATAAAACGGTTACTTTTACATTTATTTCTATATTATTTATAGTGGAATTATAAAAGTATTCTATACTAGCTGTTGCGTGGCATGCGTTGCAATGCCCCTTTTTTTCCGACACACACTTTTTTCATACCCTATGTTCAACACGGATAATGTAGCATTCTACTGGTGAAAGAATTATTCAGATCGGTCCAGTAGCTGGGCCAGGCCATATTTTGGTGGTTTTTAGGGTTCCGAAGTCAAGAAGGAACCCTTATAGTTTCGCTATGTCCGTCCGTCTGTCCGTCTGGTCGCGGCTTAGCTCAGAGACGCTTAGCACTAGAAAGCTGTAATTCGACATGGGTATACATATCACGCCGACGAAGTGGTAAAATAAAATCTTAGAAAAATATTTTTCTCATCTATCCCATGTTGTGGGGTATCGTTGGATAGGTCTTTAAAAAATTGTGGGTGTGGGAAAACCATTTTTCGATTTAGGGATCCGTTAGCGAAATATTAAGCTTTAAAGTGAAAATTTTTGTTAGTCATGTGTCCCCCCCTGCCAGCTAAACGGTTGTTTCTAGATACGTGAAAAAATTCACGGCAGTAGTGTATATAACGAATTAAAAAGGAGAACTATCACCGCTAAGTTACCTTTACATGTTAACGAGTAATAGCGGACTAACTTGTAAAATGTACTTTTTAGACTTTATTAGCCGTTAAACCGTAGTATAAAACAAAAAGCCCCGTTCTATGTCCGTATATTGTGGCAACTACGGAACCCTACCCTGCGTGTGGCCCGATACGCACATGGCCAGTTTTTTATTAGAAGCTATCTTCTCGTTATTTGAAAGACATACAAATTAATATGTACTTACAGACAAAAATCCACATAAATCTTTGTCACAAACACAAGAGTACACACATAAAAATCAACAAAAAAATAGAGCAATGATCTTCAACATCTCGGCTTTATTTATTATTGTTCATATTTCTTATTTTTCTATAAAACATGTAATGAAACCTGTGTTCAAAGGAAAGTAAAATAATATTTGAATTAGTCTGTATAACGTGCATCTACGTTATTAAGTTGAAGTCACTTTTACTTGCGACACATACCATTGTGTACATTGTGTAAATAAAATGTAATTTTTTAATTTCTTGTAAGACCATTTTTAATGAGTTATTTAGATAATTTTAAAATTTGGTGCGAATTATTATGATTTTCGAATTTGATTTCCTTGGATAAGAAGGCACCACAGTGGCATACTGAAGGACTCAATCAAAAATAGGTATACCTACTAAAATTACGTAGTTTAGTAGCTGAGGCGGCTCTGGCAGGGTTAAGGTCGTTCAGAAAAATATAAAAATCTTGTATACAACAACAACGCTTCCCAAAATATAAGCGATTGTGCGCACAATGAAAAATAAGACACGCTCTTTCCGCAAATTTATTTATTATTTTGGATACGGTATTGTGAGGCCGACACTCCATTTCCTCTAGGACTTTATTTTTCTTTTCTATTATTTAGTATTATCGGTGTATGTACGCATCATCTCTGTTATTTTATGCTCACTCATATACACGTTCTGCTTACACAGCTACCTTTTTATTTTGCTGATGAAAAAATCTTTGCATTTGCATCAATACTTACCATTTAATAACATAATGAATTTATAAGTTAGAAATATTCCACTTTTAGCTTATTCGACCATTTCTATTCACTTGGAAATAAGAAAGTCAAGGTTGTAGATAGCAGACACCGCTTCGAGATATGCGGCACATTTGTCTCTGTAGAGATATCGGGACGTATCGTAACTGATGTAATAATACCACTGTATTAAGACCTGTCTTGCTTCCTTAAAGATTTTACTCTGAAGGTCAAAGTTGCCTGGTCGCGTGATACCCGGTTTCCTCCCTAGAATGAAATTGCCGCGCGACATTAAACCGGCCTAATGTAAATTTTCGTTGTTACGTTATATCTGTTTGTTTGTCTGTGTTTGTGAGGTTTATTGCATGATTTCCTTAGGTCAATGAAATGAATTGCTTTTGCAGCCCGCTCTCAGGGGATAACGTTCTAGGAAATTATGGCAAATGCTAAATTTGTTTCAATCTAGGTACATATGTGTAGATTATTTATCATATCTATCTCTTTCGTTTTGTTTTGTTATAGGCTATCTTTCTCTTTCGTTTTGTTTTCAATCAATAAGATTGAATATGGAATAAGTTTTTAAAATTATACAAACTTTGTACATCAAGTTATTGGATAACATTTACTTGCAATATCTTTCTCCGCGTTTTCCAAAATTATTTTAGTCAACACAGGTAAACTCTGATAGATAACAAAGAGAAATATAAATAAATTGTGTATTCAATTCTAGACACTTGGCCGGCTTCTATCTGGAACGGGTACCTAGTCATGTCTCCCTTGGGTAAATCGCTGCCCGCACTTATTTGAATAAGAATAGCCAAGTTCGCTATCCCTGGAGACACTTTGCGGACGCCGAGCTAGTCGAGCTCACCTTCGTTTGACATGTCCACGATGTAATTTTCCTAAAATTCAGTGCATTTACCTCAACGAGCTATACTCTCTAAGGAATTAGGAGAAATTTAGATATCCCTAAAGTTACTTTCCTGTTTTGCGTGTGATTGTACTTAACTTCGTTTTGTAAAATTGCCTGTAACGTAACGAAAACCTTTGGGAATATTCCTGTGCTGTGTTTGATAATGATACTGGTATCTTCTGTTATGTATTTACATAATACCTAGATACAAAATAAAATTGTAAACATGGCATTGAATTTGAATTGGATATTAGAAATAAAACCGGTGAAGTGCGAGTCGGGCTACTCGCGCACCGATGGTTCCGTACCACACCAACAAACAACACAAAATATTAACATACAAAAAAAACTTTTTTCTCCGGGACCTTTAGCGCGAGACCGAGTCACACTTGGCCGGTTTTTTTTATTTGTGGTTATACTGTAGAGTTTGCTCTATAATCACACTAAGTTTGACGCTTGTATTTTTACGATAGAGCGAAGGAAAAAACGTTGATAAAATCTAGTTTCTTTTATGAGGACCCCCCTTAAATTTTGACATTTTATTATTTGTCATCAAATCCGCCGTAATAACGCATAATATTCTGTGAAAATTTCAACTGTCTAGATATTATGGTTCAAAAGTTACAGCCCTAAATAGGTAGGACGGACTGACGTACGGACAACGTAGGCTTAGTAATAGGGTCCCGTTTTCACCCTTTGGGTACGGGACCCTAAAAAAGGTTGTAAATGATACGTAATATAACGCATTAGCATCGTTTTCCGTGACTGACTGACAGACAATGCTCAGTTTCAACCACTGAAGATAGAGACATGAAACTTGAAATGTATTTTATTATTCTATTGAGGATGTAGGGGTGTTCTAAGACAGTTTTTTTAAAACTACTGGGGTTTACCAAACTCCACGCGAACAAAGTCGCTGGCAAAAGCTAGTACTGGATATAAACGCATACAAATATTATTTGTTAGATACGAGAGATAAGTACGCACGGCGACAGATCAACCTACCTATAGTTGGACCTTATGTCCATGAACATAGAGTTCAACTATGGGTAGGTTGATCTGTCGCCGTATGTACATAAAAGTAAGTTAATATAGTCCATCCATCCATCTCACAAATATTATAAATGTCAAAGTTTGGATGTTAGGATGTTTAGATGTTTGTCACTGAATCACGCATAAACGGCTAAACGGATTAGAATGAAATTTAGCACGCAGATAGAATATGTTCTGGATTAACACATATAATCCTTTTTAAGGTCCACGCAGACGGAGTCTCGGGCAACAGCTAAAGTCCGGCCGCTGAAAGATTGCGTTTGACAGTTACCATAAAATTGTAAAAAAACTGAATGAAAACTATAAATGCCGATCATTATTTAGTAGCTTTTTGAACTTAAAAGGACAGCTAGTGCCCTGTGTACTAGAGTGAGCACAGGTAAACAATATTTTCATTCAGTTTTTTACAATTTTATGGTAACTGTCAAATGCAATCTCTCAGCGGCCGGACTTTAGTAGACCATAATTATAACCCCAATGCAAAAGCCTTCTTTCGTCAAGAAGAGTAGGAGTGATCCATAATCCACCAGATCCTGTAGTGATGAAGGCAGATTGTGCCTAAGCTGCTTTTAAAACCGCTCATATATCCCTTCAAGCTTAAGAGAAGTTTATTCCGATGAGGATTAGAAGTTCATGTACCACTACAAGCTTAAGGGCAGTTTATTCCTTAAGAGAAGTTTGCGCGCTGCATACAAACGAAGTCTGGTGATATTTTCAATACTAACCAATTAAAGTCAATGAAATTTTTCAGATACAATCTAGAAACTAATCTATTTGTTTGTATGATGTTGATTTTCGTTAAAATATACAGTTTTAGTGCTAGGATTAATTTAAGATTTGTATGGAAATCTAGAGATTAGTATCTAGATTGTTTCTGAAAAATTTCATTGACTTTTATTGGTTAGTATTGAAAATATCACCAGACTGCGTTTGTATGGAGCACGCTCCGAATTATGTTCCCTAAATCGTTCCGTTCGGCGTTCACCAAAGCACCACTACGCTACAATTTTCTTAACCAGAACAAAAGCTACTGCTAAAATGTAGCGTACCTCTTGATCTTGCAAGAGACACTAAATTTTATGCCATGTTCTAGCACCTAGCACATTACTCTGGCTAGAATGAGAAACGGCGCGAGCTTGCCTAGGCAAAGAGGGCTATTTGTTACTATGAACGATCACGAGATACTCGCTTGATGGACGGATATTCAAATCTGTTTCCTAGATATTGATTTACGGTTTATAATATTTTGTTTTAAAATAATAATTTTTATTTGATGTAAAGGTACTTGGATATAGCTCAAATTGAAATCATTTGCATCCTTACAAACTAAGACTCTACCCATCATACTGAACTACTTTTAGGACCTGTTTCACCACTTCCGAATAACTACTTGTTAGCTTATCTAACAGCTCATTTGACATATTCTTCATACAAATTATGTTAAATGAGCTGTCGGATAAGCTAACAAGAACTTGTCCTAAAGTGGTGAAACCGGCCCTTAGTATGGAACAACAAATCGGTACAAATCGGTACATCGCAAATCAATATTCTGCTGTCTCATACATTTGAGTCGAGTAATTCGATATTGCAGTTTAGTATGGAACTGCAGATTTTTTTTCGATGACATGTATGCTCGCATAGTAAAAGGTGTTCAGTTTGATGGGTAGAGTCTTAGTTTAAAAGGATGCCAATTATTTCAATTTCACCCTGTATAAACAATATGTTTTTTATTTCTTTATTCATGTCGATTCTTCATCATAATTTTATATGACACGAGGATACGAACCGACCGAAAAAACGGCAACATAAAGCCATCAATATAAAAGCTTGTCGTAAAACGCAAGTAGGTACATCGGATCTGTGCGAGAGAAAATATAAATAAAATTTGTCTTTCGGGTCGCATACGTATTTAGTTTACTCGTATTCGTCCAAATACAATTTTAGGAAGGAAATTGCCTCCCGGTAGAAACCCGTGCAAAATGGAAGATGCGATATTAAATCTGGATGACAGTTATTAGGCCACTGCGGAGTGCTTCCATGCTACTCTTAAAAAAAAACGAACTCAGAACGGAACGATATTTTTCTGACAAAATTTTTAATCAGGAGCGGAATGAGATTTGCGCTCTCGCACTTTATTTACGAAAGCCTATTTTTGCTACTTTGATGTTTTTACTTTTATTTTATAAAGTAACTCCTTTGATTAGATACCGAAATATTGCCATTTCTTTCATATGCTTTTTTCGTGTTACAATCAGCGATATAGGTAAATTAGACCAGGAAAATAATTAACCTCGTCAATCTTCGTTTGCGCAGTCCTCCGACAAAACCCGAAGTCATTTAGTGATTAAAGGGTGAAAGAGTCGAATAGCAGCGTAAAAGCGAGAAAACAATTAGCCAATCGTGGCAAAGCTTTGAAGGTGGCACATCCTGATTGGTCAATATAATTTCGCGCGTTGTTAAAATTTGTCAACTGCGCAGGTACACCGGGGGAACTTATAAATCTGGTACTACTGTACTAACTACGAGGTATCTAAAAAAAAATCGGTTAGGTTATATCAGGGACGCAGCCGCAGTGGAGTACGTGAAACGTCTTGTACCGAGTAATGGCGGCGAGTACCGAGTAATCCTCTAAAATTCTAAATAATGGTAATAAAATAATACCGGTAGGTGCTATACTTCCAAAGTAATAAACGATCTTGTCATAACAGATTTCGTTACATTATATGGTTTTTGAAAGTGACCTTACTGACCGAAATGAAAGATGTTTCACGTTGGTACCTACAAGCTGGAAATTAAGGCCTAAATCAACAATTACCGAAAATAATAAACGATATCACTATTTGTATTAAGCTTTAATAAAGCTTTGCTTAAATATTTACACAGCTAATTTACAATTTTATCGTGAGAAAAAATAAAAACAAAAGGCAGGATTAAGGCTTTCTACGCTTGCTTTAGACATGTTTACAGTAGCCCGAGACTCAAAGGTGAAACACAACAGATGCGGAGTTCGGATCAGAAGCGGGTTCTTTGCAAGATTAAACAAGAATTGAAAGAAATACGCCCTCGGCAAACGCCCTGCAAAAGTACAAAGAAAATTTATTTTATAAACGACAGCGTAACTCTCACCAATCTTTCCCTTTTGTAGATTGTTATAACAATAAACATTGTTCTTCTTCCCTTTTAAACACACCTTGATGGAATTTTTGGAGTTTGTTCGTTCCTCCTTATAAATGGGAATCTTTGTAACAAGTTTTTTGTTAAATACATTATTAGTTTCCTTTAAGTTCTAAATCAGAAATCCATACTTCATACTTCTCACTAAAATTATAAATATCAAAGTTTGAGACGATGTTTGTATGTTTGTAAAGTTGTATGTTTGTGACGAGTATCACGCATAAACGGCTGAACGGATTTGGATGAAATTTGGCACGCAGATAGAATATGTTCTGGATTAACATAGAGGATACTGTTTCAAGGTCCACGCAGACGGAGTCGCGGGCAACAGCTAGTAAACCGCTAAACTGATGTTGATGAAATTTTGTAGAGAGATAGCTTGCTTGAACTCTGAGGTAGGACACAGGCATAAAAATTCGACGCAGTTTAAGTTACGGGAAACCACAAGTGTGTAATAAAATAATAATTAAGCCGATTTTTACGACCGTAACTCATAATGAATACAAAAGTTCCTTGTTTACAGAACTCTGAAACGTTGTTTATCAACATTTCGAAAACAAGGTTTAATTTTTACCCAATTGACCGCCTGGCTTGTACTCGAAAATTATATTTCCAACCAATCCGCTTAGTGTTTGACGCAGTGTATTTTTAGATCTTGTTTAATTTAAATCTACGAAATATACTTACTGCCAACATTTTAATTCTTCATTCATTTCCTGTGCGTCTATACAGGGTGTAAGTGACAGCCTAGCAAATACTGAAATGGTGAACACAGACCATCACACTGAATAACTTTCACTATGCAGCCTACCTCAAGAAACGCGAAAAAAATTAGCTGTCCCATACATTTCAGTCGGGTAGGTACAGCAGTTTTGTATGGGACAACTGATTTTTTTTAGCGTTTCCTGAGGTAGGCTCCGTAGTGAAAGTTGTTAGTCTGAGTTCACCGTTTCAGTATTTGCTAGGCTGTCACTTACACCCTGTATAATGTTTGTAACTCACCGCTTACGATGCGATCGTAATAATCATATTCAATAGTTCTAGATTAGTCGAAATGACTCTGCAAATTAAATAATTATCGAACGACAACATTGTGAGTAAACGTACATGGCATCAAATCAAATTATGTCTGTATGTAGGTATTCAGAGCTGGCAGAATCCCCTCTGCGCAACTGTGACGCCGAACTAATAAGGGCAAACTCTGCCGTTTTCATATTTACACAAATTACATTACTGCTTATTGCTCTGTTACTAGGGGATATGTTAAAATATATACATAGTAGGTAGGAAGGTATTACCGTTTGGAACGTTCCAGTTTCTACTTGAAAATTATTAATACCTTACTTCCTAACAATCCTTTTGTTCTTCAATACGGAGCTTTACTTCCTCGAATAATTTTACTCTTCTTATCGTGTGGGCAGCAAGCCCTGGTGTCAAAGTTTTTACAGACCGCCTTACGGCCTCTGGTGTGGTTTTTATGTAACGACTACTACCACCAGAGATAGTGGCCGGGACCAGCGGCTTAACGTGCCATCCGAAGCACGGAATCTTCTTTTTTTCAGACAATCAGGTGATTCAGCCTGCAATGTCCTAACCAACTGGGGAAAACGCACAAAGTGACATATCACTTGGTGTCCCACGAAATCGAACCCACGAACTCCGTGTCAAGAGCCCAATGCTGTTAACCATTAGCTAACGGAGGCAGTTAATAATTTTACTTGGACTTTTATTTAAATATTTTTATTAAATAATCGACATCTTGATTTGTGTAACAACATAATTTGCCCAAGGTATAGTGCTTACAGCGCGTGTTAACCGTCGCTCTAAGGCGCTAACGTGCCATATCTGTATAATTGCGTTACTCGACTTTCCCTCTCTGCCGTCTTTGTACCGTCGTTGATTGTCGTTTATGTAATTGCCTACATTTTGTACTATCACGGCTGTGCCTCGTCTCATCTCCGACAACATAAATTAGTTACTACACGAGATATTTTCCTAATTACACTCCGGGAGACAAAACAGCGCCGTGTCGCTTCGTGCCCGATTTCAATTCGACAATGCCTCTTCTTAGAAACACGACGTGAAAACACGTTTGTATCACAACATATTTATGTATATTTTTAATGATGTATTGAACGACAAGGAAGCTTTCAAAGGTGTTACGTAGGATACATTACGGTAACACGAATGAGGTTTTAACTTACATATTCCTAAAGAGCGACACGTATTGATGGGCCAGCTTGTGTAACAATTCAACACGACTCATTGTCTTAAACTTTCTAAGTGAACTAAGTAATACCCATTCTTATAGGTTGCCGAGAAATTGGAATTATACAAAACACCTCCGTGACGCTACTTCGTTTCGATTCTACGCGAATTTTCCATAGAATGTGGCGCGCGACCCCACGGTCCCAACCCATGACAAATGCGTGAATACCACCGGCCGAATTCCATTCCACTTTTGTTACACAAGAACAAATTTAACGGATGAAATTCTCAGACAAAATAAAAGTAACAAAAAAGTTCACAATAACTTCCTATGCCGAAAACCGTGTAGCTCACTAACCAAATTATTCGGTACGCTACTTTTTGGTTCTGCCTTTGTTGAATAAAATTTGCCAAATCGAAAAAGCTTTCATCAGTTTCCAGGTCAATTAAATTCTATGTAACCTAGTTTGATTTTCTGATAGTTACAATATGATTCGAAAAAAAAACTAAGGATGCAATGTAATCATCAAAGCATTTCGTCTACACGTTGTAGCTATAACAGAATGGTTTCGGTGGCAAAGCGTTCCCAATCAAAGCTGATTACAATTCCAGCCGGTTAACACGTAAATCCGATGTGGATAAATATTTGCACGACAGGTTGTAAAGCCGGACGTGCCCCGGCCGGTTAATAGCCGGGCACAGTTACTCGCCGTGCTCTTGTGTGTTTGAAATTTCAATAAACTTCACACACAAACATAATATACACGTTATACTAAATTCAATGTTCATTTTCGACGAGTTTGTTAAACTATGTAGCTGCCAGGAATATTACATTTCATGGGCGAAAGTTGACTATACAAAACAGTTAGTCCTCTACCTGCCGAACCAAACCTGAAAAATACTATTTCTCAAATAATTTTCTATGCTGACATTTTACGCTTTTGTTTTTCTCAAGTACTCAAGCATTCTAAATTCTTAGAATCGTTCGGGGGCGTGAATAAAACCGCATACGCAATTATATTAATTTTAATCCTCATAAGAGAGGGTGATATTTAAAGAATTTCATTATGATAAAACTCTTCCTAGACCGCATCGTCGGAATTCATTCCGTTTGAAACGCAACTAAAACCGACTCTTTGGATTATTATTGAAGTTTTTAAAAAGAAAACTTCCGTTATTATTTCTCATTTGAGAATGCAAAGCGGAGAGTTATGAAGAAAATCTTTAGATAGGTATTTAATATCGTGATGACTCTTTTGGTGGTGTCATTTACATTCTCTTTCAAGTTTAAAACGTGTCAGAGTTTTTTCAGACCGCCTTACGGCATCTGGCGTGGTTTGTATGTAACGACTACTACCACGAGAGATTGTAGCCGGCTTAACGTGCCATCCGAAGCACAGAATCATCTTTCTTTCAGATAATCAGGTGATTCGGCCTGCAATGTCCTAACCAACTGGGGAAAAACGCACAAAGTGACATATCGCTAGGTTTACGTGGGAATCGAACCCACGACCTCCGTGTCAAGAACACAATGCTCTTAACCATTAGACCACGGAGGCAGTTGCAGAGCATGGAGGATAGTATTAGTTATACCTATAATATTGTAACAACTCTTAAATGTTGTAAATTACAGGGCCCTTCTTAATTCGGTATGTCAAGTTTTTTATGAAGGGCTGAATCGAAAACCATCTCGAGATAATTGTCTCAATAATAATATTTTTATGTCAGAGATTTTAAAATTAAATCATTACAGATACTTTCAATAAAATAAAGTCGTTTTTCAGTCCGTTCAGTGACGTCAATGAAAAACCTGTGAACTCCTTGGTAAACTTCAAAATTAACTGGCCTTTGTGAAAAAAAATACATTTACAATGTCAGAATTTGACATTTGATGTTGCCTTTTCTGTTCCAGCATAGAGTTAGAAAGAGAAGGAAAGAAAAAAGATTTTTTTTTAATTAAGCAGGAAGTCGTTTTTCTCGATGGAGTTCGAATTATTTTATCCCCACCATTTTTGCATTTAGAGATTACAGATCAAAGAAATTTTAAAATTAAATCTATATGGATAATCTCGATGAATCGCAAGAAAAATTAAATTGGTAAACTGATAAGTATTTAGGTGACAGGTGAGACTAGTGAAACGATCGCTGGTTCGTAACGCACTGCTTTAATCAAAATAGTGGAGAGGGGTGGACGCAGCCACACACCTACTTATAGCTACATACATAACATCCCTCCCTCTAATTACAGACAACAATAAAATTACATCACTCATAAAACAATTAATAAAACTTCTTAAAATCTATAGCGGGACGATCACGTAACACTCTTTTAGACGCACTCCTGAGGAGTGCACCCTGAGTCTCGACTTGACTTTCTGACTCGGTTCTGGCTTCATGAAACTCATCTTCGGACTCTGAGCACGCGTTTTCGCTAGGCATCTGTGGCTCCTCACTAGCACCCTCGCCCTCCGCTGACGGCGAATCGTGTGGCTCATACACTTCTGCCCTCCTTCCTCTGGCTGAACTACATGGCTCTGGAGAGACTGTCTGTGGTGATGACACGCTAGTTGATGACGGTGACGGCGGTGCCGGCGGGGTGGAGCACATCGTCGGCTGTAGTGGGCTAGTCGATTTAGTGACAGAGAGCGGCGGCGGCGGCGACGGCAACGGCGCGGGCGGCGGTGATGACGGCGACGGCGACGGCGGCGACCACGACGGGTACGACTCAGGTAAGTTGTCACTTTGTTCTCCATTCAGGTGAGTGTTACATATCCCTTTATATAATATAATTTGATTACAGTGTCTTTTACTACACTCCATACTAGCTAAATCTTTCACTAAATATACAACGTTCCCCATTTTTTTAATTATAGTACCTTTACACCAAACATGTTTGTTTTTGTTTACATATTTTTTGTACAATACAATGTCGTTTAACTTGTACTGTATTGACTTTTTCTCAGTTTGCGAACACTGCTTAGATTTTTCAGAATTAGAGTCAGCCGATGGCAACGGTGATAACAACTTTGTTGGGTTTATTAAATCCAATCGTGACCTCAGTTTTCTACCAAATACCATTTGTGCTGGTGAAAAACCGGTGGCAGTATGAATTGAATTTCGGTAATCCATAAGATACTTCATTAACTTTATTTTAATATCTTTCCCTGTGCGGGTCGCTAGTAAACAAGATTTTATGCCTTTTTTAACCACTTTAACGAAACTTTCGGCTTGCCCATTACTCGCTGGATGATACACGGGCGATGTCATGTGCGTTATACCGTTAGATTCACAAAATTTTTCAAATTCTTTGGAGCAAAAAGCGGTGCCATTATCACTCACTACAGTGTTAGGTAGTCCAAATCTCGATATGAACTCACACAATCGTTCAATAACAGCTTTTGATGTAGTAGTCGTATTCATGTTATACACTTCCACCCATTTAGTATGTGCGTCGACTACTACTAAATATGTGCTCCCATTTATGGGCCCTAAATAGTCAATATGCAATCTACTAAATTGGTTCAAGGGATATTCCCAGTTTGCAGGTGGTGCGCGGGGGGGCGAGGGACGCAACTGATTACAAATCTCACACGAGCCTATCATTCTTTCTAAAGCTTGATCGACCCCGGGAAACCAAAACCGTGATCGTGCTTCGGCTTTTGTTTTGACTATTCCTATGTGAGAGGAATGTAACTCCGCTAATATTTTTTTATTTAAACTTTCCGGAATCACAACCTTGTGACCTCTCATAACACAACCATTTTCGTACGACAATTGTGATTTACACAGTTGGTACGGCTTTAAGCGTAGGTTAGCAATTTTCTTTGGCCAACCATTTAAAATATATCTAACTATCTGATTTAAAACTACGTCCTTTTTTGTTTCTTCCCGCAAGACATCTACAGTCACCGGCAAGCTCCCGTCAATTACAAAACAAACATAACTAGCTCGATCACACGATTTCCCGCACCCGGCGCCGCGGCACTGTTCGGTGCACGAGCACTCGTCCGCCGCCGGGGGGGGAAGGCTCGCGCGAGACAAATAATCAGCACTGTTGTCCGCGCTTCGAACGTATTCTATCTTATAATTATATCCACTAAGGAACATCGCATATCTCTGTAGTCTATTAGCGGACACTTCCGGTATGCCCTTATACGGTCCGAATATAGATATTAATGGCTTGTGATCCGTCCGTAATACAAATGGTTCGGATCTGCCGTACAGATACTGGTGAAACCTGCGTACCCCGTAAATTATTGCAGTCGCCTCCTTTTGTATCTGAGAATATCGCTTTTCTGCTGAATTTAGTGTACGTGACGCATACGATATGGGTCTTTCGACTCCATCTGAATCTACCTGGGATAGAATTGCCCCTAGCCCACTTGGAGATGCGTCTACCGTTAAAATTATCTCTGCACTTGTGTTATAATGCGCTAACACCTGATCTGAGGATAACATTTGTTTAATCTCCCTAAAAGCACTGTCGTGGATTGCGGTCCAGCTCCACTTACAACCCTTCCGTAATAGGTCATATAATGGACTCAGTATACCTGATGCGTTAGACACAAAATTCCTGTAATAGTTCACCAATCCTAAAAATGACTGTAACTGATTAACGTTTGTCGGAACTGGTGCCTCAACCATTGCTTTTACTTTTTCTGGTGATTTTTTTACTCCGTCTTTAGTGATTATGTAACCCAAATAATTCACTTCATCTTTAAAAAAATCACACTTTTCTCGTTGTAACGCTAAACCCGCATCCTGTAACCGCGTTAACACACCATTTAACCTTGTCATATGCTCGTCCTTGTCCTTTCCAGTCACAAGAACGTCATCTATCAAGCAGAGTACTCCATCCATCCCTGATAACAAACACTCCATTGCCCGCTGGAAGATAGCCGGGGCGCTAGCCAATCCAAACACTAGGCGAGTGTACTTGTATAGGCCGCGGTGCGTATTGATACAAGTTAATTTTTGCGACTCCTCATCTAAAACAAATTGGTTGTATGCCATAGATAAATCTAGCTTAGAAAATTGCTGTCCTCCGTGTATCTTTGCGAACAATTCCTTGACTGTTGGTAATGGATATTGCTCCACGAGTAACTGCTTGTTCAGGCTGACCGAATAGTCTACGCACAATCTTACTGAACCATTCCGTTTTAAAACAGGGACTATCGGTGATGCGTATTCTGAATACTCTACTGGTTGAAGAATACCTAAATCGACCAGTCTATCTATTTCCTTCTCAACTTTGTCGCGTAATGCGAATGCGATGGGACGTGGTTTGAAGAAAACCGGTTTAGCATTTTCATTCAACAATAATTTAACCTTATATTTGTTAAATGTTCCTAATTTATCGGAAAACAATGATGGATATTGATTTTGAAATTGTTCGGCTTTTACATTTGTTTCCTGACAAAAATTTACTGGTGTCAATTGCAAATCAAATCGGGATATGAAATCTCTGCCTAAAAGTGGCGGCCCTCCATCGCGCACCACATACAAACAGAGTTCGTGTGTGCGTCCCGCGTACGACACGGGCAAACGCACTGTACCAACGCATGCAATTTGTTTACCGTTATACGTCATCAGCTGTTTACGCGTAACTGATAATGGCACATCTTTAAAATGTAAATTGTAATAGCTTTCGGAAATCACTGTTACTGCCGACCCGCTGTCAATTTCAAATTTAAACTGTAAATCTTTAATTGATACCGTTTCCACCATCGGTTCTCCTTTGAATGAGCGAATATAAAACAGCTTACCGTCATCATCGTTATCACCGTTGTCATCGGATGGCGCATCTATGTAATTTACATTCTTGCACACTCTCCGCAGGTGACCTTTCACGTGACACTTTTTACACTCGTAATTTGCATATTTACACTCAGACGTTTTGTGGTTTGAATAACCACACACACTGCACTTTGGTCTTCCTGAACTTCCGCTTTTTCCCTTCTTCACTATCTTGTATAACTCCCGACCGGGCGTGGCGGTGGCTGTGGCGCTGGCGCCGCTACTCGCACTGGCCGCAGCGCCTGCGCGTGCGCAGCTAATGCTCGCTGCCAGCTCCACCGCTTTCGCCAGCGTAAGCTCGGTCAGGTCTAGCGCGTACAGCTTCTCTTTTTCAAGCCCCGGCAGCATGCCTATCATGAACCTGTCACGGAGAGCTTCTTCTACATTTAAGAAGCTGCAATGCGCGGTTAACCCACGCAGTCTAGCTGCCCATTCACTGTGAGACTCTCCGGGCTGCTGAACTGCTGCGTAAAAATTGTGCCGTTCGCCGAACCCGACCCGCTTTGGAGTGAAATGGTTGTCTAAAAGCTTCAGGATATCTTCATATGGGACGTCTTCGAGCTCTTTAGGCAGCGCTAAGTCCGCTGCAAGCATGTACGTACCCTCGGCGAGTGCGCTAAGAAAAATCGCTTTCCTCTTTGTTCCAGCTGGATCCTGTTTCTCAGTTAAGTCGTTTGCAACAAAATATTGAGCTATACGACTTTTGTACGTCTTCCATACCTGTATATTATGGTCAAAACTTACTAAAATCCCGAATTGTACAGACATCTTTGTGTTTTTTTTTTTTAGACCGTTAAACGCGGGTACTTCGATCGTCGCCACTGATAAGTATTTAGGTGACAGGTGAGACTAGTGAAACGATCGCTGGTTCGTAACGCACTGCTTTAATCAAAATAGTGGAGAGGGGTGGACGCAGCCACACACCTACTTATAGCTACATACATAACAGTTTCTTAAAATTATGTCTTCTATCCGTAAAAAAACATAAAATTAAGACCCAAAAAAACTTTACATACCGAATTATGCTCACGATTTTTAAAGGGATGATCAGACTATCAAACTGAATAACTTTCTATATGGGACCAACATCAAAATCTGTCAAAAATCTGTTGTCTAATACATTTAGCTCGAGTAGATTTCCAGTTTAGTATGAAATAGCAGATTTTTTTCGCTTCCTGTATACAGGATGTAAACTTAAATGCGTTACATACTTTGTAGGGTGCATCAGACCATCAAACTGAACAAATTTCACAATGGTAACTACCAATATTGAAATCGCGAACAAATCGGCTGTGTCATTGAAAACGTCAATCGCTGCTCGATCCAAATGTATGGGACAACTGACTTTTTTTGCGATTTCAGTATTGGTCCTATAGTGAAAGTTGTTCAGCAACCTGTTTAACATGTAACGCGTTTAATTACAACCTCTATTATGGTACCTATTACGAGTTACTATAGATATTTTTCCTTCAATTTTTATGTGTACAGTCTATTGTTTTGACGCGGTGATGCTACGCTGGATAGAGCTAAAGAATTTGAGCTACGGAGACAGTTGCAGCCAGGTTCGGTTCGCGAGGAATGCGGCTGAGAACTAGACTCGTGACTCTCGGTTATAGGATTAGACTACGTAATCTACTGTTGAGGTGCCATACCCATGGCATCTTTGTTTAGCATAAAAGTTTAACGAAGGTTTAGTAGAAAGGCCACCATAAAACCTTGTCATTGCAAACTATTTAGAGTTATGTTTCGCAGAAGCGTTAATAGATTTAAAAATTTGATTGTTTGTTTTTTTTTATGTTTACTTATGGGTTTATGGGTTTTGTCTTGATCTCAATCCATTATGTTGTTGTTGTTGGGTTATTTTTTATTGTAACTCATTATTCTACACACCGACACTATGATATGCAAAGTTGAGTAGGTACGTAAACTACATGTTTAGGTAATCAAGGGCGAGGTTATCTTTGAAGAGATTTCTTCCAGCAGACCCGCAACATAGGCAGTTGGGTAATAATCACAAGGCCAACTTAACACGAACAAAACGAATATACCTACTATCAAATCATGTCGTAATTGCATTCCAAATATTTTACAATACATTTTGGTAGTAATTAAAGTTGTAAATCCATTTATACTTAATGCTAAAGTTGTCACTATTAAAACTGTTTTATGAAAGTCTGAGGGCCTTCATCACTTTTGGATCAGTCATTGTTAGCTTATTTGACAGATCGTTTGACATATTTCGTATGAAAGATATATAGGGTCCTTCTTAATATGCTGACACTTTTTAAGGGGGTGATCAGACCGACAAACTAAACAACTTTCTGTATGGCACCAACATCGAACCGCGGAAAAATATCTGCTGATCCATACAAAGCTGCAAACCTACTCGAGCCAATTGTATGGGACAGCAGATTTGTTTTCCCGTTTTCGATGTTGGTCCCATAGAGAAAATTTTTCAGTTTGATGGTCTGATTATCCTCTTAAAAATATGTCAGCATAATAAGTTGGACCCTGTATAACCAGAACTTACGCAGAAGTGGTGAAAAAGGCCCTTAGTGTTATAATAAATGATGACGATATTATTAATCGCGTAGATATCAAGAATCATGGGATTAATATAGCACCTAGCTTAGAGAGGTGATCTCATCATCTATGCGTTTGTTTTGTTTTATTAATGGTTATTACAGGTACCAAGGTACTAAAATTATAAAGGGTGTAAACATATGCGTTACATACTGCGAAAAAATAATCTGTTGCAATCTAAAAAGCTGTTTTATACATTTGGGTCGAGTCTCAATTGACGTTTTCTATGGAAGAGCAGATATTTTTTTCGCGATTTCTATGTTGGTTCCATAAAGAAAGTTGTCCAGTTTGATAGTCTGATGCACCCCCTTTAGTACGTAACGCTCTTAAATTTACACCTTGTATAGGTTTGTACAATATAGTCTCGACATTATTTACTTCCCCAGACTACATTACGAAAGAATTTTACAAAGTAATTAAAATTCAAAATTGTTTTATAAAGTAGGTAGACCGTCACGTTACTAAACAGACGAATTAAGTAAAAATAAAACGCAAGGCCGTAAATTCTTATGACAAAACCGCAAATTATAGCAGTAATACAATTCCCTAGATGCCTTTTCATTATAAACCGCACCCGATGCAGCGATGAATGGAATTGATGTTAACTCCAAATTGAACTTTACAAACTGCGAGTACATGCATCGCACTTGTTAACATATTAACGCTTACAAATTATTATCAAATGAAACGTACCTATAGTTTTACACTCTTAGACGGCCCGATAGCACAGTCGGTAGCGAACCTGCCTGCTGTGCGAAGGGTCGCGGGATCGAATCCCGTAAGGGGCAAATATTTGTATGATGAGATGACTTTGCATCTACAACGTGTTAATGAATTAACGCAAAACTAGAAAGTAGTTTGTTTGTAATCGAGAGCAGAATCGAATATCATGGTTTCAACATAGGTATTTTTTTTTCAAAATATTAAATAATTTGTATGTAAAACTTAAAATTTACTCGATCTCAACCCACCGCTTGGACACTCTTACCCTACTTACTACCAAAACAAGATTCTTAAAATGTATCCATGAGCACGTTAGCGCTTTCATTCATTGCTGAAATGATAACAAATCATTGTTGACTCAAAACTTAAAATGCGAATAACTTTAAATTTTAACTATGAAAGTAATTAAATTATTGTTTTAATCTAATTATTTTGTTTTAAGTCAGTTGGGGTGTATAAGGTTTTGCGCTTATTCATTAACACGTTGTATATCGTTGCCTAGTCATCATATTACGGAAACCGATTGTTTCTCCATAAAAATTAAAAAATGTTCAGAAAGTGTTTTATAAAATATTACTGCGGACTTCAGTGAAAAGAAAATCCGTAGATGAAGTGAAACTAATTCCGCAGTTACGAAAAGCAACAAAACCAGAACGACTCTTTAGCTTAAATTTCAATGAACAGTACTGCAACATAGACTTGGCGTGGAGATATGGCGTATAACCTAGATTAACGCATAGGATACAAATTAAATTGTCCACAGCGATGACGTCGTGGTCGAGAGCTAAGTGTGTTATATCTCTACCAACAAGATAGCTCGTACAGTCGCCATCAGATATATCGTAGCATACAAGGTGGTTAAATATTTCTGAGCAGTGCTAATTTTCAATAAATTCATTACAGTAAATGTTACCAATTATATCTAAACGTGTGTCATAAATATCTGAACAGCTAATTTTCAATAATTTCTTTACAATGTTATTTAAAATTGAAATGTATAGTGTAACGGAATAAGGTATTTTTTCCTAAGCTGCTCAGATGGTTATGATAACCCTGACTGCGTAGAAATATTTGATGTTCTAGGCGTTTAGATATTTTTGATTGGTTATGTGTGTGTTTAGTTCACACAAGAAGATTAAAATTTATTCGACGCAAGATTTTCATGAAATTTCATTTACCACATTCATTAAAAGTTTGAAAACTTTTGAGAAAACGTTAGGTACTTAATTAATGAAGCTGAAAACCGCAAACGTACAGAACTCATATTGAACAATGTTTTATATGCAATTATTTGAAAAAACAGGACAGAGTTTCGGTACTATTAGTGAAACGTGGATGTTCTGAGGTTACAGAATATCTCTGACTACCCCCTCGGGGAATATAGTCGTGAGCGTATGCATATGCATATGCATATTTGAAAAAATACAGACATAAACAAAACTTTGTTTGCAATGAGGCGTTTTCCAATACTACCAAAACGTAAAATCTACAAAAGGCTATAGGAAAATCTAATCGAAAAAATACATAAGGATATACCTTTTAGAAGTCGAGAAAAAACGGTCACGTTGACTGTTTTTTGATTGATGATTTGCATTATTTGATGACGTTTTATTTAGCAACAAAATCATTTTGTAAAAAAGTTGTTTTAAACAGAAAATAAGATAACAGCAGCTAATACAAGGAACACATCTAAGCAGTGATCGGTTTCTTGAAGATTTCCCGGCAAACCATAATCTTACCATAAATGTGCTGTTTCATACAAACGTGCACTCAACACAAATGTACGGGATAGCTGATTTTGTAAACCACCCCTTTAAATATTACTAGGGTTTTTTCTAACACCCTATATATCCAGTTCTTGAAAGTTACGCGATTATTATTAAAACTAAAGTGTAATATTTTAATGAATTCTTACCACATATTAATAAACCCGTTAATATGTTCGCCTTTAGTTTAATAAATCCAAATTTTCAAACTGGCCGGTAGAACCAGTTTTATAGTATGTAAGAACGAGATCGTGCTATCACCTCAATCGAGACGCAAGTAAAACTTATCTTGAATCACAAATAGTACATCATCCATGTAATAACTTACACTGGAACGAAGCATACTACCGCATTCCTATGGATTAATGTTACCTCTAACGAGTGCAAAGTTATGAATATTGGAACGAAACGATGGTATCTGAGAACCCGTGGTCAGGGTAGACAGAAGTACGAGATTCCTCGTACAAATACGAGATTTGGGGTCTCCCGTACGATATACGAGGTTGTTTTTAGCCTTTGACTTTTAGGGAAGTTATGGCATGATTTTCCATTGCAGCCGACATTTTGTAGTATAAATGAATATTTTAACCATGGAAGACTATCACATAACTCAATCATATCTCAAGAACTGGATATACAGGGTGTAACAAAATACCCGAGTAATATTTAAAGGGGTGGTTTACAAAATCAGCTATCCCATATATTTGGGTTGAGTGTACATTTGTATGAAACAGCACATTTTTATTGTTTCTCGACATTTAGCTCCAAAGTGAAAGTTGTTAAATAATACTAGGGTGTTTTGTTTTGTTGGTATGACTTACTAGAAATCATAATCGTGTCCTTCATATCGTGAACAGATTTTGGAAATGTCACGAACAAACACCAGATAACCGTTGACTGGATATTACTTACTACAAAAAATGTCATCTTAAACACATCTATATCGCCTATATTATCTTAATACGCCGACGGTTTATCAAACTGAAAAACTTTCTCTACTGGAGCATTATAGAAATCGCGAAAAAAAATCTACTATTCTATCCAAAACTACAAACCTTCTCGACCACAATTTATAGGACAGCTGATTTTTTTTCGCGATTTCGATGTTGCTGCCGAGAAAGTTGATCAGTTTGATGGTCTTATCATCCCCTTACAAAACCGTCAGCATATTAAGAAGGAACCTGTATATGCGAGAATAGTCTAAAGATAAACTTAACTTGGCTCCTCTATTAAGGCGAGGCTAAGAAACACGGGTAAGTAATGGCGTTGATTACAAACAGCCTGTGCGTGGTGGTAACGACATAACACACTCTGCTCTACAATTAGTAAAGTTTAAAAGTGCCTTTTCCTTTAAGGACATGTTTAACCATTTAAAGGTACACATTTGTCTTTATGGTAATCGTTAACGATTCTCGAAAAGTATCATTAGTTTAAGTTGAACACTATTCATTGAACAACGTTTTGGGTTAAATTATTTTATTTTATTTTCTGGTTACTTGGAAAATCTAAAGCGTTTTAATATGATTACGCTAAATTACAGTGCTGACATTCTGGCTAATTACAGATTTACACTTTAATATCAATAAAATAAAAACTTCTCGGTCTTTTGGGTTCATAGACGCATGAATTTGTTGACGTAAAGTTTTTATTTCAAATGAATTTAACTTGATTTAAAAAATCAATGGATTGTATTAGACTTACACCCTGTATAGTTTACAAAAATACGGTAAAAGTTATTTTTTGTCAATAAAACTTGCACAAAAAAAGAATCTCGCCTTTACGTAGATTCATAATTAAAAATCCTTTTAAATTACTAGATAGATGTGTTTTTACCTATCAAGTAAGAAAATTGTTTGATTCTTCGTGCAGCTGAAATTATTTCACGAATACTGCCAGCAAGGTTTGATTTAATCTTTTTAGTGTTCACTGCTCACTCACCTATTTCAGGAATTGTCAAATTTTCCCTAACAAAAACAGTTTTGAAGCTGAAATAACATTCGCAAACTTACTGTCAGTTTCAGAAAGCCGATTAAAGTTAAAGACGCTTTTAATATTTAACAGCACTAATGGATATTCGTGCAAATGGCCGCATTGTTTGGATAGCACACAACTGTTCTGTATCGTAAAGACGACGATTTTAATAAAACTTAATGAAGTGCTTGATAATTGGCTATAGGTGGTGAAAACAATTTGGTTGAAACAGAAGAGTTTTCTGTTCCATGCCATGCTGGCTGTCAGTCCGTTAAGGGTGTTTCTCGCCGAATAACATTTTATTTATTATTATGAATAGTATCTCACCTACTTAATAATTTTTTTGTACCTCGATTTATCTTTGTAGACTTAGCCATTTGACATTATGCTCAGTAAAAATAAACTCTGCTCAATTTATATTATAAAGTAAAATAAAAATGCCTTATTTCAGACATTTAATTCAAATTTTTTAGTATCAAACTTAAATAACTATGTTAGTACAAACACTTTTTAAGTGTAGACTGATCCAGTGCTGCTGTCGCAGTATCTACTTGACACCATATTCAGGATGCTAATGGTGCTGGCGCGAACCCTCTACAGCGCGGTATACATGTTGCAGCCATCTGGTTAAATCTGTCATTTGATTGAAAGGCTAGCCCTTTCATTGAATGGCGACACTCAATTGAATGACTAAGCCGATCGTTGATTGAACAAGTCACTCAATTGTCACTCAACGTTCAACTAGTTAGCTGATTGTAAGCTAGCCCTTTAAAAATGGCGGACGTAAAATCAGCCAGGTGATTCAAATTAAGTTCAATTTTGAATCACCTAGTTGAATTTCGTTGAACGTTACATTCAATGACTTGGCCAGTTGTCCTTTAGTCATTCAATTGATTGTCGCCATTCAATGAATGGGCTATTCTTTCAATCAAATGGCAGATTTAACCAGATGGCTGCGACATACATATAATAATAAAATTAATGCTATAATCTGTACCTTGACAATAATACATCCCAATTTTTTTAATTACTATAAAAATTTAAGAGTGTCATATAATGAAACTAACGAGACAATCATGTGGACGTTCCATAGAAAATAGAAGGAATACAGTATGGAAGGTCAGACGGTCATTTAATTAACATATAGTGGTGTAAGTATGACGTTAATGAACTCTGATTGTTCTGTATTCTCTCTTAACGTCTTTCGAACAGAAACACGTCTAAGGTGTTATTGATTTATCTACCTTGATATTATCCCAACAGTGGGACATGCAGGCTGTGTAGATTATTATTCAAAAGGCAACTTTACGTAAGTTGGAAGCTGTTTTGTGACAACGATTGAGTAACGCCCCGCCGCGCAGGTAAATGGCAAACTATCAAGTTTTAAATCTCATTCTCTTGACATTTAAATGGCTGTTAAATATAATTAATCTTAATTTGCCTTTACTGATAAGTAATCTTTATTTGCTAATGGATATATAATTTAACAAAATTTTGATAATACTTTAAAGCTCAATAATAATTAGTTAGTAATCTAATCACCTTACGTTCCATAAATTTTTGGCTTGAGTAGAATTGCAGTTTTGTATGGAACAGCAGTTTTTTTTTCGCGATATCGATGTTGGTGCCATAGAGAAAGTTGTCCAGTTTGACGGTCTGATCATTCCCTTGAAAAAGTATCAGTATATTAAGAAGGACCCTATATTTAAATCTTTTTAAATATTGTCTAGGTACAGTCCTGAATGATATCCTTATCAAAATCATCAGTAGCTTCACTTCACCTTAGGACTCATTCTAATGTTATTTTAGTGAAAGCTTCCACGCACGTGCAATAATAAGCATTTACCGTTATTACCTATAATAGTATGGGTAACAAAATGTAGAATATACTTACATAATATGTATACAGGGTCTAACTTAATTACGCTGACGGCTTTTTAACGGGATGGTCGGACCAACAAACTGGGGACAACAACTCTCTATGGGACCAACATCGAAATCGCAAAAAAAATCTGCTGCTCCAAACAAAACTTCAATCCTACTCAACCCAAATGTATGGGACACTGATAGAGAAAGATTTTCAGTTTGATGCTCTGATAATCCCCTTAAAAAGCCGTCAACATATTAAGAAGGACCCCTAAGTACTTAAAATGACGGCGAGATTCTGTCGAATGAAGAACATTTGATCTAAAAGGCAGTTTGAAATTATTTGTGTTTTCGAGTTTCACCAATCAAGTATTAAATAATTGAAACTCAATTATAGCAAAAAAAATGTGCTACATATTAAATATGCTGACACTTTTTTAAGAGGATGATCAGACCATCAAACTGAACAACTTTCTCTATGGGACCAATCTCGAAATCGCAAAAATAAAATCAGCTGTTCCACACTAAACTGAAATCTTACTCCTCCCAATTGTATGGGACAGCTGATTTCTTTCTCGCGATTTCGACAATGGTCCCATAGCGAAAGTTGTTCAGATTCATGGTCTGATGGATGATCAGACCATCAAACTGAACAACTTAAAAAACTGTCAGCATATTAAGTTGGACCCTGTATACAACATGAAGAAGACAAAATAATAATATTTCTTACTGCCTACAATGATAACTAAACAGTCAGTTTTGAAGTATTGACACAGTGCCAAATATCAAAAACAAGCTCTTTACTCTTTGTAGTTTCGATACTTCCAAGAGAAATCGTGACGAGGCAAAATTATTCTTCACCGAGAAGGCCCTTGCCAAGAATTCCGACCTTGTTGTTCTAATTGTCATAGTTAAACGACAGTGAATGGCAACTACATCTACATAATAATCACGTCGAACAATACACTTTTAGTATACTTAATCGTTCCATGTATACGTTATAGGTAATATTGAGTTCTTGACATGATGGCCTTGTTATGTGATACGTATTAGTTTGTAAGCATTTGTTACGCTATTCATAGCTTAGTGTTCCGGTACGACAACAGCAAAGGTCGAACACTATTTCTCTGATTTTTATACGTTTGTGAATAGTTTAGCTGTGCTAACTCTTCTGCTCATTGTATACGTAATAAATAAGCAGTATTGTGAGAAAAACAAAGGAAAATATTATATAAACACCCTATTGTTAGAGATATATCAAAAGGAAATTTATTTCCGAAAGGCTTTACTTTATTATGCTTAAGAAATCGTCTAGAATGTATGAATTTAAGGGAGCAAGAGAAGTAAGTCAGGACCGTTCAAAGTGTAGATACAAAGTCTCAACCTAGTGCCTACCATTCTGGGAAAAAGTGTGCGTTTACTTATACAAGGTGTTACAAAAGTAAAAATAAATATTTCAAACTTTTAAGGGGGTGGTTTAGACCATCAAACTGAACAACTTTCACTATGGGACCAATATCGAAATCCCATACATTTAGCTCGAGTAGATTTGTAGTTTAGTATGGAACATCCTTTGACTATTTATATGTGGACTGGTTACGCGTGTAATTCTACAAACAAACATTTCTGCCACTTTTTGCGCGAGGTTTTTTAGATTCTAATTTTGAATGTTAAAAATCATGAAAAGTAGTCTCGTGTTAACCCCAAACGTTCTAAGTTCGAAGTTATTATTTCGCAATTATAGGCTGTCTCGTTTAGTGATAAGGTCTAAAATTGAATGTAAATGCACAAGATCAATTGTGCTTATACCGTGGCAGAGGGGAAATGCTACCGCAAGGTTAGTCCTTATAATAATTAGTCAAAGGGAACATCCGATTTTTTTTCGAGATTTCGATATTGGTCCCATAGTGAATGTTGTTCAGTTTGATGGTCTAAACCAGCCCCTTTAATGTTTATTTGTATTTTTGTAACACCTTGTATACGAGTAGGTATGTATGTGACTGACTGAAAGAAAGTGTAAGATAAACTTATAGCTAATAACTACTAATGAAATAAGTATTATTTGGTTCATGGTAAATTCTAAAGCACCGCATTCTGAAACAGAGCGCAGCTAATTTAAATACGAGATTTAAAAAGAATACCGCCAATGCTTGTATTAATGACTTGCGTAGTATAGGTAAAACCTTTAAGTCCGAAGTTAAAGTTCAAACTTTTGCTAGTTAAGGGTATTCGAAAAGTTCGGCGACTGAAAATTTTGCAAAAATTAAACTTTTGAAAGTACAAAATCGAAGCCAAGAGCGGTCGGCGTTCATTTGAATTACTGGCTCGCTCCGTCTTTTGTATTCAACTTCATTTAGCGAACTTAAAGGAGACTCTTTTATTTTGCCCGAGCAAAGAACTTAAGAGATGCATTGTTGAATCCGTAACAAATTGCACGGCCGTGATTACGTTAAGAACTCGCCTTTCCAGTGAAGGTGGAGCTTAGATTGCAATTTAACTGTTACTGCTATTCCGATCGCAATGAATTTTAAAAGTGCTGAAAAGAGTTGGAACTGCCTTTGTAGCGAAGGATTTCTTTCATTAACTTTTTGTATAAACTTAAGTCTTTAATATCGCAAAGTTATATTATGTGGGATTGATTGTTATTTGGTATTCTTTGCATATACCTTCTTCTTCTTTTCTTACAAAATAGCGTAGGTATTTTTTTGTTGTCAAACATAATGTCGACCAAGCTTAACATATTCAGAAACTTGTAGAAGAATATTTATATTTAGCTTGGAAGGTTCGCTTGCAGTCTTGTAAACAACACAGACATGTTCTTGCGCCGTGGAGAGGCAACAAGTGTTTTGTGTAAACATCCTCCCCGTCTACTCCTTTAAAGCCATCGCATTTTAATTTTATTTTCAAAACAGAGCGCTCTTTTCAGTCAAAATAGTCCAACACGATCAAATTTAATTTGTAATTTTGTATCTACAGGGAAGTTTATGAACGATATGAACAAAACATTTTAACACTTCATTAACGAAATAATTATCATATTAAAAGGTTACAAACAGTTGAGCGAACTAATTATGAACAAGTAATTAGATTTCGTGTGCATGTTTATTTAGCGACATAATTTTGATTATTTGAGTTGCGCAGAGTAATATGCGGATAGTAAATTGTGCGAGGTTTTTAAACAACATAGCATAACAGAAGAGTAACAAAAGATTTACGGTATTTCAAAAAGTCAACAATGCTTCCTTCGCACCGTTATGTTTGTCGACACGAGAAATCCTTTTTCCTTCTAACAAAACTGGGCTAAAATTTACTTCGATACTTCTATGCTACATTAGATTTTGACCTTCAGTATGATTTCGTAATAGTGCTGTTTGCGAGAATCTCAGAAAATATCACTTTTACGTGAAAGTTTTCATATGAATTTCAATACTAGACATTTTGTTCATACAAAAGATATCGTACGTGTGCGTAGGGCATTAAGGCGAGAAAGGGTAGAAAAGGGAGTAGGGAAGCGTCACGAAGTCTGCCTGAGGCAATTTGGTACCAAATGTCGTTTGCTACGTGCCCCACAAATAAAGAGGTTGGATAAAGCCTCCAGTATTACATTAGGAATTGTTAGGTTAGAATACAATGTGACTTGCGAATATGGGATTTGTACCTTTTGTTTACAATATGAAATGATATTTGCATTTAAAAGACAAACGTATAATTAAGTTTTATATCAAGAAGTTTAAAACAAACACTGTACCTACTAACAAGCAAATCAAAATGTTTTGCATAATAATAACTACCTACCTACTTTATTCTAATTGTAATAACAAAACATGATTTTCCCCATCACCTCTCTATCTTGCCTACTTAATTTTTGTAAGTGCGCATCTATTCACCCTTAGCCCCAATATCCGTACCCTACCTACCCTCAAAGATTTACGCGTTCGACGCGAGCAATAAGAAGCTGCATATACGACATAGGCGTTCGTTTTAAAATGTAAGTCTGAATCCGGTGAAAAATTGCCTTCCACACGCTCCGACTAAGCCCATATATTTCAGTCATAGTCGCGTATTGAACGAGCGGAGATGGGGGACAGATAACTTATTTAAATAAGCACTAAGTGTTTATGTGAACGGGTGAACGTTGCATGAATGCGAGATGAGTTTGTAAGACATGGTGATTTAAATCACAAGTTGATTAATAAATCTCGCGTTTTGATGTGGGCTGTAGGGGAATTAGTATGTAAGTACTTTACACGAATACAGATGACAACGGTGTAGAACGCGGATTTAAATAAGAATATAAATAGATAGTATTTACCTACACAAATCCGTTGGTTATTTTCCTACGTAACACTTTAATGTTTATTTTATTATTAAAAAGCCGTGGTGGTCCAGTGGCGAGTAACCTTGCCTGCCGTGCAGGAGGCGATGGTTTTATCCCCGTCCAGGCCGACTCGTACCAATGAGTTTTTCGGAATTTATGTACGATTTGTAACACTACTGGCTGTTCGGTGAAGGAAAACATCGTGAGGAAACCTGCATGCTTCAATTGAATTTCGAGGCATGGATTGTACCCATTGTCCATTATGTGGCGACGGGCTCACCCCCCGTCACACTGGACAGAGTTTCGGTACTACTGGTGAAACGTGGATGTTCTGAGGTTTCAAAATATCTCTGACTACCCCCTCGGGGAATATAGTCGTGAGCATATGCTATTTTATTATTTTTAAAGTAAAATACCAAAATAGTTCCGCCGTATAAATCTACATGACGATGCATCGTTTATTTCTCTCCACGAAAACATTATCTGTAGGACAAACACATTTGGTTTCAAACAGCTGACACAATTCTTGTCGCTACCACAAAATAATGAATTATACATCTACGAGGAACAGTACAAATAGGTGGGTAAAAATTTTGAGTTTGCGAGGTCGTAAAACACATTAGCACGTACTTTTGCCCACATACGAGGCCGGGAGCGCCCCGTAGCGGCCGGGACCACTGATATTGGGTAAAAGGGAAAATGCATTGGCTTTTTGTAATGTGGCAATAACCTTAGGATTAGGACGGAGTCGGGTCGAACATTCGGCCATTTTCATCTCTACTTACTTCCGTACAGTTAACCTCGCCTTGCCTACCATGGAAAATCTTATCGGTAACCATAGTATTACTATTTAGTAGATAGTAATACCTACTCTATCTTATACTGTGGTATTACATTATACTGACCTAAATGTAGAACGAGACGGCCAATAATCTCGCACGTGTGTTGTTTAGTTTCACTTTCCACCTGTCATAATGTATTTCTAATTTCTTTTACAAACTAACAGATTTCTTGTACACGTCAACTTGTTTAACACATTTCTCTGAACGCTTTTTCATTTCATTGTTGACACTAACATTTACTTATGATGGCAGATGACAAAATATTTACTTGTTAAGTAGCCTGAGGATTTCTGAGTAGAGACGTATTTGGATAGAAACGTAATAAATATATTTTTATGGCTATTAGCTTGTAATTTAGCGAAGAAGTAGCTTTGGCAACATTCGCGAAGGAATGCCGTCTTGCTGCAGCCAGTAAGTCGGCCACACCTCGACGAGGCCAGCCGCAGCATCCTTGAAAGGCCGCATTCCACCTCTATTTACGGCCTAAGTCCTCATTTTCTGCTATTGCATATGAATGGAATTATCTATCTGCATTTCGTAATTACAGCGTTTCTTAAAATGCATCAGATTGCTGTCCCGCAGCGAGTTCGCAATCGATGTAAATTGGAATAGTGGAATGCAAGCTCTTGGCTTGATGCCCGCTTTACACGTAACAATATATTGATTGATTGCTAACATACTGATTGTTATGCTCGTAACATGATTGGCACGTCCGTACGTGTAATCACACCTGTAGTACAAAGCGATTTCAATATTTGAATAGTGTATTGAAATGTGAGCGTAAAATTGATTTTGTGTTTGTTTTGTTTCAGAATATACTGGATAAGTTCAATCCGGGCGCGCGGCAGATGATAACAGCTGGCAAAGCTTATCTGAAAGCTTTACATGGTAAGCATTTTTACTTTAAAGTGTAAAGAAAACTTGGTTCAAACACTCACAAGTTATGTATTAACAAGTTTTGTGGTATATCGTGTGGAAACTAAAATTTTCGAAAATCATGTCAGTTTATTTATTAAACGTAAGCTATGGTCCCAATTGGTACATAACTTTAAGTTAAAAAGTAGAGAAATAAAAGCAAAAACTAGCAGTCGACTTTTAATGTTACAATAAAGACTAAGTAGTGTTCAGAGGGTAATTTAAGTCTATTAAAGAGAAACATGTTATTTCGCCGCCGCGCCTCAGCCTTGTTCTAGTAGAAACAAGCTTCAGAAGCCATACATCGTGGAATGCCCAAGTTTATTGTAGCTACAGCGTCGGGCATAATACTCTAGATAAGCCGACGTAGACAATTTGGCACAAACTGCGCCCCATCCTGCCCTAGAGGCCAGGGGCGCCTCTGTGACTTGAAGGCCTAGGCGTTGAGACGAACTAATGTAGGTACAATTTTTGTTATGTTACTTCCCGATAATATGAACCTATTTAATCAGATTTGGATACGATTAAAAATCAATCCATTCACATAACATACAATTTTAATCCATTTTATTCCCACACTCAAATTTAACTACGAGTATGTTGCAGTACCTACGCAGCTCGTAATATTCTATAGTATTAGGTAAATTAGTATTAGGTAGGTACATTAATGTATATTTTTTTAAACTTATCACTACTATCACATCGAAAAAGAAGTCGTGCATAAAAACTAGTAACAATTACCTAATATTACGTAAAGTTGTAGCAACATAATATTTTCCTTTGTTTTATGGTTGCGAAATGTTATTTAATATTTCAATCAACGTTATTAGACACGGTTATATTAAGTTTCGATCAAATTATAAAAATACTTCGAAAGATTGCCGAGGCAGCTATTACGATACACTACGATACGTATTCAATTAATTTTTAATTACGGTATTTATTTTAAATTCCAATTACCGATTTATTTGACTCACCTCATTTCGGCAGACAAATTTCTACATAATCAATGTAGGGACTAGGTATACTTACCTATATTTTAAGGTATTATTTTTATGGTATGGCATGGAATTAGAAATAGAGGATCCGTATCCGTGAATACACATGCGTATGCATAATGAGAGCTCGACTCCTAAATACAACGTGTTAATGAATTAACGCAAAACTAGAAAGTAGTTTGTTTAGAATCGAGAGCAGAATCGAATTATCATGTTTTCAACACAATGCAATTTTTTTCCAAATATTAAATAATTTGTTTGTAAAATTTAAAATTTACTAAACTCGATCTCAACCCACCGCACAGGTAAACTCACCCCACTTACTACCAAAACAAGATTCTTAAAATGTATCCATGAGCACGTTACCGCTTCATTCATTGCTGAAAACTTAAAATGCGAATAATTATAAATTTTAACTAACAAAATAATAAAATTATTGTTTCAATGCAATTATTTTGTTATAAATCAGTTGGGGTGTATGAGGTTTTGCGCTTATTCATTAACACGTTGTATAATCCACATTTTTCTTTTCAAATTAAAAAAAGTTTAAGCACCTATTATCTTTTTAAAAGATAAGATAAGCTAATAAGATATGAATCTAAATAAGATGTCACTTAAATCAAGGCCCCCAGAGATCGTGCCTTATTACAGCCCTGTCAACCGCCCCAGTTTTGGAGCCAAACAAGCGCGGAACACTGAGGTTTTGCATATAGATGCACCCATTTGGCTTACAGCATATAAATTAATTGTCTACGTTTCACTGAATACCCATCACTTGGATTTAGTTGGGTCTATTATCTTACTTTCTTGTGTCAAATGTTACCAAACATGTAACATGCAACTTGAGGCAACGAAAATGTATTACAAAAGTGTTATAACGACTTAATGTTAGAAAAGCTTGTCCTTGTAAAAGTTGAAGTTGTTTAATGTTTTGAGGCTTTGAGGAGAAAATCTAAAGTGAGAAAAACGTTTTTTTTAAGAAAAGAATGCTTGTAAAAGGTAGTGTAGGAAAATATGTAGGACCAATGGTTTCAGTAACGTTTTTCATGATTTGCATTCTGTCAGTTTATCGCTTATTAACCTACAAAATAATCAGACTAATGTAATAAAACTTAAAAGCTGTTGTTTTATAATTATGTTACTTAATCATGTACAAAGAACACAATCCAAAAACCACGTCAGAGGCCGAAAGGCGGTCTGAAAAAACTCTGACACCAGGGCTTGCCCACTCGATAAGAAGAAGAAAGAACACAATATACCTACTTAATCCTGAATCATGAATAAAACGAGCTTGGCAAAGAATTCACACCAGAATTCGGAAAATAACATTTTTTCACACACAGACAGAGACACTTTTGCATTTTTAATTCAGTATGGTTTGGCTATGACTATAGACTTAGGTACATGTTCCAACCTTAGATAAAGTATATGTCTAGATTGAGTCTCACACTTCTATTGAAAACAAAACGGACCAACTTTCTTAGGTTGGTGTGCGTGATCATACAAATTATCTCTGTGTGCGTGTATATGGATAGGGTTTTGCGGCCTTAAGGTGCCTCAGTGCGAGTGTGCGTATAGTCGCGCGTGTTTAATCTGTTGAAAATATGTATAATTATCTAGCTTAATTTTGGTAATATTTTTATTATGATAAAGAAGGAACGAAATACATCAAGAGTATTTCCCAAGTGAGGAAAAACTTACAAACCTTTCCTTTCCGGTCAACAATTTAATTAATGAAAATCGTCATTAAATTATAGTATTTTACTAAGTAATTTCATTCTGGTAAAAGCTTTTGGTAAAAATGTTTACCTTATTTTGATGCTTTCGTCTTGACTGTTTGTAAATGTTAAAAATAGGAGAAATACTCTACTCAGTTTCTCTTTAGAGAGTATCCTTTGATTTGTTAAATTAATAACGATGTTAACTGTCTGGCCTTCCTTCATTAGCACTAAGGGTCTTTGAAACGCAATGACAATTTCCTCGTTTCATATTTATATTTACGAACGCGTATTAGTAGGTACATTAGTAGTATTAAATCTGCTTATACGAGTACCTACATAGTTTTAAGAAACGAAGTATATCAATAACAGTCCATAATGAATTATTTATGAAGGAGACAAATATCAAGCACGCACACAAAATCATTAAACTCAAATGTTAATAAGTTCTAGACGATTGCTAATAGGTTAAACTAGCTAAATAAAACAGTGAGAATAAAGTACTTTACCGTATGTTTAAACATAAAATAATATTAATTTTACGTTAGTGTCATCAGGTCATCCATCAAAACAACGAATGATGTATACAGAATACAAAACCAAATCGCTCAACGAAAACATTTACCCCCACCTAACACATTAATATAAATTTTCGTGATGGTTCCACATTGCCGTGTGAGAGAGTGCTCAGGAGAAGTCCCAGTCAATCACGAGCGACGTAGCGCGGCGTTTTTTCTAACTTATGTACGTAATACCCACTGCTTTCAAACCGTGAAAGAAAACATCGTGAGGAAACCTGCATTCGCAGAAGAAGGAATTTCGATCCGTATGTGAAGTCTACCAATCCGCATTGGGTACGCGTGTTGGACTAAAGCCCTTACACCCTCTTTGAGGGTAGGCCTTTGCCCTGCAGTGGGACTTATATAGGCTGATGATGATGACTAAGTTCTACGGATTTATGTATATAACTAGCTCGGCGACGCGACGGTTAAATAAAACATAGTAAGGTACCCTTGATACAACCGAGAAGGAAAAAAATCGGTACCAATTTTGTCATCATCATCATTCTCTTTCCCTTATCCCTCGGTACCTGAATTTAATACAAAAATTGAGTGGGTAGTACAAATTATATCAGTATGCTTGCAATAGTAAATGAATCCAAATCTCCCAAATATTTAATTAATGACCACTTTTTGAAGAGTTCTTGTCAGTCCGGACCCCATGCAGACGCTCTACATTAATTATTTATGATGTTTTTCCACTTTAAGGTGCTGCAGCAGCATCACGCCTGTATGTGGACGCCGTTGGCAAACTGGGCAGGCAGGCTCAGCAGGGCACCTGGGGAGGATGTGCCGACATAGGTATGTAATCTAATAAATCTCATTAAGATAAAAATTTCTGAATAGAATAAAACTCATCAGAGAAAGGCTCGCCCTTTGTAATTTTCTGTTTTAAAAAAATGTGTGCTGTAGAGTTTTTGGCCGCATCTTCTTTACACCGTAACACTTTCCGACGCGGTGGTAGTGTCAAACATTACGTCAGAAAGCTATCCATGTGATATTATTTTGAATAAAAATAAGGAGATTTGTATTTTTTACGAATACAATTTTATTAATAAGAACCAAGAGTGCTATTTTTGATAGTTATACATACTCGAACGTGACATAAATTCCTAGCCAAGGTTTTATACAGAAGAGACGTGTAGTTGTGGCGGATAACCTAAATAACACAATATAAACTTTATAGTACGTAGCATCGCGTCGTTTTTGTCGTGAAGGAGAATCGCGCCCGCGCCTCCAGGTGACGGCGCCTGGATGCGCGGGCGTAATACTGCAAACGACGCTATGCTACGCACTATAAGGTTTATAATTGTGTTACTTTGACTATCCGCCACCGCCACACGTCTCTTTTATATAAACTGCGCCTTAGAGTGTGGCGTCACTTTCGGATTATCGGACAATTAGGATGCGTGACATTCAAAAACAACACTCCGAGAATTTAGATATTTCTAACAGAGATTTGGGAACGATAAAACGGATGTGGTAACCTATTGGATATAATTCTAGGATAATGTCCCAACCCTAGCAGCAAGTTATCAATTCCTATAATGGATAATTCGACTTAATCAAATAATTAATTTCTCAGGAACCGCCCTCATGAAAGTCGTCGAAGTATACCGAGAAATCCAAGATCAACAGATGAACATAGTAAGAAACAATTTTCCTTAATGTATCTAATGAGCGAGTACCTTTATAAAACAAACGTTCCAATCTAACAAACAACATCGTAAATAAAAATGTTTTTTTCCGCCAAGCAATAATCCTTATTTGTCTGTTTCAGCTCAAGGCGTTCTATGTAGACTTACTGGTCCCCTTGGAAACAAATCTGGAGAAAGATACTAAAGTAGTACAGGTTGGTCAATAAGATTTTTCTTTTCATAACCTTTTATCGGAATGATCCCATGTTCTCAAGGATTGTTTACTGGATAGAGGAAATAGGGATCTAAGTTCAAATAAGGTTAAGTATCTCGTTTACCGGAGAGATAAGAATTTCTATTAAAAAAGTTTTGTTGTGAGTACTGTAATCCTGGTTATATTTCGGTCAAAGAGCAGTTTGTATTAAATAACTTCCTAAGGATAAACTAGTTTCCTGGTAAAATAATTAGGAGACAAAGTTTCGGGACTCAATGTATTTATTGAATTCCGAAAACCTACTAATTAATAAACTATAGAGCTATAAAACTGAACAATTTTATCGATAGTTTGTTTAAATAGGATGTTCCAGAGATTCGCAGGTCACGTAGAGTTGGAAGACATTCCAATAATAATCACAGGATAAGTAACATAATCGGTTATAAATTTTAGTTATGAAATGTTTTTTTACTGTGACGGAAATAATAACAATAAAGTTTATTGGACGAAATATTAAGTGAGGTAAATACTAATTAAATACGATTGACGTTGCTTATAGAACAGACCCTAAACTAGGTCATCTTATGCCTTAAAACAGTTTTCTTAATACATCCCTGCCTTAATAAATATTTGTTCATAGTCGGAGCAAAAGAGATTTCTTCAACAACACAAACTACGTTCTGAAAGCTATAGCAAGGCTGCAGCAACTATAAAGAAACAGCGGAAAAAGAAAACTAATGTCACCAAAGTTGGATCTGCTATGGACAAAGAGATGAAGGTAAGTTTTATCAAAACCCTTACGTTTTTCTCGGGAGAATAATGAATGAATCTTATTAAGTAACACGTTTGTTTATTTTCATTTCAGAACATGCAAATATTAGAAGAGGAAAAAACGAAATTGGATGCGTTTTGCGAGCAAAGCTTAAAGAATGTAAGTTTCCTCAAATCTAATGGTATGGTTGTCCATCTAAGTGCACAGCAAATTATTCTTCCAAACCATTATTTTCTACCAGTCTTCTTACCAATGTGTGTATGTTTACTCAGGCAATGACTCAAGAGCGACGCCGTTACGGATTCGTGTTGGAAAGACAATGTTCTCTAGCAAAGCACTGGTTGGCATATCACTCGGCAGGAGCTGCTGCTTACACCACCGGGCTGGAGGAGTGGCTGGAGGTCTCGAGAACCAGGGAGTTCCTGCCGCCCAACGTTGAGGCCATGTTCGTTAGTAGGATGAGGGTTAGTTTTGCTTTGATTTATACCAGTTTTTTTATCCTGTGGGTCGTGGCCTCCAGGAAGATCGGGTGGGTCGCGGTCGCAAGTCTGATAAAAGTAAAAAGCAAGGGTCCCAAAATTACAAAAAAAAAAAGTTCCTGTATTTGTCAAATCGTGGGTCTATTCTGTGGTCTAAGTGGCGAATGGCACTAATAATTTCACAGCTTTCTTTGCTAACTTTGGTTAGTCTTTTTCCAGTATAGGTAGTCTTAATAGAAATATAATTCAATTTGTTGTTTTGGAAATCACTAATATAGTTTTAATTGCGGTCATGGGAGGTCGCCAGAATAAGTTTACTTTTAAAGGGATCGTATAGTTATTAAGCAGAGGTTGATAAACAAGGATTTGCACTATTTTTATAAACT
Source organism: Agonopterix alstromeriana (assembly GCA_963924505.1). Taxonomy (NCBI): domain Eukaryota; kingdom Metazoa; phylum Arthropoda; class Insecta; order Lepidoptera; family Depressariidae; genus Agonopterix; species Agonopterix alstromeriana. Next base: position 12,642,303 of record OZ004662.1, on the reverse strand, counting down.
TCGAATCGTATTCCATTTCGAGAAACTTTGTTATACCCACTCACAAACAGCATGCAGATGTAGGGATGTTCCCTAGGGATGTACCAAGTGATAATATGTGGCTAACCGTTCTCCAACTAAAACATTTATAGAATCCTTAATATCTTAGTCGCCTCTAAAACACTCACGAGATGAAAATATGGTTGTAAGCCGGAAACCATACTAAGTATAAAGTTAAGTAAACTGTGACATAGTTACCTTATAAATAATGCGATTATATGCTTTTAGGTTTCGGATCTTCATTGATGTATGACGTAACTATTATTATGGAACACAATTTCAACTCAAATTAGATTTGAAGGCCAGGTACAGAACCGACGGCCGATGGGGCCGAAAAGTTGTCGAGTGGCGACCACGTACCGGAAAGCGTACTGTGTACTGGGTAGGCCCACCACGGTGGACCGACGACCTGGTGAAGGCGGCGGGAACCCGTTGGATGAGGGCAACGCAGGACCGGTCGTTGTTACGATCCTTGGAAGAGGCCTATGTCCAGCAGTGGACGTCCATCGGCTGAGATGATGATGATGATGATGAGACGTCTTCATTGTCAGTGTTATTTATATAATTAACTTTTCTGTGAGTGATCTGGGACTGCAAATTTGGTTTTACTTTTGTCTCAAGAAAAACTAATTATAGTTTTATAAATGATAGCTTTATTTACAAAAAGTAAAGCGTTTTAAAAATTTATGGTAGATAATATCAAGGTCTTGTACTTTAGCCTAGCGCTAGAAAATATTCTCGTCATTCAAGCAACCTTCTTCAGAGTGGTGTATCCTTAAGTAGTTGCTTACAATTACTAAAAGCGAGTATGCTCGGAGTAAAATCTGTAGATGATTAAATCAGTGGCAAATTCTTGTATTATTAAATTTACGAGTACTCTTGGTTATCTTCTTTGTTGAACGTTTATAGTAAAGGGAATACTTTAAGGCTTTTAAAAATAGCATCCATGTCGTTGCCTGCGGAGAAATGTCATAAAAATCTGTCTTTACTAACGTAAAATTGTTTTATGGCCTCTTATATCGTATATGGCCCATTTAAAATCTCATATTCCCAAAAGACCAGTGTTATCGAGTAGAATACGTGAAAGTTATCAATTCTTATATCTTTATACACGGGTCTCAGTTCCATTATTAATAAAAATAAATCTTGGAAAGTTACGTTAGTTTACTAGAAGCAAAAAATTGTCTAAAATACCTACAGTTTCTTGTTTTTTCAACAGCAAGTATCTTTCTGGGCTGATGAAGATGTGTATGCAAGTCCTCGGCTAGGAGATGATGATGACCGAGCGTCAGTCGGCTCAGCCCTACGGAAGACTAGATCAGTCGACGCCTCCTGTCTTGACGTGAGGTCCATCGCAGAACTTGGCTCTCCGGCCCAAGGGATGTCACGGGCCAAATCCGATTTCAATTTGCAAGCACTGCATAGTGGTGATCAAGGTACATTAATTGCTAATTATAAGACTTAGAGTTCAACAATCTCCTCGGGGACCTCTTTAATATTAATTTCTAACTCGGCTCACTTTGAAACTGTCATTACCAATTTCTCTCTCATAAAATAGATTACCTAGATACCTCTTCCAACTTTAATCTAATTTTGGAAATTTCAATTCGTTTGTAATATCCGCTCTTAATTATTAAGATCGAGCTACTAATTAATCGAACTATTTTATTATTAATCTATGAATAGAAACAGAATTAATTTATATTCGTTAATTTCGACTCCCTTTTTCAAGAATGAACTACGATAAAAATTGTTGTTATACCCACCTGACCCACCTCGTGTACCAGACAATACCCTAATTCCTACCAATATGTATTCTGATTCGCAGAACCAGATTCCCGAGCAGCAACACGTCCGTCCTCACTCGCTCCACCAACCTGCACATCCAGAGACCCTCCCCTAGCCCGAGCTTTATACGCGTACGCTGCCGCCGGCGACAACCAGCTGAGTTTCCAGCAGGGAGACATGTTGGCACTACTGGGAGAGAGGACGAAGGGCTGGCAGTATGGGGAGAACCTGCGTACTCACCACGCTGGATGGTTCCCTTTGGCGTATACTGAACCGATTGCTAACGAAGAGCCTAGGTAACTAACTAATCCTCATTTTGCATCTTCTGACCCACAATGGTATACCACTATGATCAAAACTTGTCCGAGTTTCTAACGTAAATTCGTCTGTTATTTTAGTGGCAGTTCACCAGCTCGTTGGAGTTGTGCGCAGACACCAAGTGACGCACCGCCACCGGCACCGTTAGCTCATGCTCAAGCATCTGGAATTACTGCTGGCCACTCGCATCCACCTCCGCGTATGTTCGGAGACACGGTCACTGCTCACCATGTTTCTAAGGTAAGTAAGCCTAGTCCAGAGTATACACAAAACTAAACTTATTGATGATTCTGATTTTAAGTGGTCAGTAACAATGAACTTGAGGATTTCGGGATGGAAAAATCGTAACACTCTTCGTCCATAAAAATATTGAATCACAAATATTATCTCTTAGAGCCTCGTACGTTAACCACAACGAGAAAACCATACAACCATGTAGTTTATATTTTTTGATGTTACTCGTAGGGTCGTCTTGGCACCGGCTCACCAGGCTTACCACCAACCCTGCCAGCCCCATCTCCCAATGCTCTGAGCTCCTCAGCCAGTGCAACATTCCACGCATCTACTCCAGCACCTGCGCCGACCAGCGCTATCAAGAACTCGACATCAGCTGCAAGCTTCACGACCCATGCTGTTATTGAGACAAGGAGTTTTGGACCACAGACTTTACCTTTGCGCTCTCAGGTATACACTGTTTCCCTTTTGTAAAAAAAAAGGTTAAACTATTACTTAATTTAGTCCTATATTAATTGGTACCTACGAAGAATAATATATCCCGATCTCTATTCTATATTTGAACGTGATTGTTTATCCAGGTGGCGCAGAACAAATCAGGCCCAGCTAAAACAGCTGTTTCGGCAGTCGTGGGGAACGTTTCACTACACAGCTCTAACGATTCCGGTTTCTCCAATGAACCTCCACCGCAGCCTGATGTTGATTACAGCGATGAAGAAGCTCAAAGGCTCCGAGTGCCAATCAGGTAGTATTTTAATATTTCTCAATCACGTGGTAGATGTCTGCTTAAACATTTTACGTTGCTTTTAATTTTGTTTGTAGTGGCGCTAGTTTAATTTACTTTTCTTTTCTGTTATTTTTCGTAGTAAATCAGCTCAGCAAGCCAATGACCATAAGGCTTATCTGCTCAAAACTCAAAGCTTGAAACGACCACAGAAATCCAACAACACGGCCAATGGATATTTGACCGATGATCAACAATTGATGTTACGTAACATGCTTGAAATGGACAAAGACTCACAAAAAGTGAAAAGGACGAAATCATTCTGGAAATTCGGACGAACCACTTCGGAAGAAATTATGGAAGGTATGTCTCTTTGGCAACATCGAGACATCGTTGACACTGTGCCAGAATATAAGAAAAAGCTTTTTGTCAAAATTAAGAAGGAATTACGACCAGCTCCCGAGGTACCTGAACCAAGAAAACAAACAAGCCCTGAGAAAACACCACCTGTCGAAAATTTACCCTCGCATCCAAAACAAACCATCGACAGAAAAGAAGTAAAAGTTACCAATGGTATTCGCCAAGCTAGAAGCTTAGGCTCAATACAAAATGAAGACCGTATGGAAAGAGGAAGGAAAGGAAATGAAATTTATCAACCAGCAATGAACAAAAAGAGCATGTCTGAAAAATCTATTGCTGAAGAAAAACATGAAGATTTTATTTCACGTAATGAATCTAGGCATTCCGATTTGACTAACACAAGCACAATAAAGACTAATTTCGAAAACAGCTTTTACAATGACGAAAATGGTGAAGGGTTTGTAATGAAAACTGTGAAGCGAAGAGAAATATTGCAAAGATACGACAATGATAGCAGCTCGGAGGTTAATTCTGTTGCTTCGAGCACCGATCCTTACGATTGTATTATAGTAGATGACCATATGACATCTAGGAAGCAACAAGAACTTGATAAACGTAGGCAAGCGCAAATTATCGAAGATGAAATAAAGAAGCGTAAAGAAAATGCCTACATGCCCGAATTTGAAGAAATTGAAATAACTCCAATCAAACCACACGTTCGTGCCACACTATCTTCAGAAAAGTCTAAAAATTCGCATGAACGATCTCCACCCAAGACCATGGAATTCAAAACATTCAAAGACAATTCGAAGGAAATAAAAACTTTCTCTGCCTCTTCCGAAACATTAAAGTACAAAGATAATGAACACACTGATCGATATGGAATTCCTACGGAACAAAACAATAATGTTATACGTAACGATGATTCTTATAATGGGCACGATGAAGGAACTCTGAAATACAAGAAACGTTCAAGTAAAGAAGAGAAAAATCGTCCACAAAACAACTTCGAAAACGGAAAGAACCACAAAAAAGAATATCCTCAAGCCGAGATGAGAAACCAAATGAAAGAAGGTAGATCATTTGACAGCAGGGAACCTAGAATAGACTACTCTTTGGACAGGCGTGAGCTAAGAAAAGATTTTACAAATCCAAAGAGCAAAGATGCAAGAAACAGAAGCCGATCAAACAAAAGTTACGATGATAGTACATTACAATACAACGGGCGTAGGGAGGAGAGGTACTACGACTCCAATATATCGTACTTCAGCGACCAAGAGCGACGTGTGTCGAGGTACGACTATGAGACAGACTCGAAAAAGGCTGAAAAGTCTAAGATGCGTCAGGAAGAGGCGAGGCTAGAAGCTAGACGGTTTATGGACCGTCGAAGCGAAGGGCCTTACAGTGAGTCTGACGACCACAAGTTTAACGAAGCGTTGAAGCAACAGAGACCGCAGCTACTCCCGCGCACCAAACTGCTCAAGAGAACGGTTGACGGAAACGAGTTACCTGAAGAAGGCCATACATTTGGCCCGTGGTATGATTTGTGGGGTCGTGAAACTGCGGTCTATAAGTAGTATTACGCAGGTGTGTTTTATTTCTTTGATTTTATTATGTTTACTTTGTTGCGTTTGCAATAACCTACTAGAAAGTTTGCGTGGTTCAATCGTTAAAATTTCGATTGCCAATAAAGAAATTGTGATATGTTTACAGTGTTTTTTTAAATTGTATACAATTTCTTGATACGTTTTTCTTCCACAGGCCACAACAATTTGCGACGGTGAAGCTAAGGAAAGCTCTAACAAACGATCGGTCGTCACCCGCCATTGAGTAATATTTTATATTATTATTCTTTTGTTACGTAATATTAATTGTAAATTAGAAACACCATGTATTTTGTACAGTTAAATATTCATAGTCTAACAAAGAAATATATCACAATTTTTACAATAATCAAAGTAAAATTGTTTTATTGTCCTATTCAATTAAATACCTACCTAAACTTATTTAAGTAAATTATACTTTAGGTCCTGCCAATAGGTGTTATACAGGGTCATTCTTAATATGCTGACACACTTTTTTAAGGGGATGATCAGACTGTCAAACTGAACAACTTTCTCTGTAACACCAAAATCAAAATCGCGAAAAAAAAACTGCTGTCCATACATTTAGCTCAAGTAATAATAAAAAAATAGCTTTAAGGCTTTTGTATTAAGTTGGAGTAGCACTGTTTAATTTAGGCTTTCATTATTTATTGAGAAATCTTTTATATTGTGATTAGACCGCCACTGAACTTTGACTAATTATTATAAGGACTAGCCTTGCGGTAGCATTTCCCCTCTGCCACGGTATAAGCACAATTGATCTTGTGCATTTACATTCAATTTTACACCTTATCACTAAACGAGACAGCCTATAATTGCGAAATAATAACTTCGAACTTAGAACGTTTGGGGTTCACACGAGACTACTTTTCATGATTTTTGACATTCAAAATTAGAATCTAAAGTTATGGGGAATAAAATCCAAAGTTGCGGAATTCATGTTACCTCGCCCCCCGCAAAAAGTGGCAGAAATGTTTGTTAGTAGAATTTCACGCGTAACCAATCCACATATAAATAGTCAAAGCCACTGAACGATAAAAGGACTCTTAAAGTTATCGAAGTAAATAGGTATACTATTGGTTCTGCCAACAAGTATTCTTAACCTATTTCTGCTAATAATTTCAGTGAAAACAAAAAGAAAACGAAATACAAACAAAACGAGCAGCCAAACAAAATGTAAGTGACATGTGTGCGAAATGAGAAAAATCAAAGTCAATTGGACCCCACCGACAATGGTCGATGATTTATTATATTTCCGGGACTTCTCCGGAAGTGACATCGTCGCGTCGCTGTCTCCTCGCAAAATATTCCCGGTGATATGTCACGGGTTCCGTAGGGATCACAGTTGGGAAGCCCGTCAATATTGGAACACTCTTTTTGCCTGAGATACGCCTTGAGAGGCCATATTTTCCTTATGACTTCTCACTATTCTAGACACTTTAGATTGTCGGTTTGATTTTCAGTAAATCACGCCCTAGTAATATTCAAAAGGGTGGTTTCCATCAAACTGAATAACTTTCACTATGGAGACATAGTCGAAAATGAAAAAATCTGCTGAGTTGAATAGGTAAGGTACACACGGCGACACATCAAGCTACGCAAAACCAAAATAAACTGCGCGCGGCCAGCTTATGTTTGTTTTGCGTAGCTTGATGTGTCGCCGTGTGTACTGCAGTTTTGTATGAACGGGCAAATTTTTTATTCGCTTTTTCGATCTTGGCTCCATAGTTGCTCAGTTTGATGGTCTAAACTTTAGAACTAGTATTGAGACATGCGAGGTCGAAGTCCAATTTGAGTACATTTTTTCAACGTCCTGTGGTTGCTTAAACTCTGTATAGTTATCGTGATTTGGAAGTGGCACTTTCAATGAATGATTCCATGAAAAGTAGTAAAGTACGTCATACGAAGCTACAGGTTAGTACATATTATGTACAATTAATCCTGAAATTTCAGTAAAGTGGTTCTGACATAGAAAACATGATTAAAATATTCTAAACATGTGGATAAAGGACATAAGGAACACTAAAGTATCACTTGTTTTTGGACCTGGAGAGCAATCACGCGAAATTTTCAACTGAGCCATGATTTTTAACACATTCGGTATTGCGCTATTCATTTGACAGCCGTTAAAGCCGTTTTGACAGATCGCTCAGACGTTTAAGGCTTTCAGTCACAGAGTTTAGCACGATGCGGAATTCAGCACAGTTGAATAGTAATTGGATTACAATGTGATTAGAACTGAAATTAGATTAGGATTGAACTTGAATGTTTTAAATAAGCGTGATCGCTCTCCTGGAGTATAACACACTTCCATTAGGACCATGCATGTCCTATCATAAAAACTCTTCTAATTACACTCATTACTTTGTTAACGTGTTACAACTTAGTTCTTCTACACGACCACACAAAAGAGCTCATAAACAACGCAAAGTTGTGTACTAAATGGCAGGTTTATAATTAAGCAGTAGATAACGTTAGCCATGAAGTTAAAACTCTGGTGACCGTAAAAGATTTCAGTGCAGTAATAAACTCTGTCTACAAAACTTTATCCGTAGAAACAACTCAAAAGTGTGTAAAGTTACTGCCTGTTATTATGTCAAGTTAAGTTTATTGCTGAGAAGTTTCTCTAAGTTGTGATCTCGAGCTTAGAAGTCATGAGTTCATGAATGATACGTCTAATAGGGATGGAAAAATTACAAATAATGTTTAATAGTAGTAATTTGCTGTTCGATAACCAATAAAGATAAATTACAAATTAAATTAAAATCATACGTCACATACAGGGTGTTGGGGTAATCAGTTGCACTACTTTAAGGGTTGATTGTACCGACGATACTGATCAACTTTCCCTAAGAAACCTAAAGGAAATTCGCAAAAAACATCAACTTTTTATATAAACGTTCGAGCAGCTGATTGCATTTAGTACCTATGGAAAGTGCAAAATTTATATTTGAGAATTTCATATAGGTTTCTTAAGGAATATTGATCAGTATCATGGGTACAATCACCTCTTAAAAAGTGCTACTGTTTACCCTAACACCCTGTATAATAGTAAACATACCTACCATAAACTTACACAAAATCTTTATATTTTCGACCATCAGAACATAAACAAGTTTCCCTCCACTATGAATAATATTATGTCCGCCAAAATACCAAAAAATAGTTGCACACTTTAGACGCCTGCCTATTTAAAACGGCAAAGACCCTTAGCTTAGAATTTTCTTTGAAAAGCGAGTAGTCAAGGCGCAAAAGGAGCTACGATTATGTGTCGACCTCGACAGGAAGCTCGACCTACGGACTCTACCCCGTCAAAAGGAGCGAGGGAATCTAGCTGGAGTCAGCCGTCCTTTGTTAACTTACGTAAGTATAGAATGTTCACTTCATAAAAGGCAAGCAAGTACATAAAATGCATAGAAAGTTTATGATATGGATTACGTAGGAATTTATGCAAACAAATTTTCTAGAGATTTTCTTTTATCGAACTAATACGGAAGCGATGACATACAAACTGGGAATAAACCCCTCGCCTACATAAAAATCAATTTGCAGTGCAAATCGAGCGTAGAGACCAATGCTTTCCAAGTCATCGGATCCCTTCAAGCGCTTTGGCCTGGAAAAATCCACAATTTAAAAAAAATATGCAACGTTTTAAACGCATTCGATTGCTATGCATGGCAGTGCCAACTAACAACTGGGATTTGAGCAGACTGTTGTAGGGCAATCAAATGTGGATTTGTAGAGTTAGTGTTTGAAATTCCCAGACTGATCTACTCTAGGTGATTAAAAATTTTTTTGAGTTTTCCTAAATAGAAGAATAGATCTATGATTTTTATAAATCTACATACATAATTATCTTACTAGACACAGAACTTCACGATTTGTAACACTTTCGGGGTGGCCAGAAACCATGCTACGGAACTACCAACCACCTTTAAACGTGTGATCGCTTTTAGCATATTTTAGGCTTCAACTTATACAATTTAACTATGGACGAGTTACGCGTGTAATTCTAATAACAAACTTTTCTGCCACTTTTTGCGGGGGACGAGGTAGCACGAAATCCGCAACATTGGATTTTATTCCATTCTAGTAAAAACAGTCTCGTGTGAACTCCAAACGCGATCAGGTTGAAGTTATTGTTCCGCAATTATAGACTGTCTCGTTCAGAAATAAAATATAAAATTGTATGCAAATGCACACGATCAATTGATCAATCAATTATCTAAGGGCTTCAAGGTAGAATGCTGTATTAAGAGATGATAAGCTTTTTGCCCACAAAAGAAACCTTACCCCTCAATCGACTCGTACAATATCCATGGAAAACATTGAGCGATCTATTCTAAACCCCATAGAATTACACGACAATATCCACGTTCACAATAAACTTTGGCTATTTAGGCGACGATGGCTATTAAAAACTCCACTTTGCTCCCAAAATTAGGGTAGACTTTTTAAAATGTGGGTTATTTCAGTGACAAGGCATTACATTGTATCCGCTGCAGTTTCGCTATACGTAATCCAAATGATAAGCGAACGGGGCAATTTGGCAGCACGCTAGCTCTATCACGATCCGATGCCAACCCGCACGGCCATGCGACCTCTACATGCTACCGTTCGCCATTTTAGTTTTGCTGCTATAATTTATTTTAAATGGACGCCTCATAAAAGCAGTATTGTATGTTCGGGGTCTCAAGCGCATTGTCTGCAAGTCCTAGAGATTATAGCCGTTACTATTTACCGGTGCGCCTAAGAGAGTGGCACTATGTATGGCTGCTTGCCACTAGATACTAAGTAGCTAGTAATTTATAGGATCCAGGATCGCACTTTAAAGTGAGAGGGAGTGGATCATAGTTCTCCCCACGTTGGGCCGGTGCGAATTGAGGGAGGCAAGGTTTTATGAATTGTCTGCGTTTATTCGATTTTAAATTTTATCTTAGTTGTTTACTAAGAGCAATTTGCGAAAAAACTGAAAATCTGCTGCCCCTTTACTGAGTAGGAGTGATTATGAAAAAGAAAAAAACTGAAAAATTAGGTACTTAGTATCCTAAATGTAGGTTTACCTTTCATCTGCATAATAATACAGGTTTCCTCACGATGCGATGTTTTCCTTCATCGTTTCAGAACAGTCGGAAATTCTGATGCTCAAATATGCAGTTCACCAATCCACATCGAGCACGTGTGTGGTGGACTGATGCCCGTACACCCTTCCTGAGGGTAGGTTTGTGCCCTTCAGTGGAACGTATAGGCTGATGCTGACCTTTCATATGCATGTAGCGTAGGTAATAAATATTTGCCTTTTATTTGTTATTTTACCTATATCATCTCTAAATAACTAGTTGTGGACCAATATATTTTAGCATGTCAAAGCGCTAGATTTCACACTTTAAACGATTCGTATACGTATAGCAGACTGGTACAAAAACAATGCATTGCTTGTGATATGAATCGACAATATTTCAACGTTTCGTCGTTCATCTGTGGGGGCTTTAACTTCGTTACAGATTGCTTTACCTGCAATACTGTACCTATATGCATTTAGTTCATATTACTGGAATATTTTCATGTCCTTTCAACCTTTGAGTTTGTAGCTTTCAAAAATGTGTTTCCTATCTTAACAATTTACTGCCAGTGCCTAACATACAGGGTCAAAATGGTTTTTTTTTTTTTTTCAATCCGTATTAGAGCCTCAATTAGTGGAGAATAAGGATTATACAATAAGATAATGAATAAACGCAAAACTAGAAAGTAGTTTGTTTAGAATCGAGAGCAGAATGGAATTATCATGTTTTCAACATAGAATTTATTTTTCTAAACATTAAATTATTTGTTTGTAAAGTTTAAAATTTACTGGACTCAATCTTAACCCACCGTACGGGCACACCACCCTACTTACTACCAAAACAAGATTCTTAAAATGTATCCATGAGCACGTTAGCGCTTCAGCGTCATTCATTGCTGAAATGATAACAAATAATTTTTGCCTGAAAACTTAAAATGCGAATAATTTTTCAATTTTAAGTATCAAAATAATGAAATTATTGTTTCAATCGAATTATTTTCTTATAAATCAGTTGGGGTGTATGAGGTTTTGCGCTTATTCCAACACGTTGTATAAAAACACTGCCAATAACAATAGGTAAGTATACCTAATTTTACATTTTTATAGAATCCTTCCACTAAATCTGATGAGAAAGGGAGTGTAGTGACGGTGGTACAGTAGTAAGTCTATATTCAAACTATCAAGTAAACTTTTGGATTGATATACGGCCAATTATCAATTTAATAGGACATAGGGAAGCTATAGTTAAAATACCACTGAAGCATGCTTTTACTCACCGGAAGACTCAAACCGCTCGACGATGCTTTTCGTTACTAATTTCACGGCACTACGTCACAAGCATCGCCCAAAACACAGAGTACTAAATTTACTACCGTAACCCAAAATTAAGCACCGCTGTCAGAGAGCGCGCTCCATACAAACGAAGTTTTTCAGAAACAATTAGTTATTAAATAGACTATGTATTATTGTATACATAACATTAGCTTAAGAATTTATATTGTAATAGTTATTAAGTCGTGTTATGTTGTAGAGTTTCTGGCCGCATCTTCTCTACAGCGACAACACGTTCCGACGCGGTGGTAGCTTTAAAAAGATTTGACGTTTGATAAGTGTACTTCAAGCTCCTATATTGAACAAATTATATTGACTGTGACTTTGACTATAGAGATTAGTTTCTAGATAGTTTCTGAAAAATTTCATTGGCACTAATAATTGGTTAGTATTAACAATATCACCAGACTTCGTGTGTATGCCACGGGCATTTACGCATTTGGAATAAACTTATTTTAATCAATCAATAAAGTATATTTCAATTTACACCAAAACATAAACAAAAATTCACAATTCTTATCCTCACCACAACTTAATTTGCGACTATGACTTTTACTGCACATTAATATGAACATTGCAATGCAGTGGAACAATAAAAGCGTCTAGACTTATGAAAAAGCACCTAAGGACTTGGAATTGACAGTCCCACTTAACGGCAGAGGCCCCGTTTATTATTGTCCCACTTGCACTGGAGCCAAGTTTGGACTTCTGGAGCCAAATTTGGATTGGCACCGAATGGGACCTACCGACCGACTTGTGTACAGAACCGTGCTAGGTCTCTATAATTTGACTCTGCATTTCACAACATATTTTTGCCCGACTGCGCCAGAAGGAGGGTAATGTTTTTTAGGGTTCCGTACCCAAAGGGTGAAAACGGGACTCTATTCCTAATCCCACGCTATCATTCCGTTCGTTCGATTAGCATCAGAGGGCCTGTGTTATATTCTGAAACGATTAGATTAGATAGCTGGTTGACATTTTCACAGAAGATGTGTCATTGTATTCTTTGATGACAAATAATTAAAAAAAAAATGTAAAGGGAGAAATATACATAAAGGAAACTAGTTTCTATCAAAGTTTTTTCTTCACGCTTTATCGTAAAAACAGTAATACAAGATTCAAACTTGGTGCAAAGTAATAAGTGCAAAATAGTGCAAACTCTACAGTATAGCAACAAAAAATAAAAACTGGCCAAGTGTGAGTCGGTCTCGCGATAAAAGTCGGTACCGAGCTGGGACAACCATCAAATAGGCCTGCTAATGTGCTAATGTTGCGTACTGGTTTATTGCCAGAAAAGAAAGTACACAACGGTTGTATAATGTATACTTACTGAAAAGATACGAAATTATGTTTTTTTTAATTATTAATATAATCGGTGCGCAGCATGTTGTTAGGCCAGAAGAGAGAGCAGGGGAATAAACGATTGTAAGTAAGCATAAGCATAAGCATATGCTCACGACTATATTCCCCGAGGGGGTAGTCAGAGATATTCTGAAACTTCAGAACATCCACGTTTCACCAGTAGTACCGAAACTCTGTCCAGTGTGACGGGGGGTGAGCCCGTCGCCACTTGTAATGGACAGTGGGTACAATACATGCTTCGAAATTGAAGCATGCAGGTTTCCTCACGATGTTTTCCTTCACCGAAAAGCCAGTGGTGTTACAAATCGTACATAAATTCCGAAAAACACATTGGTACGAGTCGGTCTGGACGGGGATCGAACCATCGCCTCCTGCACGGCAGGCAAGGTTACTCGCCACTGAACCACCACGGCATTGCAAGTATCCTGCAAGTATTGTCGAAACAACATGGAGAAAACATTTCCTATTCTATCTTCATTGACTTTTAAGACTACTATTTGATAAAATTAACATAAAACATTCAACGAGTAAAAATCCTTCAGCCGACTGCAATAAAATTTCTTCTTAACATAGTTTATTCTTCGGTCCCGCACTTGAGCGCTAATACATATTACATTAGGTTCTGTCTAGAGCCGTGTAAACCGCGACACATTGTACCAGCTCCGCTTCCCGAAAGATTTCAGCTAAAACCTGCGATGTTTTAAATGAAAAGAAAGTCGCAAAATATTCTCAGAGCTCCAAAACCTTGTAGGAAAAGATTACATTTCAGAGAGAGCATTGAATTTCAAAACCAATTTTCATCTCGCTAAATTAAAGGCAGGTATTTTTTTTATCAGTATCTCTCAATTGGCTTCGTTGACACGTATTATAATCTTATAGCTAATCAACAAGTAAGTACCTACATACGACTGAGAAAAGAATTTTTAATAATAAATAAATTTTAGATAACGGCGGCGGGAACCCGTTGGATGCTTAGAGCATATAGCAATGGAGTTGTTATGGTGCTCAGTCACCGAACAAATTTTTCTGCAACTTTTAGCGGGGGGTGAGGTAGACACGTACAACACACCACGATAAATTTAAAACACGCGCAGACACAACGCTTCATACTGATACAAACAAAGCATGCATACATAAGCATATGCTCACGACTATATTCCCCGAGGGGGTAGTCAGAGATATTCTGAAACCTCAGAACATCCACGTTTTAATAGTAGTACCGAAACTCTGTCCAGTGTGATGGGGGGTGAGCCCGTCGCCACTTATAATGGACAGTGGGTACAATACATGCCTCGAAATTGAAGCATGCAGGTTTCCTCACGATGTTTTCCTTCACCGAAAAGCCAGTGGTGTTACAAATCGTACAAAAATTCCGAAAAACACATTGGTACCAGTCGGCCTGGACGGGGATTGAACCATCGCCTCCTGCACGGCAGGCAAGGTTACTCGCCACTAGACCACCACGGTTTTTTTGGACCACCACGGCTTTTTGTTTATTTGAAGTGGCAGATCACCTTTTACATTGAAAAACAACGAAATTAATCATTTTCCTGGGAGCACTGTCTTGCGACACGAAACGATACCGAATGGTAGCGGACGAGCATGAACTAGTTTTATATAATGCGCATGGACAAAAATGACCACGCACTTTGGCAGAGGGGTACGCCCGTCGTTAACAACTCCATTGCTATATGCTCTAAGGTTGGGTGAGGGCAGTAAAGTCCAGGACCGGTCGTTGTGGGGATAATCGGGGGAGGCCTATGTCCAACATTGGGCGTCTATCGGCTGATATAATATTGACGATACCTTTTACTCACAAAATTCATACATAAGAAAATTTTGTATCACGCGATCGCAATCCAAGAAAAACCTCATATCACAGACTTAAAATACTTGACTAGGTATACAACCAGAGGGAGCCCGTCCAATGGAGCATGGTGCACCAATTGCTAATGAGTTTGGCTTCTATCCAAAGATATTAGTTGGTTACATGCTCGCTACTACATACAACTTCGTAAAATGCCCCTTATGTTCGTTCCTTTCTTGTTTTATTTGCAATTTTATTGAAAACTATGAATTGGGGATAGAACATAACGTCCCCTGGTATAATGCAAGAGGCGCAATATGCGGGGAGTCAAGACGAGAGAGCCACTGTGTCTCAATGTTTACCCTCGGAAAGTAAATGTCAATAAACTACAAGAGCGCCCTCTTGGGGAAAAGTGTCCGCGCTTTCCGGGCCCTTATTGTTTGTGGAGGATGCTGCTAATGCAAAAAAGTTTCATATTTTTTATCAAAAACAAAAGTGAGGATGTCGCTGAATTCGGCTATCACATTTTTATATAACCTACTAGAGTTTACCCACCACTTCAAATTATACATATACCAGATTTTAAGTCGAATCATAAGCTATCAAACAAAAAAGTTTCATCAAAATAGGTTCAGTAGTTTTTGCGTAATGCTCGCACAAACAAACAGACAGACAAAATTTCTCAAAAAGGTTGATTCGGAGTCAGTACGGACACCTAAACACCATATCGTAATTTTTTCTTGTAAATATCTTCAATGTACAGACCACTTCTTAGATAATTCTTATTATAATTGTTTAGATTAGCTTAGAACATTTTCTCTAGTGATCGCAAACTTCAATATCGTACTTTATTCAGTTCTCTATAAATGCCTATACTTTTAAGTAAATAGGTAGGAATTGGAAAATTTATTATTTAAAATATTAATTATCATATTATACTATCGAATAAGTGTACACTGTAAAAATAATATATTATTACGAACACTTTTTGATGTAGGCTAGGTTTCGGGATTAATAAAGAAGGACTTTATACAGGGTGTAAACGTATCATTAACCTTTAAACCACATACTCTACCCATCAAACAGAACATCTTTTTCTATGGGAGCAAACCTGTCGGAACAAAAAATATCTGCTGTTCCATGCGTTAGAATCGAGTAGTCATTGCAGTTTAGTATGGAACAGCAGGTTAATTATTTTTTGCGCTGACAGGTTTGTTCCCTTAGTAAAAATTGTCCATTTTGATGGGTAGAGTATGTGGTTTAAAGGTTAATGATACTTTTCCTTACACCCTGTATAGGGTTATAATAAAATGTTTAGCAAAATTTTCAGGAGTTGTTCAGACCATCAAACTGAAAATCTTTTACTAAAGGAGCAAATATGAAATTCAAAATAAAAAGCCGCTTTATACATTTGAGTCGAGTAAGCAGTGAACATCAGTATGGACCACCAAATTTTTTTTGCTATTGCCGGTTTACTCCCATAGTAAACGTTTAGACATTTTATTCAAGTCCTATTTTAGAAAAATCCATTATAAATGGCGACGGGCTCACTCCCCGTCACACTGGACAGAGTTTCGGTACTACTGGTCAAACGTGGATGTTCTGAGGTTTCAGAATATCTCTGACTACCCCTTCGGGGAATATAGTCGTGAGCAAATGCTATGCTATGCTATGCTATGCCTATTTTAGACTGTAAAAAAAATATTTATAGTTATACCTTGAATACCGGTATTTTTGGGAACCGATAACAGTACTTTACCTTGGTGTGAAACCGGTACCAGACATAGTGCTTGTACTATAAACTTTTTTAACTGTATCGGTATTATACCGTTATTATACCGGTACCTACATCAAACAAATATTTACTTTATTAAGAGTGAGAATGTAGTAAAAGTATATTAATGAGGGTTAATCGCGGCGGGAACCTGAACTGGATACTTTTGTTAGATAGAGTACCGGTACCCGTCTGGAAACGGTACCCAGGTACCGAACCTGAACTTTTAGTACCCGTTCCAAGCCCCTTTATTTGTAAAACATTTTATGGTGTCGGCGGCGGTTGTTTCGATTTTATTCTGTGAGTGTTGAGACATACATATTCAATCAGCTTTCAGTAGGTTTTCAGTTTCAGTGTATGTGTTAAGGACTCGGTAGGGTAGTGAAAGTTCTTACCGGTTTCTCGGGAGGCTAATAGCGCGTCTAGACTTTAGATAAAGGCTTTTCTTGCTATCTCCAAGTACATTTGCAAGACGAAAAAATTTTGAAATCGATTTATTATGGCGGAGAAAAACAGTTGCGTAACTGCAGAATAGGTCAGTTAAGTAAAATTTTTAGAAGATCTAAAAAAGATATCACTAAATAATACACCGGACACCGGTAACTGATTCGCTAGAAATAAATGCCTAAGTATATAGGTACATATAGGGTCCTTCTTAATATGCTGACACTTTTTAAGGGGATGATCAGACCATCAAACTGAACAACTTTCTCTATGGCATCAACATAGAAATCGCGAAAAAAATGCAAAAACAAAAGTGCAAACCTACTCGAGGGATATGTATGGGACAACTGACTTTTTTTTCGCGATTTCGATGTTGTTCCTATAGAGAAAGATGTTCAGTTTGATGGTCTGAACATCCTCTTAAAAAACTGTCAGCATATTAAGTTGGACCCTGTATATTATTTATTTATTTTATGAGCCATTGCTGTCCCATTGTTGGGCAAAAGCCTCCCTCCGTTCTCCCCATGCGTCGCGGATTTCGTCCCGCCGCCACTTTCTTCTAGGCCTGCCTCGACACTGATTTTATTTTGCTGGGGACCAGTTGGTAGTGACATTGGCCCATTAGGTCATCTGGCATGCGACAAATATGTCCAGCCCAATCCCACTTTAGACTGGCAGCAGTGGTGGTGACGTCTGTGAAGTCACTTGGTTTCTGGCGCGAATGACCACATACTTCTGACCCGGCCGATCATTAAAACTAAGTATCATGAATATAGGGTTTAGAAAATTCTACATACTAATATGCATTTGATCTAAAGGACGACGATAAAGAGAGTGACATCAAAGTTTATTAAACCATCTATTAAGGCCCCGTAGACGCGTTTAAAGGGATACTAACACGCGGTAGACCGCCTTTAAAATATAACGGCTGCTTCCACTCTCGGCTAATGTCCTCTTTACTGTTATTACCCTGAATTTTCTTAAACAAATGAAAAGATGTGTTCATTAGGATTAAGTTGTTAACTTTGCGAATGAAAAAACAAATTCGTGGTTTCGTTAGAGGTATTGAAAAAGAATCACCGACTTGGGTATGTTCACCTGAAAAGTAGGACCTTATAAATTTGCCACAGCAACCTATTTGCACTTATGTAATTGTGATAAGATTTTCAGGTCGCCTGCAATTCAAATTGGTTGTCTTTATATCGCACTCCAGGACATGGGCCATCTAGGACTGTCTCCAATCTAACTAAGCGATCCAAATGCAGTTTTGTGCAGGCAAGGGCAAGTTAATGGTCGACTTGCAGTTGCCGAAACTACTTCATCAGATCTCTGACATTACTTAACAAATAGAAGCTATGAAACAGAATGAACGCATTTTCTTACCGTCTAGAATTTCATCAAGGATGTTGGTGACATTATATGATATACAATCTACAAGTTATGTTTACGACAGTCACAAAATATATTATGGTGTTCTATTTATTTTTATTATTTTGGTGTTTATGACAAAACTGTGTACAAGAATACAGAAAAATTGTGTGATTGCGTCACGAGACCGACAATTCATGTTCGCCCATTAACCCACGGGAAAATACGTACTACTAATTCATGGCGTCCATTTGTCTTGACCTCACCTGGCCGCTAATTAATTGGGTAAAGAAAGAACCGTTGGGGGTCAACATTAGTTGGTGTTCTTATAAGTTAAATGTACTGGAAGATCTAAACTGGCACGTAACATCATAAATGACAGTAAACATTCAGATGTTCCGATTGTCTTTCGACATTAACATCAAAGAAGAAACATTAGGGTTTAGACACATTGACCGACGGCGAACGACGGCAGGCCCATATAAAAAACACAATCAGTATGGAATCGCGTTCGGCGCCGTTCACCGCGACGACGACTGCGGACGAATTCCCATACTAAACGTGCTTTTTGTATGGGCCCGCCATCGGTCACTGTCTCTCAACCCTTAGTCGTAATGATAATGCTAAAATCTGTCTCAAGTGTATATAGGTACGAGTTTTTTAACTTAAATAGATCTATGTGATGCGTTTATATAATTAACTGTAAAAGTATATACCCAAAAAAAATGTTTTTAATTATGAACAACTGCAGCACCGCTTAATTGTTTTTAAATTATACAATACAGGCTGTAAGGAAAAGTATTATTAACCTTATAAGCTACTTACCTTATAAGCTTAGAAACTACATACTCTACCCATCAAACTGAACAACTTTTACTATAGAAGCAAATCAGCAGCGGCCGGCAAAAGTTGTATGAAAATCCATATCAGTAGTGGGTTAGCGGCCAATTAAATAACATAGTAAACTCACATCTGTCGTGTAATTTAAAAATGGATCGATCTTTTACTCCGAAACATGACAACCTCAGAGGAAGGATCTCCATAGAGTCCGCATACATTTACGATTGTAGTTAGTCTCTTTTGTCTTATGACGTACCTTTAATGGTAGAAGGAGATGGAACTATAGATATTTGTTTATGCGGCTGTCCACTTTTTTTTGAGCTAGTGTGTGTGAAAAGTGACCGTAAACATAAGGTCATATGTCACTTGGTCCTCTTTTGTCCATACTACTTGACACCACATACTCAAACCTAAACATCAAAATAGTGGACACTTTACAATTGGTATGGCTCACTCTATGCCTTTAGGTATAATCTCTTTGATGGCAACCAAGGAGGTAACTTATCAAAAGTTGTATTTATATTTCGAACTGGCTTGTAAATCGAATGCTGTTTATTGAAAAAAGAAACAAATGAACTCTTTTCTTTGGACTCACGTATGTGTGCCTCGGCTTCGCCTCGGCCCCCATTTACACGTTCGTCCGTCAATGCCTCTTTTGCTGGCCGCTGCAGTAATGTACTATTTTTATTCAAGCTTAAATGCTGACTTCCTAACTTTTTTTAAAAAAACATTTAAAAATCCGTGATGCCAGATTATGTTTTTGGGTAGTATAGAGATAACAAAAGATCTCTCCACCACCACTCACCAATTCACCACTCCATTGACCAATTCAATTTGGCAAACGATGCACGAAACACCTTGTACAATCGTTGATGCGTCTGTTATTAATCCTGTAAACTTCTTAACAGCTTGACCGGTGATTGAGGTCATATTCACACATTGTGTCATGGACTTCAATTTGGTTTCCCAGATAATGTACTCTAGCTGAAAAGTCGTTGGCTATAAACCACTAGTCACAGTCGTTTTGACTTTTTAAGAGCAATGAAATGTAACAAACAACCCCCTTATTTTAGCATCATGTTCTCAATGCCTCCCAGAGTTTTTAATTATTTAAATAAACAGTTAGAAATATTGCAATTATACAAGATTACATAAACGTAGTGATTTACACAAAGTTTTAATAGCTACAGCAAAGGCGGCTATACACTTAAGAGAAGTTTATTCCGAATGCGTAAATGCGCGCTAAATAAAAACGAAGTCTGGTGATATTTACAATACTAACCAATTAAAGTCAATGACATTTTTCAGTTGATTCTGAAAAAGAAGTTTCTAGAAACTAATCTCTATGTTTGTATGAATTTTTACAGATTTTCGTTAAAATATACAGTTTTAGTGCTAGAATTAATTTAAGATTTGTATGGAAATCTTTGAAGCAATGTAACTTAAAAACGATACATTTTAGCGAAAATCTGACTTCATAAAAACGTAGAGATTAGTTTCTAGATTGTTTAAGAAAAATGTTATTGAATTTAATTGGTTAGTATTGAAAATATCACCAGATTTCGTTTGTATGGAGCGCGCTCCGAAATATATTCCCTTAAAGACAAAATGGCAATCATTGACAGACTTTGAAAGTTTGTCGTGCGAAGAAACGTGACTTCGCATGACGTCGCTCAAGATCGCTCCATGTTATCAGGGTGTTAGGTATCAGGGCTGCAATCACGGTAAATATTCGGTGATTGACACGTGATTGGACTACATACGAACCATAACTTTTGACACATTTGGTATTGCGCCAATCGCTACTGCTCTTGTCTTGACAGCCGTTAGAGCCGTTTTGACAGATCGCTCAGACGTTAAGGGCTGTCAGTTACATAGAGTTTAGCACGATGTGGAATTCAGCACAGTTGAATAGTAATTGGATTGCAATTTGATTAGAACTGAAATTGGATAAGTATAGAACTTCGATGTTTTAGCTTAGCGCAATCGGGCTCCTGGCGATTTCCGCGAGCTTTTTCATACCTATAATGCTGCTCACAACCGTGCGGTTCCATAAGAGAGTCGATATAGACCTGAGGATATTAATTTATTTTAAAGTATGATTGTTATGTCTTCCTTCACCGTTTGAGAGCAGTTGGTATTACGAACATAAGTTAGAAAAACTCATTGATACATGGCATGAAAACGCTGAAGAAGAAATTCTGATGCATATGTGTAATCCACCAATCCGCATTGGGTACGCATGGTTGACTAACGCCCATATACCCTCCTGAGGGTAGCCTGTGCCCTGCAGTGGGACGTATATAGGCTGATGATGATGATGATTGCTATAAAAGTCGCACAACGTCTTCGGCAAAATGATCCGTTTTATTAGTCTCGCAGTGTAAACCTCGCTCAAAGTACAGAACAAAGTTTTAAGCTTCTCTGTGGCGGATTTTTCTCCAACGTAATTAGCTAGTTTAAACTCTTTTATCCCGTTTCTGTCTTCTCTAATACAAAGTAATGCTTAAAATTGCGTTTTAAAATGTTAATCTAAGTTAATGTTTGATCATATTTTACTTAATATTGGATAGATAAACACAATATAAGAGCTTTTCAAATTCTTCTTCTTTTATGGAGATTAATTAAGTTTCTTTCATATTTCAATACCGATTTTTTTCGATACCAATTTTATTTCATAGCGATGTTCGCCATCGTTTTTAGAAATGAAAAGCATTATAATTCATGATTAGCATGATCCTTGTTCCGGCTCACGGCTCCGGTTCGAGATAATATTCAATATTCACCCACCATATAAACTCGTAGATGTAATATATGAAGACGAATGACGCGACATCTACACCCACCTCTTATAGCTCGCATCTCAAATCAGACGAGGCGGCATTCGATTTCCCTGTTTGTGTATATTTCGTTACAAAGATTGAGTTCACCTTTTTTTTCACAAATTTACGACACCTTCCCAGAATATTTTTCCATTAGTTTATGGTAATTTCTGTAACGTGATATATTCCACTCAAAGGAGGCCAAATTTGGTAGCTGAGAATAATTTGTGCGATACAAAAAAATATTCTGTTTCTAGGCAAGAAATAAATTGGAAGGAATGAAGCCAAAACTCATTGAATTCTCTCATTTCATTCGTGATATAAATCATCGTCAGACGCACCTGGCGGGAAGGACAGGATGAAAAATATCGAAACGCTCCGAGAACGAGCATCAACAAGTTTTAACTTGGCATCTTTTCTCTGCGCACTTTAATCTTCTTCGTTACTTATGTAAATCGAGATGATATTCTTTGACATTATAGCACACACTGGTCATAAGTTACACTTACGTTGTAGTGCCCAACTGAAATTATAGCACACACTGGACATAAGTTACCCTTACGTTGTAGTGCCCAACTGACATTATATCACACACTGGACATAAGCTACCCTTACGTTGTAGTGCCCAACTGACATTATAGCACACAGCGAACATAAGTTACACATACGTTGCAAGGGTTTCCTATGTACCCATGTAAGCATATAATAAATGAATATATGGATAGACTTATAAGATAGGTAGGTGGTCCGTACTTACAATATTGAAAAACGCTACTAAATACTTATCCTAAATACAAAGACGCCAATGAAGGATGATCGATATTTTATAACATCAAGCTAAAGCGGTGTGATAGATTTAGATGGAACTTTGAATAAAATTAAAGTCGTTCAAGAACTAAAAACATAATTATCTATTTAGGCGAAACAATCGCGTAACATAATTACGTAGGGGCGGGCTTTTCAATTAAGAGGTTTCCCTGACCGGACGACCTTGACCCTTTCTGAGCCGCCTCACCTCTACTAAACTACATAATTTTAGTAGGTATACCTATTATTGACTGGTTTTTCCTTCATTGTGTCACTGTGGTGCCTTCAAATCCAAGGAAATCAAATTCGAAAATCATAAGAATTCGCAACAAATTTAGAATTTATCTAATTAACTAAAAAAAATTACTTCATAGCAATTTTAGATTTTAATATTGTCTACACAATGGTGTGTGTCGCAAGTAAAAGTGACTTAAACTTATAAAGTAGATGCACATCATATATTTTTTTTGCTTTCCTTTGACGTTTCATATGTATTTTATAGAAAAATAAGAAATATACTTTATAGCAAATAAAGCCCAGACGTTTGCATATTTTTCATTAATTTGTATGTCTTTCAAATAACGAAAAGATAGCATATAAAAACCAGTAAATATTTAGCCCAGTTATACTTTGCCCAGCGTTTACCTATTTTACAACAAAACATCATCAACGTTCATCAAACTGAACAACTTTTATTATCCGACCAAACCGATCGAACCAAAAAAAACTGTTGTTCCATACTAAACTGCAATGCCTACTCGACTCAAATGTATGCAACATCTAACTTTTTTGCTCCGATCGATTTGCTCCCATAGTAAAAGCTGTTCCGCTTAATAGGTAGAATATTAGTTTAAAAGGGTGCTAATGATACCAACTTCACCTTGTAAATAGAGGTAGTGAAAAAAATCTACATATCCACGAGGACGACGAAGTTACGAGTAGGTAGGCAACCTCCTGCACGTGTAGCATGATTCCTCTACTTACTCGCGACTCGGCTTTTTCCCATACTACAAGTCGCGGCAAGCGCGACTTTCGCTCTCCGAAAAGCGTGGGAACAGGTTATTTTCTATGCTGCGAAGGTGCGTCGCGCGCGTGTAGAGAAATCATACTAGACATGCTGATCTATAAATCTACACGGCTAGAGGCCTCTGGAGTGATCAGAAGGATGTGGGGTCTGCCACTAAGAAGCCATGTGATAAATCCTCTTCATAAGCTTTCACTTTACGTCTTCAGAAGTCTAGACGACGTATAAACACGTACAGGAATATTATATAACCGAATATATTATGAAGCCTTCAGATACAAGGTTGTACCTCTCGTAAATGGATTTTGAAGATAAGCATAGAGCAGTACGTACATAAATACTATTATTATATTTTATTGGAGTTAACCCGCGACTTCGACCGCACAAATTATAAACCAGATTTTAAGTCTGATCATAAGCTATCGAACAAAAAAGTTTCATCAAAATCGCTTCAGTAGTTTTTGCGTGATGCTCGCACAAACAAACAGACAGACAAAAATTCTAAACAAGGTTAATTTGGTGTCAGGGACATCTAAAAACCATATAGAAATATTTTTGTGTAAATATATTCAATGTACAGACACACTTCTGTTACAGTTTTAAAATTGTTAAGATACTGACAATAACTTTAAGTTTATTATCAACACAGGCTGTTTTTAATGCGTTACATATGAAAGGGGCATACAGAGCATCAAACTGACAAACTTTCGAAATCTCGTTTCATACATTTGGGTCAAGTAGCCATTGTCTTTCATTTAGACGGATAATGTCCCGTTCGCAAAATGTCCCAAAGAACAACGTCCCTTTCTCGAAATATCTCTTTCTCAAAACGTCCCTTTTGAACATTCCCTATGGATGGATCGTCTCTTATGGAACAACAATTTTTTTTAATTTCAAATTTGTCTCTTTAGGTACTCTATAGTAAAAGTGGTTTAGTTTAATGATTGATGCACAACGTTTAATATGTAAGGCATTTAATACACCCTGTATACAATTTTACATTCTTGTGCTTCAGACCATCAAACTGAACAACTTTTACAATACCTATTGAAATCGCAAAAAAAAAATTGTTCTTAAATTTCAATGGCTTTAGTTACTCAACCCAAATGATTGTATGGAGCAGCAGTTTCCTTTTTTGAAAGTTCAGTTTGATGGTCTGAAACACTCCTGGTAGTATGTAACGCATATTAGTTTATACCAGTATAAATTAATATTCACCAAGTACGTAGAAACGACAGTCTAAATGTACCTACCGAACACATTAGCTTTGTAAAGAACCGTGTAAGTAGTTAAAGTAAATGTGAGCATAAATCAAAACGACAAAGAGTAGGTAAAGCAAACAACTCGGATCCGATTGTAAATGTTGAAACGCAGCGCAAAGGGTTGACGAGGGGTGCAAACATTCTCAGTCAAGACGTTAATTCGTTATCTAATTAGATGAATTGCCGGGCGCGAGCACAGAAAAGAGATATACAGTACATCAACTACATTCAAACGCTCGAAACGATGTACGCACACAGACGAGCGCGACGTACAGGAGACCGATTGCGCTAATTTAAAACATCGAAGTTCTATTCTTATTTAATTTCAGCATCGCGCTCTACTCTATGTAACTGACCGCCCTTAACTTCTGTGCGATCTGTCAAAACGGCTCTCTACCGCGATTAGCGCAATACCAAATGTGTCAAAAGTTATGGTTCGTACGTAGTCCAGTCACGGTTCAATCACCTAATATTTACCGCGATTGCAGCCTTGGTACGGTACACCTCCCGCTTAGGCTTAGGTACTTCGGGGCGCAACAGTAAAACACATTTCACACTGTACTGGAGACCAATCGCGCTAAATAAATCTAAACTGAACCGTGATTGGACCGCGTGCGATCCACAACTTTTAACACATATCGCGCTAATCATTTGACAGATCGCTCAAGCGTTAGTTTAGCGCTATCGGAATTCTAAATTGGATTGCAACGCGATTTGAACTGAAATTGAATAAGGATTGAACTTCGATATTTTAAATTAACATGGTCGGTCGTGGCCCTGAAGTAAGTAGGCGGGCCGTGTACGTAGCGTTCGTCTGTGTTCGTACGTCGATTCAACCGCATGCATGAAGTTGTTTTACTGTAGGTATATCTCTTTGCTGTGGCGCGGGCGCGGGTACGAGCGGCTGGGTGCAGGATGCAGGTTCAAGTTGCGCTGACATCGAGACAAGATGCTTCATGAGGCATATTCTGCAAAGAAATTATGTTGTATGGTAAAATTGAGGTCAAAGAGATAGACGATATGATAATAGAGAGTAAGTAAATCCACATTATCACAAATCTTTACAGTCAGTCAAAACAAGAACTAAGTACCTATGTAATTTCTTTTATTATATTATTGTTGTAAAGCCAGGATGGAACAGGATTAGCAGGCTAGCTTAGACTGTTTTTTACATGAAAATAAAGTCCAAAACGTTTCTTCCTACTTCGTTAAGTCGCATAACTGACTGGTCTTTAAAAACCTCGAACTTATATTACTGAGATTATAATATTGCCACCTCTGTAAGCATGGCTGAAGTCGACTAGCTACCGATTGTCGTATCCAAAGTGCCAATTGGAAATATTTTTTGAAGTGAAACTTCTTATGGGAGGGCTTTGAAATTCAGATCCGCAACCTTTTTCAGTGACGGAAGTTCGAAATTTAAATGTGACAGAGGTCCGAAATTTAAATCGAGAGTGCCATATAGAAGTTTCACATCTGCAGGGCGTCCCGTGACGGCCAATTTTTGAAAAAAAAATACCGAATGAGTGTGAGTGCGGGCAATAAGAGGCGCAGTAGGTATCAGAAACAAAGATATCTAAATGAGATGACACGGGTTACTTTTCAACCAATTTGAAGAGTGCGGAGTGAGACTCGCTTCTGTAGATGCAAATTGAATATTTGGGCAAGTAAGTTATAGCCTGCTGTATCCCACAGTAGGGCAAAGGCTTCCTCTGACGAATAATGGTGAGAACCCATATTTAATTTGAATAATCTCCCACATTTTGTTGGTGGATTGTTATTGTTGTATTGTTTTATCTATAATTGTATGTACAATAAAGTGTTAGAGAAATATTTATAAACAAACTTTAAAGTCAGAGGTATTTATATGACCAACTTTTAGCCATATCACTAAAAACCAGTAAGCCATATCGCCGTTAACACAAAGAATAATCCTCCGACAAACAGCTACGTGACGTGTGAATCGTGCTAATGAACCGATATTTGCAATAGATTTGAATTCGCTTTGAATATCCCTAGCTTGTGTCTACATGAATATTCTGATTCTGAGAATAGACGTTTAGTAGAGAAAGCACTATTATATTACCAGATGCAGAAATACCAAAGTCAAAATAAATTTTATTCTGCAACTAAAAAAGGTAAAATTCTGATACATAATTTGACGACTCGATTTTATTAATTCAAATTCAAAATTCGACACCAAATTATGAAAGTAAGTTTAAGTAAAATTTTACCTAAAACTAACTGTGTGTGATGATTCCAATTTAAAGGTAGGTAGGTATTATTATTTTCGGTAAATTATACAA
This sequence comes from Agonopterix alstromeriana, assembly GCA_963924505.1. NCBI lineage: Eukaryota > Metazoa > Arthropoda > Insecta > Lepidoptera > Depressariidae > Agonopterix > Agonopterix alstromeriana. The sequence continues at coordinate 12,615,026 of OZ004662.1, read as the reverse complement.
TTGTAAAAGTGTGTTTTTAAGCTTCAGTACCCAAATGGTGAAAACGGGACTCTATTACTAAGCCTACGTTGTCCGTCCTTCCGTCCGTCCTACCTATTTAGGGCTATAACTTTTGAACCGTAATAGCTAGACAGTTGAAATTTTCACAGAATATGCGTTATTACGGCGGATTCGTTAATAAATATGTCAAAAAGTTAAAATTTAAGGACGGTCCTCATACAAGAAACTAGTTATTATGTTGTGGGGTGGCGTGGTACGGAACCCTCGGTGCGCGAGTAGCCCGACTCGCACTTGGCCGGTTTTTTTTTACATTAAACTGAGCTTTAGTAAAAACCTTACTCAGCTGTTTTAAATACCTGTGCTGTACACAACAACATATTTACTATAGAAATAAATCCTTTGAAAACTGAACAAAAACTCTCTAAACTCCAGCTTCCAACAACGCATTGAGTTTGACGGCCGTTGTGAAAGCCCATTCAGCTCCGATGCTAAGGAAAACCTTACTAACTAAACTTAAATGAAACTAAAAGAGGAAGAAACTCACTTACCGTGCATATTCCACCGATCGTAGCATCTTCCCCCGTCACGGTATAAGCAACGCTAAGCTAAACCAAAGTCTTATGAATGAAAGAAACTCAATCAATCAAATATGCTTTATTTTACACCAAAATGTAAACAGTAAAATACAGAGAGAAATAAGGCGGTCTTATCGCTAAGAAGCGATTAAAAATCCTGGGAATCCACGCTTAAAATTCACACTGGTTCGGCTGACCCCACACTGGAGTGGTATTTTTGAAAGTCACACGTTCAAATTTCCGCAATAGAAAATGTTTAAATTACCATGGAGAAGCATCATACTATTATGATTTTGAACATGTGCCATTTGAAAATAGCACTACTGTTCAATGTTCTAACATAGAGTTATATCAATAAATTTGTGAGTGAGAAGTGTTCCATGAACAGTGTTTTACATGATAAGCCTGTAAAAATAAAACATTCGTGTCATTGAATAAGTAGGTACATAACATAGGCTCGTTAGCAAAAAACGATATTATCGAATGACAAACAATTACTCACGATGTAGAAGAAAAACCTGATTAGACCTATCATAATTTGCATTTAGAAATAGTTTAGCCCTTAACCATTTCTTTTTTATCATACTTTATCAAGAATGTACTAAGATAATCTGTGTGACAATTTCTAAAATATTATATTATGTACTGAATATGCTGACAGTATTTGATAGAGATGATCAAACCATAAAACTGAACAACTTTTTGTATCTACATTCGTAGTGGGCTGTTCCATCGGAAATTGCAAAAAAAAAAAACATCTGTTCCATAGAAAACTGCAATCATACTCGACCCAAATGTATCGGAGTGCAGAATATTTTTTCTTGCTATTTCTGATGGCCCCATAGAGAAAGTTTGTTCAGTTTAATGATCTGCCCCTAGATGTTTAATGATTTGTCCTAGGGGACAAACTGACATTCTATTGGCGTTGACGCTAGTAGAAAATGACAGAATGTATGGATTTGACATTAGTGATCGAAACATTTTGACGTTGTTTTCGTAACCATACGTCAAGTCCATACATTTTTTATGCTTTCTACCGTCGTTAACGCTAATCGAAAGTACTTTGTCTAGGGGTCCTGATCATCATCTTAACGGTTATGCGGACTATTACGGAAGGTGCACATTAAGTTGGACATTGTATATTATTACATCTAACCTTTTTGGTTACATCTAAGACACAAACTGTATTTTTAATCCCCCCAGTTACCGTATTTTTTGCATTTAAAAATAGGTACTTTTAGACTTTATACGTTGAGGAATATTGCGTAAACACACGAGTATTTTTTTATCTACAAAATCGGGCCGGGATTTTAAAAACTTTCGGCATTCGGTCGTTAGAGATAGAGGAAGATCGTTCTACATTTTGAAAACGCAACAATGGGCGAGAAAACATAAATATTTTTGTTACTGCATAAAATGATAATATGAAATTCCTTTTTTTTAATATGAATTCATAATATTTTTACCTTTTTCCCTAAGACCCTAAGATCATGTTAAATAAACAATACTTATATGACGTCATCCACATAGTATTATTCAAGCTAAAAATTAACAGGAAATGTGAGTTTAGCGATTTTCAAACGTTTTCTTTTTAATGAGAAGATCAAAATAATACATTATTACTATACCCAAAACCCCTGTTATATGCACACAGGATTTTCAGGTTTTAAAACAAACGACATAAATGTAAACTTGACACGCATTGTGGTGGGGGCAAGAAGCGAAGGGAAGTCGTGTTATGGGGAAAAGCGAAGGCGTAGCTAGAGGAAATGATATTCTGAAGAGATTATCTAGCTAATTTCCCGACAGCAAGCACTTGTCATTTCCTTTTCGGTGTTAAATTGTTTACTAAAACGGTTTTAAATTACCTCTTCGCAACAATTTGAACATAGAAATCTAAAAGCATTATGTATAGGTATTCTCATTTTGAGGAAATAGTTATTGTTATATTTGTTTAAATGATAATTAATAGAGACAGTGGCTCGAAATTGAAACATGCAGGTTTCCTCCCGATGTTTTCCTTCACCGAAAAACCAGTGGTGTTACAAATCGTACATAAATTCCGAAAAGCTCATTGGTACGAGTCATCTTGGACGGGGATTAAACCATATCGCCTCCTGCACGGCAGGCAAGGTTACTCGCCACTGGACCCCCACGGTTTCATTATAATCATTAAGTATACCTAATTATACCTACGTCTAGCAGTCGACGTCCATCGGCTGAGATGATGATCATAAAGTATAATTATACATCTACGACATATTTCTAAAAAAAAGTGTTGTAGATGGATCATTTCTATTATAGCTGCCTACTTTTGGGTGTGTTCGGACCATCAAACTGAACAATTCGACAAATCTTGACATCGAAAAACTAATTGGTTGTTTCATAAAAATTTCAGTAGTTCCTTGACCTAAATATCTGAACAGGATATTTTTTTTTCGTGATTTCGATGTTGGTCCCATTGTGAATGTTGATTTGTTTGATGGTCTGAAGGACCCCCATAAGAATGTAACGCATTAAAGTTTACACCATAAGCATTATAAACCTCATCTTAAGAAATATTTACACACGTCGAGATATCAACCTACGCAAAACCAAAATAAGCTGGCCGCGCGACGTTATGCGTTATTCACCTTATGCGCGACCAGCTTATGTTGGTTTTACTAATAAATGTTATGTCCGTATCCCTAAATTTGTCTATCAATGTACTTATAAATACCTACTTATTTAGAAAGGTGTTAAAAATAAAAGCCAGATTCCAGACGGTAGATAGGTATACCTTCGTTAACCCAATTGCCCATTGGAAACACGGTAAATTAGATGTTATTTATACTGCTAACCGGTTCATACGATCGCCCTTTGCAAAGTTAATAATTCTAGTTAACCTTTTTAAATTACATACCACTTCTAAAACATGATAATAAAATTAAACGAAGGTGTACAAACTCTAGGTGTAGCCGTTTCGTATCACAGTTTCATGCTTTACATATTTGCTCAATAGCGAAGCGCGATGTAGACTACAAATTTCTTGTTACATAGAGCAACGTGTAACATAACATCAGACGAATTCCTGAGTCTCTGAAGTTCATACACTTTGCTTCTACTAGATGCATTCCTTCGGCTTATAGTTATATCACTGAATACTTGTGCTTGACGTAATTACTAAATTGTCGAGTCATACCATACAGGGCTGCAATCGCGGTAAATATTCTGAAGAGATTATCTAGCTAATTTCCCGACAGCAAGCACTTGTCATTTCCTTTTCGGTGTTAAATTGTTTACTAAAACGGTTTTAAATTACCTCTTCGCAACAATTTGAACATAGAAATCTAAAAGAATTATGTATAGGTATTCTCATTTTGAGAAAATAATTATTGTTATATTTGTTGAAATGATAATTAATAGAGACAGTGGCTCGAAATTGAAACATGCAGGTTTCCTCCCGATGTTTTCCTTCACCGAAAAACCAGTGGTGTTACAAATCGTACATAAATTCCGAAAAGCTCATTGGTACGAGTCATCTTGGACGGAGATCAAACCATCGCCTCCTGCGCGGCAGGCAAGGTTACTCGCCACTGGACCCCCACGGTTTCATTATAGTCATTAAGTATACCTAATTATACCTACGTCTAGCAGTCGACGTCCATCGGCTAAGATGATGATCATAAGGTATAATTATACATCTACAACATATTTCTAAAAAAAAGTGTTGTAGATGAATCATTTCTATCATAGCTGCCTACTTTTGGGTGTGTTCGGACCATCAAACTGAACAATTCGACAAATCTTGACATCGAAAAACTAATTGGTTGTTTCATAAAAATTTCCGTAGTTCCTTGACCTAAATGTCTTAACAGGATATTTTTTTTCATGATTTCAATGTTGGTCCCATTGTGAATGTTGATTTGTTTGATGGTCTGAAGGACCCCCATAAGAATGTAACGCATTAAAGTTTACACCATAAGCATTATAAACCTCATCTTAAGAAATATTTACACACGGCGAGATATCAACCTACGCAAAATCAAAATAAGCTGGCCGCGCGACGTTATGCGTTATTCACCTTATGCGCTACCAGCTTATGTTGGTTTTGCGTAGCTTGATGTATCGCCGTGTGTACTTACCATCATAAATGTTATGTCCGTATCCCTAAATTAGTCTATCAATGTACTTATAAATACCTACTTATTTAGAAAGGTGTTAAAAATAAAGCCAGATTCCAGACGGTAGATAGGTATACCTTCGTTAACCCAATTGCCCATTGGAAACACGGTAAATTAGATGTTATTTATACTGCTAACCGGTTCATACGATCGCCCTTTGCAAAGTTAATAATTCTAGTTAACCTTTTTAAATTACCTACCACTTCTAAAACATGATAATAAAATTAAACGAAGGTGTACAAACTCTAGGTGTAGCCGTTCCGTATCACAGTTTCATGCTTTACATATTTGCTCAATAGCGAAGCGCGATGTAGACTCTACAAATTTCTTGTTACATAAAGCAACGTGTAACATAACATCAGACGAATTCCTGAGTCTCTGAAGTTCATACCCTTTGCTTCTACTAGATGCATTCCTTCGGCTTATAGTTATATCACTGAATACTTGTGCTTGACGTAATTACTAAATTGTCGAGTCATACCATACAGGGCTGCAATCGCGGTAAATATTCGGTGACTGAACCGTGATTAGACTATGTACGAGCCATAACCTTTGACACTTTTGGTATTGCGCTAATCGCGGTACAGCTCATGACAGAAGTTAGAGCCGTTTTGACAGATCGCTCAGACGTCAAAGGCAAGGCGTCAGAGACATAGTTTAGCGCGATGCGGAATTCAGCACAGTTGAATAGTAATTGGATTGCAATGTGATTAGAACTGAAATTGTATAAGAATAGAACTTCGATGTTTTAAATCAGCGCAATCGGGCTACAGGGCGTATGTGGTCAACCAGCCTTCGATGTTCGTCTGGTTTCGCACATTTGCTACTACAGATTATCGCCGGACTATAGTCCCGATTACGGCAGTACTGTGAGACTAGGGCCGTGGAGGGAGAGCAGCTGTCTTCAGAGCGGGGCAGCAGGAGCGGGGGGTTCTTCCAATAAAAGAATTCTTCAGTTGATTTTCGCTAGCTTTCTTCCGGTTTTGCTGTGAGGACTCTTGTTGCGACTGATTATCGAACCGAGCGATCGAATTTACTGAGCCACCTCACGGCAATACCGTAGGGACGGCCATGTTTTATTTGCTAATTTTGTTTTGGTTTTACATCAATTTCACTTAGGTTTACACACATGTTTGACAATATTTCTTTAACTATGAGATTCAGATACACACTTTTTATTGGTAAAAAAGAACTTATAAGTCCCCGTATTTTGATATAATAACAGTCTATTCTAGTTAGGATGGCCAGGTGACTAAGACAGAGTGAGGCGGAAAAATATACAGATTTTTACCGCACCGATTCAAACATTTTCATTTCCAAACAATTATAGGCATTCTATCTATAGCCTAGGTTTCTGTCTTAGTGCACCTGGACCGTATGCATTTAGTGCATCTATTTCTATGGCTCTATGTATGTGTTTACTATGCAAAATACGGGGGCAAAGTGTTAAGTGTGAAAGCAATCTTTAAAAAACGTTACAATTTCTTATTTCTCTTATCTGAACTGTTATTTTAGTTAAATTATGAAAAAGTTCGTTAACTACTATCTATTCAATTTATCAGTTAAAATCTATCTATACTGTGACTCGAAAAATGAGGGTTTAAAACATGGAATCAAAAAAACACGATATTAGCAACTCTAAACAATAAAAAACTTATCCTAGCCTATCCTAAACTATTAAAAATGTAAAAACTTTATTAAAAACACTTAACAACTAAACTTATACCTATAAACAACTAAAAAACACAATATTTAATAAAACTTAAAACTACGACAGATATACATGACAAATACAAGACAAAAACTATAAAAAACTATTAGGAAACTGTACAAACATGATATACCCAACGTGATCAGTGCATTCTTTAAGTAAATAAGATAAAAATAACAGAAAATTCTAATTAGAATTTGCACTGATTACGTTGGGTGTCTCACTTCGCGGGGAGGAATCGTAGCAGCACCGCCGCGAAATGCGTAGACGCACGAAGGCCAGCGAGGGGTGCCTCGGCCCCCGCAACCGCGGTGCGGGGAAGCGGGAGCCGAGGTAGACGCGGATACTCGCTGTCGTGAACAGCGTAAATGCATCGTTTCTATTAGCTGCCCTATACAGAGTGTAAACATGAATGCAATATGTACTTTTGGGGGAGCTTCACGGAAAAAAAACGGAAAAAAATTGCCGTTCCATAGAAAACGTCAATGGCAACTCGACCCAAATACGAACGACCCAGTATGAAACAGCAGATTGTTTTTTCCCGATTTCAATATTGGTCTTATAGTGAAAGTTGTTTAGTTTGATGGTCTAAAGCACCCCATTAGATATGTAACGTATTTAATTTTACACCTTGTACTATAGCGTCAATAACCTTACTGATACAAATAAACCGAAGTTTTATACGAGAATACTTCGACAGAAAGTAGAAATAGTGAAAATCCTAGGTTACCTAGGTACGAAAATACTTGCTACTCTTTACAATGAACACAATGAAAACAATGTAGGTCCAGACGAAGGTAAAATACTTACTTATACGATTAGTAGTTTGACAGTTTCGAAGCCTTATTTAAGCAGATTAAAGAAATGATGGCCTACAGAAATTAAAAAGATTCGGAAATAAGGTCATGAGGTTACAGAAACCGCCTACGCCAAATGCGGTGGAGCGAAAAGAAAAGTTCATAAATATTAACAGTTTTTCTTTCGAATTGACCTAAACAAAAATATGATTTGGATTGATAAAACTTTTTAAATGTACCTTCGCCCTCGCTCAATATAAGTCGGAGTTTTAGTCGGATAATATACTGGTAGTTGAAATTATTAACATTAAATAATAACATACGTACAATAATAATAAACGGATAACATTATATATTATCCGACTAAAAACAGTCGTGAGCACAAGTACTTACCTATGTTTCTGTTTGAAAACCTGTAACAATAAGTAGGTTGCCGGACAAAATTAAACACAAAATAATAAATCAGGTCCAACAGTGGGCCCAACCCAGAGATGAAAATACCCTAAAAACCCTAAGGTTGTCTGGAAGAAATCGCTTTTTAGCGATAAGACCGCCTATTTTTGTACCGTCTGTATTTCCTGTTTATTTACTCTCTGTACACTATGTTTTTTGGTGTAAAATAAAGTATAATTGATTGATTGATTGAGATGAACGGTCAAGTATTTGCTTTTTTGGGATTCTATTGTGCTAAAATTAATTTAAAAAAAACGTACCTACGCACAGTGTTTTATCGGAGCCCATAATCGGACGTGGCCCAGTTTTTTCCGAAAATAGATAGTTTATAACATTTTGAATACAAGAGTAAAACTCCCGATTGTTTACGATTTATAGTTTTAGAGAAAAAACAATCCTGAAAATCGCCTATTTTCTATCCGGTTATCAGAAAAAAAAGCCTGTAGAATATCTGAGCCTGTTACTACTTCTTTGCATAAACATGCCGAAAGACCTTTAATTTACGCGTCTTTTAAGTATAGTTTGAGACTTGTACAGGTCTTAGAAATTTAAATATTATTTATTTAAGTTTTTTCTACAATATATTTTTTTCTGTAGGTCCGAGTAAGTGGAGACTGCGGCCTACGAATTGGATTAAAAATCGGAACCCAATATGTACATACATAAATAATATTTAAATTTCTAAGACCTGTACTTAAAAGACTTACTATTCCTAAAAGACGCGTAAATTAAAGGTCTTTCGGCATGTTTATGCAAAGAAGTAGTAACAGGTTCAGATATTCAATAGGATTTTTTTTTCTGATAACCGGGATAGAAAATAAGCGATTTTCAGGATAGTTTTTGTCTAAAACTATAAATCGTAGACAATCGGGAGTTTTACTCTTGTATTCAAAATGTTATAAACTATCTATTTTCGGCAAAAACTGGGCCACGTCCGATTTTGGGCTCCGATAAAACACTGTGCTACGTTGCGATCTGCTAACAAAAGAAAAACATAAAAAGTGGTACCTATCTACACTCTTTATGTTATATACCTACTTCTTTAGTACACAAATAGAGGGTTCATGATAGATTAAGATGGGATAGATTAACACTTTCACTGCCGAGTTTGAAAATGGCTCGTTTCCCAGTGGGAAATTCCACGCTAGGCGCGTTTTTCAGCACTGAAAATGTTAAGATAACATTTGAGTATTTTCATACAACGAGTATCGTCATCATCAGACTATACAACGGGTTAATGAATTAAAAACAAAACTAGAATAGTTCGTTTGGAATCGAGAGCAGAATCGAATTATCATGGTTTCAACATAGGTAATTTTTTTATTAATTTTTACTGATCTCGATACTCACAGCTCGGGCACTCTCACCCTTACTTACTACCAAAACAAGATTCTTAAAATGTATACATGAGCATGTTAGCGCTTTCATTCATTTCTGAAATGATAACTAATCATGTTTGCCTCAAAACTTAAAATGTGAATAACTTTAAATGTTATCGATCAAAATAATGAAATTATTGTTTCAATCTAATTATTTTGTTATAAATCAGTTGGGGTGTATGAGGTTTTGCGATTATTCATTAACACGTTGTATACGTCCCACTGCAGGGCACAGGCTTACCATCAGTATGTAGCGCCAGTCCGCTACGCGTGCCCAATTCGGATTGGTAGATTTCACATACGCATTAGAATTTCTTTTTCAGCGTACCTATACAGGTTTCTAGGAGGTATACAAAGTGTTACAAATATACAAATAAACATTTAAGCGGATAATTTAGACCATCAAACTGAACAACTTTCACTAACGAGTCAACATCTAAATCGCAAAAAAAAAATCTGTTGTTCCATACAGAGGAGTCTAGTCGATACGACAGTTTTATATGAAACACCTTTTTTTTTCACGATTTCGATGTTGAGTTTGATTGTCTTAACTTAACCAACCCCCTTTAAATGTTTATTTGTAATTTTGTAACACCTTGTAGGTATAATATTGAAGTCCCAAAGTAACATAAAAATGAGATAAATAAAAAGTGCATCCCAAAATTACCTGACAGTCTGTCCCCAATCGGAACTGCTTTGAATGAGTTTTTTCTTCTTTACCTACATGAATATACGTTAACGATGTCCAACAAGCATAAATTACACTTAGTTAAAGCCTCACTCTGATTTAAACATTTGAATGAAAACAAAAGTGGAAATGAAATATCTTTTTATTATTTTAAATATAGGACTAATATTGAATTGGAAAAAAAATAAACTGTTCCATTTGGGTCGAGAAGCCGTTGACGTTTTGGAGCAACAATGCTTTGACTATTTATATGTGGACTAGTTACGCGTGTAATTCTACTAACAAACATTTCTGCCACTTTTTGCGGGGCATGAAATCCGCAACTTTGGATTTTATTCCCCATAACTTTAGATTCTAAATTTGAATGTTAAAAATCATGAAAAGTAGTCTCGTGTGAACCCCAAACGTTCTAAGTTCGAAGTTATTATTTCGCAATTATAGGCTGTCTCGTTTAGTGATAAGGTGTAAAATTGAATGTAAATGCACAAGATCAATTGTGCTTATAACGTGGCAGAGGGGAAATGCTACCGCAAGGCTAGTCCTTATAATAATTAGTCAAAGCAACAATGCGATTTCGATGTTGGCTACTTAGAACCTTACCTACAAAAGTTGCTCAGTTTAATGGTCCGAAAAAAAAAATTTTACACAAAAATAAAAATCTCAAATATGTAACACATTAAAGACTATATTATACACTAGTCTAGTGTATATTATATATTGGAGATTTTGAATGTCTAATGTATACATAATATACAGGGAGTAACAAAACACCGTAATACTTAAGAGAAGTTTATTCCGAATGCGTAAATGCGCGCTGCATACAAACCAAGTCTGGTGATATTTTCAATACTAACCAATTAATCTCAATGAAATTTTGCAAAAACAATCTAGAAACAAATCTCTATGCTTGTATAGTGTCCGATTTTCGTTAAAATATACAGTTTCAATGCTAGGATTAATTTAAGATTAGTATGGAATCCTTTAAAACTGTACATTTTAAGGAAAATCTGACACGATACAAGCAAAGAGATTGGTTTCTAGATTGTTTCTGCAAAATTTCATTGAGTTTGATTGGTTAGTATTGAAAATATCACCAGACTTCGTTTGTATGGAGCGCGCCAACAGTAATATACCCTTAAGGGGGAGCTTCAGACCATCAAACTGAACAATTTTCACTATGGAGCCAACGTCTAGAAAAACTAAAAAACCTACATTTGAGTCGAGACGGTACTGCAGGTTTTTATGAAAGTGGTTTTTTTTTTTATATTGGCACCATTGTGAACATTTTTCAGTTTGATGGTCTGAAGCACCCCATAAACCCCATATTACTAGGGTGCTTTATAAACCAAGGAAGAATCATTTTTATTTACTGAATCCGTAAAATTTCAGTCAATATTCTTAATTATAACATTAGATTTTACACTACATTTAAATGAATATATTACACATTGTAGATACGGGGTAATTTAAACCCTTATAGCTCTGCTATTAAATTTAATCCCCAGAGCAATAAAGCTTTAAAATCTTGACAGTAGCTAATTAAGAAGCATATCACGTATCTCTAGCTAGACTCTATTACGAGAAACTAAGACATCCCTTTGTGCTGAAATACAATTTTTCTGTTAAATAAGTTTAATACCAGACAGTGTGGGGTCAAGGGGTCATGACAGGACATTTCTTGACCCCCCACAAAAGCTGCGCCAGATACTTAAATATTTTCCTTTGAATGTGATATCTAAATCTTTTACAAAGTACGTGGGTAGGATTACAAAGTTAATAAAAGAACGTAAATAAAGACCTCTCGGTACATAACGGTGAGCATTGAATTGAAAAATAAACCGACCCCTCTAAAAAGAAACCTAATACGCACGCATCACAGAGTTCAAAAACAAAAATTTAAATAAGGACGTTTTTTTCCCTTTGGTGGTGGTATCACTCAGTTCATGATATCGTACACTGAACTCGACTTTTAATCTCTAAAAAACTTTAACAAGCTTATATTAGTAATTACATTGATTCATTTCCTCATCTCCCACTCAAGACCTTAGGGAGAAGGGAGGGGCTGAAAATCAGCGCGGGTTCAACCCCGTAGCAGCCAGCACTGTGGCACAGCTAAGCCTGTGTTGGTTATCCTACTTTTGTACTTAGATTGTAAGAAAAACTGTATCGCCAATTGAGACAATAAATTATCAAAAAAGAAATTTTAAGTAATTTAATATAGATGGATTTTCCAAATACAATAGAGCCACTACGATCAGTCACAATAATAAGGAATATCATCAATGTAAAAGTCAAAAACACGACGCAGACTAAACTTTATGTCATGCACGATGCATGGTAACAATGTGGGACAGTAATTTTAAACTTGAGGTTTACCAATATAAAATATAGATAGATATTCCATAAATAATAAATGAAGAAATTTGGGGGTACTCTTCATCGGTACTTTCTGTGCCCCAACCCTTCTAGTAGTTTTGCACATTTGTAGAATTAACTATGTCCGGTTGAAGTTAACGGTTCCACACAGCAGTCAGCTCAGCAGAGTTGACTTTGTCCATGAATTGCGGAACTGTCTTTGAGTCGAATAATCTTAAAGTCTAATTAATAAGTGACCGATCTTTGTGATAAATGTCCAGAGGCTCTACGCAAAAACAACTCTACCCGGACAATGTTAACTCTGCAAATTATGCATTAGGCACTTAACAATTTTAAGACACAGTACTGGAATTTTGTTAGTTCCAGCATTAACGCCTGAATCTTAAAACTAATTTGCAATGAAGTTTGGCAATAAATAATAGCGTCGTCAAGCGTGGAGTGAATTCTACTGGAGAAGCCACTCGCTAGAATATAGGTAGGTATGCCTACATGGTCTGTAATCACAATATTTCTAGCCCATAAAAATAATGGTAAAAGTAAGCAGTGTACGTCATTTAAGCAAGGGTCGCTCGCAGTCTGAGCGTAGTATTTTCCCTGAAGATTAAGCGGGCGGGAGTCGTCGAGTCAATCTGCTCGTTACGCTGGCTGCATTTATACCGGGTGTCGACTTGTAAACGATCCAACGTGCAATGCACTTTTCAACTGACGGAAATATTATCTCTGGAGACAATAATAGATCCTAGCTCTTTGAGCGGAAAATTAACTTTGTAACTTTTATAGATAAGTTGCTTTTGATCTGTGGCTTACTGGAATGTAGCTTTTTTTTCTGTTACAAAATATACTATTGAGAGAAGACCTTTGCCCTAGAGAGAGATAGGTTAGGATTTTTTCATTATTCAGAATAAATTACAAGAGAGCTCTCGAGATAACTGGAGCTATACAGGATCCAACTTAATATGCTGACAGTTTTTAAGAGGATGATCGAACCAAACATTATCTATGGGACCAACATCTAAATCGCGAAAAAAAACCTCTGTCCCATACATTATTTGGCTCAAGTAGATTTGCAGTTTTGTATGGAACTACTTGATTTTTTTCGCGATTTCTATGTTGGTCCCACAGAGAATATTGTTCAGTTTGTCGGTCTGATCATCCCCTTAAAAAGTGTCAACATTAAAAAGGACTCTATAATGCTGTTGACGAAACAGTTTAAATTAAATAATATGAAATGTATTCCTGACACGACTAGCATATCATTGGTTAGATCCCTCCTACGTTTTGGCCTCGGCTACATTTTAATTCGAATTCTAAATAGCTCTCAACCCAAGGGACGTTCAAGTTATGCATAGAAAAAACCGAGAGACGACGATTCGGTGACTCAATTTATGAAAAGACCAGACACTCGTTGCATATAAAAATACGTATTGTGTCTTTTACCGTTAAGTTTGTCAAGAACTTCAAGAGATAAACTTTTGTTGAAATACATCAGTTGTTTCTGATTTAATCATTTAAATGTATCATAATATAATATAGTTTCTTTAAGTTTATTTACGATTCTTAAAGTTTACTGAATTTGGTGTATCAAGTTTTTTTTTGGAGGGCTGTATAACCATTAGAGTTTCTGTAAACCGTTTCGAGATAATTGTCTCAAAAGCAATATTTGTTTATGTCACAGATTTTAAAATGAAAGGATTACAGATATTTTTAGTAAAATAACACTGTAAACTCCTTGGTAAACTAAAAATCAACATAAAATAACAGGCCATTAAGAAAAAAATATTCAATATGTCAGAATTTGACATTTGATGTCGCCGTTTCTGTTTCCAGAGTAAGATCGAATAAGAGTAAGACGCAGGTGGTTTTTATTTCTTAAAATTAAGCAAAGTTTTTCTCAAAGAGATTATACCTAATAGAGTGAGCCATACCAATAGTAAAGTGTCCACTTTTTTTGACGTTTAGGTTTGAGTGTGTGGTGTCAAGTACTATGGACAAAAGGCACCAAGTGACATTTGGCCTTATGTTTACGGTCACTTTTCAGACACACTAGCTCAAAAAAAAGTGGACAGCCGCATAAACAAATGTCTATAGTTCCATCTCCTTCTACTATTAAAGGTACGTCATAAGACAAAAGAGACTAACTACAATGGTAAATTTATGCGGATTCTATGGAGATCCTTCCTCTGAGGTTTTTCTCCATGGATGAAATATAAATATTTCGATTATATGAAGTTAAGATTCCAACTGATAACTGCTATGTATTTAAACGATTTAACACAAGGAATTTCTAACTACGTATAAACTAGCTAGAGTATAATCTGTAGTCATAAATTACTAGAGGGCAAATCTCTATCGCTTCGTTAATCCCATTAATTTGCTCATGATTAGACAAACTACTGCAGGTGTTTTGGGATTATAATACAACTTTCTCAACTGCATTGCATATCCCATGTCTGAATAGTTAAGGATCAAACTATACTAAGGTCCTCTCAAAGTAAGAAATCTCAAGACTAAACTCTTATACCTACGAATTAAAGCCGATATTGACTTGATACAGAAGACTTCAAATGAAGAATGAACTGTAACAGATGGAGGAAGTAACTTTGTGATTTCACACCCGCCACGCAGACGCCAACTTTGTCGTGATGGGCTCCTTAATGGTGCATTTAGACTAGGATTTATTTCTGACAAAAGAACCGTTCGGCTTAGTAAGATCTGCCATCTTTCAGACTTTTAAGAAGTCTGGGTAGAATTCGATACCTAACATTTTTGTCTATTAGGTACCTCTCGCGTTTTCCAATCCGAATTGGGATTTTTATATTATATAATTATTTCGTAATCATAATTCTCTTGTCCATTTCCCTTGGGGCCCTTATATTGGATTAATTATTATTTCGTATCAACCAATAAATTGTTGGTTTATTTAATTGGTTTTACTTCATTGATATCTTATACAGGATGAAATTCATATCATTAGCATGGGTAGACTCTTAGTTTAAAAGGATGCAAATAATATTAATTGCACCCTGTATAAAACGGAAGGTTTTATCATCATCATCAGCCTATCATCGTCCACTGCTGAACATAGGCCTCTCCCAAGGCGCGCCACAAAACTCTGTCCTCGCCCTTCCTCATCCAATCGCTCCCCGCTACTTTTTTTAGGTCGTCTGTCCAGCGGGCAGCAGGGCGTCCCACACTACGCCTACCAGTTCGCGGTCTCCACTCTAGAACTCTGACATCCCACCGGTTGTCAGTACGGAAGGTTTATGTTTTACTTATTCATTATCCAGCCTTTAATACGTACCACTGCATGGCACAGGTATAACCTCAAGGAGCACCCTCGTTATGCGACCACTTGTGGATTGGTGGACTACACATTATGTGTTGTAGAAATTCTTCTTCAACGTATATGCAGATTTCCTCACGATGTTTTCCTTTGTTTTATAGTAGCCGGTAAGTTTTACATACCTCAAAATGACGCAGCGCAAAAGTAATATTAGATTACAAGTATAACATTATTTTTAAAAGTGTCTCCAATCGTGTGAAACATAATGCGACGAGGGCGGCGCCCACGCACGTACTTAGAGACGAGGATCATGGAATGCTTACCAGAAATATTTGTTTATGACCCAAAATGCCTGTTGATAGTAGGTACCAGAATGTTGATAGCTGTAAGTTGACGCCATTTAGATAGTAAAGAAGCAACCTTTTTTCAGTGGTCTGGTGTGAACAGACCAGAAAAGCGAAAATTCAAAATGTCGATGAAATCCTCGCGAGAATAGAAAACAAATGTTAGTGGCTGTCACGGTACTGAAAGTCGCGATATTTGCAATATCATCCTGCGAATTTAGCTATTGTGTGAACATAACGGTTTTCGCTTTATAAAGTTTGGGGACAGTCAATTTATTTAGTTCAATATACTAAACATTCCGTTTCAAACAATCAATCGAAAGATTCAGGTTGGGTTGTGCAAGGTAATTATTATTATAGGTTTGAACAAAAACGAAGATTTTGAAGTTTTCTTTAAAGGATCCCTCTTAATTTGTTGACGGTTTTTTAAGGAAATGATCAGATCAAGAAACTGAGAAAAATCTACGCTTAATTAAAAGAAATAAAAATCACCTGCCTTCTCTTTCTAATTGAAATGTTAAATTCTAATATACTTTACTACTACTTTTTTACTACTTTTTGTGAATATACTTTGGCCAGTGATTTTTAGTTTACAGAGGAATTCGTGAGTGGCGTCACTCGTCGGACCGAAACACTACGTTATTTTATTAATAATATCTGTAATCATTCATGTTTTCTGTGTCATTTTAAAATCTCTGACATAGAAAATATTGTTATAGAAACAATTATCTCGAAATGGTTTTCGATTCAGCCCTCCAAAAAAAACTTGATATACCGAATTTTTACAACAACTACGTACGTTCGATCAGCTGATTGCATTTAGTATGGGAAGTCCAAAAAAATTATTGGGAATTTTCTTCATTGAATTGTTCAATATCATGGGTACAATCACCCATTAAAGTAATGCAACTGTTTACCCTAACACCCTGTATAAAACAAAAGAGGCCCAAAAACTTCATACACAATGCACTATTGTACAGCAGGAAGGTTTAAGACGAATTCCCACTAAAATAGGGAGGTAGGGAAGGGCGTTGTTTTATCGGCTGGGTCAAAACATAAATCTTGAAGAGACCTCTAGCCGTCGCTGGTCCCTACGAGAGACACCCTTGAGCATATTTCCTAAACAGGCCCCACTCTAGATGAATGTGGGACAAAAACTGACCTTATAGCTCTATCTCAAGCGTAAGACCCACTATTTTGTTAATTTATTTCGTAGATAGTGATATATGGACAATATAGGATCTTTCTTAATATGCTGACACTTTTTTAACGGGATGATTAGACCATCAAACTGAACAACTTTCTATGGTGGTATGGGACAGCTGATTTTTATTTCGCGATTTCGATGTTGGTCCCATAGAGGAAGTTGTTCAGTTTGATGGTCTGATCATCCTCTTAAAAAAGTGTCAGCATATTAAGAACGACCCTATATACTTCATTGAGTTTACAATGAAAATGAGAAGTCTGTACCCAAGTATTTCCTACGAGGACCTATACATTATACATACTATTATATATAGGTAGAGGTATTTTATCGCAAATTAAACATTTTTGTTATTCGTATATGCTTTGATAAGTTCAAACTTACTTGTTTTATATGTCAAGATTGACAGTCGAAGCTACGAACGCGTCGAAAAAAATATCAGTGAACTCTAAGGCCGAGATTCAGAGACGATTTGTAAGTCATAGTTCCCGTATGTCAAAATCCATACATTTTCGCCACGCTTAGCTCGAGCTAAGACCAAAAAAATCGTCTCTGAATCTCGGCCTTAGTGGATAATCTGTGTCTGTATACACGCACACAGAGATAAGTTGTATGGCGCCTGAAGCACACCAACCTAAGAAAGTTTGCCACTGAGGACCCATCTAGCTAGACATATACTTTATCTAAGTTCGTATGTTTTGTCGGTGAGTTCTCGGTCTATACAACTTGAATTTGTAAAACACAAAACTAAATCGATTGATAAATTTTTTCGACTTTTCATATGATTGATTGATTGCGGAGCCTCGTGGCAGGCTGAAACGCGAACCGCGCGAACACCACGCGAAAGACAAGTGTTCGGGGCAAACCCTGCAACGTGACTCCTGGCATGTTTATCGTTCCATAGAGACGTTAGCGAGATCCTATCAAAATTATGACAAGACTGTCACTGTAATTTTTTAAAGGCCAAGGGATCGAGCCCATACAACCATGTCAGACAGACGTAAACAGTTTAAATTGTTCGATTAAAGATTCGTAAATAATGAAATATTCCATCAAAAGATCCGTTGGCATCTTTTTGATCATATTTTCTCTCTTTAAATACTAAAGTACTCTTTATAAACTAAGCGACTAGAAAATTGAAATTGTATATACAAACAAAACGGTTATTCCGAACTTCAAAAAGTTACGTATCAAAATATGTTTACAAACGGTTTTCAGGATTTGGTTTCATTCATTAACAAAATGTAGGTAACACAATTTTCTTTACGGAAACAATCAAAGCGGCGACTTCGCCCTGTGGAAAAGTAATTTAATTGATCTAATAATATTATATCTAGGTATTTATAAGTGAAACAAAGTACAATATAAAACAAAAGCATAAATAAAAAGAAACGACATATTATGTGAGAAGAACACTAATTAATTCGCAACATGCTTCGTCACAAACATAATGGATATAAGTACAATCAAAAATCTGCCATAAATGCTAGGATAATATTTAAGCCCTATCTCTATGCAAAGTTTCATAAAAATACCACATCTATCAGTTTTAGTGTAACGGAGTAGAAATAAATAATAAAAATTTTGCTTTTACAATTTTAATAGGATATAACTTAACAAAAAAGTTTGGTCCAAAATATATCAGAAAAAAAAAGCTATATAATACTACTTTGGTAAAGGTCTATCGGTCAAGCATATTTTACATAATTTATCATATCAAATCACTATTCACGAAAGTTTTCAATAATTTCCGAAACTTTGTGGTCCGGATGTACCGTAAACATGCCAGCAACCCTTCCGTTCGTCATGCCACCCTCTAAACTTACAATTAGGCGTGTACTTTGAAATGGATCCATCCATCTCTCTGTAAACTTACTAGTAAAAACATTTCGGCTACATAGAATAAAGACTAAATAGGTACTAGAAATGATTAGTAGTTGAATGTCCTTAACATTTAAGGAGGTGAGGTTTTGGTTGAGTTTTAAGGCATGAAATAGTCGTTGTTTTAATCCAGAAAAAATATATGTTGTTGTTTATGAACTGTTCTTGATTATTCTGTGGCTCAAAACACGATAGTTATTACTTCTCTCGATCATAAAAGCATGCAAAGATATGTAAGATTACTACTATATTTGAAGTTTTATTTAAATATTATTAACACTACAAATTGAAAAAATACACTGAAAAATAGGAAATGACATTTTCTAAAATATTCTCAGGCTAGTTTTTCCCCCACCACCCAAGAGAAAAGATATTGATGAAAAATACGCTTTTTTGCGGACCTGCCGCTGCCTTCAATTGAAGCGGGATGACTAATTGCAAACTTATGCTTGTAAGAAAGAGACGCTTGCACTCGAATAACCGGGCCTTAAGTTTGTTTTGAAACATGCTGGGAAATTTTTACAGATCTATAAGATACTATGACGAAACTATTCTTCATATGATTTCGGAACCCTTAAAATTACACGTTTAGTCTTATTTTCTAACCTTATGAACTTGCTTTAGTCCTCCACTTTGACATACCACACTTTAATTACTTAATAAGGACAAACCTAGGTACTCTACAATCAAAACGAAAGTTTTTCCATTTTGAATTCGAAACGTCCAACCTCGGTTCAGCAGGCTACCTACTGAGCTTGTCATAATGTGGTTAAAAGTCATAATTCTTCTTCACCTGTCATTGTGTAACACTGGGCTACTTGGGAGAAGGTCCGGCACATTTTGAATCTACCCTCACGTAGCTTTTCCCCCCGAGATTCGAGTTTGGGGTAAGAACAAAGTGTGCAAGCCTACCATATTTTAAGAAAATAGATATCTCATTATGTGATATTTATTAGCCGTCAAACAGTGGCTGAGAATAGTGCAGTGCAGGACCGTTGTTAGAGTCAAAAAGTATAGTTTAAAAATTTAGTATCGGAGGGAACTCGAATCCGCAACCTGCTAATCCGAATCTACACTGTCGATACACCCAAATTCTCTAATCGTTATTCATTGTTAGGATGATATAGCGTAAGAAAGAAGAGGCCTACTATACCTCACAATGTTTTTCGTTGGTGCATTCTTTACCTCTTGACGTGTGCTGAAGGAATCAACGGTGACCTAAGCCGCAAGCTCTGGTCGGATATACCAGGACTGAAACATGCATAAGAACTTGTTGACCGGCTTCTCAAGTAGACATACCTACCTTTGATACCATACATTTAAACCGCAGTGACTTAAGGCTCTTAGTTCGAGCCTTAACTGGTGACTGCAAGCTAAACAAGCATCTACACAGAATTAGGCTTGTAGATTCACTTGCAGATTCTGCAGTGAAGCAGAGGAATCGCCTATACACCTCCTCTGCGAATTTAAAGTGTTCATTCACAACAGGAGTCGCCATCTAGGTGGATTCGTAGTAACACCTACTGACATGAGGGATGTCCCCTCCAAAAGCATAACACAGTTCATGAAATCCGTGGGCCTAAGAAGTGACCTTTAGATCAAGGGTGACAGCTATAGAACTATCCTGGTCGCGGTAGCTATTGGTCTGTAACCAAGCCCTAGCAATCAAATAATAATACCTGTAATCGTATTGCTTGGTAATTTCAAACTGTAACTTCCAGCTCAATTATCTTTAAATCAATGTAAACAACTGAAACATTTTGATTGCGGTCCACCGCCGGCCGCGCTCGTAAACCATGGAAGTTTCTAGGGGATAACGACTCTACGTAATTAGAGAGCTTTCTTAATGCAATCTAGCCAGATTAATAACCAGGTCTAGGCTCTAATGTAGTCATAAATTGTTGTCGTAACTGCTAACTTAGACAATAAGTAAGACTTTTGTATCCTTTAGTGAAGCCTCCATTTCGCTGCATGCTTAAAAATATTGGTAAGTTGTGGTAAGGTTGCTGGCCATCCCGTATGTTCCCTTCCATCTTCCCGTTTGAATAATTGTCTGCTCGAGTCGAAGAAGACGCTCCTTAAGACTCTACCGCCCGATTTTACCGTAAAATTGGGTAACTTTGCAACCATTTTATACATTAACTATGGCACTTTTTAAGCAGAAAACAAAACTGAACAATCTGCAAGACATAAGAAGCGATTTGGTTTTTCTCGAAATCTATTTTTAATAAAACTGAAGAAAAGGGCATCTAAAGTAACCCCTTTTTTTCCAGTTGTAACCAGTTTACTCTCTTACATTGTTGATCGGAAGAAAAAGAAAATTTACAATATAATTTACAATACAACATAGAATTATTTGGTTTTCTTATTATTTGAAAATTCATCTCATTTTTCAAAGAAAACGGCTAAATTCTGACCGGAGCCACGCGCTCGTTCCCATTGATTAGTATGAAGAGTCGTGTTCCCGGGCGGATACGCCAAGATAGAATAACTTGAGCACGGTATCATTAGAAAGTTAGAGAAACAAACAAATAGCAAACTAGGTAGTACAGTGTCGAGTTTTAGTCCTTTTGAACAAACTTCCTCCAGCCGACTCATACCAATAAGTTTTTCGGAATTTATGTACGATTTGTAACACCACTGGCTTTTCGGTGAAGGCAAACATCGTGAGGAAACCTGCATGTTTCAATTTCGAGGCATGTATTGTACATACTGTCCATTACAAGTGGCGACGGGTGCACTCCCCGTCACACTGGACAGTTTCGGTACTACTAGTGAAACGTGGATATTCTGAGGTTTCAGAATATCTCTGACTACCCCCTCGCGGAATATAATCGTGAGTATATGCTTATGCTTATACTTATGCTTATGCTTACGCTTACGCTTACGCTTACGCTTACGCTTACGCTTACGCTTACGCTTACGCTTACGCTTACGCTTACGCTTACGCTTCCGCTTACGCTTACGTTTACGCTTACGCTTACGCTTACGCTTACGCTTACGCTTACGCTTACGCTTACGCTTACGCTTACGCTTACGCTTATGCTTATGCTTATACTATGAACAAACCCCTACTACTGCATGATCAGTGCAGTACTAGAAAAACAAACCTAAAATTCATACAATGCCTACAGTTTGCAAAGGTAGTTATTAGTAATTAATGTAAAGCCTGAACCCTTAACTATTTGAAATTCGCAAATACAATTTTCAGTATGAGCAGTAAAAGGAAAATGCTAGTTAATTTTGTTATTGATTCTGCAGAATTGTTTTTCATTAATCGCGTTCACTACATCTTTATAAATACAGTGTGTTATACAAGGTGTAATAAAAACCCTGTTGGAGCCTTTAGGGGGTGTTTCAGACCATCAAACTGAACCACTTTCACTATGAAGCCAACTTCGAAATCGCGAAAAAAAAACAGCTTTCCCTTACAATTGAGTCGAGTTGGTACTGCAGTTTTGTGTGAAACTGTTGTTTCCTTTTCGTGATTTCGATTTTGGCCCCTTAGTGAAAGTTGTTCAGTTTTATGGTCTGAAGCACCCCCTAAAGTCTCCAACAGCGTTTTTTACACCCCGTATTTCACGCAAATATTAGGTACAGTCTGTAGTGAACAGATAACAAAATTACAAAATATTAACACCGCGTCCCCTACGTTGCGCATTCATTATTAAAGATTTGCAAATATCATTGCCTAGCACCGAAAGCTGAGTTAGCTCGCGCCCCCTTTGTAAAGATACCAGCACACTGTATATTCGTGACATTACTATGCTCCGTTAGGCTTATTTCAGCCCGCAGGGTTTATGCATGCCTCCGCAGTAACCGCAAGCATAAAGTAACTGTGACGTCGTAACTTTCGGCGACGTTATTACGACTCCGCGAGTGTATTCTCTCCTTATTGCCTCGCCCGCATCACCCTATCAGCGCCCGACTCGCCTACTCGACGAGAACAGGAGTGCAACCACGAAATAACACCCACGCAAGCACGCATTATGTTTTATTAACACGTTTTATAACCGAGAGAAGAAAGCAATCTCCCTTATTTACTGAAGAGGAAAGTAAAAAAGATTGCTTGAGGAAAAACAGTTACATTAATACGAAATTTGAGTCGTAAAATCTGTTGTTAGGGCCTCGATAAGAGAGCATACTTTGTTCTAATGTTCTCAGCCGCGTTTCAGGTGGACCGCGAAGATAAGACGCCTACAGAGCCTCCGTTTTATAGCTGTGACGAGGGTAATAAATTAGATGTAAAGTTAAATAGGAGAAAACAAGGCAAAAACAAGCTCAGATTTATCACGCTAAGTGTGCATTTATCAGAACCCTGCTACGACGCCGTTTGATTTCCAGCTGCATTTTTCCTTCCTAAGCGACGAAAGTCCGCATTCAAAAAACTCTCACATCGTTTTCAAGTCACCTGCAGCTGCCTAGCGCCAGTCAAAAGATCATTGTTGCCTAGCTCACGATTGTGACAAAACGCTCTCAAAATGAGAATGCTGTGAAACTACGCGAAAGGAGCAAAAAACTCGTCGCAGTCGTAGGCAAAGGGACCTTGTTGAATAGCGTCGAGTGTTTCAAATTACGACTGTGTTTTATGGCGCGTGAAAACGTACCTATGTAAGGATAAAATAAAAATTATTCACATTCAGTTAATGAACACGAATTAATCTGAGATTGGAGAAATCTTCTTATCGTGTGGGCAGCGAACCCTGATGTCATAATTTTTTCTCCTCTGACGTGGGTTTTATTTAACAACAACCACCAGAGATATTGGTGAAATGAACTACCTAACAGGAAAAATCTTGAACATGAAAATGTTTTTAAAACGCATAGCCATTTTTTAGAGCGGTGTTCGTTGAACGCAATATGTTCTCGACATGTATCCAGTCAGCCTACAGCTGGTGCACAGAGCTCCAGAATTTATTTTTTAAATTCGTCGCATAAATATGCGCATAAAGGGATCCAATTTGATTTCATTAAAACGTTCTCGCTTATGAATCTGAACAGAATTTTGAACTTTTCCAAACTCCGACGCTTTTTCGATTCGATTCAGTAAATCCAGAAATGTGAATTTGTATAATTTTAGCTTTAATTTTATGTAAAATAATTCTGTGATGGTATCGTCTAGCGAAGCATAATTTTAGTAAGTAGGTATCTAAACTCAAATCATGTATTTAATTAAATATGTACCTATGTAGGTGTTAATCAACCAATATCGTTTTGGAAGAGCAGTTACTCAATCGCTTTCTCATTTGACTCAGATTACATTTTAAGTATATACAGTATTTGTAACAAAAGAGAGGTGTTTTAGAGAGAGTGCGATTTTTGAAACTCATACTTAGTGCTTTCTTTTTTTTTTTTTTTTCTATTTTTTTTTTCTTTTTATTTGACTTTCAAAAATCATACTTTAGGAGTGAAGTTTTTGAAAGTTTAATCAGCAGTAGAAAGATGCATAACTCCATAGTAATTTTGACATTTTCAACTGCTGAGTTCAACGAATGAGTTTCAAAAATCGCACTCCTGGTCTAACCCTTAGACCATCAAACTGAACAACGTTCACTTATCACTACGCATTACTTTCTGCGAAAGTTCATGATTATTCATGTTTATTTGAGTCGTAAATAGGTAGTGTATACGGGTAGTCGTAAACTGACTTCAATACAATCAATCAATCAACTTATTAACTGTAAGTCACCACTTCACTTTATGGATTTTTAGGTTCCTTACATCCAACTACATCACTCTAATTTATTTTATTAAATTCCGTTTTGTATATGCAAAGTTATTTATAAAAACTTGTTTTTGTTCGTAAAAGTATTGTAAAAGAAATCCGAAGAAGATGGCTGCTACGATAGGTTACGCTAAGTTAACAGAATCAAAGTTTACGTACACAGCTACTACCACTTTATCCGCCGGAAATGTTTGATTTCGTTAGAAGCAAACATTCTTGAGCCTTTCTTAGTGTCTTTCTTAATATTTTATTAAATGGCTATTATGTTCCGTTTTATTACGAAAAGGCGAGTCGTGCGCAACACTTCCAGAGTAACACATTCATTCAAGCTCAGAACGTGATGCGCGACGCGTGTACTAAAACCGTATAATGCGATACAAAAACCAACCCTGACTCACCGGGCGAGTCGTGCGCACCGTAGATCGTCAGCAGTTAAAGTATTGCCTGAAGACGTTTTATACTTACGAGTTTCCAATCCAAGGCGGAGGCGGAGGCGGAGGCGGAGGCGGTGGCGGAGGCGGAGGCGGAGGCGGAGGCGGAGGCGGAGGCGGAGGCGGAGGCGGAGGCGGAGGCGGAGGCGGAGGCGGAGGCGGAGGCGGAGGCGGAGGCGGAGGCGGACGCGGACGCGGAGGCGGAGGCGGAGGCGGAGGCGGAGGCGGAGGCGGAGGCGGACGCGGACGCGGACGCGGAGGCGGAGGCGGAGGCGGAGGCGGAGGCGGAGGCGGAGGCGGAGGCGGAGGCGGACGCGGACGCGGAGGCGGAGGCGGAGGCGGACGCGGACGCGGACGCGGACGCGGAGGCGGACGCGGACGCGGACGCGGACGCGGAGGCGGACGCGGACGCGGACGCGGACGCGGAGGCGGAGGCGGAGGCGGAGGCGGAGGCGGAGGCGGAGGCGGAGGCGGAGGCGGAGGCGGAGGCGGAGGCGGAGGCGGAGGCGGAGGCGGAGGCGGAGGCGGAGGCGGAGGCGGAGGCGGAGGCGGAGGCGGAGGCGGAGGCGGAGGCGGAGGCGGAGGCGGAGGCGGAGGCGGAGGCGGAGGCGGAGGCGGAGGCGGAGGCGGAGGCGGAGGCGGAGGCGGAGGCGGAGGCGGAGGCGGAGGCGGAGGCGGAGGCGGACGCGGAGGCGGAGGCGGAGGCGGACGCGGAGGCGGAGGCGGAGGCGGAGGCGGACGCGGAAGCGGAGGCGGAGGCGGACGCGGAGGCGGAGGCGGAGGCGGAGGCGGAGGCGGAGGCGGAGGCGGAGGCGGAGGCGGAGGCGGAGGCGGAGGCGGAGGCGGAGGCGGAGGCGGAGGCGGAGGCGGAGGCGGAGGCGGAGGCGGAGGCGGACGCGGAGGCGGAGGCGGAGGCGGAGGCGGACGCGGACGCGGAGGCGGAGGCGGAGGCGGACGCGGAGGCGGAGGCGGACGCGGACGCGGACGCGGAGGCGGAGGCGGAGGCGGAGGCGGAGGCGGAGGCGGAGGCGGAGGCGGAGGCGGAGGCGGAGGCGGAGGCGGAGGCGGAGGCGGAGGCGGAGGCGGAGGCGGAGGCGGAGGCGGAGGCGGAGGCGGAGGCGGAGGCGGAGGCGGAGGCGGAGGCGGAGGCGGAGGCGGAGGCGGAGGCGGAGGCGGAGGCGGAGGCGGAGGCGGAGGCGGAGGCGGAGGCGGAGGCGGAGGCGGAGGCGGAGTCGACCAGTCAGGCGTTGACTATTATGGATGTGTGTGATTACTATAGAAATAGGCCAATCCATTAAATTTCTAACCATCTCGTCGGTCAGTGTCAAAATGCTTCTTTTAGCTCGATAAACATTACGACGG
Source organism: Agonopterix alstromeriana (assembly GCA_963924505.1). NCBI lineage: Eukaryota > Metazoa > Arthropoda > Insecta > Lepidoptera > Depressariidae > Agonopterix > Agonopterix alstromeriana. The sequence continues at coordinate 12,588,654 of OZ004662.1, read as the reverse complement.
AAGGTACCATACATACATAAACTCACAACCGTAATCGCTTTCGGGGTTGTCAAAAACATTGTACAACTACCAGCTTACTGATTAAGAATGTAGTTGTAGCAATACTCTGTATAAGAATATGTAATAGAATGTATTTGTAGTAATAGTGGAACTGTCCCATTACATAATGATTTTGTCTAGTTGTAGTGAATGTTGTGCCCACCTGTAACCTGGTTATGTATCAGACCAATACCTAATTTACCAAGTTTAATAAAATTCAAAAATTATAGAAAAAATACAATATGCGTATCCACAACAGGCTTCGTCAAAGGTAATACAATACTCTGATCCACAACACGTTTCGTCAATAAATACATCCCGTATATCTGCAACAAGCTTCGTCAAATTCCTATACAAACAAAAAACAATAAAAAAGGGGGGAGGGGGGACCAACAATCTGTAAATCAGTTGTCAACTTAAATTTCTTGGAATGAAATAGTTACCACGGAAATGAATATTGGGTTGCTTCCGAATCAAGACAAATTAGTGACTACGACGGCGACAGCGCGGTTTCATTCCCGGATGAAAAAGTTACTCGCTTCAAAATCGTAGATTTAACTGTTTACACGAGCTCTACATGCTGTACGACGTAGGTAAAAACGCAGACCACTCTTTGACAATATGTTCCTTCAATAATAGATTACCTACTTGGGTATTGATCTTTTGACCAAATTCTCCTAAACTGTAACAATAAAATAGTTTCGGAAGAGAAATACAAGAGTTGATAGATTAGTAGTTTCATTCTAAATAAGAATTCTCCTGATAGAACGCTTATGCCCACGTGATAAGAATCAAAATTGCTTGAATCGGGAGCATTTGAATGTGGGACAGTGTACAGTAGGGTAGCAACCCCAGTTTTGGGTTAGCGTAAGAACTATGATTGATGCTTCGACACGTGCAACGGGGACCGTGAATGTCGTTTATTAACTTTCCTGTGTTGAGAAATGAGAATGCATTTGTATCGGACATTTTCGATAATGGATAATATAATAATGGTGCGATACTCAAAGTTTAAATAAAATTACACACGTAATATCGCGACAATTATAATTTCGTTGTAGTCCGAAACTTTGTTACAGTTTCATACAGGTACGACTTTTTATTCGTATATTTGTAGTAAGTTTCACCTTTATGATATCTGGATGGAATAGCGCGAGAAATAATAAATGGCGACCTGGCCATACCAACATAGATTCTTACGGGAAATTGAACAACAACAAATAAAATCGCATTCCAATCCTACCCTCTAATAAACGACCGAATACCTCCATACACCTTTAATTCTACACTACAAGCCATAAGAGATAAGTACCACTTGCCCTTCACTTGCGCGATAATACAGTCAGCAACAACAATATGTCAATCTATTACAAATCAATATTAAAGAGTAAAAAAATTTAAGGTGCGACGTTTTTTACAAGAACGTCAAAATCACGCATAACCGTACAAAATATTTTACAAAAAATTTTATTCCCGCTGTCGTCATGTCGATCGCGTTAATTTAAAACATCTAAGTTCAATCCAATTTCAGTTCTAATCACATTGCAATCCAATTACTATTCAACTGTGTTGAATTCCACATCGCGCTAAACTCTATGTGACTAACAAGCCTTTAACGTCTGGACGATCTGTCAAAACGGTTTTAACGGCTGTCAAATAAATAGCGTAATACCGAATGTGTTAAAAGTCGTGGTTCGCACGCGGTCCAATCATGGTTCAGTTGAGATTTATTTAGCGCGATTGGTCTCCAGGGATTGTGTTTTCTAGCTTGAGGAGCTGATAATAAGTAATTGTTAGAAGGGTTAAAATTATGAAAGTATAATATTATTTTAAAGTATAGTATAGATTATGATGCAAAAACGCAGATTTTACATTTTGAATTTTAAAATACGTTTACATATTGGCGTTGCTAACTGTACAGCCCTGAGTTGAATTTAGAGAAAATTAAAAACAGATGCTTGTTTTGCCTTTGAGAGCCTTGGAGTAGACTCGAAATCAAGGGGTTAAGAACTGGGAGTCCGAAGACGCAGTCGGACCAAAGAAAATATGACTGATTTCCAAAACGTCAGTCAATAAATATCAGATGGGACAAGGCTAGAGAAAATAGACGTTGAACGAAGCATATACGGTGTAAAATTTAAGATATTCACTCTAGGAGATGCTTTAGACCATCAAACTGAACAACTTCAAAATATATTTAAAGCCAGTTTAAAAAAGTCAGTTAAAATGCAATATAATTATCTTTTCACAAGCATTAATAACGCTGACAGTCACACACCTACATTGTAATGATCCCAAACTGAAGCTACTACTAGACTTTTTATTGTAGAAGCTATACTACAACGGCACAAACATACAACATCCATGACCGAATGGATTCGAACCCAGGTCCCTGGTTTAGCAGTCCGGCATGGTAACCCTTACACGAACCGGGTTCTCAAGTTTCAAAACAAAACAGTATTTCAAACAATATCTTCGTAAAGGAAATGAAATTACCCATTGACGCAGAGTCGGTGGAGATTCGACTATGTCGAATGTGATTTTATCTTTAGCTATAAAATAATTTAATGGTTCAAATATTTTATAAGTACGTCCGAAGCTACGTAACGTAGTCGGACGTAAATGAAATCGTAAAATAAACGTCAGTAATACAAAACTTATTTCTGTAATTAAGTAAACCTTTACGAAAAGCCGTGGTGGTCCAGCGGCGTGTAACCTTGCCTGCCGCGCAGGAGGCGATGGCTCGATCCCCGTCCGGGCAGACTCAAACCAATGAATTTTTCGGAATTTATGTACAATTTGTAACACCACTGGCTTTTCGGTGAAGGAAAACCTGCATGCTTCAATCTCGAGGCATGTATTGTACCCACTGTACATTATAAGTGGCGACGGGCTCACTCCCGTCACACTGGACAGAGATTCGGTACTACTAGTGAAACGTGGATGTTCTGTGATTTCAAAATATCTCTGACTACCCCCTCGGGGAATATAGTCGTGAGCATATGCTCATATTCCTATAGATAATATCTATCACCGGGTACGGGACGACCAGACCATCTAAACTGGGACTAATATCGAAAGCACGAAAATAAACCTACCTATCACGGACAGCTGACGATCGATGTTAGTCACGTAGAGAAAGTTGTTTAGTTTGATGGTCGGATCATCAAGTCAAAAAACCGTCAGCATATTAAAGAAATACCCTGTATAATTTTTCAAAGTTAATTAATTTTCGAACATAATAGGTAAATATTATAGAACTATGATAAACAATACACTGCGCTCCAAAACACGAATAGCCGATGTTGGGGAAAAAGCCGCCAGATTAAAGAGGGATTGGGCCGGCCATGTCTGTCGAATGCACCAGGAAAGGTGGGCGAGAATTGTGACGCCCTGGATCCCAGAAAACGGTCGTTGGCATTCGGGTGGTCCTAGGAAGAGGTGGCTAGACGATCTGGGTGCTTTCGGTGGTTCAGAGCATGCCCAGGACAGAGATGGTTGGAGGATGAAGGGGGTAGCATTTGCCCTGCAGTGGGATGAAATGGGTTTGTATTTATTTCAGAACTATTACAATACAGTTTTATTACATTATTTAAATAGTTATGGAGATCCCCATTATGCAATTATGGATTTACGTAGGAGAAGGCTATGTCGCATTGTGGCCTGTCGACCGCCATCACATTACGCTAATCATGAGGCTTGATGGTTTTACCACAATGCGAAGGCGATAAAGAAACAATTAACATTAAAAATATAATTTTAAAAAACCGGCCACGCGCAGGGTAGGGTTCCGTAGTTGCCGGTCACAATATATACGGACTTAGAAGGGGGTTTTTTGTTTTATACTACGGTTTAGGTTTAACGACTAATTAAGTTTAAAAGTACATTTTACAAGTTGATCGAATATTACTCGTTAGCTTGTAAAGCCTACTTAGCGGTGATAGTTTTCCTTTTAACTTCGTTATATAGGTACTACACTACTGCCGTGAATTTTTTCACGTATCCAGAAACAATAGTTTAGCTAGTTTTATACTAGATTTATAATCTTTGTGATAATGTCCAAGATATTTTATTTATTATGACTGGAAAAGTCAGGAATCACTATATGAAAGGTTAAGGGTCCAATTGTAGAACGGATCAGTTTAAGGTAACACGGTTTAACACATATATACTCCATTCAAAATAGCAACGAAATTTAAAGGCTATTTTGCATTACAGAAACAGAGAATTGAAACACTAACTGTTACTTATTCTTAGAACAGTATCCAATAAATTAATTACATTTGGTAATCAGAATTGGCCTGAAAGCTAAATAGGAATCGGAAAATCTCGTCGTCCTTATTTGGAATGAAGTATAGGATAGAATAACTAAGGTTTTGTACAAGTGACAAACGTTGTTAAAGTTATCACGCCCTTATGTAGATATTTAGGGTGTTTCTCCTCTGCATTTGAACGCCGTCATTATCCTCACCAAATATTTTCGCCTTGTTTACAAGAAAAGGTGTAATTTTTTTACCGCTATTACAAGGGTCCAGCGGGCTTTATAACTGTGTTATAAAATTTTATACCTTTTCTTATAAAATAGCGAGAATATTTGGTGAGGATAATGACGGCGTTCAAATTTCCGCGGAGAAACACGCTTTAATCTTCTTGACCACACACCATCTAATGTTTTGTGTTAAAGATGGCCTCACATTCCATTACAAAATTAACCTTTAACAATAACGGATTGTTTTCATTCTAAGAATCAAGTTTGTTTACAATGTTCACAGTTCTTTATTTCACATGTCTTCCTCAAAACCATTAGACGGTAGATTAGTGCGTCATTTTAATTAAAGGCTAGTTAAGTACCCACAACTAGATTACTATGCCAATTAGATAGGTATTCAGATTGTACTAGTTAACTACAGTCGTTTGGTCGGTGTTCGCGGGAAAATACCTTTGATTGTTCTTTTATATTAGTAGTGACCACTCGTGACAGTGCATTGATATGAAAATCTAGAGGTCAAAATGAATTCTCTTTGTTTTATGTTGTCGATTTTTTTGTTAACTGTATCTGCTGATCAAAAAGGTACGTTTAATTTAATGGTTCTATTTTATATGGACTCGAACATAGTTCTTTTGATACCATACAAAATACCTATTATGGGTGTTAATGTCTGCATGTATTTTTAGTGTTCCGTACCAAAATTGGCAAAACGGAATCACCGGTGTCTGTCCGTCCGACTGTCAAAGGCATTTTTCTCGGAGTCCGTAAAACAAAGGAAGCTGAAACTTGGCACAGTTATAGCAATTAACGGTCCAATGAAATAAATAATAATGTCAAAAAAGCTTAATGTTTATATTGAGGGGCAGTTTTAGGGGTCGGAAAGAGATGAAAAATTAAATTTTTGTTTCTACTATATCATGTGGGGTATCAAATGAAAGCTTATAAAATTACGAATCTAAAAATAATTTTTTTAATTTTTCTTTGATACTTTGATGAAAAGAATGTTTCAGTAAACCCAGAAAAACTGCTGTCCCCATCGATATTTTTGTTGTTGAATAATATGCCCTTTTTATACGCCAGGCTGCGGTTTGATCCCGGTCTTGATCAGACTTAATTATTATTTATAATATTTTATTTTGGATGTGGATGCTCCACCAATATTTTTTAGAAATCTTAATTGAAAAGGTTAAAGACTAGTAAAAGTAAAATTTTAGAACCTAAATTGACTATTTTGCCCCTTGTGAGTGGCCACAATAATTTGTATAAATGGCTTCATAATTGGCCATAATTCATCATGTTTATAGTGTTAAAGAGTTTAAAATTTTAAATATTATAAAAGATTTGTTTATGCAAAACTGCTACAAATGCTCTTAAAAAGTTAGGTTAGGAATGTTACGGTAGTAACATATAATATCATTGTTAGGAAAAATGTTGACCAGACGGTCAACCGACTACTCCAAAAAGGTACCTACTTCGGCATGTTTTAGTATGGCTATATTTTATTATAGGTGCCTACGTAAAATGTGTTTTAATAATATCCTGTGAAGTAGCTTGTTGTGATAAATTCTAATAAGCTGTATATATAGTATTCATGAGATAAGTTTTGTTTTGAACTTTACAGACTTCAGACCTATTACTTCCACGTAAACGCCTCACGGTGAACATAATAGCATCCTGATCGTACGTTATAATTAAGTATTATAGTTTAGAGTCTTTTCACACTTAGTTATTCCTAACCTCACTTACACCAACAACTATTTTAGTCTTGAATGTATGTATTTAGTGAACGCTCAATGACAGCATCATACTTAAGAGAAGTTTATTCCGAATGCGTAAATGCGCGCTGCATACAAACGAAGTATGATGATATATTTACAATACTAACCAATTAAAGTCAATAAAATTTTTCAGAAACAATTTAGAAACTAATCTCTATGTTTGTATGAAGTCAGATTTTCGTTAAAATACAGGGTCCTTCTTAATATGCTGACACTTTTTTAAGGAGATGACCAGACCATTGAACTGAACAACTTTTTCTATGGGACCAACATTGAAATCGCGAAAAATAAATCAGCTGTCCTCTACAATATTTGGCTCGAGTAGGTTCACAGTCTTGTATGGGAAAGCAGTTTTTTTTTTCGCTATTTCGATGTTGGTGCCATAGAGAAAGTTGTTCAGTTTGACGGTCTGATCATTCCCTTAAAAAAGTGTCAGCATATTAAGAAGGACCATCTGTTTCAATTTTAGTGCTAGGATTGATTTAAGATTTGTATGGAAATCTTTGAGGCACTGTAACTTTAAAACTATATATTTAAACAAAAATCTGACTTCATACAAACATAGAGATTAGTTATTAGATTGTTTCTGAAATCATTGAATTTAATTGGTTAGTTTTGAAAATATCACCAGACTTCGTTTGTATGGAGCGTGCTCCAAATTATATTCCCTTAACGAGAGGTTAAGGGAATATAATTTGGAGCATACGTCTGTGGAGATTTCAGACACAAAAGATTTGTTATTGTCTTAGACGAAGACGTTAGTTCTTAGACGAAGGGTTAAGAAAGCTGTTTGCTGCATGCCACTCCTAATTTAGCTCAAGTTTTGAAATAGCTGGTACATTTTACGGACTGATTATTATTTATAAGTTACAAATAGTGCCTCTTTTTCATTATTTACAGATAAATGTAAAAAATGCATGCCAGCGGAAGAATGTCCACTATTCGGAAACATGAGCAAACAAGTTCAATCAACATGGAACGAACAGTTTCCATGCAATGAAAAGCAAGACGATGGGGAGAAACATGGGTCTCCATTCGGATTCGCACCTATGGCCAAAGGAGACTATGTAATTATTACCTTATTTCATCGGAATCGCGATTCATTTTCGCTATGAGACAGCTTAGTACTCATTCCATTTTGTGCTTTGTATTTTTTTATTAGGTACAATAAGAATAGACAATTTTTGGTTATATTATATTGTTTCATCCATCCTATAAAATACAAGGCAATTAAGTAGGCTGCTGTTAAAATAAACCGGCCAAGAGCATGTCTTACTCGCCCATGATAGGGTTCGGTAGCCATTGCGTATAGAGTAGAATAAGAAAAAAATCGTTATAATTTTCACTGAAAGTACATTTTCTGATTTTTCACTCCAGTATTTTAGAAGTTGGAGGGACTCCCTATTTTTGACTTTGGGCGCGGATATCCCGTTACAGAAACATTATATCGATTTACTTTTATAGGAGAGAGTTATTGTTCCATTAGCCAAGACCTATCCAACGACACTTAACTCGTTTTAAAAAAAAAGGATTCCGACCCGTCTTTCGTTCTATGGGGTTAACAGTATATTTTTTCATAACTAATTCATTTCAATTTTGGGTTACTGTCATCTGTCTTCATGCCAAATTTCGATTAATTAGGTGCAAAAATGAGCAACTTATTGAGGCTTGGCATAGGTACAGACAGACAGACAGAATGGACGAAAGTATAAGGTTTGCTTTCCTTGTTTGACTACGGAACCCTAAAAAGCTTTGGATATCCTACAAAGTTATTTTGTATAATCATCTAAAATAAAGTCAGTGAGCCAGAAATGCTATGACACAAATGTTACATTGTAAAGCAATAAGCATCGAGATCTGATGGTAACAACAGTTCAGATGGTAACCACAATTTCCCTTCGCTGTTATAATTCGTTGCAATTTGGCACCAAAATGAAGTGATTAATGACCAAATAAACGTGTCACTGTAGTACTTCGAACAAAACGCAACATGATAAATTGACTCTATAAATAACTATGCAATTACGTTATGCCTAAAGGTAACTATAGGCCTGGAACAGGACTTCCTTTTTAATAAAGTAACAATTAAGTGGAATCGTAACTTATGTATTTGATATTAACATGAGTGATCCAATCTAAAAATAAACATAAAAAGTACACACGCCGACACATCAAGCTACGTAAAACCAATATAAGCTGGCCGCGCGACGTTATACATTAATCTGCCTAAGCACGGCCAGCTTATTTTGGTTTTGCGTAGCTTGATATGTCGCCATGTGTACATACAGGCTGACAAGTCTCAAAATTATTTTGAGCTGAAATGCAGAATTACTGATCAACATTACAACAACATATATTTTACAAACTAAATTATGATTCCTACAGATTTGTTGTCCTGAATCCAACATATGGGGAATAGATGATTCAAAGAAGCCAACTGAGGAAGACTTCGAAGATAACAAACAATTACAGAATGATCAACATAGTAATGGTCAAATAACTAATATAGACAATGATCAAAATCTCAGTCATGAAAATCGGAATTCAGAAATAGATAGCAATGAAAGTGATAAATACGAACAAAGTCGAATACCGACTCATGGAAGATTTAAGCCACAGTTCAACCGTGGTCCAAAAAGACCGCAAAAACTCCAAAGCCGACCTTTTAACGGAAATAACTTTAACGGACATTATGAGAACTATCCCAATTCATACGGCAATAATCCTCCTTTTAATGAAAATAATCGTAATATGAATGGAAATATAAATAATCCAAGTTTTAATAGACCTTTCGCCAATAATAACGGAAATAACCAGAATTTTAATACAAACTATCCGAATTTAAATAATCCCAATCCAAACTTTGTTCAGAATAATCCAAACTACAACAGGAACGATCCCTATAATAGAAACAATCCAAATGTAAATGGTGCCGGTGGCAATAGAAACATTCAGAATCAAGGATCATTCGGTAATACAAATGGAAATAATGGTCAAGTGTTAGGCGGACAATGTTCAGCTTTGACTAGCTTTCCTACAGACCCACAAACTGGATGCTGCGGGCGAGAAGAGATTCTCAGCGACAGAATTGCAGGTAAAATATTGATACAAATATAGAAATTTCTTCTAACTACCCATAAGAAGTCCCCCAACTAAGACCTTATACTTCACCAAAAATATATAATTTAATAATGTAGATGGGCGCTAGCGCAACGACCGATATAAGAATAAGTCTACATTGACGGGACTTAAAAATAGTAATGCACTTTTTATATATTGATCACTAATAAGCACCTGTAATCATCTTTTCACAATGCACAGGTCAGCAAAATTTCCCTCGAGTATCAAATGCTAACAGGAATCTTCGAAATCCACCTACTAATTCTTGGTCATATCCACGGCGTTATGCACGACAAACTACAGGCGATGTTGAAGTTAGTCTGGACAACCGTATTGCCGGTAAGAATCTTCTGTTCTATCACTTTTCAATGCAACTTTTGTCTATTACGTAACATAACTGGACTTACGAATGCAACTTACATCTTTATTCTTCACTCGATGCACTGGTTAATATCACAATTTTCATTGTCCATGATACTCTCTTGTCGATATAGGCAATCGAAGGCGCGCCTCTGAGCCCGTCCTTCTACTTTTTGTTCTCGTTACTGCCAACTGCTTATTTACATTCGAATGTAGTATAAGCATATGCTCACGACTGTATTCCCCGAGGGAATAGTCAGAGATATTCTGAAAACACAGAACATCCACGTTTCACTAGTAGTACAGTGTGTCGGGGAGTGAGCCCGTCGCCACTTTTAATGGACAGTGGGTACAATATATGCATCGAAAGTGAAGCATGCTGGTTTCCTCACGATCTTTTCCTTCGCCGAAAAGCCAGTGGTGTACAAATCGTACATCAATTCCGAATTAAAAAATGACCATAATTAGAGGAACATTAGTTATCTCAGGTTATAATTATCTCGCATCAATAAACTCTATTCAACGTTACTTTATCATGTACCAGGTGGCAAGGAGACAGAATTCGAGCAGTTCCCTTGGACGGTCTTACTAAAAACAACCTTCGATTATGGGAACAAAAAGGCCGCGTTCAACTGCGGTGGTTCGCTCATCAGCGCTCGCTACGTGCTCACGGCTGCCCATTGCGTGTCCGAGGATGGTGCTAGAGTTAGCGAGTAAGTGATCCGTCAATGTCAATCCATTAAAGTAATTGTGGGGAGTGGGTTGAGAAATTTCTTGAAAGAAGGCAGACTACCTGTTTTTTTAAATTAAACTTATTATTAATACATGTAGAGTGAAACAAAACTAACAAAAACGTAAATTGGTTGTAGCCTGTAAAAGTTGAGGGAAAGGCTCCTTATGATACCTTTTGTATCAAGTGTGTGAAAATCACTATCTTATTAGATAATCCACTCAATCTTCTACGCATTAATTTTGTTTATTTTCATGAAAATTCACGATAACTGATATTATGATTATTTAAGAAAACGAAAACACACACACTGTCAATTCAACCAAGCCAAATACGTTCCGTAACGGCCAATACATGCTTCAGTGATAATATTCGATGAATAGCTGTCACAGTCGCGTTTTGCTGCTGTTTTTTGGATGATAATATGTATATTTTACTAGTAATTTCGACTTTTAAATCCGAACTTCTAGAGTTGTGGAAGTATTTTTTTTTAAATGCCTGATTTTTTTCTGTTTATAACAATTATGACTGACATTCTGAACGGCTTTTAGTTTTCGAAAAAATGGGTCCATATTCGCCATGGACCTTTGATTTTATTTTAATAATCCCTAACATGATAAGCAGCAAAAGGTTTCTTTTAAGGTAAGACTGAAGCCAAACGTAAAGTATCAATAGAAAAAATTTGTGATATGAAATGGATGAGGTGGGATAATAAGCCTTAGCGAATCCCTTTGCAATAAGTATCAATATTGTCAATAGTCAAGTTCTAACTGGTCGACCTTTTTACTTCATTAATTCCATTATAGTGGTGTCTATAGGCGTATATACGTCACTGTAGACCTTGTGGTTTTGGAATTTCCACTTAGCATTAAGTGGTTTAATAAACAAAGCTAATCGAAGGCAGTTTATTCCAGATTCCAGATTGCAAAGATGAATCTACAAGGTCCTTTTATGGAAACTAAAATATTACAAGAAAAAATGTATTCAATGAATTTAATAAATATCTAATAAGCCGTGTGGTTCCGGCTTAGAATGGACCACCCAATTACTTCCCGTGGGTGTCGTACCAAGCGACTAGGGGATAAGGTTTCTTGTGCAGTGTTACTTTGTGGGCGAGAGGATTGCCCCCTGTCACACCCTGACACATTATTTCACCTTGAAAACTTAAATGTGCTAAAAGTGAACCTTGCTATATAACAGCATGTTTAAAAAGTTGGTAGTTATAGCAATGTTTCTGACTACCACGATAGGGATTTAATGATTGTGAGTTTATGCAAGTATGTATGTATGTAAATAAACTTCTGTCGAAAAAGGTTTTCGGTTTAAACCACTTTTGTCTACAAAGTCTATATTCACCTCTTAACTCTTACCGGCGCATTGGTAAGCGTCACTAACCACCTATTATTAATTGTTTTAATATCCACGCCATTTATAGCGGTTTGTATTGAATTATTATGAACGTACACACTCTCTTTAACATACCTACTAGTGCCAATGCACGGGTTTTTTTTAATTTTATTTTATATCATTTTAAACGTTAAAAAAGTATTAAGTTTGTTCCTATTTACGTAAAAGTGTGCCGAAAAGAGTTAAAAGGATTGGGATTGAAATTTTAATACCTACCTTGCAATGATTGTAATAAAATCTTACAACTTCCAGTATCGAAATAAACTTGGCAGAATACGACAAGCGTACATTCCCACAAGATTGCAAAAACATTTTGGGCGAAGGACGGAAATGCATCGAGAATATAGTAATGCACGCTGAAGACATTATAGCGCACCCCGACTTCGACGACAGGCGGCTTCAGAACGACATAGCGTTGATAAGGCTTCGTGGAAATGCCCCCTATACTGGTGAGTGTATGTAGGTCATGTACTTAGACAAATTAACCAATAGACTGCTTATGACGAAACATAATTACGTAAGTAGACTTTTTTTTTTGGTTATCTGGTTTTGAGTTCATTATTTCAAGTGGGTACAATATTTTATTAAAACACTGGCGGTCCGCCCCGGCTTCGCATGGGTTGATATAAAATATAGGTTATGTTCATCACGGATAATGTAGCATTATAATGGTGAAAGCATTATTCAGGTCGGTCCAGTAGTTTCGGAACCTGTTCAATAAAAAAAAACAAATCATCATCAAATCTTTCCTCTTTATAATATTAGTGTAGATTTGCAATATACCTATCTCTAAAGAGACTTCTTTCAGCTAAATGTTTTTTGCTTATTTTATATTATATCTTTTTATGTCATGCATATTAGCAGTCTACATAGCTGGTTTGTCTGTTATGTGTAGGTAGAACAGTTGTAAGGGTTCTGTACCTAATTATCTGCGTGGTTTGATTTTAAAACGTTTGCGTAACCGTAGGTAAGGTTTGTTTACTTAATGAAGTGTTCAAATAGTAATAAGTATTAACTATGATGACAAGTTTTGATGATTCTAATGATGATGATGATGTTTGGAAGTATTCATAGGGTAGCGGATACTATGACAGATAGAGTTATGGACCCCGAACAAATGTCATTGAGGACCCTGATCAGAATAAGTTGGCGGTAAACAAAATCCAAAATAGTGGAATCCAAGATGGCTACCATGGAAATATCAAACGCCAAAGCAGCTTTTAAAGGTTAACAGAATCAACTGAAAATTTGTATTCAGGGGTTTTCGGGATCGCTGATTAAGAAAAGAAAATCATTTACTTTTTAGCGTCAACTTTCACGAGGGTCGCCATACTAATTTTAAATTTTTTAAAATTTTGTTGCTGCCTCGGCCCTGTAGCTCTCAAAGGTTAAGTCCTATCACAAAAGTACATATAACTTGTTTTGTAGCAAATTTTGTCAGGTTTACTTTGTACCTGTAAAACTTTTCGATACGACTAATAGAATTCGAGATGTAAGCAAAAAGCCAAAAAACGGGATGGTTTTTCGAGTGCTGCAAAGTTAGCGCAGGTCTTTCGAAGCTGCAAACTTGGGATATACGCTACTGGTAGTGGTTCTAACAACGTATTAAATAAAAACCGGTCAAGTGCGAGTCGGGCTACTCGCGCACCAAGGGTTCCGTACACCACCACCACACAACATAATAGCTAAAATAAATGTTTTTGTCCTGGACCTTTAAAACGAGACCGACTCACACTTGGCCGGTTTTTATAATTTGTTGTTATACTGTAGAGTTTGCTCATACCAAGTTTTACCATTGTATATATTACTATTTTTACGATAGAGTAAACTAGTTCCTTGTATGAGGACTCCCCTTAAATGTCAACTTTTTGACATTTTTATTATTTGTTAATAAATCCGCTGTAATAACGCATATTCTGTAAAAATTTCAACTGTCTATCTATTACGGTTCAAAAGATTCAGCCCTAATTAGGAAGGACGGACGGACGGACAACGTAGGCTTAGTAATAGGGTCCCGTTTTCACCCTTTGGGTACGGAACCCTAAATATTAGTTTCCGATTTTCGCCACTTCTTGTGTTAGATATGACTGGCTTAATTAGTGGCGATACTAACATGAAACTATTTTAGCTAAAGATTAGGTAGGTACTTAAAATTTTGGATTACCTACTCATGTTTAACCAAGTAGGTATTAAACTTTCCCCAACAAAGCCAAATAAAACCACATAAGAGGTTTCAACAATATTTAAGCGTGTATTGGATGGCTGGACAACAAAATCCAATAAACCTAATCCAAGGAGATATACTTAGATAAGGCAGTAGACACAGTAAAGTAGGATAAAAGTCCTACACACATACTCGTATACTATGTTTGTTTGATATTTGACAAAGTTCGATCGGCTTTTACGATTCAGGGCCTGTTTCACCACTTTTGGATAAGTTCTTGGTAGCTTATCCGAAAACTCATTTTCATTTGACATATTTTGTATGAAGAATATGTCAAATGAGCAGTCGAATAAGCTAACAAGAACATATTCAGAATTGGTGAAACAGGCCCTAAATCTAGGTAAATAGGAGTAGAGTTTGTGATATTCCGAATACCTAAATGTTTCGAATATCTCTGGCTACCCCCTCGGGATGTTTATAGGGTCCTTAAGGGGATAATCATACCGTCAAGCTGAACAACTTTCTCTATGGCACCAACATCGCAATCGCGAAAAAAAATCCGCTCTTTCATACAAAACTGCAGAACCGTCTTGACTCAAATGTATGGGATAGCAGATTTTTGTAATTTTTTCTCATGTTGGCTCCATAGTCAAAGTTGCTCAGTTTGATAGTCTGAAGAACCCCCTTAAGTATTACTAGGGTGTTTTGTTCCACCCTGTATAGCTTTCTGGCCAATTCTGATTTGATAATATTATTTATTTATCAGAAAGATATACTATCCGACATATCTCGGACGTTAACGAAGCTATTTTCAGAATATGTGAGAGGAAGTGTTTCAAATATCTGTTTCTGCTATTTGAAATGGAGTACAGTTCAAATAAAACTTGAATGTATGTCTCCGCCTTCAAACGTTAAGTTGTGGATTTTATTCATTGAGGTAGAAATTAAGTCACCAAGTTTCAAGAATTAAAGTTATGTTTTATGAGCGATGATAGTCCATACGGAAGAGAGCTAGCGACTCAGTTACATTCCTGGCCTGTACCACTAAATTCTACGGTATCTATGTACGGTGTGTTTTTATCATTTACTACCCGCACGGCGGTGAAGGAAAACATTGTGAGGAAACCTGTATACACAAGAATGTAAAATAAGGATGAGCTTGGGGCGAACAGGCCAGCAATGGTCGCAGTGTTACATAACGAACCTTGCTTGCAATAGCCGAGCCAACAATAATAAATAGGGTCCTTCTTTATATGTTGACTGTTTTTAAGGGGATGATCAGACCATCAAACTGAACATCTTTCTGTATGGGACCAACATCAAAATCACAAAACTGGTTTGCAGTATGGAACAGCTGATCTTTTGTTGCTATTGCAATGTTGGTGCCATATAAAAAGTTGTTCAGTTTGACGGTCTGATCTGATCATCCCATTAAAAAAGTGTCAGCATATTAAGAAGGACCCTGTATTTTAACACATTTTTTTATTAACCTGCAGATTACATCCGCCCTATATGCCTACCTCCGATCAACATCGACAACCCTGACTACTCGGACCTCCGCCTGGCCGTAGCAGGTTGGGGACGCAACGGCAGTATCGTCTCCCAAGTGAAACAGTCCACAGTCGTTAACTTGGTACCACAAAACGAATGTATCAGCTCCTACCCGCAGTTAACCAAAAAGCACCTCTGTGCAGCCGGCCGTAGTGGCGAAGATACTTGCAAAGGTGACTCTGGAGGTCCGTTAATGATGTTGTATGAAGGAAAATATTTTGTGTCTGGTCTAGTGAGTGGTAAAAGAGCAGATTCTCCGTGTGGTACGTCTGTGCCTTCTCTATACACTAATGTGTATCAGTATCTTGAATGGATTAACAGTAATATTAGAAATTAATATAAGTAAGTATATCAAATGGTTCTTTTGCTCAATATACGATTGTCATAGACTGAAAGATACAAATTAGTATCTTGATTGATATTGATGTTACTGTAGGTTCTAATAAAACTTATAAATTAAATCACTCGTCTTTTGTTTTTTATTGTTACTTCTATGACGTAGTACACACGGAAACACATCAAGCTACGCCAAACCAACATAAGCTGGCCGTGCGACGTTATACATTACTCTACCTACGCGCGGCCAGCTTATTTTGGTTTTGCGTAGCTTGATGTATCGCCGTGTGTACATCCTACTTCTTAACTACATAATTTGTTTGTAAAATTTACTGAACTCGATCTCAACCCATCGTACGGGCACACTAATCCTACTTACTACCAAAACAAGATTCTTAAAATGTATGTCTTAAAATGAGCACGCTAGCGCATTCATTGCTGAAATAATAACAAGTCATTTTTGCCTGAAAACTTAAAATGCGAATAACTTTAAATGTTAACTATCAAAATAATGAAATTATTGTTTCAATCGAATTATTTTGTTATAAATCAGCGCTAAACCCCATACACCCCGTATGGGGTTTAGCGCTTATTCATTAACACGTTGTATAATTTGTGCCGACGAGTCGCGGGTTAATTCTATTTGTTCATAAATTCATGAGGTCTTCCCAAAGGGGTAGGTAAGGTAGGTATTAGCTTATATCGTTTTCAGACAAACACAATTTCTCCGTACGCGTACCTATTATTAACGTTCTGATAAGTCATGCATAAAATGTTTAAAAACTATAAAGCCGTGGTAGCAATATTTTGTATCCATTGCCGGTGCCAATGGCAGGCCTGTGTCGGCGCTTAAATTGCCAGCCAGCACCACACACAGGCGCCAAATGCAGTTTTGTTCAAGAGAACAGAAAAATTGGTATGAAAATTGTTTCGTTTTATTTTAAGCACGCTTTTTAGCGGATATACTGCCTCCGCGTCTACGGCCTCCGCGCTCCGTGGTCTAATGGTTTAGACATTGGGGTCTTGACACGGAGGTCGTGGGTTCGATTCCCACGCGGGACAACCTAGTGATATGTCGCTTTGTGCGTTTTTCCCCAATTGGCTAGGACATTGCAGGCTGAAACACCTGACTTTTTGAATAGAAAGAAAATTTTGTGCTTCGGATGGCACGTTAAGCCGTTGGTCCCGGCTACTATCTCTGGTGGTAGTAGTCGTTACATAAAAATCACAAAAGAGGTCGTAAGGCGGTCTGAAAAAACTCTGACACCAGCATGTCTAGCATGATTTCTCTATTTGCGCGCGACTCTGCTTTTTCCCATACTACAAGTCGCGGCAAGCGCGGCTTTCGCTCTCCGAAAAGCGCGGGAACAGGATATTTACAATGAAGCGAAGGCGCGTCGCACGCGTGTAGAGAAATCATACTAGACGTGCAGGGCAAACATAATTTGTAGGTGAAAGCGGTACTGCGCAGGTCCCGTCACCTCACCCCTTACAGGGTGAAATTAATATCATTGGCTTCCTTTTAAACTAAGAGTCTCATCAAACTGAACAACTTTAAACCACATACTCTACCCATAAAACTGAACAACTTTTACTACAGGAGAAAACCTGCCAGTACAAAAAAAGATCTGCTGTTCCATAATAAACTGCAATGCCTACTCTTTTGTTCTGACAGGTTAATGATACTTTTCTTTACACCCTGTATAGGCAGGTACGGTACAACGCTAATACTGACTAAAGATATAGGTCTGACTAACAGTAAGGTCATATAGGTAGGTATTTACCAAAGTTGTAAATGGAGTTTTAACTATTTTGAATGGGGATGCCCCATGCTTTATTATACCCCTATTTTTTAATTACTAACGTACAACTTGAAGCATGGGTTGAAACGAGAAATGTTTTGGACCTTCCTTATAAAAGTGTGGATCAGCCGATCGATTTTCTATGGGAGGTCAAAACATTTTATGTGTTGTTTTTCGACCCAATGTTCCTCAGGGAAAGTTGTTTAGATTCCTTATCTGAATACATGCTTATAATTTTCTAGTACTTAACTAATAAAAAAAAACAATTAAAATCCGAAATCTTTCTCAGCTGTTTTTTGCTTAAAAACAATATTTGAGATTGAGATCTAGAATAGATACTTGCACAAACTTCTTGACACTGGTGGAAGTACAGTTCTAACGCACAAGCAAAAATCTATTTAAAAAAGTTGTGGTGTATAAGTGTAAATATTTATATACAGCAACAAATTGCCAATGTATATTTCCTTTCCAAATAAAAAGCCTTAACAGACAAGTCCTGTAACATCTTTGATGAATGATGATAAAGCGTGGGAATACGACAGAAGCAGCGCAAATGAAGCAGTATGTTCTGCAAGATTAACTAAGTAATACTAAATTTAGAAATATTTCGTACCTATACAGGGTCCTTCTTAATATGCTGACACTTTTTTAAGGGGATGATCAGACCATCAAACTGAACAACTTTTTCTATTGGACAAACATCGAAAACGCGAAAAAAAATCCGCTGTCCCATACATTTGGCTCGAGTAAGTTTGCAGTTTTGTATGGATGAACAGATTTTTTTTTTCGTGATTTCGATGTCGGTGCCATAGAGAAAGTCAGTTAGACGGTCTGATCATGCCCTTAAAAAAGTGTCAGCATATTGAGAAGGACCCTATATTATCCAGAACACCTCTCGATGTCGATATCTCCGGTCTGAGATGCCAACGAGGTCTGGTTAGGCCTTATTGTGATACTTCCTGGCCGCGCCACAGACGAAGTCTATAGGTGGTAGTCATCCATGCCATTACTTTTAATTTTGAAGATTCCTCTTTCTACGAATGCTTTTCAGAAAGTTTTATATATATTATTATAGAGTACCTACAATTTTAGTACATTTCTTTGGAGATTAGATCGTTTCAATTAAACTTTTGTATAAGCGGTATTCGACGTGGCGTGGTGCTTCCCAGCCGCCCCACAAATATTGCTTATTTTCTCGTTAACCGATGAGTAAATTTTTTTTTTGGTAGTACAAAAAGAGAACAAATTTAGTATTTTTTTTGAGTTAACTGAAATCCGATGTTGCGTCTGTGGCGCGGCCAGGAGGGCGATCGTGCTAGTTTAAAACATCCAAGTTCGCTCCTAATTCAATTCTTATTCTAATCACACTGCAATCCAATTACTATTCAATTGTGCTGAATTCCGCATCGCGCTAAACTCTAAGTGACTGACAGTTTTTAACGTCTGAGCGATCTATCAAAACGGCTGTAACGCCTGTCAACTGAATAGCGCAATACCGAATCATGGTTCAGTTGAGATTTTTTATTTAGCGCGATTGCTCTCCATGAAGTACTCGTATCACACATTTAATTTGATTCAGTCTTGAGAGACTGAAGGTTTCCTTTCCGTAACGTACTTGGTCGAGTACAAACCATTACTCTACATTACATTACATTACATTACTGGACAGCTCAAACAGATCCTTAGCAATCAAAAGCAATGTTAGAAACGTACTCTTGACTGAGACCCAGTTAAAATTCACAAAGAGAGAATAACATTCGCTCATTCTATTCAATGCCTTAGTTGAGACATTTCCCTATATTTGAGTTGACACAGCGCTCACACAACATTCTGGGAAGCTCTTTAATGCAGCTTCAAGTTCCCTGTCCCATTAAGGCGGGGAACACAATCCTGTTCGAGAACGGAGAGGCAAAGAACACTCAAATGAGCAAACACTATTATCAGGACGCGGGCCGAGGGTGTGCAGATTTCCCTGGAGAGCCCTTCGCCTTAAAAGTGTAGGTCGAATGACCGCTATTCAACACACGAGCCTCCGGCGAGATGTTCGAAAAATTTTCACACGAAATTGTTTTGGAACTATTTTAAGTGCCACTTTCACACTTGCAACTCTCGCCCTCTTAAAATTGTGTTAGCAACATAGTTACATAAACTTTTTTCGCATTCGAGTAAATATAGATATAGGTAGGTAAGAAGTTAAGAACGTTTTACTAATCTGAGCTTATACAACGTGTTAATAAATAAGCGCAAAACCTCATACACTCTAACTGATTTATAACAAAATAATTTGATTGAGACAATAATTTAATTATTTTGATGGTTAAAGTTTAAAGTTATTCGCATTTTAAGTTTTCAGACAAAAATGATTTTTAATCATTTCAGCAATTAATGAAAGCGCTAGCGTGCTCATGGATACAATTTAAGAATCTTGTTTTGGTAGCAAGTAGGATGAGAGTGCCAGAGCGGTGGGTTGAGATCGAGTTCAGTAAATTTTAAATTTTACACACTAATTATTTAATATTTTGACAAAAAAATCCTAAGTTGAAACCATCATAATTCGATTCTGCTCTCGATTCTAAACAAACTACTTTCTAGTTTTGCGTTAATTCTTTAACACGTTGTATGTCTCGTCTACTAACCCCCTTATTAAATTCAACATGGACTTTCATTCCAACTGATTTATATTATATTTTGAAACCTTACACATTCACCTTCCATTCCATTAAACATTTCCATTAAACATCCACGTTTAACTAGTACCGAAACTGTGTCCTGAGTGACGGGGAGTGAGCCCATCGCCACTTGTAATGGGCAGTGGTTACAATATCTACATGCCTCGAAATTGATAAAGCATACAGATTTAGTCACGATGTTTTCCTTCACCGAAAAGCCAGTGGTGTTGTAAATCGTACATAAATTCCGAAAAACTCATTGGTACGAATCTCTTTATATTAGACACAATTCATTTCCTGGCAATATTACAAACGTAGTGATTACTTGTTCAGTGGCAATGTTGCTTGGAAGCTATTCGCATAAAGACGTAGATAGGGAAGGCAAATATACTACGTCCATGCACAAAGAGTTCCTAGTTTTTATAAAATAATAATAAATAAATTCCTAAATTGACAACATTTAATTTAATAAAGGCACCAAAATAAGAAAACCATTTGGAGATTATGTGATATCAAAGCTTATATCAAAATTATCAGATTTTTCTATCCATTATTTCTCGAGTTATTTGAAAAATACTGAAAAATATAATAGAGGTTGAATGAGATTTTATTCCTTTGCCTGCTTGGCTTTTCAATTACATTTGATAGTTTTTATTTTTAATGTTATTGCGGTCAAGGTATCTTAGCCATAAATCCTACGTTTTTCAGAAAATTCAAAATAAAATATCGGTCAAAAATAAAATCGGAAAAATACGTGTCTCTTTTTTTTAACCTATTTTTATATTATTTATTAAAAACAGGTGGTTAAAAAATTTAATGTTGTCAATTCTAATGAGGTAGTCACGAGAACTTGCTCAGAGAGTCACGCTGTATTGTGCTAATATAGGTAATAAGGCCGAGATTCAGAGACGATTTTTAAGTCATAGTTCGAACTCCCGTATGCCAAAATCTATACATTTTCGCCTTACTTAGTTCGAACTAACACTACAAAAATCGTCTGGTATTATACTTAACTTGGCTTGTTTTGCCCCACTAGAGGGCACATCTGACTGACTGCCAAATTAGGCCAGCTTGACAGCAACTGGTCCACCTTGAGGCAACTGACTCCCCATGTATCATACTTATAATAAGTTTAGTATGACTAAATACATACACCCTCCCCGATGATAGGCCTTTGCCCTGCTGTGGGACGTATACAGGGTGTAACAAAACACGCTAGTAATACTTAAGGGGGTGGTTTAGGCCATCAAACTGAACAGCTTTTACTATGGAGCCAACATCGAGAAAAAGTAACAAAATCTCTGTTGTCCCATAAATTTTAGTCGAGTCAGTACTGCAGTTTTGTATAGGACAGCAGATTTTTTTTCTTGATCTTGGCTCCATAGTGAACGTTCTTCAGTTTGATGGTCTGTAGCACCCCCTTAAGTATTACAAGAGTGTTTTGTTACACCCTGGCTGATTATGATGATGATGATTAAGTACGTGTAAAAGAATCCATCAACCCAAATCCATCCATATCAAATAATTTCTAAGTCCACGGATTGTCCTCTATACAGAAAGAATTTTCGGTACTAAACAATTTAATTCGACTTTCGATTGAAACATTGAAATTTGATTTTGAAAAGGGTTAAATGTTTTTTGTGGTGTCCTTATTTGTTAGATACATTTTTAGCTTGACAGATCGGATCGTGAATTAAGTCGAGCAGAAATACAAGATTGTTTCCGTTCAATGGGTCTAATCTCTCAGTTGGGTATTCGTGCTGAAACAATCCTCCTTTATTGGCATTTCTTTATCCAAGTATTTGACATTTTCTTTCGACGGCCTTGAATTTCAGGCAAGACGAGGCAAGATTTTACTATCTTATGTTAGGTAGGTGCCTACTGTTGGTGACACCAACAAAAAATGTAGTAATTAATAAAGTTGTATTTCCGTTTCCGTCTTCCATATTGGTACTGTGCTTGTGCGTGTAATTAACTCTGGTGTAAAAATCACTAAAATAAACCTCCAGTGCTGCAAACAAGACTTTCCTTTACATCGAACCACTCCTACCACCAGAAAAAACTACAGTCCACTAAAACCTCTCCAGCGGAGCCGAATAAAACACCGGTAGGCCACGTTCCCTACACCTACCATGGATTTAGAATGATAAAGGATACCAATCCTCCTTACAAGCATTGAAACACGAAAATTGGCCATAGCGGTCGGTAATGTTCAACCTTCTTTCGTTCGTCGATGTTTCAAACTTTAGGCTTGTCCGTTTCTGTCAGAACAAAAATTAAATAAAAACTCTTTTTTAATTTTCTTCGTTGGATTAGTAAGGGGCAAACCAACAACGACGATGGAAACGTACGAAAGAAGGTTGAACATTATTGACCGCCAAAGAGTATTTTCAGGTTACTCCGCTTGTAAGGCAGTCTGTGCTCCAGGTATAGACAATACCTATTTCCACCTTCCTGGTGCCTACCTACGTGTAGTAAGTTCGGTATGTCGAATAAGACAATTTTACTTCTAACAAAAAACGCGGCGCCCGCGACTTTGAGCGCAAATCGCTTACTTTAAATACCCATAACTTTTGATTGAATGAACCGATTGCCATAAAATAAAGCCTCTACGTTAATCCAAACTAAGCCCTATGCTTTTGTGAAAACCATCTAATTCGTTTCATTAGTTTTCAAGTGATGCATGCACAAACAAACTTACAATCAGATAGGCAAGGCAAATAGGCAAACAGAAAAAAATTCTAAAAATATGTCTCAATGCATTCCATTACGTACCTATTATTATTAAGCCCCCAATTATTATTCTTGCAAATATCTTCAGTGTTACATCCACGCCAAGTTTACAAATTTATTATGTCGATATTGATCTAGTTAGTCTAAAATACATAATAAGTTAATTATAACTAAACTAAAATACTAAAACTTTATTTATTTTTTATCGCCATTTACAAGAACACTGTATATAATCTATAGGGTCGTTTATTTTCTTAAGAATATTATGATAACACCTACTATTCCGCCTACACTGTTCAACAAAAAATCAAGCTGGAAAAAAATCTACTGTTCCGTAGAAAATGTCAATAGGTACTATTATTATTATAGCTATTCGACCCAAACAGAACACCAAAGTTGGAAATAGGACCAGTAGGTATAGGTAGTGAAAGTTGTTCAGTGTGATGGTCTGAAGCGCCCCCTAAAATATGAACGCATTTAAGTTTGATACCCTGTATAGTCAAAACAGTCAAATTTTGCGCCTTATAAATGTGATTATCATCTGCGTGAACAGACTGTATAGGTACAAAGACATTAAAATTCGTTGTAAATATGCAACGATACCCGAAACCCGTTTTATATGCGCCTAGCCATCCACAAGAGCATCTTATTCTCAGCGGGCAGTATCTCCCTGACTTTGACCTTAAATACACATGTAAAACTTTGTACGTTTTGCACAGTAAATTATTAACATTGTGTTCGTGACTTTGTGTAATGAACAGCGAATTTAAAAAAGATTTAATCTTAGCACTAAACAAATAAGTGAGTATTGCAGTATCTCCCTGACTTTGACCTTAACTACACGTGTAAAACTTTGTACGTTTTGCACGGTAAATTGTTTTGTGTCTTCGTGTAATGAACAGCGAACTTAAAAAAGATTTAATCTTGGCACTAAACAAATAAGTGAGTATATGTGACAATAATATTCTTATCGTGTGGGCAAAGCCCTGGTGACCACGAGAGATAGTAGCCGGGACCAACAGCTTAACGTGCCATCCGAAGCACAGAATCATCTTTCTTTTCAGACAATCAGGTGATTAGGCCTGCAATTTTATAACCAACTGGGGAAAACGCACAAAGTGACATATCACCCCCCGTAGGAATCGAACCCACGACCTCCGTGTCGTGAGCCCAATGCTCTTAACCATTAGACCACGGAGGCAGTGACAATAATAAAAAGACAAGACCTAAACAATACAACTATTTCTTCATTATTTAAGTAAATAGCTGTTGCCAGCGACTTTGTCTGTGTTGACTCTAAAAAGTATCTTATGTGTTAATCCAGAACATATTCTATCTGTGTGCCAAATTTCATCCAAATCCGTTCAGCCGTTTTTGCGTGATTGAGTCACAAACATTCAAACATCGTCACAAACATTATTTACTAACTTTTATAATATTTGTAGGATACGAGTATAAAATAAGGGCACGCTTTTGGGGTGTTCGGTAACATTGCTACAACTACCAATACCAAGTTAAGTTAAGAGGATATGTGAAAAAATTGGATTCTTCAAAGCATCATATATCATTAAATACTAACAGTAGGAGTATGATTTGCGGATATGTGTAAATTGAACATATAATTGAAGTTTTGATTAGAGCCAAAACACGATTAAGAGACATTTTCTCGATAGAAAAATAAGCCAAAGTAGTTTCCGTCTTTATCGATAAACGCTTGGAACTGCTAAACGGTGAATAATAGAAACACGAGACTCGATTTAAAAAAAAGAGATTGATATTTTATAAAGTTTGATTAGAGCAGAAATGAACTTACATAAATAGTACAATCACAATTAAATAAAGTTTGTTTTACGCTTGCGTCGTTTCAAACGCGCGCGCCGCCCCATCTCTTTCTCTCGCATCAGGCAGTAATACAGGGTGTCTCAAAAGAAATTTTATATTTATTTAGCTTACTGCGTGAGCGCAACGTATCCGAGGGGCGCGGGGGTTATGTCAATCGGTAGCCTGGCTTTTGGGAATTCAGTCGCTATGGAGCGTTTCTCGGGAGCAGACCGCGCGTTGTGCGTGCGAGAGTTTTACAAAAACGGTGATTCGGCGACTGTAGCGCGTAGAAAATTCTGCAGTATTCGAGGTTTTCGCCACTTAAATGATGCGCCAAGCATTCCTCTCATTCGACATTGGGTTAAAAAGTTTGAAGAGACCGGTACAACGCTAGATAAATCAAAATCCGGGCGACCTAGGTCATCAAGAACGGTAGAAAACGTGGAGAATGTTAATCAGTCTGTTCGTGACGACCCGAACCTTTCAATTCGGAAGCGCGCAAGTGCTTTAAATGTGCATAGATCATCATTACATCGCATCATGCACAAAGACCTAAAGCTGCACCCCTACAAAATTCAATTGGTGCAAGAATTAAAGCCCCAAGATGCCAGTCAGAGGCTTCATTTCGTAAATCAGGTGATTGAGCGATTTTCAACGTTTACCAACATTTTGTTTTCGAATGAAGCTCATTTTCATCTTAATGGCCACGTAAATAAGCAGAACTGCCGCTACTGGAGTGCAACGAATCCAAAACGCAAACATCAGAAACCCGATAAACCGACTTCACTGGCCCATTTGAAAGAAAATATCCGTCACGAAATGGCAGCCATCCCTGAATCCACCTTCCGAGCCGTCATAAGTAATTTTACTGTTCGATTAAATGAGTGCCGAGAACGCGAGGGTCTACATTTAGACGATATCATTTTTAAGAAATAAATCCCCAAAAAGTGTATTTCAATAATTAATAAACATTTTTTCTATATACGGCTTACTTTTTTTTTAATCGATCCACTAAATATAAAATTTCTTTTGAGACACCCTGTATAAGCTATCACACGCCCATTTCGCTTCAATTATTTTTCGACATAGGCCCTTAAGCTCGCCTTTGTACATCACGATTTATTGTAATTTTTGATATTTATAGGTATGTTGTTTTTGTAAACAATAAGGAATCTAAAGTTAAGCATGCAGCGGTAGCAAAGTTATTTATTTATGGATATACAGAATGTTAGAGTGGACAGTTGCATTACTTTCATGGTTGATTGTACTCATAATACTGAACAACTTATACAAAGCAACATAAGGAATATTCGCAAAAGATTATCGGCTTTTCATACAAAAATTACAAACGTATCGAAAGTTTATACTACTATCTTTACTGGGTGTTAGAGTAGACAGTTGCATTACTTTAATGGGTGATTGTAGGTACTCATAAACAACTTTCCCTATGAAACCTATAGGTAATTCGTAAAAAAATTATTGGACTCTCCATACTAAACGCAATTTCAATTTAAGTTTCTTTTTAAAAGTTGGGGTGATTTTTCACTTCTTAAATTAATGCAACTGTTTATCTTAATACCCTGTTTACTAAGTATTTTAAATAGGTAGGTATCTATCTTTTGCTGAATCGATTTGGATGATTTTCGAAATTGTTATTGATAATATTTCATGTTTTAAGATTACAATAGATACATTTTACTAGAGTTTACCCGCGACATCGTCCGCACAAATTATATGTATACCAGATTTTAAGTCAGATCATAAACTATCAAACCAAAAAAGGTTTCATCAAAATCGGTTAGGTTCAGTAGTTTTTGCGTGATACTGTTACAAACAAACAAACAGACAGACAGACAGAAATTCTAAAAAAGGTTGATTTAGAGTCTGCAGGCCTCGCATGCCACCCCCGAGAAAACGATAAAAATCGAGATGTGCCTCCATCTTTATTATTTTACGTATGCCAGAAAGAGCGCGCATGACGTTTTTCTCGTTTAAACGCTTTGTCGTGGGTGGCATGCTAGCCGTGCTGGTAACCTAAAAACCATATCGTAATCTTTTTCATGTAAATATCGTCAATGTAAGTACAGGCACACTTCTGTTACAGTTTTATATTATATATACATATTTTAAGATATGAAACACAACTTTGTAATGATCCTCTATATATCATAATTTTAACAGTACAGAATAACAAAGGCAGGTGACCGGCTATGTCTTTGACAAGAGTAGTGGCAATCACAGGATGCGATACTGGGCTAGGATGGGCGATAGCAGCCAGGTCGGCCCGCGAGGGGCTGGTCACCGTGGCTGGAATGTATCAAGGCACAGACACGAGGGCAGCAAAAGCATTGAAAGATCTGAACGCTCACCCTTACGCTTTGGATGTGACGAAGCCAGAAACGGTGACCGGATTCAGAGATTATGTTAAAAGTTTGCTGATTGACCATGAGGATTATAGTAAGTAGTAGTTTTAAACCAGGAAGCTGGAAATAGGTATTGTCTATACCTAAAGTACAGACTGCCTTACAAGCGGTGAAACATGAAAATACTCCTTGGCGGTCAGTAATGTTCAACCTTCTTTCGTACGTTTTCATCGCCGTTGTTGGTTTGTCCCCTTCTAATCCAACGACGAAAATTAAAAAAAAGAGTTTTTATTTAATTTCTGTTCTGGTAAAAAGGCACAAACCTAAAGTTTGAAACATCGATACGAAAGAAGGTTGAACATTACCTCCAGCCATGACCAATTTTCGTGTTTCCATGCTTGTAAGGAGGATTGGTATCCTTTATCATTCTAAATCCATGTTTTAAACCCACCCACTTTGCGGAGTAGAGAATCTATAATACTTCCTTGATTTATTTATACAGGGTGTATGTGTCGAACAGGGTGCTACAGACCATCAAACTGAACATCGAAATCACGATAAACTTTTTAGCTGTTGCATAGAAAATGCCAATAGCTAAGCTACTCGGGCAAAGAGTATGAAACAGCTGATTTTTTTCCTTATGTCAAAGTTAATCCTATACCTAGTAAATGTTGTTCAGTTTGATGGTCTTAAGTTTACACCATAGGAATAGTATAGAAAATATTGTATAACAAAAATTTTAACCTAGAGATGTACTTATAAGTATTGGGGTTATTTACTTACATAAAACCTTCATAAAACACATTTAAACAGGTATTGTACTAAGTAAGTACATATAGACTAAAACTAAATTATTTTAGTCATTATAGTTTAAAGCATTATTACGTTTTTATTTTCACAAAGTAGGTATCTTGATATAAACTTTACCTATGTAATAAAATAATAGGTATTATGTTTACCTACCCATCAACAATGAAATTTAATAAATAGTCGAATAATTCGTCCAATAGACCAATTATTGGTCTAACCAAATATTACATTTTAAATTAGATCAGAGAAATTATAGTTCCATAAATTGCATCTACAGAAAGAATTATTCTTTTTTCGAAAAAAATTTATCATTATTTCTATTTTTTAGGGTTCCATAGTCAACAAGGAACCTTTATAGTTTCGCCATGTCCGTCCGCCCGTCCGTCTGTCCGTCTGTCCATCTGGCCGTCTGTCCGTCTGTCCGCGGCTTAGCTCAGCGACGCTTAGTAGGTACTAGAAAGCTGTAATTTGACATATTTATAACGCCGACAAACTACTAAAATAAAAAACTTGAAAAATATTTTTTTTAGGGTACCTCCCCTACACGAAAAGTGGGGATGCAATTTTTTTTTCTCGTCTATCCCATGTTGTGGGGTATCGTTGGATAGGTCTTTTACGGCAGTAGTATATATAACGAATTTAAAAGGAAAACTATCACCTCTAAGTTAGTTTTACAAGTTAACGAGTAATAGTCGACTAACTTATAAAATGTATTTTTTAGACTTTATTAGCCGTTGAACCGTAGTATAAAACAAAAAACCCCCTTCTAAGTCCGTATATTGTACCGGGCAACTATAGAACCCTACCCTGCGCGTGGCCCGACACGCACTTGGCCGGTTTTTTTCGAAGTTTCATTACTTTCTCCCAAACATTATTTTGTTTTAGAGCTGTTATCTTATCAAATATGGAGAAGGGTAAAAAGCTTACTGAACTTTTATTTCAGCCGTCATTTCCTTACTTAAGAACTTTTGAAAGCAAAGAAATGTTTAATCATCAAGTTTTGTTCCAGAACTCCATGCTGTTGTTAACAATGCTGGAGTTATAATAATAGGAGACTACGAGTGGCAGACACCGAGTATGGTAGAAAGGACGATCGACATTAATCTCCTTGGTGCCATGAGGGTTGTCTCCGCATTCCTGCCGGATCTGCGCAGGAGCGCTATGGATGTAAATACAGGGGACATAACGAACAAAAAAAGCCGTGGTGGTCCAGTGGCGAATAACCTTGCCTGCCGTGCAGGAGGCGATGGTTCGATCCCCGTCCAGGTAGACTCGTACCAATGAGTTCTTCGGAATTCATGTATGATTTGTAACACCACTGGCTTTTCGGTGAAGGAAAACATCGTGACGAAACCTGCATGTTTCTATCGATTTCGAGGCATGTATTGTAACCACTGTCCATTACATGTGGCGATGGGCTTACTCTCCGTCGGCGTCGCACTGGACAGAGATTCGGTACTAGTGAAGCGTGGATCTTCTGAAGTTTCTGAATATCTCTGACTACCCCCCTCGGGGAATACAGTCGTGAGCATATGTGTGTGTTTGTGTAGATATACAGGGTGTTAGGGTGCAAGTAATAAGTGATACAGTAATGAAAATCAAAACTCTGTATATCTATTAGTTTAAAATATTATAAATATGCGAATCATATTGAATGTGAAAAGCCAGTGGTGTTACAAATCGTACATAAATTCCGAAAAAGTATACAAGTCGGCCTGGACGCTGGACGGGGATCGAACCATCGCCTCCTGCACGGCAGGCAAGGTTACACTGGACGCCACTGGACCACTACGACTTTTTCTGAAGCATTTCTCTTATATCAAAATCTTCATCAGCCTATACTTAAATACCTACATTCATTGATTTACATTCGTTCAGAGAACAGACTACCCTCGTTTGGTAGACTTCACAAGCATCTGAATTTTTTCGGCGAATACAGGTTTCCTCACGATGGTTTCCTTCACCGTTCAATTTACGGCTGCAAAAATCTTACTCCCGCTTTGTGCGATAGTCCCAAAAACTAAGTGCATAGAATTGTTTGTCAAATGACAAGGCTTATCATTCCAGGCCCGATCAAAACCCCGTATAATCAATGTGGCGAGCCACTGCGGCCTGCAGCCGCTGCCTGGTTTCGCGCCGTACAGCGCAAGCAAAGCCGGCGTTCTGGCGTGGACACAGGCTTTGCGGATAGAAAACCGGCCACACGGATTATCTGTCACGGCTTTTGTGCCAGGTAGGTATGACAATTGACAATTGAGTTGATATCTCTCAGTCATCGTGTTGTGTTTTGTGAAACAACTATTTCAGTTTATATGGGCATTCTTTCTCTTGTGTCAAAAGAGTATTAGGTAAGTTTAGGATCCTACTGCAGGTTAAGAGAAGTTTATTCCAAAAGCTACCGATCGCGCTGCATACAAACGAAGTTCCGTCCTATTTTCTATACTAACCAATTAATTTTTTTAAATCACGATCAAGAAACCAATATCTACGCTTTGCATTTATTCTTAATATACTAACACTTTACTACTTTTTATATGGGACCAACATCAAAATCGCGAAAAAAAAATCTGTCCCATACATTTGGCTTGAGTAGGTTTGCAGTTTTGTATGGAACAGCTGTTTTTTTTCGCAATCTCGATGTTGGTGCCATAGAGAAAATATATATATATATATTTTTTTATTCTATATACAACGTGTTAATGAATTAACGCAAAACTAGAAAGTAGTTTGTTTAGAATCGAGAGCACAATCGAATTATCATGGTTTCAACATAGGGAATTTTTTTCAAAATATTAAATATTTTGTATGTAAAATTAAAAATTTACTGAACACGATCTCAACCCACCGCTCGGGCACTCTCACCCTACTTACTACCAATACAAGATTCTTAAAATGTATCCATGAACACGTTAGCGCTTTCATTCATTGCTGAAATGATATCAAATCATTTTTGTCTCAAAACTTAAAATGTGAATAACTTTAAATTTTAACTATTAAAATAATGAAATTATTGTTTCAATCTAATTATTATGTTATAAATCAGTTGGGGTGTATGAGGTTTTGCGCTTATTCATGAACACGTTGTATATATATTTTTTTATTTTCTCAGTGTGACGATCTTTATAGTGTCAGCATATTAAGAAGGACCCTATACAACGTGTTCATGAATAAGCGCAAAACCTCATACACCCCAACTAATTTATAACAAAATAATTCGATTTTAACAATAATTTCATTATTTTGATACTTAAAATTTAAAGTTATTCGCATTTTAAGTTTTGAAGCAAAACTGACTTGCTATCATTTCAACAATAAATGAAAGCGCTATCGTGTTCACGGATACATTTTAAGAATCTTGTTTTGGTAGTAAGTAGGGTGAGAGTGCCCG
Organism: Agonopterix alstromeriana; assembly: GCA_963924505.1. Lineage (NCBI taxonomy): Eukaryota > Metazoa > Arthropoda > Insecta > Lepidoptera > Depressariidae > Agonopterix > Agonopterix alstromeriana. Next base: position 12,557,094 of record OZ004662.1, on the reverse strand, counting down.
AGCGGTGGGTAGACATCAAGATCAATAAATTTTAATTTTTACAAAAAAAATATTTAACATTTTGAAAAAAATTACCTATGTTGAAACCATGATAATTCGATTCTGCTCTCGATTCTAAACAAACTACTTTCTAGTTTTGCGTTAATTCATTAACACGTTGTATAGGTAGTTTCAATGCTAGGATTAATTTAAGATTTGTATGAAAAAATTTGAGCCACGATAACTTTAATAGGTAACTACTAAATATTTAAATGAAATCCGACAATTATGCACTGCACAGATATTGGTTTCTAGATTGTGTAAAAAACAATATTTTTTACTAAATGCTCAAACTAGGATGAATCTTCGTTTTGTATGAAGTGCCAAAGAGGGTAAGAGAAAGAAACTTAAAACATCTTAGAATACCTCCAGAAGCGTAGCGTGGGTTTCTGCCGCCCGGGGCACAGACTGATTTTACCGCCCCCTTATCTTACCTAAAGCAAGCTCGAAATTTTTTTGCACATCGATTCGGTTTGTGGTCCGACATCTTTTAGTTTATCCATGTAACAATAGAAACTTAGAACAAGCGAAGCGAGCTCGACTTTTCTCCACAATACGAATCGGTTTGAGCCAGAGCTTTTTACGTACAAAACATGTCCATAGTAACCTAAGTAAAAGCTATGGATCGAGCGAAGCAAGCTCGACATTTTTAGCACCACGTCCTAGCTGTGGTCAGAACTCTTTAGGATTACGTGTAGGCACGGTAAATAAAACAAAAACTTGTGCTCGACTTTTCTCGGCTCTTCGAATTGGTTATAGTAAGCTCAATCAATCTATATTTTTCGCGAATTTGCCGCCCCTAGTAAATTGCCTTGCCGCCCGGGGCCCGCCCTGCCAGCCCCCTCGCTACGCTACTGGGTACCTAAGTTAAATTAACGGTAATTGATGTTAAGTTAACGCCTTGTTAACTTATCAGACTATGTTTTTAATTTCAGGTGGTTTCGTAGCATCCAGTCATTTGCTATCAAATCAAGCCATCTACGGGGCTAAAATGCTAGACAACCTGAATGAAGAACAGAAAGAAAAATACGAGAAAAGAATCAAAGCTTTAAGTGCCCACCTGCAGTTAGCATCACAACACGCAAGTTTTGATTCTATGAAGGACGAAAACATTATTGAAACCTACGTGAAAGCTTTGACGGATGAAAATCCTAAGAAGATCTATAAAGTAGAAAATTTGAGATACAAGTTTTATTATAATCTGCTGAAATTGCCGCTTCCAGAAGCAACTCACCATTGGCTTGTAAATAAATTCCTAAATTTCCCTGAAATACAGAGTAGCTAAATACCTACCTAGTACCAATCTTATAAAGATTTTTCTGAAATTATCGTCATTTTGTGTATTTATAGCAAGATTCCTGAAACTCCCATGTAATCTAGGTAATGGACGATTTTAGTTTACTAAACTAATGCAAACTCGGATAGTAGCGAAAAGAGCGCGAAATCAACTAGCCAATCGTGGCATGGGAATGAAGGTGGCACATCCTGATTGGTCAATATAATTAATTTTTCGCGCGCTATTAAAATTTGTCAACATAAAAAACATAAAAACATTTGGGAACATAAAAATCGAGTACATGTAGTTACCTACTCGATTTTTAAGTTCCCTTACGTTACTTAAGCGCCTATCAGAGTTGAGTTTCGTTTATTAATACGGACCTAAGTCTCTGCCTACCTCAATGGGACTAAAGCTTGATCTTATGTATAATTACTATCATACGAGTACTATCACCTATTCTGCTTTTGAAGTAGCTGTGAGTACCTACTGGCTGATATGTCATGAAAATAATAGAGTAGCCATTACGATAATAAAGAATAAAACAAGTCTTTTTCTTTTTTTGCAGTTTTTCCCTGTTTTATGGAGCTCTTCCGTTTTAATGTATAAATGAAAGAAACTTGTCACACAAAACAATATTGTCTCCGAATCTCAGGGTCCGTCAGGGTGGGTATCCGTTGACGAAGTAGCTATTTCAAGATTTCCGGTTTATTTTTGTTGAAATTCTCAGTTTCTCTTCGGTTTTTGTTGTTTTTTATTATTTCTCGTTTATTGTTCGTATATTCAAAATAGATACAAAGCCTGTAAGCAAATATAATTTATTATTCTTATTTATTTCTTACATTAATAATTCTGTGGTCTGTGCATATATTTTGTTTATGTTTGTAAGTATACGAAAACAGAACAAAAGTTTTGGTACAAGTTTACTCTACAGAGTAATTTCCATTATTCATCGACATCTATAATTAAATACCTATTCCAACTTCCGAGTCGAAACTTTTGAGAAGAAATGCACGGGCTTAATTTTCTAAATTCGTTTTTCGCGGCTATTGTTCTCATTATGTGGTGGAATTATTATAATAATGTGTCATTAACGGAGAACAATATAGTAATGGTAAGAAATAAAGAAAGGCTAAAACTCCCATGATCATTGGAATGTGTGAACCACCCTCGCATTATAAGAGTTGGGTAAGTATAAACGTTTGGTTAGGTTTAAAGAAAAATATAACTAGAATTACCTTTTACTAGTTCTCATTGCCTTTCCGAAAGGATAAATATCTATCATCTACTCTTTTATGTATTCCATTATTTATTGATCTGAAGTATTACCGTTTTCACGATACAGTGAGAAGAAAAAACTTTGATAAAAACTAATTTCTTGTACGAGAACCCAAATTTTAACTTTTTGACTTATTTATTATTTGCTAGCAAATGCGCCATAATTACGCATATTCTGAGAAAATTCCATCTGTCACGGTTCAAACGTTACAGCCTTAAATAGGTAGGACGGACGGACAACGTAGGCTTAGTAATAGTGTCCCATTTTCACCCATTGGTTACGAAACCCGAAAAAAAGTATCTAGAGCCGTTAAAGATGCTATTAAAAAATCTTAACTGTAACTGTCTGTCAATGTCGGTTTGGCGCCATTGCTCTTGCTGTGTTTCGTCATATTTGAAATTCGTAAAAAAATGGTTTTAGTGATATTTGTGACATAATTTCGTGCGGATTGTGTACCAAACAGTTGCGTAATGAGACCGACGTAACAGGAATCTTAAATAAATACGATAACAGAAAATAAGTTTTGGTTCAAGTTAACTCGTACATGGTAATTTAGGCCGCAACGCGCGAGCTTACGAAATCGATCACAGATTCATCGTCATCTATCATCCCATCATCAAAATAAAGAATATAAAGAAAACAAACGAATAGCTCAAAAGGACTAGTATCCAAAGCCGTTAAAGACATTCTAAAATAAAAATAAAAAACCTGTCTGTCACTGTCAAATTAATTTCGTTTCGACTTTCGAGTTCGAGTTTCAGCGGACTTCTGTGTTCCGAAATTCACGAATTAACTAAAAATAGCAAATAGATTCCTTTGTTGTATAAAGTAATTAGGCTATAATTAAATCTGCATCCTTTAAAACCAAGAACTGTGCGGCTGGATTACAATGGACGTGCAATTTGGTCCTAATTCTGTTGACGAACCGGTATGTTTCTATTCCGTATTTTTACTATTATTGTTTACTTTATTTACCTACAAGAACATATATTACCGTTTTAAATATCATTTTATGTAAACTTAACACATTTCCAATAAACTATCTTAATTGGAAAGAACTGGTTTTATGTGTTGAAAGAGGTTAGATTTGGAATATGTTTTTCAGAACCTGCTTTACAAATTACAAAGGAAAATCAAGGTTTTCAACACTGTTAATCCATTGTCTAATCGTGGTTACAACCTAGTGGCCAGCAGTAGCAAGTATGGATGTGTTTTCATTGCCTCCCCGGAAGGAACATTGTCAGGTTAGTAAGACTGTTTTTTTTATATTTTTTATTTATAATTAATGGACTCTTACTTGTGCGCTAGCACTGCATTTCCGCCAATGTCAAGTAGTTTATGGGAATATCTATCCCAAGAACAAGAAGAGATTGAGGATTGCAGAGCCTCGTGGTAGTCAAAAACGTGATGCGCGAAAACCATGCGAGACAAGTGCTCGGGTCAGAACCTGCAACATGACTGTTGTTATGTGTTATTTTACTGTACAAGGTTGAAAAAAGAACACAATACCGCAGGTCCGGCATTCTATAGAACGTTTTCGAATTTCGAAATGGCATCTGCACATGCGCACTTTGTGCAAACTGTCCATGACATTGCGTGTAGGGTTGACAGCAGCGCTTTGCATTCAACATTTCATTACTTTTTATTGTTCATTCTGTTATTAAAAAGCTTGAGCTAAATTAAGTTAGTGAGCTAGATTAGTACTTGAGCTAAAGAATTACTGCAAATGTGAATTTAGCATTATTTTTAATGTTTTTATGCACTGAAAAGACATAATTTTATGTTGTCTCACCTGACTGCATTCCCTTGCTCACCTAAAGTGTGAGGTGAGGTGGGGTATATGAAGTGGAGGGGGGGGGGGAGTGACCGTTTTGTATGTAGAACTATAATTATACTAACCTAACCACTCAGGTGCGTGCGTACCCCAAGTCTCTGTTGACTTAGGGTACTGCCCGCAGGCAGAGCGGGCCGAGACGCGCTCCTCCCGCGCCCCGCATCCCGCGCACGATAGACCTGTCGCGACCCGAGAGCGCGCTCACTATTATTATTATATTCACTTTGCCCGTACACAACAAGCGGATCGACCCTTCACGACAAAAACTGTTAAATCTCAAAAACAATTACCGCTGTAACAAAATACTTACGGAAAGCTTGATAACAACAGAATTAAATTATATTTCTATGTAGAGTACAGCCACTAAATTAAGGCTTAAAGTTAGTCCATTGAGACTGGAGTCCCAAATATGAAGCTGTGAAACCATGTTGTTTGTTGATCCGTAATCTTGACATATTTTACATTATTTTCATTTTGAAAAATTTTTGTGATGCTGAACTTTGAATTTTTTTTTTCCATTTATTCAATGTTGGTGTGGTTTATTTCATTCATTTTGTATTACAGAACCATCCATCCACAGTATTTTTCCCACCAATATCAGCGAGGCCACCATAGTCGCCTTGACATTCAAAGCAACAAATTTTTGGGTGACTGTAGTCACCCGGAAGTCCATGTGGATATACAGTTCTCATTTTCAATAAATTCTTTACACATAACCAATCAAAAATATCTGAATGCCTAGAACATCAAATGTATCTACACAGTCAGTATATAAACATCTGAGCAGTTTAGGAAAAACGACCTTACTGCGTTGTTATATATTTTAATTTTAAATAATAGTTATTATTGAAAATTAGCACTGCTGAGAAATATTTGAACACCTTGTATGCTACGGTATATCTGATGGCGACTGTACCATAGTAACAGGTCTTTAGGTTTTGCTTTCCTATAAGTTTTTCTGAATATTTGATATGACACATACATAAACTCATGACCATAATTACTAATAAATGTTATATTATTGCAGTATACTACTTGAAGCAACTGATAGAGAAAGAATGTGAGCCGCAACACTTATTGGTGAGACTGCAGGAGAAGCCGACTCACATCGCCGTGAGCTGCGACCTGGAACTGTTGGCCGTCACCGGAGGACAGCTGCTTTCCGTTTACAAAATCACAGACTTTCAGAATCTGGTACTTTAACATACAATATAGAAATCTAAAGATCTATTTTTTTTAAATATTAAACAACTTGTAGATGATAGTGGCTTAAACTCTTGTATTTATGCATTATTTATAAATTTATGATTTAGGATTATGTGAAATTCAAAAATATCATCTTTGTATGGTTTTTCACACAAACCAATAAGTTAAAATCACCGAGCATAAGCAATACATCTGCATAGAATTTTACTCAAAATTATGCTCTAATTGATTTGTCCAAATAGATGTCCTTTATGGACCCAATCAGAGCTTGCTATCCTGCCTACACCTTACCACATTTTGACGATTTTGTTTTCATAAAGCCGTCGATGAAAGCATGTCTTTAATTTATGAGTCTGTGGGTTTCCATGATATTAATCAAGTATTTAATCTGGGTTTATATTAGTCAAAACCCAGAACTGCAAGCTAAAAATCCACTTTCAAGAAGTTTATAATTATAATTCATTTTTCTTTCAGAATGTCTCACCATCAGTATGCATAAAGTATGATGTAAATCCATCAACATTTGTATCAGCATTGCAATGGAACCCGTGCATTCCTGACACCATTGCCATAGCATTCTTTGATGGCACTCTACTTGTCAGTCAGGTTTCCAGTTCTCAGGTGAAGAAAGTGCAGTCTAGGGCGAGGTGAGATGCTTTTAATTATAAGTTCAAAATTTACTTACCAAAATTCATAATTCGGTAACCAATTATGAAGCAACTTATGAATGAATGAAATATACTTTATTTACACCAAAAGCAAAATACCATACACAATAGGAAACAAAACCATTCATACATAATTACATCAAAGTCATTCATAAGTTCCTATTTTAGTGTATTACTTTGTTGGCTGGCAGTTCTTAATAAATAAAATAAAAGAACAGTTTGTGTTTATACTAAACCACAGTATAAGAATGAGATACTATGTACAGTCGCCATCAGGTATATCGTAGCATACAAGGTCTTCAAATAGGTCTGAGCAGTGATAATTTTCTATAAATTCAATTCAATTCAATTATACTTTATTTTTTATAGTAAATGTTACCAATTATATCTAAACATGTATTTTGTCATAAATATCGGAACAACTTATTTTCAATTATTTCTTTATTATGTTATTTAAAATTGAAATGTAAAACAATGGAGTAAGGTCTTTTTTCCTAAACTGCTCATGTTTATGATCACCCTGGCTGCGTCGGCAAATTTGATGATGTAGGCGTTCAGGTAAAGAAATTATTGAAAATTAGAAATATTTGACCACTTTGTTTGCTGCCCTCATAAACCCCAAATTTTCCTCACACCCTTGGTGTTTTTAATTTTGTATGTTTATTTAGTCACAGTTATTATCTATAACTTTACTAACTTTATTGTTCACAACTAGGGCATGGACCTATCATGGTAAGGTCGTACGGCCCTAGTCCAACATGCATAATGGATTGGTGGACTAAATGTATACAGGGTCCAACTTAATATGCTAAAGGTTTTTTAAGAGGATGATCAGACCATCAAACTGAACAACGTTAACTATAGAACCAACCTCGAAATTGCGATAAATAAATCCCATACATTTGGTTGTGTCATATCAGTAGACCCATTCATCATGTTGGTGTCAGAGATTCATTTGGGAGAAGGATTCCCGTTTTCAACTTTGGTCCCATAGAGAAAGGTTTTCAGTTTGACAGTCTGATCATCCCCTTAAAAAACCGTTAGCATATTAAGGGCTCTTTATCTATTAGACTTAAAAGGAAACTCACGGAATGGCTTCTTGACAAATGTTTTTACTCAGTAAAGGAATTTTTAAATGAAGGTTGTGATTTTTGATAATTGTATTATTACATAAATTAATATTAATTTGATAAAATTATGATAATAACTAAGATTGTAACCTATCCTAAACACAGTCTTTATACTACATTAATATATTATGCTTTTAATATTTCTAAATAAATTTGGCTTTCTGACATTGTAAAATATTTAATAAAAATTATATGACATTGAATGCCTTGAAGAGGCAGATTGTTGTACCACAAATTAATTATACCATCCTAGGTAACGTGTGCAATTAACAATGAATAAATGAATTATGAATTAACATATGCAGGATCTCTCACAATGTTTTCCTTCAACATTTCAGAAGACTCTGCTTTCTCGTATGCTAACTTGTTCTGTATTTTATTTAACAAAACCCAAACTTCACAGATGCATATGTTGGAGTCCGAAAGGCAAGCAGCTGGTGACAGGCAACAGTGACGGCACTCTATGCCAGTACAAACCCGACCTGACTCCCGCTAAGCTGGTCCCAGCACCGAACCTGTTTGAAGGAGCGCCGGTCGAAGCTCTAGCCATTTACTGGATATCCACCTTTCAGTTCGCTGTGGTGTATAGGAATGCTGCTGATAATAGTCGACCAGGTATGTGTTTGTAGGATTCCACTGCTTCCAAGGCGTCCTCTCACGATTAAGGTTGAAAGGGAGCGGGCCATACTCCATCACCTCGGGCCAGCACGCCTAATATGATTTCTCTACACGCGCCTTAGAAAATAACCCGTTCCCGCGCTTTTCGGAGAGCGAAAGCTGCGCTTGCCACGAAAAGTTGTATGGAATAAAGCCGAGTCGTGCGCAAGAAGATAAATCATGCTAGACGTACTGGTGCAGATTGGTGGAGTCTGAGAATTTTTAGGCATATCAGAGATATTCTGAAACCACATAACATCCACGTTTCACTAGTACCGAAACTCTATCCAGTGTGACGGGGAGTGAGCCCGTCGCCACTTGTAAAGTACAGTGGGTACAATACATGCCTCAAAATTGAAGCATGCTGGTTTCCTCACGATGTCGACCTGGACGGGGATCGAACCATCGCCTCCTTCACGGCAGGCAAGGTTACTCGCCTCATAGGCCTTATAGGCCTCTGACGTGGCTTAACGAAAAGCTAGTAACCGCCATCTGTCGGAACGATTCGGGACCTACTGCCTAGCGTACCTTTGAAAGCACGGGGACACTCTAGGGCTCGAGATGAAATACCACTAAAATGGTTTAGTCACCCATCTAAAGACTAACCAGACCTGACGTTTCTTAACTTCGGTGATCGTATTCCATAGAATAGATTAATATGTACAGTATTTACAGTTATTAAAGTCCGGCCGCTGAAAGATTGCGTTTGACAGTTACCATAAAATTGTAAAAAACGGAATGAAAATATTGTTTACCTGTGCTCACTCTAGTACACAGGGCACTAGCTGCCCTTTTAAGTTCAAAAAGCTACTAAATAATGATCGGCATTTATAGTTTTCATTCAGTTTTTTACAATTTTATGGTAACTGTCAAACGCAATCTTTCAGCGGCCGGACTTTAGCGTTAACTCTTATTTCCACTAGCCACATTCTTGAATTTGTACTAAGATACCGGCGTTAAGTTGTAATGACATGAGTTAAAATATTGTATTTTTTCAGCTGTAACTATAGTGAACACCCCAAAAGCTGGCCAGCCGACGTGTTTCAATTACGAAGATATTTGCTATAGCATGGGACCTAACAGACCTTGGTATTATTATCTTCAGGGATTGGCGCAATGGTTAGTTATTGAAATTACTTAATTAAATCGTTGTTTTTCGAAAACGATTAAAATACATAATCTCTATTTACAACACAGACTGTAAATGAAAGTTACGAGTTTCCAACTTGTCAAATCAGCAACTCAACTCAACGCAACAACCTTATCGAACTTCAGAAAGCGTGCTTTGTAGGAAATTTTTTACTAAATAATGAATAGTGAAGTGACGTCATTGTTTTTTGTCGTCGTTTCGATATTTTAAATCCAGTTATTAAAAAAAGTATTAACTATAGAACTACTGAAAATGTGAGTTTAACATTATTTTGAAACGTTTTTAAGATAAAACAAAAATTTATTGTATGCAGTCAGCTCCCCAATTATTCATTCTTTGTTAGGTAAGTATCTACATTTTTTTTTCTTTTTCAGGAATATGATATTATGTGCATCATCAAATGGCATGGAAATTGCGACTCTTGGATCTGCAGACGGAGCCAGCTGGTATCAGTGGTGTCAGGTAATCTTGCCCGAATTTCATCTGTAATGTTTACCGTTCTATCGCTTTGGTCAAAATTGTTTTATAAAATACTAGCCTTTACTTCGTCCGCGTAGATTACCCCTTTAGGGGTCGATTTTCGAAAAACCATGCTCTGTAGAATATAATATTTCATGTTTCTATATTCAGTGTTTTAGGTTGTGCCTTGTAAATTCTCTAAATTGTGGTAAAAACCGCTTCAAAATGTATTGCGTATTTTAAAAGAAATAAGTGCACAGACAGACATACATAACGATTTTGTTTTAAGCTATTTAGAATTATATTCTGAGACAGCAAAATACTGCATGTGGTAGAATTATGATGTGATATACATATCGAGAGAAGAAATTCAGTAGGTAGGCCACCAGCACATTGGTTCTGATTTTCACAAAACTTTGACCAATGATGCGATAAAAAGGAGTGTTATGCCCAGCAGTGGGTGGATGCAAACTAATTTGATTGATGATATACCTCTAAATATCAGATTTTGAAGAGTAAGGGCCTTTTACCACTTCCGCATAAGTAATTGTTAGCTTATACAGGGTGTAAGAAAAAGTATAATTAACCTTTAAACCACATGATCTACCTATCTAACTGAACAACTTTTACTATCATGTCTACTAAAATCTGCTGTTCCATACTAAACTGCAATGCCTACTCGACTCAAATGTTCGAAAGAGCTATTTTTTTTGTTCTGACAGGTTTGCTCCCATATTAAAAGTTGTTAAGTTTGATGGGTAGAGTATGTGGTTTAAAGATTAATGATACTTTTCCTTACACCCTGTATAACAGATAAATTGACATATCTTTCATACGAAATATGTCAAACGATCTGTCAAATAAGCTAATAATGACTTATCCAGAAGTGGTGAAACAGGCCCTGAGGATATTATATCTGAGCTACCTAATGATTATATTTTTGCAGACCGATGAAGCAAGACCAGAACTGCCACTAACTGATAAGAAGATAGAGAACTATCCTGTTGGAATATGCATCGACACCAGCGCCCTGCACCAGCTGCCTTGGGGTTTGTTTTACCTGTGTTCCCTCTTTAGCTTAAACGGTTTAGTGCGAACCGACAGTACTTGACACAATGATGAACCTAGAAAGGAATAATATTGACTTATACCTACATAATACATACAGGCTCCAACTTAATATCCAGAATATCTTAGAATCCAGGAACATCGCACTTTATGGTTTTAGATGTATTTTGTTGACAAAAGCCCTCTCAGCAAAAAGAATGGTGGTCCGCTTCGAACTGAGCATCATAGGCCGCGCCCGTGACTTCATGACCTAATATAATGGCGACAAAACTAATTGCCTTGCGACTCCTCCGCCCCTGTCTGTCCTCCGTGGACTGGGCATATGATGTCGATTTGTTGTTGGGTCCAAATGAAAAGGTTTTGGGCCATGCACCAGCTGCCTTGGGGTTTGTTTTTTCTGTGTTCCCTCTTTAGCTTACTAATGGAAGGATACACGGACAGTTAATTAAACGGTTTAGTGCGAACCAACAATACTTGACACAATGATGAACTTAGAAAGTAATAATATTGACTTATACCTACATAATACATATAGGGTCCAACTTAATATGACACTTTTTAAGGGGATGATCAGACCGATAAACTGAAAAACTTTCTCTATGGGTCCAAAATCGAAATTTCGGAAAATAATCAGCTGACCCATACATTTGGCTAAAGTAGGTTTGCAGTTTTGTATGGAAGAGCTGATTTTTTTTTCTCGATTTCGATTATGGTGCCATAGAGAAAGTTGTTCAGTTTGACGGTCTGTTCATCCCCTTAGAAAAGTGTCAGCATATTAAGTTGGACCATGTATATCACAGTAAATATCGTCAAAAACTATCTACCTTCTGGTCTACTGCCGACGTTTGTCTCACTGACCATGTGCTATTCAGATGACTGAATATGCAGTGGGGGATTTTCTGAAAGAAATTAAAAAGACAATAATAGTTCTAAATGACTCGATGGATGGCGTTGATGAGAGATGGATGTGCAACCTTGCTGTTAATAAAATAGTATTACATTTTAATGTATGAGCAGGATAACACCACGTAGGCACGTTTGAGGCCCGGAATCCACCACAGCGGAGCAGAAATGTGTAAACTCAACCAATAATTAAAATATCTTGATTCTTACAAGCGAGGATAATTGAGCGATCGATTAGTTGATTTTACGCAGCTCCGCTCCGCTCTGATAGATTCTGGGCCTTATTTTCTATATACTGCGCAAAGCGAGCCAGTAGTCCTGGTATCATGTTAAATATTCAGAAAGCTTATCACTCTTGGCCATACAATTATTTATTAGGAACTGATAAGAGACTAATTCCTTTCTCATACTGATAAGTCATATTCATATCTTATTTAATGCATATGCTCACGACTATAGACCCCGAGGGAGTAGTCAGAGATATTCTGAGAACTCAGAACATCAACGTTTCACTAGTAGTACCGAAACTCTGTCCAGTGTGACGGGGAGTGAGCCCTCACAACTTGTATTGGACAGTGGGTACAATACATGCCTCTAAATTGAAGCATGCGGTTTTCGTCACGATGTTTTCCTTCACCGAAAAGGCAGTGGTGTTACAAATCTTACATAAATTCCGAAAAACGAGTCGGCCTGGACGGGGATCGAACCATTGCGTTCTGCACGGCAGGCATCGTTACTCTACTAGACTACCACTTGTTAAAACCATGAATATTGACTTTTCCAGGTGAAAATGACACCCTACCCCACATGCCACTCCTGCTCGTGGTGTCGCAATCCGGTCTCCTGACTGTATTCAACGTTATCAACTTGAATAAGAATGCTGTCCCGATCTGCGCACCTCCGCAACATTTGGCGTTGCCGGCTGATGCCTTAGTCAGGTATGGTTGAAAAGATTTATGGCTTTCCAATGCAGTGGGATAGTCGGGGTCCTTTCCTTTGAAAATAGACTGCATAGAACTCTTTTGTTTGAGACAGACTGGGCCATGGAAGACAAAAAGGAGCGGAGATGTCGCAAAGCAATATTTCTATCAAAGAATTTGTCGCAAAACACGGGTGCGAAGGTTCCGCCCCTAAAACCGAATCCAGGGTCGTTTTAGATGTATTTTTTTTTACAAAAGCCCTCTCAGCAAGAAGATTGGCAATCCCCTTCGAACTGAGCATCATAGGCCGCGCCCACTGTGACGTCATGACCTAATATAATGGCGACAAAACTAATTGCCTTGCGACTCCTCCGCCCCTTTCTGTCCTCCGTGGACTGGGCATATGAAGTCGATAACAGCTCCAAATATAAAGGTTTTGGGGACAAAAAAATTCAAAGTTATCGTGGCTCAAAGTTTTCCATACAAATATTAAATTAATCTATGTAATTTAACGGAAATCTGACAAATTATTTTACACAATTGGCAGCGCAATACCAGGTGAAGCACCGTCTCAACCTGCTCCTCAACCAGCTGCTCCAGTTCCGGTAGCACAACCAAAGGTATGTTCCCTTTAGCTACTACCTTCTTGCACTATATTCCATTTTCCATTCAATATTAATTTGTTTTAATGGAGTCAGTATCAAGCCAAACGCAAGAAATCTCCAAGTCCAGTCACGAATCATACGGCCTGACAGCAACTCCGATAAAGCAAATTAAAGTTATTATAGATGAGGATTTTAAAGTCGTTGGTTCTTTTATTATTTTGTACTTTTTAGTTTTCAAGTCGACTTATATTGATTGTTAATAGACAAATATGTCGGCTTGTCAAGTTTATCAAATAGGCCCCAGGGTCTTGCGTTTATTAATTGACAAGTTGGATATTGATGGCCCTCTCAATATGAATCACTTTATACTTTCAGCCGCAACCAGCTCCTCAGCCCGTGCAGCCGCAGGCCTTCGCCCCTCCACCGACGCAGTTCAGTCCTTTACCAACGAGTGCTCCGAGCAAACCAATCAGTTTCCCACAGCCGCAATCTGCTCAGAGATTCGGGGCAGGTAACAGATAACAATATATTATTTTCGAACATGTTACGTAACATATTTACGACTATATTCTCCAAGGGGGTTCTAAAAAAATATTCTAAATTATATTAATACATATCTGTCCACAGGCAGTGAGCCCTTCGCCACTTTCAATGGCCTTGAAAGTTTATAAAAAATTATGCTGCAATCATTTTGTTGTTTTCCTTCACCGGATAGTCAGTGGTGCTACAAATCGGACAACAGATTTTAATTTTCAATAAATAATTTTCGGAATCTTCGCTATGAGAGATTTATTTGTTACATGTATCTTGTATAGGGAAAGTTTAATCGGTAACACTTATACAGCTTGCTTGTAAATACAAGCGACAAAAACTAAAGTACCTGCCTACAATAGCTAAATTGATACGATCGAGAGATGAACTTTTGTGTGGGTGGACGCGGAAGTCTCAATCTGAACACCGTAATTTACCTGGCCAAACATTTTCACCATGATTATTCATTTCTTTCAGCGCCAACAACTCAAATGCCAGAACAAAAACAATCAGAAGTGAAACCTGTAGCAGTGCCCCAGCCTCAACCCGCACAACCTGTGGTAATTTTTATTTTATTTAAGAAAATAGTAATGACCCCGCTACCTGCAAAACCGGGGCTCTGTTCTCGTCCATTTAAGCTACAGAACCGAGCCTACTACGTCAGGGAACAAAATTCTTCAACCTATTCCGTCTTGTATAGTAGGCTTGGTAGCTTAATTGGACGAAAGCAAAGCCCCGATTTGGCAGGTGGCGGATTCAAGTCTCATCTGAGACTTCGTTTTTCAATCTTTAATTTGATTTGGCTGTAATATTTTTATAATCAAGAGTTAAGTCGTGACTTCGTCCGCACAAATTATATACCAGATTTTAAGTCAGATCATAAGCTATGAAACAAAAGTTTTATCAAAATCGGTTCAGTAGTTTTCGCGTGATGCTCGCACAAACAAACACACAGACACAAATTATAAAAAAGGTTGATTTGGAGTCAGGAACACCTAAAAACCATGTCATCTTTTTTGTAAATATCTTCAATGTACAGACACTTCTGTTACAGTTTTATAATATTTAAGATGATTAGAAATATGGCTTCTAGTTAAAACTTGAAGTGTCTACCTCTTTTTGGTATGGTGTTAACTATTTTTTCACAGGCCCAACCAAAGCCAGCGCCCGCTCACAAATCAGCGGAATCAGCGAAGGCACAAGAAGTGAATGCGGCCCTCAAGGCGGAACAAGAGAAGATGAACAAGCTAAAAGCTGACCAGGAGTTAAAGAGCATGCTAGTCAAAGAAGTTAACGACTTTCAAATGGAGCTTTATAAGTTTGTTGTAAAGACACGCGAAGTACAGAACAAGGTATTTTGATCTTATTGTAGAATTGTTAAGATTGTTATTTAATTGCTAAGCTGGTTAACAAACCTCACGATCTAGAGAAAATTACTTTATGAAGGTATCAGCCAACGCAGTAGTGGTGTCAAGTCACTGAATGCAAGCGATTTAAATCGTTTGCTTTAAGGAAATTTTGACTATTCTGCAAGAAAATAAGTGTGAATAAAAATGATAGCGCGATTTAATCCCTCAAATTTCGATTGGTTGAGTAAAAGATAAAGCCTCACCAGAAAAACAAATCGCCTGCGCCAAGTTGCGGAAAATCATTGTAACTATTTTTGGTACTTGCAGGGTAGCGCCCCCAAAAGCTTCTTTTTAATTTATATTTTCTGACTTTACTTTCTAGAGCAGTTCAGTATTCTTTTGTGAAATGACAATCTTCTACCGTATTTTTCCAAGCTATTAAACTTGATTTTAAATCATTTGGTTGCATATAGATTATATGCATGCATAATCTGCCTCCGTGGTCTAATGGTTAAGAACATTGGGCTCTTGACACGGAGGTCGTGGGTTCGATTCCCACGGGGGACTCCTAGTGATATGTCACTTTGTGCGTTTTTCCCCAGTTGGTTAGGACATTGCAGGCCGAATCACCTGATTGTCTGAAAAGAAAGATGATTCCGTGCTTCGGATGGCTCGTTAAGCCGTTGGTCCCGGTTACTATCTCTAGTGGTAGTAGTCGTTACATAAAAACCACGTCAGAGGCCGTAAGGCGGTCTGGAAAAACTCTGACACCAGGGCTTTGCCCACACGATAAGAAGAAGATGTAGATTTATAATTGCGAAACCTTTATTTTTTTCACAGCTTCAAAATGACCTGAACGAAATCGACTCAAATTTCAACTTCCAGTCATTGGACACAGAGCAACTAAAGAAAGAATGTTGTATGGAAGATTTGCGATCGGCCATCATACAACTGAAGTTTGAGCTCGTACGCGCCTGCGCCGTCGTGGCCGAGGCTCGCACGCATGCTGAGTAAGTTGTTAAAGAGATTAGCTGGTTCTGCCCGGTGCAATGCTGCACTCGCTTCTTTTCACAGAGCAAAGAAATCTTGCATTGATGTTCATGAAAGTACGCCTATCAAGGGTCCTTCTTAATATGCTGACACTTTTTTAAGGGGATGATCAGACCGTCAAACTGAACAACTTTCTCTATTGGGCCAACATCGAAATCGCGAAAAAAAATCTGCTGTCCCATACAAAACTGCAAACCTACTCGAGCCAAATGTATGGAACAGCTGTTTTTTTTCGCGATTTTGATGTTGGTCCTATAGAGAAAGTTGTTCAGTTTGACGGTCTGATCATCTCCTTAAAAAAGTGTCAGCATATTAAGAAGGACCCTGTATACATGTAATTTTATGCAACTTCCCAAAACATCAAATTCGTAAAATCATTGTTTCTCAATTATTTTATCGACAAAAAGACCCGATTTGGTAGCACCTAACTCGTAATAAATATTCCACCTTTTTGAAAGGTCACTTTTTTATCTAATTGAAATATAGAAAATAATGTCACACTTAACCTCGAAACCCGTTTTTAAGATCATTATAGACAAACACTAGGTGTCGGCTTTGACTAATTATTAGAAGGACTAGCCTTGCGGTAGTATTTCCCCTCTGCCACGGTATAAGCACAATTGATCTTGTGCATTTACATTCAATTTTACACCTTATCACTAAACGAGACAGCCTATAATTGCGAAATAATAAATTCGAACTTAGAACGTTTGGGGTTCACACGAGACTACTTTTCATGATTTTTGACATTCAAAATTAGAATCTAAAGTTATGGGGAATAAAATCCAAAGTTGCGGATTTCATGTTACCTCGCCCCCCGCATAAAGTGGCAGAAATGTTTGTTAGTAGAATTACACGCGTACCCAGTCCACATATAAATAGTCAAAGGGTGTCGGTGCTCAGGGTGTCTGTGGGTGCTGACTGGTTGACAGTCATAATCTAAAATTTAAAATTAATTCCCGTTTTTACTGGCATTGGCGTCCCTTCTGGCTGTAGCCTGTGATGTATGTGTAGAATTAGTTTGATTTGTTTTTAGCTGTCAATATTGTGGGTAGGTTAGTCTCGCAATAAACGTGTGTTCCGCTGCTCCCGTGTGCCTTATCTTTGATAGCCCAAACTCAATTTTAGCCGTGCTACAGCCCAAAGATGGGCCAATACTTTATCAAGATCAGGCTTATTATAATCGTATGTACTTCACAGAGCTAAAGACCTGCATCAGTGGACGCAAGCGGATCCTCTGACTACCAAACGAGTGGCCTCGGTCAAGAAGCTAGCTTACTACGTACAAACACAACTGGAACAAGCCCATAAGGCGCTGGACTATAAGTGGGTTGAGATGTCAAAGGACCAACAGTATAGCAAGTAAGTACATGAGCCAAAATAGCAGCCTATCTATAAGGTCCAACAAAACTAGTATAAACTATTTTAATGGGATGATCAGACCATTATACTTTCTCAATAGGACCAATGTCGGAATCGCGAAAAAAAATCTGCTGTTCCATACAAAACTCCAAACGTACTAAAAAGGTTACTATAAACTCGATGATTATATGAATGACCATACTTACACTATGTAATTCAATATTGTATTTGTAATTGTAAAAAAATTTGTTTTGTTTAAAAGTTTTGTTTTGTTTAAAAGATGTGTGTTGTAGAGTTTCTGGCCGCATCTTCTCTACAACGGAAAACCCTCCGACGCTATCTAAGTATGTGATATTAATTGAATAAAATTTCAAGTTGAGTTTGCCCCAAATGTAAGGGACAACAGATGTTTTTTTTCGCGATTTCGATGCTCGACTGATAGAAAACTTGTTTTATGGTCTGTATTGTTTCCATTATCCATTGAAAACGGAGATGTGCTTATTACTGTGGGCTTTTATCTGTCACATTGAACATAATTTGGGCACTGCTAGTGAATAAGGAACTACATTAACAAAGTCTACGAAGTTATAACAACCCTTTTTTGCATCGGGGGTTAAAGATAGAACTAATATTGTTTCAGGCCGGGCCATCGCATGATACGCCCTATCCTAGATGACGTATATCAGCCGTTAGTGAAACAGCAAGAGATATTGAGCCGCCAGCAAGCTGTGTTGCGTACATTGCGAAACACGCTCAAGGAATGCGACACTTCACCCATGTTCAAGTCTACTTCACTTCTTAGAAGTACTCCTTTTAGGAACAAGTAAGTTTAACCACAGAATAAATACTAGTACAGAAGAATCACTTCGAAAACAGATTTAAATAAATATTTACTCTCTCTGCACGGCAATAAGGTGCAAAATTATTCGCACCCGTCCTATCGTATAATTTGCGAATAACCTACCAACCGTCACAAAGGGCGCGCGTGCAAACAAAAATGAACCTAGTCATTGGACATGAAAGCTTTCTTTACATAGTCTCCCTCCCTCTTTCATTCTTTCACGTGGTCAGCGTGACATTGCTAGGGTTTTCAAGTCTCGCATTGACTACTCACAAAATGGCGGCAAGTCTACTGAGATTTGACCAAGAAGTGTACACGATATACCTAACCTATTGCCATTCATCGGCCGTCAAGCGTACCTGAGCTGTGGAGTGAGACAGGCCTGGTTTAACTTTCAAAGTCGTAGGACTTTGACACCCATATAAGAGACACCACCTAATCATAAGAAATCAGTGCTTGTGTAGTCAAGCACTAGTATCTTATGGTTGGGTAGGCCAGACGGACGTACGGACAACGTAGACTTATGAATAGGGTCCCGTTTTCACCCTTTTGGTTCGGAACCCTAAAAACAAATATCCTTTGAGATATTCGTATTTACTTCCCGCCGACCATACCCGTCCTTCGCACCGCGCCCCGCCTTCTCACCACTTTGTTATTGCTAAACGCGACGTAATGACTGTGACGTATATTAATATTGTCATTAGCCGTACGCGTAGCTATAGAAACATTTAGAAGCAGCTAAAATAAAAATTTAAAAAAAAAGATAATCGATAAGGTTTGAAATCGATTCTTGTCTCGATTCTGAATTCTCAGTTTTATGAAACTGAGAAAAGAGTTTAAAAATAAAGTATGTGCCAATTGTGTCATTCATGAATTTTAAAATGACTTTCAGGTTTCCGAGAATAGGCCTAGAATTAAGAATATTTCAAAATTTTGACCACCTCGCTCCTTTAATTACTTAGGTTATCGTACCTACGAAAGAATAAGTTACTCGAAATTTATAATTGAAATTACCTACTTAAAGTGTAGTTAAAACGTAGATAGGGTCAGATCTTAGATTCAAAACTGCTCAGGTACCACAAACTAGCTGCTTTAACATAAATATGTTATTTTACAGAGATCCTCTCTCAAAGCTAACAAAGAACATCTTAAATATGAGTATTGAACCTCAAACCAACAAACCTGACCAATCATTACTCACGCCACAAAAATTAGACGCCCTCCGAGACATGTTGTCTAATCACAAACCAGTGAAGATAAAACCAGTAAACATCGAGCTAAGACAGCATTTGGCTGTCATGAAGCAGAATTACGAGAAGAGTATGAAGGATAAGGCTATGCAGCAAGCTAGTGCGAAGTCTGTGTCAATTCAGCAACCAGTAAAGGCTCCAGTTTATCCTACAGTCCAGCCGACTCCGCAACCGGGTGAGTTTGCTTTTATAACCATAGATCAACGTAAAGCCTGACCAGAAATTTAAAAAACCTGGTTTAATTGGGGTAGCTGTAATCTACTACAACCTTCAATGTCAGTGTTCCAACTAAAAACTGAAAAAAATATGTCCCAATGATTTTCCGACAACATGGTGAGGCTTTTTTTTATTCTGATCGGGCTTTAGAATGAATGGATTAGCCATACGCGAAAATTTCAAACAAAAAAAGTGTCAATTCAAGGCTTAATCGTAAACCATTTCGAGATAATTGTCTTTGTCCTATAATATTTTCTATGTCAGATTTTGTTAATAAAATAACGTCGTTTTAAATTTCATGAAGACCAAAAAAAAACATACCGAATTGCTAGTCAATATTGTCTTTACTTTGACGAGACGTCAGGTATACTTAAAATACGTACCGAGATGATAAACCAAGTGCCCTACTTTATATGGACACACTGCACTACTTTGTCTGCTTCATCTAAATGTGCTTTGGGGCTATCCATTCATTTTACTTTGATCTAAGTTTAACAATAAGTTGCATCGAACTGTGTTTCCTAGATAGTAAAATTAGATGGTGAAACGTAAACAGAGTAAACAATAGACATCGAAATATTTCCCTTTGCATTGGTACAAGAATAGGATACAAATATAAACGTCACCCGCATGGAAGAGACAGGGTGAGAATAGTAATAAGCCACCAAAGGTTTACTTTTTGCAGGAACTCGAGCTGAATAAATCCTATTCTGTTATAAATATATCCTGTTGCTGTTTCTAAAATTTTAAGGACTTTAGAGGAGCTAAGTGACAACGTGTTATTTTACATCTATAGTTACTATTTCGTTTCCCGAATGGCCGATGGTGTCGTGACTCTCTGGCTGGTCTACCCCACAATATGGTGAACTGATGTGACCTTGGGAAGATCGCAGAAAGCCGATACATGAAAACTTTACAAGATTTATTCTTGCGATATACAATTTACCTGTCTACAATTGTCTACAATTTACGATAAGGGCTTCTTTCGGCTGGAATTATGATCATAATATTTTCACTCAATTTTGTTACTTTAAGTTTTAAGACAGAGGTGAACGTTTTTTTGTTACTAACCTCCCACTTTTCTGCCAGTTGCACGAACGTTCATTAGTTAATCCTCCATTAAATCTCTTGCTAGCTTCTACTACGTCAACAAGACAAAAAGTGACAGCAAGAGATTTAATGGAGGATTAACTTTAATGAACATACGTGCAACTGACAGTTTGTTAATTTTATTATAAGATAGAGAGTGAAAGCTTTTAAGTTACTAATCTCATACTGTCCAGTACATAGTACTTAAACACACATGTAACTAGTTAAAACAAATATTTCAGTTGGTCCTGTCGTGGATGCTCCGAGACCCGATTTGATGTTGAAGCAGCTGCCTTTGAACGTCCCAGCGTTTACACCTGTTAACAATGCGAAGCCAAACACATCTGTACAGTCGAATGTCGTTCGAACTCTTTTTACTGATGGTAAGTTATGGTAGTCAATCCGTAAGATATACTTAAAATGTCGTCAAGTTCATGTTTTAAAAAATCTGTCACGAGGGGCGATGGAATCAAATTTTTATTTATCTTCATATCGTGTGGGCAGCAAGCCCTGATGTGGAGAGTTTTTTCCGACCGCCTTACGGCCTCTGACGTGGTTTTTATGTAACGACTACTACCACCAGAGATAGTAGCCGGGACCAAGGGCTTAACGTGCCATCCGAAGAACATTTCATTTTAAAAAAAGGATAAAAACTCAATCAACTTGAAAGATGACAAGTAGATTTAGAGTTACATATGTTAGAAATTATGTAGTTTCCATAAGCGTGGCAATGATTTTTTTCCAAGGGGGGGAAGGGGGAGGGGCAGGCCCAGGCTAGGTCGCTGCAATAAAACCTAAAAGCTGGAGCGAGCGAAGCGAACTGCTCTGCGCATATGAAGATTTTTTTCCTTATCCTATTTCATCCCACTGCTGGGCAAAAGCCTCCCACTTTATCCTCCATGTAACCCTGTTCTGAGCCAGCTCCATCCACCCTTCGTCGATGGTATCCAGGTCGACTCTCCATCTCTTCCGGGGTCGCCCTGACGGTGACGTTCTTTCTCCGTGATCCAAGATGTTAAGTCTTTAGATTGACGAGCAGAATTATTGTCCTGGTCGAACTGTGCCTATTGCTTTGCTGTAATTTCGTATTTATATTTTTCAGAACCCAAAAAAGAGCCAGTGAAGCCTATAGTTCAGCAACCAGTGCCAAAGCAAGAAGCTTTTGGATTCACTCCCGCTCCTATGACAGCCTCCTTGCACACTCGTAGTGTTCTCAAAGACATGCTCCAGAACAAACAGGCGAGCTTAGAAAATAAGAGTGAGAGCACATTTATGGGACAGAAGATATGTTCTCCTCCTACTGCTTTTGCTTGTAAGTTTTTTAAATAGGTAATACTTAACTAACCAATCAACAATTTTATTAACACACAATTTTTTTACTGTTTTGTTTTCATGTGGATAAAAAACGATATATTAGTACATTATGATACAAATAATATAAGTTGGTCATTACAGTCGACGCTGGATTGCAGCACGAGCCGCAGTGGAGGGTTGTAAACGAGCCGAGACTGTAATGACCAGCGCTTACGAGTTTCATACGACGTTTTTCAACACACCTACGAGGAGAAAACTATTTAAGAGTTAATTTGCTGTCTGAGTATTTCGAAACCATAGGTATCTGACTTGGCTTAGTAAACATTACCTTTTAATTTTAACATCATTTTACTGGGTGTAAATTTATATACGATGCTTCAGACCATCAAACTGAACTACTTCACTATGTAGCCAAGATCTAACTAGCGAAAAAAAAATGTTTGTTCCATAGAAACGTTATAGCCGCTCGACCCAAACGTATGAAAAGTATGATTTTTTTTCTCGATTTCAATGTTGGTCCTATTCCATAGTGAAAATTGTTTAGTTTGATGGTCTGTAACGGATAAAGAATGTAACATTATTTAAGTTTACTTTATAATCAACAACTGAACAAAACAGCATAATTTGCTGTCACATTGTCACTATCACTGTAGAACATAATGTCTCCTATCCCGAATGTGTGTGTGTGGTGCGTGGGTGTACCACAGATAAATGACACGCTCACTTAGAGATATTCCGCCCGACATAAGAACACCAATTTTTTTTGCAGTTTCTTCAGTGCCACCAGCTTCAACTCAAGCTCCAACGATCACTTTCACATCCAAACCAATATCGGACATCAACAATCAATTCACAAAATTCGTCGCTCCTGCTTTACCTAAACCACAAACTGTCAAACCTAAGACAAGTGAAACCGGTGAAATTGAAACTTCTGAACCAAAAGTTGACAAACCGAAGGAACAGAAACCTCTAACTAACTTATTTGGAATGAAAAGTACACCGCTGGCGTCAAGCTCTCCAAATGTCCCAGATGTTCTGAAAAGTAACACAGGATTTGCTGTTGTCAAACCAGAAAGCAAAGCCTTTGTTGTAGCTAAACCTTTAGAGAAACTACTAGAGAAATCTAAAGAAAATGTACCTGAGAAAGCCAGTGAAAATGTTCCGCAAGTACAAAAGGGTGAATTAGAAAAGAAGGAAAGTGCTAAACCATTTAGTGCAGTAACAATTAAACCACTACCACCTGCTGCAGTGGCTACTCCGGTTACTGTTTCAAGTATGTTTTTCTTTGTTTTATGTACAACGTGTTAATGAATTAACGCAAAACTAGAAAGTAGATTGTTTAGAATCGAGATCAGAATTGAATTATCATGTTTTCAACATAGGTAATTTTTTTCAAAATTATAAATTATTAGTATCTAACATTAAAAAAATTCTAAACGCGGTCTCAACCCACTGCTTGGGCACTCTCACCCTATTTACTACCAAAACAAAATTCTTAAAATGTATCCATGAGCACATAAGAGCTTTCATTAATTGCTGAAATGATAACAAATCATTTTTGCCTCAAAACTTAAAATGCGAATAACTTTAAACTTAAAGTATCAAATTATGAAATTATTGTTACAATCTAATTATTTTGTTATAAATCAGTTGTGGTGTATGAGGTTTTGCGCTTATTCATTAACACGTTGTATATATACAATTACTTTTAAATCATCTTTGCTTCTTATAACCGTATCCCATGTCCCTTCATTCATCTCTGAACCGTAATTTTAGTATTCACTCCTTTCATACACAATGTATGTTACTTTTCACAAAATTTATCACTCTGTTAGTATTCTTCTTCTCTTACTGATATCCGCATAAACACCGCACAGTAGTACTCTTCCAGAAATATTTCACTAATAAAACTGCTGCTACTACTGCTTAATTCTTATACGGTGGTAAACGATAACCACGCTGTCTTACTGTCACAGATGCTACGATCATAATTTATAATACACTCCTTGTTATATTAACAACATTTTGAGCGTATGAGAAAATTTTACATGGTTATGGACTACGGAAAAGGACCTATTATGTATCGAAATTTACTTTCTTGATAGAATTGGCAATGTACATTGTTCGTGATAGGTATATTATAGAGGATCTCAAAATACAGTGAAATTTTTCAAAATGTGGTACTTCAATTTCTTTTTGAACAACGGAAAGTATTAAATTTCTTTAATGTCCCCGAGTAGACTGTTGTATAGCTGTGCTCCTTCATGCATTACGTTCTTTTTGCCATAATTTGTGCGTGGCGCACGTATACAGATATTGTTGGCTTGTCTAGTTATTCGTTTCTGGACTTGCGACTTTTTCATCAAAAGTTATTTGTGAGTGATATTAATTACTCTAATCTAATAAAGTTCATCGGGTATTTTTGTTCCAGATGATACTCAGAAACCTGCAGAAGCAAAAGTAGAGAATAAACCTGAAAGTCCCAAAGTAGAAGCATCAGAATCCTCTAACTCGAGTGCATCTTCAATATTTGCCGCTGCACATGCTAATAGTCCCAGTAAGCATCAGTTCTTCAGTTATCGTTATAATGATTTGTGAAAAATAGCTTTGGATAATAGGCATTAATTTCTTTTGCAGCTTCGAAACCACAATACTTATTTGGAGCACCTACTTCACCTACTTCTTCTCAAACGTCAATATTTGGTTCTTCAACGTCCACTGATTCTGTGCAATCGACAACAGACTCAAAACCTAAAGAATCCGTATCTGCCGCATCTAGCCTATTTGGAACAGCTACTTCTGGGAAGTCAACGCAATCTGGTTCAATATTCACATCGACACCATCTACAGCTGCTAGCGTATTTGGGACAGCTCAAGGATCATTATTCGGTACATCGAATGCCACTCCGGAATCAGTATTTGGTACAGCTACAACAACCACTCAGAGCAAACCTAGTACGGTATTCGGGACATCTACAACACAATCCGGTTTCAGTTCAGAATCGAAACCGTCCGTGTTTAGTGTTCCAACGCCACCGTCACCTTCAGCTGTTTTCGGAGCGGCAGCAACTACCACACAGTCTGCTTTCGGATCATCTACTACGTCAGTGTTTGCTACAGCAACCACGCAATCAGCATTTGGATCTCCAACATCCGTATTCGGCAGTACAACCTCTACTCCGGCCCCTTCATTCGGGACTACCGCTATAACAACTCAAAGCGTATTCGGTACAGCCTCAAACACAAGTTCTGTTTTCGGCACTGCCAGTACATCTCAAAGTATTTTCGGTTCATCTACATCCACTTCTCAGTCATCTGTTTTCGGAGCAACGACAACAACACCAAGTGTATTTAGTGCAAGCACTGCTACTACACAAGCGTCAATATTCGGTGGGCCGGTGACTTCACAAACTTCGGTGTTTGGGTCAGTGACTCCTGCTACGCAGTCATCCGTATTTGGAACGCCAACAACGCAAGCATCTGTATTTGGCCAATCACCGGCTACTCAATCAGTATTTGGTAGTCCGCCGACCACTCATGCTTCCGTGTTTGGAACTGCTACGCAGCCTGCTCAAGGCTCTGTGTTTGGGGCTCCAAATCAGTCCCCTACACCTTCAGTATTCGGAACTCCTAGTCAAACAACTCAAGCATCTGTATTTGGCACTCCGCCCGCGACGACAGCGCAGAGTGGGTCTTTGTTTGGAGGGGGGGAGTCTAACTTGTTTGCGGCGGCCAGTATATCGACGACTAGTGCATCTTCGCCGGCTAGTGGAGGCAGTATCTTTGGTGGAAGGTAAGAATGTACCTTAATTTTTATTGATTGAGATTTGAATTATTGACCTCGTCGTCGCTTACCATCAGGTTAGAACTTAGACCGAATTACGCGAGTAATTCTGCTAACAAACTTTTCTGTCACTTTTTGCGGAGGTCGAGGTAACATTGGATTCTTTCCTTTACTTGAGATTCTAATTGTGGATGTTAAAAATTATAAAAAAATAGTCTCGTGTGACACGAGATTAGTTTGATGCTATTGTTCCATAATTATAGGCTGTCTCGTTATTGATCAGGTATAAAATTGTCTATAAATGGACTTGATCAGTTGATCTTGTACCTTGGCAGAGGGGAATGCTAACGCGAGGCTAAACCTAAAGAATGGTCTATTAAATGGTCGAAGGGTTAAATGAGATGACTATAAATAAAACAAATCGGTTGCGGACGAGATAAGCTAAAATGCAATATTACTTCCATAATAATGCTAAAATTGAACCTTGCCAAAATGGAATACTGTTTTAAATTTATGTGTAATAAAATTATCTTTCAGTCCATCAGGATCCGTATTTGGAAGTAGTAACACAAACGTATTCGGCGGTAAAGTATCCTTCAGCCAATCAAACCCGACAGCGGCGGCCATCTTTGGGGGAGGAGGAGCTTCAGCTTTTGGACAGAAACCAGCTGACAGCTTCTGGGCAGGCGGAAATGCTAATGCTAACAGTGGATTTGGATCTACAGGATTTGGTGAGTTAATTTGTACATTATTATTTTATCATAATATTTGCCTCCAGTCTCAGTGTGCTAAGCATTATTTCAAGATAATAATATTCACACGATATTTTGGACCGTTTTGGGGGAAAAGGTAGTTTGTTGTAACTTTGAAGTAAATTGGTAACACAACATAATCTTTAAAAAACATCCTTGATCTTTTCCGTTAACTTCTTTTTTATTGTATTTAATCGAATCAAAGAAAGTTACATTCGTATGTTAGTTGAATACCGATTCTTGGAAAATAAGTTTGCGTTTAGGCACTATCACCACGAGCGATATTATCGCCGCGATACTCTTCACAAAATTCACAGACTGAATGTGCGAGCACAGCGAAATTAGCTCTTACATTTAGAATTGGATTGGCTCGGTGAGAACATTGCTGCGATAGTAGCACTCGTGGAGATGGCGCCTTAAGAATCCATTCGATGTGAATGAACAATTTATAAAATTTGACTATATAGGGCGTAAGGAAAAGTATCATTAACCTTTAAAGCACATACTGTACCCATCAAACTGAACAACTTTTACTATGGGAGCAAAGATGTCAGCGCAAAAAATTAATCAGCTGTACCACACTAAACTGCAATGCCTACTCGACTAAATGTATGAGACAGCAGATTTTTTTTTGTTCCGACCGGTTTGCTCCTGTAGTAAAAGTTTTTCAGTTTGATGGGTAGAGTATGTGGTTTAAAGGTTAATGATACTTTTCCTTACACCCTGTATAAGGTCATTTTTAATTAGTTGGCGAAACTGAACCAGGACACTGTCTTGTTAATTATAACAGATTGCATTATCAATGTTTATAATTGGTATTGATGATTAACAAAATTATTAATATCGTGGTAATTTACGCGCAGTGCGTACAGTACGAGGGCGCGGGCGAACATTGACCTCAGAATCATATGATCGAGCTGGGAGGTCATTACCACGAAATTGTACTCAGTAACAGATACCATATGTGTTTCTTAAGTTTCGCCAACTAATTAAATTTAACCTTATACAGGGTCCTTCTTAATATGCTGACACTTTTTGAAGGGGATGATCAGACCATCAAACTGAACAACTTTCTCTATGGGACCAACATTATAATCGCGAAAAAAAATCAGCTGCTCCATACAAAACTGCAAACCGACTCGAGTCAAATGTATGGGACAGCTTGATGGTCTGATCATCCCCTCAAAAAAGTGTCAGCATATTAAGAAGGACCCTGTATATTTTCTTGGTAGGTCAACAAGCTACAACACAAGCGTCGTCTATCTTCGGCGGAGCTACCGGCGGTAGTTTCAGTTCTCCGTCAGGAGGTCAAGGGCAGGCTTTCGGTAGTCCACAGGCCTCTGTCTTTGGATCTCCTCAACAGGCTGGTTAGTGAACAATTCGATCTATTGTAGTCATTGACTTACTAGGTTATGGACGCCAGATCTAATAGAAAATACTCCCAGACTAACACAAACGAAAGTACGTGTTAGTAATTTAATCCTACTAAAACCACTGAAACGGATGACATTTTTATTTTATTTTGCATGCTGACGTTCGCGTAGTTCGTCAATTAAACGAAGACTGGCGCGTAATTGTTTGTGTTTTGGTTCGAACGCTTTTGAGCGCGGATCCTACGTCCCGTAGTTGGTAAATCAATGACTGTAGTGAACGATTTGTCGCACATCTGTCGAAGAAGATCCGTTGGCAAACTTAATTAATGTTGGAATAAGTCGCAGTTTTTGATACGAGTTCGGACAAAAGCAACAAATCAATTAATAAGCATATAATTTTTTTTTACTAAAAGAGAGAGAGAGAGAAAACGCAACTTTTTTGTAAATGTAGTTGTGTTCCGCGCATTTAACTTTAAGGTCGCCATAATCCGCGAGTTTCCAACTAGTCAAATTAACAACTCTTTATCAAACGTCAAAACGCGTGCTTTGTATGAAATATTGTACTAAAAATTTAATAGTGACGTCATTGTTTTTCGTCGTCGTTTTTATAGTTTATCCAGTTATTAAAAATAGTATTCAAGCAACAGCATTACTGAAAATGTGAGTTTAGCGTTATTTTCAAACGGTTTATTTACTGAGCAGTTAAAACTAAAATATATGTTATATATAGTCATCTCCCCTATTATAACAAAGTTGTTGTGTTTTATTTAAATTTGATTTAAATTTCAGCTTCTGGTTTTGGCGGCTCTGCAAATTTTGGTGCTAAACCTGTTTTTGGACAACCGACTGGGTAAGATAATTTTACAGTAAAAACAAGAAAAACAGAGCAAGACGAAGAAATAAATACAGAATTCTACTAAACAGTACTCACAACTCTTTCTTTTCCTTTAAAGTGCTGTGTGGCTCCGAACTAAGAATGGTCTAAAGCTAGACCAGTTGTCTAAGTACAGTCGCCATCAGATATATCGTAGCATAAAAGGTGTTCATATTTCTGAGCAGTGCTAATTTTCAATAAATTCTTTACAGTAAATGTTACCAATTTTATCTAAACATGTATTTGGTCATAGATATCTGAAAGGCAAATTTCTTTACAATGTAATTCAATTAAAATGGATAACAACGCAGGAAGGTCATTTTTCCTAAACTGCTCAGATGTTTATGATCACCCTGACTGCGTAGATAAGTTTGATGTTCTATTCGTTCAGATATTTTTGATTGGTTATTTATAAAGAAATTTTTGAAAATAAGAACTGCTTAGAAATATTTGACCACCTTGTTTGCTACGATGTATCTGATGCCGACTGTACAACAATTAGGTCTAAAAAAAAATCGCAACAAGGCGAATTTTTTATCTTTCTAATCGGGCTTTACCTAAATGCAGTAATAGAAAACTAAGGAATACAATTTCTTTTGTTGGTGGTGGCTGTCACCTAAAAACATAGTTGGTAGTTGTAGCAAAATCTCTCTAGACCTTTAATGAATCAAACTTGTTTTATTTTTAAGTTTCGGTTCGCCACCAAGCACTGGAGGAGCCGGGTTTGGTTCATTCGGTGGGTTCAATAAGAGTCCAGGCGCTGGTTTTGGCGCTCCTGCTGCCTTCGGAGGGGGCGCTACATTCGGCGGTTCTGCCTTCGGAAGTACATCGCCTGGGAAAAGCTTTGGTAGTGGCGGCGGCGCTTCACCTGGTAAGTGTTGTATTGTATACCTATAAAACCATGCATCATCATCAGCCTATACAGCCTGACTTTTTCGTAAATAAAACGCATTGACACCCGTCTATTCAAATAAGAGTTTTTATCCTTCGTCCTGAGATTATATACTCTTTATTTCAAAAACATAAATGCTAGCAATTGTGGTGTCTGTCTAGGCTACAGGTAACCGCCGAAGTAACCAGAGGGCAATAGAGGGGGTGAGGTAAAGGTGCGCTTGCGGCGTATTTGCCAGATGTGGACGCACCCTTAAACTGTGACAGACTTCTTAATATGCTGACACTTTTTAAGTGGATGATCAGACAGTCAAACTGAACAACTTTTTCTGTGGGACGAACTCGAAACCTCGAAAAAAAATCAGCTGTCCCAAACATTTGGTTCAGTTGATTTTTTCGCGATTTCGATTTTGGTGCCATAGAGAAAGTTATTCAGTTTGACGGTCTGATCATCCACTTAAAAAGTGTCAGCATATTAAGAAGGACCCTATATAGGGTGAAATCTAGTTCATTTGCATCTTTTTACTCTAGTGGTTGGTTTCTCACCGATCCCAGTTACCCAATCCGCCGCGTAGCCCCAGCAACGTCCTATGCCGAGGTCCGTACCCCCCTGGGGTGCCCCTAGGTCGGTTGCTTAAGTTTATTCAATTGGCTCGGTGACCCTTCTGGTCCCTCCAATAGTCCGCAGTAAAAAGCAGTAAATGCTACCTGAGCAAAGCTGTATACGTCATTCCAAAAAAATATATATATATATATCTAATGGTTGGTCCTGTTTTCACCCTTTGGGACGGAAAGCAATGAAACGAAACATTTTTTTAAATTGTAATCTTGGAATTTTTTTAAACCTGCTACCTCGCCCCTAAAGTATAAGCCCCGTGCGTGGGACGTTCGCGTATGAACTTGTGTAACTTGTCCGACTCAATTCAGGCATAAATTCCATAGTGTTTATTATGACTGAAGGCAAGAATGAATGGCGGCCCGGTAGCTCAGTTGGTAGTGAACCTGCCTGCTGTGCCAAGGGTCGCGGGTTCGAATCCCGTAAGGGACAAATATTCGTATGATGAATATGAATATTTTTACCGAGTCATGGATGTTTTTATGTTTACAGGGTGTAAGTGACAGCCTAGCAAATACTGAAACGGTGAACTCAGACCATCAAACTGAACAACTTTCACTATGGAGCCTACCTACCTCA
This sequence comes from Agonopterix alstromeriana, assembly GCA_963924505.1. Classification (NCBI taxonomy): domain Eukaryota; kingdom Metazoa; phylum Arthropoda; class Insecta; order Lepidoptera; family Depressariidae; genus Agonopterix; species Agonopterix alstromeriana. Next base: position 12,526,029 of record OZ004662.1, on the reverse strand, counting down.
GGAAACACGAAAAAAAATCAGATGTCTCATACAAAACTGCTGTGCCTACTCGACTCAAATGTATGGGACAGCTGATTATTTTTCGCGTTTCCTGGGGTAGGCTCCATAGCGAAAGTTGTTCAGTTTGATAGTCTGAGTTCACCGTTTCAGTATTTGCTACTATATGTATTCTATATCGTTGTCTAGTCATCACAATACAAGTCCAGGCTAGATTCTGTTACTTTAAATGTGACCAGATAATTTGTGTGACAATGTCCAAGATTTTTTTATTTTATTTTTATTATGCCGCTTTCGCATTATACTAATCAGGATATCCGATATTTATATAAAAAACTCTCCTGATGGTTTTATAGTAACAATTGTTTTCATTGTCAGGTTTTGGTTCGCCCACGCAGTCCAGCGCCACGTTCGAGAACCTAGCGACACAAAACACCCTCACGTTCGGAAACCTGGCTCAGCAGACTGTACAACCACCACAACCTGCACCTAGTTTCAACACGTTCGTACATTTTATATTAACCTACAGGGTCCTTCTTAATATGCTGACACTTTTTAAGGGGATGACCAGACCATCAAACTGAACAACTTTCTCTATGGGACCAAATTCGAAATCGCGAAAAAAAATCTGCTTTCCTATATATTTCGATCAAGAAGGTTAGCAGGTTTGTATAGAACAGCAGATTTTTTTTTGCGATTTCGATGTTGGTCATAGAGGAAGTTGTTCAAAGTCAAAGTCAATATAATTTATTCAATATAGGAGCTTGCAGCACACTTATCAAACGTCAACTCTCTTTTAAAGCTACCACTGCGTCGGAACGTGTTGTCGCTGTAGAAGATGCGGCCAGAAACTTAGTCTGACGGTCTGATCATCCCCTTAAAAAAGTGTCAGCATATTAAGAAGGACCCTATATATTTAGAATCGAATAAGTGCAATTTTAAAAACGGCCAAGTGCGAGTCGGACTCGCGCACGGAGGGTTCTGTACCACCATACAATATTAACAATTTTTTTTGTTTTTCCGGGATTCTTAGCGCAAGTCCGGCCCACACTTGACCTGGTTTTATTATTTTTGGTTTTACCTTAGAGGCACTATAATAATACCAAGTTTGATGCTAGTATGAATTGCCGTTTTTACGATAGAGCAAAAACAAGTATTTAAAAAAATGGGGACCCCCTTATTTTGAGTGTATGATCTTGCAAATCATTTTGCTGGTGTTTGTTTGTGTTAGATTTTTGCCTTATTTAAATGATTTGTCCAAATCACTGATAAATAACGGAAAACCGCGACGAAATCTGTTAACTCAATTAATAGCGTACCTACTAAATTATCTATTAATCGAGACTATTACTCATATACAACGTGTTAATGAATAAGCGCAAAACCTCATACACTCCAACTGATTTACAACAAAAAAGTAGATTGTAACAATAATTTCATTATATTGATGGTTAAAATTTAAAGTTATTCGCATTTTAAGTTTTGAGGCAAAAATGATTTGTTATCATTTCAGCAATGAATGAAAGCGCTAGCGTGCTTATGGATACATTTTAAGAATCTTGTTTTGGTAGTAAGTAGGGTGAGTTGTTAAGTTAGGTGTGTTGAGATAGATTTCAGTAAATTTTAAATTTCACAAAAAAATTATTTAATATTTTGAAAAAAATTACCTATGTTGAAAACATGATAATTCGATTCTGCTCTCGATTGTAAATAAACTATTATCTAGTTTTGCGTTAATTCATTAACACGTTGTATATCAAAACTCGCCTAAAAAGTGTTCCGAACATTGATAATCTTATATTATTTTATTTTTATTTATTTATTTCCTTTTTGGAGAACTTACAGCTAAACAACAGTCGGATTTCAAAAGACAAATTGATAGTCAGATGCTGACAACAAGTTCCCACATATAAAAAACTGAACTAGATTCACTATCAACGTTAGATAAATGGCAGAACAAAGTAAGAGCTCATAGGAGCTCGTTTTTGTACTAGCTGACCGTAAACGTGCCAAATACGGCTAATTCCATTAATTAAAAACAAAATATTAGTGCATGCATACTTAATTTATTTGGGTTATTGTGTCAATGCGGACAAAAATTTGCTAAGATTTTATATGAGTCTAGGGCCGAGATTCAGAGACGATTCTTTTAGTCTTAGTTCGAAATAAGGCGAAAATTTATGGATTTTGACATACGGGAGTTCGAACTATGACTTAAAAATCGTCTCTGAATCTCGGCCTAGTATAAGAGGTCAATGGTTCCAAAAGATAAATTATTAACCCAATATTTAATTTCACATAATAATGCCAAAACATAATGTACTAATGTAGTCTCTCATATTGTGGTTCAGATTGGCTAAAGATTTCCAAAATAAATTATGTTAATTAAAGACTATTTATTTACCAGGTCTCCATCGTTCACCGGCTGGCGCGGCTGATGACTCCATTTCAAAGAACGTGGTGTTAGAACAAAAGAAAACAATTAAACATTTCGTTTTAATTGCGGAAAGAATCTGTGTATTATTTAATCGTATTATATTATTTTGAAATTATGATAAACGCTCATTGTAATTTAAATAAATTGTTTCAAAGGAAAGGATACATTATTAATTTATTCTCCCTTCGCCAGTAACTTTTCCTTTACGCCATAATGCAATTCAAAACTTTGATGGCTTCGATCTAGTTTAAAAAGTTGATTCGTTAGTCACTGGCCGGGACGAGCTGTAATATATCCAACGGTTTGTTAGCAACTTGTCTGTCTGAATGTATAATGAGATCGTACCGAGTTGGAGAAAAACTTGGTCCATCGTGAAAGTTTATCGTCTCGTTGACAACCCTGTACTAATGAGGGAACGATGGAATTATTGAATCGAACTTTTAAACTACGCTTGCTTTTACTTGAGCTAGGATAGGACACAGTATTAGAAAGGTACTCCCTAAAGGTCAGTATCGGGTATGAGGGCCTCAGAAACTATAAGATATAGAAAAATATGTTCGAAGGAACCATATCGTTGAATTTAGAGATTTTTAGATACCTATAAAAGAAAAATTACATTAACAAAAAATCGATCTTTTTATTACCTACGATATTGATTGTGTGGAAGAGTACGTATGTGTTTGTTGTGTAGTGAGTTTTTTTTTAAATCTATGAATGCAGTTTTTCCTATAAATTCATTTGTCGTGCTGCTAACCTATCTTGTGCTATCGTGCTGTGCCTACGTTTGCCTAAAAATCTTATTTATAGGGTTAAAATAGGACCGATAAAAAAATATAACGACAATCCGAAAATCGGACTTCACACATACATAGAGATTAGTTTCTAGATTGTTTCTGAAAAATTTCTGACCTTTAATTAATTAGTATCGAAAATATCACCAGACTTCGTTTGTATGCAGCGCGCCTTATTAATATACCTACTTATTAGTTAAGAAAACAGATTCAATAAAATACAAAGCTGTCGCATTTAGTAGAGCAAAACAATCATTGTTGCTGGAATGGGCACATAATTCGTGGTTGTAATTAGGAAGGCGGTGTTTTCCCGACCTTCCAGATTGAGCAATTTACCTCAGGTTAATTTAAGAAAACAACGGCATTTCAAGCTAATTAAGAAATATTTCAAAATTCGTTTAGGTTTGTTAAAATACAGGTGTAGGTATTCATAGGAATTTATAATTACCTATTGTCTAGTATTGTAGTATATGAAATTGGACGGGCATAACTAATTGGGATGATGATTGGTGAAAACATTTTTTTTATTACTTTTTTTAAAACGTGTTTGATATCTTAAACACTAAATTGCAATAGTTTTTTAAATAACTACCTATCTTTAAAAATAACTGAGATATACGTGTTTAAAATTTACGATTAGAGCGAGGGGAAGGTATAAGAGAAATGACGTCATAACTTTGTATTTGCATCAAATCATGTCGACGTGTCATACAAACACCTGTTTTGCATGAAAGAGATAGAAGATGATTGCAATTTCGTTTGAACATTTTGTTACTAAATTTAGCCTTATTTTGAAATTCGTTATAAGATATCAATTTCCAGGATCGCTGTCATCATACACAGGCTTTTCGGTGAAGGAATACATCGTGAGGAAACCTGCATGCTTCAATTTCGGGACATGTATTGTACCCACTGTCCATTATAAGTGGCGACGGGCTCACTCCCGTCACACTGGACAGAGTTTCGGTACTACTGGTGAAACGTGGATGTTCTGAGGTTTCAGAATATCTCTGACTACCCCCTCGGGGAATATAGTCGTGCGCATATGCTTATGCTGTCATCATCCCAATTGTTAGGTACCGATAATACGTAATTTGCAAATTGTTCACATTTTGTCACGTACAACTCGAATGAAAAATAAAATGGATTTTAACAACCGAGTTCGTGAAGTGTCAGCAAGTGCTCTCTATCAAATCAAGAGTCGAAACGGCAATCAAGGTAGTGGCAGTCAATATTCTGAATAATGATCAATTTAAATTCAACTGATACCTGTTACAAAAGATGAGTACCTACTTAGTTTAAAACTGTCCGACCGGAATTCCGACGAGAACTTATTAAAAGGGGCGGATCCAGCCCTCAAAAAGGTGGTCCCGGCTTCCCAAAAATCGGCCCAGTGCGTGTTGTCGGACTACGGACTCGGACATGATCGATACATTCATCATCATCATCATCATCACATCCTATATACGCCCACTACAGGGCACAGGCCTACCCTCAAGGAGGGTGTATGGGCGTTAGTCTTCCACGCGGGCCTAATGCGGATTGGTAGACTTCACATACGCATCGAAATTTCTTCTTCAGAGTAGGTATGCAGGTTTCCGCACGATTTTTTCCTACACCGTTTGAGAGCAGTCGGTATTACGTACTTAAGTTAGAAAAACTCAATGGTACATGGCTTGTCATCCGTGCGGATTCGAATCTGGACGTCAAGATTGAGTTACATTCGGTCGATACATTTCATTCCTACGAAGGAGACGTTTTCCAAATGTATAATGCCCCGGCCAAAACCTTATACAGTACCTACGACCAGGAAAATAATTAACCTCGTCAATCTTCGTTTGCGCAGAGTCCGCCGACAAAACCCGAAGTCGTTTATTATATCCTTATACAACGTGTTAATGAATTAACGCAAAACTAGAAAGTAGTTTGTTTAGAATCGAGAGCAGAATCGAATTATCATGTTTTCAATATAGGTAATTTTTTTCAAAATATTAAATAATTTGGTGGTAAAATTTAAAATTTTCTGAACTCGATCTCAACCCACCGCACGGCCACACTCACCCTACTTTCTACCAAAACAAGATTCTGAAAATGTTCATGAACACGCTAGCGCTTTCATTAATTGCAGAAATGATAACAAATCATTTTTGCCTGAAAACTTAAAATGCGAATAACTTTAAATTGTAACTCTCAAAATAATTAAATTATTATTTCAATCTAGTTATTTTGTTATAAATCAGTTGGGGTGTATGAGGTTTTGCGCTTTTTCATTAACACGTTGTATATACGTATCCATATAACAAAATTAGATGAAATTATTTTAAGAGGATGATCAGACCATCAAACTGAACAACTTTTTCTATCTAAATCCATAACGTTGTACAATATCGATTTGTACAAGAATAAGTGAGACTTAATTTCATTTTGAGTTGCGTAACTTCGTTTACTTTTGCTGTTGACTGTACTTTACTTGACTGACAGCTAGTTTGACATTTATGTCATCGAACCCCAATTAAGTAGGTACTTATTTTATCTCATCTCACTTAATATTATAGTGTTTGTATGTTTGTCACATTCAATCCCAATCAATCACACAACGGCTTTACGGATTTGGGTGAAATTTGGCACGCAGATAGAATATGTTCTGGAATTTCTGGATTACCACATAGAATAAGTATAACTACTTCTATGTAGTTGCTCTAGCAAGCAATAAGGCCGAGATTCAGAGACGATTTGTAAGTCATAGTTTGGACTCCCATATGTCAAAATCCATACATTTTCGCCACGCTTAGCTCGAGCTAAGACCAAAAAAATCGTCTCTGAATCTCGGCCTAAGAGCAAAGTCCGGATATAGACAATTCCATGGATTTAGAATGATTTAAGGATACCAATCCTCCTTACAAGCATGGAAACACGAAAATTGGACATGGCGATCGGTAATTTTCAACCTTCTCTGGTATCGATGTTTCAAACTTTAGGTTTGTCCCTTTCTGTAATAACAAAAATTTAATAAAGTCTTTTTTTGATTTTCGTCGTTGCATAAGAATGGGACAAAGCAACAACGACGATGAAAACGTAAGAAAGAAGGTTAAACATTACCGATCACGACCACCAAGGAATATTTTCATGTCTCATCATGTGTAGTAGGTACTAGAAACTTTCTGTGTACCTTAGACATCTCTTGTTGAATGAATAAGTAGGGCAAAACACGTCACTCTATGCCATCTCCCTCTACATACATTTAATAGGTGTACCTAAATTAATTGATCTGAGACCGAAATTTAAATGCGTGATTATTTGTTCCTATTCAGAATTATCTAATTTCTGAACGGATAAGTTAAGAAGTCATAATATTTCCAAACGAAACCCGATATGTCAATGTCAGACAGCAATTTGCCGAAATCTGGTTGCCTGACTGGAGATTATTCACGCGATTTTGGTGAAATATTTGGCCTTTAGGGAAATTCATGGAGAATCCCATTAGGTTACAATATTAGGGTTTATACTTCTGTATCAATTTTTTTTTGTTTTTAGGTTCAAGAGAATATTTTCTATGAGAACCCATAAACTACTTGTCACTGGCGGAAATGCAGTGCTAACGCACAAGCAAGAGTCCATTAATTAGAAATAAAAAACTTATACGCAGTCTGTCTGAGAGTTGATAGGCTGTTTGTTTTCTGTGCATTTGTTTTAATTCAACCAAAACTAAGTTGGGGAATTTGTCTTCAAACCGTATAATTTTTTTGGAAATAATATTCTCAATTTGGGGAAATCTCCAAAATCACATCTGACAACCCTGCATTCTGCCAATGCCAATTTGCTAATGCAAAATTGATGCAATGGCCAAAGTGAGTGATAAAATGTGGCAAACAAACTATTGAATTTAATAATAGATTAACAATAATATTGAACTACCTATCACTATTCTTAAACCATCCGATGATTCTTAAAAGCGCTATAAAATTTGACTTACTCTAATCCTAAACACAACAGCGTCATGTCTCGAACTTTCATTGTGACTATTTGTTTTTTATTCTTCTATTCACGAGTTAATGCGGAAGACGTAGTGGTAGTTGACTGCAGTACTCTTCGTCTGGGACAGTACATTTGCCCAGACCCAAGTGTGCACGAACACATTATAGATCCGGATACACAACAACTGAAAGGATGTACACCGGGGAAGGATATCCCTTCGGAAGGAGCTGCTGATGGTAAGTAAATAATTTAACGACCGAGCGAGGCGTTGCAGTGCCAATGCCGTGCCGCAGCGTCAAATTTTTCATTCGTCAAGGTGACATTTATATTATTAGCATCCTTTTAAACTAAGAGTCTACCCATCAAACTGAACAACTTTTACTATAAGAACAAACCTGTTAGAACAATAAAAATATCTGCTGTTCCATATGTTTGAGTCGAGTAGGCATTGCAGTTTACTATGGAACAGCAGATTTTTTTTGCACTGACAGGTTTGCTCCCATAGTAAAAGTTGTTCAATTTGATAGGTAGATGAGTCAGATGGTTTAAAGGTTAATGAGACTTTTCTTTACACCCTGTATAAACTGAAATACAGTTTATGTGATGTGAAAGCGTCGATCAAGGGGCTCCGAAAGATAATCTCCCTCTACCCTGATCAAGGTCTAGATCCAGCGTTGTTGCCCACTGTCATCTTCCACACATTCTTCATGAGGAATTCAAGGTAAAAATTGGTGTGAGGTATTAATTGTCTGTATTGCATATAGGGTGTAAGTAAACAACCTAGTATTACTTAAGGGGGTGGTTAAACCATCAAACTGAACAACCTTTAATATGGAGCCAACATCGAGAAAAAATTAAAAAAATCTGCTGTCCCATATATTTTAGTCGAGTCGGCACTGCAGTTTTGATGGGACTGTAGATTTTTTTTTTAACTCAATGTTCACTCCATAGTGAAAGTTGTTCAGTTTGATGGTCTGAAGCACCCCCTCAAGTATTACTGAAGTGTTGTGTTAGACCCCGCATAGGTGGCCTTATGGCCTAAAGTATAGCATATATGCTCACGACTATATTCCCCGAGGAAGTAGTCAGAGATATTCTGAAACCTCAGAACATCCTTGTTTCACCAGTAGTACCGAAACTCTGTCCAGTGTGATGGGGGGTGAGCGGTTATGTCCTAAAGAACAATGCAAAATAATGAAACCCACCTCTTTAGCATTGTATGTTAGCTTTGTACACTTGATTGTAATTAAAATGGTTGCGGAGAGATATAGTCCGGGCGTAGAAGTCGTAAAATAACCACTTAGTTATAATATTCAATTCAATTTTTGTTTAGTGGCATCCGATGTGTTATCACAATTCAGCCAATGTCTCGTTATGTAGATAGTATATGAAGGAAAATGATCAGTAGTATTTATTAAGTCTAGAGTGGCAGTTTTGCCAATGTAAGTAGGTTATAATCTCAAGTGATTGTTTTAAGGATAAAACACAAAAGAGTTCACAAAATGGAGGAGCCACGTGCAATCCTAACGCGTCGATACGCACGCGCGTCCGTACTCCGCCAGAATTGCAGCGCGACTCTTAGTTATAATAATATTAGAGTTGATGATGTGTCAAAAATATATATTGGGTATTTATGTTAATATACATATTTATAAAATGTTATAACACTTTCGAAATTATGGTAAATACACTTTAGGTATTCTCATTATCTCATATTAATATTGATCTATAATTGAATATTCCTGGTTTCAACTGTCATTATGTGTTGTTAGCTTCATATTAAACAGTTGTTATAAATGTTAGATATCAGCGAACCAGGTTACGAACTATTATCTAAAGCAAGTACTAGTTTTTTATAATTTTTGGAGTATAACTCTACATCATAAACCTAATAATATATTAAAAATTTGCAGACTTTAATAATATCAAAACCAATTTTTCTTCAGCCCGTGGAGTAATAGAGCTAATGTATCTCTAAAAATAACAAATAAATTTCTTTTTCGTTGCAGTACAGTGTGTTGCTGCAGATGGCATAATTTGCAATCAAACAAAGAATTCTACGTTCTGGAGAAAAATGCCATGTAAATGGACGTAAGTACTACTCTTACTACTACTATACTCCATTCCAAATAGTAACGAAATTTTAAGGCTATTTTAATTACAGAAACAGATTTGAAACACTTCTTCTCACTTATTCTTAGAGTATTTCTTTCTGATAAATAAATTAAATTCGCTAATCAGAATTGGCCAGAAAGCTATACAAGAATCGTTCAAAATCAGAAAATCGTTTCGTCTTTATTTGGAATGAAGAATAGGTATTAATGTATTGAACATAATAACATGACTGTATTATCTATCCATCTATAACGTCACACCTCTTTCCCAGTGAGGTAGCCAGAGACCAGGGCGCGCTATTTACCTTACATACCTCTTTTGCCTCATGCACATCCATACATCTCTTCATACATGTCCGTCGGTTTCGAGTACTCCGCACCTCACCTTTTTGTAGGACGCAACCGATTTGATCAGAATACGTCCTATGAGGGCGCCCTCTTCCGACACTTCCACTCACATTAGCAAAACATACATCTCTTTCGTGCATCTGCTGTCACTCATCCTCTCCACATGATCAAACCAATGAAGCATACCTTTCTCTATTCTTGTCACATCTTCTTTGAATTTACATCAATCTCTTATCACACAATTTCTCACTCTATCTCAGCTTAACACCACTTTATTATATTAACAAATAATGCTCTTTCTGGTGCAGCAGGGCAAAAACACTCATGTTGGTGAAAGACAACAAAGCTCCACCTAATGAGCAATTCATTGAGCTGCAATTTTACTCTATGTGCAAACTGCAAAGGTTACATTAATGTCATGACTCAGGTGCAAAATGCCCTATGATTTATATTAATATCAAAATGTCCTTACCCTAAATTTTTATTTATTTATTTATTTTACAGTTCTGAAGTAGTTAATCAATTCATTTACCCCCAAAGATAATGGTGTTATACTTATTACAAACACTGCAACAAGAGCTTTGAATAAAAATTATTAATGTTTGATAATCATATTGTTTACAGGAATGGTTATTCACTAGAGATAGCGTTGCTGCTCTCAGTGTTTCTGGGAATGTTTGGCTTGGATCGGTTCTATCTTGGATACCCTGGAATTGGGCTGGCCAAACTATGCACTTTGGGATTCATGTTTCTTGGCCAGCTTTTGGATATTATACTGATAGCTGCACAGGTATGTTTGTATTATTTTCCTTTTGAACTAAAGATGGATGCTATGGTTTCAGCTTAGAATAGACTACCCCATTTCTTAGAGTGATGATGGAGGCGATGGTTCGATTCCCGTCCAGACCGACTCGTACCAATGAGTTTTTCGGATTTTATGTACGAATTGTAACACTACTGGTTTTTCGGTGAAGGAAAACATCGTAAGGAAACCTGCATGCTTCAATTTCCAGGCATGTATTGTACCCACTGTCCATTATAAGTGGCGACGGGCTCACTCCCGTCACAGTGGACAGAGTTTCGGTACTCCTGGTGAAACGTGGATGTTCTGAGGTTTCAGAATATCTCTGACTATCCCCTCGGGGAATATAGTCGTGAGCATATGCTATGGTATTTCTTAGAGGAGTTCGTGGGTACACATTCAGTTACACCAGACTAGAGTTGACCTTCGCCCTAAATGCTAATACTATTATGCTATGCTCTAGACATAGCAAAGTCGCGTTTTATCTCTTTCACTGAGCGATAAAGCGAGTAACACAGCGAGAGAAAAGGTGTGAGATAACGTTATCGCGAGCATCATGCTATGGCTGTTGTAGTATGGCTTAATATCTTTGATACCCTTATACAAGTAGAGTTATCCCGCGACTTCGCACAAATCATATACTAGATTTTAAGTCAGATCATAAGCTATCAAGTAAAAAAGTTTCATCAATATCGGTTCAGCAATTTTCGCGTGATGCTCGCACAAACAAACACACAAACAGACAGACAACAATTCTAAATAAAAAAGGTTGATTTGGAGTCAAGGACACCTAATAACCATATTGTCATCTTTTTTTTTGTAAAGATCTTCAATGTACAGACACACTTCTGTTACAGTTTTATAATAGCTAAGATATGCCGAGATACATGAGCTGATTATATACTTATAATTAAAATACCGAATTATAGAATAAAATTAATTATATAATAACTTTGCAGGTGGTCGGGCCATCAGATGGTTCGGCATATGTGATTCCCTACTTTGGAGCCGGAGTGTCAGTAATCAGCAGTAACAATGAAACATATTTACTTCCACAAGCAGATTGGCACAATATCACTTGACAGTGGGGCACAATATCCTTTGAAGATGATGAAGACTATGAATGGACATAATTGTGTCACCGCTATTAAACAAAGTGTTCTTAATCCATTTTTAAGGTTCCACACACCAGAGTTTATACAAATGAATATAAATATGTATGAAAACAGATTTACGAACTAATGGAAGTTAGGTCTAATAAAAAAGTAATATAAACCAAAGAAAAACATTGAAACAGCTGTTCATTTTGCTTGCATCGTTTTTAAAAATTCTTACATTACCGCGGTACGGTATTATAGACGTGCGCGTAGTCGGCCGATCAAACAAAAACTGGCGCGTGATTGTTACTCTTTATACGTTTTGTTACTCTTTTGGTTCGGACACTTTTGAGCGCGGACCCGATGTCCAGTAGATTATACATTGACTATGCATAAAAATCATTCAAGATGCAAAGAAGAATATTGAATTAGGCATAAACATTCGAAATTGCAGTCCAAACTGTGAAATAGTGTTTTATCGTTAGGCTGTCTGCTGCGGTAAGTGGAACCCGCGCGCGGATAAGCCCGCGTGGGATACCGACCCACGCGGCCCTAGAGCGGTGTTTTTTTTTTTCCAGAAACCGTACTCAAAAATTAAAAAGCACCGCACTGACCGTCCGCGTTTTAGCTCCCGGCGCGGAAATCCGCCTAACGCAGCGGACAAGTTTGAAAATGCAGACATTCGTAAACAAATGTAGATAGAACTCTGGTGTGGAAGCATCATATCTCTTAAAAAAACAATGCATTAGTGTAAACATATTAGTGAAAAGTGAACTCTATCTTGGACTATTTACTTGCATAATACTATTCATAGAAACAACTGTGTTTATAAGGCTGAAGATAATTTTTAAGAAATAAATGGTAAAAGAAACACAAAATAATCAAACAGCTTTACTACCTACAACTATAAATAATATATTACATTAATTCTATGAACTCTTGCCAGAAATTTTCTTTTTCTCTTCTTCTAAGCTTGCTTGGTCTTGTAATGAGACATCAGTAGGTGGTGCAGTAAGGGTAAATATAACTGGTATATTTGACAGCAGTGGGTTACCATGTTTTTCAAGAAGTCTTATCCAGGACAAAAGAGAATCTCTTGAAGATGTCCCTGTGAAATAAAATCATTTGTACATAAACAACCATATATATATTTTTTGAAATAGTTTATCCTTTTCGGAAAGGCAATGGGGACTAGCTCTTACAGCCGTGGTCATTAGTTATATTTTTCTTTGTATTTAAACCTTAATACCTAACTCTTGAAATGCGAGGTTGGTACATACATTCCAATGTTTAGGGGAGTTTTACGCGAGGATCAATCCAAATCAAACGGGAGCGCCTTCTTTATTTCTCACTTTTACTATATTATTCTCCATTAATGGCACATTGTTAAACTAATTCCACCACATTAACACAATAATAGCCATGAAAAACTAATTTAGGAAATTAAGAAACAAAGCCCGTCCTTTTCTTCACAATTCCCGCGCAAAACTCTAAACGACCATATGCCCTAGGATAAGGTTGCCAACGTTAAAGAAAGGGCAACCAAGACAGTAAAATCAAAAGATTTTTATTTTTTTTATTGGCAGAATTATTGTAATAATATATCTACAATTCTAGATTGTGTTGTATAAAATGCTTTTGTTTAATGCTTACCAGTTGCACACACTGATACTATTGTCCCATCATCCTGTTCATGTACTGTGCATTTGATTGATGGTAAAGTTGTTTTCCCAATATAACCAGGTATTCCTGGAGGCTTCTCTATGTTTGATACATCTGAAACAAAGAGAAGATTCGTTACGGTAGAGTGGCCACTGCGTTAGGGTCGATTCACATTAGAAGAGCAGCGGCCGGAGGAGCATCTTCATAATCAGCCGATATATTTCCCACTATATGGCACAGGGAGGGTGTGCGCGTGCCCAATGCGGATTGGTAGATTTCATATACGCATCGGAATTTCTTCTTCAGCGAATCTTGTAAATATCTTCAATTAGAGTCCAAACTTTGGAAAAAAATGTTGTTACTGGGCGGACGCGTGTGCCGGATGCCTGCTCTCCGGCCTGCCATAAGGCTCCACAATTTTGTGGTGACTCTAGTGTGTTTTTGTATAAGCACATTTGCTATTTATACTGGAGATTAGCAAAATCATTGACACCACATTCAAGCCAAAATTTTAAGAGTCGAAATTTAGAATTCGATTATTAATATGTGCAGAAATCCATGTGGACGAAAGATATTCTCATAAACCAGCGTCTCGTCTAAATTAAGTTGGAACCAGAGACCAATATCCTTCATTCAAGCTAAGTTAATTTGGACTATGGTTGACATGTAGGAAAAAACATGTGAGAAATATACTTTACCATCAGGATCCGTATCATCCTTATGTTCCGGCCGTGTCTTCCCGAGTAAAAGGAAGTAACTGACGAATTGATCCCTCAAGTAAACAATGTAAGGTCCTCTTACAACCAGAGGGTCATCTAGTGGCTGCTCGGCAAGTAAAATCTTCTGTGCATCACTCTGAGCGCTTACAATCCAGGTTTTATCTAGAGATGCTTCTATTTCTTCTGTCTGACAAAAAGATTATGTTTTTAGTTTGAATTGCGAAGAGACAAAAAAGATCAAGAATATATGAATCTAGATGAATATAGAAGATCTATGATTGTATGGTAAGTTATTCCTCATTTATCTTCTTGCCCTGCCCTATCATATTGGAGGTTGGCTATCATTAGGACTATAAGATCCTGTAGACTGTAGCCCATAGTCTCACACCACATTCTTGATGGAGAGAAAAATTCTGTCTTTTCACTTTCTTAAATCAATCAATTTTATACCATTGAAGAAGTAAATATAGGGTCCTTCTTAGGGGTCCTCTGACACTGGTTTAAGAGGATGATCAGACCATCAAAATGAACAACTTTCTCTATGGCACCAACATCGAAATCACGAAAAAAAAATCTACTGTTGCACACGAAACTACAAACCTAATCGAGCCATATGTATGGGACAGCTGTTTTTTTTCGCGATTTCGATGTTGGTCCCATAGAGAAAGTTGTTCAGTTTGATGGTCTGATCATCCTCTTAAAAAACTGTCAGCATATTAAGTTAGACCCTGTATGTATTATTGGTTAATGATTTTCTGAAGCTTCTAACCATATTGAAAAAAAAAAACAATAACCTGAAAAACATCAATTTTAGTTTCAGGATCAACTGAAGTAATCCTTTCAATAGCAAGTTTGGCTAATTCTAACGTGTCAGCTGGCAATGCATCGGGCAGGTACCATGGACTCAGATTCTTGAACTTTGGCATCCAGTACATCATGCGCCAGAACTTTCTGAGTGGGATGCCGCGCCGACCGAATATGTTCAATAGCATTTGTTCCATTTCCGTGTCTGGGATCACACCTGCAATAAACATTTGAAGTTTTATTAATTGTTAGGGTTTGCTTGTGATTGACGGTATTATGCCATACATACATGAGGCAAATATATTGATTCTACATGTTTGCCATGTTAGCTTAATCAAATTAAAGATTGAAAATAGGAAAGGCAGGTCGTTGGTTCGAATCCCGCTCGCCGCCCAACTTTTTCAAACTTTAATTTTATGAGGCAAATAAAAGAAAGAAAAAAAAAATTTTGAACTTTCATTGCTTATTCTAACACATTCGCTGCTAAACTCAAAATAAGGATGCGACGTGTGTTCTCACCATGAGGAATATGAAACAATCTGGACTCACCATGCGAGTCATGTGCACTGCGGACCTACAACGCAGGTCATCAGCAGTGAATGTGTTAACTAACAGCAAGTTCGTTTCAGACACTTTTTTCGAAAGTTTTGTACTGGAGTTGGCGTCCAATATTTGGTATGTAAAAAAATAATTTATTAAGACATTAGAAAATACAAACTTCAAATCTGCAACACGCTTCATCAAAAATGATGACATCTGAAGGTATGGGATTTGGTATGTCATTGGTAACATTAAACGATTTTACATATGCTCACGACTATATTCCACGAGGGGGTAGTCAGAGATATTTTGAAACCTCAGAAAATGCTCGTGAAAAAAAACTTTAAAAAAAGGGTAAAAATTAATATTTTTTGTTATTTAAATTA
This sequence comes from Agonopterix alstromeriana, assembly GCA_963924505.1. Taxonomy (NCBI): domain Eukaryota; kingdom Metazoa; phylum Arthropoda; class Insecta; order Lepidoptera; family Depressariidae; genus Agonopterix; species Agonopterix alstromeriana. Next base: position 12,510,357 of record OZ004662.1, on the reverse strand, counting down.
GATTTTTAATTACCATTATCTTCCATTTGTTCCAGCAAATCCACAGCACACTGCTGCTGTTTAGGATAATGCATGAATTCAGCTTGAAAGATGTTCTCAGGTATGAATTTCCCTTTCGGCAGTACATCTACTAAAGCCTTGTACACCTCGAGATCTTTTTGAACACCAAACTCCTTCATACGACCTAAAGCCGCGTAAATAAACTCGACATGGCCTCTTCGTCGAGTGTCTCTGCCTTCAAACATTTTTATCACGTCTAAGTATGTATTTTTATTCTTCTGCGGTTTATTCACAAACGGATCGTACACGGCCACCCCTTTCTCTGTACTTTTCCATCTCATGAAAATAACACTGGATGGTCTACTGCCTAAAAAACTTCGAATTATTTTGGTTGCCATTTTAGGTTATGTTTGGATTTTTTTCCGATAGGTCAAGGTTTGATATTGTTTATATTAAATTCGCGTTTGTTCTATTTAATTATCATTAAAATCCTTGCTTAAACTATCACATATAATTCATTTTAGGCGTAATTATTTTCAAATTAATCGCTTCGACTATCAATGTCATTTTGACAGTTGTCAGTCAGGGTTCCCATTTTTTTAATAAGGGATTTTCGAAAGCCATTTAATGAAAAAAAATGTTCTTTATAGCTCGATAGATGGCGTTGTTGAGAGGAGGAATGGTAAAAATAGAAGTAAAATCCTTTTTTTTTATCAGCAGTAAAACATGAAAAGAAACTTTGTTAACACATGCGTCTGAAACAGTGACGTGCATTTATTTTAAATTCTAGCCTAAATTACCATCTTCAGATCCAGATCAGGAGCCGTAGCATGTTACACGTGATAAGGCTGCATCACGTCTTTTATCTCGTTCGTTCGCGCGCAAATAGAAAGAGAGCGGAGGTGTGATAGCGCTGTATCACGGTGCCATGCTACCTATACAGGTCAGCATAGGTCACGTGTAACATGCTACGGCAACAGGTCACGTCAACGCTATCCATCGGGCCACGTAGAACAACGTTTAAAAATGAAAAAAATATTCCAAAGGGCTCGATAAAAGATGGCGTTGATGCAAGATGGCTATGCAACTTTGCTGTTAAGTATAAAGTCGTGTCTCTTGCGCTTGTTTTTAGCAGACATTTGACAAAAACACGATACAAATGGGCGTGGCCATACACAACTACCCATTTGATACCCCGCGCGGGGTCACCCCCGCTGGGGTATTGTTACACTTTTTGATAACTGCCGCTCGAGTCACCTCTCTTGAAGGTTATTTAAAATAATGATCGTGCACCACACCATTTTTTTTTTAAATAATGAGTAAGTGGTGTAGGTACAGGTTTTAGAAGGTTCTTCAATGAGTGTAATGAGTATGGAGATTGAAATTTATGTAGAAAGAAATCGATACATATCTTCTTCATCAGAACACATTTTGATATTTGAAACAAAACAAAATGGCAGAGAGAAAACATTTTTCGTTTTTGTCTGCTGTGTAATGTCTGCTAAAAAACATGTGCAAGAGACACGGCCTAATACAAATAAAAAAGTAATATGAAATAAGCAGGAAAACATGACAAGATACTCATATCCTATTACGGATAGGCCTGAACTATTGACGTAATTATTTTTACATTTTTAGCCACCACCCTCAGACACAGATCCTCCTCCTCCTCTTGAGTCCTCGGAGCCATGTCACGTCACCGCCATCTATCGAGGCGTGATTAACTATGTTTTTACTTTTAAACTAGCTGTAAGATAATCCCCCATTCTTCCTATCGGAAAAGCAAATGAATCGAGCCCATACAGCCGTTGTCTTTGGTTTTACAAGAAGGTTGTAAGTATTGTATATTAAAAGGAAGCTGGCAAAGGTGGTTTTGTATAATTTCTGTCTTTTGATCGTCATAGTCAGTCTGATGTAGTTTAAGAATGTCCTCTAAACAGTCTTCACACCCTAAGCGGGTTTGACACTTTGTACGCTCTCGCGTGATCTTTTTAGCAAGAATTCTCGGCAAGAACTTCCAAGGAAAATTAGCCTCGAAAACAATAAAGCCTGACATGACACTCTCGTTCTAGGCCTTCAGTTGACTGCTGGCATTTGTATGACAAATCCTTTCTTTAGTTTCGCATGGGGACAAGCAGGAACGTAGCAAATGGTTACAAGTCTCAGATAAAAATATTTGGAAAGATTTCAATAGAAGAAATTACAGTTAGGTACCTGACAAACAACTTGATAAATTCGGGGTGAGAGGAATGCGCAGTAGCGCTTTCGCCTTCGAATTTTGTTTTCGTGCAGTCAAGACTTTACTCAATATGTTTGCCGGCCATTAGGTATACCAATTATGGCACTTACTAAAAAAGCGTATGTCAACTTCAACTTACTCTAAATAAATAAACAAAAACTTTTTTATTCAACAGAAACATCGAGCTATTCACTGTTTTATTGAAACTGATTTAAATGTGATTTAAATGACAAAGCGGGGCGGAAATTCAAAGCGAAAATTCAGTCTTTTAATTCAATGATTTAGAATGATAACAATATCTATTCCAGCTTCTTGGCATCGAACTAAGGAGGAAGGAAACTAAAGCAATCAAAATCATAATATCAATCTCAGTCCTATCCTATCACTTCATTCTGTCTTCCTGCGGTTTTCCTTTTTCGCGCGCGCGGTAAAACATTCACTCACCGCCATTAATTTTCTTTTCTTATAAGCTTTCATTCATTCATTTCATTCATCCAGTTGGAATATTTGCGTGCTGGGAGAAGACGTGTCGCATAGCGTTTAAAATTGTCTCGTCTTTTAATACGTAAATAGTTCAGTACTAGGTTTTGTTACGCGTGGCTACACTTTTAGATATTCTTAGTATTATAATTAGTATTGTAATGATTATACTACTTTAATTAAATAATATTTACTTTTCGTAAATCAGAAGTTAATAAAATAAAACTTTGTTGGATAAAGAAAGTGAAGTGTCGATCGAAATGTTTAAACAATTAATGTTTGGCGGTTTTATCCTACTGTTCTTGCTGAGTAGTGTTGGTAAGTATAGTTTTTAAAGATTTTTCTTCAATTGTTAAACTCTGAGTTTTCAGTGAGTGCGGTAAAAAACATTGGTATAATACCTAGGTTTTACAAGGTTATACCTTACATTTTTTTCTGTCACAGTAAGGTATTATAAAGAGGAAATTATAATAATAAGTAAACAAGTTAGATAGTTAAATAATTATAGCACTAACTTTTTTTGAGTTTAAGTGGTAAATTTTATTAATAATTAATACAGTCACATTAGTTTAAAACATTGTAGCGGCCATGTGTTGCGGCAAACATTGTGTAAATTTAAATAGGTATTAGGTACTTTATATTTGCAAATAAATCGAACTGTGTGATATTGAATGCGTCCGATATTAAACACTAGCTTGATTTTGTATGCATGTTACTTATTTGTTTACAAACTTTGTATACCTACTTACATTTCAAACATTGTTGTGTTAATGAACCACATAAATTAAATGCAACACTTAGTTGAAAATATAGAATAACGTATTTATAAAATTTAAATTAAATGACCACCTACCTATTTATGTACCCAAGTGTGTAATGTTGGCTTATGAATGTCTCGTCTGTAGATAATCTGTAAATGGGGAAAAATTTATTAACACTTAACTTAGATCAATAATTGATAGTAAGTAGGTATTAGATATAGACAAATTAGTTACTGTATCTAGGATCTAGGGAGTATTTTCTTTTTTCACTAATATGTTTTATAACATTTTGAAAATTTATTTTTAATAAGTAATGGTAACCTAAATAAAGTATTCGAACTGAAAGACATTATTTACCAACCTGGTGCAAGCAAAGCAAGAAATTGAATTGTTTTAATAAAATAGGTTGATAAGTGTTCCATATTATTATTGTATTTTTATTTGAATGAGGAAACTGTGAAATATAACATAATCATGGGCTCATATTATAAATACCAGTACATAAAAATAAAACTTAATGATCTCAACACTTTAGGTACATTTATTATGAAATGATTTTATGATTTCGTCTCTAATACGCGATTACCTATTACTTATGAATGAAAGGCGGTATCAAAATATCAACATTTGTTTTGCGGTTCTAAGCCTGCATATAGAGAGACATAAGTGGAACTCTGCATATAAGAACATAGGTGGAGTCACGTTGCATGTTCTGACTCGAGCACTTGTCGTGGTGGTGTTCGCGCGTCGCGTTGTTGCCTGCCTCGAGGCTCCGCAATTTTCAATCTCTTCTTACTCTTGACCAAAAATAATCCCTGATATTCGAATAGATACTCCCATAAACTACTTGCTACTGGCGGAAATGCATTGCTAACGCACAATGAAGATCTCGAGTCCATTAATTATAAATAAATAAAAAAACATAGGTAGTTAGTCCATTTTATAGTAGATAAGATAGAGAGTAAATTTAAATCGTCTATCTGTCTAATAAAAGGTTACGTCTCTTTGTTAGTGGGGTAGGCAGAGACTCAGGTACTTCACTTCGATCCTTATACATATAACCTATTTCGCTTCAATTCACATCCATACATCAAAACGTGAGTTAAAACGGTTTCCGCGTCTAGATATTAATTATGAATCATCATAACATAAATTAAACAACGAATTTACACGTAGTATTTATTTAGTTCAAGAACATAACGTTGTTAAAGCAGGTGTCTCGAATTCAAGGTTAAGCATGCTTAATGCTTATGCATACAATATACTTTTAGTTGTTTTCATCTAAACGTTGCGATTTCATGACAAGTGACGTCATTCAGCACGTTTTGCTGGTTGTTTACGGCGCCTACCAAGTTCATTGGATCATGTCGACCTACCCACTGCAGCTGACGGGTTATTTTTTCTGTGTTGTTTATAACCTGAGGCGTGGCGTCTTGTGGCATAGATCCAAACACCCACGCCTGTCGTGATGTGCCGTCATGCTATTCTCACTCATTGAAATGTACGTTTCCATACCTATTTATGTAAGATTTGACGTCTTCGTTTCCGCGTTTTGCCGATGCCCAGTGGTTGGAATAAACAAGAAGTTGACGGCTAATGAAACTATTGTCAGTTTGACTACCAGACCACATCGGACGATTGGTTATATAATAACAAAGTAGATAATTATAATAACTAAGTAATTCATTAACGAAAAAATTTAATACCTACTCTATTAAGTTTTTATTTATTTATAAATTAATGGACTCTTGCTTGTGCGTTAGCACTGCATTTTTCGCCAATGTCAAGTAGTTTGTGGGAGTATCTATTCCAATCTCAGGGATTGTTTTTGATCAAGAACAAGAAGAGATTGAGGATTGCGGAGCCTCGTGTTAGGCAAAAACGCGTCACGCGATCACCACGCGAGACAAGTGCTCGTATCAGAAACTGCAACGTGACTCCCTCTATTAAGTTATCGAAAGAAATCTTGCATAATTTGTCAGAAATGTCACTAATACGAGTAAAAGTAGCAGTGTTCAAAATATCTGCCTGTATCTAGAAAATACATTCGATCCTTTGGCTTTTAAATCAGCAACTAGGTAAGTATTTAATATGAAGATTGTATTCTGATGACGTGAACATTAATTGCTCAGGCGGGTACTATTATTGTAGGTAACCAACCCACATCCATTTTATGAAACATGCGTTAATGCATTCGCAATTTTTTGTAGGTACCTATGTGTAGATACGAGTATGTATGAAGGTCTTAGGTGTAGTCTACTAAGAATGTTGTACATAATAAGATACATAAACATCTAGGTATTTGGTGCATTGCAGCAAGCCCTGGGGTCAGAGTTTTTTCAGACCGCCTTACGGCCTTTGACGTGGTTTTTATGTGACGACTACCACCAAAGATGGTATGATGATGATGCCATCTGAAGCACGAAATCATCTTTCCTTTCAGACAACCAGGTGATTCAGCCTGCAATGTCCTAACCAAGTGGGAATCGAACCCACGACCTCCGGTCTAGAGCCCAATGCTCTTTACCATTAGACCTCCGACCTCGATCTCTGCCCACTCCTTTCACTTCTGGCGTCTACAGACGCTACAGGCACATCCCAGGCCGCTTCTCAACGATCCCAGCTACTCAATCCGCCGCGTAGCCCCAGCAACGTCCTATGCCGAGGTCCGTACCCCTCTGGGTGCCCCTAGGTCGGTTGCTTAAGTTCATTCATTTGGCTCGGTAGACCCTTCGTGGTCCCTCCAACAGTCCGCAGTAAAAAGCAGTAACTGCAGTCTCGCGTGGTGTTTGCGCGTCGTGTTTTTGTCTGACACGAGGATCGGCACAATCTCTTCTTGTTCTTGACCAAAAATAATCCCTGAGATTGGGATAGACATTCCCATAAAGTACTTGACACTGGCGGAAATGCAGTTCTGACGCACAAGCAAGAGTCCGTGAATTCGAAAAAAAAAATTTAGAGCGCTTCCTAAAAAAACACATGTGAAATGAAATTAAAGAAAAAACTATATTTATCAAAACTTTATTTTGTGTTACTTAAACAGAATTTATAACTCGCAAAACTACAGTTAATTTAATCCTCCTATATACTTTGTAGAGTTAAAATTTGCAAGAAGCTTGGCAAGAGGCTTAATTATGCACTAGCGGCGCCCGCGACTTCGTATGCGCAGATCCAAATAAAATACTCATAACTTTTGATCGAAAGAATCGATTACGAATAAATAAGTTAAATGTTAATCCAAACTAGGCACTATGCTCTTGTCAAAACCCCATCTAAATCGGTTCAGTAGTTTTAAGTGATGCGTGCACAATCAAACAAACAGAAAAAACACATAGACAATAATAAAAAAAAAAATCTCAGCGCATTCCATTACGTATTCTAAACGTCCCCAATGAATATTTTTGCAAATATCTTTAATCTACATCCAGACCAAGTTATTTTTTTTTATATGTGAGTACCTACCTATAGATAGAATTATAGAATAATATATAGGCTCCTTCTTAATATACTGAGACTTTTTTAAGGGTATGATCAGATCGTCAAACTGAACAACTTTCTGTATGACACCAACATCGAAAACTAAAAAAAAATCTGCTGCTCTATATAAAACTGCAAACCTACTTGAGCCAAATGTATGGGGCAGCTGTGTTTTTTATCGCGATTTCGATGTGGGTCCCATAGAGAAAGTTGTTCAGTTTGATGGTCTGATCTTCCCCTTAAAAAGTGTCAGCATATTAAGAAGGACCCTGTATGTGCATACAGTAGGTAGCGTTGTGGTAGCTAAACTTTTTGTAAACATATTCGATTTAAAACCCCGTATCTGAACCAGAATATCAGCCTACAAATCTGGAAGAGTTAAATATATTAATTTGGGAGCCTATGGTATTTCAAGTTAACAGCAGACTAGTACCACTTCAACAATCGTCTAAGCTTCAACCTTCAGTACCTAGATCTTTTGTAATCGCCACTATATTATTGAATTAATTGTGTAGTAGTAATAGCACAGATTAATAATAAATTATGGTAATAGTAGGTACTACCTACGGGTCCAAGTTACTACCTACATACGATTCACTCGAACCTGTTTAATATGAGATCGTGAAACCTACTAGGGATCTAAAAATAATGATAATTCTGTACTACTTTTTAGATATACCTAAGTAGATAGGTACTAATATAAATTGCTTAAATTGTGTTCTGCCATATTACATTTTTATTTTCTCATAATGATAATGTTAGTAAAAGCTAAAAGCTAAAAGCCCGCAACGCTTTACTAATAAATATTACTAATTAATAATTTTCTTAGTGAAAACGTGTAGGTAGCAGATAATAATGATTCATGTAGCGAATTCTCGAGAATGATGTCAATAAAAGCAAAGTCAGAACCACAGTGTATGTAATAAACAGCACATTCATAAACCACAGATAAAGAAATAAGAACATTGCATCTAAAACAAGCCAACACAGTTGGCAATCAACAATTCAAATTCAACACTTTTCAATTTTTCTCTTTCCATGATTTTTCCATTCCCACGTTATCAATTTTCTGCGATTGTTTTTGTCTGGGAACAATCTCGTAAGATACGAGACTATTTTTATGACTTCAAGGTGAAACGTCATTGCTCTAACAATAATTTAAAACTACCGATTTTAGTAATTGCCGATGATGATTGCCGTGGTGGTCCTATGGTAAGAGTGGGTAGAGTAACCTTGCCTGCCGTGCAGGAGGCGATGGTTCGAATGAGTTTTTCGGAATTTATGTACGATTTGTAACACCTTTTACAAATCGTACATAAATTCGGTGAAGGAAAACATGCATGCTTCAATTTCGAGGCATGTATTGTACCCACTGTCCCATTATAAGTGGCGACGGGCTCACCCCCCGTCACACTGGACAGAGTTTCGGTACACGGTTCGTTTCGGTGAAACGTGGATGTTCTGAGGTTTCAGAATATCTCTGACTACCCCCTCGGGGAATATAGTCGTGAGCATATGCGATTTTAGTAAAAATATTTTCGAGTAAATATCGTTCTTGTGTGTAGTAGCGAAAATATATTTTTACGCATCAAATATTTTTCAAATGAAGTAGGTATAATACGAATACGGGCTAGTAATTTTTAGGGTTCCGTACCCAAAGGGTGAAAACGGGACCCTATTATTAAGCCTACGTTGTCCGTCCGTCTTTCTGTCTGTCTGTCTGTCCTACTTATGTAGGGCTGTAACTTTTGAACCGTAATAGTCAGACAGTTGACATTTTCTCAGAATGTGCATTGTAATGGCGGATTTGCTAAAAACAATAAAATATCAAAAATTATGGGGGTCCCTCATATTAGATATTAGTTTTTATCAAAGTTTTTTTTTCTCGCTCTATTGTTAAAAATGTAATACATATAAGCGTAAAACTTAGTAATAGAGAAAACTCTACAGTAATAAAAACCGGCCAAGTGTGAGTCGGTCTCGCGTTAAATAACCCGGAGAAAACAAAACATTTTGTAAATGAATAGGTATGTTTTGTGACGGTGTAGTACGGCACCCTCGGTGCGCGAGTATTAGCCCGCCCGACTTGCACTTGACTGGCTTTAGTAAAAAACTGAACGATATAAGAGCGTTATTCTATATCATATAAATACCGGTCTCAAAGAACAAGTCTGTAATGATTTGTAAGGCGACATTTTTAATTAAAGGTTAAAACACATTATATCAATAAAACGTGTGAGTCACACAGCCTTAGCTACATAACTCCTATGAGCACTGAATACCTACCCACGTTAAGAAATCTAGATAAATAGAACGAAACAGTTCTGATGTAACCATCACTAACGAGTACTAATTATTGTAGGTAAAACAAACACATCGTTTATTCAAAAAGCCGTAGGTATGTAAATCAGTAGCTTTTACTTTATTGCTTCAATAAAACCGAGAGGTACTTGTTATTTTACTTCAGAGATAAACAATTTGGGTTAGCCTATTTATGTTTTTTATAAAGCGTTTTGATAACGTAAATATTTCGCAATCGCTTACCTGTATACGACCGACGACGCAGACGGTATCTTTTGAACCATATCATAACTATTAAATAATCTGTGACCATATCTCGATTATTATAAGACGAACAATAGGATAGGGTTCCATTTGTTGTCTTTCGGTCAATTGCACGTACGTTCATTAAAGTTAATCCTCCATTAAATTTCCGGCAAGAGATTTAATGGAGGATTAACTTTAATGAACGTTCTTCAACTGGCAGTTTAACTGTTTAAACGTCAATGTAGGTATCCTATGCTAAAAGCACACTGAAACTTGCTACATAAAAAGGCTTATAAAGGTGACTGGTAGGTGGTGGCTGTAGCAAAGATTCTGGCTATCCCGAAAGGGAATGTGGTTGTGAATTTATTCATAAAATGAATATCAATTAGATGGGCATACCTCTGATTACCCCTCGGGGAATATAGTCGTGAGCATTTTAAATGCGCCAAAATACGTCTGAAATCGTCGTGCCACAAGTCGATACTCGCATTTGTATACATAGTATTATCACAAACATAATCTATAATTCTTTCAGGAAAAGGCTAATCGGGATTTATGAGGTAAGCCGCATAGTTTGGGGCGCGAATCCGGTCAGATGAAATTGTTTTATCCGAATTTATTGCCCACAGGAGGTCGGCTTAAATATTTTCCATGTTAAATCGGAAACCTATAAATAAATAAGATGATAATATCGGTTGAATAAATAATAAATTTATCTTTTAATGTAATAATAAACAAATCAGTGAAATAAATCTTACAGTGACATCCAATAAAATTGTTACGCAAATTGTGAAGTAAACAGGGTCTAAAATTAAATGCGTTACATACATTGAAGGGGATGGTTCAATCCATCAAACTGAAAATTTTAGAAATGTAAAAAAAAATATGTGAAAAAAATTCAGCTGTTCCATACATTTAGCTCGAGTATTTTTTTTTAATTTTAATTTTAATTTTTGTAAAGCGGCTATTCAAGTCTTCTGCAGACTAGTATCACTTCGACCTTATGTTGATCTTTTGTGATCGCCACAATAGTTACAGTTAGCTCGAGTAACTAATATTGAGATGTTTTATGGAACAGCTTATGATTTCAGTGAAGGTTCCGTAGTGACAGTTGGTCAGTTTGATGGTCTGAAGCACCCTCTATGAAACACTTGTTACATATTGAAAGGGGTGCTTAGACCATCATGTTGGCTCAGTAGTGAAAGTTGTTCAGTTTGATGGTCTGAAACCCTATTTGTCTGGTTTGGTGGTTTGTGCAGCTGCATGATGTCTGCCAGCATTTTTTACGTAACTGGTGGATACGTGGCCCTGATAAAAAATATACGAAACGATCACTATTTCCGGATTTATCCCTTTTTATAAAAAATTTCTAATTAAGTAATCTCTTAATGGTATAATTTAGCGATGACAGTGGAACACATTAGTGTTAAGCGAGATAATAAGGCGATTTCCTTACAAAAGTTGGGATGAAGTCAGCGGGCCGGACAAAAAGTTATCCCATCTGAGTTAGATGACAAATGACCAAGCTCACCAAGCGGGAGACATCACAGAAATTGTCCGAAATGACCGATTTGCTTAGCGATCATTCCGAGCTTTATATTCCTATATCACAATGATTCCTTTTGGGATTCATTTTCATAGGTTCTTTTATAGGGAGACCATTTTATTTATTTTTGGTTTGGAATGTTTGCTGATTTAAAAATTATTTCATATAAGGTAACTCTTGAAAAAAATTCTAGATCTTATTCAAATTTACCTGTCCTAGCTTCGACCGTGTGGGATTTATTATTATAGAAAATATCAATAGCTACTCGACCAAGATGTATGAAACAGCTGATTTCATTTATACGCGTTTTCAATGTTGCTCCTATAAGTTATTCAGTTTGATGGTCTGGAGCATCCTGTTTGACATGTAACGCATTTAATACACACTGTATAAGCGAAAAGGATAGTTGTATCTTGGGTGGATATTTGTTATTCAGTCTACTCATCATACTGAAAAACTTTTACTACGGGAGCAAACCGATCGGAGCAAAAAAAAAATCTGCTGTTCCATACTAAACTGCAATACCTACTCGACTTAAATGTATTGTACGGTAGATATTTTTGTTGTCTGATCGGATTGCTCTCATAATAAAAGTTGTTCAGTTTGATGGGTAGACTCTTAGTTTAAAAGGATGCTGATGATATCAATTTCACCCTATAGGTATTGTATACATAAACCTTCGGGAAAAAATTCTCTAATTGACAGTGAAAACCGTATCAAAACCCTTTGTGTGGTTTAGAAAACAGGGTTTCTCAAAGTGGTGTACGCGTAACTTGGGGGTACGCGGAAAGATATTAAGTATTATAATTAAAAATACAGGCCCAGAAGCAAAACACAAGCTTCAAACTTATTGTGATTGAGTGTACCTAAACTCTAAAGTAAAACAACAAGAGTTGGGCTCGCACCAAGTTTCCTGAACTGAATGAAAGAAAAAAAACATTTTTTTGGGTAAACACATAGTTAACATAGGTTGTCTGGAAGAAATCGCTTTTTAGTGATAAGATCGCCTATTTTTGAACCTTGTGAATTTCCTGTATTATGTCATTATTTTTTTGGTGTAAAATAAAGTATAATTAATTGATTACCACAAATATAACATTGTGTGGTGGAACGGAAGCCTCGATACGCGAGTCCGGTTCGCACTTGGCCGTTTTTTCTTATTTTCGTAAGGGGTACGCAGTCTTCTGAGTAATTTAATAGAGGTACATACCTACGAAGGGCTATAAGTTTGAGAAATCGCCTGGTTTAGAAAAATTTTACGTAGAAACAGAAATGATAAGGATAGACGTACTTTGTGTTTCCTACAGTTATACAGGGTTCTTCTTAATATGCTGATACTTTTTAAGGGGATGATCAGACCGTCAAACTGAATAACTTACTCTATGGGACCAACATTGAAATCGCGAAATAAAAAACAGCTGTACCATACATTTGGCCCGAGTAGGTTTGCTGTTTTGTGTGGAGCAGTTCAATTTTTTTTTGCGAAATTGATGTTGGTCCCATAGAGAAAGTTGTTCAGTATGACGGTCTGATCATCCCCTTAAAAAAGGGTGAGAATAATAAGAAGGACCTTATAGAGAGATAAGTAAATGCAGTGTTGTTAAATGTTAAAGCTGAAATTGTAAACAATAGAAATAGCATAACATCGCATATGCTCACGACTATATTCCACGAGGGGGTTAGGTAGGTATAACATATTTCTAATATCCATTTCTAATATTTTTGATTAGTTTATATACTCAGGTACCTTGCTAAGGTAGCTAGGAACGTACCGTTGATTAAATATTTGTGTAGGAATAATTTTTCTTTACAAGCAATACAAATATTTATCGTTGATTCATCAGAGATTCAAGATAAAAATATATTTCCAACGAGATAAATTTCTTATCTAGTATTATGAAACTGTAGGTAACAAAAGTGTGTCTGCACATTGAAGATATTTACAAAAAAAAGTTACTATATGGTTTTTAGGTGCCCCTGACTTAGGGCTGCCAACCATAGTGCACGGATTAGCGGAGGAGCATTCAAAATGCGGGACGCGGCTAAAAAAAGCGGAAGCCTGCTGTCAAAGTTTAGGAAGGCGAGAAATACAATTAGAAATTATATTTCGCTTTCACATTTTAAGATGTTTTACTGAATATATTTTACTTTGGCTTACAAATCAACATACTTAAAAAGTTAATAATAATAAGGCAAAGTCCGTGGCATGTCATCGACTCGATAGAAAAAAGGGGCATATAAAGCAAATAAAAAAATTATGCCTCTACTATCACTTTTCTTTATTAATTAAAACAGTAATTACTTACTATAATAATTCTTCTGCCTGAAAGTTAAGCCGTACGTACCACAATACAGGACAATTGGTGTCCCGCTCGACCGGGCGCCAACCGTCCCGCAAGAGGCGGGACCCTCTTGCGGGACGGTTGGCGCCCCTGACTCCAAAACACAAATTTTTAAACGAAGAATACAGGACTAATTCTGATCTAACTTTTTGTGTTTAAACTTATATCTGGTCATTTATCTCGATGACGGGAACCCTTGCGGACGAAGTCGCGGGTAAACTCTAGTAAATACCTGACATATCTACGTAAATTGTTAATCTATCTCTATTATGCGCCAAAATTTCCGCCAAAAGAACATCAGATTTGTAAAGACAAGTAGGTTAAGTACGATAACGATAAATATTAGATGTCCTCCAACAAGGCTGTCTAATGTCTACTAGATAGAAAAATAACAACGATCGAGGAAATTCCGAAGGATTGTGTCAATCGATGGCAAGTGGTACAGTCATCTGCAAATATAAGTATACATAATTAACTTGCCAACAACTGGACGTCGGAACCGCGCTCAAAAGTGTCTGAACCAAAAAAGTAATAAATCGCATAAAGAGTAACAATTAACGAAGACTTCGTTTGATCGACCGACTATGCGCACGTCTATAATGCGCCGCGCCGTGCCGCGGTGCTGTAAAAATTGGTAAAAACTACGCAAGCAAAACGATCGATCTCAACCCATCACTCGGTCACTCTCACCCTACTTACTACTAAAACAAGATTCTTAAAATGTGTACATGAGCACGTTAGCGCTTTCATTCATTACTCAAATGATAACAAATCATTTTTGCCTGAAAACTTAAAAATGCGAATTACTTTAAATTTTAACTATCAAAATAATGAAATTATTGTTTCAATCCCATTATTTTACTATAAATCAGTTGGGGTGTATGAGGTTTTGCGCTTATTCATTAACACGTTGTATAGCCTACTACTAACATGTACTTGATTTTGTATTAACCCGAAGTCCATTGTTTGGTATGTCAATGGTATACAGACATTATATACGATCCTCACTTGATTTGATATGCATTGCATACAATGCCTGTATAATTAGAGCTGCAGCCGGCCGTAAGACGTTTTTCGGCGATACATAATATTAGGTAGAGGTTGTACAAGTTAAAATGATAATGACTTCAGCTACAGACGTCATAAGGTACAATTTTAAGTGCATTGACCCGTTTATTTACTAAATCATCGCAATAATCTTTTTATGAAAATAAAGTGGGTAACATAATCTGAATAGCCACCATATTTGTAGGCCAACGTATTTGTTTCTCCTTTTCGTGAACAAGTATTATGTTTTGGTGTGCAATCAAGTATAACTGATTGATAGATTGAATACCTTACTCCATTCCAAATAGGGGCGAAAAGAAGGTGAAAAGGGTTCTTTATAGTTTAAAGAAATACGAATATTGTATCAAACAACAAAATGGCGATGTTGAAAGACCTAAAGAAGCAGTGGTCACAGTTGCACCTGTGGTTCGTCTTTAAAATCATTCTGTCATCAAACACTGACATAAGTGTTTCGAATTTTTATGAAATGATCACGGTCTGAAAAGGTTTCGTGGTCCTGCTTCTGTCATCTTCTTTTTTTCGTCTTTATTTGACATATAGTATAGTTATACTCTGGGTAGGAAATACCTAATTGATCAAATTAATAATTCTTTAAGTAGTATATGCGCAGTACCTATAATACTACTCGAAACCAAAAGGCATGCATGAATAGATGTATGAACGTGGATGAGTCGAGAGAAGTAAGTACAGGGTCCTTCTTAATATGCTGACAGTTTTTTAAGGGGATGTCCAGACCATCAAACTGAACAACTTTCTTTATGGGACCAACGAAATCGTAAAAAGAAAATCAGCTGTCCAATACATTTGGCTCGAGTAGGCTTGCAGTTTTGTATGGAACAGCAAATTTTTTTTTCGCGTGTTCGATGTTGGTGCCGTACAGAAAGTTGTTCAGTTTGACGGTCAGATCATTCCCTTAAAAAAATTATCAGCATATTAAGAAGGACCCTATATAAAAATCGTACTTAGTAAATAGTCTCTGCGTCCAGAAAAAGGCCCTATTTGTACCTATACCTACGAATACTAAGGTATATAATTATCTCCTATTGATTACTTATTATGATCTACTAGTCTTCAATTGTATTACTAATATGATTTTTTTGCTAACTGTAAATATTAATTAATTAAACAGAATTCATTAATCAACAAGTAGGAACAGTAAATATGCGTCATTTATTCATCGGCGATACCGATAGAATTTTCTTGCTAACTGTACTTAATAATTAAATAAACAGGATTATTAATTAATAATTACAGTAAATAACAACGCGCCATTTATTCATCACCGATACCGATAGGATTTTGTTGCTAACTGTACTTATTAATTAACTAAACAGGATTAATTAATAATTTATAAGTAGTTAGAGTTAATAATAACGCGTCATTTACTCGCCACCGATACCGTTGATGTCTTTTGTATGGAATAATATTTAATCTAATTTTTCAAAGGGTTTATTTCATCCAGTGGATAGGTACTTGATACATAAGAATGAATAGGGATGATGAATGATCCTGGAAATTCATATCTTATGACGAATTACAAGAAAATGTATTAACAAAATGTTCAAACGAAATTAGGATCGAATAGAAAACAAAAAAGTTATACGTGTAAGCGATTGAATTACGTTTTTTTATCGTCTTCTATCTCATTCATGCAAAACAGATGTTTGTATGACACATCGTTATTATTCGTATGAAGATACGTAGTTATGACGTCACTTCTGTTATATATGCGTCTCGCTCTAACCGCAAATATTAAATACGTATATTTCGGGTTTTTAAAGATATTTAAGAATTTATTTAACTTAAGTGTTTAAGATATCAAACAGTTTTACAAAAAGAAATAAATAAAAGATGTCATCATTCCTATAATTCCTAAAGTGTGATTTTTGAAACTCATACTTTGAACTCAGCAGTTCTAGAACTGCCTCCGTGGTCTAATGGTTAAGAGCATTGGGCTCTTGACACGGAGGTCGTGGGTTCGATTCCCACGGGGGACACCTAGTGATATGTCACTTTGTGCATTTTTCATTGCAGGCCGAATCACCTGATTGTCTGAAAAGAAAGATGATTCCGTGCTTCGGATGGCACGTTAACCTGTTGGTCCCGGCTACTATCTCTCGTGGTAGTAGTCGTAACATAAAAACCAAGTCAGAGGCCGTAAGGCGGTCTGAATAAATTCTGACACCAGGGCTTTGCCCAGACGATAAGAAGGAGAACTCACCAGTTGAAAATGTCAATATTACTATGGAGATACGCATCTGTCTACTGCCGATTTGACTGTAATAAATCGCACTCCTGGAGGTTGATTTTTGAAAGTCAAATCAGCAGTAGAAAGATGCATATCTCCATAGTAATATTGACATTTTAAACTGCTGAATTCAACGAATGAGTTTCAAAAATCGCACTCCAGATATTATTTCGATTTATATTATGAAACATCTTGAGTAGGTTTGCGAAATGAACTAATCTAGACAGTGATAACATTCATGTTCTATTTTTATACCTATTACAAGTGATGTAAGTGCAAATCTCTTCCTAGCCTATCATACAAAATAAGGTATATACATCTATTCTCTCTTAAACAAGGGCTTATAGACAAAGTAACATTTCTATAGGCGTAGACGCTAGTAGAAATGACAGAATGTGTGGATTTGACATTGGTGATCGATACATTTTGACATTTATTTTCGTCACCATACGTCAAGTCCATACATTTTTAATATGTTTTCTACTGTCGTTAACGCTAATCGAAAGATACTTTGTCTAGGGGCCAAGACTCTTTTTTAAGACTTAATCTTTCGCTGAAATTCAGGCCTATACCGAGGCGACAATAAAACCTTTTCAATGTTAAAAACTAATAGGTACGTATGGCATGTCGTCCCAGCAGATTCGAATGCTCAAAACTCATGCTTTGTAGTAATGGTTGTTACGAGTAAATATGGGTTCTAGTCAACGCTGGATCTTGAGATCGAGCTTGACAGACCAAAGCCGTTGGAAAAAAGAGACAAAAAAAGTTTCAACTAATTTTGAAATTAAATAAACATTTATTTAAAAAAATATATATTAAAAATAAAATAAAAATATTTAATCTACAGAGTCCTTCTTATCTAATGTGCTGACACTTTTTTAAGGGGATGATCAGACCATCAAACTGAACATCTTTCTCTAAGGGACCAAACTCGAATCGCGAAAAAAAAATCAATTGTCCCATACATTTGGCTCAAGGTGATTTGCAGTTTTGTATGGAAAAGGTGATTTTTTTTCGCGATTTCGATGTTGGCGCCGTAGAGAACGTTGTTCAATATGACGGTCTGATCATCCCCTTAAAAAAGTGTCAGCATATTAAGAGGGACCCTGTATATTATATATGCATATATATTATTAATTTATTTATTAATGTATTTTTTAAGGGTTCCGTAGTCAACAAGGAACCCTTATTAAACCTTAGTTTCGTTTTTTTAGTTATAATAACATATTGTATGTAATAGTTTTAATAACATGTCACTCAACGTCAATAGATTTTGTCCACCCACTGCAGGGTATAAGCCTACCCCATTATGCCAAGCCTGGTTCTTGAGGTCATTCTTTTTGCCCCCCCCCCCCCCCCCCCATGCAACATATCAATGACTGAGCTTTTGATAACCCCATGTTTAACAACATACAGTGACAAACATTTGATAAACTTGACATTTTAAGTTAATAGGTCATTTGATCACGCTATTTACACTGTTTTCTGTATATGTGAACCCATTTCTATGAGAGTATCGTTGCATTGAGCATGAATTGCATCACAATAATAGATATCGTACCTACCCAATGTATGTATAATACTATTTGTCATATCATTATCACAAGTTGATAATACACTTTGTGAATTTATCTCGTAAAATGCCAAACAGAACAAAATTAATGTAGGGTGGATGCCTCGAATACCGGCCCTTTAGTGCAAATTTCAACTTCAGATAATCGTACTGCTCTAACTATAGCTCAATGTGAGTATGTGAATGGTTTCATATATAGACTTTTTATATAAGAAATGTAATCCATATCGAGCTTGATCATATAATTATAAAACAAATTTATAAAAAAAAAAAAAAGAGAAAAAGACCCTCTGGCTCTAATGCCGGACCCTCCATCCCAAATGCCAGCTTTTCTTGTACCTAGTCCCAGCCCACCATAGGGTCCTGCTTTTTGAGTGTTTGTATTGCAGCTTACTTAGGGTGTTCGGCAGATCGTTGAACATACGAAAATGGGGGGTAGGGGGCTACTCAGCCCCAAAGATTTAACCTAGACCCAACTTTTTTTTATTTGAATGATTTTTTGAATTTTTGAAAAATTGTCACTTGCACACCTTTTAACGCACACTTTCAATGATTAGCATGATTTTAAAATAAAAAAAGGTCCCAAAGAATTTTACTGCCCAATGCTGAACATACCTACAACGGTTAGGTTGGGAGGTGATTTGACGACGAAATATCATAAAATGTGAGAAAAATGCGAGGCTAGCTACTGAAGGCGAATCACCTCGCCGCTAAACTAATACCACTTAACACGGTTTAAAGGTACTTACTCAAATACAAGTACCCTAGAATTTGAGGCAATGAAATTTTATGATTATAAACCTGTAATTCCAAAATTACGAATCAGGATTACGATTTCGTACGGATTTTCCCCCCTCCACAATTCCGCTCGGTATCAAATCCTATACAAAATCACAATCCTGATTCGGAATTCTGTATGTATGTGACAGGCCTTAGACTTCCATGGCTATGTCTACCGAATCTCACTGTCTAACTACTTAATTACCTACCTGATATAGAAAATCGACGAGTAAAATTAGGTAACAATTGATAAATAAAAGTGCGTCTCCTTGGACGATGCTTAAATCGTCTGCAATCGATGAAAAGACGAATTTATTCTTACCGACAATTATTAACCCATCCATTTTTAGCCCCAGGGATTAACATTTAGAATTTCTTTAGAAGTTTTTGCCTTACATGGCAAAATTAATTTTCTGTCCAAATTTCATGTTTCTAGGACCAAGCTTGGCATTGATCCTGTCGTCGTTCTAGACATTCGTTTTATAATTATCAATTTGTAATTACTTAGAATTTTATTTTAAAAACGTACTTTAGCGTTAATATTCATAGATACTAGCGGGAAAATAGCATGAATATGAATTATTAGAATATTGTAAACAAGTACCTATGTTTCATTTCGTTGCTTGCCAAAACATAATTAAAGACGTTGATCGAGCGAATGCATATAAAAATTTAAGGACAGTTATGGTCTGAAGTACTGACCTACATAAATATAAAATATAGAGAGTAGTCTAAATAAGAAGGTACCAAACTACGATTTTGGCACTCTCATTAAGAGAAGTTTATTCAGAGTGCGTAAATGCGCGCTGCATACAAACGAAGTATGGTGATATTTTCAATACTAACCAATTAAACTCAATGAAATTTTGCAGAAACATTCTAGGAACAAATCTCTATGCTTTTATCGTGTCCGATTTTCGTTAAAATATACATTTTCAATGCTAGGATTAATTTAAGATTAGTATGGAAATCTTTGAGGCACTGTAACTTTAAAACTGTACATTTTAAGGAAAATCTGGCACGATACAAGCGAGCAAGAGATTTGTTTCTAGATTGTTTCTGCAAAATTTCATTGAGTTTAATTGGTTAGTATTGAAAATATCACCAGACTTCGTTTGTATGGAGCGTGCCAACAGTAATATACCCTTAAGGCCTAATTTAAGAAATGCACTGTCGTCATTTCAAAATGAAAACAAACAATTTGCTTACGATGCTACCATGATCACTGGAGGGTATCGGTCAATCAAAACAAATGAGCATCTAACGTCATTGTGTCAAGGAGAGGCTAACTTCCTATGGCATCAGAGCAATTCAATCAGTCAATTGGCGGTTCTCCACCGATGTTCTTAAATTGGTGCTCGATTATGCTTCGATTGAATGAGAATGTGTGGAATACTGATACGCACCCACACAGAGAGAAACATCGTACGATGTTCGCCAGCCAATAGCAGTAGGCGGCGTGGTGGGCTCGGCTCCCCACCACACCGTCGGAATGCATGGCTCTTAGAACGGCACTGTTAAAAATAACTACCTGTTTAACAGGACACACACGATGTTCGACGTCGAGGCCATTGCCAAGATATGAAACAACATATCTGTTCTTAATACTTCGTATTTTATTAACTGTTAATCTTTGCATTACATAACCACGAAGTACCTATCACTTTATTATCATCACACATAGTAAAATGTTCTACATCATCCGACACAAAAGCTATTTAAAAGTTTCCACTGACGGACAATGTAAAGAAAGTAAGTCATAAAGTGAAACCTTATCAGCATGCCCTAGAAATTGTTACGGAATAGTCCCGCTGATCTGATACCAACGTTCATACGAAATTTTTCCAATCGCATGTGTACTTATGTGTGAACAGCTGATCGCGCGTGCGTGCCACGTGAAACACGATCGGCGGCGTGTGACGTGCCTTGCCTGTGCGCACTGCTATATAAAAATGTACCGAAGTGAACATAGCTTGTGTACAAGTCGAGTCAGTTGATTTGATAACATCATTGTGCTGTATTGTTATTGTTAAATCGCGTCGGTGGCGGTTAACGGAGAGCTATGGAAACTCAATCTTGAGGTCCAGGTTCGAATCCGTACAGGGCTGCAGTCGCGGTAAATATTCGGTGATTGAACTGGACTACGTACGAACCATATTTGAACCACTTTTGACATATTTGGTATTGCGCTAATCGCGGTACAGCTCATGACAGCCATTAGAGCCGGTCTGACATATCGTTCAGACGTTAAAGGCTGTCTGTTACATAGTTTAATGCGATGCGGAATTCAGCACAGTTGAATAGTAATTGGATTGGAATGTGATTAGAACTGAAATTGGATAAGAATAGAACTTCGAAGTGTTAAATTAACGCAATCGGTCTCCTGATGACGTTTCATGTACCAATGAGTTTTTCTAACTTAAGTACGTAATACCGACTGCTCTCAAACGGTGAAGGATAATATCGTGAGGAAACCTGCATATGCTGAAGAAGAAATTCCGATGCGTATGTGAAGTCTACCAATCCGCATTGGGCACGCGTGGTGGACTAACGCCCACATACCCTCCCTCAGGGTAGGCCTGTGTCCTGCAGTGGGACGTACCTATATAGGGTCCAACTTAATATGCTGACACTTTTTAAGGGGATGATCAGACCGTCAAACTGAACAACTTTCTCTATGGGACCAACATCGAAATCGCGAAAAAAAATCAGCTGTCCCATACATTTGGCTGTAGTTTTGTATGGAAGAGATTATAGATATTTTTTTCGAGATTTCGATGTTGGTGCCATAGAGAAAGTTGTTCAGTTTGATGGTCTGATCATCCCCTTAAAAAAGTGTCAGCATATTAAGAAGGACCCTGTATAGGCTGTAATGTTAACATTATTGTTAATGATGAATGTAAAATGTGGAACCCACTAAAAAATAACGAAGGGAGAACCTTTTCTTGAAAAATAGGAATACAAAAGACTTAGGAATGACAATGCAAAAGAAGTAGGATGATCTGAACCTACATGAGTTCGTTACATAAGAAAAGTGAGATCATATTATGTAGTAGGTATTAAAAGAAAAGTCAAGATATCCTGCTACTTGAGATCCCGACATTCACTTTCATTCGACATTTCTAAAGAGCTTCTTTATTATCGTGGTTAACATTATTTCAAACAAGATTCAGTCTCGTAAAATTCAATTTTCTCCCGAAATAATAAAGCGTTTTAAATAAAAATATAAAATAAACAACGTTGTTCTGAAAATGGCACGTGCGCAAGCTTATCTTGGGGTGGTTCTCTTTTATAAATATTTACAATAAGACTTAGATTTTCATTCATGTTCAGCCAATTTAATTAACTTCGCAACTAAACGGATCTTTTCTATTTATAACCTGTGTTATTTACTGCCACCATTAAAAGGTCTTAGTTTCAAATTGCGATGTTGGCAGTAGAGATATACACAGTTAGTTTCCTTTTGAGCTGGAGTCAGCCCAGGACCCCGATCGCGCTAAATAAAACTTCACTGAACCGTGATTGGACCTCAACTTTTACACATTCGGTATCGAGCTAATCATTTGACAGCCGTTTGACCGATTGCTCAGACGTTTCAGCTGTCAATCATATAGTACTCGTAAAAAGTCAAGTTTAGCCAAAACATAAGTTGAATAGTAATTGGATTGCAATGTGATTAGAACTGAAATTGAATAAGGATTGAACTACGATATTTAAATTAGCGCGATCGGCGTCCAGCTGCTTTAACTGAACACAACTAAGCCTCTGCTTTTCCAGGTTTATTTAGAAACATGCATATCAGATACCCGGAGAAACATATCTAGTAGTATTGTGACAATTATGTATTTATTTTAGTAGACTTTACTAGAAAATATAGCGGTCTTTACTAGAAAATGTGTAGTTATAAATCTACGTTCTGGTAGATCTAACTAAAATCTACTTTTAACAACATATTTTCTAGTAATGTGTGCTGATGTAAATAGTACTAACTACAAGATATTTTTCTCCGTGTACAATCTGTTAGGTATAATTTGATATCAGGGTCTTTTTTAATATGCTGACACTTTTTAAGGGCAGGACCAGACCATCAAACTGAACAACTTTCTCTATGGCACCAACATGGAAATCACGAAAAAAATGTCCCTAGCAGGTTCGCAGTTTTGTATGGAACAGCAGATTTTTTTTCGCGATTTGTATGTTGGTCCCATAGAGAAAGTTGTTCAGTTAGATGGTCTGATCATTCCCTTAAAAAGTGTCAGCATATTAAGTTGGACCCTGCATTTATTATTTTTATTTCTTTCTTTACTCAACTATGTTTCCTTTTGTCATTAGATGCAATCAAAGAGCGATGCAACAAGGAAGAAGATCTCCTTCAGCGGTGCTCTATGGCTTTACCAGTTCTCAGCTCCCCGGAGATATCGTTCGCATTAACTAGGGAAGAGCTGGACAAGAGCTGCGTGTAAGTTTAAAATTAATATAAGTAGATTTACTACTGTGAGGAAACTTGCATGCTTCAATTTCGAGGCATGTATTGTACCTGTACTGTCCATTACTAGTGGCGACGGCACACTCCCTGTCACACTGAACATAGTTTCGGTATTAGTGAAACGTGGATGTTCTGAGGTTTCAGAATATCTCTGACTACCCCTCGGGGAATATAGTCGTGAGCATATGCATGCACGCATGCAGATTTACTACTGAAAAGGCCTGAGAGTACACTCGTTCAACAGCTATACAACAGTTTTAAATATTCTTTAGTCATTATCACTCGCAAAATATACAGGGTCCAACTTAATCCGTGGTGGTCCAGTGGCGAGTAACCTTGCCTGCTGTGCAGGAGGCGATGTTTCGATCCCTGTCCAGGCCTACTCGTACCAATGAGTTTTTCGGAATTGATGTACGATTTGTAACACCATTGGCTTTTCGGTGAAGGAAAAACATCTTGGGGAAACCTGCATGCTTCAATTTCGAGGCAACGTGGTTGTTCTGAGGTTTCAGAATATCTCTGATTACCCCCTCGGGGAATATAGTCATGAGCATATGCTTATGATATGCCAACTTAATTTGCTGATGGTTTTTTAAGATCACCAAACTGAACAACTTTTTCTATGGGACCAACTCAATATCAAAATTGCAAAATAAACATTCTGCTGTCCTTTACATTAGTAGGATTACAGTTTTGTATAGAAAAGCCTGTATTTTTTTCGCGATTTCGACTTTGGTCTATTAGAGATAGTTGTTCAGTTTAATGGTCTGATTAAAAAACCGTCCGCATATTAAGATGGACCTTATATTTAATTCCAAACGTTAATTAAGGCAATTCCCCACAACAAAGGAGGCAGTAAGTTGGTGTTGGTGCACTAAGAGCTCGATGACTTGATCAAAACTTTTAGAAGCAACTACCTCTTTACTTAAACTAACTATATAATACCTATCTAGCATCTCTTTGAATTCAAACGATCTTCCTTAAGCCCCCAACACAGTCACGGGCTAATTAAATAAGCGATTGAGAAATAGCCGCGTACCCTTCAACGGTATCAAGGAGGAGATCTTGCTCTCATTTACTTCTTGCAGAAACTTCGTGAAAACTGGCCAACTTTTGCTAAGACTGCGAGACTTCGGCTCGAGTGAGGAAGTCTACGCAGTTAGCTCATCTTAATTTAGTGTTCTTGTTTGCGGTAAATAGCAATTTGGAACTAGTTGTTCGACTCACTAACTTCACTCTGCGCCTGATGGAGCGCTGAATAGCCAATGAACCACTTCAATGGAGTGAATAGGCGGATTAACGAACGTATTAGAATTTTGCATTCGTAATAAGGCATGTTTATAAATGCGTAGTGTCGGAATGTTGCGCTATATTGGGATATACAGGGTCCTTAATATGCTGACAGTTTTTAAAGGGGATGACCAGATCATCAAACTGAACAACTTTCTGTATGGGACCAACATCGAAATCACGAAAAAAATCTGTTGTCCCATACATTTGGCTGGAGTAGGTTTGCACTTTCGTATTGAACATCAAATTTTTTTTTCGCGATTTCGATGTTTGTCCCTTAGAGAAAGGTATTCAGTTTGACGGTCTGATCATCCCCTTATAAAAGTGTCAGCATATTAAGAAGGACCCTATATAGGACACATTAAATTTCCTTAAGGTTCAGACCGCAGCATAGGAAAGGCTCTATAACGGACAGGAGAGAGTTTTAATTTACAATTACGAAGACTTTCCAGTTCCAATTTCTTCCACTGAGAAATCAATTCGCTAATCTATTGTTTCAGAGAGCTCCGTGCCGGTATAAAATGTATAGACAACTACACAGAAGTCTGTATGGAGAAGCACGAACAAATTGTCTTCAGACGTATATACGCTGGCATCACCGATGTAGTCCAGGAGCTCTGCGCCCGAGGTCCATACCAGGACGAATATTTGCGTCATGCCGATTGTGTTAAGAAGGTCAGGCCGGAGTATGAGATATGCAGCAAGAGATACGAGGTGACATTGACGACGCTTTCCAAGCACCAGAAGAATGAGCAGTACCAAACTGATAATCATGATCTGGCTAACAGTCATGAAGAATATTTGAGGACAGTTTGTTGGTGAGTCCAGTGATTTTTATATTCAGTTTCCTTTTACCGTTCAATGGCGCCCACATCACAAAATGTAAGACTTCTCAATTAACACTTTCTCTGCTAAAAACGCCTAGTGTGTAATTTTAAATGGAGGTATGCGCGATTTTCGAAACTTTGCAAGTCAGTTGGCGTTGCACTATTTTATTTTAGGTTTTCTGAATTTAGAAATCTTAAATTGTGATGAGGCGGTTGCATAAGCATAAAACTATAGAAACAGTCAGAAATATTCTGAAAATATAATATAAATACGAGTATTCAGTCACTAGTAGTAGTAGGTAGTGATCAAGGTCTGCCCAGACCAGATTTGCGATTTTTGAAAGTCACACGTTCAAATCAGCTATAGAAAATGTCAAAATTAATATGGATCATTCGTCGCATGGTTTTTAAAGTGTGAGATTCAAAAATATCACTTCTAACCTGTCTTTTATATTATGTCCTCAGTCAAATATCTTAACGTCGTTCTGAGTAATCTACAAGATTAGACAGCCTTTTTAATATTTTCCTTTTATTCAAGAGTAAATGCTATCACAAATTCCACTCTGATAGCCTTGATTTATAATCACGCGTTAAGAAAAAAACAAAAAAATAATTATGCAAATTATCACAAAGAAACTTGGTTTTTTTGTAGAGAAATGTTAGGATTTCGAAATTATTCATATCTAAAATTTAACATTTTTAACGTGTTCTTACCGCCCGCGTTTTGAGTTCCCGATATTTCAATGGCTATTATTATTCAAATCAATAATTACGACAAATAATTTGCATAGGTATAATGAAAATAATTATTATCTTGTTCTGGAATCTATACTCCGTTCAAAATAACAACGAAAATTTAATGCTATTTTTAATCACAGAAGCAGAGATTTGTAACACTAACTCTCACTTATTCTTAAAACAGCTTTAGTAACGTTCAAGATATGTCGGATAGTGCATCTTTATGATAAATAGATTATACTTGCTTATCAGAATTTGCCAGAAAGCTAAATAGGAATCGGAAAATCTCGTCGTCCTTATTTGGAATTAAGTATAGATGTCTTCTATCGATGACGTCATTCAATTTGAGCTCCGTAAATTAAACTGTCATGGATTGACTGTTTTCAAGAGGAGTTCCAATGAGCACTTCGAATAGTCGCGCGGGCCCTTGAATATTGAATAGTCCTCGTTAATAAAATATTCACCAGATCAAACCGGTTTCTCTTCCACTAATTACTCCCTTGAGACGTGATTTTCAGCATTATCAATGCCTAGGTTTAATCAGGTATACGTAGCTATACCTACTCTGCAAGAAAACATTTATAAATTTTCTAATTTATATGGAGATTGCTTTAGGACTGGGTATAAAAACTTATATTACGCTACCTACCCTTCTATTTTGTTATTTTATGTTGGAACCAACGCAATATTATTATAACTTTAAATGTTTAGTTAAATGATAATAACGAAAATTTCCATAATGTTAATGGTTAGGTCAATTTCCCGTGTTGGGTTATGTTACTCAAAATATGTATTGATAGCGCATTATACAGGGTCCTTCTTAATATGCTGACACTTTTTAAGGAGATGACCAGACCATCAAACTGAACAACTTTCTGTATGGAGCCAACATCGAAATCGCGAAAAAAAATCATCCGTCTCATACATTTGTCTCGAGTAGGTTTGCAGTTTTGTATAGAACAGCTGATATCGATTTCGATGTTGGTGCCATAGAGAAAGTGGTTCAGTTTGACGGTCTGATCATCCCCTTAAAAAAGTATCAGCATATTAAAAAGGACCCTATATATTAAAACTTTTGTAGGTAGGTAGGTTCCTATTTAAGCATTGATTTCATAACTAATTGTTATAATAGCTAACTAATTGTTATTAACATTGGAGGACCATTTATTTGATAGAATGTCGTTGAATTTGTTTGATTCTGCATTAGGCACCCGGTCGTCTCTCTGATATTCAAATTTTTTGTAACCCTCTTTAACACCCTTAAAACTCTGTTTAAAATTCAACTTGAATTCTATCCGATTAGGGGACGCACTTAAGACTCTTTGCGTCATTTAATGACTTCGTTATCCAGCGATTCGCTACAATTGAATCTATAATTTCGACGGGGAAGTGCTAACAACTCCTAACTAATTTTTTTTTTACGAAAACGACTTATGAATGAAGTTCGATAGAAAATGAATTCTGAAAATGAAAAAGTTGAAATTCGCAAAATTGACGTAGCTAGGTACCGAAGAAATATCTTCTATATTAAGGTCCATCACAACCTGATTATTGATTAATTTTCGCCTTCTGTAAAATTTGGTTTTTGTAAGTTATATACAACGTGTTAATGAATAAGCGCAAAACCTCATACACCCCAACTGATTTATAACAAAATAATTAGATTGAAACAAAAAATTCATTATTTTGATAGTTAAAATTTAAAGATTATCGCAATTTAAATTTTCAGGTAAAAATGATTTGGGATCATTTCAGAAATTAATGAAAGCACTAGCGTGCTCGTGAATACATTTTAAGAATTTTGTCTTGGTAGTAAGTAGGGTGAGTGTGCCTGTGCGGTTGGTTGAGATCGAGTTCAGTAAATTTAAAATTTTACAAACAATTTATTTAATATTTTGAAAAAAATTACCTATGTTGAAAACATGATAATTCGATTCTGCTCTCGATTCTGAACCAACTACTTTCTAGTTTTGCGTTAATTCATTAACACGTTGTATATTTTTATATACACTGCCTTGCTTTTACACCTGGGAAGTATGTAAGTTTGTG
Organism: Agonopterix alstromeriana; assembly: GCA_963924505.1. Taxonomy (NCBI): domain Eukaryota; kingdom Metazoa; phylum Arthropoda; class Insecta; order Lepidoptera; family Depressariidae; genus Agonopterix; species Agonopterix alstromeriana. The sequence continues at coordinate 12,481,906 of OZ004662.1, read as the reverse complement.
AGGAAAAACCAGCAGTTCTTCAGATTTAATCGGAATGTTTGTAAAAGAGCTAAAAGAGACCCCGAAAGGATTGTCTTTGAACACTGTCCTAATACTAGTCTGTACAGAAATAATTGTTACCATATGTTTATTAAAATTTATAATAAATTACCAAATACTAATAAAGCATACAATGGCAAACAATTTTCAAATAAACTCAAAATATGTGTTACTTATAACTGTATACTGTTACTTCTAAGTGCTACTACAAGTTAAACGATTATTTTGATGAAAAATAACCAAATTTAATAATGTATTATTGTTATTCGTGCCTACCTTACTACAATAGATAATTTTTTTAAGGAGTCATAGTTATATAAATTTTATTGTAATATCTAATTATTTTTTAGCATAGTTGTTGATATTAAAATTAAAAACAATATATTTTGGTTTACAATGTAAGCCACCTATATTGTACGTCCGTGCTGCGGACCAAACTGTTGATTCTGTCTTACTGTAACATCTTTTTTTTTACACAGTTTGAACAATAAATATTCTTATTCTTAAGTTAGGAGTTGTTAGCACTTCCCCGTCGATTTGGTCCCGTATTAGGCAAATCCAGAAAAACAGAACTTTTGAAAGCTCCGTAGTTGGAGAGTGCCTTGTTGATATAAAAACATTGTTTGTTTCGTTGCTATGCTTACATAATGGACGTTAGTGCTTCTGGACAGTTTTTCTATTGAAAATATTTGTCTGCTATCACGGGATTCACACATCGCTGCCCATGCACTGACACAATGGAAAGATAAACAAAAACACTATTTTCCTCTGAAAAACAATGAAACGCCAACGTGAATTGTGCGAAGTAAGTTTTACCAGTTCCGAGTTGAAATAAACAATTGAAACAGTATGTTTACTTAGTTGGTTAACTTTGTCGTACACAATCTCCTATAAGTTGCTGATAGTATGAGGTACTTACTTGATATAAGGTTCTTACAGAGTTACTTAGCCGGAGTACCTACTACTTTTCCGCAACATTATAACAAAATGTTTTATAGTTTTCCTCCTCCTTTATAGAATTGTACCTATATGACGTAGGACCAATCTAAATTATAGTATTATTTTATGGTTCGCTGTAAATGTTACTAGTACCTATCGTCTACACTATTTTAAAACTAACAAAAGTGTGTCTGTACATTAGAGATATTTCCAGAAGAGGTTATGGTATTGTGTTTAGGTGTACTTGACTGTGATTTTTGTTTTTTGTCGGTCTAAGAATTAAAAAAAAAATAATAATAATAATTGTGTTGTTCATACATTTGACTCGAGTAGGAACTGTAGTTTTGTATGAAACACCAGACCTTATTCATTTGGACTTGATGTTGACTCCATAGTGAAAGTAGCTCAGTTTGATGGTCTAAACCACCCCTTTAAATATTAATAGGGTGTCTGTTACACCTTGAACAAGTATTTAATGTCGCTATGATGACATCTATACTTCATTTCATATAAGGACGAAAGATTTTCTGATTCCTATTTAGCTTTCTGGCCAATCCTGATTAGCAACTATAATGTATCAGAAAGATATACTATCCAACATATCTTGGACGTTACTAAAGCTGTTCTAAGAATAAGCCCGGCTTGCACCAACAAGTATGTAGGCTTTAAGTAGGAATATTAATATCATTGAGTCAACATTGGGCTTAAACGTATTTACTGATAGATCTGTCTTTCACACTGCTCATACAAATGACAGTGACCGCATCATATTTGAACATGTTTAAGCCTAAATAGTTCTTGGTGCAATCCAGCCTAAGTGTTTCAAATCTTCTGTAATTAAAAAGCCTTTAAATTTCTTTGCTATTTGGAATGGAGTACAGGTAGTTATAAAACTTATATGGCTCTAATTATAAGGCTAATAACATTATATTTCTGCTCCTTACTATTTTTATTTTTCCTTCAACAGTAATATCCACAGAGTACTATAATGTATATCTAATACTTTACTTTGTTCTTGTTAAGAAGTGGCGCAATATTGTTTGCAGTTCGTTTCAAGAGTACCTTCTGTGTTCAGAGCAAACTGTACAGAGATCTTGTGGAGACGACGCCGCGATGTTCACGAGTGCATTCCTGAAACGGATGGCTTCTAATATAATTAAGGTTAGTTACAATAAAAATACCCTTATTCGCGAGAGGCCTTTGCCCTGCAGTGGATCCTACAGACTATAACCAATTGATATCTTATATATAACTGAACTAGATTCACAATCAACGTCCGAAAAATGGCAGAACCAAAAAAGCTCATAAGAGCTCTTTTTTGCACTAGCTGACAGTAAACATGCCAATACGACTAAGTTTAGTTTCTTATACTGTGCTATATCTTAGAAAGTAGGTACCTAATAGTACCTAAAATCCTCGGTATTTTAGACCATCGAAGTCAAGCGACGTTGGTCAATGCACAATTTTGGTTTGTGTTTTATCTTGCCTCTGGGCATGTAAAGCGCCATTATCCACTTATTTACACATTACATTATTATTCCACGAGCGATATTATCGCAGCGATTCTCTTGCGGAACCACCAAATACCATTTTTGAAAGTCACACGTTCAAATCTTCAGTCGAAAATGACAAAATTACTTACTATGGAGATTATGCATCATTCGGTCATGATTTTGAATCTCACGAGCACTTTAAACGTGCGAGCACAGGAGGCCGATCGCGCTAATTTAAAGCATCAAACTTCAATCCTAATTCAATTTCAGTTGTAGTCAAATTGGAAGCCAATTATGATTTAACTGTGCTGAATTCCGTACCACGCTAAACTTGATTTATTTACTATTTGATTGACATTTTGAAATATGTCAAATGGCTGTCATGAACTGTTATATGATTAGCACGATACCAAATGTGTAAAAAGTTGTGATTTACATGCGGTCCAATTACGATTTAGTGGACATTTCGAAATTGATTTACATGCAGTCCAATGACGTTTCAGTGGACATTTATTTACCGTGATCGGTCCACAGGAGACTCGCCGCGTTTAATTCGCCGTGTGGAGATTTTTATTCTTAAAAGTAGGTATATGGGATTTGATGGCTCGGAGAACGTTGGTGTCGGTGCGATAACATATCGCTCGTGTAAATAGCCCCTAAGGATTGAGACTCATATACCGACGGCGAATGAAGGCTCGGCGGGTCCAAGCAAAAAGCACGTTTAGGTCGAGATTCAGAGACGATTTTTTTAGTCTTAGGTCGAGCTAAGCAGGGCGAAAATGTATGGATTTTGACATACGGGAGTTCGAAATATGACTTATAAATCATCTCTGAATCTCGGCCTTAGTATGGGACACCGTCCGCAGGCTCCGCCGTCGACGCGGCGAACGGCGCCGAACGCGTTCCCATACAATACTAATCATGGTTTTTTTGTATGGGCCCGTGTCGTCGTTAGCCGTCGGTCAATGTGTCAACCATAGAGAAATTTCACGCTTCCCTAGGGTCTCAACCCTAGGCTGTTGGGCCAAGTTAGAGGTCGTTTCAGATCGCTGTAATACTCTCAAACTAAGTTGATATAACGTTACTAAAATATTTTAATCTACAATGTAATATTTTATTAATTTTTTTTTTTCAATTTTCAGAATTTCTGCCTTGAATATCGTGGTCAAGAGTGTGGGTTGCCAGACAGCGCAATAAGCTACAGCTATAGCAAATTTCTAATTGGTGTTACCATCTTAGGACATCTACTCGGATATTTAATGGGAAATTTAATTCCAACGTAAATAAGTCTACAAGATAAGACGGAATAAACTATCGAATTTAAAATTAAAAATTCATTCCAAGTATGAAGTTCCTTGATATAACTCTTATGTCCTCTTAATAAGTTATTAAAATAGTTTGAGTCTCGGGACTTCATATGTGGAAAGTAGTGTAATAAGTGTGGCAGAAGTTTGTCGCAACTCTGCATTCAGAGAACTGTAAATAATTGATGTGGACGAGCATAATCCTCGGTTTTAACCGAAAACATAATATTATGTGCAATAGTGTGATTAAATGCTTAGTTTTTAATTTAGTATTCGTCCATTTAAAGTGGATGCTTGTAAGTGAAAAAATATATACAGGGTGTAACAATACACCCTAGTATTATTTTAAATGGGTGGTTTAGAACATCAAACTGAATTACTTCCAGTATGGAGACAAAGTCAAAAAGAAAAAATAATCTGCTGTTGAATACATTTGAGTCGAGTCGAAACTGCTGTTTTGGATGAAACCGCATATATTTTTTATTTTTTCCTTCATGTTGGCTCCGTAGTGAAATTTTTTCAGTTTGATATTAAATTTTACTAAGGTGTATTGTTACACCCTGTATAAAATGTAGGTATAATAATCGTCCATGAGAAAATAAAATTTAGATTGAGAGAGATAAAATCATTATTTAGAATAACTGGTGCATTTTTAGTTACATCATGGGTTGAATGTGAATTGAATTGTGTGGTAAAGTTTTTTTAAATATTCCATAGGTACTTGAAAGCTAGTAGTATATGTATATAATATTAGGTAGGTACGTAAAACCGTAGCCAAATATTAAGAAAATATACTCAAAGTGTATTTGTTTTGAAAAAAAATTATTTATCTCTAAAAAATTAATTTGCTCAAAGCTGGCAGTGGAATCCTCTACAAACTTATAAAATATTAATTGCTAGATACCTATTGGTTTTAACAGAATTAAGGAAATTTTATTACTTATTTTGTTACCTATTTCTGATAGAAATATTTATGAAATTAAATAGTTTAAGATTTTTATCATTTAGATATTATTTTATGTTTATGGAAGGATGTAATTCCTTAATTATTAAGCTCAGAACATCCTGTGATAGTTTGTAGGTACTTACGGATTTTAAAAATAATGAAAGCTATAGTTTGAATTTAATTTTTAATGAGAATTGTTTTTTTTTTGAGCCAGATTTTTATTTATTGTCGACTAATAAATTACTTATAGTACCTAAATTAATTTCCATTTATCAGCTACTAATGAAATTTCCTTACTAAATGGAATTATCTAAATAATGTAGTATCAAAATTTTTTACTTACAATAAATTACAACTAAACATGTTTCATTGTAACAGCTTCGGATGGCACGTTAAGCCGTTGGTCCAGGCTACTATCTCTGGTGGTAGTACTCTTTACATAAAAAGCACGTCAGAGGCCGTAAGCCGGTCTGAAAAAACTGACACCAGGGCTTGCTGCCCACACGATAAGAGCTAAATTTATATTATGAATTTGCACTCGTAGCATGCCGCCCCCGAGAAAACGACAAAAATCGAGACGCGTCTCTGTCTTTGTTACTTTGCATATGCGTAAGCGAGCGAGCATGACGGTTATCTCGTTTTGTCGCTTTGTCGCGCGTGTCATGCTAACCCCGGCAGAGAGAAAGGTAAAAAAAGAAGATTTTATTATGGAAAACAAATTTATTAGAAAAGCTATTCAGGAATTGTGACTGGAGCGCCATCTGTCAAATTAAATTTTGTACTGAACTTATATTTTCAATGCAATATTGAAAATTGCTGTATTCATTTGCTATTGTAAACCATGAAAAAGTATTAATTAAGGCCTACACAGACAATCGCACGTCGCGCGTTACCGCGTTCATTTTTGTTCGTAAAAAAGAAACGCAACAAAATTTTTGCATCGAAATCCATAGATGCTGTTTTTTTTTCGCAGACTGAAAAATAAGTATCTTAGTGGAATATTCGTTTGGGCTTTGATTTTGATTCTTCGAATTTATTTCGCTAAACGTCGAGGAACAAAACAAAAGCATATCTTAGGAATGCAGTGTTCATCGAGTCATGTTCTCAAATAAAAGTTGTTTATTTCTGTCAGTCGTTCGTAACTTGAACCTTTTTTTTTTTGCTTGTATGCAATTAATTTTGTCCAGTAACATAATACAGGGTGTTATGGTAAACAGTTGCATTACTTTAAGAGGTGATTGTACCCATAATACTGAACAACTTTCCCTAAGAAACATATAGGAAAATAGTAAAAAAAAATGTTGCTTTTGTATGAAAAAACTTTTTGAAAATTTTTTGCGAATTTCCTATTTCTTATTATTGGTTTCTTAGGGAAAGTTTGTTCAGTATCGGGGGTACAATCACCCCTTAAAGTAATGCAATTGTTTATCCTAACAGCCTGTATATAGCAGCTCACAAATATTTAAAATACCTATAGGTAGTTAGATATTTACTTTTAATTTTGCAGAATTGCACTTGATCCTTTTTAGTATGTTGACAGTTTTTTAAGGCTATCAAACTAAACAACTTTCTTTATTTCTCTACGGGACTAACATCCAAATCACGCAAAGAAATCAGCATGAGTAGTATATTAAGAAGGATTGTGTATTTTACCTTAAGTATAATTTAAAAACAGTGCCGTAAATAGGGCGGTGCCAGCGGGGCCCAGGCGCAGGGCGCAGACCCTGGAGGGGCGCAGAAATGACAAGAACGAAGTTTTGGTTCATGCTCCCATACCAACAATCCCGCAAATCTGTTAAACTGGCTGAGAATTACATTTCACGCTGTCGGCCACGTTCATGTTGATCATTGGTTTGCGTTTACCTTCTCTATTAATCATAATATAGAGGTTCATGGAATTCGTACCATCATCATATTGAGTCTTGGTGTGTAAAATTTCGAGCCCGCTTTGCTCGCTCTGATTATTTGCCCTTAACTTTCCTGGAGGGACATTTTCACAGCTACCTAATAAACTGTGTCCGAGCCGGGTTATATTAGAGCATTTTTCAAGGGCGCAGTTATATAGAAGCTCGGGTGTGTGATATAGGGCACATAAAAGGCTATTTACGGCACTGTTTAAAAAACTCATATTCGCGAAGTATCTACATATCATTACCACTATCATATTTAAGTTAGAGATACAATGCAAAGCATGTCAAATTGTACATAATTGTAGTTAATGTTAATATTTGTATGAATTCCTATAATTGCATAGTCAATCCGTATCCATTAAGTATTGAATTTGAAAGACTTAGTCTTTTAGAGATTATTCGTTAAAAGAATAAAGAAATTGCTGGATCTATACTCTTGATTTTTATTTAGACGTTAACGTTGTTTAACCCTTGCACGTAAACATACCTATATCCTTTGATATGTTATATGTCAAGATAGACAGTCGAACCTACGAACGCGTCGAAAAAAATTGCAGCCAGCACTGGCCTCTAAACCCTATCGCTTTGCATGCACACCGACATCAATTCTATTGCGCCTCACGCACACCAACCTAAGAAAGTTGGCCCCTTTTGTTTTAGTGTAGGGAAGGGACACACCTGCTGAATGTTCGGCGCCGAACGTTCGGTTCAATTCGCGTCTACTAGGAAAAATGGCGCGTACTGGTGTGTCGCCGGTATAGGGAAAAACATTGCACGCGTATTCAACCGAATGTTCGGCGCCGTACGTTCAGCAGGTGTGTCCTTACACTTATATGGTAGAAGCGTGAGGCTCAATCTAGACATATACTTTATCTAAGCCTATTGGCTATGTGTACGACACTAGCGCCCCTAGTAGTGTCGGACCGCCGTGAATAATAATTAAATAATGTAAAAACTAAAGAAATTAGCAACATTATCGATATAAAAATTTTTTAAATACTTATTTTCTAGAATCCACGATATTTGCAGTGCCAATTTCCGTACAAACTTTTATCCCGGTTTTCACACCTTTGGAGATAACATTTCAAAAAACCATTTTTTGTGAGCACCAATACAGGGTCCTTCTTAATATGCTGACTCTTTTTTAAAGGGATGATTAGACCATCAAACTGAACAACTTTCTTTATGGTGTGGATATTTCTTTATGGATGGTATGAATCATTGGATACTTTTTTAAGGGCCACGCAAACGGAGTCGCGGGCTACAGCTAGTAGAATATACAGGGTGTTAGGGACAGCTCTCTGCAGTCTGAAACGGTGAACTCAGACCATCAGACTAAACAGCTTTCACTATGGACACTATATTTCAAATATTACCTTTAGTGGATGAGGCATTGTCTGTCAGTCTGTTTAATTAGTAACTATACCTAGAAGATTGTATTTCCTGCCTAATTGCCAATATCGACAATTTCTAACCGAAATAAATACTGACATACATCGTTAGATTTCTTTTCTTATAATAACATCTTCCATAATTGGCACCTGTTGTGACCAGAGAAATTATTTTCAGCAATAACAAAAGTGGAGCGATATACCGCGGTCATAACAGGGACAACGATTTTTTTTGGATTCTTATAGAGGGGTAAATCATTGAACGTACAAATAGTTCTGTAGCCCCAGGACTTTTTAATTACCAAAAAGATTACCGATTGCCGTTTAGATATTGTTGTAAGGTACGAAAACCTAAGTCTTACAGATCACAACCAGTAGTTGCCAAAAAAAAAATTCGAGGTTACCGTTTTTTTTATCGGTCTTATAGGTTTGTATGGCAACTTTAGATAGTCTTACTATTACGTATGGGGATTGAACTAAGGTGAAGAACATTACAGTATAGAAAAAAAACGATAAAACTCGAAATTTACAAATTTCTGTAAATTTTTTTATTTTTTGCTAGGGCGGGTTGTCTGTATGACTTAGGTTTTTATATTAGTCATTTATTAGTACCTTACAATAATATATAAACGGCAATCGGTAATCTTTTTGTTAGCTGAAAAGTCCCGGGGCTACAGTACTAAAATCGTTGCGTGAGAAACTCGCATATGGTGTGCAATGTACCAGGGTATCAGGAGACTGATGTCAAAGGCAAATTTATTTGACCAACTACAGATTAGGGTTGGTCAAGTTGGGGGCGTAGGTAGGTACAGCCTGTATTTTCATTATGCACTAAAATGGTTGGAGTTTATTCCGAATGCGTAAATGCGCGCTGCATACAAACGAAGTCTGGTGGTATTTTCAATACTAACCAATTAAAGTAAATTAAATTTTTTAGAAACAATCTAGTAACTAATCTATATGCCCATCAAACTGAACAACTTTCACTATGGAGCCAACATCGAAAGCGCGAAATAAATTTGTTTTTCCATAGCTACTCGAAACTGGAGGCTTTATTTCCCCGTTTTTTTTTAGATTTTCGTTAAAATATACAGTTTTAGTACTAGGATTAATTTAAGATTTGTAGATAAATCTTTGAGGCACGAGTAACTTTAAAAATAAACTTTTTAACGAAAATCTAAGTTCATACAAACATAGAGATTTGTTTCTAGATTTCACTGACTTTAATTGGTTAGTATTGAAAATATCACCAGACTACGTTTGTATGGAGCACGCTCCGAATTATATTCCCTTAAGATACAGTAAGTACCTACCTATACTAGTCTATAGGTACTATAAACTCACGACACAACAATGTTAGGATGTATATTATCTACCTGCATGTGCCGTGTTTCAGCATAGAATAGACAATCCTATTTCATACCGTCGTCGGTTTCTCACCGATCCCAGCTACCCAATCCGCCGCGTAGCTGCAGCAACGTCCTATGCCGAGGTCCGTACCCCCCTGGGGTGCCCCTAGGTCGGTTGCTTAAGTCCATTCAATTGGCTCGGTGACCCTTCTGATCCCTCCAATAGTCCGCAGTAAAAAGCAGTAAATGCTCCCTGAGCAACACTGTATAAGTCATTTCAAAAAAAAAAAAAACCGTCGTCGGTGATTTTATTTCAGTGTTTTTCTAAGCTGGCCATTTAAAGCTTGACATGCCATTGATGCCGTGGTGGTCCAGTGGCGAGTAACCTTACCTGCCGTGCAGGAGGTGATGGTTCGATCCCCGTCCAGGCCGACTCGTATTTGTAACACCACTGGCTTCCCTCGGGGAATATAGTCGTGAGCATATGCATGCATGCCATTCATCCTCAATCTTGAAAATCGTATATCTTAACTATTATAAAACTGTAACAGAAGTGTGTCTATACGTTGGAGATATTTACAAAAAAAGATGACGATATGGTTTTTAGGACTCCCTGACTCCAAATCAACCTCTTTTTGGAATTTGTGTCAGTCTGTTTATGTGAGAGTATCACGCGAAAACTACTGAATCGATTTTGATGAAAATTGTATTTATTATATAATATTTATTTGACAGTTTGTGAATCTGGTATATAATTCGTGAGGACGAAGTCACGCGCTCTAGTCAATGATAGGGTATGTGAATGTGATGTGAACTTATACTCCATTTCAAATAGCAACGAAATTTTAAGGCTATTTTGAATTATCATTATTAATCGCTTCTTAGCGATAAGACCGCCTTATTTTGTGCTCTTTTGTTTTTTCTCTATGTATTTTACTGTTTATATTTAGGTGTAAAATAAAGTATATTTGATTTGATTTGAATTATATAAAAAGAGATTTCCCTCTCACTTATTCTTATAGAACAGCTTTAGTAACGTCCAAGATAATTATGTCGGATAATATATCTTTCAGATACACTGACCCACCCAGAAATCTCTACGGCCACTTTATACAGGGTGTTACAAAAGTAAAAATAAAAATGTTGAACTTTTAAGGGGGGGGGGGGGGTTTAGACCATCAAACTGAACAACTTTCACTATGGGACCAACATCGAAATCGCGAAAAAAAATATCAGCTGTCCCATACATTTAGCTCGAGTAGATTTGTAGTATAGTATGGAACATCAGATTTTTTTTTTGCGATTTCGATATTGGTCCCATAGTGAAAGTTGTTCAGTTTGATGGTCTAAACCACCCCCTTAAATGTTTATTTCTATTTTTGTAACACCTTGTATTATATTTAATTGATACTTTTCATTGCACAAACCAAAGGATAGGTTATGCTATCTTTTATCAAAGATTTTAATCTTTAGCTCTACACGGCTGACATGCCCATACATGATAGTTTGTGAAAATGCCATCCACACAAAAGCGACAAACGTCATTCGCGTTCTTTTTTGGCATACGTAAAATAACCATCACATCTCGATTTTTATCGTTGCGGCTTCTTCTCTCTATTCTTCTATTCTCTCTACTATTCTTATCTTTTATTTGTCTCGGCGCGGGGCCTCCAAATCTCGAGAAGAGTAGTCCTTTTTAATCGAATCCAAAATAAGTTCGGAGATGGAGGCCTCACACATAGTCATAGAAAGTCGGAAATAGAGTCAAACCTATTGCGAATCTTTTATGATTGAATATTTTTTCACGCTCTGCAACTAAGCTTGCTCGCTCCAGTTTTTGTTCCACACACCTTTGGAGTTTGGAGTTGGAGGCCTCACACAAAGTCGGAAATAGAGTCAAAAATATTGCGAATTTTCGAGCTTGCTTCTCTCGCTCAATCTTTGATACTTGATTGTTCTTTTTTCGCGCTCTGAAACTAAGCTTGCTTGCTTCAGTTTTTGTTCCACACAGCTTTGGAGTTTGGAATTGGAAGCCTCACACATAGTCAAAGAAAGTCGGAAATAGAGTCATAAATATTTTTTCCGCCACTGGTCAGGTCATTATTAACTTTAATATATCTAATAACAACATTAATTTTATGCTGTGCAACTATGGCATCAGGATAATTGTTAATTAAGAATCATCATAATTATTAAGGGTCTTTCTGCTGGTTCTTGCATGTCAAGTCATGGTCTTAGAATATGTCAAGTTGGGCTAGCAGTTCTCCCACTGTCATAATACAAGGTGTTACAAAAGTAAAAATATATATTTACAACTTTTAAGGGGGCTGTTTAGACCATCAAACTGGAAAACTTTCACTATCGGACCAACATCGATATCGCGAAAAAAAATCTGCTGTCCCATACATTTAGCTCGAGTAGATTTGTAGTTTAGTATGGAACATCCGATTTTTTTCGCTATTTCGATGTTGGTCCCATAGTGAAAGTTGTTCAGATGTTTATTTGTATTTTTGTAACACCTTGTATTTTGTAACTTTTTGCGAAAACCACGGGAAGAAATTGGACACATTTAAACGTGAAACGTCTTTCATTTCGGTCATTAGGGGGTCAGTTGCAAAAACCAATATGTAACGAAATATGGTTTAACAAGATCGCTAATTACGTTGGAATTATAGCACCTAACGGCAGTATTTTATTACTACTATTTAGCCCGGCTTGCACCAACAAGTATTGGGGCTTAAACGTATTTAGTGATAGTTCTGTCTTTCACACTGCACATACAAATGACAGTGACAGTATCATATTTAAACATGTTATAAATATTACACATAAATACTTTTTGGTGCAAGCCAAAGATAGTCAAGTCAAGTCAAAGTCAAAGTCAATATAATTTATTCAATTTAGGAGCTTGCAGTATACTAATCAAACGTCAAATCTTTTTTTAAAGCTACCGCGTCGGAACGTGTTGTCGCTGTAGAGAAGATGCGGCCAGAAACTCTAAAACATAACACGACTTAATAACTATTACAATATAAATTCTTAAGCTAAAGTTATGAATACAATAATACATAGTCTATTTAATAAAATAATGTATACTATACAGTAAAGTAAACAAACTAAGTATAAGCTAGTGCCCTCAGACCCAAGCATTTTGATAGAAGCCATTACTATACAGGTTGTAAGGAAAAGTATCATTAACCTGCAAACCACATACTCTACCCATCAATCTGAACAACTTTTACTATGGGAGCAAATCGATTAGAATAAAAAAACCTACTCGATTCTATTTATTTTTTTGTTCTGATAGGTTTGCTCCCATAGTAAAAATTGATCAGTTTGATGGGTAGAGTATGTGGTTTAAAGCTTAATGATACTTTTCCTTCCACCCTGTATACAAGACGTTTCACGTACTCCACTGCGGCTGCGTCCCTGTAACAGCCTACCCGATTTTTTAACCATAACCACTGATAAACGAAACATAGGTACCAACAAAGACAATCCTACAATGAGTAATTCCACGTAGAGACAATAAGCAAAATGAAACAGAATAGCGAACCAATAGTCACAGAAAAAAGAGCTTTTGAAGTTGATCTCGACGAATGCTGTCTAAAAACGGAAAGTCGGTCAGTGCCCAAAAGTTTCTTCTGAAAAAAGGTGAAGAATAGTGACTCCTACTTTTTTCATGGTTCGTGTACGACGCTCGGCTTTTGTTCCGAACGGTTCGGTCGGACGTAGCTCCCAGCTTTAATAAAACTTTTATATGAGAAAGTTGTTGATGATGCCCACCAAGATTTTTCAAGCCAACTTTTGGTACGAAGATCAATTTGATGTATTTTAATTGATCGATCTGATTAGTGACGATTTTAAATAAAATATGTTAACCCTCTACTGCATGAATTAGAAGGATGAGCTCAAAAAAATGTTTGATACTAAATATCTGTTTATTATCTAGTACAAAAACCATAACAAAGATTTATAAAAATTTCAGATTTTATTTTCAGAAGATAATTTTCAGAACCATATATGGCTTCGTATGCATTCAGTCCAAAATTATTTCTGATATACCTAAATGGCTTCGCATGCATGTATTTGTAACATTTTCATATGTATTGATAAGTTTTAATTATGCAGGGGGCTTGATATTGGTTGCTTCTCTAAGTTGAAATTACATTTAACTATTTCCGACCTAATGAAAAATATAGCAATAATCTTCAACATCTCTGCTTATAATAAATAAATAAAGAAATGAAATGAACATAAGTATATTTCGTATTTTTCTATAAAATACATATGAAACCTGTGTTCAAAGAAAAGCCTAAATATTTGAAAAGCCAACGTACATCTACTTTATAGGTTAAAGTCACTTTTACTTGCGACACACACCATTATGTAGACAATGTTATGATCTAAAAATGTTACGTTCAAATTTTGCTTTAGTCCAATATTTAATGAGTTAATTAGATAATTGTTTAATGAGTTAATTCTTATAATTTTCGAATTTGATTTTCATTGATTAGAAAGCACCACAGTGAAGGACAAGCCAGTCCAAAATACTAAAATGACGTAGTTTAGTGGAGGTGAGGCGGCTCTGAAAGGGTCAAGGTCGTTCAGTGGGGGATACCTCTTAACAAATGAACAAAATCTGCATATTTGCATAGTATTTATTACATATTTCTCAGTAAACTTGCCGCACCTCACGTGTCTGTACATTGAAAATATAGGATACAGATGAAATGCAAGTGGTGTTTAGTCCATACAAACGTATTCCCCTGTTACCTTCCTGGGAACCATAACAATCTATGTTACCTCTGCCATGTCATCAAATAGTTAAAATAAAATAAAACAATGTCAAAGGCAAATTGAATTAATAATAAGAATTGGAGTCACGTTACAGGTTCTGACCCGAGCACTTGTCTCGCGTGGTTTTCGCGCGTCGCGTTTTTGCCTGCCACGAGGCTCCAAAATCCTTAATCTCTTCTTGTTCTTGATAAAAAAAATCTCTGAGATTAGAATAGATACTCCCATAAACTAATTGACACTGGAGGAAATTCAGTGCTAACGCACAAGCAAGAGTCGCATCATCACTACATAGTATAAAACAAAGTCGCTTCCCGCTGTCTGTCTGTCCCTATGTATGCTTAGATCTTTAAAACTACACAACGGATTTTGATGCGTTTTTATATATATAGAGTGATTCAAGAGGAAGGTTTATATGTATATATATTTAGTATCAGCATTGCACCCGTGCGAAGCCGGGGTCGCTAGTTAATTATATAAAAAAAGAATTAATGTCAAAAGGTAAGTTCTAAACGTGTGTTAGTCTACATACAGCTGGGCTTTTATCTAGAACGAAGCGACACTGAAAAACCTCATTTTAAAACTCTTTTCAAACTCCTAAGCTGGGAGTCGATCACTTCCTTAGAGAAATCAGTAGCGAGTTGTAATGAAAGCCGATTATTCCTTATTCGTTATCGACGAATGCTCACCGAAGGACTTTTCCTCTCCAGAAAAAGGGAAAAATAGCAACTCTGTGTCTAGCAGATTAAGAGATAAAAAAAAGGATTCATTTGAAATACAATTCGAAGGAGCTATTGTGTTACATAAATTGTTTTTTGACAATTCTATAGGTTTGAGAGTTATTGTGCCTTTCCCGATCACCATCGCCTTGGCCAAAAATAGTCGATCAAAGATAAGACGGCCAGAGCCGTTAAAAAATTCTACTTATCGACCGATGGTAGTGAAACGGAACAAGAGAGCTACAGAGTTATCTGGGACTGTTTAAAATAAAAGTTTTACCACGCAGCAGCAGCCGTAGCATGGCAGCGTGATATTGCGCTATCGCGCCTTGACCAACGGCCTTGACTCTCTTTTTTTTTGCGTGCGAACGAACGAGATAAAAGGCGTGATGATAGATATAGCCTTATCACTCGCATCATGCATGCTATGGCCTTAAGGCAGCTTTAGCAGACGCCGAGAGCTATACAGGGTCCTTCTTAATATGCTGACACTTTTTTAAGAGGATGATCAGACCTTCAAACTGAAGAACTTTCTCTATGGGACCACATCGAAACCGCAAAAAAAAAATCGGGTGTTCCATACAAAACTGCAAACCTACTTGAGCCAAATGTATGGGACAGCTGTTTTTTTTTCGCGATTTCGATATTGGTCCCATAGAGAAAGTTGTTCAATTTAATGGCCTGATCACCTCCTTAAAAAAGTGTCAGCATATTAAGAAGGACCCTGTATACAGGGTGTAAAATTAAATGCGATACATACTTAAGGGGGTGCTTCAGATTCAGACCATCAAACTGAATTACTTTTTCTATCGGACCAATATTGGAATCGATAAAAAAACTGCTGTTTCACACATTTAGGTAGGACCGTTGAAATTTTCTACGGAACAACCAACATTACTGCACTATTTCAAAGTTGGCTCCATAGTAAAAGTTGTTCAGTTTGATGGGCTGAAGTCTGAAGCATCCCCTAAATTATGTAGACATTGTTGACAGTATGATTAGTTCAATAGAAAAACTACCTTCCTGCATATTTCATGGAAAAAATGTAGGTACCTCACTTCTTTTGCTAGACATATGTTGCATTTAGAATTTTTCAAAATGCTTAGTAAGAAAGCGAAAGAAATGAAAATAAATCTAGAATAAAAAAGCTTTTTAAAATGTTATCTGCTCCGATACCTACAGGAAAGAAAATCCAGGTCTCCGTAATTGATTAGCTCCGAAGACCTCGTTTCAACCTTGGCCATTAATTGTGGGGCTCCAAACGATCGCTACACCTTCCTCGATATTAACAACGTAAAGCATTCTACTAGGTAGCCTTTTCTATTTAGTGTTTGACACAAGACAGTGTTTCAGAAAATTAAAAGTGTGGCGTAAACATTTTGGTTCTTGGTTTTCTGTTATAGGCTAAGGCTGAGATTCAGAGACGATGTTAGTGTTCCGTACCAAAATTGGATGTATATTGAGTTGTTGTTTATATTGAGGGGCAGTTTTAGGGGGCGGAAGGAGATAAATAACTAAATATTTGTTAACTATATCAAGTGGGGTATCAATCAAATGAAAGCTTATAAAAATATATATTTTTAATATTCATTTGCAACAAGCAAGTTGAACAAAATTTTTCTGTAAACCCAGAAAAACTGCTGTCACCACATATTTCAAAAACTAGAGCCAAGTAAAATCTTAAAAAAATTACGCACATTAGAAATAAGATGTAGATGGCGGGAAAATTATCAGGCTGGCACTAACTTGGATAGTTTTTTTTCTATGCCCAAAAACAGCCACCAGTGTAAAATTGATCTTCAGTTACTATATGCCCGAGACCCGACTCACACTTGGCCGGGCCTTGGCCTGGCTTTTTAGTCTTAGTTCGAACTCCCGTATGTCAAAATCCATACCTTTTTGTCTCTGAATCTCGGCCTAAGATACGAGAAACTTCAATGTAAAACTCGGATTAAGGTTTGATGAGAATTTTAGAAATGATATGAATTCTAATGTAAATTAAAAATTAAGCTGATACAGCCAGCGTTACGAAAGCTGGCAAGAAAAATGTTATAAAACTATAGGTAAATCTTATTGCGAGGAAAGGCCAATATAAGTAGGTATTTACGTAATTACAAGATATAGATATCGTATATCTAAAGGAGATTATAGTGATGTAATAAAATAAAAACCGGCCAAGTGTGTGCGGGCCACGCGCAGTGCAGGGTTCCGTAATTGCGCATCACAATATGCGGACTTTGAATGTTTGGTACTATGAACATATTTTCTTTTTTACTTCTCCAAGTACGTTTCATAAGTTGGTCGACTATTCCTCGATAACTTGTAAAGCCAACTTAGCTGGGATAGTTTTCCTTTTAACTTCGTTATTATATACTACAACCGTGATTTTTTTCAAATTTTCTAAAACAGCGGTGGGAGACACTTGACACTAACAAATAATTTCATTTTAAAGCTTAACATTACGCTAACGGATCCTAAAAACAGTTTTTTACTCACTGGCAATATTTTTGAACGACCTATCCAACGACAACCGGGTGGGTTGTCGGATGGGATAGACGAGAAAAAAAAATCATCCCTACTTTACGAATATTTTTCAAGATTTCATTCTACCACTTTGTCGGCGTGATCAATATATATACCCATGTCAAATTACAGCTTTCTAGTACAAAGCGTCTCTGTGCTAAGCCGTGGACAGACAGACGGACATGGCGAAACTGTTATAAGGGTTTCTTGTTATCTAAGGAACCCTAAAAATTATTGAGGAATCAAAATTTATCAGAACTTCATTTGTAAGAACATAGGGGAAGATTGACACCATTCGTACAAGGGGCACAATGTATGTAGATTTTACAGACAAACTAAGGAGTACGGTCACGTCTTTTCATGGGTACGTAACTTTTTAGTGACCACATCCTTACACCGGGAAGCCGCGACAGCAGCGCCATTACAGATAATACGGCAGGTAGCAAAGTGTTTTTGCACTCGGTGAGTAAATATTTTATGGTAATTCACGATCGCATTGTAACTACTTTTATTCCATTTCTAACATGATAATTACCTTTATGACAAGTAAATATCCCTAAGAAAGTGTTTTACTGACAAATATTTTTGGGTTTTACACGTTTTTAGAAAAGAGGTAACTTTTTTAACGTATATACCATGGGGTACCTTTTTTTTTTTTTTTTTTTACTAACATGTACAGTTTACTCAGGGAGCATTTACTGCTTTTTATAGCGGGCTTTTGGGGGTGGCCATACTAGTGACGGCGAAGCGCCCTGGTAGGTCACCGAACCAGTGATTTAAGCAACCTGCCCAAGGGGCACCCCACGGGGGTACGGACCTCGGCAATGGGCGTTGCTGGGATTACGCGACGGGTTGGGAAGCGGGGATCGGTGAGAACCGGCCAGCTATGTGCCGGTAGCGTCTGTAGACGCCAGATGAAGGAGTGGGCAGAGATCGCGACTATCCCCGCGGCGGCGATGGGGATTTCGAGTATTACGGCGACGACGCAACATGGGGTACCTTCTGACAGCATGGTAGGGGCACATTCGTACGCGACGAATGGTTGCTGATTCCTGTTAGATTAATTTATTTTTACAGAAAGACGGTGTAACATTAGAAAATTGATTACGAGGAGCAAGGAGGTAGGGTAGACGAATATTTGATGCTATACCTATTGGTTGTAGATGATTGTTATGGAGCATAGGGGATCCCAACCATTTCTTTATCACACTTCCTTTGGGCAAACAAAATATATCCACGCCTCCAGTGTCACATTAGGGTACCTAGGTACTATAATATAAGCGAAATGTTATTTCCATCCTCTATGTACTTAATAAAGTTAATTGTCGGTGTTATATAAGTGCCCCATGGGGCGGATTCGTACGAATTCCGAATGAAAGAAAAATTACTTTTATTCAATAACCCTCTAAAATAATCATTTATATTTTTGTTTTCCTAATAGCCAAGTATATGTGCTATTTCAATATGATTTCCATAATTAATCAACGTGGTAAAAATAAAAAAAAAGATATTGTGAAAACTGTACGAAGGGTCCCAATCTTCCCCTAGAGTAGACACAGATATAATGAATTAAATGTTCCATCTACTCGTACCTCACAACCCGGGGCGTACAACATTATAAATTATATAAAGCTAGTTTTAATTCGAAATTCTATTCTATTCTATGTACATCTACTTTTATTTATTTTATGTGTTAATAAAAATGTACACGAAACATAAAACCTACACTACACTACACTACACTACACAATCGATGACTTGAAAACATTACAGAATACATAGTAAGTACACACGGCGACAGATCAACCTACCCATAGTTGAACTCTATGTTCATAGACATAAGGTCCAATATATAATAGACTATGGGTAGGTTGATCTGTCGCCGTACGTACCTATACTCCATTCCAAATAGGGGCGAAAAGAAAGTAAAAAGGGTTCTTTATAGTACACACTTTAAAGAAATACGAATATTGTATTAAATAACAAAATGGCGATTTTGAAAGACCTAAAGAAGCAGTGCACATGTAGTTCGTCTTTAAAATCATTCTGTCATCAAACACAGTCAGTCATAAGTGCCTCGAATTTTTATAAAATGATCACGGTCTGAAAAGGTTTCGTGGTCCTGCTTCTATGATCTTCTTTTTTTCGTCTTTATTTGACATTATAGTATAGTATACGTCAGATGTCTTTACTCATACACAAATTAAAATATCAAAACAAAAAAATGTTACAAAAACGCTTCGACTATTTATATGTGGACTGGTTACGCGTGTAGTTCTACTAACAAACATTTCTGCCACTTTTTGCGGGGGGCGAGGTAACATGAAATCCGCAACTTTGGATTTTATTCCCCATAACTTTAGATTCTAATTTTGAATGTAAAAAATCATAAAAAGTAGTCTCGTGTGAACCCCAAACGTTCTAAGTTCGAAGTTATTATTTCGCAATTATAGGCTGCCTCGTTTAGTAATAAGGTGTAAAATTGAATGTCAATGCACAAGATCAATTGTGCTTATTCCGTGACAGAGGGGAAATGCTACCGCAATGCTAGTCCTTGTAATAATTAATCAAAGCAAAAACGTTATATAAATATAGTATCAAAAGAAGAACGCTAAATACTTTCTTGATACTTGTTAATATCAGCGAAACCTTTTGTTTTCAGCCTGTTCGTTATATCAATTTCACTTAACAATTTTATTTTCGGAACAACAATGGAGTGAGCTTAATAAACTTGAAGCAACTCCTTTATAAGGATTTGAAATTTTGCTTTTAAGTTTCCAAACTGATGTTGTAATTTATTGCTGTGATATAAAGGATCACGATGTCTAAAAGGCAAAGAGTTTGCTATTGTTATTTTACTGACGAATATAAAGTTATTCCAAAAGAAACAAAACTTGTAAGAAATTCTTGTTGACTTTGTTGTTATTGACTATATACTTCATTTCAAATGAGGACGAAAAGATTTTCCGCTTCCTATATAGATTACTGGCCAATTCTGTTTTGCAAATATTGGTAACTTTACACCATAGGATAAAAACCAGTCAAATTCTGACAAAAATATTCTATAAGATTATATATATCTCATATAAGATTTTATATGAGACCTTGCGTCAATCATCTACAGAGTGACACTGAAATGAGTCGACCGACATATTTTTAGAGGTGGTTCAGACCATCAAATTGTTTTTTTTGTATAGGAGCAAATTTGAAACGAAAAAAAAATCTGCTGTTCCATACTAATCTGCAATGCCTACTAGACTCAAAATATATTAATTAATAGCCTTATAACGACACTGTGTATCATATACCTACAGAGTCTTTCTTAATATGATGGCGGTTTTTAAGGGGATGCTCAGACCATCGAACTGTACAACTTTCTCTATGGGACCATCATCAAAATCGCGAAAAATTAATCAGCTGTTCGATACAAAACTGCAAACCTGCTCGACGGAAATTTCGCAATTTCGATGTTGAGAGGGATCAATATCGAAGGTTAACAAGGGTACATCTCTAAGGGTAGAGAAAGTTGTTCAGTTTGATGGTCTGATCATCCTCTTAAAAAACCGTCAGCATATTAAGTTGCACCCTGTATACTAAGTGAACAGCAGATTTTTTCTGCAATTTCTCCTTTGCTCCCTTAGTAAAAAGTTGTACAGATTGATGGCCTGAACTACTCCTAAAAATTTGTCGACTCAATTCATTGTCACACTGTAGATCTATTTACGATGCACAGAGAACGGAGCACGGTAAACCCTTTGTAGATAGCATAGCATATGCTCACGACTATATTCCCCGAGGGGGTAGTCAGAGATATTATGAAACCTCAGAACATCCACGTTTCACCAGTAGTACCGAAACTCTGTCCAGTGTGATGGGGGGTGAGCCCGTCGCCACTTATAATGGACAGTGGGTACAATACATGCCTCGAAATTGAAGCATGCAGGTTTTCTCACGATGTTTTCCTTCACCGAAAAGCCAGTGGTGTTGAGGTGGTGGTGTCCTTTTTAGATTAAGTACGTAATTATCTCAACGGTTGTGGATTGTAGAACAATTGAATTACCTACTAACTGTGTACCCTCAAAAGGTCACAACTCGTAGAATTAGCGGTAGGCTCGAGAAAGTTAGCTCATTTCCTTCAAAAACTCCCTTCTCTTGCGTACGTCCGTCGTCACGTCCGCGCGTTTTCCTGGAACTTCGGGAATATTAGCTACATTTCCTCTCTGTAATTACGTTTGCAAATATTTTTGTTTGTGCCTTAATATATCTTTATGCTTGTCCTGGTGACCCACGTTATGTGCCGCGGTAACGACATTGTTTCGTTGTTTTATTAGAAAAGTTAAGGCGTCGCGCCGCGGTGTTTGCTAAGTGGTACTCTTGAGCTTGCTGATTGATGATAAAGTATTTTCTTTTTTGTGTCAACACGATTGTTCAAACCATCAACGCTTTGATTGTTTAATTATTAATAGACATGTATTAATAGAGAGTTACACGGGTAGTAGTTTCAACTTAAATAGTACAGACAATTTACTAAAGGTACACAAGGACAAGATACCTATTATACACAACTTGAATTAGTACCCAATAGGATCAACTAATGCTTCAATTTCGAGGCATTATTGCACCCACTGTCCCTTATAAGTGACGACGGGCTCACTACCCGTCACTCTGGACCGATTTTCGGTACTACTCGTGAATCGTGGATGATCGAAGTTTTCAGAATATCTCTGACTACCCCATTGGGGAATATAATTGTGAGCATAAGCATGCATAGGGACAACCACAGTATAAGAAGGTACTAACTATATACAGTATGGCCACTCCCAGTGTTAACCTCACCGCCAAATTGCAGACGGGAGGAAGATGATAGTATGTAGGCAATGGTGTAGTGCTTTCTCACTCGGGCTCACACGAAATCGCACATGCTTATCTCTTCTTATCAGTGCAAGCCAAGCACGTATCCAGACTTGACAATGAAAAATGAATAGCTGAAATCACTGTTCCATACAAATATTTTGATTTCGGGGGGGGAAAAGCCCCCCCAACCCCCCTTCCCCCCGCCCCCTGGATACGTGCTTGCCGATGCGTATGAAAAGAAGTGAAGTGTCTTTAGTGTGGTACAACTGCTGAAAAATCTGGAACAAGTCTGAACGCGGTAAGAACTAATTGAAATGTTGAACTTTAGAACATGTCGAAATTATTTTACTATAGGTATGATGTGACCCAATATCTATTATAGTACCTACTCATTAGTATGGAGATCTATGATAAGACTCATAAGTTCTTGAGGTAACCATGGAACATGGAGATACGCAAGTCTACATTAATACCTTGTAAGTTTAAAGCTTAACATACATCGGTATTAGGGATTGTTGAAAACCCTTTCTATCTGTTTTGTACACACGGCGACACATCAAGCTATACAAAACCAACATAAGCTGGCCGCGCGACGTTATACGTTTCAGGACATACGCGCGGCCAGCTTATGATGGTTTTGTATGGCTTGATGTGTTGCCGTGTGAACATGACAAAAAATTTAGGTAAAAAAAAGTGCTAAGATACAACAGTTTAAAAAATTTTTGCTAAGTACAGAAAGGGAAACCTATTTCGGTATAAGTAGTTTTTGTTCTTATTATCGCAACTTCTAAAAGCTTGTAAAAATTTCCAATAATGATAATGTATTTTGCTTTAAAAGATATTATGTTAATTTGTATAACAGTTTTTGTTTGATTTTGTACCTTTATAAAAATAGTGTACCTACCTATAATTCATTCCAAAAATATTTTTATCAGAAAGATAAACTATCCGACATTTCATGGACTTTAAAAAAGCTGTTCTAATAATAAGTGAGAGTGCATGTTTCAGATCACTGTTTCTGAAATTAAAATAGACTTAAATTTTCGTTGCTTTTTGGAATGGAGTATTGTACAAAGTCAACATAATTTATTCAATTTAGGAGCTCCCAATCTTTTTTTGAAGCTACCTCCGCGTCGGAACGTGTTGTCGCTGTAGAGAAGAAACTCTACAACATAACACGACTTAATAACTATTACAATAAAGGTTATGTAAACAATAATACATAGTCTATTTAATAAAATAATCAATACTATACAGTACTATAAGTTAGTGACACTCAGACCCAAGCATTTTGATCATTTAAATAATCATCCAATATATAATATGCTTTTTTACAGACTTTTTTGATCTGAGTTTTAAACATGTACTTAGAATTATTACTTAAATGTTTTCGTATATGTCATATCATAACAAACATCCGACAAAAAGGAAGTATTTTTGCCTATTAAAAATTTTAAAGTATTCAACTTCAAAGTAAATTTCATAATGAAGTTCGTAAACTGTGACGGGTAACTAGACATAATCGATCCTCTGTAACTTTGTAGTTCAGTTGCTATCATAACTCTATTCAATATTGAAATATCTTTCGAAATGGCGCCGACAAAGTTTTCTGTAATACATATCTAGTGCACTAAAGTTTTCGCTTAAGGTGCTTTTTTAGAGCATAATAAATAATATAAAGTCTCTTTAGTTAGGTACTCAGGTACGGTACACTTAATGATAATACGGTTATGTTATAATGGATGCCCATTATTGTATATTTTGTTTAGTCTTTAAGCTTTGCATGCGAATAATTATTGCTTTTTAGAATAGTAGCTTTGGCGAAGTATGTTGCGGTTGCGATGATAATGGTTTTCTATTTTGACGAAGCCTACGTTGCTGATAAAATGGATAGGAATGCAAATTATACAGGGTGTAAGTGACAGCCATGCAAATACTGAAACGGAGAATTCAGATCATAAAACTGAATAATTTCACTATGTAGGCGCCATCAGGAAACCAGCTGCTTCATACATTTGAGTCGTGTAGGTACAGCTAATTTATACGGAGCAGCTGATTTTTTTTCGTGTTTCCTGAGGGTGGCACCATAGTGAAAGTTGTTGAGTTTGATGGTCTAAATTCTCCGTTTCAGTATTTGCTAAGCTGTCACTTACACCCTGTATAAAAATCTTGTGCATTGTGATACAGGTATGTTTGGTTGACTGATATCTGATGCCTTGTTGTTTTCGGCTGCGAATAGAATAGCACCAACCCTTTGACTATTTATAAGGACTAGCCTTGCGGTAGCGTTTCCCCTCTGCCACGGTATAAGCACAATTGATCTTGTGCATTTACATTCAATTTTACATCTTATCACTAAACGAGACAGCCAATAATTGCGAAATAATAACTTCGAACTTAGAACGTTTGGGGTTCACACGAGACTAATTTTCATGATTTTTAACATTCAAAATTAGAATCTAAAGTTATGGGGAATAAAATCCAAAGTTGTGGATTTCATGTTACCTCGCCCCCCGCAAAAAGTGGCAGAAATGTTTGTTAGTAGAATTACACGCGTAACCAGTCCAGCACCAACCCAGTCAGGTGTCGTAAGAGGCGAGTAAGTAGGTGATTCCTTCAGGCGTCTTACACATCTATGACGCAAAAACCGTGTGGCTGCTAGTTAATAGCCACTAGCCACTGCATCCGATCCCACCTCTGATCGCATCTTGTATCTAGCGTTTCAAAATACCCTTCGTACATGACTGCTTCTCTATAAAGATAAGCCGCAGTCGAACTCGACTGGGAAATCCATATCATATGTTGCAAGACATTAACTTTGATAAAAAATATCTGTCAATATTCAGATTGTAACTCTGGATAGCTAGCTCTTGCTCAAAAGGTACCCTTTATAAATTCTAACCACAGAATATCACGTACAGCAAATAAAAGTCTCGTCTCTCAATATTTTAGATATTTTATTATGAAAAATATAGTTTGAAAATATCAAGTCTTTTCCCAAATGCTTTACGTTTTTAGTTTATTGGATTGGTTTTGAATAAAGAATATTATTAC
Source organism: Agonopterix alstromeriana (assembly GCA_963924505.1). NCBI lineage: Eukaryota > Metazoa > Arthropoda > Insecta > Lepidoptera > Depressariidae > Agonopterix > Agonopterix alstromeriana. The sequence goes on along the minus strand of OZ004662.1, from coordinate 12,456,588 downwards.
CTTTCTCCTCTGGTGAAGCAATTTGCATTTATATGCCCTTGGAGCTCCGTGACGGACTTCTGCAGAATATGCATCTTTTTAGGGTTCCGTAGTCAAACAAGGAACCCTTATACTTTCATCCATTCTGTCTGTCTGTATGCCCCACCTCGATAACTCGCTCATTTTTGCATGAAATTTGGTATGAAGACAGATAACTGTAACTCAAAAACAGAAATGTTGTAGTTATGAAGAAAAATTTTTTTTGACAACAAAAGAGGGGTTGGAAAAAAAATAGTTTTTAATAAATCGAGTGAGGTGTTGTTGGATACGTTTTGACCAATGGAACAAAACTCCCATAGAAACTTAATCGTTATAATGCTTCTGTCTTGAGATATCTGCCCCCCTTACTTAACCTTAACTTCTAAAATAATGGAGTAACAAATCTGAAACTATTTGAAAATATAGCGCCCCGTAAGTACTTTCAATGAAAATTATAGCGAACGCACCACCAGTGTCGGAGAAATCAAATAAAAACCTGCAACATTAGGTTTAGCGGGGGCGAGGGCGGTCACCGCCCGTCAATAGATGGCGCTGAACGAAATTAAATCGCACTATTGTTTGCTTCTTGAGGATTTCTTAGGGTGAAATTTTTAAGGAATGACTACGGAACCCTATCTTGGGCGAGTCGGACACACTCTTGGCCGAGTTCGACACGCTCTTGGCCGGTTTTTTTACTGTTATGCATAATGTTAGGTGAGTATTCGTACTTGAAATTCAAAAAATCTCAAGGTACATTTTACTTGGCTCCGCAGCAGGTTACGAATCAGATTGGGTGTTTTGTCCTTTTGTTAGAATTGTCTACTTGAATGTACGTAGGTCGGTGCAATACAGTAGTACCAGGATTATAAGTCTCACCGATGTACCTGCGCAGTGAACAAAGGATAATGCAACTTTTCTTTGAATGTTTGGTCCAAATTTTTACAAGGTGGTGCCCAAACTTAAAACGCGCGCTACCTGCGGTAATAGACCTATCACCAATATTAAGTTTTACCTCTTAGATATTCCGTGCTTTTACCCACCCGGCCGGAAATCGGTCGCAGAGGAAAAAAATATTAAATCGGGCATAAATCATATAATTTGTTATGGTCGTTACCTTTGTAGTCGTTCACATGAATAAAATATTTTTAACAAATAAAGAAACACAATTTTTGTTGGTTCTAATGACAATATCTTTTTTCCTCTGGGACCGATTTCCGAGTGCTATAAAAGTTACTTTTGGTGATAAGGTCTATCAATTAGCACAGGTTTCATCTTTGGGCAGCACCAAAAAAAAATTGGGCCAAAGAGTTGTAGTATCCTTTTAATAGCGCGCGAAATTATATGGACCATCAAACAGGATGTGGTACCTTCAATCCTTTGCTACGATTGGCTAATTGTTTTCGCACCCTTTTCGCTGCTATCTGACTTTGCACCATTTGATTACTAAACGACCTCGGGTTTTGTCGGGTTTCTCTGCGCAAACGAAGATTGTCGAAGGGAATTATTTTCCTGGTCGTACTGTACCTATTCTGTTAGCCATCCCAACACTTTGGCAATGTGGCCATGCTAAGTATATACCTATCAATATATCGTAGATAGGTTCTAGTTTCTATGGTTTGGCCTCGCTGTATTAGTATGTTTTGTGAAAGACCATAACACTTTTAATTCTGAAAACGATGCAGATTCTACACATGTTCACATATAGTTTTTACAAATTACGAACGACAAAAGTGCTTCGTAAATAAGTAACACGTATAATGCAGGCTCACATTCATTTGTTTTTGTTAAATAGCAACGTATTTCACAGTTTTACTTAACATCGTTTCAACATGCCCGCGGGATTTATGAGTGCAGCATTTATTGCATTACTGCGGAATATCGCGAGAGCGAGCGACACCGGGTGACCCGACGCGACACCGGGTGACTCCACGCGACACAGAGCGACAATTACACCCCCGGGTGTCGCGCGGTATTAATTCAGGGCTTCCTACAACAAGTATTTGTGCGTTCTGGAAGGACTTTATGGCTTAAACCTGTCTGAATAGTTCTGTATTAAGTAGGTATTGTTCCAATTATCTCTCGGGAAAATCTCTCTTAGGGTGAAAATTGAAGCGAGAAGCAAGGATTTTGTAGTATTTGAAGTTATCATGAATTGTATAATATTAAGACTGTATTTTTTGACATGTTGACAAAAAAAATTACAAAAAATTCTAATGATAAGTATGATTTCGGCACAGAGATAGCGTTTGAGTTCGGTAACATAAAGGGCCACAAAACATCGCTCCTATTCGTCCCAGAGAAATAAGCTGTAGCCACAATAAAAACTGATTCTATTTAGATATTCGATGTTGTAGCACTTAAAAAACCTTTTTTAAATCAATACGAGTTAGTGTCTTTTTGTATGATATTTTTAAATGTTATCGGTATATATCAAAACAATTTACAAAGAGATGTTTGATGAATTTTCGTTAAATACCTTCCCAGAGGCCTGTATACAAGGTGGTACAAAAATACAAATGAATATTTAAGAGGGTGGTTTAGACCATCAAACTGAACAACTTTCACTATAGGACCAATATCGAAATTGCGAATAATAATCTAATGTTCCATACTAAACTACAATTACTAAATGTATACTCCTACTAAATGTATGGGACAGCGATTTCGATGTTGGTCCCATAGTGAAAGTTGTTCAGTTTGATGGTCTAAACAACCCTCTTAAAACTTTGAAATATTTATTTTTACTTTTGTAACACCATGTATATGACAAGCGATTTTTAAGCGAAGGCGATGTCGCAACTGCACCACTAAACCCGGATCTAGGATTTTTCCGAGCCGGGGCTAAAACTTGATTTTAGCGCCCCTCCAAGGGAGTAGGAATAGTTTTTCCCAGGGATACCAGGGGCCCGATTGCGCTGAGTTAAAACATCGAAGTTCTATTCTTATCCAATTTCAGTTCTATTCACATTGCAATCCAATTACTATTCAACTGTGTTGAATTCCGCAACGTGCTAATATAAACTCTATGTAACTGACAGCCTCTAACTTCTGAGCGATCAGTCAAAACGGCTCTAACGGCTGTCAAGACAAGAGCAGTACCGCGATTAGCGCAATACCAAATGTGTCAATTGTTATGGTTCTTACGTATACCAATCACGGTTCTATCACCGAATATTTACCGCAATTGCAACCACCGCTGTCGCGATTCCGCCACGACAATGATTGATCTCAGAAATATCGCGATGATAAGGCGGCGATGTCGCTGCGATATCGATATATCCTTCCGTCAACGCCTATACAACTGTTAATGCATGCATAAGCAGAATTATGCTCACGACTATATTCCCCGAGGGGAATAGTACCGAAACTCTGTCCAGTGTGACGGGGAGTGAACCCGTCGCCACTTGTAATGGACAGTGGGTACCTACAATACATGCCTCGAAACTGAAGCATGCAGGTTTCCTCACGAGGTTTTCCTTCACCGAAAAGCCAGTGGTAAAAGCAACTGTTAATGAATAAGCGCTGAAGCGCTTTCATTTATTGCTGAAGTGATTTGTTATCATTTCAGCAATGAATGAAAGCGCTAACGTGCTCATGGATACTTTTTAAGAATCTTGTCTTGGTAGTAAGTAGGGTGAGTGTACCTGTGCGGTGGGTTGAGATCGAGTTCAGTAAATTTAAATATTACAAACAAATTATTCAATATTTGGAAAAAAAAAAATATTGTGTTGAAAACATGATAATTCGATTCTGCTCTCGATTCTAAACAAACTACTTTCTAGTTTTGCGTTAATTCATTAACACGTTGTATACGCTCAAAACTCGTTTGTTTTTCACTTTTTAGGAACCTACCCAAAAACAAGAAACATGGTCCTACTAAATTAGAGAAATGAAAAAGATCTCCCCCTTCTATCAGAAATATCTAAATATACAACAGGTTACAGTAAAGTAGTTATTCCTCCGGGGGAGGTTCTTCCAGGATATTACACAGGATATTAAATCAAAAGAACAAATAGTCTTATAACGTGTTTACATGACAAAACAAGGCCATGCAGTTACCTGAGCAAGGAGTAGTAGACTGGATTCTTGCTACATCGATCGTTTGAAACTAAGGTTATCTACGTGATAATATTAACAATTTTAAATTTTTTCGTTACAGTTATACTCCATTGATATCTTATACATAACAGAATTAGATTCACAATCAATGATCCAAAAATGGCAGAACCAAAAAGAGCCCCTAAATGATATCATCCAAATCAGGCCATTTTCGTACTATCGAATGTTATGCACGGCGTCATAAAAATATGATATAATAATAGTTTGCATACAATATTACAGAAACTTACTATATATTTTCTCGATTTTGACGTTGGTCCCGTGAGAAAGTTGTTCGGTTTGATGGTCTGATCATCCTCTTAAAAAAGTGTCAGCATATTAAGAACGACCCTATATAGTATAGTATAGTATTCGGCTTCGAATGGCACCAACCCAGTCGGGTGTAGTAAAAACAAGAAACGCCCTTCTCGTGTCATGTACATCTTTGACTTCCTCATTCACATCGCTGCCGGTTGTATAACCACTTATTCTTATGCCACTGCATCTTACCCCACCTCTGATCTCTGATCGAATCGGTCTCCCGTTCCATCACACGTGGAGAGTGCATTTCTGTGTTTATCGCGTACACTAATGTACCTACTTCAAAATTTTCAATTCAATTCAATTTTTGTTTAGTGGCATCCGATGTGTTATCACAATTCAGCCAATGTCTCGTTATGTGGAGAGTATACGTAGGAAAATTATCAGTTGTATTAATTAAGTCTAGCGTGACAGTTTTGCCAATGTAAGTAGTTTATAATCTCAAGTGATTGTTTTAAGGTTAAAACACAAAAGAGTTCACAAAATGGCGGAGCCACGTGCAAGCCTAACGCACCGATACGCACGCGTCCGTACTCCGCCAGACTTGCAGTGCGACTCCTTCAAAATATTCTACTTCAAATTTATAGAAAAGCAGTCACTTTTCTATGAAATTGAAGCAGACTATGTCACCGTAGTCGATCGACTAGGAAACCATAATCATCATCAAAATTTAAGACTCTACGTCCTTAATATTTTTTTGTCTACCTATCGTCGAATGCTTCACTGACGGCGTTTCTTTAGAAACAGTTTCTGCACGCTAAAATGTACATTTTAAACGACGTAATCGAAAAAGACTACCCTCTTTGTGACCAGTAATGACCTGGAAATTGAAACTAAAAAGCGAAGAAGAAATAAAAAGTTTTAAAAAAACCAGCCATGTGCGAGTCGGACTCGCGCACGGAGGGCTCCGTACCACCATGAAATATTACCAAAAAATGTTTGTTTTCACCGGGATCCTTAACGCGAGCCCGACACATAATTGTCCGGTTTTTATTCTTTGTTTATTTTACCTTAGAGTATGTACTATAATCACACGAAGTTTCACGCTTTCATATAAGTATTGCCGTTTTTACTATCAAGCAAATATATTGAAAAAAAAAAAATTGTTCGCAAATACAAAATAATAACACATATTCTGTGAAAATTTCAACTCGCCACCAATGAGGCGTTTTCCAAGACTAGTAAATCGAAAAGTCAGCAGATGGTAATATTAAAAGATCAGAAAAACCTGTCACATTACAGTAAAAACTGCTGTTTGTCTATGGTTTGCATCATTCAAATGACGTTTGCTAGTGGTGGTGTTGTCAATGGATAATTTTTCACTACCAATAAATACGCAATAGGGGAGTCGCGCTGCAAGTCTGACGGAGGGTGGACGCGTGCGTGGTGGCCTCTCTTAGGCTTGCACGTGGCTCCGCCATTTTGTGAAGCTCTTTTGTGTTTTAACCATAAAACAATCACTTGAGATTATAAACTACTTGACATTGGCAGAATTGCTGCGCTAGACGCTTGCAACCGGCCATTAATTAAGAAAAAAAAAAAAATACGCAATAACACCGAAAATGTTAGTTCGCTATACATAAACGAACAAGGACTTCACAAAAAGTTAATCAATTAGAAGTATCAAAACATCTCTGATATTAAAACCATAATAATCTTATTAATAAATGAACAAATGTCTCCCTAAAATTAGGGAATCGAGAAAAACACGTAACACTTTTGATCTGACAGCTAAATTGGCACGATTAGAACGCCATCCCTCCAATGTCTTTCAACGATTATTTTTTTAAATGAAAACGCCTCATTACGGATCAATAGATACATCCCTTTAAAGCTAGGACGGACAGACGGATTGACGGTCAGCGTAGGCTTATGAATAAGGCCCCGTTTTGGCACCCTTTAGGTACGGAGCCCTAAAAATGAGTGATCCGATATCGACACCGTTTATTTTTGTTTTGATTAAATCTTTTCCCTTTGCATTTGAGTTGCAGAATTGGAACACGGCCGTAATAATTGATTGGATTATACCTTTCATCGGGCCGGCCTCTACGTGATCCCGGTACATGATTGGTGGATGCGACACAATTTATTTACTAACTGTTACAACAAAACGCGTTATCTTCATACAAATTCATGTATCGAACGTGGGACGCTGCGACATGAATAAAATATTTCGTTTAAAGTTTTCAGTCAGAAATAGTGCGATTTTATATTATTTCAGTTCGTTAATCCGATATCGGATACAAATTGAATTCATTGTTGAATGGTTTGTGTTGTTTTGTTGTTATCCTTTATAAATTTACTATTTGTTAGTTTTGGTTTCAAATGAAAACAAAGGATTAAATGGCCTACGCACTGCAGTTCGGATTTATGATGTAAAAAAATATGATATTTTACTATATTACTCCATAAGTTTTATTTTTTTCAGTGTAATGACCGTTTGAAAATAGCGCAGAACTCACATTTTCAGTTATTTTAGCTTGAGTACCAACTTTTATAACAAGATTAATAACAAGTTATTGTATGAGTGATTTTATTGGTAACGAGATAATTTTTATTTTATTATTAATTGACTTGTGCTTGTGCGTTATCACTGAATTTCCGCCAGTGTCAAGTCAAGTAGTTTGTGGGAGCATCTATCCCAATCTCAGTGATTGTTTGTGATCAAGAACAAGAAGAAATTGCGGATTGCGGTGCCTCGTGGCAGGCAAAAACATGAACCGCGCGAATACCACGCGAGACAAGTGCTCGCTTCAGAACCTGCAACGAGACTCCAACGAGATAAATGATAAAATGTATAGAAACTTTGATACGTTATATGTCAAATTGACAGTCAAAGCTACCGAACGCATCGAAAAAAATACCAGTGAACTCTTGAGTGATAAGCCGATACACGCACACAGATATAAGTTGTATGACGCCTCACGCCCCACAACCTAAGAAAGTTGGCCACTTTTCTTTTAGAAGACGGTAGAAGCGGGAGGCTCTATCTAGACACATATTTAATCTAAGTAAAGAAACGTAGATGAATGCTTAGAGAAAGAGTTGCTGATTAGACCATTATAGGTACTTTTATCAAAGTATTATATAGGTGTCAAATAGCCTATTGCAAATATGTAGTAGGATTATCTATAAACCTACAGAACCTGTAAACGGTAAATAAAACTGTTTACTTAGTAAAACACTAATAACTAGCTAGATAGGCTTGACCTGTCCAAAACACCTACAAAAATTTGTAAATAAGACTTAGGTAGCAAAAGTGTTCATATGCCTCGCAATTTTCTCGCCACCCCATTTCAATCCAATATTTCAACTGTATGGAGAAATACACAAAATTGTGTAACTTTAAAGATATTTGTCGCATTACATCATTGATGAAACTAAACATTTCTACATACTATAGGTAGATAGGCACTATAGAGATGGGTATGAAGTTAGGGAGATAGGTAGATAGGTACTATACAGGGTCCTTCTTAATATGCTGACACTTTTTTAAGGAGATGATCATACCATCAAACTGAACACCTTTCTCTACAGGACCAACATCGAAATCGCGAAAAAAATATCAACTGTCCCTACCTTTGGCTCGAGTAGGTTTTCAGTTTTGTATGGAACAGTTGATTTTTTTTCGCGATATCGATGTTGGTGCTATAGAGAAAGTTGTTCAGTTTGACGGTCTGATCACCCCCTTAAAAAATTTCAGCATATTAAGAAGCACCCTATATAGTACACTGGGTGTTAGGGTAAGCAGTTGCATTACTTTAAAGGGTGATTGTACCCATGGTACTGATCAACTTTCCCTAAAAAACAAATAGGAAATTCGTCGTTCTTTTTTAGAATTTCCTATAGGTTTCTCAGGGAAAGTTGATCAGTATCATGGGTACAATCACCCGTACAATGAACCGTTATCTACTCTAATAGGAGTACCTCAGACAAGGCAGGAACTATTTATTATTAGTCTCGGACTGCTGGTGCTTGTGTCACGTTACACATTTGTATTATTATTTTACTGGAAACCTGAATTTTTAATTAAAAATTGTCAGTGGCAGTTCTGGCTGCTTTACTATGCTTCTATGAATATGAAGTGACAACTATTGGTAACATGAAATGCGTTACATATACAACGTGTTAATGAATAAGCGCAAAACCTCATACACCCCAACTGATTTATAACAAAATAATTAGATTGAAACAATAATTTCATTATTTTGGTAGTTAAAACATAAAGTTATTCACATTTTAAGTTTTCAGGCAAAAATGATTTGTTATCATTTCAGCATTGAATGAAAGCGCTAGCTTGCTCGTGGATACTTTTTAAGAATCTTGTTTTGGTAGTAAGTAGGGTGAGTGTGCCCGTGCGGTGGGTTGAGATCGAGTTTAGTAAATTTTAAATTTTTCAAACAAATTATTTAATATTATGAAAAAAAAATGGCCTATGTTGAAAACATGATAATTCGATTCTGCTCTCGATTCTAAATAAACTACTTTCTAGTTTTGCGTTAGTTCATTAACACGTTGTACCTATACTTCAAACTAAGCGACTTTCGCTATAGAGCTGTATCGACAAAAAAATTGTATTTTTCCATAGAAAATTGCAATGGTTACTCGACCTAAACGATAGAAATAGCACATTCTTTTACGCAATTTTAATATTAGTCCCATAGCCGTAGTGAAAGTTCTTCAGTGTGATGGTCTGAAGAACCCTAAATTATAAATAATGTATTTAATTTTACACCCTGTGTCATTGATATTCTATACACAAGGACATCGCATCAGCACGCTGTTAAAGGGACAGCAAAAGTGTGCTTTGTCAAATATGACATTACTGCTTCGTGACAGAAGGCATTTGATAGGACTGGAATTGTGTGAAATGTTATCAGCAATGTATGACAGCCAAGCACAACTGAAGCATACTAAGGTGACAATAGAGACATGTGCCATTTTTGGGTTTTGTTATAGTATGACGTGATGAGTCCATGTATACAGAATAATGCTAAGCAGATCAATGAATGTAATAAATGTTGCCAATTTTCCTTCTATTCTCGATCTCGATCCCTACATTAAGGCATATCCGCCCGGAAACACGACTCTCTATACTAATCAATGTGAACGATCGCGTGGCTCCTGTCAGAATTTAGTCGTTTTCTTTGAAAAATTAGATGCATTTTTATGAATTTATGAAAATATGAAAACCAAATCATCTGTTGTATTGTGAAGTATATTGTAAATTTTCATTTTCTTCCGATCAACAATGCAAGAGTAAAATGGTTACAACTGGAAAAAAAGGGGTGACTTTAGATTTCTTTTTCTACAGTTTTATTAATTCAAATAGATTTCGAGAAAAACCAAATCACTTCTCACGTCCATTAGATTATTCAATTTTATTTTCTGCTTAAAAAGTGTCATAGTTAATATTTAAATGGTTACAAAGTTACCCAATTTTACGATAAATCTGGCGGTAGAGCCTTAAGTCCCCATGAAGGTAGAAACAAAATCGAATGCTTCTCACATTATTGAGGGTAAACACGGGCTTTTGACGCGGGTAAGACGTCTGCAGCCCTCCTGCAGATTTCTGCGAAAGAGCCACTTAGAGGAGAAAACTTTTTATTCGGACAGGCTGATATCGGTCGATGAAGGCTGAATAAAATGTTATGTAACTTATGTACATATTACTTCATGTTGTTGTTGAAAAGCTAGGGTTTGAAAAGTGATTCTTCTTCTTTCATGTTAGCAAGAGCTATATCGCATGGCAATCACGACTGTTCCAAAATAAAACACCGTGAAAAAGGGCAAATATTTTTAAATTGCATTTGCATACATTTCAAAAATGTTTGACCTTTTTTACAAATTGATGTATAGGTACCTCGTTCAAATGTAACAGAATTGAGGATCCTTTTTTAAATATTTGAGAAATATATTAACAGAAATGTTCCCAAATCATTTAATACCGATATCGTGTATAGGTAATAGTAAGTAATTGATACAAAATAAATTCTTGAAAGTGACTCTAGTGTCAAATTTTTAAGTGGCGTATTCAGTGTTGTATTTTGGAACAGCCTATTATTTCACTCTTGCTGTGCATGCTCATGAAAAAAATTAAATTTTTTAGGGTTCCGTACCCAAAGGTTGAAAACGGGACCCTATAACGAAGCCTACGTTGTCCGTCCGTCCGTCCTACCTATTTAAGGCGTTCACTTTTGAACCGTAATAGCTAGACGGAAATTTTTTTATTATAGGATTTGCTAAAAAATAATAATAATGTTCAAAAAGTTAAAAATTAAGGGGGTTCTCATACAAGAAACTAGTTTTTTTCAACGTATTTTCTTCTCGCTATATCGTAAAAACGGTCATATATACAAGCGTCAAACTTAATGTGATTATAGCGCAAACTCTACTATTAATGTATTTGACAAAAATATAAAAAAACACGACTAAAACCAAATGTCCGAATCATCAACGTTTACAGGGTGTAAGTGACAGCCTAGCAAATACTTAAATGGTGAACTCAGACCATCAAACTGAACAACTTTCACTACGGAGCCTATCTCATGAGACGCGAAAAATAATAAGCTGTCCCATACAAAACTGCTGACTCAAATGTATGGGACAGCTGGTTTTTTTTAGCGTTTCCTGAGGTAGGCTCCATGGTGAAAGTTGTTCAGTTTGATGGTCTGAAATGCTACTTCTAAGTCCGCATATAGTAACGAGCCTACTACGAAACCCAAACACTGAGCGTGGTGTAAAAATGTTTATAACCACAGATTTAATTTTTAAAAATTATTGCCTTAAGGCGACGCATTGTTAAACAATAATTCTCGGGGTTAAACAATAATCTTCGGGGACGCGCGCCCCGCTACCCGCACACACCCCGATAAAATGGTTTTTGTTATTTTATTTAGTTAGAAACGATCATTTGAGAAGTTCCTTCTATAATTTTAAAGAGTATGAATAGACTCATCTACGGAGAAAGTTAAGAGGCTTGAATCGGTCCCGTTTGCCCATAAGAAGTGAATCTCTTTTTAAAAAGAGGTATGTTTTATATTTTCTTCTCTGTTACAATTTCCGTCCTTCGGAAGGCACGTTAAGCAGTTGGTCTCGGATATTTCCGTCAGATGGCGATGTAATTATTCGTTAAGCCAGGTCAGAGGCCTATTAAGGCGCCTTGAAAATTCTCTGACAGCAAGTTGACCACTAACTTGCCTCCACCATAACGTACTGGGCCCGCGTGGTGGAGGTAGGAAATTGGTTAATTGAGAACTTAAATGTAAGGTAGTTATAAAAATGTGTACATAAGGTTGTCATGAAATTCGTTTTTTTATTATTTTATATTGGGGCTTTTAACCCTGAGTTTATGCCATCCCATGAAATGCGTTAATATACAATATAGGGTCCTTCTTAATATGCTGACTCTTTTTTAAGTAGATGATCAGACCATCAAACCGGAAATCTTTCTCTATGGGACCAATGTCGAAATCGCTAAAAACAAATCTGCTGTTCCAATAGTAAACTGAAATCTTACTCGACACAATTGTATGGGACAACAGTTTTTTTCGCTATTTCGACATTGGTCCCATAGAGAGAGTTGTTCATTTCATGGTCTGATCATCCTCTTAAAAAACTGTCAGCATATTCAGTTGGACCCTGTACATACATCAATTAGTTTGTTGTCACGTACGTGTCTAGTCGTCTAAGCTAAAACAACAACGCTAGAAATTTGCACGCCAATACCAAACAACTAATACAAATGAAATTTCCTCTATATTGATTCGAAAATCGCTGCCCACTTTTATTAATAATAGAACATAATACGAGCATTTGAAACGAAAGTACCTATCAGATGTAACAATGTTTTCCAAACGAGCGCACGTGAGAGCTTTCCTTATTGAACTACATTTCGTTCTGAATATCAAGTCCCATGAATCAGACAATTTTCCATCCTAAATTATGAGCGATAAGAGTCTTTTCGGCAGTTTTTATATGTGGAATAGAGTATGAAGAAGTCTTCCAGACGGTCATAATCGGCTTCTGACTGAATGAAACTCAGAGTTGCAGCTATTACGGTACTAGAACCTCCTTCAGTTTGTAGTGCAAGTTATGAGGTATGAGATTGTATTTGATTATGGTAATCGTTTTGAGAATAACTGTTAAACATATCTAAAGATGAACGTTTCCGTACCGGTGCGCTAGTAGGATCGTAGGAGAACTTTGACTAATTATTATAAGGACTAGCCTTGCGGTAGCATTTCCCCTCTGCCACGGTATAAGCACAATAGATCTTGTGCATTTACATTAAATTTTATACCTGATCACTAAACGAGACAGCCTATAATTGCGAAATAATAACTTCGAACTTAGAACGTTTGGGGTTCACACGAGACTACTTTTCATGATTTTAAACATTCAAAATTAGAATCTAAAGTTATGGGGAATAAAATCCAAAGTTGCGAATTTCATGTTACCTCGCTCTCCGCAAAAAGTGGCAGAAATGTTTGTTAGTAGAATTACACGCGTAACCAGTCCACATAGAAATAGTCAAAGTAGGAGAATTACTAAATCAGCTGATGGCTTTTTAAAGAGAAGATCAGACCATCACACAGAATAATAACTTTCACTATGTGACCAAGAAACCGCGAAAAAAAAATCTGCTGTTCCATACAAAACTGCAGTCCTACTCGAGCAAAATGTATGGAACTGTTTTTTTTTTTCAAATTGCAATGTCGGGTGAAATTGATATCATTAGCATCCTTTTAAACTAAGAGTCTACCCATCACAATGAACCACTTTTACTTCGGGAACAAACCGATCGGAGCAACAAAAAAAAATCTGAGTCGAGTAGGCATTGCAGTTTAGCATGGAACAGCTAATTTTATTTTGCTCCGATCGGTTTGCTCCCATAAAAAAGTTGTTCAGTTTGATGGGTAGACTCTTAGTTTTAAAGGATGCAAATGATATCAATTTCACCATGTATAGAGAAAGTTGTTCAGTTTGATGGTCTAATCATATTAAGTTGAACCCATATATATTTTATTTTATTACTAGCTGTTGCCCACGACTTCATCTTGATTTTATTTTAAAATTATTACGTTTGTAATTTTGGATTACCAAAACATAAAGCTATTTAAGCAATCGCTGGACAGACGACCTAAAAAAAGTAGCGGGCAGCGATTGAACGAGGAAGGCCGAGGACAGAGTTTTGTGGCGCGCCTTGGGAGAGGCCTATGTTCAGCAGTGGACGATGATGGGCTGATGATGATGATGATGAAAGCTATTTAAGTGGAAAATTTCATCCAAATCTGTTGACCTATTCATGCGTGATTGAGTAACAAATAATCACAAATTTTCACATTTATAATATTAGTAGGATTATTTCTTGAAACTTTAATTATTAATTTCAAGACTTTAATATCCGATCAACAAATGTATCTCCCAATGACAAAGGGCTCACATAAAGTTTGTTGAGATGTCATCAGAGATGCTTTAATTAACCTATCGTCTGTGGAGATTCCAGACACAAACGATTTATTATTCTCTTAGTCGCGGATCCGTGACATCCACAGACGAAGGGTTAATAAGTAAAACACCGGTTAAGTGCGAGTCGGGCTACTCGCGCACCGGTACCACACCACCACACAAGATATTAACTTACAAAAAAGTTTTGTTTTCTCCAGGACCAGGACCCTTTTCACCCTTTGGGTACGGAACCCTAAAAAAGATCAATGTTAATTGTTAATTTCCATGAAGAAAGAAGGAAAAGCTGGAACCACACATAATTTTGTTGCAATAAACGAAAAATGAAAACTGTATCTTTCGGCTATTACTTAGACTTGAGATCAGCGGCTTATTTGAAGAAGTTACGGTAGGTACAATTTACAGAAAAATTAATTGATATGTGATGGATTATAAAATAAACATTGTTTTTTGACATTGCTAACTGTTAAATATAATGGGTGGATCGTAACGAGGGACTTTCCCTTTAAGACAAAGGTATTCAGACAAAGAAGCTAAACCACTTTCCCTAAGGAACATGGGTCGAAAAACGAAAAAATTTTTGGTCCTCCTATAGAAAATATATGAGCACTTTTGTATGGGAGGTCCAACAATTTTTTTTGTTTTTTCGTTTTAATATGCTGACACTTTTTTAAGGGGATGATCAGAAAATCAAACTGAACAACTTTCTCTATGGGCGCAACATCGCAATCGCGAAAAAAAATCATCTGTCCCATATAAGTGCTGTCGTATAAGATGACTAAGGAATTTTAAGGGAATGTGGGATTTTGTGGACCAAACCATCACTGACTGGGCACGTCATTCCATTCTAAAACTGCTACAACAGTGAGCTTATCATTATACAGGGTATTACGATAAATGGTTGCATTACTTTAAGGGGTGATTATACCCATATGCTACCGAGCAACTTTCCCTAAGAAAAATATAGAACATTAATTTATAAAAAAGGATTTTCCATACTGAACGCAATCAGCTTTTTTTTGCGTATTTTTTGCTCTAGGAAAGTTGTTCAGTATCCTGAGTACAATCATCCAACTATCACATAACATCCTGTTTTAGTAGTGCGTCTGACAACCCCGAAAGGGATTATGTCCAACAAAATTAACTAAAACTATTTTAAGGCCAGGTTCAGTACATTAAAATAAACAACATTCTTAATAGGAGAAACTTCGAAAGCGAAAAAAAAATTAGTTTTTACATACAAAACTGTAACCCGAATGTATGAGACAGCTGTTTTGTTTTTTTCGATTTTGTCAGCGATTTCGATAGTGGTCCTATAGCGAAAGTTGTTCAAGTTAATAGTCTAATCATCTCCTTAAAATAGTTTCATCTAAAACCTTATACAAGATGTAACAAAGCACCCTAGTAATATTTAAAGGGTTGGTTTAAACCGTAACCTGAACAAATTTTACTATGAAGATAACGGCAACACACGTGTTTTGTTATACTCTGTATATTGATCCAATGTGAAGCCTCGCGTTAGCATTCCCCTTTGTCAAGTTACACGATTAATTGAACATGTGCATTCACATACAAATATTGGTATTACTTTGACGGAACGTCAGATATAGTTCAAATACGTACGTAGATGATAGACAAAGTGCGCGCCGGCGCCTACTTTCTGTTCTTCAAACAAATGCGCTTTAGGCCCGTTCATTTTATTTTTAAAATTTAAAACTGGAGTAGTGAGAAAAAAGACTCATTAGTTCCGTCAACTAAACTGGAAAACTGAACTAGTGGGAATAAACGCAATTTTATACCTTATCATATCACTAATGACACAGCCTATAATTACGAAACCATAACTTCAAACAAGTCTCGTTTAGGGTTTACACGATACTATTTTAACAATCAAAATTAGAATTTAAAGTAATGGAATTAAATCGAAAGTTGTGGAATTCATGCTACCTCGTCCCCCGCAAAAAGAGTGAGAACGGTTTGTTAGTAGAATTACACGTAAGTAGTTAAATGGTCTAACTGCCAGTTGCATATGTACGGTCATTAAAGTTAATCCTCCATTAAATCTCTTGCTGTCACTTTTTGTCTTGTTGACGTAGTAAAAGCTAACAAGAGATTTAATGGAGGATTAACTTTAATGAACGTACGTGTAACTGACCTAACCGTGACTGACTAACCGTAAGGCAGGTATCGTGCAGGGCAACTTAAAATATAAGGAAGGGTAAGTAACTATACGATTATTATACCTAATTCCGTAAAAATAATTTAAACATGATTTTGCGATAATTTTATAACCTAATTAGTTATACAACGTGTTAATGAATTAACGCAAAACTAGAAAGTAGTTTGTTTAGAACCGAGAGCAGAATCAAATTATCATATTTTTAACATAGGTAATTTTTTTCAAAATATTAAATAATTTGTTTGTAAAATTTAAAATTTACTGAATTCGATCTCGACCCACTGCACGGGCACATTTACCCTACTTACTACCAAAACAAGATTTTTAAAATGTATCCACGAGCAAGCTAGCGCTTTCATTCATTGCTAAAATGATAATTAATCATTTTTGCCTGAAAACTTAAAATGCGAATAACTTTAAATTTTAACGATTAAAATAATGAAATTTTTGTTTCAATCTAATTATTTGTATTTAAATCAGTTGGGGTGTATGAGGTTTTGCGCTTATTCATTAACACGTTGTATATCCACGTCGTTTTAGAAGTCTAAAACATTGAGTAAAACTCTAATAACAGAGATCACGTGTTTAAATTTTGTAAAGCGTAACATAATTTAGGTGGTTTAGCCCTCTGGACCGAGCGGGCGTTTGAGAGCAGATTCAATTAAAACGAGATGTCGAAACGAATTTCATATTATTATACCTGTGATATAATTTTCCACGTTTATTTTGGTAGTATGTGAATTCGAGAATTTGTAAGAAAACACCCTAGTAATACTTAAGAGATGCTATAGACCATCAAACGAGAAGGGACGGGATATGGGACAGCTGATGAGCTTTTTTTTCGCGTTTTCGATGTTGGCTCTATAGTGAAAGTTGTTTAGTTTGATGGTCTGAAGCACCTTTAAGTATTACTAGAGTGTTTTGTTAAGTATAGGGTCCTTTATTTATAAATGCTGACGGTTTTCAACCGACTTCCAAAAACAAAAAGGATGTTCACAGTTTGACCTGTATGTTTGTATTTTATTTTTATTTTTTATTTTTATTTATTTGGCACAGTAACAAAGTACAAACTAATACATTGATCTTAAAAATAATACAAATTAAACTACATCGAATTTGCACCTCAATTATGACTGCGCACAGCGTTCTAATTTATTCTTACGAATTTACTACAAGTTTTTAAATTACTTAAACATATAACTTTTAAACATAAGAGCTAGCTAGGTACCTATATGAATACATGAAAAAAAAAATGTTTTTGTTTTTGAGAAAATGAGAAAAAAACAAATTTTTTTTTTTGTTACATAATAAAAATGAAAGCAAGACACTATAATTCTTGGCGCATCAGCAGCTTAACAGAGCTTGCGTACTGTCCTGGGCTTTGATGGAATATATCAAGGCTCTTACAATGATCATTATATAACCGGCACATGCGAATCAAAGGACTATTATAAGATACATTGATGGTGGTACTACGGATAGAAAACAAATGTTGTCTACGAGTGGATCTAATGTTAGGTTTAAGCGAAACGTAGCGAAGAATATCCGTGTCGAGCTTAGAGTTTACTATTTTATATAAAGTTATCAAGTCATTGATTTGACGCCTCGACTGCAATGAATCCAGGCTAAATTTACTCAGCCTATCGCTGTAGGTAGGCAATGACCGTCTTAGACCGAACTTAGAGGATAAAATACGAAGAAACCGCTTTTGAACCGACTCAATCATTTCCTTGTGTATATCATAGAAAGGTGACCAGATAACACTGCCGTACTCAATTATGCTTCGGACTAAGGATACGTAAAGAGTTAGAATAGAGTCAGATCTTTTGAATGGTCGTGTGGTCCGCAAGACGAATCCTAACGACTTTTTTGCCTTTAATGCTACAGAGTCGAATTGTGCACGAAATGAGTACTCTGAGTCCAACCAGATTCCCAAGTCTTTCACGACATTAACTCGATCCAAAAGTACTTGATTAATATGATAATGAAAATTTTATTAATTTTCCTAGTGAAGGTGATACTTTGGCATTTTCCTACGTTGAGGGACATGTTATTATCAGAACACCAAGCTGCAATCGTATCTACGTCAGATTGCAATAGATCACAATCGTGAGTAGATACAATTCTACGGAATATTTTTATGTCATCCGCATAAGCAAGACATTCACACTTAAGCGATCCCAATAGGTCGTTAATGAATATTAGAAATAAAAGAGGGCCGAGATTCGACCCTTGTGGGACCCCTGATTCTGCAACGAATGGTCGCGACTCATATCCGTACAATGTTACCAATTGAGTACGGTTCAGCAAATAAGCCCGAAGCCATCGCAAGAGAGACCCGTGTATTCCGAGGTGTTCTGCCTTGATACAGAGAATATTGTGGTCAACTCTATCGAATGCCTTCGAAAAGTCTGTATATATGGCATCAGTTTGACCTCTTTCATTGAAAGTCGTACTCAAGTAATGCGAATATGACAACAGATTCGTAACCGTTGACCGAAATTGTATAAAACCATGTTGGTATGGGCTAATGGAGCTAATGACATGGTCGTAAATATATTTATAAACAATACCTTCGAATAATTTTGAAAAACAACTCAGAATGCTGATGGGTCGATAGTTTGAGACATCATTTTTATTGCCTGTTTTATATAGTGGTACTATTTTAGAAATTTTCCATAAATCCGGAAAACAGCCACCACTCAAAGATTTGTTGAAAATTATACCCAGTGGTTTCACCAAGCAAGTAGAACAGCGTTTTACAAAAATTGGGGGGATCCCATCAAAACCGGCTCCTTTATGTATATCCAATTTTTTGAGAGCAGATTCGATCATTTTATCGGAGATATCTATTCTAGACAAAACGCTGCTAGACTGGGGGAAATCAGGAGTGTAAGTAGTCGGTTGATTGTCGCGGTAAACACTGGAGAAAAACTTTGCAAACATATCAGCGATGCCGGAACCATTATCAGCTGAATCGTTACAGTAAAACATTGGACTTTGGTAACAACTAGTAACTTTTTTTGATTTCGTATATCTCCAAAAAGCCTTAACGTCCGATTTGAGGCTGTCCTCGATTCGAGAAATATAAGACTCAAAGCATACATCCAAAGCAGTCTTAGCTCTGGCTCTAAGCAAACAATATGTATCATAATCACGGGGGTTATGGTATCTAACGTGTTTGCGGTGGTACCTGTCTTTCTCTTTAAATATTTTAATTAAAGATTGAGAAAACCATTTGGGGTATATCGCTTTCCTACCCTTTGCTTTTGGTGTATGCCTCTCTATTATAACCCATAAAATGTCATAGAATATATGCACGAAGTCATTACAATGCAGATCACTATATTGATCCCAGTCGATCTTCTCCAGTTCCTCTATACAAGCGCTGTAATCAGACTTCCAGAACAAGAAATTCAGAGGTTTTATCTCTTTTAATATGCTCAGCTTGCTGCATCGTAAGATAATTTGTATTGGGGGATGATGAGCATCTGTGCGACTTATTTCGGGACACCCGCTGACAGTGCAAGAGAGACTGTTATCCATAAGTACCAAGTCCAGAATTCTGTTTAGGTAGTTCGGTACATAATTCTGCTGAAGCAATTGAGTTGATCCCATAAACTCGCTCAAGGAGGCCGATTTAGGTTCACTAAAACTAACAGCTACGCCGCTCATACTCATACCCCAGTCTATGTCAAATAAATTAAAATCTCCCATTATAACGGTTTTATCTTCGGAAACTTGTGAAATAATATTTAAACAATTATTAAGAAATTCCGAGTAATGATCAATGCTAAGATATGACGGCAGATATGTGATACATAAATTAACCCAATGATTTTGGCATTTGAATCGAACCCATAAATCCTCCACACTGGACTGCCATTCGGGCTTGCACTCCGACATAATACTGTTTTTGATAGCTATGAGTACTCCTCCACCACGTCCTGGTTTTTTATACCTTTTTTTAAATACCAAAGAACGATCCCTGCGGTAGACAGTGTAGCGTTCATCGATAAACTCGGCACTGTGCACGGTTCCGTCAATCCACGTTTCACTTAAACAAATTATATCGAAATTATTACATAATACAGACTTATATATGTCTAGAAGTTTAGTGTTCATGCCACGGACATTTTGATAATAAATTGATACAGGTTGGGAAGCCATTTCTAACTAAATAAGACAATAAGATTTTACACAGACGACAAGAAGATATTAGTCGAGTTCCGAAAGGGTACCCTCGTTTCTGACATGAATGAAACGCGAAGTTTCATTTTTACGCATAAAAATGCGGCCGTTCCTTACCCATACAAACATATAGCCCATCTCTTTGGCCTTAATACGAGCAGCAGCGTGTAGGGCCTTGTTAATGGGTGAGAGATGCTCGGAGACGTATACAGATGTTTTTTCGCCTGCTATACCCAACAGAGAAGAATTGAGCTTATCCTTCGCATTAGCTTTGTTATACTTTGAGACAGAAGAGTATAATTCGTCACGGCAGCGAGTGCTTCTTAATTTGGCAACGATTGTGCGAGGACGCTTACTCTGCTTATTCATACTGGCCACTCTGGTACAGTGCAGGATATCGGCATCGGATAGTTTATAGCTTACGACGTTCGCCAATTGTTTTACAATAGATATGACATTTTCGGCCTTATGCTCTGGAACATATGTTTATTGGTATGTATGTTTGCCCGTGATTATCTCGTGTTTGGATGAACCGATTTTGATGCGGTTTTCAGAAAAGTGTTTGTTTCATTTAGGAGAAGGTTTTGGTATTTTAACCGATTTAAAAAAAGGAGGTTCTCAATTTGACCCGTATGTATGTTTGTCCGCGATTATCTCACGTTTGACTGAACCGATTTTGATGCGGTTTTCATCAGAAAAGTATTTTTGATTGATGCGGTTTATTTCATTCATCAGTAAGTAAATTATTGAGGATGGTCATTTCAACGAACTGAACATCTTTCTCTATGACACATTTTTTATGTGCTTTCGATATTGTTCCCATAGAAAAAGTTGTTCAGTTTGATGGACTGATCATCCTGTATGTCCTTCGCTGTAATAGCTAAGATTGAAAAAGCTAGCTAGCTCCTCAAAATTGTATTTATCAACCGGTTGCGGCTTCATACACGCAGACCACTGAAATATTTTCAAGTACGTGGATTAGAACACAACATATTATTGCTGAATGAGTGAACCGATTGCGATGAAAAAACTAAATGTTGCCTACACCGAACAAACTTAGCTCTATTCTTTTGTGAAAATCCTATTCTGATTGGTTTAACACAAACAAATAGGCAAACAGATATTGAATTGAATCGGGGGAAAACATTTTTGTTGTGCAAAAATGAGAAAGTAATTGAAAGCATACAGATAGACATACTGATTTGGACGAAACTATCAAATTACCTTGTTAGGCTTACGGAACCTTAAAAACGACATCTAAGAAAATGCCTAATTCTAATTGCTACGAAGTGCTACGCGTCTACGTCGTAGTATTACCGTAGCCTATACCTGCGTAGCAGCTGGAATAGCTGGAGAAAATAAACAAAATGTTGTGAATTTTATAATAATTATTAATAATTGTTTGACAAGACAACAAGAAGTCGTTGGTTGAATGTCAGCTCAGTCATTGCCTATTAGTCGACCTGCGCGCGCATAGCCGAACAACCAACCAAACGGACGGGCCGCAAAAATAAAGCCTAACTAAGCGCCATTTAACACTTTTTGCCTAAAATAGTCGTGTTTTACGATTTATTTAATTTTTTCCTCGCAAGTTTGTTGAAAAAAGGCGTATGAAACGCGTAAGCGTTGGTCATTACAGACTCTGCTCTAATGACCATCTTTGCTCACTTGTATCATAATCTTAACTATTATAAAACTGTTTTCATAAAAAAGATTACGATATGGTTTTTCGATATCCCGGACTCCAAATAAACCTTTTTTTTAGAATTTTCGCCTGTCTGTTTGTTTATTTGTATGTATGTATCAGCATCACGCAGAAACTACTGACCCGATTTTGATGATTTTTTTTCATTATAGCTTATGATCCGACTTAAGATCTGGTATATAATTTGTGCGGACGAAGTTGCAGGTAAACTCTAGTGTACTATAATATTAGGTTGTTTGCAACAAGATGTCGTTTGTTGAACAGCTTAGTCATTGCCTCTTCGTCCACCTGCGCGCGCATAGCTATCTCAACCAAAGGGACAAGCCGTAAAAAAAAGAAGCCCAGCGCCATTTTCCACAAATATTTAAATAATAAAATATTCAATGTTTAACAAAGTGGTATACCTAGCAATATTACAATGGGCTTTTAATTGTCATCATGAAAACAAGACAAAAGTTTGTAAAAACTAATTGTATGCAAACACAAAGCAACGATGTGTATACGAAATAATATGTAAAAAGACCGTAACAACAAACTTTAAGGGGCCAAATTTATTTGTTTTACTACAAAATAAGGTAAATTTAAAACAATGAAAGCCAACGTTGTGAAATTTCACGAGTAATTGGAATTTCCTCCCTTCATTCCCTCCGTTCCTACTTAGCCTCATCAAAGGATTATTGTTATGACTTTCCCAGTATATTCCGACTTTGAGTTTAAAAATATTACTTTATAAACATACTTGCTCGTAAAGTGGCTCTTATTGCACCACTTTTAGGTACATAATGCAGCTTATAGTACACACGATTTAATAGACTTTCAAAAATCGCACTCCTGGATTGTGATTTTTGAAAGTCAAATCAGCAGTAGAAAGATACATAATTATCTCCATAGTAATTTTGACATTTTCAACTGCTGAGTTCAAAGTATGAGTTTCAAAAATCACACTCCTGAACTCTTAAATTGGTACAACTGTACGATTATGAAAGGATGTATAATATTGAGTAGATAGAAGATAATTATTACGAAAATACACACACGTATGGCAGAACTCACTGAAATCCCAATTCAGCACATAAATCCCCGCAAATTAGCAGCTATATTACGATGAACAGAATCGATAAACGAACAAAAACGCAATTTTTTTTACTTGAGACATGGAAAATGTATTTTTTCAATGTTATATTATGAGTTTTGTAGTTTTCAAACAGAATTCGATTAACTAGTTATTTGTTTTAGCAGATCATTTGCAGGAATATTGATGAAATTAATGATCTGGAAAAGGGAGAAGAAATTTCATAGTTAATTTGACATTTATCGAAGATATAATATTACATTGTTGGGCCGTTTCCAATAGGTTTTATTTATTTCAAACAGGATTTATTCGAAAAGTTAATGATTTCCTTCAAATTACTTAATAGGAAGGAAATAAATAAATATTTCTTTTCTTACTAAAGGCATTTTAATGGGTCGAATTTAATCCACATAAACGGCTTTGAACAGTTTTGATATCTAGGGGCACGGTAGTGCCGCCGCCAAGACGAGCCAAACGAGCGGCGCACTGCCGCCGTACCTTTTCTCGAAGGGATTCGGCGTATTTTTGAGCTCTGCGATCTGGATAGTACCTGTTAGCTCAATGTTATCTCAAAAATGTCATGATAGCATGTGGTCATCACGTTAATAAAATGTATACAAAATTTAATTTTTATTGCTCTGTTACTTTAGATTTTATTAATACGCAAACTTCGTTGATTTCGTTACTTTATATTTTGAAAATTTATTTTTATTTGAAATGAAGTATAGTTTCACTTAACCGATTCTCATGAAACTTTGTATACGTATTTAGTCTTCATGATACTATAACAAAATGTCAATTTCAACCGTTGATTCTCAAACCCTGATGCTACAGGGCTACCTAAACAGCGGGATTTGATAATCGCATGTTTTTGAATAAGGATTGTTGGGATCAAGCAGAGACTACGTCATTAAATTTCAGGTCCCAACTCTTCAGTCCTGGTGCTGCAGGGGTGCTGGCCTATCAGAACCGTGATACTTGAGAATCTACTGACTTTGAATTTAGATTGTGGGTATACTTAGGGTAATACTTTGCATTAAATTTCGGGTTCCAACTCTTCAGTCTGTAAGCTGCAGGGGTACTGCCGAATTAAACTGTGGTTGAGGATTTGTCGATTATACATTAGTATTGTGGATATCAAGCAAAGACTTTATCATTGAACTCCGGATTCTAACTCTTCAGTCCTGGTGTTGCAGTGAGCATAATCCGAAAGTCTTGGGATCTGCTTATTATAAATCGGTAATTAAAAAGCAAGCAATCTACAATAATAATTGAGATCCCATAAAAACATTTCCTGTAAAAAGTAGCCAAGACTCACAACCATTTTACTCTTCAAAGTTATGAGACCACATTTATAATAATAATATGTTTTATTCTACTTATTGTATGATATCTTACAGGGTAACTTAATGAAATTTAAGAAGTAACTGTAGAAACTTGATAAAGTTATAAAATAGAGAGACTGTATAAAGTACCTATGATATCCACTGAGGATACAACTCCGACTTATAAGTCTTACTTCACAAGACCAAACTATATTTAGTTTTTAAGAGAACATTAAATTCTAGAAAGAAACTAAATGTTGCCCGCGTCTTCGTCTGCGTGGAATTTTTATATCTACAGGGTGAAATTGATATCATTAGCATCCTTTTGAACTAAGTGTCTACCCATCGAACTGAACCACTTTTACTATGGGAGTAAACCGATCGACTAGTACTCCATATAACTAAAATTTTTATTTCAAAAAAATTCAAAGTTTGTATCCACGACAGGCTTCGTCTATGGTATACATCACTCACATCCATAGCAGGCTTCGTCAAAGAACATATACCACGCAGATCCACAACTCGATTCGTCAATAAATACATCCCGTATATCTGCACCAAGCTTCGTCAATATCTATATACAAATTTAAAAACCTACAACCTATAAACCTCCTCCAAAGCCTCTCCCTGAGGAATGGTTCCTAGAACGCTTGCAGCATTCCCCCTCTGAATACCCAATCTTATGCGCTGACGAAGATAACTCTGCCAGCCCTCTATCACCAGTGGTATTATATTTAGATATAATAGGTTTATTTTGAAATTGAATAATGATAGATAACATTATACAGGGTGTAACAAAACACGCTAGTAATATTAAAATTTGTGGTTTAGACTTTTAAACTGAATAAATTTCACCATGGAGACGTCGAAATGTAATTTTAAAAAATCTGCCCTTTGTAAGTTAGGTACCAACTGTCGTGTTGTATGAAACAGCAGATTTTTGTATTTTTCTCAACTTTGTCTCCATAGTGAAAGTTGTTTAGTTTGATGGTCTAAATTACACCTATAAATAATACTAGCTTGTTTTGTTTTTTATCTATTTAATTTCAAAATATGTCTATTATATATATACAGGGAAACGTCCTGTCAAACCACTGTGAAATATTAAACCACCCTTTAAATATTACTAGGGTGTGACAACCATGTATATTTTATAAACCCCGGTAAGGTAACTGAAGGGACTGACTTTAGAGTCTTCAAACAACTTCAGATACTGATAAATCTTAACTAACTTATTTACTTTGCAGTCTTTGAGAGTTACGCTGTCACTATTACCTAAAGATAAACATTGCAACGTGTTCTAACGACGATTGAAATACCATGTCGTGTGGTTAGAATCACTGAACAGAGAACCCGGTCCTTGCAGAGCGCTCGAGCGCAGTACATAGAAACACATACATCAATACTTACTAACCAATTCAAGTAAATGAAATGTTTAAAACACGATCTAGATACTAATCTTTTTTGTGACGGGCAACTACCGAACCTTACGTGGCACCGACACTTACTTGACCAGTTTTTTTCGAACTAAAATGAGTTCATGCTATTTCTACTGTTTCTCTTTTCTATGGTTTAAATAGACCACCCCATTTATGGCAACAGTTGTTGTACGAGGCAACCGCAAAAAGTAGAAAATATTCTAGACACCTATTTTGCTCTTCATAAGCATAAGCATATGCTCATGACTATATTCCCCGAGGGGGTAGTCAGAGATATTCTGAAACCACAGAACATCCATGTTTCACTTGTACCGAAACTCGATCCAGTGTTACGGGGAGTGAGCCTGTCGCTACTTGAAATGGGCAGTAGGTACAATACATGCATCGAAAGTGACGCATGTAGGTTTCCTCACGATGTTTTCCTTCACCGAAAAGCCAGTGGTGTTACAAATCGTACATAAATTCCGAAAAACTTTTGCACGTCATTATTGTCATAAAATCCTAAAGTTAGTTAAGTAAAGTTATTTATTCCTTCAACAGAACTGTATCTTCGATCAAATGGCAGCAGTGTATACGCTTTATTAAGTAGTTGTTATAGCAAAGATACTGACCACCTCAAAAGGGAATTGGGTCGTGAGTACAAAAGCAGCACTTACAAGGTATTCATTTCAATAAACCACATTAGTATTCACGCGGTTTACACTAGTTAAGAGCTAAACCTCAGTTATCTACCCGAAGAAGCATGGAGTTAATCTGCGGGTAACCAATTCGCCATTTAGCTACCTTTCGGGGCGCGGGGCGAGGGGTACAGGGGTGGAGGGATGAAGTGGGCTAATGAAGTATTTGGAGAGCACTCTTGTCGCGCGACCTGATTGTTGATGGAATACTAAATACGTTGAATAGATTCCGTCTGATTTGCCATTGTTGGCTTGAATTGTTTGGTTCGTTTCTTGGTTACATTTTGTAGGCCTACCGCGAATTTACTTGACACGTAATTACAGCATAATCTACTAGGGAGGTACCTACTGTAGTATTTACGCGCATTTTGAACTTATCTTTATACTACTTAGATATTTTGTAAACACTTTTCAAATTTTCAGGAGTGGTAAACTATCTAACTGCAAAATTCAATTCAATTATATGTATACATGTTATTTGTTTTGTTTTGTGTTGAAAAATTTTACCCACAAATCCCAAAATAATCAGCTGTTTCATACTAAACTGCAATGCCTACTCGACTCAAATGTATGAAACAGCCCGTTTCTCTTTTACGATTTCAGGTTTGCTCCCATAGTAAAAGTTGTTTAGTTTGATGGTCTGAACCACCATTGAGACTTAGGAAAGTGTTTAAAAATATCACCCAGTATAATATACAGGGTGTAAGTGACAGCCTAGCAAATACTGAAACGGTGAACTCAGACCATCAAACTGAACAACTTCCACTATGGAGCCTACCTCAGGAAACGTGAAAAGTTTAGTGGTCTGAGTTCACCGTTTCAGTATTTGCTAGGCTATCACTTACACCCTGTATAGTTACGTACTGGACGATTCTTTACCACTTTAATCACTTTCCACCCCTGAAAATGTGGAAAGAGAATAAAAAACCGTCCTGTATAATGGTTGCTGTTAGTGATCGTGTAACTTCGGAACGACTTGACCGATTGAAGTCATTCATATTCAGACATACTATCTGAGAAATAAATAATAAAAACAAAATATTTAAAGATTGTTTGTAAATGTATTTTTTGACGTAGGTACATACAATTTTTTTTCCTAGTTAGTTTCATTTTGAAACAAAATTAACATCACGCGGGCAGGCCAAAAATTATATCGTAGAACTTAGGGTAAACATACTTTAAACACTAATTTAAATTTTACTAAGTTCAAAATACGAATTGCAACACAAAGACTAATAAACAAACAACCCACCCAACCAAATTGTAAACCATCTAAATAATTCACCCTAATTAAGCCACAATAAAGTTTAATGTCGCGTAAAAACATTCTGAGGGCGTATAATTGAAAACACGGTTTATTTGTTCGAAATTTATCGTAGTTACGGCAAACATACGAACGTGTTAAGCTTCGGAACTGCGCTATAAATATCGGCAACCGTTGAATTATGTGTTTAAGTTCGTTTTATATACGATGTCACATAAATCAAGCTAATTACTTACTTATCTCTTCGGCATAAGAGTAGTTGAAAAGACTTCTTGTAACAGTGTAGTTTAACGCAGGTTTGTAACACTAGTGTAGCCCACAATACGCCTGTTTAGTGCCACTCTGTACCGCACATGTCTGATGCATAGCTATTCACTGCTATTGAATGGGTTCATAAATCTCCGTGACAAAATTATCTGTTTGATTTTGTCGATAATTCAAATCTAGTACTAAGTAGCTTTAACTGTAGTTGGAATATGAATTTTAGCGTTCACTTATCAAATTCGGCCAAATAATCTGATTGTAGTGTTCATCTCTGCCGATGAACGTAACTGCTGGACATAGGACTCCCCCAAGGATCGCCACAACGACCGGTCCTGCGCTGCCCTCATCCAACGGGTTCCCGCCGCCATCACCAGATCGTCTTTGTAGGGGCCCTTGTAGGGGTCTACCAACGCTGCACTTTCTGGTACGCGGTCGCTACTCGATAACTTTTCAGCTCCATCGGCCATCGCTTCTGCGAGTAATGTGCCCCGCCCCATGCCATTTTAGTTTAACAATTCTTTGTACTATGTCGGCTCTGGTTCTACTGCGGATCTCTTCATTTCTGATTCGATCATGCAGGGAAACTCCGAGCATAGCCCTCTGCGTTGCCCTTTGGGTGTCTTTCAACCTTTTTTGAGGACTTGAGTAGAGAATAATAACTGCATTGTATGGCATTTATCTATATAGGGCTTATAGTTGGAAAGTCGTTTTGATAAAGTCGGGATAGCTTTCTTTTGACTGTAAAAGGTTTTCCCAATAAAAATCGGGCCAAGTGCGAGTGAGACTACTTGCGCACCGAGGGTTCCGTACCACCACTCAAAATATTAACATACCTTCCAAAAAGTTTTGTTTTCTCCGGGACTCTTAGCGCGAGACTGACTCACACTTGGCCAGTTTTTAATATTTGTTGTTATATTATAGAATTTGCTATCATACCAAGTTTAACGCTTGTATGTATTACCGTTTTTACGATATAGCAAGAGCAATAAACGTTAAAAATAAAACATTTTCTCGTAGGAGACCCCCTTAAATTTTTCTTGTTACCCGTCTGCCCCAGGAAGAGCGACTTGTTTTTATTTTTTAGTATTTGTTTTGTCATCAAAATCCGCTAAAAATAAATAACGCTTATCCTATGGAAATTTCAACCGTCTAGCTATTACAATTCAAAAGGAACAGTCCTTTATAAGACAGACGGACGCACCACGTAGGCTAGTAATACCCGTAGTAGGTCCCGTTTTCACCCTTTGGGTGCCCTAAAAACTAAAGTTGTGCTCTAGCAATGATGTTAGTTAGTATCAATAACAGAGAATAAATTACACGCTCCCATGGTATCAACTATCGTGGCAATGCTACGACTGCTACGAATTTACCTGTAGCTCTACGTTGCGTTACGTGCGTGTCTACGCTACTATCGTTGCATGTCTATTTAATTGGAATACATTGACTGGCTTCTTGTATATTTTACAAATTAAAAATTATATCAATGACATCAGAAAGTGTTTTAGTTTTTAAATTTTAATATCCCCATGTATGTGATATGAAGGCCCTACGTTCTGGAGTTAATTGTTTTATGTCAGAAGAAGAGTGAATCAAGGTAGAGTATACCGGGTGTAAGTGACAGCCTAGCAAATACTGAAACTGTGAACTCAGACCATCAAACTGAACAACTTTCACTATGGAGCCTACCTCAGGAACGCGAAAAAAAATCTGCTGTCCCATACAAAACTGCTGAACCTATCCGACCCAATTGTATGGGACAGCAGATTTTTTTTTTTCGCGATTTGTCATTGGTCCCATAGTGAAAGTTGTTCAGTTTGATGGTCTGAGTTCACATTTGCTGGCCTTTCACTAACAACCTATATACAACGTGTTAATGAATAAACGCAAAACCTCATACACCCCAACTGATTTATAACAAAATAATTAGATTGAAACAAAAATTTCATTATTTCATTACAGTTAAAATTTAAAGTTATTCGTATTTTAAGTTTTCAGGCCAAAATGATTTGTTATCATTTCAGCAATGAATGAAAGCGCTAGCTTGCTCGTGGACACATTTTAAGAATCTTGTTTTGGTAGTAAGTAGGGTGAGTGTGCCCGTGCGGTGGGTTGAGATCGAGTTAAGTAAATTTGAAATTTTTAAAAACAAGCTATTTAATATTTTGAAATAAATTACCTATGTTCAAAACATGATAATTCGATCCTGCTCTCGATTCTAAACAAACTACTTTCTAGTTTTGCGTTAATTCATTAACACGTTGTATATTAATCAAATGATTTTTTCTGGTTCTCAGTAATACATATTTATGTATTAACGTAACTAATAGGTAATAAAATACAATTCAGTTTTCACTTACTGATTTAGCAATCAACTTCTATAATTGGATGATCATACAGTGTGTAATTAATGTTAAATGAATCATACAATAAAAGAGAATGGCAACAACAAATGCAGATTGCTTTAATTCGTTGAACGCAATGAACCTTCAACATTAATTAGTTCCAATAGGTATAAATACATAAGTTAGAGTTGTTTCGACCGCTGGAGCCGCTGTTTTATTAAAGGTATCGTCATCGTCTGGATTATGAAACATATGTTTAGGCTCTCTTATAATATAAGAGTTACTCTTTGGAGCCACGTCAGATTCTGTTCTTTGGGGTTGGGTGGGTGAAAGTTTGCAGCGGTATTTCATCTCATCTGCTTTGGACGGCACGTTAAGCTGTTGCTCCCGGGTAGTTTCGTCCAAAGGCGGTATAACTAACTATAGGTATAAGCTAGGTTAGAGGCCTGGCTCCGGCTTGAATATAATCTAACCACTAACTTGCCTTCACAAGCCTCGCATGGTAGAGAATGGAAAATTCCCTCTCACCCTTATTTAGAGGAGGCCTTCGCACTGCATAACATAACATAACATAATTTACCTAACATAAATATTATTTATTTGCGCACCAAGATGCAGTCGTTTGCTGCAGTGGGATTATACAGGCAATAACAATAAAACTTACTTATAATTCTAATGCTTTAAGTGAGCTATTTTTTTGGTAAAATCAGTTAAAACTTAAATGCGTTACATATCGAACATTGTTGTTTTAAACTCAGTTGCAGAAACGCTCATTAAAGTTAATCTTCCATTAAATCTCTTCCTAGCTTTTACTACGTTAACGAGACAAAAAGTATATAAAACAGCAGATTTTTCACGCGATTCCGAATTTAGTCCAATATACGAGTATAGTAAAAGTTGTCCAGTTTGATGCTCTGAAGCACTCTGTTCGATATGTAACGCATTTAAGTTTAAACCCTGTAAACCAAGTTATTTAAATAGGTTTCATTCTTATCTGAAATGTCCATGCTACTTGGTAGCTGCTATCTCAATATAGATGGCGTTTTAAAAACAATTTAGAAGAAAATCTTATTTTTCTAACTGAACACGGATTTTGTCAAGCTCGTACGACGCTGAGCAAAGCTTGATCGCCATAAAGTGCTATTTTTGAAAGTCACACGCTCAAATCAGCTAGTAGAAAATGTCAAAATTACTATGGACATTATGCGTCATTCGACCACGATTTTGAACGTGTGATTTTAAAAAATCGCACTTCAGGAGTTCGATTTTTGAAACTCATTCGTTGACCTCAGCAGTTGAAAATTACAAAATTAATATGGAGATATGAATCTTTCTACTGCTGATTTTACTTTCAAAAATCGCACTCCTAAAGTATGAGGAATTTTGACATTTTCAACTGCTGAGCCCATACGTTGAGTATGGGTTTCAAAAATCGCAGTCCAAGGTACCTTTATATAATACGTGCTACGATTATAAAAACTATTTTTTCTATACTGCTGAATATTCAAAAAAAATTTTTGATGCTAACCGTACCTAAACAATTGCTCACCGCATTCCAAATTAATAATTAATCAGACAGCTATGCGGCCTACCTATCATGTGTTAAACACACCGCTTGTCTTTCACAGACAAATCCGCAATTTAGTTTGTGGTTTACCGCCGACGTGGGGATTGCTATCTAATTTCGCCTCCATAATTGAATTACTTACACAGTATTAATGGACTTCTAAAAGGACGTAACTTCCGGGTGTAATATAAAAATTAAAAGATCGTATCTTCCGGATGGATACAAAAAATAAAAGAGCGTTATTTTGAACGAAGATACCTCGAGACAAAAGCATTATAACGATTTAGTTTCTATAGGAATTTTTTTCCCTCCTCACTCGATTTATTAAAAAAAAAACGTCCAAGTGCGTGTCGGGCCACCCTCAGGGTAGGGTTCCGTAGTTGTCTCTTGACTCTCGACACTTGACTCTTACAAAAATGTTAACTTTAAAGTTTAATATTTCGCTAACGGATCCCTAAATCGAAGAATGGTTTTCTCACACCCACAATATTTTTAAAAGGCCTATGAAACGATACCCCTCCTCATGAGATAGACGAGAAAAAAAATCGTGTAGGGGAGGCAAACTAAAAAAAAATTTTTTTAAGATTTTATTTTACCACTTTGTCGGCGTCATTAATATGTATACCCACGACAAATTACAGCTATCTAGTACTAAGCGTCTCTGAGCTAAGCCGTGGACAGACGGACAGACGGACAGACATGGCGAAACTATAAGGGTTCCTTGTTGACTACGGAACCCTAAAAATGGAGTCACGTTGCAGGTCCTGACCCGAGCACTTGTCTCGCGTGGTTTTTGCGCGTCGCCTTTTTGCCTGCCACGAGGCTCCGCAATTATATCATGAAACCTACTTTGAAACCTCTACGATATGCTTAAAGTGAGCCTTGGTAAAACAGCACGTTTATAAACTTTGGTAAATTAAATATTTTATTTTATATGTGTCCTAATTCTTAAAGATCAAATAATTTTTATATGATTTTAAATGATGTTTTAATTTGTTAATTATGAAAGTATGTCCTATAATTGTATGAACTTGTTGTGTCGTTGCATGGCAGTATCCTTCACCGGCATGCACCAAAACCATCTACCAAAGTTTCATCGCAATCAGACAAATGGTATAGAAATGGCATAAGAGACAAACATTGATTTTTATTAAATAGATGTATTTAATCTGTTGTATTCAGATGCCGAGTAAAATTACTATACAGGGTGGAAGGAAAAGTATCATTAACCTTTACATCAAACTGAACAACTTTTACTATAAGAGCAATCCTGTCAGAACAAAAAAATATCAGCTGTCTCATACATTTTAGTCGAGTAGGTATTGCACTTTATGTAGTATGGAACAGCAGATTTTTTTTTGCTCTGATAGGTTTGCTCCAGTAGTAAAAGTTGTTCAGTTTGATGGGTAGAGTATGTGGTTAAAAGGTTAATGATACTTTTCCTCACACCCTATATAAAATCGTAGGAAAAATAAATATATTGTTTCATGGTAAAGTACAATAGACGATTCTCTTCGATCAGCAAAGAGGAGATCCCGTTAAATCGTTCAAAAAAATTGCCCCAAAGCTGATCCTAATGAG
This sequence comes from Agonopterix alstromeriana, assembly GCA_963924505.1. Classification (NCBI taxonomy): domain Eukaryota; kingdom Metazoa; phylum Arthropoda; class Insecta; order Lepidoptera; family Depressariidae; genus Agonopterix; species Agonopterix alstromeriana. Next base: position 12,423,077 of record OZ004662.1, on the reverse strand, counting down.
GTAGTAAAGTGATCAATCAATAAGTCGGAATGATTAATGAGAACATTATAAAGCTGCCTTAAGTTAATTCCTCATATAAAGTTACATGACAGAACTCTTAAAGGCTAAAGTATAAGTAAAGGAATGGCCTGATTTGTGAGACTTCGTTTAGAGTGTGAGGTGTAAAGTATGACAAGCTCGTAAACGCGAGTTGTTGATGTTTCGAGTTTCAAACGTAGCACCGACCACCTGAGCACTTTGAAATGTGGCCAACATTAAGTACTTTGGCGGCTGCAGTAGTTCTTACCTTTGTTTTTGGTAGTACCTACCTACTTACTCAGTGAGCTCTTTTCACGGATGAACGGTGAGTGAAAAGATAAAATATGAATGAATACAAAAGTCGATACAAAAATTATAGTAAATGCTCACGACTGTAATCCCCGAGGGTTTAGTCTAAGATATTCTGAAACCTCAGAACGTCCACGTTTCACTAGTAGGTACCAAAACTCTGTCCAGTGCGACGGGGAGTGAGCCCGTCGACACTTATAATGGACAGTGGGTACAATACATGCCTCGAAATGGAAGCATGTAGGTTTCCTCACGATGTTTTCCTTCACCGAAAAGCCAGTGGTGTTACAAATCGTACATAAATTCCGAAAAACTCTTTGGTACGAGACGGCCTGGACGGGGATCGAACCATCGCCCCCTGCACGGCAGGCAAGATTACTCGTCACTACGGCCATAAATATGTACAAAAATTATATGGAAGCAAATATGAATGAAATAAAGCGTGATTGATATAATATGAATGAATAGCCGATACTAAAGTTATATGAAATAAATAAAATCAGAGTGATATGATATGAATAAAAAGTCGATACTAAAATGAAGTGGGAACAAAAATATAACGATATTTTTTGCTATAAAACCGCCTTATTCGTAACAACAATCAGCTTTTTATCCAATTTATATATATAATATATATATGTAATATTATGTTTGTGTTTTTTATTTACATAAAGTAGGTAAACGTACTAAGGAATCCCAGCTAAAAGATAGCAGTAATAAAAATTTCGACCATCCAGAATTTGTTTTGTTTTGTCCAGAGTTTGAATGTGCCCAAGAGCTACATGAGCTCATTCCACCTTCCCCTTTCTACCACCGGACATCCAGGCGCACCGCGGGATATCGCCACTACCTGGTTGACATCCCACATATTCACACTAAGCGCCTTTTAGTCTAGGAAAAATAAGGTTTGAGATTGCATTAAACACACTTTAGTAAATTGTGTTTCAAATAATATTTGTGTTAGTTTACTTTCGTCGAGATTTCATGGTTATATTGTCTTAGGAACCTGAGAAATACCTTAAAATCTATATAAAAGTACAAAGGGCAAGCTTATTTCGAAAGATATTTCTTCCAGCATACTAGCAAAAGAGACAGTTAATTATCACATGGCAAATTTAATGTGTACAAACAGTAAATAATTTAGTTTTGAGGTTATAATTTATGAAGACTTACAAAATATTAAATATCTACTCAAATTTACGATATTAACCGGGGATTATTTATTATTGTTATAAGTAAAACGTATTGAATGAAGCCATCCTGTACAAAATCAACAGTTTTATATTTTTTGTTCATACCTAAATTTAATGTTTTGTAAGTGTCTTAATTATAATCACCAAAAGTGAAATTAATGCAACCTTCTCCATACAAAAATCCGTAGATTTCCCCGACTACTTTCAGCATATTTTAGAATGCGCACAGCCATGGAGTAGAATACCCTGCCTGCGTCAGTATTTCCGAGCACTTACAACCCGAATTCCTTTAAAGTACGAGTGAATAGGCTTCTTCTGGGTAAGCTCGCTACATCTTCGCCCCATCCTTGTCCTGAGGACTGGATTGAGGTCAAGAGCAAACGTCGTACGTAGCATAGCGTCGTTTGGAGAATTATTCCCGCGTCTCCAGGCGACGTCACCTGGAGGCGCGGGCGCGATTCTCCTTTACGCCAAAAACGACGCGACTAAGCTAAGTACTATCAGGCTTATATTGTGTAATTGATGTATGTTACTTAGATTATCCGCCACCGCCACACGTCTCTTCTGTATAAACTGTGGCTTGTGGATTATTATGCCTCTACTTTAAAAATTTAAACTTTCGAAGCTTAAGCTTCGGAACAAAAGGGCATTGCCATGTTAAAATTTATAGCGAGAAATTTTTCGAAATATGAGTGCAGATGGTCTGATCCTGATATAAATGCAAAGCTTTGAAATCGAACGCCAGCCGCCACAATCCGATCATTTATCGGTTTTTACTCTACGGTAGAAAATCAAATCAGGACGAGGATCAAATATTACAATGTAATGTAATAAGTACAAAACTGAAAGAGTTTGTTTCTCTGATTATTACGTTTTAATGCCTCAACGACATACCAAAAATTTTAATAAAGAATTTCCCTGAAGAGATGTTCTCACGCTACGGGCTGCTTGTAACATTAAATAGTGCATGATCATGATATTTTGGCATACAACGAAGCTGTTTCTGTCGCTAAATTACAAAAACCAGCCAAGTGAGAGTCAGACTTGCGCACAGAGGGTTGATACCACAATACAATATTACCAAAAAACATTGTTTTCTCCGGGATACATAGTGTTTATTATTTGTTGTTTTACCTTAGAGTGCGCACTATGATCGCATCAGGTTTGATGCCTGTATGTACAGGGTGTCCGGTGGCAGATTTAGGATTTAAATTTCGAATTTCTCCGTAACCGTTGCACGGAGGAGCGGGGAGGGGGCCGCGTTGGCTTCGTCATTCGTGCGGGTTTTTTAGTCGCAATGTCGCAGTGGACGGGTGAACAACGTGCGTTCGCAATCGAAGCGTATTTTAAAGCCAATGATTCGTGTGCAATTTCTCGTCGAAGATTTTGTTCACGTTACAATATTCGACGGTTACGTGACGCCCCAAGTGAAGATTTGATTCGATCATGGGTGCGAAGGTTCCGGGCAACAAGTTCAGCAGAAAATAACCCACGACCGGGGCCCAGCCGGACGTCGAGAACAAATGAAAACATCGAACTCGTCGCGTCCAGTTTGAGCGATAATCCGCGTCAGTCCGTTCGCAAGAGAGCGGCTGCCTTGGGGCTTCCAAAAACTATAGTGCACGAGATATTGAAGAAGGATCTTAAACTTCATCCATTTAAAATTCAAATTGTGCAAGCGCTTAAGCCTAATGATTACAACTTGCGTAAAAATTACTGTGAGACAATGTTGGAGCGATTTCGCACGGTGAACACTATTTTTTGGAGTGATGAAGCCCACTTTCACTTAAATGGCAGTGTAAACAAGCAGAATTGTCGTTATTGGTCTCCTAAAGGACAAAACCCCCACTTAAAACACCAAAAGCCACTTCACAGTCCCAAAGTGACGGTTTGGTGTGCATTATCAAGCAGGGGAATAATTGGACCCTATTTTTTTGAAAATGGTCAAGGGCACGCAATTTCTGTGACTGGTGTTGCTTATCGGCGAATGCTCAATGATTTTTTTTTTCCAACATTGAGAGACCATCCTTCCTACACTTCACGGACATGGTTTCAGCAAGATGGCGCCACCCCGCACACTGCTAGGGAGACCATGGCGCTACTGCGTGATTTCTTCCCCAACCAACTGATAAGTCGTTTCGGTGACATCCCCTGGCCACCCAGGTCACCGGATCTTACACCCATGGACTTTTTTCTGTGGGGATATCTCAAAAATAAAGTCTACGAAACAAACCCGGCGACTATCTCATCATTAAAAGAAAATATCGTTCGCGAAGTTCATGGCATCTCGGCGGCACTTCTCCAGCGAGTGGCAAGAAATACTGAAGCCAGATTCCATGAATGTATCCGACGTGACGGTCAACATTTAGACGACATAATTTTTAAGAAATAAAACCCGCATTTGTCTTCTTTATAATGATTAAAAATATAAATGTATATTTCACGTAGTTTTTTTGTTATTTATATTTTAAATCCTAATTCTGCCACCGGACACCCTGTATTACCGTTTTTACGATTTAGTAAAAACAAAAAAACTTTGAAAAAACGCGTTTTTACATTTTTCAATTTTATTAATAACGCAATTCTTTGAATATGTACACTTTTCCAACCGTCTAGCTATTAAAGTTCAAAAGAGTAGACTTTGTAGGTAGGACAGACATACAGACAGACAGACGGACGGACGGATGGACCACGTAGGCTTAGTAATAGAGACTCGTTGGCAACCTTTGGGTACTTAAACCTAGAGACTGCTTTAAATTAAATGTTAATTTAATGCAGCCTCAGCTTTTAAGGTCCTATTTGTTCACCTAAAACTGAAAACGATGAAAAATTAGTTAAATCATTATCATAAACATTCAATTATTTTCTGAAAATGTACTCTTAATTCAAATTTATATAGTAGACCGCAAAAATTCATGAATAATGTAATTAACGGGTCTTAATGCGTTTCGATTAACATTATAATAACCAGTAATGGCCGTAGGACGTGATACGCATTGCTTTTCACGGAAAAATTACAGAAAAATATACTTTACTAATGGGATCGCGTAATGGCCACATTTCAGAGGAAACCGGATGTAAGATAAAGCTAAGACCTTAGTATATTTAAGCTTTTCATGGATATACTTAATTAGTTTTTGTCAAAAAGACCTTTTTCGAAATTTAACAATTTTCAATAAAATAGTCACCTGTCCCACACATTTGAATCGAGTAGGTAAGTCCAGGAGTGCGATTTTTGAAAGTCACCTGCTGAGTAAAATGGCCAATATTCACCGATTTCCCAAAGTTCGCATTTTTGAATCTTACCGGTGACTGAATTCTCATACGCAGGAGTTCAGTACGAGTGCCCCTACCCACTCGTATTGAACTCATGAGTATGTGAAGGCTTCTGTATGAGATTTAAAAACCGTTCAAGCTCACGTCGCTCACGATCAAGTCGGTTTTCAGTGACTAATATGCAAGTAGACAGCCAGTGCTACCAACCTAATCACACTAGAGACCTCAAAAGATCCTTAAGGAGTAGCATCAAACCGACTTGAAATACGGGCGCGTAAATCTGCTATAATATGGTGGGATATAATATTGTTGTGCTGTATTATACCAGCCCATCAGGTGAAGGTTTTTACAAATTAGGAGGTGTGAAAATATATCATCTCAATTCTGACACTTAAATTATTAGTTATGTAATAATTGGTTTTCATAGGCCGCGGTACATATGTGATGTTACAAAAATGTACAGAAGTTGGGCCATGATTTTGTATAGCTTATTATAAAATGTAATCAACAGTTCACCTATTTATTTCTTACAGTTTCAGGTTAGGAAAACATCGTGTGGAACCTGCATGCTTCAATTTCGAGTCATGTGTTGTACCCACTGTCCATTATGTGGTTACGGGCTCACCCCCCGTCACACTGGACAGAGTTTCGGTACTACTGGTGAAACGTGGATGTTCTGGGGTTTCAGAATATCTCTGACTGCCAGTTTCAGGCTATTTACAGGTTCAAAAATAATATACATTGCCACTTTTTAATATGACGTCAGTCAAACAACATTTAAAACGCATACTTAGATTAATGCTTTAAGAACCTTATTTTTGTACCGTCTTGACTATATCGACAAACTTTTGTGATGTGTTTGTGTTTTTCTAGATTTTTCTAGACATCGATCGTATGATTGCCGGAATTAAAACTACTCTTTCAGCAGTCATTAAGGGTATATTACTGTTGGCGCGCTCCATACAAACGAAGTCTGGTGATATTTTCAATACTAACCAATTAAAGTAAATGAAATTTTTCAGAAACAATCTAAAAACGAATCTCTATGTTTAGTTTTAGAGTTACAGTGCCTCAAAGGTTTTCATAAAAATCTTAAATTAATCCTAGCACTAAAACTGTATATTTTAACGAAAATCGGACAAGATACAAGCATAGAGATTTATTTCTAGATTGTTTCTGCAAAATTTTATTGACCTTAATTGGTTAGTATTGGAAATATCCCCAGACTTCGTTTGTATGCAGCGCGCATTTACGCATTCGGAATAAACTTCTCTTAAACTTAACTTGCATATTTCCCACGTTATGTTTACATTGCTTACTGTTCCATTTAAGAGCATAGAGTAGGTAACCTAGTATGTATCTCCAGGGTATACCGGGAGACAAATGTCTTGCAATATAATTGAATTATGTCGCGCGGACACACGAAACTGTCTCAATTTGGCCTAATTTATAACTCGACCGCATCACGACGGCGACGTTACTAACTGGCCACCTAGTGTACCTACATGTTACTAGATAACCTGGTATTTACAACTAGTGCATACCTGTGTTGTTGTATGCTACAATACTTCATTCCAAATAAGGACGACGAGACTTTCCGTTTCCTATTTAGCTTTCTGGCCAATTCTGATTACCAAATGGAATTAATTTAATTGCCGTTTGGCTTAGAATGGACTATCCCAATTCTTCCCGTGGGTGTCGTACGAGGCGACTAAGGGATTAAAGGTTTCTTGTGCAGTGTTTATGTGGGCGAAAGGCTAGCCACCTCTCACTACTTGACACGCCATGACATCCTGAAACCTTAATTGCTAAATGTGAGCATTGCTACATTCACGTTCTTATACAGACAGTTGGTAGTTGTAGCAATGTTTCTGACCACCCCGAAAGGGAATCACGGCCGTGAGTTTATGTATGTCATTAATTTATTGGATACATATTCTATCCGACATATCTTGAACGTTACTAAAGCTGTTCTAAGAATAAGTGAGAGGAAGTGTTTCAAATTTCTGTTTCTGTAATACAAATGGGCCTTAAAATTTCGTTGCTATTTTGAATAGAGTATAGGTATCATCATCAGCATCATTATCATCATCATCATCATCATCAGCCCATCATCGTCCACTGCTGAACATAGGCCTCTCCCAAGGCGCGCCACAAAACTCTGTCCTCGGTCTTCCTCATCCAATCGCTCCCCGCTACTTTTTTTAGGTCGTCTGTCCAGCGGGCAGCAGGGAGTCCCACACCTCGCCTACCAGTTCGAGTATAGGTATATCGAAGGTAAATATCTACAAAATATTATCAAATACACAAAGGACGAGATTCTGTTTCGTGAAAAAACCCAAAGTTCCCGAAAACTCACTAATGAAGCTATAACGAAAGATGACTGAATTTTCTATTCAGCATTACTGAATTTTATAAAAAGAAACATTAAAATAAACCATGGTTTACCTTGTCGGTTCATTTACAACCGTTCATTAATATTTCAAGGTACCTACCTCATCAGAAAATGATGTAAATTTGCAAAAGGATGTAGAGAGAGCATTATTCTGTTTACCTTAACAACACGCCAGAGTTGTAATTATAAACAAGTCTTCAATTAGCCCAGTCATTTTACGGTTTGACTCGGGACGATAGATCATATACTTGAGAATTGTTCTTTTTTCGGTATATCATTTAAGAGCCGATTTGAGCCTAGAAATTTACCAAAATTTTGCATTTATCTCGTTCTAAAAAACCTAACGATTTTAATTTGTCATGTTTTTAGGCAATAACGAAACGCAAAAAACACGCACGCAATAAATATTTGTTCTACTTAGAAAGATTAATATTTTCTATTAATAACTCAAAAGTAATTTATATTGTTAAATCTGTGCATTGGTGTTGTTATTATTAAGATAAAAGCCTTTCAGGAGATACAATTTGTACTTACACTTAACTTGGTTATACTTTAAAAGTCCCATACATAATTACTTACCACCCCTCCTAACAAAACTCCGTATAATGACTGGGCTAAATCATAAACTCACGACCATTATAATTCTCTTTTGAACTTGATTACAACGACCAGTAGTTAATCACCTTTTTAGAAAACAAGGAGGCTCTTGGTTCACAGTTACAGGTGAAATTATTATATTATTTCATGTATTTTTGATGTACACACGACGACACATCAAGCTACACAAAACCAACATAAGCTGGCCGCGTGGATGTTGCATAACGTATAAGGTCGCGCGGTCAGCTTGTTTTGGTTTTGCGTAGCTCGATGTGGCGCCGTGTGTACAAATAATGAATGTATTAAGTATAACATTGTCATTAATATTTTATTGTTTGTACATCATGACAGACAAACACGATTTACAATGAGAAGGGTACAAAAAGCGGCCTTATCACTAAAAGCGATTTCTTTCATACAACTATTGCATGGATAATCTATAGAGTGAAAAAAAAAAGTTTGGTTAGACCATCAAACTTAATAACTTTCACTACGGAGCTGGAGAAACAAATCAGCTGTTTCATACAAATCTGTGTTAGCTACTTCACTCAAATGTCTCCATTCTACGTTGTCTCCATTGTGCAAGTTGTTCAGCTTAATGATCTTAACCCTTTAATTATCACTAGTGTGTTTGGTTACACCTTATTAAGTATATTATTTAAGGGTATATTTTCGTTCGTGACGTCATCACTTGACGTACAATGGAAAAAATCTGAAACAAGTAGATCTTTGCAGTTGTCAGACTGTTTGATTTTTAGTAAAATGTTTTCAAGGATATTGTGCGTTTCAGACTCATATTTCAAAAAGTCGATTCATTGTTCTTTTTACATTTATGTAAACTTTATTTTACATAAGCTGTATTTTGTACAACTTTGTAACGTAACCCTTCTAAAAATGTTCCTAAAGCTCCCATTTTTAGCAATTTTTTGACAACAGTGTCTGGATTTTACGCAATTTCTAAATGAATTATAAGAAACATATAATAAAAGTAAAGTCAGATCTTTTGTAATAAATATAATAAACTGGATATAAAATAGCATATCACTGAAAACAATGTTCCTGAAAGTTGGGGTTTTAGAAAATATACCCTTAAGGGAATATAATTCGGAGCATGCTCCATACAAACGAAGTCTGATGATATTTTCAATAATAACTAATTTAAGTCAATGATTTTTTTCTGATACAATCTAGAAAATAATCTCTATGCTTGTATGAAGTCAGATTTTCGTTAAAATGTATAGTTTTAAAGTTACAGTGCCTCAAAGATTTCCATACAAATCTTAAATTAATCCTAGCATTAAAACTATATATTTTAACGAAAATCGGACACAATACAAGCATAGAGATTTGTTCCTAGATTGTTTCTGCAAAATTTCATTGAGTTTAATTAGTTAGTATTGAAAATATCACCAGACTACGTTTGTATGCAGCGCGCATTTAAGCATTCGGAATAAACTTCTCTTAAATGAATTTTTTGGACGTACTAGTGTCTGATCTGATTGGTCTATGCAATAAAGAAATGTACACCATAATTATCATCAAACATTATAAGTTTACCATTACAATAATTATCTTTGAACATCAGACAGAAAATGGAACAGCTAGACTGATTAATTTTATTTCATAAAATAAAAAGTACGTATCCACGACAGGCTTCGTCAAAGGACTAGGCTTCGACTGATTAATTAGGTATCTTAATTATTAAAGTACGACATAATCAAATATATTACGCCAATCAGATAGTAATTAGTTCTAGAATTTGCTTCAGAAACTCTAGATATAATCAGTCTTCATTGTTTCAAGGGAAATTTTCTATAATGCCTACGAGCCTACGAGCTAATTCAATAAGGATCAAATTTAATTCTACGGGTCTTGCCGCCAGGCTATATCAACGTAAATAAGTAGGTAGGTATAGCATGGTATCATCATCGCATCAAATACAAACAACATGTTTCAAATGACAATAATTCGAGCTACATTTTCTAAATATTTACAGCTCCCTCACTACTTCTGGATGAGTTCTTAATAGCTTATCTGACAGATCGTTTGGAAATATTTAGTATGAAAGATATGTTAGATAAGTCGTTCAAAGATAAGCCGTGGTGGTCCAGTGGCGAGTAACTTTGCCTGCCGTGCAGGAGGCGATGGTTCGATCACCGTCCAGGCTTACTCGTACCAATGAGTTTTTCGGAATTTATGTACGATTTGTAACACCACTGGCTTTTCAGTGAAGGAAAACATCGTGAGGAAACCTGCATGCTTCAGTTTCGAGGCATGTATTGTACCTACTGCCCATTACAAGTGACGACGGGCTCACTTCCCGTCACACTGGACAAAGTTTCGGTATTAGTGAAACGTGGATGTTCTGTGGTTTCAGAATAGCCCTGACTACCTCCTCGGAGAATATAGTCGTGAGCATATACATGCATATGCAAGATATGTTAAACGATCATTCCGATAAGCTATCAGTACTTATTCGGAGTCACGTTGCAGGTTTTGCCGCGAGCCAATGTCTTTCGCGTGGTGTAAATACTCATTCAGAAGTGGTGGAATAAGCCCGTAGTATTTTAGTAACTTACAATTTTATTTTAAAACTTGGTTCACAGACAAACAAAGGTTACCAAGTTCAAACCCTTCATGTAAGATTTGCCGCATTAATAACGACAGCAAACCCATGCTTGCCGAAATATATGTCTTCGCATGTAGACGTACTAAACGTTCCAAGGGGTTAATCTTTGTATCGTATTTATTGAGGACCTCTCGCAAGAGCCTCTTCAAACTTGGACGATTAAACCGTCCCAGGCCTTCACGCTTGCAACTTGCATTAAGTGTTGGTAATGGGCTCACTCGCTCTTCCGGGACACATCAGTTTGTTCCAAAAGCGATGTCATGCGAATCAGACAATTTTAAAACTTATGTTATGGACGTTGGAGTCCTGCCAGAGGAGCTCTTGCGTGGAATTAACCGTAGTGTTCGTCAGAAATTGTCTTACTTTGGATGTTAATTTTGTCGCTGTGCTAGATAAACATGAACATGCTGCTAACTGCTTAACCCTAAAAGTTGTACCATTAAGCAGTTAGGAAAAATTAATTTCACTATTTCCGCCAGGAAAAATTAAATACTTACCTAAATAAAACACAAGAATAAAACCTTCTTAAAGTGTTTACAAATTAAGATCAAAACTTATACTTGACTCTCATAGATCAGATTTTCTTTGTTTCAGTCAGAGTTCCCCTAATTAGTGTCACAGCATTCTTATAAAAATACCTAACATTTTGAGCATTATAAAATGTATGTAAAGCTAAGTGAGTGAAATAAATATTTTTTTTACTTTGTTTGTCTTTTTATTTTTATTTGGTAATTACAACTTTTACTAATTCGGTATTTCACCAACCGATGATGATCGATCGGCCAAATAATAATAACACAAACTAATTTAAAAAAATTCATTGCACTTATAGAAATCTTTTCGAATAACAATTTGCGAAGTTTAAATATATTATGTTGTTTCGATTCGCTATGTGCACGCTGTGTCGGCCCGCCGTGAATTATTTCAAGTTTTATTATGAAAATAACAAACTTTAAACTAACATGTTTAGTTTAAAGTTTGTTATTTTCATAATAAAATAATGTAAGCATATCATAGTATAATGATCACGACTATATTCCCCGAGGGGGTGGTCAGAGATATTCTGAAAACACCGAACATCCACGTTTCACTGGTACCGAGACTCTGTCCAGTGTGACGGGGAGTGAGCCCGTCGCCACTTGTAACACACAGTGGGTGCAATGCATGCCTAGAAATTGAAGGATGCAGGTTTCCTCACGATATATTCCTAAAAAAAAAACTATCTATATTATACAAACTTTTATCCCGGTTTTCACACCTTTAAAGAAAAAAAATCAATAAACCCTTTTTAGTGAGCACCTAGATGCCAATCCTTCCGTGCCAAATTGTACGTTAGTATAGTTTTAACAATTTTGGAGATTTCGTGTTGAGTTAGTGTGTGGATTTGCATAGATTCAAGTGGTTCAAATCAAATGGTTTTCAGATTCAGCATATAACCGGCAGACATATAGGTAAGTACTTCATGTAAATAATAGCTATCACACAGCGGCAACTGAAAGCTTTTCTTGTCCTGCCAACCATTCAGCCGAAACGGTCCTAAGATTCCAATGCAACGAGAACATTGGATCGGCTCTCAACAACATCTCAATACATTCCAGAGCGCTCCTAATCTCTATTCATTTGGTCCTAATGGGTGATAGGGATTTAGGTTTTCATTCATTCCTCGTGACAAGACTAAGCTGTTTTTTATGTAGGATTACTGACTGACGTTGTCATTTCTGTTATAATTGGTAGTTGGATAAGACATTTCAGTTCTTGAGATATTTTTTATCGTTAAGGATACTTTGTAGGTCTGTTGTTTAGCATGAGTTTTCTAACGGTGTTAAAGAGACGCTGGGTCTCATACAAAATTATCGAAAAAAGTGTCCCTGACTAACTTACGTAAACGTACCTGAGTTCGTTTTAGTAATATGAACAAACTAATAACCCTCTTTCTGGTGCAGTCGGGTAAAAACAATGAAACTTGAAATTATTTTCTCATTTTTCTTGCGCAGATCTTACAAATTCTTACAGCACAGCGGCACGGCACTATAGACGTGCATGCGCGGAGTCGGTCGATCAAATGAAGACTAGCGCGTAATTGTTACTATTTATGCGTTTTTTTACTCTTTTGGTCTGGACACTTTTGAGCACGGACTCGACGACGACGTCCAGGTTGGTAAGTCAATGCAGCCTATGGCAATTCCCCTTGGCAAATATGGATGGGACTTAAGGATGTTGAGGAGGCGAGATATGTGTGTCGGAATCGTAGCATGCGGCGATCCATTGTCTCTGCCTACACCAGTGGGGCATATGCTTGACCATATGTATGTATGTATGTCGAAAAATGGAAAACTCAAAGTAATACCAACGGTAAACACCCGTTAAAATGTTGGACTGCGTACCTACTTCCAAAGACAACCTCAAATAATATTGTTGTCTTACTAAATCTTTAATGAAAACAATCGCAAGATGTTTGTGGAAATAAAACTAAAAACGTTACCAAGCTGTAATTATTAATTTTCATTGCTAGAAGTTGCCGAATTTTGTGTAAAGTTGTAGAATGGTAAAGTTTAGAAGCCCTAAGGTCGAGCTGACTACACTATACTTTGTTCATCGTAAGATGTTCCCGGAATCAAGGGATTTCGATACGTATTACGTTTTCGTAAGAGTTCTATGATGGGTCTTCTTATGTAGAATGAACCGTAGTACGTAGGTACTCGACGGAGCTCGGGGTAATTAAATAATATCGCGAACAAAAAGCTGCCCTCGACGCGCTCTTGAATAAGTTAGCGTTCATTGCGACTTATTAAGTGACCTTTATATTGTGCGGACATCGGAAGGTTTGATGGAAAGCCTTTTCATTGTCATTACCATAAGTGGAAAAGCATGTGTGTAGGTTCGGGTTGTCAACCCTACTAAATAATATAGCATCCTACTATAATTCTGAAAAAAGTATATAGTTGGCAAAAATACCATATTTTTATGACCAAAATCAGAATATTAATTTTCAACATACTTGCTCGTAAAGTGGCTCTTATTGCACCGCTTTTAGGTACATAATGCAGCTTATAGAACACGCGTGCGAAAATGATTATACAGGGTGTAAGTGACAGCTTAGCAAATACTGAAACGTTGAACTCAGACCATCAAACTGAACAATTTTCTCAGGAAACGCGAAATAAAATCACCATTCTCATACATTTGAGTCGGGTAGGTACAGCAGTTTTGTATGGGACAGGTGATTTTTTGACGCATCACAAGCATCACTGAAGGAAGAGATTACCTACAATAAAGCGATTTCTTCATGTTGAATCTGAGCGGAGATCAGAGTTTCGGTACTGCTGGTGAAACGTGGATGTTCTGTGGTTTCAGAATATCTCTGACTACCCCCTCGGGGATTATAGTCGTGAGCATATGCTTATGCTTATGAATCTGACCAGGTTTTGCCCACGACTTCGAAGTCAAAGTCAATAGTCAATATAATTTATTCAATATAGGAGCTTGCAGCACACTTATCAAACGTCATATCTTTTTTTAAAGCTACCACCGCGTCGGAACGTGTTGTCACTGTAGAGAAGATGCGGCCAGAAACTATACAACATAAAACGACTTAATAACTATTACAATATAAATTCTTAAGCTAAAGTTATGTGTACAATAATACATAGTTTATTTAATAAAATAATTGTTACTATACAGTAAAGTAAATTCGTCCGCGTGGAATTAAGATACTTTACTTAGTGTACCCCTACGTATAATATAATTAAAATTCCATTTTTTTAATCCTTTGTCGTTTAGACTGTAGTTACGTTGTCTTTCAGTCAGTTACGGAACTGTTAAGGGGTTATAGTATCCATGAATTGAACAACGTTCAATAAGAAACCTATATGGAAATTCGCAATAACATTTTTCGTCTTTTCATACAAAAGCAAATTTTCTTTATGTTTTTAGGGATAGTGGTTCAGTATCATGGGGTACTACCACCCCTTATAGTAATGCAACTGTTTACCCTAACACCCTGTAGATTACCTATTTAATTTAATTATGTTGTTTATATTGCTTATTGTATTAATACTTTTTAGGATTCCGTACCCAAAGGGTGAAAACGGGACCCTATTTATAAGCCTACACCGTCCGTCCGTCCTAGCTTTATCTTCCGAGCGCGGAACCCTCCCTTTTTAATAATATTTTGGAGCCACAATTTAATTATTATACAATTTGTATTTATTGCGATGATTATGATTTATTTATTTGTTGTAATATTGTGATTTTTCATTATATCAATTAATTTAGTGCAGCAAACATTCTTAATTCATTTGATACTGGGTGGAACCAAAGTGCGGATCAGCCTATCTATTTTTTCTATTGTAGGTCCAAAAAATGTTTTCGTTTTTTGACCCATGTTCCTTAGGGAAAGTTTTTTAGTTTCATTGTCTGAAAACACCCTTAAAAGGACGAGGGGATCTTAACTATTATTAAACTGTAATAGAAGTGTTATGCAATACGTATATTATTTCTGTTATTAATAAATATTTCTGTTTATATCAAAATAATAAAAAAGAGAAGTGTGTCTGTACATTTAAGATATTTCCAAGAAAAAGATTACAAAATGGTTTTAGGTATACCCGACTCCAAATCAACCATTTTTAAATTTTTTGTCTGTTTGTTTGTTTGTATGTATGTTTGTAACAGCATCACGCAAAAATTACTAAATTGATTTTGATGAAACTTGTTTTGTTTGATAACTGGTATATAATTTGTGCGGACGAAGTCGCGGGTAAACGCTCTCGTATTATATAAATACAGAACCATACCTAAATAAAAAGCTAAAAATAGCTAGATAAATCCTGCCATTATACAACGTGTTAATGAATAAGCGCAAAACCTCATACACCCCAACTGATTTATAACAAAATAATTCGATTGAAACAATAATTTCATTATTTTGATAGTTAAAATATAAAGTTATTAGCATTTTAAGTTTTGAGGCAAAAATGATTTTTTATCATTTCAGCAATAAATGAAAGCGCTAACGTGCTCATGGATATATTTTAAGAACCTTGTTTTGGTAGTAAGTAGGGTGAGAGTGCCCGAGCAGTGGGTTAAGATCGAATTCAGTAAATTTTATATTTTAAAAACAAATTATTTAATATTTTGAAAAAAATTACCTATATTGAAAACATGATAAATCGATTCTGCTCTCGATTCCAAACTAACTACTTTCTAGTTTTGCGTTAATTCATTAACACGTTATATAAAATGTATTTGAGTCGGAGCAATGATATGTTATTTTCTTCCATTTATCTGTATCATCTAACTAATAGATACTGCAAGAAAGAAGTGAACAGACGCCATCTTATCAAAAATTGATACTATCATTTTCCTAAGCAGTTTTATGCCTTTCGTTGTATATGAAAAACCGTCGTCGTCCCGTTGCCGTCCGAGGATATAAATAAGCACTTTTGTGCAGACCGCCCGAGTTCCACAGTTTTGATTTATTCATACTGACGTACCATGATACAGCGTCCAGGTGTGCGCTGGCTCAGGATCGACAGTTGGTTGGAAAAACGAAGCTTTCGTTACAAACTAACTAAATCCTGAAAGGATCCCTGACGTGGCTTTTGAATGCGTAAAATAAAGAGGATATTCCAACGAGCGCGCTCTACACCTACTAACGAAGTTTGATTTTATTTTGACATGCGACCTGATATACCTACTAGTGACCTATTTTGATATTTCTAGCAGAGTTTGGACACTGTTAGTGAAATATGGATGGATGGATGTTTTTCTGATTATGGTTTGCTTAGAATGCCTTGTATAACGCAAAACCGCGTACACCCCATACGCGGTTTTGCGTTATAAAAGGTGTTACTAAAGTAAAATTAAACATTTAAAACTTTTAAGGTTGTGGTTCAGACTAAACAAATTTCACTATGGGACTAACAACGAAATCAGGAAAAAAAAATCATCTGTCCCATACATTTAGCTCGAGTAGATTTGTAGTTTAGTATGGAACATACAATTTTTTTTCGCGAATTCTATATTGGTCCCATAGTGAAAGTTGTTCAGTTTGATTTGGTCTAAACCACCCCCTTAAATCTTTATTTGTGTTTTTGTAACACCTTTTAGGTACATACATAATTAAAGGATTATTTTGGAAAACTCCTATTACTAAATGCAGGAATTTTTAAACGAACCTAATGTTGCGCGTTATGTTATTTGACTGGGTTTTGTGGGTATTTGACTTGTATATTTTTATTAATTGTTATAGTTCGTTGTATATATAATAATAATTAATATTTTCAATGCTGGATTTTTAAGACTGTTGTACCTATGTTGGTTTATTCAGGAAAATAAAGTATTCTATTCTATTCCATTACATTCATAGATAAAGAATTGATTGATTAGATAGGTATAGATGTTATTATGGACCATACACATTTTGAGCCCCGTAGAGATTTCTACAACAGAACTCAAATTGTGTTAAAATTATTTTCGGCGTAGGTTTATGATACTTAAGAGAAGTTTATTCCGAATGCGTAAATGCGCGCTGCATACAAACGAAGTCTGGTGATATTTTTTTAATACTAACCAATTGAACTCAATGAAATGTTGTAGAAACAATCTGGGAACTAATCTCTATGCTTGTATCGTGTCCGATTTTTGTTAAAATATAAAGTTTCAATGCTAGGATTAATTTAAGATTTGTATGGAAATCTTTGAGGCACTGTAACTTTAAAACTGTACATTTTAAGGAAAATCTGACACGATACAAGCATAGAGATTTGTTTCTAGATTGTTTCTGCAAAATTTCATTAAGTTTAATAGGTTAGTATTGAAAATATCACCAGACTTCGTTTGTATGGAGTGCGCCAACAGTAATATACCCATAATAAATCTAGAGCTTTATATACTACATAAATCTTAATATATAAATTATCTTACTACATAAAAATCTACTTTATAAATCTAGAGGCCCTGTTTTTGAAGTCGGACTCTGCTGTGGATGTTATAATTATGTTGAACCTACCGTTGTTATCTTTATTCTGATGAGTTGCAGAAATAATATACATGTAGAAATTATGAGGAAAAAAATTGTATGTTCCAGATGAGAAACTGTGTTAACGTGTGGTTAAAGCGAATTGAAAAGTATGAAATATGAAACTACGGCGAAGTGATAACAGAAATGACTGGTTACTGTTTGATTGTTCACCGTTATCCTTTGTGTTTTATTCCACTAGAAGTTTATTTTTACGGCCTGTGGATTTCAAGCTCTTTTTTTTTTCTTTTAACCCATGAGCTTTGCTAGATACCGTAAATCATTTTACTGGATACGTCCATTTCAGTACAGCAGCATTTCATTTGAAGCATAGGTACTAAAGATGTTTGCCTACGTTGTAAGATACGGTAAATTCATCATCAGCCTATACAGGGTGTCCCAAAAGTGGTGGTCCAAAATTGATGTGTGAGCGGAAATCATTTCCAACAATTTTGACCCCATACACTTATTATTCTTAATCTGTTAATCTGTGACGTAGATCCGGAAATAAACGGTTTGAGAAAAAGTCGACTTGTCACTACAAAAATATTAATTTCAAAAAAACGATGGAATATTTAAAACTTTTTTTTAAATTTCATGTTCCTTAAAGGTATAAGGTACACAGGGGAGCGTGTAATTTATCTATGGGTGTACTTTTGTAACGACACCATTTTCAATAAAATCACCTGCGTGAGTTCGTAAACTTTACAGCAGTACCAGGTCTATAAATCATACCGATGTACCTGCGCAGTTGACAAAGTTTAATAGCATGCGAAATTATAATGATCAATCAGGATATGCCTTCAATCCATTGCCGCGATTGGCTAATTATTTTCGTGCCCTTTTCGCTGCTATCCGACTTTGTATCCTTTGATTACTAAATGACTTCGGGTTTTGACGGGGACTCGGGTCTATTCTGCGCAAACGAAGATTGTAGAGCGGAATTATTTTCCTGGTCTTACTGGACCTAGGCATATACGCATCAGAATTGTCTTCTTCAACGTACATAATATGCAAGATTCCTGACGATATTTTCCTTCACCCTTTCTAGTCGGTATTACGTACTAAGTAGAGAAATTCATTAGTACCTGAGAGTCAATTTTATTTTGCGAATTCTGATATTTTACAAAATAAAAATTGTTTTACACTTATACCTAACAAAATCTTTGACCAAAATGCATGCCTACATAAAAACTTTAGGAAAAGCCTGTAAAGAAGACAGTAACTATTAACACTAACATACAAGTAATAAAAAAATCTCAATAGCTATGCCCTGAGATACCTAGGTAGATACTGGCGCTTATCGAAGAACATAATTAGTCTAGGAAAAATAAGGTTTGAGATTGCATTAAAGACACTTTAGTAAATTGTGTTTGAAATAATATTACTGTTAGTTTCTAACACTTTTGTCGAGATTTCGTGGTTATATAGGCTCAGGAACCTGAGAAGTACCTTAAAATCGATATTAATGTACAAATGGCAAGCTTATTTCTAAAAATTTTTGACCAGCATACCAGCAATAGAGACAGTTAATTATCAAAAGGCAAATTTAAAGTGTAAAAACAAACAGTAAATAATTTAGTTATGAGGTTATAATTTTTGAAGACTTACAAAATATTAAATATCTACCCAAATTAACGATATTAACCGTGGATTATTATTGTTATAAGTAAAACGTATTGAACGAAGCCATCCTGTACAAAATCACCAGTTTTCCATTTTTTGTTCATACCTAAATTTAATGTTTTGTAAATGTCTTAATTATTCAATAATAAAACATAAAAAATCGGGGATTATTGAGAATTTATGTTTTTCAGGTATGTATCTACTATATTCCAAATTTTCACCAAAAGTGCAATTAATGCAACAAACAACAATCCATACAAAAATCCGTAGATTTCCCCGACTAAATGGTCAGAGAATAAAATAATAAAAATTCGTAATTGGATTACAATTTGGTTTTATGATAATGATTAGTTCCCTGACTCCCGAAGTTGAAGAGCCGTGTGAATGGTGATTATTTGATTTGAAGACTCTATGTTACAGCCAGTATCTATTAAAATTAAACGATTTATAATAATTCCTTTTTCGCCGGATTCCTTATTGAACGGGTCCCGTTTTGGCCAGATTTTTTTTTGAACCATTTCTTTTTTGACCGTAAATATTATAATAAACTGTTTAATCAGCCCTGTCGGATCTCTTCACGCCAGCTATAATAGGTAACTATTTCCAAAAGTTACCTAGGAACCTACTAACAAGAATCAAAATAATGCAAATGTTGTAAAACAGCTAGAGGATAAAAGTAATGAAAAATTAATGCACAAGCATCCCCCAAAACTCAACCAAAGGGAAACTTAATTAACATGCTAATCTGTAGCCACTAAGATTCCTTATAAAAATGTTAAAATGCTTTATTTCGGCTGCAAAAAGGGATCATAATACTTTTTGTTGCAATCTAAATTAGAAGAGTTATACCTTATTATACTTATACTGAAAGCACCGGGTAACGAATAAAGCTCCTTATAACCGAAAATATGTAAACAAACTTTCTTCCAATAATTATTGATAGTACTCGAGCGTCACTTATCGCCTTTTTTGTGTAAGAACGGACTTTCTCAATAATGACACCTATCTATAATCCATTTCAAAGAGCAACTAAATTTTAAGGCTATTTTGAATTACAGAAACATAGATTTGAAACAACTCCAAAAAAACACAAAAACTTCCTCTCACTTAATCTTAGAACAGCTTTCGTAACGACCAAGATAATATGTCGAATATTATAATTTTCTGATAAATAAATTATATTTGCAAATCAGAATTGGCCAGAAAGCTATATAGGAATCGGAAAATCGTTTCGTTTTCGTTTCGTCATTATTTGAAATGAAGTATAGATAGACTTGGAGAGTAAAATATAATAATAATAACAAACTTTAAATAAAAAATGACATCCAAATTGCTATAGCCGTTTCCGAGAAACCAATTATACAAGTATTGTTGACCTAAAGTATTAAATTTTTTTTTCTTGGACATTGTCACACCAATTATCTAGTCACATTTAAAGTACCAGATTCTAGCCTGGGCTTGTATTGTGATGACTAGACAACGATATAGAATACATATATAGATACAAACATCCATGACTCGGGTACACATATTCATATTCATTATACAAATATTTGTCCCTTACGGAATTCGATCCCGCAAATGCAATGACATTCTATAGAATGTTATCATGTATAGATATGTTGTGCTGTATAAATTCAGAGGTTCCAGCAGAAGTGTCGATAGCTTGTGTTTGGACTAACGAGAGCCCGTCTGGCAGTTTGCGGCTTGGAGTATAGTCCGATTGGAACTGAATTTGTCAGTTTTTGATTTGAAAACGTTCCTATTTGGCGCTGTGAAGATACTATACTATACTAAAAGATAGATTAAAAGACGTTTAATGACGCTACATTCTCTTAAAAACACAAAACAGTTATTGGCTAAGATTAAATAACATCGGACAAGTGCGAGTAGGGATACTCGCGCACCGAGGGTTCCGTACCACACCACCACACACCACAACATATTAACTTAGAAAACATTTTTTTTTCCCGGACCATTAGCGCAAAACCGACTCACACTAGGCTGGTTTTTATTATTTGTTTTTATACTGTAGAGTTTCATCACACCAAGTTTGACGCTTGGGTATATTACCGTTTTTACGATAGAACAAGGAGAAAAAACGTTGATAAAAACTAGTTTCTTGTTGAGAACCCTCCTTAATTCTTAACTTTTTGTCATTTTTATCCGCCGTAATAACGCATACAAGAAATGTGAAAATTTCAACTGTCTAGCTATTACGGTTCAAAAATTACAACCCTAAATAGGTAGGACGGACGGACTGACTAACAACGTAGGCTTACTAATTCCCGTTTGCACCCTTTGGGTACGGAACCCTAAAAATTCAAATATTTTTTAACTGTCATTAATAAGTCTGATACGAACAAAAATCGTACCCTCAATCTACAATGGACTACTTTTCAATTATTCTTTATCCTTATCATGTTGAAAAGTTTAGTGTAGTGTAGGCCTACACTGTAGGCATAGTGTATTCATGTAGTATACTACTATACAGGATCCTACTCAATATGCTGACACTTTTTTAAGGGGATGATCAGACCATCAAACTGATAAACTTTCTCTATGACACCAACATCGAAATCGTGAAAAAAAATCGGATGTTTCATACAAAACTGCAAACCTACATCAGCCAAATGTATGGGACAGCAGATTTTTTTTTCACGATTTCGATGTTGGTCCCATAGAAAAAGGTCAGTTTGATGCTCTGATCATCACCTTAAAAAAGTGTCAGCATATTAAAAAGGACCCTGTATACAACGAACATTTAGTACGAAATCTCATTCGACATTTTAAATAAAACCATTCAAAAATTTTCCAAACTTTTAAAGCTCGCTTCAAACTTCCCTTTTAGGAGTATTCATTGACGGCTCCTAAAATTCTAAAATAAATTGTCATACGTACGAAAATGTTCCTTTCTGTCATGAAAATTCGAAGGTGTTATAGGAAGGTTAAAATACATTGTTATTTTTGGGTCCGTACCAACGTCCGGACTATTACTAAGCCTACGTTGTCCGTCCGTCCA
This sequence comes from Agonopterix alstromeriana, assembly GCA_963924505.1. Lineage (NCBI taxonomy): Eukaryota > Metazoa > Arthropoda > Insecta > Lepidoptera > Depressariidae > Agonopterix > Agonopterix alstromeriana. The sequence goes on along the minus strand of OZ004662.1, from coordinate 12,400,991 downwards.
TCCTACCCATTTAGAGCTGTATCTTTTGAACCGTAATAGCTAGACAGTTGAAATTCTCACAGAATATTAGTCTAGGAAAAATAAGGTTTGAGATTGCATTAAAGACACTTTAGTAAATTGTATTTGAAATAATATTACTGTTAGTTTATAACACTTTTGTCGAGATTTCATTGTTATATAGGCTCAGGAACCTGCGAAATACCTTAAAATCTATATTAATGTACAAATGGCAAGCTTATTTCTAAAAATATTTCGACCAGCATACCAGCAATAGAGACAGCTAATTATCAAAGGGCAAATTTAATGTGTAAAAACAAACAGTAAATATTTTTGTTTTGAGGTTATAATTTTTGAAGACTTACAAAATATTAAATATCTACCCAAATTAACGATATTAACCGTGGATTATTATTGTTATAAGTAAAACGTATTGAACGAAGCCATCCTGTACAAACACACCAGTTTTCCATTTTTTGTTCATACCTAAATTTAATGTTTTGTAAATGTCTTAATTATTCAATAATATAACATAAAAAATCGGGGATTATTGAGAATTTATGTTTTTCAGGTATGTATCTACTATATTCCAAATTTTCACCAAAAGTGCAATTAATGCAACCTACTCCATACAAAAATCCGTAGATTTCCCCGACTATATGCGTTATTACGGCGGATTTGTCAACAAATAATAAAAATGACAAAAAGTTAAAATTTTCACTCATACAAGAAACGTGTTTTCTTCTCGCTCTATCGTAAAAACGGTAATACGTACAAGCGTCAAACTTGGTGTGATTATGAAGCAAACGCAAATAATAAAAACGGGCCAAGTGTGAGTCGGTCTCGTGTTAAAGGTCCAGGACAAAAAACTATGTTTAGTTATTATGTTGTGTGGTGGTGTGGTACGGAACCCTCGGTGCGCGAGTAGCCCGACTCGCATTTGACCGGTTTTATTTTGTATATTATTTATACTTACTGTATGCTCGTTTAGTTCAGAACTAGAGATTGGATAGAGAAAATTAGGTACTCTATGTTTAAACAATTTTGTAACACTTTGTAAGTGGTAGTTAAAATACTAATCTACATCTAATCTAAACTATTATAAAACTGTAACAAGTGTGTCTGCACATTGAAGATATTTACAAGAGAAAAATTACGATGTGGTTTTAGGTATCCCTGTTTCCAAATCAAACTTTATTAATCAGAATTTTTGTCTGTATGTTTGTTTGTTCGAGCATCACACAAAACCTACAGAACCTATTTTGATGAAACTTTTTTGTTTGATAGCTTATGATTTGACACAAAATCTGGTATATAATTTGTGCGGACGAAGTCGCGGGTAAACTCAATATATAAATAAAACAAAGTTTGGTTAATTAGGTTCACCTTTATGACTGAAGAACGGCTAGCTGGATCGATTTTTACCCGACTGCGCGACGCAAAGGCAGGGTAATGCGTTTATCAGCCTATGTATGTATGTATGTAAGTTTGTTCCTTTTTGGCACTCTAGAGACCAAACGCATGTGCCGATTTTGATGATTCTTACGTCAATCGATTTGTCTTAATCTTGAGAGTGATGACACTTATCAAAATTCAATATGGCGACAACCAGACGTCATATTGTGAAAAAAAATGAAAGTTACCGAACTATGCTGTATGAGGTATCATTGAATAGGTATTAGAAAATCATCTTTAGGTTTCTCTTTTAATTTTTTATTTCGAATGACCATTTAGGATCTATAACGATTTAAAGTTGCAAAAACTAAAAAGTTTAGAAATAACAAAGTAAATTAAATAAATCAAAATAAAATAAATAAGAGTGAACTATAAATAAAATTTGAAAAGAAAAAAAATATTGCAAAAAAATACTGAAAAGTAATATTGCAAATTGACTTTAACATCCGGGACGCATTATTGGAAAAATTTGATCCGGTCAATTTTATTATCTTTGATTTGTTGGATTTGTCTACGCCCCAAATAGCAGAATAACTAATAAAACATGAGAAAAAATTGACAAAAAAAAAACGATGCAGCTAGATTAATTTTCTCACACAATTTATATGGAAATGGAACGGCTTTTTGGTGATATCTCGAGAACGGATTGACTAATGCTGAGGCGATACGAAGTTCAGCTAGTAAAAGCCGTGGTGGTCCAGTGTCGACTAACCTTGCCTGCCGCGCAGGAGGCGATGGTTCGATCTCCGTCCAGCCCGACTCGAACCAATGAGTTTTTCGGAATTTATGTACGATTTGTAACACCACTGGCTTTTCGGAGAACATCGCGTGGAAACCTGCATGCTTCAATTTCGAGGCATGTATTGTCCCACTGTCCATTACAACGTGATAATGAATTAACGCAAAACTAGAAATTAGTTTGTTTAGAATCGAGAGCAGAATCGAATTATCATGTTTTCGACATAGGTAATTTTTTTCAAAATATTTGTTTGTAAAATTTAAAATTTATCGAACTTGATCTCAACCCACCGCACGGGCAAACTCACCCTACTTACTACCAAAGCAAGATTCTTAAAAAGTATCCACGAGCACGTTAGCGCTTTAATTCATTGCTGAAATGATAACAAATCATATTTGTCTCAAAACTTGAAATGCGAATAGCTTTAAATTTTAAGTATCAAAATAATGAAATGATTGTTTCAATCTAATTATTTTGTTATAAATCAGTTGGGGTGTATGAGGTTTTGCGCTTATTCATTAACACGTTCTGTAAGTGGCGACGGGCTTACTCCCCGTCACACCTATAAGTGGAGACGGGCTTGTCACACTGGACAGAGTTTCGGTACTACTAGTGAAACTTGGATGTTGTGAGTTTTCAGAATATAACTGACTGCCCCCTCGGGGAAGTCGTGAGCAAATGTATATGCAAAAAATACTTTTCATCAACCATGTCTCGACTAATTTTGATACATATTGATACATATTATGTAGCAAAAACATTGTGTATCAACTTATCTCTCTGGGCTGGCATAACCTCTAGGTTAAAAGCCCCTATTAAAAATATAGAATTAAAAAAAATACGTGTCTCTCTGTGTAGCTTTATCGAAATCGCCCGAACAGTGTCTGGGATCAGCGTAACAAATATTCATTCTGGCCATTGATTCAGCCATTCGCTTTCATAGTATGGATATTAAATAGGGTATTTGATAACATGTAAAATAAAGGATCTAATTATGGCATCAGTATTGAATAATATGAATTATGGAATCCAACTATTTAGTCAGTTAAGAAAAATACTGGATATTTTAAGAGAAACACGACAAAGAAAATATTTTTTTTGTCTACTTTAGTCACGTGATCGTAAACGACTGTGATTGGCTTAATGGTGGATGACGTCAACTGCTTGTAAACAGTTGGGTGTAGGGTGTGAGTATCGTACAAAGTGAACGTCATCGTGACGTCACCTGTTTGTAGTCACGTATATTGTAAGGAAACACGTTTTCGCGGGATTTTAAAATAATAATTTTTGTTTTCGTTTTTTCTTGCGCTATATGTAATGAAACGTAAAATAAATATTTTCTATAGAGTCCTTAGACATCAGTGATTAACGTAGAACAGTTTTTAAAAACCTGTCAAATACCCTATTGAACTTTTTTTTCCCATTTGCACCGTCAATCACCATTACATAACAAAAACTAACTAGGTATACCTATCATAGAATGTGAAAAATACAAAAGGATATAAAAACCTACCTAGAAAAATAACGTTTATTTTAAACCTCGGCGCCTTCTCACATCTTCGCATTTTTATACATTCTTGTTGCAATGTTGAGAGTAAAAAGCTTGGAAAGAAAGTTGATGCTTTGAGTCTGTATTGTACCTACTTTCCAAGTTACTCCGCATTTCATTTTTCAGGCGGTTCCTTAGGGGTACGGCTACATATCTATACTTTATGAGATGAGTATACAGGGTCCTTCTTAATATGCTGACACTTTTTCAAGGGGATGAACAGACCGACAAACTGAACAGCTTTCACTATGGGACCTCTGTAAAAAAGTCCTCTGTAAAAAAGCATATTATAAACTGGATGATTATTTAAATGATCAAAATGCTTGGGTCTGAGGTCACTAGCTTATAGTTTATTTACTTTACTGTATAGTATCAATTATTTTATTAAATAGACTATGTATTATTGTATACATAACTTTAGCTTAAGAATTTATATTGTAATAGTTATTAAGTCGTGTTATGTTGTAGAGTTTCTGGCCGCATCTTCTCTACAGCGACAACACGTTCCGACGCGGTGGTAGCTTTAAAAAAGATTTGACGTTTGATAAGTGTGCTGTAAGCTCCTATATTGAATAAAATTATATTGAATTGAATTGAATTGAATTGACCAATAACGAAATTGCGAAAAAAAAATCAGTAACACATTTGACACGAGTAGGTTTGCAGTTTTGTATGGGACAGGTGATTTTTTTTTCGCGATTTCGATGTTGGTGCCATAGAGAAAGTTGTTCAGTTTGACGGTTTGATCATCCCCTTAAAAAGTGTCAGCATATTTAGAAGGACCCTATATATAGTATACAGGGTCCAACTTAATATGCTGACTTTTTCAGAGTATGATCAGACCATCAAACTGAACAACTTTCTCTATGGGAAAAAAATCTGCTTTCCCATACAATTGGGTCGAATAAGATTTCAGTTTAGTATGGAACAGCTTTTTTTTTCGAGATTTGTCCCATAGAGAAAGTTGTTCAGTTTGATGGTCTGATCATCCCCTTAAAAAGTGTCAGCATATTAACAAGGACCCTATAGTTGTTGACCCTTAATAATTTCGTTTCTTTCTTGAACCTTTTAAATGCCAACAAACTTAGTCTCATTGGATTGAAAAAGTTGTTCGGTTTGGCGGTTAGAAACCCACTCTTTTAGCTTGGTATCCATCACAACATACAAACAACATGTAAAGTAGATGGGAATAGGTACCCACTTCCCATATAAATTCAGGAAAACCGGCCAAGTGTGTGTCGGACTCACGCTAAGAATCCCGAAGAAATTTGTACGGACCCCTCGGTGCGCGAGGTCCGACTTACTTGGCCGGTTTTTACCCGACTGTGCGACGCAAAGGTTTTATTGTGTTTCTTTCTTTTTAGTGATAACTATCATTCTGTACGGTCCGCAGTTTAAGAATTTTGGTACCCTTTAATGTCCAGGGTAAAATGTATCGTATCCTTTCATAGGCCCTACTTATTTTGCGAAATTCAATGAAATGTAACACTTTGGACAGTAGCAATTGCAATGCAACAAAATAAATTATTCACATAAATATAAGAAAATTGCATTCATTCTACTGTAAATTTCATTTTGGTCTCGAAGTTGGTGCAAAGCGTGGCGAGCGCTGCGAAGTTTGGTAATAATAACACGAACGTAAATCTTACTGCTCTTTCATTGTGGATGTGGACGCGTGAAATTGAGCTTTCTGGTTTATTTATGTCTATGTATGTATGTACATACGGAGACAGATCAAACTACGGTAGGATAATCTTTCGCTGTGTGTAAATCCACTCTACATGAAAACGTAGTTGGCTAGGACATTGCAGAAACCTAACGTGATTGTCTGAAAAGAAAGATGATTCCGTGCTTCGGATGGAACGTTAAGCCGTTGGTCCCGGCTACAATATCTGGTGGTAGGAGTCGTTACATAAAACCACGTCAGAGGCAGTAAGGCGGTCTGAAAAAACTCTGACACCAGGGCTTGCTGCGCATACGATAAGCAGAAGACGTAAAAACCAATGAGAAATCTCAATTTTGTAAATAGTTAGAATTGGTATATCGGTTTAGTAATTTTCAAGGTATGAACTTATGTGGTTTGTATGTATGTTACGCGATAACTAGGTACTGCCTTTCTTGACCGATTTGGGTAATTCTTTTTTTTGTTCTGAAGGATTTACCCCCGAGATGGGACCCAATTTTATTTTGGTGAAGATCTGATGAAATGAACGTAAAAGTCATCATATTACTTTGTTATTTTGGTTTCAAGTCGGTTTTAATTTTTTGTTTATTTTTACTTACTACATTTTAAGGGTGTATTCAGACAATGAAACTAAACAAATATTCATGGCTACCCTCCCGCGCGGCCCAGACCTGCACCATATTTTAGGTTAAGTTAGTTATAAGTTCTCTATATTTTAAATTTTTAATTTACCTACATACATTTATTTCTTTTATGTTAATAAATTTGGACAACAACTATTCTTACAATGAACTTTTTTTAGCATCAAAGGTCGAAAAACAAAAAAAGAAATGTTGGACCTTCCTTATAAAATCCATCGGCTGATCCGCACTTTTGTATATGGAAAGATGTTTAGTTTCACTGTCTAAATACACCCTTAAAATGTTGTTAGTAATTAAAAACTATACTCCATTCCAAATAGGGGCCAAAAGAAGGTAAAAAGGGTTCTTTATAGTACACACCTTAAAGAAATATGAATAATGTATCAAAAACAAAATAGCGATGTTGAAAGACCTAAAGGAGCAGTGGTGCGCACATGTGGTTCATCTTTGGTTTAATTAAGCTTTTATTAAGACTGTTAAGAAAAAAATCCGTCAGAGTAGTAGTAGTTTATAGTAGTAGCCATATTGACAATTCGAAAAAACATCTTTAAAATGGCAAAAAAATTGAACTAAAATTATTATGACTTCATTCCAATCGTTATGATCGTCATCGTATTAATTTAAACACTTGTATTGTATTTAAAAATTTAACTACTTGTATTGTATTTTGACGTTATTGTACTTAGTGTAAGATAATTTCATTAATATTTGCTATATTTGGTATTTATAAAAACATTCTGCCATCAAATACTGACATAAGTGTTTCGAGTTTTTATAAAATAATCAGGGTCTGAAATGGTTTCGTGGTCCTGCTTCTGTGATCTTCTTTTTTTCGTCTTTAATTGATATAGAGTATAGTGGTGTATCAATCTTTGTATTATTATGACTATTTAGGGTGTGAGGATGGAATCATGATGGATAAAATAGTTTTTTTTTATATAGGTTATCTAGGGTACTTAGGTATCTATTTGGAAAATTTATTCATTCAGGGTAATGTATTTTTGAGAGACTAATTTATAGCACCAAACATAGAGATGTTGGATGGGTGGCGACGCGCTCACCCCCCGTCACACTGGACAGAGTTTCGGTACTACTGGTGAAACGTGGATGTTCTGAGGTTTCAGAATATCTCTGACTACCCCCTCGGGGAATATAGTCGTGAGCATATGCTACGAAGTTACCAAGCACCAACCTTTAGGTAGTTATAAAATAAAGCAAATATTTCACAAATCATATATTATTATTAGAATGCATGAGTCTCAAAACTGGAATTTCGTTCGAAATCATTTTGTACAAATTGTTTGATAGTAATTTCTATCGGAAATTAATGTTTGATTTCGGCAATGTAAATGTTTTAAGCTACGGTTTTGTGGTTAGGCAATTACATATAGGGTCTAACTTAATATGCTGACAGTTTTAAGAGGATGATCAGACCATCAAACTGAACAACTTTCTCTAAGGGACCAACTACGAAATCGCGAAAAAAAAATCAGCTGTTCCACATATTTGGCTCGAGTAGGTTTGCAGTTTTGTATGGACAACAGACTTTTTTGGTGCCATAGAGAAAATTGTTCAGTTTGACGCTCTGATGGTCCCCTTTAGAATATTGTCAGTATATTAAGAAGGACTCTCAATATTTAGTTTTATTTCAGTTTCAGTTCTATTAGAATAGAATAAGGTAAGTAGTTCATTTAAATAAAAGTGAGGTAGGTAATGTAAAGTAAAAAGTAGGAAGTGAAAATGTACTGTTGCGATCCAAATCAGTGAATATTTACGTGGAACCGTCTCGCCCGCGGTCATTCACTTACCTACAGGAAATTTAAACCTTCTGCAAGCCTTTTGCATTGTACTGACTGAAGATACGATTGGTTGGCTGGCAATTATTTTTCTTGAGTTTGAAAACTGCTAAGTAAATTTTCACTCAACTTTGTTTGTTGGTTGCGATGATTTTATGAACTTCATCTTACATGCACACATACAGGGTCTTTTTTAATTAATATGCTAACGGTCTATACTAAACTGCAAACTTACCTCGACCCAAATGTATGGGACAGCTGATGGTTTTTCGAGATTTCGATGTTAGTTCCTTAGAGAAAGTGATCTTCAACATCTCGCCTTTATTTGCTAAGTAGTATATTTCTTACTTTTTATAAACTATATGAAACCTGTGTTCAAAGGAAAGCCTAAATATTGAAAAAAACTGTATTACGTGCATCTACTTTATCAGTTGAAGTCACTTTTACTTGCGACACACACCATTGTGTAGACATTGTTATGATCTGAAATAGCTATATCAAACAAATTATTTAATTTAAAGAGAGAAAGAGAGAAAGAGAGAAAGAGAGAAAGAGAGAAAGAGAGAAAGAGAGAAAGAGAGAAAGAGAGAAAGAGAGAAAGAGAAAAGAGAAAGATAAAGAAAAAAAGAGTCGAGAAAGTTGTTTAGTCTTATGGTAATTCTTTTCAAAAGCCCTCAGCATATTGCCTAACTGCTTAAAATAGCACCAACCCAAACGGGTGTCGCAAGAGTAGTCTTTTAATTCCTCAACAGAGTCCACACCAGTGATATTATTTACTTATAATATTATTGATCCACTCTATTCAATCTTTTCCCTTTATAGTGGTTTCTTCTTTCCATCAGAATTGGGTGCGCACACCTATGTTCACCGTGAAAACTTAAGTAAGTACTTCAATAATTATATTCTGCGTACCTTCTAACTTTTGCACTTAAGTCTTTGATTAAATTAAAACAGGAAGATAGGTGACTGGACTGGCCTGCAGCGCATCAACCGCATAAATTGAGCCCCCATCGCCTAATACCCTTAGTTGCAATACGAGTGGCATTGCGTGATGGAGATACTTTTTTTTATTTCAGGCGGAATAAAGGTACCACAATGCCTTCGTGTGCTTTTACTCGTTGTACAAATCCGTCAAAAAGAAAAAACAAATCACACTGCATTACTTTTCACTCGTAAGATACATGAAAAGTAGGTCCAGTTTTCGAGTACTTGATGCAAGAACGTTACCCATCTTCCTATTTTAATTTAATCAAAGACTTAAGTAGTCCCTGCAATTGAAACCTGCTATGAGCATCGTCAGGTCAGATCAGAAGTAAACATAGGAAGTGTGGTATACTTCTACGAAATAGACCACCTATTATTTCATAAAATATAAAATATTTACGTAGTGCTGCATTTAAATAAAGGTTAAAGTCATCCCAGCGGCTAAAGTTGTATTTCCACTACTTATCCGTAAGAACTAGAAATGACAGCTAACTTTTAACGACGAACGTTAACACAAGATAAGTTGTTATTTTTTGCTATAAAATCCCCGACTACCCAACATTTCCACTCCATTACCACGGGAAATGTAAGCGCGAAATCCTCTGAAATTTATACCGGGTTAGTTAGGCCGTGCAGGCTCATTACGAGTGCATTTTCACCCTTATCTTTTCAGGTGGTCACCGTATTAATGAGGTGTCGCAAAAAGCCGTGCGAAATTGTGGAAGTGGACAGTTCAGATGCATGCTAAAGCTCTATTCACATAACGAGGGATGGACGCTGAGGGCGCAATGTAAAATAATACCTTTTTCAATACCGATAGAGTTGACAGAGAGAACGCCAATACGGGCCCCACGGACGGGGATTTCTCTGTGGACTTTGTGTATTGAAATAGCTATGATTTTACATTGCATCGTCCGCGCCCGTCCGCGCCCGCCCGTCGTAATGTGAATTGAGCTTTTTTCTGCTAATTACTTTTATTACAGTAGACACGGCGACACATCAAGCTACGCAAAACAAACATAAGGTGGCTGCGCTTATTTTACATTACTCTACCTACGCGCGGCCAGCTTTATTTGGTTTTGCTTGATGTGTCGCCGTATGTACGTACTCGTATATAGCAGTTTAGTAGTTTATATTAGAGAGGAGAGTGAAAGCGGGAAATAGGATTAATGGAGCGATGCACACATTCATGAAAAGTCATAATGTGTCCAAAAAGGCACGTTTGGCAGTTCACGAGGGTGTGCTCGCACCAACTTTGATGTTTGGCAGCGAATGTTGGGTATGGCAGAAGAGGAATGAATCAAGGATAAATGCTGTCGAAATGCGTTCTTTGCGCAGTATGTGTGGTTTGACTTTGAATGATAGAATAAGAAACAGTGTAATTAGAGAAAAGTTTGGACTGAAAGAGGATATAGTGACAAGGATTGAAAAGGGAATGTTGAGATGGTTTGGTCATGTGGAAAGGATGAGTGATAGTAGACTGACGTATGAAATATATAAAGCGAGATTGAATGGAACAGTCGAAAGGGGTCGCCCTAGACGTAAGTATGCAGACCAAATAGACAGCCTACTTAAGAAGGGTCAGATCAAATGTACCCGAAACCGACGAGCCTGTATGAAACGACTTATGACTGTGGAAGAAGCAAAAGAGGTATGTCAGGATCGTAGCCGATGGCGATCAATTGTCTCTGCCTACCCCAATGGGACACAGGCGTGAGTATATGTATGTATGTATGTAGTTTATATATTAGTTTTTTAATAGTGCGAAATTATATTGAGCAATCAGAATGAGCCACAATGAATCCCTTGCCGCTATTAGCAAATTTTTTTTGTCGCTCTTTTCGCTGCAGAAAGAGTCGGAGTTATTATACTGAAGATATTTTGCATTAGGTTCTTACGTTATATTTGGACTCGGCTCTCCTTTCCATCAGCTGTTTAAACAGCATAAGTAAACGCAGAGAGCTTATGCAAATACGAATAAATTATGAGTTAATAAGCGCAAAACTCGTGTGCGTTAAAACTGACGACCACGGATGTCAATAACCGTTATAAACCTGTGCACTGACCGTAACTACCAGTGGGTAATGGACTATCTGTCCTGTAGACTTCTTATACGAAATAAATTTATCTTTCAATAAAAAAACAAGCCTTCTAGCTTCAAAATCATAGATTCCATTAAAATCTATAATTTTGAAGCGAGTAGCATGCATATCACAATTTAGTCGAACGGCCCATACATGGACGCATGTTGTAATTTAATGTTATATGTTCATCGACGTAGAATACTGTGGACCTCGGGTCTAGTACAAAATCCTCAAAAAAAGTGTCCGAGACTAAACTACACAAACCTAAGTACGTGTAGTAATATAAATCTAAAATTCTTTTCCATCCCACTCCCATCGGAGCACGGCGCGCTCCGCGCGATCATACGAAGACTGTCGCGTAATTGGTTCTCTTTTTAAGTTTTGGTGCTCTTTTGGTTCGGACACTTTTGAGCACGGGCCCTACGTCCAGTAGTTGGTAAGTCAATGTATATTTAATATAGAAAATTACGTTCAATTTAGCAGACATCAAAACAATACTTTATTCTCATGCTACAAGGTCGGTTGTCCAGAACCGGTCATAACTTTACTCACAGTTGGTGGAATTCAATTTACTCTCTTCATGCGACAGGAATTTACATTCGACTATTGAAGTCAAGATTCAAAACTGCCATCATTTCCCAGAGTGCAGTGAGCTGTTTCATTTCGATTCATATCACACTGGAGTTTTCAGTGAAGAGTTTTTCCATTGGGAAATATGAGAGATTTTTAATCTTATTCGATTCTTTCTCATCTCTATTCTTATCGTTATTTGTTTGAATTTTAAGCAGCTAATAGAGTGAATCTGCAGAGCTTTCGAACGCCCTAATTTATCTATCCGAATATTTTCATCTTTATTACAGCACTATAAAATCGTATGCCATTTCTTATGAGTTAAGTTAAGTTATAGCCTGTAGAATCCCACTGCAGGGCAAAAGCCTCCACTCACGAATAATGGTGAGAGGGAGTGTGTCATACTCCACCACGCGAGCCCAGAGCTTATTGGTGGAGGCAAGTTAGTGGTCAACTTGCTGTCAGAGAATTTTCAAGCCACCTTTATAGGCCTCTGACCTGGCTTAACGTATAGTTACAACGCCACCTGACGGAACTATCCGAGACCAACTGCTTAACGTGCCTTCCGAAGCACGGTAACGCTCGAGATGAAATACCATTAAACGGTCACCCATCCAAAGACTGACCGGACCTGACGTTGCTACACTACGCCAACGAACGCTTCTTTCTTATGAACAGAATGAAAATATCCGGCGATGATAAATTTGGGCGTTCATGCTCTCTGAAGATCCACCCAATAATGCTAATAGACTAACCGGCAGTAGCTACGATATCACTTCAGAAGTGTCGTTACATCCTTCAGAATCGTGCATACATAAGTCAACAAAAGTCAAAATTGTTTATTCAAAATAATATCACATAGATAACTTTTTGACGTCATGTTTTTGAATCTACTACCGCGTCGGAAGGTGTTCCGTTGTAGAGACGATGCGGCCAGAAACTCTACAACACACTTATTTTAAACAAACAAAATATACAAAGTACAATTACATAAGACCACATACACCCGTATTATTACATAGACCCGTATTATAGTTTTCAGAGTGCTTCGACATAGGTGCGTGCATTCGTGTGGGTTTAATATTACTGTCATCGAGCCAAAGTTAAAGTTAACAACATTATTTATTCGATTTAGGAAGCCCACGTATTAAATGTCAAATCTTTTAGGGTTCTGTCGTCAAATAAGGAACCCTTATACATACGTCCATTCTGTCTGTCTGTCTGTATTCGCCGCCTGAATAACTCGCTCATTTTTGCACCTATTGAATCGAAATTTAGCGTGGAGACAGATAACAGTAACCCAAAAACAGAAATGTAGTAGTTATGAAGAAACCCATTTTTTTCGATACAACAAAATTCCCCAAACGAAAGAGGCGTTGGAATTTTTGTTTTTAAATTGAGTAAGATGTCGTTGGTTAGATCTTGTCTAATGGAACAAAACTCCCATGGAAACTAAATCGATATAATGCTTCTGTCTCGAGCTAGATATCTGCGCCCAATGTCAAAAATAGGGCGAACCGGCGGCTAGAAACTCTACCACATAACAGGACTACTTCAACTATTACAATATAAATTCTTTAGCTAAGGTTAACTTATTCAGTTATACATACAGCCTATTTAATTAAACAATTAATACTATACTGTATTTAAGCAGTAATTTACCCAGACAAAGGCACCGAAAACCTTTCTGGTAATTTGTGATCACATGGACAAAGTGTCGGTAGGTACTTAATAATTTGCTTGACCCATCGTCTTTACAAGACAAAGTTTTATCGTTGATGTTAGTAGTAGCAGTGTATTAGGCCAATTCATCGGTGGACCTTTTAAGAAGTAGTCCTTTTGGGAAGTGGTCCTATTGGGAAGTTGTCCTTATGGGAAGTGATCCTTATGGGAAGTGATCCTTATGGGAAGTGGTCGTTTTGTGAATTGTCATTTTGGGATGTGGTCCTTTTGGGAAGTGGTCCTTATGGGAATGTGGTCATTTTGGGGAAGTGGTCTTCATTGGATGTGGTCCGTATGAGCCGAAAAGTTCATATGACAATCATCAATAGATAATATCACACGATCAATGTAACTATCAATTGTTATCACTTCCTGAATTCATCTCGATACAATTTTATAAAAATCGGTCAAGTGCGAGTCGGGCTATTCGCGCACCGAGGGTTCCGTACCACCACCACGCAACATATTAACATAGAAAAAAGTTTTGTTTTCTCCGAGACCTTTTGCGCGAGACCGACTCACTCTTGGCCGGTTTTTATTATTTTTGTTGTTATACTGTATAGTTTTCACACCAAGTTTGACGCTTGTATGTATTGCCATTTTTACGATACAGCGAAAAGAAAAAGCGTTGATAAAAACTAGTTTCTTGTATGAGGACCCCCTTAATTTTTAACTTTTTGACATTTTTATTTTTGTTGGCAAATCCGACGTAATAAAGCATATTTCGTGAAAATGTCAACTGTCTAGCTATTACGGTTCAAAAGTTACATCCCTAATAGGTAGGACGGTCGGACGGACAACGTAGACTTAGTAATAGGGTCCCATTTTCACCCTTTGGGTACGGAATCCTAAAAATACTAAAACACGAGATAATAATATGAGACCACTTCACTTATTCACAATGTGTATAAATACTATAAATGTTTAGTAAAGTTTCGATAACCCTACCGAAGCATTTCACAGTATTTATCCACTTATTTTGTTTGATATGCAGTGAAGTTTTATACAAACGCAACGAATCATTAAAAATCTACACTTATCGACATATTATAAAATGTCGCACAATCAGCAATCAACTGCACAGTTGACTGACGTATCGATTTGTGCACTTTCTGTGTAAATTCTCGCGTAGCTATAAAATATGAAGAGAGCTTAAAACAACGGCTGGCCGTTGCTCCCTTGCGCAAACTCAACTCGAGGGCAGTTTAATTAGAGCGTACTTTTGGGTATAAATTCACGGTTTGCACAGCAGGGTACAGCGTAGACACTCAAGCACCTGGGACCTAGTAGCTTTGCAAATAGAACAAAGTAAACATAATGCATGGTTAGTGGCAAGATGCGAGATAGAAATAAGTTTTATTGTTCATGAATAAGAGTTCGTATTAGATTGGTAACTGAGAATTCGATTTACGTATACTCCATTCAAAATAGCAACAGAGATTTGCAACATTTCCTCTCACTTATTCTTAGAACAGGTTAAGTAACGTCCAAGATATGTCGGATAGTATATGTATCCAATAAATTAATTACATTTGGTAATCAGAATTAGCCAGAAAGCTAAATAGGAATCGGAAAATCTTGTCGTCCTTATTTGAAATGATGTATAGTACCTAACAAAGTGATGGCTTTAGCTAGGCTTGTTTTTGTTATGTTATGTGATACGTCGCACGAAGTTTCTAAGAACTGTAAGATTAATAATAAACAGGGTGTAAATTTAAAAGGGGTTGCTTCAGGCTATCAAACAGAATAACTTTCACAATGCAGGCTACATCGAAATGTCAAAAAACCGGCTAAGAGCCTGTCGGACCCACCCATGATAGGGTTCCGTAGTCATTGTAGAAGAAAAGAGGAGTAATGTCGATGCTCTTACCTATAAGAAAATTTTGAGGGGGTACGCCCTAATTTTGAGCTTGAGCGCAGATATCTCGACACAGAAGCATTTTATCGATTTAGTTTCTATGTGAGTTTTGTTCCATCTTACAAGACCTATCCAACGACACCTCAAAAAACGTTTTCTTCATAGCCATAACATTTCTGTTTTTGGGTTACTGTGATCTGTCTTCATGCCAAATTTGGATTCAATAGGTGCAAAAATGAGCGAGTTACTGAGGTGGGGCATACAGACAGACAGACCGACAGACAGACAGAATGACCGAAAGTATAAGGGTTCTTTGTTTGACTACGGAACCCTAAAAAAAAGACATTTGGGTCAAATAGGTATAGCCATTGACGTTTACGATTTCAACAGAACATCAAAAAATCTCATTTCGTTTTCATTTCATAGTTGTTGTAGCAAAGATTTTATTACCCTCGAAAGGAAATACGCTTAATTTCATGTATGCTTGTTTGCCTGTTTATATAAAGCTAACAAAAACAACCATGCTTTGTTTCCCAAGTACATAGATATTTCTTATATAAAACTCAGAACCTGAATTATTATTTTTTAATCTAAAGCTCTGAGCTTTGCCGGCTCCTGCGTAAACAAGAATGAGCATTCGCTTTTTTTATTTTTCTGTTCGAGTTTAACTAAAGTCTATAGAAACAATTTTAATGTTTTCTTTAATTGAATAAAGAACATAATGACGATTAGAGGGGGAGTAGAACGTACCTACTTAACCACTAGGCAACGTAACCACTAGACTAGATATCAGACCATTAAATAAGGGGTGGTTCAGACCATCAAACTGAACGTTTTTCACTAGGGAGACGACATCGACGAAATCTGCTGTCCCATACATTTATGACGAATAGGTACTGCAGTTCTATGAAATGGCCGAAAAAAAATTCTCAATGTGAAAGTATCTCTCCATAGTGAAAGATTTTTTTTTTAATTTATTATTATTACATAGGTTACAGTGAACACTTATAACAATGAATCCCGCAAAACCAATTGCTCGGTTTGTCTGTGGGAGCTACAATCACACTCAACCTATTTTAACTTCTTATTTTGACTATTTAGGTACATCGAACGTTGCAATACAATAATTGTACCTGTCATTATACATTAGTAGTTCAGTTTGATGGTATTAACCACCCCTTTAAATATTAATAGGGTGTTTTGTTACACCCTGCATTAGTCACCCTTATTATAAGAAAGAAAGAAAGAAAAGTACCTGATTTATTTGGATCTCTGATACACATACAATTTTATCATACCACAGACACATTGGGAGATGGAAGGGACTGTAGGTCCCTTGAAGTCCCTTCGGAGATGCATTGAATAAATTATGATGAAATAACAATAGAAAGATAAAAACATAGTTACTACTCTAAGGACCTATTTCTCCACTTCAGATAAGATTTTAATACCTAATGAATCTTACGCTAGATCGTTTGACGTAACTTGTATACAAAAATATGTAAACGATTTGTCAGATAAACTATTACGAACTTAACCAGAAGTGGTGAAACAAGCCCCTTAATCTTGGTATAAGCAGGCCTGTCTCACTCCACAGCTCAGGTAGGTACGTTTGACGGCCGATCACCACCGAGGGGTGAGTGGTGGTGGTGGTCTCTCATTGACATAAGGCGCATTTTAGTTTTCGTTCAGAAGCGCGAGAAAGTTCGATATTTGAAAAATCGGGTTGAGTGAACTAACTGTTACATGCATGCATAAGCATATGCTCACGACTATATTCCCCGAGGGGGTAGTCAGAGATAGTCTGAAACCACAGAACACCCACGTTTCACCAGTAGTACCGAAACTCTGTCCAGTGTGACGGGGGGTGAGCCCGTCGCTATCTGTTACGGTATTAACTCTTAAATAATATGTGGTATAAGTAATTTTTTGTGACAGTTTGTAATTCCAAATAAATAACAACAAAAAAAGTATCTGTTTTATAAGCCTTTTAACGTAGACATGAACATAAATTCTATCATCCTTTATACACTATAAATAAATATCTAAAGCTCAGGATTTCCGTGTTTACCTATCCGTTAGATACCCACGTGAAGCTCAAAGTGTATAAAGTTATAAGTACACTTGAGCACAGCTATACAGACCTTCTAGATGCGATTTACCTAGTTCAAACCATCAAGAAGATCCCACTTGACTCTAGCATTTTGGTAATGGATCCTTAAATCTAAAAATGGCTTTCCCACACCCACAATATTTTTAAAAGACCTATACAACGATACTCCACACCATGCGATAAAAGAGAAAAAAATATTTCATCCCCACTTTTCGTGTAGGGGGTAGTCTACAAAATTATATTTCTCAAGATTTTATTTTACCACTTTGTCGGTGTGATTAACCCATGTCAAATTACAATAAATATTAAGCTTTAAAGTGAAAATTGTTGTTAGAGTCAAGTGTCGTCGTCGTCTCCCCCCTGCCAACTAAACGGTCGTTTCTGTAGTGTATTATAACGAAGTTAAAAGGAAAACTATTACCGCTAAATAGGCTATACAACTTCACGAGTAATAGTCGACCATCTTGTAAAATGTACTTTTTAGACTTTATTAGCCGTTAAACCGTAGTATAAAACAAAAAGCCCCTTTCTAAGTCCGTATATTGTGACGGGCAACTACGAAACCCTACCCTACGCGTGGGCCGACACGCACTTGGCCGGTTTTTTTTATTATTCTACAAGCGTCTAATTATCTTGCCATGTTAGTATGCTGAGGACAAATCTTTTTCACATTCCATA
This sequence comes from Agonopterix alstromeriana, assembly GCA_963924505.1. Classification (NCBI taxonomy): domain Eukaryota; kingdom Metazoa; phylum Arthropoda; class Insecta; order Lepidoptera; family Depressariidae; genus Agonopterix; species Agonopterix alstromeriana. The sequence continues at coordinate 12,383,121 of OZ004662.1, read as the reverse complement.
CTTTCGTCCATACGTTATGAAATCTCCTATACAACATGAATAAGCGCAAAACCTCATACACCCCAACTGATTCATAACAAAATAATTAGATTGAAACAAGTTTTGAGGCAAAAATGATTTGTTATCATTTCAGCAATTAATGAAAGCGATAACGTGCTAATGGATACATTTTAAAAATCTTGTTTTGGTTGTAAGTAGGGTGAGTGTGCCCGTGCGGTGGTTTGAGATCGAGTTCAGTAAATTTTAAATTTAAAAAACAAATTATTTTATATTTTGCAAAAAAAATATAAATGTTGAAACCATGATAATTCGATTCTGCTCTCGATTCTAAACAAACAACTTTCTAGTTTTGCGTTAATTCATTAACACGTTGTATATCTGAAGCGGGATAACCACGCTCTTTAGAAATAGTTTCCAGTCAAATGAATGTCGGTGAGTGTGTGCGTTTAATTTAGAGTGCAACTGAGGCCCGTGAGCTTTCGTCTGAGGCGCTGTAACAAGAATCGCTAATTAGTTTTGTACCTACTTTGAAGAGCCCTAGAAACTGTTTCAGGCTATCCATGGAATTTTACTGAACATTGTTCCGAGTTATCACGAGTATTCTGTACGGTAAAGTACGGCCATCTCTGCCGAAGAAAAAAATAATACAGGAAAAACCGACCAAGTGCGTGTAGGGCCACGCGCAGGGTAGGGTTCCGTAGTTGCCCGTCACAATATACGGACTTAGAAGGGGGCTTTTCGTTTTATACTACGGTTTAACGGCTAATAAAGTCTAAAAAGTACATTTTACAAGTTGGTCGACTATTACTCGTTAACTTGTAAAGCCTACTTAGCGGTGATAGTTTTCCTTTTAACTTCGCTAAAAAATTGACACTTCAAAGCTTAATATTTCGCTAACGGATCCCTAAATCGAAAAATGGTTTTCCCATACCCACAATATTTTTAAAAGACCTATCCAACAATATCCCACAACATGGGATAGACGAGAAAAAAAAAATTTCTTTCCCACTTTTCGTGCAGGGGAGGTACACTAAAAAAATAATGATTATGTTTTACCACTTTGTCGGCGTGATAAATATGTAAACCCATGTCAAATTACAGCTTTCTAGTACTAAGCGTCTCTGAGCTAAGCCGTGGACAGACAGATAGACGGACAGACGGACGGATATGGCGAAACTATAAGGGACTGGAAAAATTTTGGGTGGACTCTACAGATCCTCATTTCTAATGCCACGATAAAGGTAAAAAACAAAGTTATATTGATGTACAAGTTTTGCCTCCAAACGGTCATTATTTAGCTTACTTTACCTGAAGGTACTATAACAACTGATGGAAAGTCCGAGTTTCAGAGTGGAGACCTTGAATTGGCACGGCTTAGTGCCCTACGACCAGTGGCGGAGAGCGACTGGATGAGGAAGGACAACGAGTTTTGTGGTGCACCTTGAGAGAGGCCTATGGTCATTAATGCACGATGATAGGCTGATGATGATGATTTCAAATAAGGTAGTGGACCATACTACACCATGTGGACTCAGTGCCTATCGCGGGCAATTTGCTATCTGGGAATTTTTTAACCCCTATGTGGTCTGTAACTTGTTTAACTAATTTTAACATTTTTGTTTTGGTTTATCACAATAGGGTCACGAGGGGGTTCGTATTGAAAAACCACTATAGCGGTCACCCATCCAAAGATTTATTCCGTTCGACGTTGCTTAACTTCAAAGATTGTAACCATTTTACTAGGTAGGTACACACGGCGAAACATCAAGCTAGACAAAACCAAAATAAGCTGGCCGCGCGTAGGTCGAGTAACGCATAACGACGCGCAGCCAGCTTATGTTGGTTTTGTATATCTTGATGTGTACACTATGAACTCTCCATAAACTGTTTTATACAGTACTACCAGGTTTATAAGTTCCCCCGATGTACCTGCGCAGTTGACAAATTTTAATAGCGCGCGTAATTATATTGACCAATCAGGATTTGCCACCATTAATCCCTTGCCACGGTTGGTTAATTGTTTTCGCGCCCTTTTCGCTGCTCTCCGACTTTGCACCATTTGATTACTCAACGACTTCGGGTTTTCTCGGGGGGCTGCGTAAATGAAAATTGACGAGGTACATATTTTCCTGGTCGTAAATCTACCTCTACTTATTTGAAATCGAAGACTTTATTTTTATATACATACGAGTTTACCCGCAACTTCGTCTGCAACAAATTATACCAGAATTAATTAAAATCATAAAAGTTTCATCAAAATCGGTTCAGCAGTTTTTGCGTGATGCTCGAAAAAACAGACAGACAAAAAATTCAAAAATTGGTGATTTGGAATCAGGGAAACCTAAAAACTACATTCGTAATCTTTTTTTTTTAAATCTTTTAGATTTCATTGACTTTAATTGGAGAGTATAGAACATTTAACCAGACTTTCTTTTGTATGGAGCGCGCTCCGAATAATATCCTCACACATTACAGACACACTTATGTTAACAGTTTTATAATGGTTAGGATTTGAAGAATCTGGGGACACGTGCGGCAGTTCCCACGCCATGACGAGCCAAACAATCGGCAGACTGCCGTACCTTCTCTCGATGTATTTTACAACTTCTTATCTCCAGTCTGACAAAATAAAACGGCTTCATTTAGACAAACTAAAACACACAAAAGGCACAAAGAGAAATAAGACCTTCCCCACACAATATTAAATGTAAACTTTGCCGCTGTCACACGACGCAGTTAACCTCTTGAATGGATACAATGTTTTCTCCTAAAACATCTTAACTCGACTCTGTAGCTAATAACGGGAAGGGACCGGGGTAACTTTTGTTATCCTTCTGAGCAATTTGAACTTTAATCCTAAGCAATAGGCGCAGTCGTATATTCAATATATCTTTGTTTACATACACCTCAGTTAGTACAGCTAGCAGTCCTGCTTAATCCATTAAATTTTATGACAACACTCGGCAATGTTGAAGATTATAAGTACTTGAATTTATTCGAGCTCTGAATCGCTTCAACTTTTGTAGGCAATATAGATCAAGTTAGATTGTTCCATGTATAGAAAGTACATATGTCAATATTTTTTTACATAAATTACAAAAAGTCACTACCATAACCTCTTTCGGGGCAGTCGGAAGCTTTCCCAATCCGCCGCATAGCCCCAGCAACCTCACTGATCCCCGATACCCAATCCTCTGCTTAGCCCCGGCAACGTCCTATGCCGAGGTCCGTTCCCCTCTGGGTGCCCCTAGGTCGGTTGCATAAGTTCTTTCATTTGGCTGGGTAGACCCTTCGTAGTCCCTCCAATAGTCCGCAGTAAAAAGCAGTAACTGCTCCTTGAGCGACGCTGTATTAGTAACATGAAAAAAAAAATCTGAACGCTAAATCGTGACTAGTAATATTAAAAATTTGAAAGTGGGATTTTACCAAGATACCTAGAGACCTTGTTTGTTCCACTTTCACGTCTCAACCATCTAATCAGTTATCATGAAATTTTGTAGATACGTAGCCACAATGTCCATCCAATCCATCCATCGGAAGTCCGAAAAGGTAACTATTTCATCAACAGGGAGTCATTCCGAAGTTTACAGCGACATGAGTCTCAAAATATAAACAAAGAACAAACTTCTGAACTGACTTAACAAATCAAACAATTATAGCTATAATATGTAGGAAAAATTCAAAAAACCAGCGGCCGTAGTATGGCAGTGTGATATAGCACTATCGCGCCTTAGCTCTCTTTCTATTTACGCGCGAACGAACGAGATAAAAGGCGTGATATAGCCTTATCACGCGCAACATGCTACGGCTTCTGGAATGTACTCTCTCGTATATTTGGTAAAATCACAAAACGTACTATCAGAAACAACAGATTTTCAATAGCGTTTTCTTCTTTAAGATTAGGTGTTTGTATCCGCGTATATGGAGTTACGCAAGTATACCAAGACTTTAAGATGTATAGAATTACAATATAAACAGAAGTTCTGTTAGAGGACGTTCATCGGAGTGTAACTACACGGTGTATGCATACAGTATGTCCGGACCAAGATTCGGTTTTAGCCCATTTCGGTCGAAATTCGGTCGAACGATGTTTCAATTTCCGCCATTGGCCCCAATCAAGGAGTTCAAACTGAAACGGAACTTTGGTTCTATTTATTTGTAAAACTTACGACACATACTTACAAGTTATAAACCGATCGACCTTTCTGTTAGAATGTTTCGTTCAAAACCAATCGGTACAACAACATGATGAATTGATGTTGATGTTGGCTCCATAGTGTCAGTTTGATGGTCTGTAACACTTCTTTAAATTTTTCACCTTTATGTAACAACCTAAATACAACACATCTACTCGACCTGAATGTACAGGATGGATTCCTTTTTTTTCGGTTGATCGTCACCTGAAAATATTGTGCATCATGTAAGAACTTAGACCATATAACTATGGACGAGTTACACGTGTAATTCTAATAACAAACTTTTCTGCCACTTTTTGCGGGGGACGAGGTAGCATGAAATCCAAAGGGATTTTATTCCATTACTTTAGATTCTAATTTTGATTGTTAAACTATAGTCTCGTGTGAACCCCAAAAGATTACTTTAGGCTCGAAATGATAGGCTGTCTCGTTTAGTAATAAGGTTTAACATTTAAAACATCTAGTTAGATGAAATAAGGCCCATAATGATCATGGTCAAAGTCAAAAGTCAATATAATTTATTCAATATAGGAGCTTGCAGCACACTTATCAAACGTCAAATCTTTTATAAAGCTACCACTGCGTCGGAACGTGTTGTCGCTGTAGAGAAGATGCGGCCAGAAACTCTACAACATAACACGACTTAATAACTATTGCAATATAAATTCTTAAGCTAAAGTTATGTATACAATAATACATAGTCTATTTAATAAAATAAAATAAAAATAGATGGTAAAATTGTGCACATGATTTATTGATCTTGTAACGTGGCATAGGGGAAATGCTAAGGCGAGGCTGGTACCTAGTTGTAAGAATGACCTTAGAACATAGGTATTGAAGTATAATTGATTGATTGTAGAGACCTACATAATAACTACGTCAACTTAAAGGTGGCATTCACCGCCACAAGTTTATTACGTGGAAGTAAAATTTTGTTTCAGTTAGACTCTACACAGTCTCTCCACTACTCTAGGAAAGAAACTTGAAGGTGATGCATCGCAGCAATGTTGTTATAGACTGCAACTTGCGAGATGAGTGGTCTTTTAAAATGATCGAAAGTGCACACCCATTGCTAGGAACATAGCTTAAATAATTATTCTATCACTGAAACTTGTTCATGGTCTTAACAAAATTGTAAAACTGTTATTATTACAATGGGGAACTTGCACAAAAATTATAATGAAAAATTATCAAAATAATTCAATAATAATAGATGTGAATAGAACATTACTGAAAGATTTATTCTAAAGTTTTTATTTTTACGAAATATTTCAATTATAAGTTACGTGGATTGGAACGTAATTTCACGCGATTAGCAACTTAGAAGAGTACGGCAACATATTATAACGGATGATTTGTGATGAGCTTCACGCGTCATGAAAAGGAGTGACGTCTCGTCATGGCAGTGAGCGTTTTGGCGCGGAATTTGAAAAGTCAACTTTTGATTTGCAATAAATACGAATGATTTGTGCATATTTAACCATTTTTGTTTTTGGTATTTTTATGTTAGCCTTAAATCTTTATGATTCACTAAAAATATAAAACTGTGCAAGTTTTTCATTGTAAAAGTAGAATAGAATAGATTAAATTATGGCTCCATCTTGGTATGGTGTCGATGATTTTGCCAATCTCTAGTTTAATTTATAAATAGCAAATGTGGTGGACGTTGTACGGTAATAGATATTTGTTTGGGTGATCTCAAGGATTCACTGGAGAATATAATACATATAAAATGACTAGCGGAGCTACGTGGCCACCTAACCTGAACGTCCATTCGACAATCCTCTAGCCCCGTAACATAGCTTTCCTACACGCCATCTCCAACGCAAGTATCTATAAAATATTATATTTCAATAAAATCTGAAAAATCTTTGAACCTTCCTACATCTGCCTGCTCGTATTTGAAAGGTTTAGGTAGTTGTAGCAATGTTATTGAACAGCAAGAAAGCTTAAAAGATAATGTGATCGTGAGTTTGTATATTTAATTTTGATTTCATCACTCAACAAAATAATACAATGTCAATTTACAATACAGTGTACTTCCATACCTATAAATATTGTTACATATAAATTAACTGTTTGTGGTGTAACAATAAATCTGTTTCATACATGCAAAATGAAAGTTCAGATTAATGTTAAGTTCTGGTATAAAACTGAAAAGCTTTCACTATGAAGCCAACATCGAGAAAAAATATCTGCTGATTCGTACAAAACTCGACATAAATGTACAGTACATTTTATATCTTTTCTCGAAGTTTGCTTCATACCGAAAGTTGTTCATTGTTATGTTGCAAACCACATACATACATATGCTCACGACTATACTCCCCGAGGGGGAGGTCAGAGATTTTTGAAACCACTGAACATCCACGTTTCACTAGTACCGAATCTCTGTCCAGTGTGACGGGGAGTGAGCCCGTCGTCGTCGTTGTCGTCGTCTTCGTCGTCGTCGTCGTCGTCGTCGTGGTGCAAACCACCCCTTTAAAAATTACTCGGGTGTTTTGTTGCAACCTGTAGGTATAGTATTTCCTCTCATTATTTCTATTTGATTATCTCTATTTATAGATTGCAGTTGACTCGACATACTCGTACGTCCGAACAAACCTGAATAACTGGTGCAGTTGATCAAATAACCTTCGGATCTCGAATGCTGTTTCGCTTCAAAAGATAAACGTTTTAACCTGAAACGAATCAAAAGCGATGTCAGCTTTACTGTTATTGGGTTTCAAAGACTCCATGTTATTTTCCATTTAAATTGATGTATTACTTTGACTATTAGTTGTGTTGCAGTTGATTAATAGGTATTTAAATACTTAGTTATATTTTGTCTATGAAATCTTTATTATAGTCAGATAGAGGATTTGAAAACTATTTTTAAATTTATTGTGTTTTTTGTCAAACGCTCGCTGCGGTACAGGCTATTGTGACTTTAAATCGATCAATAAATCAAATATAGGTACACGAGTATTGAGTGAGCTCCGAGAGTGGTCAGAGCAAATGAAGAAGAATGAGGGTAGATAGATTTGACTGCTCTTAAAAACCTACATGCGGTTCTCCATGGGTTCTACAGTCGTGATCATGGCAGTTGTAACACTGCAGAAATATCGGGAACTCCAAAAACAATTAAAAAAACGCTGTAAGAACTAAGAACACGTTAAAATGATCAACTTTAGCTCAGATATACTTAAGCTTAATTAACAACCGCGTACCTCTCAAAAACTAAGAACCCGTTAAAATTATTAAATTCAGCTGCACTCAATATCTCTCAAAATCTCTAGCCACCGACCCAAAAATAAATGCGACCACTCACACTTTTTGTTTGTAACAAAATAAAATTTTACGAACCGTAACATAAAACATTGAAAACATTTTCGTCAATTTCTATAGCGTACGTACGAAACATTTTGCTTTGATCGGAACATAAATTCAATTTAAGAGATCAAGGCAAGAGTTGCTCAAAGCGGTCAACTACTGAACCGTGGTAAAAAGAAGTGAAACGGGTTGCCTCACGACACAGGATAAAGAGGTTATGGGACCTGGGATGCAGCCAGGAGGAACGATTAGATTAAATTGTCGTGTATTTTAGCCGACTTAAAAAAGGAGCAGGTTCTGAATTGGTCAGAATTTTTTTATGTATGTTACGAGATAACTTCATAATTTCTTGGCCGATTTGAATTATTCTTATTCTGTACTGAAGGAATTAACCCCAAGTTGGTCCGAATCAACAAAGTCAAAGTCAAAGTCAATATAATTTATTCAATATAGGAGCTTGCAGCACACTTATCAAACGTCAAATCTTTTTTAAAGCTACCACCGCGTCGGAACATGTTGTCGCTGTAGAGAAGATGCGGCCAGAAACTCTACAACATAACACGACTTAATAACTATTACAATATAAATTCTTAAGCTAAAGTTATGTATACAATAATACATAGACTATTTAATAAAATAATGATACTATATAGTAAAGTAAATAAACTATAAGCTAGTGACCTCAGACCTAAGCATTTTGATCATTTAAATAATCATCCAGTTTTAAATATGCTTTTTGCAACATAACCCTGATCCCTGAATCGAAACATGGTTTTCCCACGCAAATCATATTTTTGAACGACCTATCCAACGACACCCCTCACTCTGGGACAATATGTATACCCATGCCAAATTACAGCTTTCTAGTACTAAGACTCTCTGAGCTAAGCCGTGGTCAGACAGACGGACGGCCATGGCGAAACTTAAGGGTTCCTTGTTGACTACGGAACCCTAAAAATTGCCTTAGTATAGTCATAATTCGTTATTGATATTGTAAACGATATAAACTTAAACAATAGCCCTACAAGAGCCCTACAGATTGACAGCGACTCCAATAAAAATATCTTGGACACTGTCACACAAAGTATCTAGTATCCACATTCAAAATGACAGAATCTAGCATAGACTTGTATTATGATGACTAGACAACGATATACCTACACACAAACACCCATGACTCGGGTACAAATATGCATATTCATCATACAAATATTTTCCCGCGACCCTCGGCACAGCAGGCAGGTTCACTACCGACTGAGCTATCTGGCCGTCTTTCGGCCAATAATACGCAAGAGATTTTGATTTTATTATTATTTTGTATTTTTAGTTTTGAAGGGGGTTTAAATTTGTTTTTATCTTCTAGCTCAGAGCACAAGCACCCCAAATAGCAACCTGTAATTAGGGAAACGTATAGGAACGTCAGGCCAAACGTTTCAGACGAACTCTTTTAATTATTCTCTACTCGCCGCGCCGATCTGAAGCGAAAACTTTCACGAGTTCCATTAATGAATACTGATGGGTAGCTTAATTAAAAACCTATTCAATTAACGGACGATTAACTTTAAGTGTTAACTGATTTGACTTGTAAACTTTATTTAAATGTCGGTTTATTTATAGTAAGTACATACATTTTAAACCCTAATTAATTTTCCTAAATAATGTTGATTGAATTTTGAGTATGAATCTAGCTAGCTACTCCAAAGTAGTTTTTCTTTACTTTAAGCTAAACCCCTTTATTAACCCCAAGGTATATACAACGTGTTAACGAATAAGCGCAAAACCTCATACACCAGAACTGATTTATAACAAAATAATTAGATTAGGTTGTAGGTCCCCCCTCCCCCCTTTTTTTTTTTGACGAAGCTTGTTGCAGATATACGGGATGTGTTTATTGACGAAACGTGTTGTGGATCAGAGTGGTGTATTTCCTTTGACGAAGCCTGTTGTGGATGTGAGTGATGTATTACCATTGACAAAGCCTGTTGCGGATGTGAGTATTGTATTACCTTTGACGAAGCCTGTTGTGGATACGCATATTGTATTTTTATTCTATAATTTTTGAATTTAATAAATGTCATCATTAGATTCAAACAATAATTTAATTAATTTGATAGTTTTTAAAGTTATTCGCATTTGAAGTTTGAGGCAAAAACGATTTGTTATCATTTCAGCAATGAATCAAAGCGCTAACGTGCTCATGGATAAATTTTAAGAATCTTGTTTTGGTAGTTAGTAGGGTGAGAGTGCCCGTGCGGTGGGTTGAGAAATTTTTAAATTGTGTAAATAAATTATTTAATATTTTGAAAAAAATTACTTATGTTCAAACCATGATAATTCGATTCTGCTCTCGATTCTAAACAAACTACTTTCTAGTTTTGCGTTGATTCATTAACACGTTGTATATAGTGACATACTACAGAATAAATACTAGAGTACTGTACACCATACTCTTTCTTATACTGAGTTAAAAGTGGAGAAATTCCATCATAGAGGCCTACGTCTTATCGCCGTTCGCCGAAATAATGTAATTATGCAGGTATGAATATACCACATCTTCCTCTATTTTGTTTCATTTACAAAGAACTAAGAAGCGACCGCTACGCCGCGCTCTAGGTTGCTACGTTCGTAGCTTACGTAGACAGTAGCTACGCCATGGGATCATTGATTTATGTTGCTACGAGTTCTTGCTGTGTTTCTGCAAAATGTACATTAATTAAAACATAAGCCTTTTAGACTTTAGAGTTAATTACTTACTTATATTAGTAGCTTTGTACCTACTATATCTAGCTTTACATAGTTATCATTTCTAAGAATTTAATTATTCTAGACGGTCTAGCATGATGCACGCGATAACGTTATTAGTGCAGTAGAATTAGCACGAAAAAAAGCATGATTTCACATAAATTGTGCCACTAATGATAATTTCCCCATCAACAGAGTTATGTATGGATATGATTACCTTAAATTTGCAACCGATTTGGAATTACGGAAAATGGTGAAAATTGGGAAAAACCTTAATTATTTAATAACTCCAAAACAAAAATTGTGGTACTAGTTGCGATTATACCATTTATTTAGAGAACCAGTACCTACCTTCTCAGGAAATTTTGAGCGGTTGCGACATACGGAACCTACCTAAACTTGTAAAACAGATTTTTCGTCTTTAACTCCTAGGCATAATTTGTGGTACTAGTTGCGAACTCTTTGACAAATTGTATTAGCCTTCGACATTTAGTTTTAAGTTCGCAACCAGTTGCGACCTACGGAACCCTAAAAAAATACTTTTTTCGAAATTCTACTTCGGGCAAAATTTGCGTAGTCTGTATTATTGCTTCTATCATATTTATAAGTCGAATTCTATCTACCTTGTAATCGCAACTTAAGAAAACATTACGGAACATTGTCTATTTCATAAATAAAAACCGCGGGTTTTGCGAGGGGAATGCGTGCGGCGCGCGGGGGCGGGTCGCAGCTTATGCATGTACGCGGGTGTTGTGAGACGCACGGGATGTCGCGGGGGTTCACGGCTCGTTACTACTATTACCTATTCTATGACTTTACTAGACTTACCTTATACTACACATGGACGGATTAAAACCGTTAGTGTACACAGCCAGCACACATCGTTCGTACGTATAGTCAGTTACAGAAAACGCGTACATAGTTAAATTATACAACGTGTTAATGAATTAACGCAAAACGAAAGTAGTTTGTTTAGAATCGAGAGCAGAATCGAATTATCATGTTTTCAATTTTATCAAAATATTAAATAATTTGTTTGTAAAATTTAAAATTTACTGAACTCGATCTCAACCGACCGCTCGGGCACTCTCACCCAGAGGTGGGCGCCGACCTGAAATTTGCCGGCGGCGGCGCGGCGGCTCTACGCCGTGGCCACAATATTTTTTTGTTGAAAATTCACACTATAGGTGTTAAATTTTTATCTAGAAGCTCCAGGAGCCAGAAATATAACGAGAACAAAAAGAAAAAAACGTGCTCATGTTATTACAACTACAAACGCGATCTCTCAGCATTCAAAAAAACCAATCTGGCTGTAAGAAAAATAACGGGGTTCGTATTAGCAGGAATCGCTAGACTAATCCCGGTATGTGTAGAAACCCCGCTCTACTGTTTAAACCGGTAATAAGCGCTGGCTTGGCTTGGCTCTCGGCGCTGGCAGCTAGCTCGGCAACCCGCGCCGCCGGCACTTAACTCGGCAACCGGGGCGCTGCCAGCATTTAGCTTGGCAAGCAGCGCCGGCACTGATATGGAAATCCAGCGTCGGCAACCAAATGAGCGACTAGCGCTGTCAGCTGAGAGTGGCCCTTATAAAGTAGTTTAGGCCTGTAAGCAGCCAACTTGGCTGTCGGCGCTAGCAGTAATCTCGGCAACCGGCGACACCTGCACCTGACTCGGCAACCAGGGTGCTGCCGGCAGCTAGCTTGGTAAGCAGCACCGGCACTGATATGGATACCCAGCGTAGGCAAGCAAATGAGTGACTGGCGCCGTCAGCGAAGAGTAGCCCTTGTAAGGTAGTTTAGGCCTGTAACTACCTATAAAGCGCCGGGAGCGAACTTGGCTGTTGGCGCCGGCAGGTATCTCGGCAACCGGCGCCGCCGGCACCTAACTTGGCAACCGGGGCGCTGCCGCCAGCTAGCTTGGCAAGCTAGCTATATGGATAACCAGCGCCGCAAACTGTTTTCAAATGGATAAAAATTGGACTTAGGGGTTTTGAACCTTTTTTTGGCTGGCATCCTATGCAGTTTATCATTTCCTACAACGTTTGTATGACACACTTTTCAAAAAAGCTAGCTTTTCAAAGATATTATAACTTATAGGATTTTTCTGTATTAAACGTTAATTATTTATTACATTTTAGAAAAACTGATTCATTTGGGACGCCTCTCTCTTAAAGTAGTTTATAGACGGACTTTTCCAGAATCTATCACAATAAGAACTAAATCCCAACTCGTCCCGGTTCTCATGATATGGGGCGATGAAGCATACAATAATTAATGTGTCACAATTTCGCATGTGGTGGTAATTATCTTATGAAATACTGTAAAATAGTGAGAATCAACACTCACGGACCTACCTGTTTACCCAAAGCGTCCCAAATAAACCCATTTTTCTGAAATGTAATAAGTAGTTTACGTTTCATACAAAAAAATCATTTAAGTTCTAATATCTTTGAAACTGTAGCTTTTTTGAGAGAAGTGTGTCATACAAACGTTGCAGAAAATGATAAACTGTATAGGATGGTAGCCAAAAAAGGTTCAAAATTCCTAAGTCCAGTTTTTCTCATAACCGGTGTGCGCCGGCAACGAAATGAGCGACTGGCGACGTCAGCGGAGAGTAGCCCATGTAAAGTACTGGAGCCCGATTCCGCTAAGTTAAAACATCGAAGTCCTATTCTTATCCAATTTCAGTTCTAATCACATTGCAATCCAATTACTATTCAACTGTGCTGAATTTCGCATCGCGCTAAACTCTATGTAACTGACAGGCTTTAATGTCTGAGCGATCTGTCAAAACGGCTATAACGGCTGCCATGAGCTGAGATGATGAGATGTACCGGCGTTAGCGCAATACCAAATGTGTCAAAAGTTATGGTTCATACGTAGTCCAGTCACGGTTCAATCACCTAATATTTCGTGCGATTGCAGCCCAGTTTAGGCATGTAACTGTTATATGATTTAAATTGGAGATAATTATTAAAACACCATTGACATGTTTGAAGTCCAGTTCCAGAAGACCTTTATTCATTTTAAAAACATAAAACCTCATTTAACATTGTGTTATTTAATAAAACCAGTTTAATAATACGAACAAGATGTATTTAGTTTCTACGTCGCTAACAGAGAGAGATGGCGGTTGACAGTCCTTCTTGTGTTGCCATAGATTAATAATATTTTATAGTATACCACATCTCCCCTATTTACTTGGATACATATTATATATTTTAAAATAAACACTAACATAAAATTACAAGAAATACAAAATTCTAATTTCCAGCATACAAACATCTTACATACTTTATTAGCAAACGGGGATCATTAATCCTATGTTACATAGTCCTTCAGGTATGAGGGCAATTTGGTATCTCTGTTGGACTTTCTTACAATAGGGTGAGGATCAGGTTATATATTAGGTTGTACATCAGGTTCGGTTACACCTGAATTTTTAACAAACCATGTATTCCTTATTTTTGACACCCCATTATCATCTTCAATTTTAATTGACCTGTTATCTTTAACTTCCTTAACTGTGCCAGGTTGCCAAGACCTACTATGCTCGTCTTGTTTAAAAAATATTTGTTGACCTTCTACAAACTGATCTCTAGGTACAGATCCTACATCATAAAATTGTTTATGAGTTTCAGCATTCTTTATTAGAGTTTGTTTAAAATCTTGAACGATAGCAGGTCATTTTTATCTATGGACATTGTAATTGACTCTTTAATTTTAAAAACATAAAACCTCATTTAACATTGTGTTATTTAATAAAACCAGTTTAATAATACGAACAAGATGTATTTAGTTTCTACGTCGCTAACAGAGAGAGATGGCGGTTGACAATCCTCCTTGTGTTGCCATAGATTAATAATATTTTATAGTATACCACAAACATTATGACAGTAACTAGCACCGACAGCCAACCTGGCTGCCAGCAGCAAGCTTGGCAACCAGCGCCGGCAGCTAGCTTGGCAACCAGCGCCGGCACTGATATGGATAACCAGCGCCGGCAACCAAATGAGCGACTGGCGCCGTCAGCGGAGAGCCCATGTAAAGTACAGTTTAGCCCGACAACTAGCGCCGGCAGTCGGTACGCCAGTAGCAACCTCGGCAACCGGCGCCGCCGTACCATAACTCGGCGGCGGCGGCGGCACGGGTAACCCAGCACGGCGCCCACCTCTACCCTCACCCGACTTACTACCAAAATAAGATTCTTAAAATGTATCTATGAGCACGCTTTCATTCATTGTTGAAATGATAATAAATCGTTTTTGCCTCAAAACTTAAAATGCGAATAACTTAAAATTTTAATTATCAAAATAATGAAATAATTGCTTCACTCTAATTATTTTGTTATTAATCAGTTAGGGTGTATGAGGTTTTGCGCTTATTCATTAACACGTTGTAAATGTACGCACGTACATAATGTATATACACACATACATACATAATTACAAACGCGTACGTATACATAATTAATTAATAACATTATGTTTATACGTACATAATGTATACAGGGTGTCCCAAAATTCAACGTCAAGCCGAATACAGAAGACAGGTGAGTTTATAACTGTTCAGGAAAAAATACAACAAAAAATCAACGTTTAATAGTTTTCGAGATTTTGAAAACATTTTAACATTTGAAAATTTCGCCACCCCGCGCTCCACTTTTAGATGTAGTTACTACAAATTTGTAAATTTTTTCATGAAAATACTTGTTACTCATTTGACAACATTTCATTTTAAGAAAGGTATCAAAATAAGGAAACCGTTTGGAGATTAAGTGATTCAAAGCTTATATCAAAATTATCAGATTTTTCTATCCATTATTTCTCGAGTTATTTGAAAAATACTGAAAAATATAATAGAGGTTGAATGAGATTTTATTCCTTTGCCTGCTGGGCTTTTCTATTGTATTTGACAGTTTTTATTTTTAATGTTATTGCGGCCAAGGTATCTTAGCCATAAATCCTACGTTTTTCATAAAATTCAAAAGTAAATTAAAAATAGAAATATCGGTCAAAAATAAAATCGGTAAAATACGTATCTCTTATTTTTTAACCTATTTTATATTTTTTATGAAAAACAAGTGGTTCAAAAAAATTAATATTGTCAATTCTGAATAAACTTTACAGTTGACCCAATTCAAAAATAAAGAATTAGTTCCATACTTTTTTACAGAAAACACCGTTTTCCATCAGACCTCTGCGGTACATTTTGTTTTCTATGTCAACTTTGAGTTTACACCCTGTATCAAAATGTATCGTCCTAACCTGGCAAGTTATTTTAAAAGTTGGCCAATTGCGTCGAGCGCTCGAAACGAGCAATTTTTGTTAGAAATCGAACGAAAATCAGTAGAAATCGAGCGAGGCGAACGATTCAATAAACACATTACCCTCCTTTGCGTCACGCAGTCGGGTAAAAATAAAGCTTCTGCCTCCCGCACGTCTCACAACACCCGCGTACACGCATAAGCTGCGACCCGCCCCCGCGCGCCGCACGCATTCCCCTCGCATCACCCGCGGTTTTTATTTAAGAAATAGACAATGTTCCGTAATGTTTTCTTTAGTTGCGATTACAAGGTAGATAGAATTCGACTTATAAATATAATAGAAGCAATAATACAGACTACGCAAATTTTGCCCGAAGTAGAATTTCGAAAAAAGTATTTTTTTAGGGTTCCGTAGGTCGCAACCGGTTGCGAACTTAAAACTAAATGTCGAAGGCTAATACGAGTTGTCAAAGAGTTCGCAACTAGTACCACAAATTATGCCTAGGAGTTAAATACGAAAAATCTATTTTACAAGTTTAGGTAGGTTCCGTATGTCGCAACCGCTCCAAATTTCCTGAGAAGGGAGGTACTGGTTCTCTAAATAAATGGTATAATCGCAACTAATACCAAAATTTTTGTTTTGGAGTTATTAAATAATTAAGGTTTTTCCCAATTTTCACCATTATCCGTAATTCCAAATCGGTTGCAAATTTAAGGTAATCATATCCATACATAACTCTGTTGATGGGGAAATTATCATTAGTACCACAATTTATGCAAATTGATAATTTAATTCTACTGCACTATATCCCGCGCCTGTTCTCTTGTTCTGTTACGTGCTAGTGAAAGAGAGATAGTCGCGTTTATCTTATGTCGCACTGCCATGCCAAACTCACAGATGGCGGCTAAGATTTGAACATTGCATTTGTAAAACTGAGTCATGCATTGAACTAGGCACACCACACCACACATATTATTATCATCATCAGCCTATTATAGTGCAGTAGAATTAGCACGAAATAAAGCATCATTTCACATTAATTGTGGTACTAATGATAATTTCCCCATCAACAGAGTTATGTATGGATATGATTACCTTAAATTTGCAACCGATTTGGAATTACGGAAAATGGTGAAAATTGGGAAAAACCTTAATTATTTAATAACTCCAAAACAAAAATTGTGGTACTAGTTGCGA
This sequence comes from Agonopterix alstromeriana, assembly GCA_963924505.1. NCBI lineage: Eukaryota > Metazoa > Arthropoda > Insecta > Lepidoptera > Depressariidae > Agonopterix > Agonopterix alstromeriana. Next base: position 12,366,408 of record OZ004662.1, on the reverse strand, counting down.
TTATACCATTTATTTAGAGAACCAGTACCTACCTTCTCAGGAAATTTGGAGCGATTGCGACATACGGAACCTACCTAAACTTGTAAAACAGATTTTTCGTTTTTAACTCCTAGGCAAAATTTGGGGTACTAGTTGCGAACTCTTTGACAACTTGTATTAGCCTTCGACATTTAGTTTTAAGTTCGCAACCGGTTGCGACCTACGGAACCCTAAAAAAATACTTTTTTCGAATTTCTACTTCGGGCAAAATTCGCGTAGTCTGGATTATTGCTTCTATCATATTTATAAGTCGAATTCTATCTACCTTGTAATCGCAACTTAAGAAAACATTACGGAACATTGTCTATTTCATAAATAAAAAGCGCGGGTGATGCGAGGGGAATGCGTTGCGGCGCGCGAGGGCGGGTCGCAGCTTGTGCGTGTACGCGGGTGTTGTGAGACGCGCGGGATGTCGCGGGGGTTCACGGCTCGTTACTACTACTCGTTATTACCTATTCTGTGACTTTACTAGACTTACCTTATACTACACATGGACGGATTAAAACCGTTATTGTACACAGCCAGCACACATCGTTCGTACGTATAGTCAGTTACAGAAAACGTATACATAGTCACATTATACAACGTGTTAATGAATTAACGCAGAACGAAAGTAGTTTGTTTAGAATCGAGAGCAGAATCGAAATATCATGTTTTTAACTTTTAAATTTTATCAAAATATTAAATAATATGTTTGTAAAATTTAAAATTTACTGAACTCGATCTCAACCCACCGCTCAAGATCTTCAGAGCAAGCTATGCCTGCGGTCACATACCGGAACAGTGGAGTAAGGTTATATTCATACCTAAGGCTGGAAAAAAAGACTTCTCATTGCCGAAGTCATTTAGACCAATAAGCCTCTCCTCTTTTCTTTTGAAAACAATGGAAAAGGTACTGGACAGACACATCAGAGATGGGGTCCTAATTAGCAGACCCATCCACCCCAACCAACATGCCCACCGCAGAGGTAAATCTACGGAATCTGCTCTGCTCGACCTGACCGACAGAATAGAAAGGGCACTGGAGGACAAACAAATTGCACTGTGTGCATTCCTAGATATTGAGGAAGCTTTTGACAATACACCGATCAGAACACTGGTCAGGGGACTCGAACTGAAACAGGTAGACCCGATCACGATCAGATGGGTTAAGTCAATGCTCTCAAACCGAAGAGTAAAACTTACTCTTCATTCTACCACGGTGGAAGTGGCCACGACAAGGGGCTGTCCGCAAGGTGGGGTGTTATCGCCCCTATTATGGACCCTTGCTGTGGACCAGCTGTTGCATAAGATGGCTGACCTCAGAATTGACACTCAAGGCTACGCTGATGACTTAGTGATCACAGTAAGGGGCAATAGCCAATACATGATATCAACCATTATACAAAGAGCTTCTCAATACCATAAGTGCATGGTGTAGAGAAAACGAATTATCGGTTAATCCTGGTAAAACTGTTATAGTGCCGTTTACGAACAAGTGAAAGCTTGACAGGCTTGTGCAGCCTACACTGAATGGCAATCAAATACAATTTTCCACGGAAGTTAAATATCTGGGCGTAACCTTTGACCAGAAGCTTACCTGGAACCCTCACTTAGAAAATGTACTGCAGAAGGCCAAAATTGCCTTGGGCACATGCAGTCGTATGGCAGGGCTGAACTGGGGACTAAGACCCAGAACAACCTTGTGGCTGTACACCGCCATTGTGAGGCCGGTAGTAACATACGCCTCTGTGGTATGGTGGAGGAAGACCAAACAGCGGACTGCAATCACCCAGCTAAGCAGTCTACAAAGAACCGCCTGCTTAATAGCAACCAGAGCCATGTCCACCTCGCCTGGGGACGCGCTAAATGCACTGTTGGGGCTGCCGCCCTTGCATTTACACGTGCAAAGAGTGGCAATGGCCAGTATGCACAGAATCGCCTCTCAGACCACAGCGAACTGGCTTTCCGAAGGATTGAGATCTTTTAAAGACTCAGTCATGGCAATTCCTATTCTAGGCATGATAACAGATGTTATGCAGCCTAAGAACGTATGCATATAACGCTTTACTGTGGAGCTACCATCCAGAACTGACTGGCTAAGTGACAATGTGCACTGGAAAGCCGGCAGTCTTATATGGTTCACTGATGGCTCCAAGTCTAGAAATGACGTAGGCTGTGGAGTATATGGAGAGCGTCCGAGGTTTATGAAAAGAACAAATCTCGGAAAGTACGCCTCAATATTCCAGGCAGAGGTATATGCCATCCTAGAATGTGCGGAGGCAAATCTGCAAAAGCGCTACGTCAACCATACTATCTACATAAACTCCGATAGTCAAGCAGCTCTATTAGCGCTGGCTTCCGACACAATAAGTTCGAAGCTAGTGGAAAACTGCTTGACTCTCCTCAATACCTTGGGTGCATTGAACAAGGTAATTTTAAGATGGGTTCCTGGGCACTCGGGCATCGTAGGCAATGAAAGGGCCGAAGAGCTAGCGAGAGATGGTGCTGGTGGCACGCAGTATGGACCAGAGCCGTTCTGTGGGGTCCCTAAAAGCCTATTCAATTTAACGCTTAGGAACTTATGTCTTAAAAAATCGACTGATCACTGGATGGATACGCCAGGACTAAACCATTCCAAGGCACTAATTGCGGCATACGACTGCAAAATGGCAAAGGAGAGAATCGCGCTCAGCACGACAAACTTGCGCATTATAGTGAGGGCGCTGACGGGACACTGTAGGCTGAACAAACACCTTACAATCCTAGGCATCAGGGACACGAAACTCTGCAGATTATATCTGGAGGAGGACGAACCCCCCATTCACATCCTTTGTGAATGTGGCCCACTAATGCACAAACGATATGCACACTTGGGTAAACACTTTGTTCATCCGAGTGAAGTAAAATCTTTCACTGCTAAAGAAATCCTACAATTCCTAAAGGAAGTGGGTATTAGCAGTAAACTGTAACTATTGTGGCGATCACAAAAGATCTAAATAAGGTCGAAGTGATACTAGTCTGCAGAAGACTCAAATAGCCGCTTTACAACAATAAAAAAAAAAAAAAAAAAAACCCACCGCTCGGGCACTCTCACCCAGAGGTGGGCGCCGACCTGAAATTTGCCGGCGGCGGCGCGGCGGCTCTACGCCGTGGCGACAATTTTTTTTTTTGTTGAAAATTCACACTATAGGTGTTAAATGTTTATCTAGAAGCTCCAGGAGCCAGAAATATAACGAGAACAAAAAGAAAAAAACGTGCTCATGTTATTACAACTACAAACGCGATCTCTCAGCATTCAAAAAAACCAATCTGACTGTAAAAAAAAATAACGGGGTTCGTATTAGCAGGAATCGCTAGACTAATCCCGGTATGTGTAGAAACCCCGCTCTACAGTTTAAACCGGTAATAAGCGCTGGCTTGGCTTGGCTGTCAGCGCTGGCAGCCAGCTTGGCAACCCGCGCCGCCGGCACTTAACTCGGCAACCGGGGCGCTGCCAGCATTTAGCTTGGCAAGCAGCGCCGGCACTGATATGGAAAACCAGCGTCGGCAACCAAATGAGCGACTAGCGCTGTCAGCGGAGAGTGGCCCTTATAAAGTAGTTTAGGCCTGTAAGCAGCCAACTTGGCTGTCGGCGCTAGCAGTAATCTCGGCAACCAGCGACACCTGCACCTAACTCGGCAACCAGGGTGCTGCCGGCAGCTAGCTTGGCAAGCAGCACCGGCACTGATATGGATAACCAGCGTCGGCAAGAAAATGAGTGACTCGCGCCGTCAGCGAAGGAGTAGCCCTTGTAAAGTAGTTTAGGCCTGTAACGAACTTGGCTGTTGGCGCCGGCAGGTATCTCGGCAACCGGCGCCGCCGGCACCTAACTTGGCAATCGGGGCGCTGCCGCCAGCTAGCTTGGCAAGCTAGCTATATGGATAACCAGCGCCGCACACTGTTTTCAAATGGATAAAAAGTGGACTTAGGGATTTTGAACCTTTTTTTGGCTGGCATCCTATGCAATTTATCATTTCCTACAACGTTTGTATGACACACTTTTCAAAAAAGCTACAGTTTCAAAGATATTATAACTTATAGGATTTTTTTGTATTAAACGTGAACTATTTATTACATTTCAGAAAAACTGATTCATTTGGGACGCCTCTCTCTTAAAGTAGTTTATAGACGGACTTTTCCAGAATCTATCACAATAAGAACTAAATCCCAACTCGTCCCGGTTCTCGTGATATGGGGCGAAGAAACATACAACAATTAAAGTTTCACAATTTCAATTTTAAATGATAAGTTTTCGCATGTGGAGTAGCCCATGTAAAGTACTGGAGCCCGATTGCGCTAAGTTAAAACATCGAAGTTCTATTCTTATCCAATTTCAGTTCTAATCACATTGCAATCCAATTACTATTCAACTGTGCTGAATTTCGCATCGTGCTAAACTCTATGTAACTGACAGCCTTTAACGTCTGAGCGATCTGTCAAAACGGCTATAACGGCTGCCATGAGCTGAGATGATGAGATGTACCGCGATTAGCGCAATACCAAATGTGTCAAAAGTTATGGTTCGTACGTTGTCCAGTCACGGTTCAATCACCGAATATTTCCTGCGATTGCAGCCCAGTTTAGGCATGTAACTGTTATATGATTTAAATTGGAGATAATTATTAAAACACCATTGACATGTTTGAAGTCCAGTTCCAGAAGACCTTTATTCATTTTAAAAACATAAAACCTCATTTAACATTATGACAGTAACTAGCACCGACACCCAACCTGGCTGCCGGCAGCAATTTTGGCAACCAGCGCCGGCAGCTAGCTTGGCAACCAGCGCCGGCAACCAAATGAGCGACTGGCGCCGTCAGCGGAGAGCCCATGTAAAGTACAGTTTAGCCCGGCAACTAACGCCGGCAGTACCTTAACTCGGCGGAGGCGGCGGCGGCGGCACGGGTAACCCGGCGCGGCGCCCACCTCTACCCTCACCCGACTTACTACCAAAACAAGATTCTTAAAATGTATCTATGAGCACGCTTTCATTCATTGCTGAAATGATAATAAATCGTTTTTGCCTCAAAACTTAAAATGCGAATAACTTTAAATGTTAAGTATCAAAATAATGAAATTATTGCTTCATTCTAATTATTTTGTTATTAATCAGACGGGGTGTATGAGGTTTTGCGCTTATTCATTAACACGTTGAAAAAGTGCGCACGTACAAAATGTATATACACACATACATACATAATAACATACGCGTACGTATACATAATTAATTAATTACATTGTGTTTATACGTACATAATGTATACATGGTGTCCCAAAATTCAACGTCAAGCCGAATACAGAAGATAGGTGAGTTTATAACTGTTCAGGGAAAAATACAATAAAAAAATCAAAGTTTAATAATTTTCGAGATTTTGAATAATTTTTTACATTTGAAAATTTCGCCACCCCGCGCTCAACTTTTAGATGTAGTTACTACAAATTTGTAAATTTTTTCATGAAAATACTTGTTACGCATTTGACAACATTTCATTTTAAGAAAGGTATCAAAATAAGGAAACCGTTTGGAGATTAAGTGATTCAAAGCTTGTATCAAAATTATCAGATTTTTCTATCCATTATTTTACTTAATTATTTTAGAGGTTGAATGAGATTTTATTCCTTTACCTGCTGGGCTTTTCTATTATATTTGACAGTTTTTATTTTTAATGTTATTGCGGCCAAGGTATCTTAGGCATAATTCCTACGTTTTTCATAAAATTCAAAAGTAAATTAAAAATAGAAATATCGGTCAAAAATAAAATCAGAAAAATACGTATCTCTTATTTTTTAACCTATTTTATATTTTTTATTAAAATTAAGTGGTTAAAAAAATTTATATTGTCAATTCTGAATAAACTTTACAGTCGACAATTCAAAAATAAAGAATTAGTTCCATACTTTTTACAGAAAACACCGTTTTCCATCAGACCTCTGCGGTGCATTTTGTTTTCTATGTCAACTTTGAGTTTACACCCTGTATCAAAATGTATCGTCCTAACCTGGCAAGTTATTTTAAAAGTTGGCCAATTGCGTCGAGCGCTCGAATCGAGAAATTTTTGTTAGAAATCGAACGAAAATCAGTAGAAACACCCGCGTCCACGCACAAGCTGCAACCCGCCCCCGCGCGCCGCAACGCATTCCCCTCGCATCACCCGCGGTTTTTATTTATGAAATAGACAATGTTCCGTAATGTTTTCTTAAGTTGCGATTATAAGGTAGATAGAATTCGACTTATAAATATGATAGAAGCAATAATCCAGACTACGCGAATTTTGCCCGAAGTAGAATTTCGAAAAAAGTATTTTTTTAGGGTTCCGTAGGTCGCAACCGGTTGCGAACTTAAAACTAAATGTCGAAGGCTAATACAAGTTGTCAAAGAGTTCGCAACTAGTACCACAAATTATGCCTAGGAGTTAAAGACGAAAAATCTGTTTTACAAGTTTAGGTAGGTTCCGTATGTCGCAACCGCTCCAAATTTCCTGAGAAGGTAGGTACTGGTTCTCTAAATAAATGGTATAATCGCAACTAGTACCACAATTTTTGTTTTGGAGTTATTAAATAATTAAGGTTTTTCCCAATTTTCACCATTTTCCGTAATTCCAAATCGGTTGCAAATTTAAAGTAATCATATCCATACATAACTCTGTTGATGGGGAAATTATCATTAGTACCACAATTTATGCAAATTGATAATTTAATTCTACTGCACTATTATGCGTACCACTGCAGACCACAGGCCTACCCTCAGGGAGGTTGTATGGGTATGTAGTACTAGATACGCTTATACTGTGTTATGGGCGTTAGATACACACACACACCACACACCACAACACTCATTATTAAATTCTTCAATCTATTTCTACATTTATTTATTGCATCAACTAGTGTCATAAATTATTGACTAATCGTATTTATATAAATAAATAAGCAACGCATTTGATAATAACAAATAAGAAAATCTTTAGTAATTTTCCAAAACAAAACATTTATAAACAGTTCGCCCAAAACGTCAATCTAAATGCATTTATAGTTTACGTCATTAGGTTTAGCGTCAATTCCAAAAACGTGTAAATTCACTTCGGCCCCGCTGTCAATACCAATTTGGAAGCATTGTTTAGACTGAAACATTTCACGTGCGAGCAAATAAAATCCAGTTGGCAGATCGTTACTCTACCAACTCTGTTTTCCGTTAGTGGAAAACAATTTCCACAATAACAGTAATTCTAATAGATATCCCCATTGGGTCGATTTATAAAAATGTTGTAGTACAATAGTTTGTACGATAGATCACGGTAAGCCTTTGGAGGCGTGCGGACGGACAGTGGAACATTTTGGATATATTTATAGCCTTTAACTGCTATAAAAATGTTGGGAACACACATTAGCAAGACTAACAGTACGCACGCGAGCGGAATGCCACGATGACGACGGAGGCCTTCTATTTGTTTGTGTTAACTTGCTAACTTTTGTTTCGTTTGTTCAACTGAACTAAGGAAAGTACCATTCCTTATTGGGCATTATTAGGCATCGATGTCGGAACAATAGATGGCGCCGAGTGCCTGTCATTCGTTGGACGCCGCTGTCACGCCACGCCACTGCTATCGCCCTTTGATGTGAAGAAGGTATACGAAGAGTTAATTATACAGGAACATTAATTATACATGTAAAGAAAAGTATCATTAACCTTTAAACAACATGCTCTACGGAGTATTGTACTTTAGTATGGAACAGTTGCTCCCATAGTAAAAGTGGTTCAGTTTGATGGATAGAATATGTGGTTAAATGGTTAATGATACTCTTCCTTCCACCCTGTATGTATTATTTTATGTTTGATTTTGATGTTGTTTTTTTTTCTTTTTTGAAGAAGAGAAGAGAAGTTTTTATGGAAAGTTGATCAGTATCATGGGTACAATTGCCCCTTAAAGTAAATCAGTTGTTTACCCCAACACCCTTTATTATAATGCGCCAAAAGAAGTATAACTTCAAAAAGAGATGGCAAGGCCAAAATGCTCTTTTTTGTCTGTTCTAAACAAGTTCTAAAGCTTTAGCCTTATCCACTGTTTTATTTTCCATAGTTACCACTAAAATGGGTCAATGCGTCTACTAAAGACAGGTTGACTTCTAATTCATAGCTATAAAACGTTATATCCTCTGACTAATCTTCTTTGTAACGCAACAACTGTCAAAAACTCAGTCGTATAACTCCATTAATAAACAAAAAGTTAAACTGCAGTCGTAAAAACAACATGGAAAGTACGTTCTGCATGCTCCCAAATAAAAGTTTTCATTTCGTTTTATTTGAGTAGAGACGTTAGTATGCCTCGACTGAAATTATTCTTACTTTGTAACTATAAATCCTTTAAAATGTTGTGTAAGTTTGTTCAGTCTGTTTGATTATGGGCAGTACCACTGAGGTATAATGTATAGAGCGTACATCGCGATTCATGACGTGGTCCCATTCTACTGCGGCGATATAGTACTCGTACTCTTGCATTTAGTCACTCTCCCACTGCGGTCGCGTGTTTGATTGAAAATAATTTAATCTGCATAAAAAATGCCGTGGTGCGCACTGAGATACTGCACGAACCATTCAAGATATGTAAAGGAATAACTTTTCATAGGTAAGCAAGACGAATTAATCATCAAAAAGCATTATCAATATTATTTAAACGATATTTTATTTCCACCATTGAAAAATATATTAAGCAAATGCAAACACGGACAAACCTATACACGAAAAAGAGAAGACATGAGATATTGTCACTTAAAGATTATAGTGAAGGACAAACATATACGCAACAAAAAAGAGAAGACAATCAAACTGGACAACTTTCACTATGGGACCCACATCGAAATCGCGAAAAAAAAATGGGATGTCCCATACATTTAGCTCGAGTAGACTTGTAGTTTAGTATGGAACATCAGTTTTTTTTTTCGCGATTTAGATGTTGGGCCCATAGTGATCACCTTAAATTTTTATTTGTATTTTTATAACACCTTGTACAGCTTTCTGGCCAAGTCCGATTTGCAAATCGTCGTTGATCCTATGTGACACTTTTTTTCGAAATTCACTTTTTTATGTTAATGCATAATTTATGATGTCCTCCATAGAATGCAAAAACTCCCAAGTCAAAATAACAAAAATTTCACGGCTATTCTACAGTTAGAAAAATACTCTTATGTGCGTAGTCATGAAAAGGTGGCAATTTAAAATATCAGTTTCCCAACACTTTTACATTTTGCACATAGGAGATCTTAAAGTCGTAACGACGAAATATAACTTACTCGTATTTATCACAAAGATATACTAAGTATCCGACATATTATCCGAGACGTTACTAAAGGTGTTATAAGAATAAGAGAGAGGAAGTGTTTGAAATACCTGTTTCTGTAATTCAAAATAGCCTTAATGTGAATAACTTTATGTTACTGAAGCATACAAAATTGCGTGTTGTATTATCGTCAAGTATGATAACTCGAGACACGCACGGCAGTCAAATAAACCCAAAACTTTGGCTTAACTTTGAGAGAACCCTTGGCACGTCACTTTGCTATTCTCACCACCTTAACAATAGCCGCAATTTCCCTTTCACTGGATAAGAAAGAGAAATGAAAATAATGTTGCTAGGTACTTAGGGAAATTTGTTGGATGAAAGGTAAAATGAAAATGGGTCAGTTGGCTCGCATTATAATGAATCACAGTGTGTATTATAAACACTTATTCCAGGAGGAACATTGTAATAACAAAATAAAATAAAACGGGTCAAGTGCGAGTCGGGCTACTCGCACACCTATTTGGGCTACGTGCCGTACCACACCACCACACAACACAACAAATTATTCTCAATTTCTTCAATTTCAAAGAAATTCTCTATAGAACCATTTAGGTCCCAAGAAGCACAGATTACTAATAAGTGCTAAGAAGTTCTATTCGTGTTACTAGAGTACATAATACCTCTGGGCCTCTTTTAAGAGGTTTCCCTGACCGAACGACCTTGACCCTTTCAGAGCCGCCTCACCTCTATAAAACTACGTCATTTTAGTAGGTACCTATTTTTAATAGAAATTTAATACCTATTTTTGACTGGCTTGTCCTTCATTATGTCACTGTGGTGCCCTTCTAATCAAATTCAAAAGTCATAAGAATTTGCATTATCTAATTAACTCATTAAATATAGGTCTTTATAAAATTTATAGCATTTTTAGATCTTAATATTGTCTACACAATGGTGTGTGTCGCAAGTAAAAGTGACTTCAACTTATAAAGTAGATGCACATAATAGAGATTTTTTCCAATGAACACACGTTTCATATGTATTTTATAGAAAAATAAGAAATATACCTACGACCATTGCTATATTTTTCATTAATTTGTAAGTCTTTCAAATAACGAGACAAAAACCAGCAAAATATGCATTTACGTATGGGAAGCGTCTTAAGATTATGACTGTTTGTTTGTCTGCCTACTTGTGCAACAGAGAGTATTTTTCAAAACACCCTATATATTGCGTGGGCGTTTAAGGGGATATAATTCGGAGCGTGCTTCATACAAACGTACTATGGTGATATTTTCAATACCTTAATTACCGAAATGTGACTCTATACAAGCATAGAAATTTGTTTTTAGATTGATTCTGAAAAATTTCATTGCGTTTAATTGGTTAGTATTGAAAATATCACCATAGTACGTTTGTATGGAGCGCGCTCCGAATTATATCCTCTTAATATTGAAATCCCTTAATACAAACGTATGGATGTCATCCGTATTAAATGGTTACGGAGGTATTTTGATTTGATTAAATTGAGCAAAATATATTCAGCATTTAGTTAATATAATGGTGATAAATTTAATTAGTGCAGAATGTAGGTATTGTCATCATCAATTAGATACCTACATAATTTAAATGTATAGGTGGTATAAGCTCAGAGTACTTGATATACCTACTACGTGTTAATAAATAAGCGCAAAACCTCATATACCCCAACTGATTTTAACAATATAATTAGATTGAAACAATAATTTCATTATTTTGATAATTAAAATTTAAAGTTAATCGCATTTTAAGTTTTGATGCAAAAATGATTTATTATCATTTCAGCAATGAATGAAAGCGCTAACGTGATTATGGATACATTTTAAGAATCTTTTTTTGGTAGTAAGTAGGGTTAGTATTTGCGTGCGGTGGGTTGAGATCGAGTTCAGTAAATTTTAAATTTTACAAACAAATTATTTAATATTTTGAAAATAATTACCTTTGTTGAAACCATGATAATTCGATTCTGCTCTCGATTCATACAAACTATTTTCTAGTTTTGCGTTTATTCATTAACACGTTCTATAAGTACCTAAGCATTTTGTTCGGCACACAGCTTTTTATACTTATTGGAAATTATCTAAGTTTACCTATGTCCTCTTTTAACTTCCAAATTACGAAGTAGGTAGGTAGGTATGCGAAACACAGATCTTATCTCTCTCGTATCCAGGATGGCAGATGGATAACTAGAGTATTGAAAGATAATGTCATAAACTAGTAAAATAGAGACTTGATAAGATCTGAACCAACACTGATTGCTAATTTGCATTCGTTTCAATTATTTTTGTACGACTGCAACGACACATATGCAGGGTGTAAGGAAAAGTATCAGTAACCTTTAAACCTCATACTCTACCCATCAAACTGAACAAATTTACTATGGGAGCAATAGTTTCAGAACAGAAAAAAAAATACCAGCTGTCCCATACTAAACTGCAATACCGACTCGATAGATTTTTTGTTCTGACAGGTTTACTCCTTTTACTTTACTATATAGGTTTGTACCTTCTTATTTACTAAAGCTGTCAAGTGCACGCAAATGTTAGTTAATTCAAATTAAGTACCTCAGTTTAAAATAGAATTGGTTTGCAATATAAACCACAACCATCTAAACTAAGTTGCAGGAAACCAGGAATTACCAAATACAATTAGATCCTTTGTTTTGTTTTAGCTAAAAGGGTATCGGTAGCGGCTATTCCAAATTTCTCGTATACCTTACATCAATTTAGCATTTAATCCGGGCGGGGAACAATTCGGCGGGTTGTACGCCGATAATAGTTGTTTTAAGCCGATTAGTGAAATTAGTTCGTAGTTTGAGCTGACCCTTCACGTCTTTGGGCACAGACGTGTGTAGTTATGTGTAAATATTTATTTATACATGATGTATAAGATTACGTTGCAGTGAGATTATTTTACGTACCATATAAATAGTCAAAGGTACATACATGCAATGTTCACCACTAAATTATTAAAAGCATTAGTTACCAAAATCGAAGACGTGGGTAAGCGGATCAAACAATTTAAGTGGAGGTGGGCACGATACTTAAGCCTAGTCATTTTACGGTTTGAGCCGGGACTAATAATTAAGAATAGATTTTTTTTTCGATAAGTACTTATATCATTTTAGAGCAAATTTGAGCCTAGAAATATACCAACATAAAAAGAAACACGTCAGTAACAGTCCCAAATTTAAAATTTAGTATTTAAATCGTTCTTATAGTTATAGTACTCTGCGCTTGTTTAAAAAAAATTGACGATAAATTTTTTGTTCACATTTTATTTACTATGTTGCGTAATGATTTAAAAAAAATTGTTTTCAGATAGACTTTTTGTCATTAAAATAGTGCCGGTTACAGTTTAAAAGGTTCATAACTGCGCAGTAAAAGGGAGACCTATGCAGTGGATTGATTTGATTGATTAATTTATTAGGTATATGTACTTACCTCATAATGAAAACTAGTTTTAATAAATAGCAAGAAGGTACTTAGGTAGGTAACGTTTCTAGTCAAGATTTAGAAATGCTGTTTTTAAAAAACCGGCCAATTGCAAGTCGAGCCATGCGCAGGGTAGGGTTCCGTAGTAGTTGCCCATCACAATATAAGGACTTAGAAGGGGGCTTTTTGTTTTATACTACGGTTTAACGGCTAATAAAGTCTAAAACGTACATCTTACAAGTTGGTCGAATATTACACGTTAACTTGAAAAGCCTACTTAGCGGTGATAGTTATCCTTTTAAATTCGTTATATAAATTAATGCCGTGAATTTTTTCACGTATCCAGAAACAACCGATTAGCTGGCGAGGGGAGGGGGACACTTGACTCTAACAAAAATTTTCACTTTAAAGCTTAATATTTCGCAAACGGATCCTTAAATCAAATAGTTTCAAATGGTCCACACCCACAATATTTTTAAAAGACCTATCCAACGACACCCCACACCATCGGACAGACGAGAAAAAAAAATCATCCCTACTTTTCATGTAGGGGAGGTACCCTAAAAAATAAATTTTTCAAGATTTTATTCTACCACTTAGTCGGCGTGATACATATGTATACCCACGTCAAATTAAAGCTATCTAGTATTAAGCGTTTCTGAGCTAAGCCGCGGACAGACGGACAGACGGACAGACGGACATACATGGCAAAACTATAAGGGTTCCTTGTTGACTACGAAACCCTAAAAAAGAACACGATTAGTTAGGTAATCATTTAATATCAACATGCAAATGAAGAAATTGTTAAACATCGAGTTCGATAACTCATCCAAAGAGGAACGAATATTTGCTCAAAGTATGCCACATCATTTTCATAATAACTAAAAGAAAGGCATTAATATCCTACTATTAGAATATCATTTCCCGACGCTTTAATAGCCGAGCGGCAAAAGATCAAAAAGAAGTTGCTCCATTCCGTTGGTTTCAGTGACGGCGGCTTCGTTCACGACGTCTGCTAATTTGCATCCCTTTTCAGTTATTTCCATTCACACTTTCCTGATTTTCTTCGGAGCGATCCTTGTGAGTCTAATTTGAAACATGTTTGCCTGTTTATCTTTGAGTTATTCATTGCATGTGCGATGTATGAAGAGTTTTGACAGCTTTGTTTGTTGTTTACCTCGACGATGGTTGTTTGTGGCTTTTTCTTTTTATGGGGATTTGCGTGAATGGACCGCAAGCAATTGGAAGCGACAATTCGTTTTAGGGTTCAGTAGTCAACAAGGAACCCTTATAGTTTCGCTATGTCCGTCCGTCTGTCCGTCTGTTTGCGGCTTAGCTCAGAGACGCTTAGTACTAGAAAGCTGTAATTTGAAATGGGTATACATATTTATCACGCCGAGTGGTAAAATAAAATCTTGATAAATATTTTTTTTAGGGTATCCCTCCCCTGCACGAAAAGTAGGGGATGCAATGTTTTTTTCTCGTCTATCCTATGGTGTGGGGTAGGTATTTTAAAAATATTGTGGGTATTTAAAAACCATTTTTCGATTTGGGATCCGTTAGCGATCCTAGTCTAGGAAAAATAAGGTTTGAGATTGCATTAAAGACACTTTAGTAAATTGTGTTTGAAATAATATTACTGTTAGTTTATAACACTCTTGTCGAGATTTCGTGGTTATATAGGCTCAGGAACCTGAGAAATACCTTAAAATCGATATTAATGTACAAATGGCAAGCTTATTTCTAAAAATATTTCGACCAGCATACCAGCAATAGAGACAGTTAATTATCAAAAGGCAAATTTAATGTGTAAAAACAAACAGTAAATAATTTAGTTTTGAGGTTATAATTTTTGAAGACTTACAAAATATTAAATATCTACGCAAATTAACGATATTAACCGTGGATTATTATTGTTATAAGTAAAACGTATTGAATAAAGCCATGCTGTACAAAATCACCAGTTTTCCATTATTTTTTTTCATACCTAAATTTAATGTTTTGTAAATGTCTTAATTATTCAATAATACAACATAAAAAATCAGGGATTATTGAGAATTTATGTTTTTCAGGTATGTATCTACTATATTCCAAATTTTCACCAAAAGTGCAATTAATGCAACCTACTCCATACAAAAATCCGTAGATTTCCCCGACTATCCCCCCCGCCAGCTAAACGGTTGTTTCTGCATACGTGAAAAAATTCTCGGCAGTAGATAACGAAGTTAAAAGGAAAACTATCACCGCTAAGTAGGCTTTCCAAATTAACGAGTAATAGTCGACCAACTTGTAGCCGTTTAACCGAAGTATAAAACAAAAAACCCCCTTCTAATTCTAAGTCCGTTTATTGCGACGAACAACTACGGAACCCTACCCTGCACGTGGCCCGACACGGACTTGGCTGCTTTTTTAATCATGGTCTCAATGCATTCCACGCCTATGCGTGCGTGTGTATTATAGTTATTGTACGAGTATAGACTGGGTACCTAAGTAGGTACCTAAATTGTTAATTAGCTTTATTCGACTAGCACTCAGTTGCAGAAACGCTCATTAAAGTTATTCCTCCATTTAATCTCTTGCTAGCTTTTACTACGTCAATAAGACAAAAAATGACAGCAAGAGATTTAATGGAGGGTTAACTTTAATGAGCGGGTCTGCAACTGAGTGTTAATGAACAAAAAGAATAGAATAGATATTTACCAACTTTAGTTACTACAATCCTTTTTCGTTAAAATACTTTTACACACGAAGGCTAACCACCAAACCGTTCGGCAGCCCTGATATTAAAAATGCAATAGACGAAGAAAATACTAACCACTCTAGCCCATAAAGCTTACTTTTATTGAATCAAATGCTTACAAGATAAAATATTTACACTGACAGTGAAGAAAATACGGGAAGGAAGTTTTATTCAAATCAACTTCTGGCTGCTTATTCAAGATTCAGTGGCTAGGCGGAAACATTGAAACAGGCTAAAATGTATTTCGAGTAGCCACACGCAGCTGCCCACTTTGTGCCTCACTTTGTGCCCCACTTTGTGCCCCACGTTGTGAACTAGGCATGAGTAGAGTAGTAGAGTCAAAAATGACGTTAGAAATCTATCCATGTGATATTATTTTGAATAAAACATTTTGAGTTTTTTTTTAGTATAGTTAACGAATAAAATTTTAGGCTACAAAGAAGAGAGCTTGCGTACAAACAAAGTATTACAAGGCTGGAGTGGTGGCAGCGGCGGTTCGAATTCTGGCCCCTAAAAAGTTTCTAATAATTCATCAATCAATTATAATTACTTTATTTAATACGAAATGAAATACAGAAAGTACAAAAATAGGCGGTCTTACCGCATAAAAGCTATTTCTTTCAAAAAAACCTTAGGGTAGACGAAATGATAAATGATGATTGATATAATTTATGTAGGTAAGGTAGAATGAAAGAAAACATTCTCAGGAAAACTGCACATTGCAGAGAAAGAAAAGCAATCCGGGAAATAAAGCTCACCAGGGTGATAAGAGGCCATTTCCTGATGTAATCTTAAAGATAGGTAAACAAGAGGGTGGTAGGGTCCGCACTAGCTGGCTCAGTGCATGTTTGTACAAAACCGTAGTTTTTAGTCTTTTCCTTATTTTAACACTAAACATACCAATAGACAGACATGAATGGCATCGAGCTCAGGTAATTAGTAAAGATTCTTAAAAAATGAGATATGCATAAAAATAAGCGTATTCAGGGTCTAACTTAAAAATGCTGGCCCATACTATTGGGTTGAGTAAGTTTTCAGTTTACTATGGAACAGCTGATTTTTTTTCGCGATTTCGACATTGGTCCGATAGAGAAATTTGTTCAGTTTGATGGTCTGATCATCCCCTTAAAAAAGTGTCAGCATATTAAGAAGGACCTTATATAATTTTAATTAAGTTTTTACAGGGTATAAGGGATAGCTCTCCGCAAACTGAAACTGTGCGTTTCCTGAGGTAGGCTCCATAGTGAAAGTTGTTCAGTTTGATAGTCTGAGTTCACCGTTTCAGTTTGCGGAGGGCTGTCCCTTACACCCTGTATAAACCAACAACAAGGTTATACAGACATTGTTTTAAATTACGGTCTTTCAAAGTCACGATATTTTTCATGTTTCAAATTAAGGCTCTGAAGGCCCGGGTAACGAAGGGTTTGCAATTCCTTTAAAGTACCTAACCGTATAATTATAATTGTAGTCTTGTAAGGGCCACGTCAAGAGTAAGTGCATGAAACAGTTTTAAATGAGGTGGAAATGAGTTGTGTGTAAAGATTTTAGCAGGTGCATTTATGAACCGTTTAGCTCTGTGGGATAGTTATAGGAGTGAGCGCTTAATGTTTAAGACGTCTTGTGTGACCTACCTATACTTCATTCCAAATAAGGACGAAACGATTTTTCTATTCCTATTTAGCTTTCTGGCCACTTCTGATTACCAAATATAATTAATTTATTGGATACATATACTATATGACATATCTTGGACGGTACAAAAGCTGTTCTAAGAATAAGTGAGAGTAAGTGTTTCAAATCTCTGTTTCTGTAATGCAAACTAGCTTTAAAATTTCGTTGCTATTTTGAATGGAGTGTGGGTACTTATAAATGTTTCCCACATGTAATTGATAGGTACCTGTACCTATCTACTGTAGGGGTTTGTGTTAATTTACTTTCATTTATCGATAGTTAGTAAATTATTAATATGTATTTATGAATATATTAGGCAATTATACAGGGTCCTTCTTAATATGCTGACACTTATTTACTTTTTAAGAGGATGATCAGACCATCAAACTGAACAATTTTCTCTATGGGACCAACAACGAAATCGCGAAAAAAAATCAGCTGTCCCATACATTTGGCTCGAGTAGATGTGCATGTTCGTGGACCGTATATTAAGTTCTTACCTACCTAATTTATAGGTAATATACCTATAGGAATAATATTATTATGTATCTCCTTTCATCATTATTCATGGTCTGAAATTAATGGACTAAATATTTAAAAGCAGAATTGTCAAGAACTATCAAATGACACCACGTCGATGTCGATTTCGATGTTGGAATCAGGTACCTAACTAGTTACGCAAATAAAATCGTAATTACGAAATTGCGTTATTAATCCTCTAAAAGTGCACATTAGACTATGCCGAATAAAAAGCTTCCTGTATACAACGTGTTAATGAATAAGCGCAAAACCTCATACACCCCAACTGAATTATAACAAAATAATTAGATTGAAACAATAATTTCATTATTTTGATACTTAAAATTAAAAGCGGGCTCACCCCCCGTCAAACTGGACAGAGTTTCGGTACTATTGGTGAAATGTTCTGAGGTTTCAGAATATCTCTGACTACCCCGTCGGGGAATATAGTCGTGAGCATATGCATGCATGCATGCAAAATTAGAAGTTATTCGCATTTTAAGTTTTCAGGCAAAAATGATTTGTTATCATTTCAGAAATGAATGAAAGCGCTAACGTGTTCATAGATACATTTTAAGAATCTTGTTTTGGTAGTAAGTAGGGTGAGTGTGCCCATGCGGTGGGTTGAATCGAGTTCAGTAAATTTAAAATTTTACAAACAAATTATTTATTATATTGAATAAATTACCTATGTTGAAAACATGATAATTCGATTCTGCTCTCGATTCTAAACAAACTACTTTCTAGTTTTGCGTTAATCCATTAACACGGTGTATATAAATCGGTATCCTTTGTTTAATTTTATCGCTATATTTCAAAAATAGAGAGAGTAGATCAGGTAACGGATGCGGAAAAGCAATTAATCTAGGACAGTATATGTGTGCTTATGTCAGTGCTATTTAAATATTTTCTATACAGAAGTGTAGGTATGGAACGCAAAATTCGAATTACAAGTAGAGAGCCTTTTGCTTTAGTGTGTACCACAGAACATTATAAGAGGGGTTAGAAGTGCAAAGTAGGCGTGGAACGTGTCGCCACAGGTTATGTAATAGTTTGTATAATAACAAAAGGCACGCGGCGTGGTGCGAGCGAGAGGGCATGAGTAATCGTAGCAGCGTGAGCGGGAAGACAAGTGGCGACAGTCGTCTCCGAAGCAAAAGCGCTACTTTGCATTTCTAAAGTCCGGCCGCTGAACGATTGCGTTTGACAGTTACCATAAAATTGTAAAAAACTGAATGAAAACTATAAATGCCTATCATTATTTAGTAGCTTTTTGAACTTGAAAGGGCAGCTAGTGCCCTGTGTACTAGAGTGAGCACAGGTAAACAATATTTTCATTCAGTATTTTACAATTTTATGGTAACTGTCAAACGCAATCTTTCAGCGGCCGGACTTTAACCCCTTTTATAATGTTATGTGGTTTGTACCAAGTGTCTACCTAGATCACTCAACCAAAGGACTGAAGTACAAAGTAGATAGGTACATTTTGTGTTTAAGTCATTTATTATTCTTTCTAAAGCTTAGGTTCAGTTGGTAGGCAGGTAATTTGCTTAATAAGTCATGGATGGCATTGACGATAAAGTTATAACTTTAAGTTTTGGGGTGCTGCTAGCTATTTACAATTTAAAATCCCGTTGATCGTATTATAGTACCAATTTGTGTTTTTATACTTCTAAGCTATATTAACTCTGACTATTGTAAATAATATAAGCTTAAACACTGCATAAGAATGCACAACCATAAACCGTTTATGGTTATAAAGAAGAGTTAAACACAATGACCACAGCCGTCGACTACTTACATTGTATACTCAATCTCTACATGGGTAGGTAGGTAGCTAGAAATTTTTAATCAATTCAATTCAATTTTTATTGTAACTTTTTTATTGCCGTTTTGTTTTAGTAATAATAAAGATAATGGTTCCAATATTTTATTTAAAACAATATTTATGTACATGATTGTCGATGTATTTTTAGGGTTCCGTAGTAAACAATGTCCGTCTGTCCGTCTGTCCGCGGCTTAGCTCAGAGACGCTTCGTACTAGAAAGCTGTTATTTGACATGGGTATACATATTTATCACGCCGACAAAGTGGTAAAATTAGATCAGGAAAAATATTTTATTTAAGGCCTCCCCAAAGTGGGGATGTTTTTTTTTTCTCGTCTAGGTATCTTATTGTGTGGGGTATCGTTGGATAGGTCAAAAATATTGTAAGTGTGGAAAAACCATTTTTTTTTATTTAAGGATCCGTTAGCGAAATATTAAGCTTTAAAGTGAACATTTTTGTTAAAATCAAGTGTAGCTGGGTGAATGTCCCAAGCAGAAAAATTTCACGGCGTTGCTCAAAACGGTAGTGCAGAAGGCTGATATGTTGTTGTGTTATTTTTTTCTGGATAGGAAATGTAGTCCTCTACCTCGGGCAACATGTAAAATTAAGCTAAGAATCTTATTTATAACAGAAAAAAAATTTATAGGCCCGTTTTATCATCACGGAGGCTTGTCCGCAACATTTTTTTGATTATTAATTGTCTTCTAACTCGAAAAATATTTTTTATTTAGATGAACGTCTACCGTAACTTAATTGACATATAAATATAGTATCAAAAGCAGACATCATTGCTTAGCTAACTATCCTGTAAAAGTTTGAACACGTATAAATACATCTGTCCCGCAAGACAATATCATTTTGGTGGACATAAAGTTTTTTTTTGAATAGCTCTGTCCAGAATGCGTTTATGCGTCCCATTCCTCGCTTGCATCTTCGATTAGTCATGCTCAAGAGTTAGGCGTAGACGCACTAGTCGCATCATGCTTCAGCTTCACATAAAAGACATAAGAAAGTCATTTCGGTGGTATAAGGACAAAAAAATCCTCATTTCGGTTGCCGTTCTATTTCATCTATTGATTGTTCATTTTTTTTTAAATCTGTATATTGTATGTGCTTTATGTATACACTCACTTGAATAGTGTTAATATTATAATCAACATTGTACTTTTTCAGATAATTTAGAATTATCTTTCTTTTATCATTACGGTGTTCTCATTCCGGTGGATTCGGTGGACTTAAATGCCCTTTAAATCCCCACCGAAATTAAAAGTACCACAGAAATCATGACTAACATCATTTTTAGTACACCATTCAATTGACCCTAAGAGTGTATCTGCAAGGGTATCATATAAAATCTGAAATGGGTAGCATAACATTTTCATAGGTCTGAGTAGGTAACTATAATCAAAATAGAAGTGCCTCTTTTTACGGCGATCACTAAGAAACTCGTAATCTAGCTTAATTAAATAAAGTCAATAACAACACTAGAGTCAGCATCAAGTTTATTATCCATTAAGTATTTACGTACAATGAAATATCAAATTCAAAAGCTTCCCTAGCATATAGGAATATGGCACCGCAGTGGCACCGTTTGTTCCGCGAAACGAGTCCCACACCAAAAGTCTTAATGTTTGTTCGATAATGTTCAAAATGACTTGATTAGCGGGTCATCGTATGTTGAAGGGAATAAACACTCGGACAGTTAGTGCGGCCAAGTTTACGAATAGTTTAGTAATTCGAATTCGCACCCACAGACGGAGTTAGCACAACAGACTGACCCGGCGGGGCATTATAATATGCTCTCTGTGCCATGGCCGGCTCTGCGGATTCATTGTTTGGAATAAGAGAAATTCGCATTGCAGCACAGTCTACTGTGAGCCTGATAAGTATGCTAATGTTGTTCTCATACAGCAATCATTAATTTTATACTAAGCTAGAGTTTACCCGTGACTTCGTCCGCACCAAAGAAAATTATAAGAGGGGTTAGAAATGCAAAGTAGCGCTTTTACTTCGGAGACGACTGTCGCCACTTGTCTTCCCGCTCACGCTGCTACAATTACTCATGCCCTCTCGCTCACACCACGCCTCGCGCCTTATGGTGTTATGCAAATCATTGCATAACCTGTGGCGACACGTTCCACGCCTACTTTACACTTCAAACCCCTCTTATAATGTTCTGTGGTCCGCACAAATTATATAACGTGTTAATGAATAAGCGCAAAACCTCATACACCCCAACTGAATGACTACAAAATAATTAGATTGAAACAATAATTTCATTATTTTGACAGTTACAATTAAAAGTTATTGGCATTATTTTAAGTTTTGAAGCAAAAATGATTTTTTGTTATCATTTCAGCAATGAATGTAAGCGCTAACGTGCTCGTGGATACATTTTAAGAATCTTGTTTCGGTAGTAGGTAAGTAGGGTGAGTATGCCTGTGCGGTGGGTTGAGATCGAGTAGGTACAGTAAATTTTAAGTTTTACAAACAAATTAATTAATATTTTGAAAAAAAAATTACCTATGTTGAAAACATGATAATTCGGTTCTGCTCTCGATTTCAAACAAACTACTTTCTAGTTTTGCGTTAATTTATTAACACGCTTTATACCAGATTTTAAATCAGATCATAAGCTTTCAAACAAAAAAAGTTTCAACAAAATAGGTTCAGTAGTTTTTGCGTGATGCTCGCACAAACAAACAAATACACAAACAAACAGACAGACAAAAATTCTGAAAACGATTGATTTGTAGTCAGGGACACCTAAAACCCGTATCGTGATAAATAAATATCTTAGACATTATCACACAAATTCACATTTAAAGTACCAGAATCTACGTCTGGACTTGTATTATGATGACTAGACAACGATACAGCATACATAATTATTAATTATACAGGGTGTTACAAAACACCCTAGTAATACTTAAGTGGGTGCTTCAGACCATCAAACTGAACAACGTTCACTACAGAGCCAACATCGAGAAAAAAATCTGCTATCCACACCTAAAACGGAAGGAAAAGTATCATTAACCTTTAAACCATATACTCTACCCATCAAATTGAACAACTTTTACTATGGGAGCAAACCTATCAGAACAAAAACAAAAACCGGCCAAGTGCGTGTCGTGCCATGCGCAGGGTAGGGTTCCGTAGTTGCCCGTCACAATATACGGACTTAGAAGGGGGCTTTTTGTTTTAAACTACGGTTTAACGGCTAATAAAGTGTAAAAATTACATTTTACAAGTTGGTTGACTATTACTCTTTCAATTGTAAAGCTTACTTAGTGGTGATAGTTTTCCTTTTAAATTCGTTATATACACTACTGCCGTGAATTTTTCACGTATCTAGAAACAACCGTTTAGCTGGCAGTGGGGGGGGGGGGGACGACGACGACAACACTTGACTCTAACAAAAAATTTCACTTCTAAGCTTAATATTTCTTATAGAAAAATAGTATTCCCACACCTACAATATTTTTAAAAGACCTATCCAACGATTCCCCACACCATGGGATAGACGAGAAAAAAAAATTCCATCCCGACTTTTCGTGTAGGGATCGTAGGGGGGTTCGTATTCGTTCGAGTGTAAAATTCAAGATTTTATTTTACCACTTTGTCGGCGTGATAAGTATGTATAACTCATGTCAAATTACAGCTTTCTAGTACCAAGCGTCTCTGAACTAAGCCGCGGACAGACGGACAGACGGACGGACATGGCGAAAATATAAGGGTTCCTTGTTCCTTGTTCCTAAAAAGTTACCGCACTAGTGCGTTAATATAATCATTTTCGCACTCGTGTTCTTATTCGCATTATGTACCTAAAATCGGTGCAATAAGGGCCAATTTACGAGCAAGTATGTTGAAAAAAATTTAATCGTTTAGAGAGCCCTTTACACAAACACAATAGAATCTTTTTCGTTGCTGAAATATCGTGGCCAAAAAAAATGATAATATCGCCCTTTTTACAATCAAAAATTAAGTTCGTTTTTAATTTTACACATATTTCGACCAGTTATAATTTACTGTTACAAATTTAATCTTTTGAAAGAAACTTTTGGCAGAACAAAGAACATTGAAATTAAATCTTCGCGGGTATAGAAAAATGAATGATAAATAGATTTTTTAATACTTATCCTTGCGGAAAGGCAATAAGAACTAGCCCTTACAGCCGCTGTCTTTAGTTGTATTTTTCTTTGAACCTAACCGTATACCTAACTCTTGAAATGCGAGGGTAGTTCCCACATTCGATTATATACCTAATCTGAAATAGTTCAAAAAGTAGAAAAACGTATTTTTTTAAGATTTGGCACCTTCTAGAATTTTTATTTATTTATCGTTAAATGGACTCTTGCTTGTGCTTTAGCACTGCGTTTCTGCCAGTATCAAGGATTGTTTTTGAGTTAAAACACAGCTGAGAAAGATTGCGGAGCCTTGTGGCAGGCCCAAACGTGAACCGCGCGAACACCACGGTAAAAACAAGTGCTCGTGGCAAAACCTGCAACGTGACTCTTTAAGAATCTTGCAAAGTATGACGCATAATTGAATGAGCAGTAATCTGACAGCTACCAAAACTTAGTTCAAAATACCTCGATAGATAACGTTGATGTGATTTGTATGCGATTGCGAAGACACTGATTTAGGCTAAAAGTAAACAAAAAGTGCGCGTCACTGAGTCAGACGCATCCATTGACGAAATAATTATGTATACCTATGCCACCTTCCTGGGATCGGCATTGACTAATCATTTTGTTGACTTAGTTCATTTGACTGTCTTTTCCCTCATTCATTGCATGTTGTCAAGCTGAATGGGTTCGATCCTTTGCCTTTCCGTCTGTATGGAATAGAAAAATCAGTGCTGCCACCTTAGCACTTTCGGCTTTTTTGGTATGTTTAGCGCCGGATTTCAGACTAGCGCCGGATTTTAGTGCCTAGGTGAGAATCTAGCACTTTTTAACGTTTAATAAAGCAATATGATTTGTGTTGAAATATGTAACATTTTGTGTTTTTTGATTGAAATATGATAATTATTGATAGCACATTGTGGTCAAAACATGTCCATATAGTGTGCAGTGTTCGGGAGAGTCAAATATGAACGCTGATCTGTAGTGCATTTTACAAGAGATCTACGAATTGAATGACTTAGGAACGGGTTCCGGAAACACTGATAAGTCTATTGAGAGCACTTTGAAGGACTATTAAAAAAATTTAATTTTGGAATCTAGCGTTTTTTTCACAGATTTAGAGCCCAATCAATTTTTTGACGTGGCAGCCCTAGGATAAATGGAACAGGGTGAGTTCGCTTGGCGCCATTGCTCTTGTTGTGTTTCGTCGTATTTGAAATTCGTAAAAAAATGGTTTTAGTGATATTTGTGACAAAATTTCGAGCGGATTGTATACCAAACAGTTGCGTAAAGCGTAACCGACGTAACAGGAATCTCAAATAAATACGATAACAGAATATAAGTTTTGGTTCAAGTTAACTCGTACATCTTGGCGGCAAATCGCGAGCTTTCGAAATCGACCAGAGATTCATCGTCATCCATCATCTCATCATCAAAATAAAAAAAAAACGAATGGCTCAAAAAGACTAGTATCCAGAGCCGTTAAAGCCTTTAAAAAAAAGGAATGGAATGGAATGGAAAAAAAAAGAAAGTCAAACAACGATTGTTGCAAATCCCGTTGATTTCTTGTTATTTCATGAAATAAAATTATTTTATATCCATTAGGAACAAATGTAAAGTCATTCCTCAACTAAATAAACGATAATAGTGTAAATAAATAAAAAATGTGCGACAGCGATGACCCAGGCGACCACGGTCGCTCTGGCATGGATTTGACCGGGTTTCTGTTTGGTAACATTGACGAAAGCGGCCAGTTAGAAGACGATGGCCTGCTCGACGGAGAGTCGAAGCGAATGCTCTCGTCCCTCGGACGTCTCGGACTCGGTTCGTTGCTGGATGAAGTCTTAGAACAGGAAGAGCCCAACAAGGATGATGAGGAAAAAGGTTTGTTCTTTGGGATTGAAGAAAACAGGGGCAGATCCAGCTCTCAAAAAAGGTTGGCACGGTCACCAAAATATTGGCAAAGTGCGAGTCGGACTGCGGACACGCTCACGATCGATACACTGCATTCCTACAAAGGAAACCTTTACAAAATGTATGATGGCCCGGCCAAGATCTTGTACAGTGTATAGGTCCCCGCGGGCTAAGCCACAGGGCGAACACTAGTAAATAAATAAACTTGTAATACGTTAGTCTGTTTGCTCACGAAAATGACAAAGCTAAATATGTTTGCACATAATAAATAAATAAAAAGATATTTATTTAACAGAAAAGATACACTTATTAACACTGATCATCAACATTTCCTGAATGAACAGGTGGAGCCTCAGCACAAATGCTGTTTTGCGGTCTCCCCCTTTTGTATGTACAATTTTAACATGCTTAGTTCATTGATAATATTCATTAAATACCTACTTCTATCTATACTGTTGCAGTATCCGCTCATAATATCATACATCACAATATCATACCTAAAAATTTACAGCTTGAACGCCC
This sequence comes from Agonopterix alstromeriana, assembly GCA_963924505.1. Lineage (NCBI taxonomy): Eukaryota > Metazoa > Arthropoda > Insecta > Lepidoptera > Depressariidae > Agonopterix > Agonopterix alstromeriana. The sequence continues at coordinate 12,340,280 of OZ004662.1, read as the reverse complement.
ATCAACCTCAATTAGGGTTGTGGGCATGCCCACCGTGCCCACAACGGTGGATCCGCACCTGAGAAAAACTGATGATTATTTCTATGTTGTGTATCTTATTGTGTACCTTGAAAAAAATATGCTTCTTGTATGGGGACTTGGGGACGCCCCTTAATTTTGTACCCTTTGTTTCTTTTGGTATTTGTTATCAAATCCAAAATGATAAAACATATTCTGTGAAAATTTTAATAAGTATGCAACACTTTTGCTGCCTTTATTCGTGGGTCTGCAACAAATGAGCTGCTGCAAGAGCCCACATATGGAGTCAGTTATATTGCCTATTCTCATAACCTACCGCAAAAGTACCCGAAAACCTAGTGCCTGCGCGGGCCGACCCACAAGGCGAGCCACGATAATTGTTTTAATGTTATGATAGTGCGCATGACCTACGAGGGGTGTCAAGTTCTATTGCATTTCTTCTGTGCTTATGACCTACAGCGTGAGTCACCTAAACCGTACGTCCATGGCGGTAACCCACAACGTGAGCCACGTTGATAATTTCAAACCTATGAGTGACATCAATTTTAGCACTGCATGAGTTTCATGGTTTTAAGCTTACCAGTGAAAGTGCTAAATTAATTTTTTTTCATCCCGATGCTGGGCAAAGGCCTCCCCCCTTTTGTTTTATAAATGAAAAAAAAATAAAAAAATCTTATTGTCTCATTGCCAATACAGTTTTTCTTACAATCTAAGTACAAAAGTAAAATGACCTACACAACTGAGACAAAAGTTTGGTTCAGCCTGTCCTGGCATGGGGTTGAACCCGCGCCCCTCCCTTCTCCCTAAGGTCTTGAGTGGAAGATAAGGAAATGAGGACAGATGAATCCGCGAGTTTCCAACTAGTCAAATTATTTGTATGAAATATTGTACTAAAACTTGAATAGTGACAACGTCATTGTTTTTCGTCATCGTTTTGATACTTTTTATTGTCTATCCAGTTATTAAAAATAGTATTCAAGCAACAGCATTACTGAAAATGTGAGTTTAGCGTTATTTTCAAACAGGTTTATTTACTGAGCAAGTCAACTCCCCTATTAAACAGGGTGTTAGGGTAAACAGTTGCATTACTTTAAGGGGTGACTGTACCCATGATAGTGAACAACTTTCCTAAGACACCTACAGGAATTTAATAAATTAAGGAACACACTTTTGTATAAAATACATTAATTGAATTAGGTGTTTATTTGCAGAAATCAGGTAGGTGACACGATTGTGTCGAGACCTCCGCTTCTAAATACTATCTATCTATCTATCTATAACGTCACGCCTCTTTCCCAGTGGGGTAGGCAGAGACCAGAGCGCGCCATATACTCCGATCCTTACACTCTTTTGCCTCATTCACATCCATACATCTTTTCATACATGCCCGTCGGTTTCGAGTACTCCGCACCTCCCCTTTTTTTAGGACGCAACCAATTTGATCAGAATACGTCCTACGAGGGCGCCCTCTGCCGACACTTCCACTCACTTTAGCTCCATATATCTCTTTCGTACATCTGCTTCTAAATACCTGGTAGACAAAGTTGCATTACATTATGCAATACAACCTGCTCACCAAATAATTTCTGCTCTACACATGTTTCGCTCCACCAAGGACCATCCTTTCAGAGGATGCTCCTTGAGATGAAGCGGAGGTCTCGACACAATCGTGTCATCTACCTGTTATAAAAATAAAATTTAGATAAATAATAAACCTCAATATATTTTTTTTCAGATTACTCTGAAAAGAGTCCATCGGCCATTGATTTCTTTGACATAGATGATGCTGCAGAAGACATTAAAGTAAGACATGCATGAGGAAGCTAGTCAAATTTATTTGCACCATACTTTGTTTGAAATATTTATAGTTAGATTTAAATACTTATTAAATTAATAGTTTTCCCTCCATTATTGGAGTTATCTCAAAGATTTAGTGATTGAGATTATCAGGACCATGGCCCCCACTAACATGGATGATCATAAGTTTCTAGTTAAAATGTTAAAGATATTACAGGGATACATTTTATTGACTTTGGGTATATCTCGCAAATGGTACAGCTGAATAGTATGAAAAAAATATTCCTCAGGTATTTAAAAAAAATACAAAATGAAACTAGGTACAGCAAAATAGAATAAAATTATCTGTTTTTGTTATTGTAAATGCTATTGTGTGTTTGTTTAGTGCTTTATTTTGTAATTTTGTAATTATCTTGTGTCTAATATTTTGTGTTTTAATGTTATAAATACTTGATTATAACTTGTTTAACAAGGACTTGGACTGCCTCAGTGCATTTTAATAATGTTTGCTATTGCTACAACTACATACTGTTCTGTTTATGGTTTAAAGGCGCTGGTAGAAAGATTGATTTAAATCACATAAATAAAACAAAGTAAATATGTTAAATTAATCTTCTACATGTATAAATTAAAATGAAATGTCCGTTGGTAAGCACTCACTTGAAAACAGATAGACAGATTTGTCAATTTTTTTTAATTTCGTAATAGTTCGATTAAGGTTTTTAGGGTAAGAAAAAGACGGCCAAATGTGTGTCGAAAAAAGGGGCATTGCAATGCATGCCGGGCACAGTTAGTTAATAATAATATAATATTTTAAATAGTGAAAGAAATCAATGTAGTAATCAAGCTGTACTGATACCAGTCATGATCAAGATACAATAATTATGTTCAATGTATAGTAGGCATGCATTAGAAAATATGCATTAGGACCCTGAGTAGCACCTCTAGTATAATTTCTCTACACGAGCGTGACGCTCCTTTGCTACATAGAAAATGTAATCTTTTCATAGAGCTAACGTCGTGCTTGCCGCGACAAGTAGTTTGGAATACCTACCTATTCAACCCTGTTAGGGCACAGCATATTCCCAAATTGCTGTGCCCTAACAGGGTTCATAATGTTGTACTATTATATGATTACGAAACGCAATAAAAGTATATTGCAAAATAGCAAAGTCGCGCGCAAGTAGAGAAATCATAATAGACTGGCAGCAGTGCAGTCCATACCACGCATGTGTGCATGACCATTTGTATGCTCGATCGATTTAATGGGTAGTATGTATTATTCCTAGTGATTGATTAGTGTATTGTTATCTAGCCATTTTAGTTATGTGTGTGTAATTAATACATTGTCTTTTTGTTGCACATGGCACCACATATTTTGTTGTACTTTATCATATTTTACACATGGATGTAGGTACTGACAAATAATTTGCATTGTTTTTTGTAATTTTGTTTGTAAATGTAAAGTGGATTAAAATTTTCATATTTTTTATTACTCCCATAATTTGGTTCAATGAAAACAATGACTAAAAGTCCTTGTTTAATATTAAAGACTTAGTTCTTCTTTTGGATATAGATAGTGACATTTGTATTGTTTTTTTGGCTGCGTAAAAAGAGACAAAAAGTTATGGGGGTGATAAAGATATCTAGAATCTGGCCAGCAAAAAATGATCCAGTGAGGCGTTTGAATTGAGTTTGATTTCTTTGCATCTTACATATTTATAGACTTGGCTCAAATATAGTCCAAATTTTTGATTATGACTTGAGTTAGCCTTGGCAGCCTTTACAGCTTGACGGGTGTGCAGTTTAATATTATAACAGCCATACATTTTTTTTGTTAATTTTCCTCGATTATCCACAGTTATTTTTTACTGGTCAGACTCTTATCACCGAGGGCAATTCACTCTATACACCGGTTTTTAATTACTATCATAACTTGAAAGGTGTTTTCAGACAATGAAACTAAACAGTCCCTAAGGAACATGGTCAAAAAAACGATAAAAATAATAGGAAATCGATCGGCTGATCCGCACTTGTTTATGGAAGGTCTATAAATTTTTCTCGGTTTTCGACCCATGTTCAATAGGAAAAGTTGTTTAGTATGTGATCACTGAATTATCAACTAATGGACGCGGGCCTAATACCAAATTCTCGATAAAAGTGTCCCAGACTAACCAACATAAACGTTAGTACGTTTTAGTAATTTATACCCACTAAAATCATTGAAAATGTTGAAATTCTTTATTCATTTTGATTGCGTAGTTTTTACAAATTCTTACAGCAAAGCGGCACAGCATTATAGACGTGCGTGTAGTCGGCCGGTCAAACCAAGACTGGCACGTAATTGTTACTCTTTATGTATTTTGTTACTCTTTTCGTTCGGACACTTTTGATCGCGGACCCTACGACCAGTAGACGGTAGGTCAATGAGTATCATTGTCTGAATACACCCTTAAAGTTGTGTTCGTAATTAAAAACTAGTGGTGTATTAACATATTTGTGTTAACACTAGGACATAGATATAACTAACCGGGATGCACAGTCACAGCGGGAAACACAAAACATAACAGGAACAGCGGATATATCGAGCACACAAAATAGTGAAGTTGTAGACACTGGTAGTGATTGTCCACAGAGTGAGAATAAAGAGGATACAAGTGAGTGGAAAAACCGGCAGTATTATAGGCAGGAGCAGCGTAACGATGAAGGATATGAAGGTGACATGGAGGGGGACGGAGGACTTATGCCGCCACCCTCTACTATTCCGTAAGTTGTTTTCAGTAACATGTACAGTATAACTGCAGGGGCGCGTTCAGAGCCTACGCCCAGAGTGCACTCTGGATGCAACTTTTCGCACTAACGCCGTTCAGAGCCTCGGTGAAAAAACGCCCTTTGCAACTCGGTTGTCACAACTCAACCGTTCCGTACCTCTGACGGGTTGCAACTTTTAACCATCAAATTAGATGGTTAAAAAACACTCTGACGTTTTGATTATCTGTGGTTACTTGACTTTTTTGCTCATTTTGAATAAAAGTTAGTTTTTTTCAATTTATTTTTATGCACTTTTTGATTCTTTAGCATGGAAGATGAGTTTTTATTGTATTTGGAAATGATGGAAGCCCTGGAAGCCTATATTACTGTCAATGTCAAAATTTGAGGTTATAAAACAACCGGTATCGTTCCGTACCTTATTGCGAGTTGAAAAACAACTGTTCGTTCCGCACCTTGGATTGAAAAACAACCAAACAACCGCACCCGTAGGTTCTGAACGCAGCCCAGGGTGAAATTGATATCATTGAAATCCTTTTAAACTAAGAGTACCCATTAAACTTTTTATTATGGGAGCAATCCGATTGTAGAAAAAACAAAATCAGCTGTTCCATACTAAACTGCAGTGCCTACTCTACTCAAATGTATGCAACAGCAGATTTTTTTTTGCTACGATCAGTTTGCACAGGTTTGCTCCCATAGTAAAAAGTAGTAAAAGTAGAAACTGTTTTACACCTATACTTCATTCCATATAAGGACGAAAAGATTTTCCAATTCCAATTTAGCTTTCTGGCCAATTCTGATTAGCAAATACAATTTATTCATCAAAAAGATATACTACCCGACATATATTGGACGTTACTAAAGCTGTTCTAAGAATAAGTATGTGTATCAAATCTGTGTTTCTGTAATTCAAAATAGCTTTAAAATTTCGTTGCTATTTGGAACGGAGCATAGCGTGCTACTAGTTGCCAAGATTTTAATAAGATTCAGAGGAAAAAAAATTACGGTTTATTTTCAACAGCAATCAGAGGTCGGACAAATCAAAGAAATTGGAAACTCCACTGGCTGCCATGCTACCCTCGAAATATCAGAACACGGATGTCACGGAACTGTTCCCGGATTTTAGACCTGATAAAGTAAGTTGCTGTACGCATCAATCAATCAAATCAATCTTAATCTTAACTATTATAAAACTGTTACAGAAGTATGTCTGTACATTGAAGATATTTACATGAAAAAGATTACGATATGGTTTTTTGGTATCCCGGACTCTAAATCAACCTTTTTTACAATTTTTGTCTGTCTGTTTGTATGTTTGTAACAGCATCACGCAAAAACTACTGAACCGATTTTGATTAAACTTTTTTTGTTTGATAGCTTATGATCTGACTTAAAATCTGGTATATTATTTGTGCAGACGAAGTCGCGCGTAAACTCTAGTCAATTATAAAACTGTAAAAGAAATGTGTCTCTCCATTGAAGATATTTACAAGAAAATAATTACGAAATGGTTTTTAGGTGCCCCTGACTCCAAATCACTAAATTTGGGTTCTTTGTCAGTCTGTTTGTTAGAGCATCGCGCAATAACTTCTAAACCGATTTTGATGAAACTTTTTTTTGATAGCTTATGTTTTGTCTTATAATCAATCGGTAAAGATATAATAAAAGCTCGTTATGTTATTACTGAACTTTATTTCCTCTACAATAACAAAATACTTCAATTCTAGGTGCTCTTATTCGCCCGTCTCTTCGGCCCAGGCAAGCTATCCAGCCTGCCTCAGATATGGCGCGGCGTAAAGAAGCGGCGGCGACGCAAGCGCAGTGGAAGCACTAGCAGCGACACCGCGCTGCCGTCGGAAACTCAAGAAGTGCAGTACGCCAGCGATGATGAGGACAAGTTTCTTAAGTATGTTTAATTCATTATAAATTAGCCACATCCTGGGCAACCCCTAACGATCTTACGATGCTTCAATTCTATGTTAAGTTATTTTGGTATTTATTTAATATTTTTTACGGATAGTAGACATAACTTTAAGAAATTAATTTCATTATTTTCGCGATTCATCGAGTTTATCAATATAAAATTAATTTTTAAAATTGTTTTGATCTGTAAACTCTAAATGCAAAAATGGCCGCTACAAAATCATTCGAACTCCATGGAGAAAATCTTTGCTGAATAAAAATAAAAATAAATCTCCTGCCTTCTCTTTCTAACTCAAGGCCGGAAACAGAAAAGGCAACATCAAATGTCAAATTCTGTAAGTAAGTAAGTTATAGCCTGTAGAATCCCACTGCAGGGCAAAGGCCTCAAACTATTGAAGGTGTCAAATTCTGACATTGTGAATTTTTATTTTCTTTATGGCCTGTTATTTTAAGTTTACCAAGGAGTTTATAGGTCCGTGGGTGACATCATTCGTTTTCAGAAAAAACGACATAATTTTAATGAAAACCTGTAATCAGTTAATTTTATAATCTCTGCCATTAAAAATATTGTTATTGAGACAATTATCTCGAAATGGTTTTCGATTCTGCCGAATTGTACTTTAGAAACAAGAAGGCGTCGCCCGCCATCCCGCTCGCACTTATGCCCCTTTTGTATGTGTTTCTTGCTCGGCTCTCCTAAAGTTAACGGGGTGAGGTGCGGTATCTGAAGTTAGTGAGCGGCAAATCTCTTGCTGTCACTTTGTGTCTTGTTGACGGAGTAAAAGCTAGCAAGAGATTTAATGGAGGATTAACTTTAATGAGCGTTTCTGTTGGCTGGTTGTGAATGTCCAAGAGACTTAATTGACCCATAAATGTAGGGGACAGCAGATTATTTTGCGATTTCGATGTCACTCGCATACAGATAGTTTTTAGTTTGATGCTCTGATCATCTCCTTAAAAAAAAAAAGGGCATTATTTCAGAAGGACTTTTTTTCGCGATTTTTATGTGGGCTGTATATTGAAGTTGTGTAGCTTGATAGTCGGAAACGAATATGTAACGGATTTAATTTTACTCCTTGTAAATTATTAAACAAAAACACAACTTTCTATCAGACCAATGGAAGAAAACCAACAATCGAATTCGGAGAATAACGCGAACTCAATGGGTGACAAGTCTCAGAGGCCGACGCCGGCGCATTGGCGTTTCGGACCTGCGCAAGTTTGGTACGACATGCTGAACGTTCCCGAAACTGGAGAAAACTTCGATTACGGGTTTAAAGTTAAGGTAGGTATTTGCATGAGCCTATATACGTCCCACTGCAGGGCACAGGCATACTCTTAGGGAGCGTGTATGGGAGTTGTCCACCGCGCGTGTCCAATGCGTATGGGTAGACTTCACATACGCATAGTAATGTCTTCTTCAGCGTATGCAGTTTTCCTCGCGATGTTTTCCTTCACCGTTTGAGAGCAGTCGGTATTACGTACATAAGTTAGAAAAACTCATTGGTACATGGCATGTTGGCGTGCGGATTTCGATCTTGTGAATTTTATACTTTGGATACCTATGAAAAAAAGTGTTTTTTTTAATGTGACTACGAGTTGATTCATGATTAATTGCTGACAGCATTCATAATTTTTATTGTGTAATGAAACTTTTGAATTAAAGTTCATTTTAATTTTTCTCTAGTAAACTTGATTCGATGAAATTTTAGGCACCGTCGCCAGAAAGAGAGGAGAAGCCAAAAGACAGTGACAGCAAGACTGAAGACGCAGAAAAATCCGATAGCCCTGACAGTGGGTTCCCGGACGATTCTTTCCTCATGGTCTCACAGCTGCAATGGGAAGACGACGTCATTTGGGACGGGAGCGAGATTAAACATAAGGTTTGAGAATTTTTGAGATCCTTAGGCGTATAGGATTCTGATTTAAATACTATACTCCATTCCACATAGGGGCGAAAAGAAGGTAAAAAGGGTTCTTTATAGTACACACTTTAAAGAAATACGAATATTGTATCAAACAACACAATGGCAATGTTGAAAGACCTAAAGAAGCAGTGGTGTGCAGCATGTGGTTCGTCTTTAAAATCATTCTGTCATCAAACACTGACATAAGTGGCTCGAATTTTTATAAAATGATCACGGTCTGAAAAGGTTTCGTGGTCCTGGTTCTGTGATCTTCTTTTTCGTCTTGATTTGACATATAGTATAGTTAAGCATATGAAAAGCAAGATTAGTACAGGACCGCGAGAAATAGCGCAATATAAGGGAGGTCTATGCGCAACAGTTGGTTGTTGTGGGCTAATTTGTTTGATATCAAAAATGGTCAATGTATAGCGGTGGACAAGTAAATGTTTAGAAGATAAGTAACGCTGCAGGGGATGCTTTAAAAAAGAAATCTCGACACCCACCTTAGGGGTACGAGGTACCTATTCAATAGGTTATACAAAAAAGTTTTCTTTTTAAATTTACGTCATGCGCTCATGCCCCTTAGAGACTTATCAGTAGAAATGCCCCGGATTGACAGGGTCAAGTTCAGTCCGATATCACAGAATAGATACTAGTATGTAGTAGGTACTATATACAGAATGGCCACTCCCTGCCTCTCACTAACTTCAGACACAAATTATTTAATACAATAGTTACTACCGTAACCGCTCCTCACCCCGCATTTCGGGGTAACTTTAGGGGCGCCGAGCAAGAAAGACTTAATGTTGGCGCGCCTAATACTAAAATCTTTCAATCTTCAAATTGATTTGAAACATCGAAACTGGGCTTTAACATGTTGGTAACCAAACAACATTGGGAAACACATTTCCCTCCTTCCAATTCAATTCAATTATACTTTATTGCACACCAAAACAGAACTCCTCCTTTGCGTCACGCAGTCGGGTAAAAAGGTTTCTTGTAGACGAAAGGTTAGCCACCTACATACAATAGGTACCAGGTTTATAAGTCTTACTGATGTAAAATTTATTGACCTATCAGGATGTGCCACCTTCAATCCCTTGCCGCTATTGCCTAATTGTTTTAACGCCCTCTTTGCTGCTATCCGACTTTGCACCCTTTGATTACTGAATGACTTCGGGTTTTTACGGACTCGTGTCTGCTCTGCGCAAACAAAGATTGACGAGCGGAACTATTTTCCTGGTCGTACTGTACATCAATATTTGTCACAGACTGACATGACCCTCAGGTGCTGGCACGTCTGAACAGCAAGAGCAACGCCGCGGGGTGGGTGCCCACGTCTGTGAGCAGGACGGCTCAGCAGTTCTCACACCCGCGACCACAGCCACCGGTGCCTTTGCAGCCTAAACCACCAACGTGAGTGAACTAAAACATGTTTTCTTCATATAAATTATAGAGGGTGTAACAAAACACCCTAGTAATACTGAAGGGGATACAGTACACTTTCTAAAGCACCGCCTTAAGTATTACTATGGTGTTTTATTACACCCTGTATATCATTGAACTTATCGTACAGTTTGTCTGTTGAAGGAATGTTCCGCGATTTTTAATTCATATTGGTTAATAAATAATCAGCGATCTCGTTATTTCGGCCAATGTAGGATCCTTCTTAATATGCTAACACTTTTTTAAGGGAATGATCAGACCGTCAAACTGTAAAACTTTCTCTATGGCACCAACATCGAAATCGCGAAAAAAAATCAGCTGTTCCATACAGAACTGCAAATCTACTCCAACGAGCCAAATGTATGGGACAGCTGATTTTTTTTTCGCGTATTCGATTCTGAATTCAGATTCAGTAATTTTTGTTGGTCCTGTACAAAGTTGTTCAGTTTGACGGTCTGATCTGATCATACCCTTAAAAAGAGACAGCATATTAAGAAAGACCCTGTATATGCATCAATTCGATTCCATTCATTTAAATCACATTATTAAACATTCTGAAATAAATATTATACATAAAATGTCCAGTCATAACATGATCGAATTTATCGTCAAATTGTATTCAAAATAAAATAAAATTAACAATGTCATATAAATTATGATAAAAGAACAAAACATTAAAAAAATTGTCTATTGACCCTTTAATGACATCCCATATAATAATTGTATTACAGATCGGCAACATCAACAAACTCGCAGCCCGGCGCTTCGGCAGTCGACGGCGAAGACAACACATGGTACAGCATATTCCCCGTAGAAAATGAAGAGTTGGTCTACGGTACTTGGGAGGATGACGTCATATGGGACGCGGAGAACATGAAGGAGATACCCAAGCCAAAGATATTGACCCTAGACCCTAATGACGAGAATATTATCCTGGGAATACCCGATGATGTCGACCCGTCCAAGATTACTAGAGGTATTTTAGCTGTTTTTCACTGGGATAATATTTGTATATTAAGTTTGTACTCGCAACTCAATTCTTAAACGTATCATACTCGAATGTGATCGCACGTGGCGTTCCAAAACTAATGAAGAAGTTTGCATCTCGTCACACTTGCGTTGCGATGAAACTTTTACTGTAAATTATATTTATTAGAAATTCATTTCTGTTAATACCTTTAATCCTTGAACTCAAGTTGAACTCCCACGGACGCGATATTATTGAACTACCTATTCTTTATCTATTGTTATCTTAAAGTCGGGTTGCAAGCGGTAAAGTTTTGTATAGATTAGGTTTTTTATTCTTTTACCAAACCAAACCGACCTAAACCAAACTTAAAGGTTTGGTTCTGGGTTTGTAAAAGTTGTGTAACGAAATGCGGACATTAACTTGAATTAAAATAGGTCCCCAAGAACTATTTGTAACCAAATTTGAAAGTTTCCATTTTCGTTTTTCAACGTTTTAATGATCGACTATATGTTTCAGAGAGAGGACCAGCGCCAAAAGTGAAGATACCTCACCCGCACGTGAAGAAGTCTAAGATATTGTTGGGCAAGGCCGGCGTCATCAACGTCCTGCAGGAGGACGCACCACCGCCGCCGCCCAAGTCCCCTGACAGGGATCCCTTCAATATTTCTAATGATGTGTAAGTTGAGTTTTGTACTGGTTCGAGGTTTGGTACTGTACTCGGTTCCCGGAAAACATTTTGAAAAATCTGGGGACGTGAGTGGGCCTGCGAGTAGCGCTTTTGCCTACAAATTTTGTTTCCGTATATTCAAGGCCTTGCTCAAGAAGTTTGCCGGCCATTGTAGCCATGAATAAGATTCGATTATCTGTTCATGTCATTACACGCTTCTCGTTTTAGGGTTCTGTAGTTTTACGTGGAACCCTTCTGATTATTATCAACCATTTTGTCTATCTATCTGTATACACCACTCATTGAAACAAAGTTTTGCACGAAAACAGATAATTATTTAAAAACAAACAGAATTGTCATAATAATAATAAAACAACTATTTATTGACTGTCCTATACAACTAAACGGGGGTTGAAAAATTTCCCTTTGGTTTGTAAATAAAAAAACCAAAAACACCTGTAAAAATAGAATTTCGACCGATACGATGTGTAGCTTACTCATGACGGGTTTTAAAAAGCTTTCTGGAGTTAAAAAATAATAATTTCTGTATTTAAGTACAGGGTGTAATTGAAATAATTCGACAATTTTTTAGGTGTGATTCAGAGTAGTTCAGACTATCAAGCTGAACGACTTTTTCTATGGGAGCAAACCTAAAATCACATAGAAGAAATGTCGAATCATTTCAATTACATCTTGTAGTAACTATAATAAATTTATTTTGTGTCTGAAATATTATAGTTTAAAATAACGTACCCTTTTAATTCAATTACAGCTTCTACCAAGCTAAATCGCAGAATCCTCGTCTCAAAGTCGGCGGCGGTCAGCTCATACAACACAGCACCCCAGTAGTAGAACTGCGAGCGCCGTTCATACAGACGCACATGGGGCCGGCGAGGCTGCGGGCGTTCCATCGACCCGCCATGAGGAAACTATCTTACGGACCGCTCGCTGCGAACGTACCGCATCCCGTGCAGCCGCTGTTAAAACATATTAGAAAGAAGGCTAAGGTAAAGCTGCACATTTGAGTCGAGTAGGCAAGTAGGCACAGCAGTTTAGTATGGAACAGCTGTTTTTTTTGTGCTACGATCTGTTTGTTCCCAAAAACGGATGCCAGTGATATCAATTTCACCCTGTAGATTACCCGGGTAAATATTCGTGGTATTTAAAGCGTATAGCACACAGAAGGAGTCGAGGCGGCGTCGAGGCGCGGGTGCGCGTCTTGGAGACCTTGACATACGGTCGTTAATTGTTTATCATACCATTCCGAGCGGCGCTCGGATTTATTCTTGTTATACAATTATCGACTGTATGTAAAGGTCGCCAAGGCGCGCCCGCGCCTCGATGCCGCCTCGATTCCTTTAGTATGCGCGTTTCCACTGAAGCGAAGCTGGGTGAAATCAACAAATTGAATTGGTCAATTTTCCTCGCTTGTCAGAATCAAGTTACTTTATTGGTTGGTTTTATATATCTCCGTTCCCCTCGGAAGCGGAGCGGGGCGGAGAATTATAAAGGTATTTTATACGTTTTCTGTTAAACAAGATGAAACATAACTTGTTCGCAGTGCAAGAGATAGTAATCCTGTTTCGTTGCTTGTCTTATGTAGGTTTCGTTACCATGAGGGTTGCGGGTTTTTCATTTTTCACTTTGTGTAATGTTGTCTAATGAAGATTGATTGATCATCATCACTGTTGAATGAATAATTATGTTTTCCAAAAGTGTTATAAAAATTTTTCATAGTCATACGTGTGATTTCTAATGATCAACTTAACAAAATCCTTTCGTCCAACAGCAACGTGAAAGCGAGCGTCTGGCCTCAGGCGGTGGTGACGTATTCTTCATGAGAACTCCAGAAGACCTCAGCGGAAGAGACGGCGAGCTGATCTTTGTAGAGTTCTGCGAGGAACATCCACCGCTCATCAGTCAAGTTGGCATGTGTACCAAGATCAAGAATTATTATAAACGGACTGCTACTAAGGTCAGTTAGTAGTATTTAGTTTTTTATTATTATCATCGCCCAAGATGTTACATCTTTAAAATGTGTCCAAGATAGCTCCGTGATTTTGACAGGCGGTTGTAGAGATTTTATAGTAGATTTTAAAGTTTTTTGACACGTCTAAACTTTATAATACACTAAAAATATACAAGATTAATTAACATTTAACATAAAATTTAAATCACGGAGCTATCTTGGACGCTCTAAAACATAATACTGCCTGTTGCCTAATACTGTACTTGAGGGAAATAAAACTCTTTCTGCACAAGTGATATAGAAACTTGTAAGTGGACGTAACTGATTTACGTAAACGTATTAAAATCGAATTAATTCCATTTAACACAATAATAGTTATTTGTTATACAAGAGTGAAAGTTGCTTTTTAACCGCGTGCTCAATTTTGATGACCGAGCAAGCGAAGGATTCTAAAATTAGAATTCTGAGCGTTAGCGAGGGAATCAAAAGAGAAGGAGTTGAAAATTCTTTGCACTCGAGTGCAACACGTAACATTTCATCCCACCTCAGCGAGGAAATGACTAAGGCCGAGATTCAGAGACGATTTTTAAGTCATAGTTCGAACTCGCTTATGTAAAAATCCATACCTTTTCGCCTTGCTTAGCTCGAGCTAAGACTAAAAAAATCGTCTCTGAATCTCGGCCTATATGAAAAAAAAGGTATGATAAATTCGGCACCATGGAGGGAGAAGTAAATGGGTTTAATTATGTTTTGAATTCACAAACTTAGTGCACACGATGTTCTAAATTCAATTTACTTTATCCTCTAGTGGATAAAAACGGCTTTGACACTCGGATGTCGAAAAGCAAAAATACTCTTTCCGAGATGGGGGGATGAAAATTAATTTTATGTACTTAACGCGACCCTTGACGAATTTGCACGTTGTGCGGACTTTATTCCCTAGTTCGTTTCAATGTATGGGCACAACTTGGACACTTGGCTGTCACTTCATACAAATCTGACTAAGAAAAAGGTAAACATGTGCGATACTGAGTGAGTACGAGTGAGAAAGAAATACACCATTGCCTATTTTTTCTGCCACGCTGCCTACCAAGAACGGCGCACCGCGAACGAATTGTGTGTTAAATGAAAAATAGTGTCCAGCACAGTCTCTTACTGGAGGTTGGCAGTCAGCCCTGCATATCCTTGTCTATCGCTCTCCAAAGGAAACAGCTCTTCGACGCTGGCGATGTCTGTCCACTCTTTCAGGCTCGCGAGCAATGACATTCGTGGCCTACCGACTCTTTTTTTGCCCTCTACTTTGCCTATTATTACAGTCTGGAGCAGTTGGTATCACAGCCACCAGCACAGTACATACATAAATACAAGATAAACTTTACCAACAGGATACCGGGCCGAAACCGTTCAAATACGGTGAGATAGCGTACGCGCACACTTCACCGTTCCTGGGCATCCTGCCGCCCGGCGCGACCCAGACAGTCGTCGAGAACAACATGTATCGAGCGCCCATTTATGAACATACCTTGCCGCTAACTGACTTCCTTGTTATTAGGACTAGGTGAGTAAGAAACCTATACAGGGTGTAAGCAAAAAAAAATTTATACTGTATCAGTATATAACAGTATGTATTGAGTATACAAATTATATATTGTTTTGTCCATCATGTCCATTTGTTCTAATAAGCATCCGATACTCTACTTCAAACCCTACTTCATTAAACTACCGTAACAAAAGATGCCTATCATTATCATCATATCATTCACCGTCTACACTAACCGCCTGGCCACGGGACAGGGCGCACGGCGGCGCGAATTGCGATTTCGGAATACACTGAGCGCTGTGACCCTATTATTACGCAAGCACGCTTTGGCGCATAGGTAGTGTATTCTAAAATCGCAGTTCGCCCTGTCCCGTGGCCAGGCGGTAACTAACTAAAGACTCTCTAAATAAAACAGCGGATTGACACCCGGGTTGTTACCCTCTACTGTACTATGACTAGTTATGAAAATAACAGGTTTAATTGCAATGACAGAGGAAGTGCAACTTTATTTGCTCCCAATTTTTATCTGTCTGCTCTGTCGCACACTAATGCGTTGAATGGTGCTTGTTCACTCCCCCGTGCACCTAATGAACGCAGGGCTGCGTCTGTATTGCTCGTTGCATTAAGACATGAATTCTCCCTTCTGAGATCTATTTTGTGGTACATGCTAATAAGGTATAGAACGCAGGAACAAATAATAACTTGTCACTTAGCACAATTCCTAAGTCAAAGTCAAAATAATTTATTCAATATAGAAGCTTGAAGCACACTTATTAAAGGTCAATTCTTTTTTGAAGCTACAACCGCGTCAGAACGTGTATCGCTGTAGAGAAGATGCGGCCGGAAACTCTACAACATAACACGACTTATTACAATATAAATTCTTAAGCTAAGGTTATGTTTATATGCTAATGCAGGCTTGTTGTTTCAGGCAAGCGTACTACATTCGTGAGCTGGACGCGTTGTTTGTGGCTGGTCAAGAATGTCCTCTCTACGAAGTGCCTGGACCTAATTCCAAGCGAGCCAATAATTTCGTTCGTGACTTTCTACAGGTTTGTTTTAAATTATGACCAGTAATTAATTGAAGTGGCGACGGGCTCACCCCCCGTCACGCTGGACAGAGTTTCGGCACTACTGGTGAAACGTGGATGTTCTGAGGTTTCAGAATATCTCTGACTACCCCCTCGGGGAATATAGTCGTGAGCATATGAATTAATTGAATCAGGCGTTATTTCGCAGAAATCCATGACTGCGATATACCAACTCTGTTGCGAACGTTCGTCGGTCTATCCTAATGATGCTTCTTGGTGGAGCGAAACACCTGTAGAGTACAAATTATTTAGTGGTCAGGTTGTATTGCATAACGTAATGCAACGTTGTCTACTAGGTATTTAGAAGCGGAGGTCTCGATACAATCTTGTTATCTATAATGCCAAATGTTACTGACTAGGCTTCTGCGTTTGCATGATAGGGTACGCTGCATAGCCCCTTATTTCTGTACCAGCATAATAGTGTCGATACTGTTACAGTTTTCCTGTTGACATAAAAGTTGGATAAGCGTCATTTGACATTAATTTAAATAATGTTTTCTCAGGTTTACATCTACAGATTGTTCTGGAAGTCTCGTGATAATCCGCGACGTATCAAGATGGATGATATCAAGAGAGCTTTTCCATCACACTCTGAGAGCTCGATCAGGAAACGTTTGAAACTCTGTGCTGATTTCAAGCGTACTGGATTGGATTCTAATTGGTAAGTGTTTTATGCTGGTTTTACAATATTATTAGTAAATATTTTGAATTCCATATTTTTTTTGAAATTGAACCGAAGAAGATACAAATGTTTTCTGTCAAAAAAGGTAGTCAAGTTTGTGAAAAGAAAGACATGTGACATAAACTCGAATGCATTTTCCTTCGAGGTGCTCAGAGATTTTGCTACAACTAGCAGCCACCTTTTAAAGTGTAAAGTTTTATATAAACTTTATTGTTCCTGTCATACGGTTGACAATTTTATGACAACTGTTACAAAATTATGTTAATTTGACGGCCCAAAGCCAGCTGTCTAAAATCACTCCATTGTCAAAAAACAGCTTTCCCGGCGATCCTTACATATGCATAAACAATTTTCTACGCCTATTCGTTTATATTGGCTATGATCTTCTCTAGGTGGGTAATAAAACCCGACTTCCGTCTGCCTTCGGAGGAAGAGATCCGTGCCATGGTGTCGCCAGAGCAATGCTGCGCTTACTTCAGTATGGCCGCCGCTGAGCAGAGGCTCAAGGACGCTGGCTACGGAGAGAAGTTCATATTCACACCTCAGGAGGACGACGACGAGGAGATGCAGCTTAAGATCGATGATGAGGTTTGCTTAGATAATTATATGTATGATTTAACGCTTCGCATGATTCGTATAGAGTATCTATTTCAGAGCCATTTTAAATTTTTATCAACATTGTATTCCGTTTGCACCATACTTCTTGGTCTCTATGCCGATAAAAACCGCTTCTCATCTTCTTTTATGAGCCACAGCTAATTCTACTCTTATTTCATGCGGGTTTGTGTACTGTAAATGAAAGTGACGGGACGAATAGACTGGTCACATCACAGATGATAAGCTAAAGACGTCGATTTTGTCGACTGATGTACGAAAACAAGATCACCAATGCTTCGTTTAAGGACATATCCTTGGACGATCCAATTAGCCATGATTTTGAGCGGTGCATGCGCAGTTATAGGTACAGTTTATGCTTGGCACCGTCGGTCTTATAGTTTATTGGTTGGTGAGTCATATTTGAACATATAGCTAATTCTTCTTTATATGACCACACCTCTCTGTTACATCCTACGAAAATTCGCTAATTTTACCACGAGTCCGTTTCAAAGAAAACGTATAAAAAAATCACTTTGGGAGTCAATGTATCTCACTCTAGCATACAAATCTTTGTATGCTTTTTTCTATTTTGTATTGGCACCCAAGGTGATTTTCAGACTTTATGAAACATTCCGAACTTACCACCAGGTTAAAGTCGCCCCGTGGAACACAACGCGCGCCTACATCCAAGCGATGCGCGGCAAATGCCTCCTACAGCTGACAGGGCCAGCTGACCCCACCGGCTGCGGCGAAGGGTTCTCCTACGTGAGGGTGCCCAACAAGCCGACCCAGCAGCCGAACGAGGAACAACAGCCGAAGCGGACGGTGACCGGCACTGATGCCGACTTGAGGAGACTTAGCTTGAATAATGCTAAGTTGCTGTTGAGGAAGTTTGGGGTGCCGGAGGAAGAGGTAGGTTTTTTATTTTTATGACAGGGGCTTTTGGTGTTTTGTGGGCGAAAGACTATAGGCATGCCAGAATGTCATGGAACAAAAAAAAGTAAAAAAATATAGATTTTCACATGGTAGTGTCAAACTGTCACCTAGTCTAAGTAGGCCCTGTCTTGTCAAAGTAGGCCCTTTACAAACGGCGACTTTTTGCAGAGATATAAACAGGCGTTTGGCAATGGCTTGAGTGCATCGCTACACAGTCCTAATAAATCCTAATTAAATTCTAAAACTTATTTATTTTCAGATCAAAAAACTGTCTCGTTGGGAGGTTATCGATGTCGTCAGAACTTTGTCTACAGAAAAAGCTAAAGCCGGTGAAGAAGGCATGACGAAATTCTCCAGAGGAAACAGATTCTCCATAGCTGAACATCAGGAACGGTAAGTACTGCTCAATTTTAAATGTTTGCAGATATCTTTTAGTATGGGAAAAATATAAGTATGTCCAAGTCCATGAGTGTGTGTATGTGACTATGTCTATGTATGTACAAAGTCTAAAATACTTCGATTGCTTCTAAAGCGGGATTTACATGGGTCGATTTTCGACGTGCGGCTAGGTACGAATTGAACTAGACAGTCTGATTAGTTTGACATAAACTTGAAACATAACAAGCTCACTCAGAAAAATCGACCCGTGTAAATCCCGTTTGACAGTTCACAGGCCAGTACTGATTATATACACTATGCATCCCTACACATATTTTTCCATCTAAACAAAACTCAAAGCTGGACAGAGCAATTTTTCTACAATACTTACGAAAGAATAACATATTGCAGAAATTTTCGAATAACCCCTATTAGCCGCCTATTGGTTTTTTAACTACTTTATTTGTGGGGTTTTATAACAATCGTTATCGATGTCACCGAATGTCTAGTCTGTATGCAGCTAAGTTTCAAACATATTTTGACGTTTCTATTTCCCTTATTAAGGTACAAAGAAGAGTGTCAGCGTATATTCGAGTTGCAGAACCGTGTGCTTCAAAGCACCGAAGTTCTGAGTACGGACGAAGCTGAGAGCTCTGCCAGCGAAGAGTCAGATATAGACGAGATGGCCAAGAACATTGAGAACATGCTCGCCAATAAGAAGACTACAGAACAGGTGAGGACAATGTAATCTTAGGCGTTACACAGACGACGGACATTTTGCCTGCGGGCAGACTTGCTACCTCGGGATGGAATTTACTACAGATGTATGTGTTACCTTCGGACACATCCGTAGAATTCCATCGTGCAGATAACGTGAAAGCGGGTGCGGGCAAAATTGTCTGTGGAGGCTTAGGGCCTTGGATCGATTTCAGTGAATACGGTTACTAGAAATAAGTATGTGCCTGTCAGAATGTTTTTTTTTTCGGTAAATCCACTCTGTAGTATATTACAAGTATGTTTAAAGTGATCCTGAATTCATCTTTTATCTGGTAGACATTGACCTTAAATACAAAAGTCTCATACAAAATCTTTGCAAATTTTTGTCCGGACACATAAACCACACAAATCAATTATGTATGCTGTTGGGTGGCATGAATATATATTCTTTGATTCATAAACTTAGTCGTATTTGGTATGATTACTGTCAGCTGGTGCAAAAAAGGAGCAACTTAGTAGCTCTTTTGAATCCGTCATTTTTGGAGCGTTGATTGTGTATCTAGTTCTAAGTTCTATATAATATATATCTATGGGTAAAGAAAGTTCATATTTACTTATATACAATTTCTTACTGTTCTAGTTGTCTATGGAAAGAGAAGAGGCGGAAAGGGCGGAATTAAGAAAGATGATTCTTGGAAATTCTGAGAAGAAGCCTCAAATAAATCAGACTGAATCACAAACATCAAGTCAAGGTAACACACTAAGTACTATTCACAAGATATTATTCAGGGTGTTAGGCAGACAGTCTGACAAAGAGGAATGGCGTGTAGGGTAGATCATAAATATAGAACCTATTTGGGCTAACGTGCAAAGTCGCACTGATGTTTTGATCTAAACATGAAAATATACAATTTTGCTCACTCGTTTTCGGTACTCTGTATGCTCATAATTTTTTGGACGGTGATGCAGACACCATTAAACTATTTTTAGTTCTATGAAGCATCACATCATCATCATCATCATCAGTAGTCGTGTAATTTATGTATGTACAGAAGTACCAGATTTATAAGTTCCCCCGATGTTCCTACGCAATTGACAAATTTTAAGAGCGCGCGAAATTATAATGCCCAATCAGGACGTGCCACCTTCATTCCAGTGCCAGGATTGGCTAATTGTTTTCGCATCCTTGTCGCTGCTATCCGACTTTACACACTTTAATTACTAAACGACTTCGGGTTTAGTCGGGGGACTGTGCAAACGAAGATTGACGAGGTTAATATTATAGAGGGTCCTTCTTAATATGCTGACACTTTTTTAAGGGAATGATCAGACCGTCAAACTAAACAACCTTTTCTATGGCACCAACATCGAAATCTCTAAAAAAATCGACTCTTCCATACAAAGCTGCAAACTTACTCGAGCCAAATGTATGAGACAGCTGATTTTTTTTCGCACTTTCGATGTTGGTTCCATAGAGAAAGTTGTCCAGTACTTTGACTATTTATATGTGGACTGGTTACGCGAGTAATTCTACTAACAAACATTTCTGCCACTTTTTGCGGGGGGCGAGGTAACATGAAATCCGCAACTTTGGATTTTATTCCCCATAACTTTAGATTCTAATTTTGAATGTTAAAAATCATGAAAAGTGGTTTCGTGTGAACCCCAAACGTTCTAAGTTCGAAGTTATTATTTCGCAATTATAGGATGTCTCGTTTAGTGATACGGTGTAAAATTGAATGCATAAGATCAATTGTGCTTATACCGTGGCAGAGGGGAAATGCTACCGCAAGGCTAGTCCTTATAATAATTAGTCAAAGGTCCAGTATGATGGCCTCCTTATAAAAGTGTCAGCATATTAAGAAGGACCCTGTATACTTGACTCTTACCTTTTTTCACCTGGCCTATTAGGTCGAGTACTGCGCATAGTGCGCACATTCCGAAACGCAACAGGCCAGCGGTACACTCGCGTAGAACTAGTACGAAAAGCGGCCGTCATAGAAGCGTACACCAAGATACGGTCGACGAAGGACGACGCGTTCATACGACAGTTCGCTACCATGGATGAGACTCAGAAGGAGGAGATGAAGAGGGAGAAGAGAAGGATTCAGGTTTGTTTAGCCACAGTATAAGAAAGAGTATCTAGTACAGTCGCCATCAGATATATCGTAGCATACAAGGTGTTCAAATATTTCTGAACATTTCAATAATTTTTTCACACATTAGCAATAAAAAATATCTGAACGCCTAGAACATCAAATGTATCGCAGTCAGGATGATCATAAACAACTGAGCAGTTTAGGAATCCGTTTTTACACATTTAAATTTTAAACAACATTGTAAAGAAATTATTGTAAATTAAAACGCTAATATTATTATTATATAATATTTAGGGCCTGTTTCACCACTTCCGGATAAGTTCTTAATAGTTTATCTAACAGATAGTTTGCTATACGAAATTGTATGACAAACAATCGGTTAGATAAGCTTGTTACATGCTTTAAAGGAATCTGAACATTTTTCGTCAACACGTGTTCAAAATTAAGCTCATTGACATACGGTATCTTTAACGGTTGACTAAGAATATTTTAATTTTTGTGAATATTTACAGGAGCAACTGAGACGTATCAAGAGGAATCAGGAACGAGAAAGATTGGCAGGAAATGTTACTGTACCTGCTTCATTCCCTGGCGAAAGTAAGCTAATATTAAGGTGTTTTATGCTTTATCACTTGGTAGACAAGTACTATAATGTAATGATATTTTCCAGGTATGAATTTAACATCCGATATGAGTTTATCGCCAGGGTTAATTCCTCTCGGACAAATCAAACAGGAGCCGGATCTCCATACGCCATCTCGCCGTCGTACCAAACTAAAGCCCGATCTAAAACTCAAGGTAACCTCATACATATCCCTTTTAGTTTTATTGTCACATTTTAATGTAGTTAGATATGTGCTTGCTTCCTCTAATTTGTTTGCTAGTTTCTCTTAGGTTGCAGTTGTTTCCAGGATGCCCCCAAAAGAATAAAACCAACATAGGCGACCTTCTAACAATTCCAATAGGGAATAAATATTAACATTATTCTTTTGTTGATTTAACATTATTTTTTTTAACAGTACGGACAATACAGAAATGCTATCGGCCAAAACTCTAGTTTAATTCAGGGAGGTAGCAAAGTACCACGATCATACGCCGTATGTATAACGTCTCTGTAAATAAATTACAAATAATAGTTTATTTTATTGTATCGTCTTATGTTTTTGTCACCATACACTTTGGCCGATGTCTTGGCTGACGGGCGGGCTCCCTATGTGCACCTGGGCCAATACGGTGGTGGTCTTTCATTTCCCACCTTCGTTTTGTTCGTGAAGTTCTTGTTACATTTTAAAAAACACCTCGAAAAAGTAAATCTTCATACCATTTGTGTCATTTTCAAAATTTAATGCTTTGGCAAAAATACTTATTCAGGGATCGACGTGCGGGTCATAGCGGGCGACCGCTGAGTACACTTGCTTTCTTTAGTCTATGTATACGGATATATTGAAATGTCAATATTTTGTGTCGATACAGTAGCGGTACATGCTTAAAAGTATCAAGCAGTAAAAAAAAGGTCTGACAAATTATATCTATTCTACTCAAAACGGGTACGTGCTTACATCAGACTGCGACGAGATAAACGAATGGACTAATGACAAACTTAGAATAACACACGCCGATTATGCGATGCAAGGAGCGGGGTAGGATGCACATGCAATTGAGAAATTCCAAAGAATGTGCTAAGGGTATACGATGTGTTTCAATTCTGACGCAGTTATGATGCTTGATGCGATTTCTATCTCTCTCCTTTCATCACATGCCGTAGAAACTAAAAAAAACAAAAGAGATCCGTTGCGTGCCGACTATTCGATGCGCATCTTTAATAGTCTGTTCGATCAATGCGGATACCCTCATGCATAGACATCTTTGGTACCTATGCCCTTTGTGAATTTAGGTGCCTGGGTGTGCTAGGACGGGACGTCGAGACGGTGAAATGGCAGGAGTAAATTTATACTTTGGATTTATGTCATCTTGAATGTGCAATTGTATGTATGTTTCGATCAAATATATGAACTAGATCTCATGTTTTTTTTAGCAAATTGTCTTGATTTGACATGTTTTTTATCAGCGAGATGGAGCAGTAACTTATAAAAAGTGCCCTCAGATATTAGTTTGAGAGCACCTTTGAATATGTCATTTTTGGAGCATTGAATATTAATCTAGTTTGTATTCTTGATCTAAAATAGTATGCCTCCTTTACAGTTCGAGTTGCACTCCTGGGGCCATATTATGGCAGCGGGATATAACGCTATCGCGCGTTAGATCTCTTTCTATTTGTGCGCGAACGTACGAGATATAAAACGTGATATAGTCGTATCACGCGCAACGTGCTACGGCTTCTGTTGTGCCTAATATAATATAAATCTTGCATCTGTATCGACTCAATACCAATCCGTATACATAGTCCCATCACTGTGTGTTATCCCGCCTACCAGCCTTGACAGCGGCCCTATCGTCCAACTAACACTTAAATCATATTTTAGTGCGGTGCCTGCGGCCAAGTAGGCCACATGCGCACAAACAAGGCATGTCCCTTGTACACTGGATCCATGGCCGGCGGACCAGCCTCGCCGCCTGAGATAGACGTGGAACCACCTCCGGAGCCAGCAGATGAAGATGACCTAGGCTACGTAGATGGTACTAAGCTTACGCTGCCTTCTAAGCTTATCAAGGTAAGTCATTTATTATGTTTGTTTCATACATCCGTGGCACATGTTGCGTTTCTTGAGGTAAAAAAAATGTGTTTTATTATATAAAGTATACGTTTTTTTTAATGAACCTACAACTTCTTATGCCTAAATAACTTACGACATTTGCATATGGATTCAGCGATCAAGCTTAACCGGTATGAAGATTGAAAGACGGTCACAAATTGCTTTCTATATTATCTTTTACCTCACCCTTATCTCGGTCTTCTGCAAATTTATTATCAGATCTGTAACCTCTGGAAGATCAGAAATATGTATTCTATTCTTACAAATTCGAAAGAGTTAAAAAAACGAATATTATCGAGAATCATTAGTTTACAAAAGAAATTTTTATATTTTATTCAACAATATTACATACAAGATAGCGTTGTGTGATTTTAAGTTTATAGTTTGCATAGTCGAAAAAGAAATTGTACACTATTTTGAGTATAGATTTGATTGATTTCTAGAGACTGGCGGAAGATAGTTTTTTACTTATGTTGATCGTGCATTTTATTTTAACTTGACATGTAGTGCAGCCAAAGTTAAACATCTTCATATACTAGTCTCTAAACAGAACCTTCTCTTCTCCCAGCAATCAGCAGAAGACTTGAAACGCCGTGGTAGCGGCGGACGACGCGGTGAGGTCCGACCGGGCGGTCGCAACAAGAGACGCGGCACGGCCAGTGAATCCTGCGACTACCTAGTAAAGAGGCCGGCCGAGCGCCGACGTACTGATCCCCTCGTCACATTGTCCTCTATGCTGGAAGACGTACTAAACCACATACGACATCTGCCAGATGTTCAACCGTTCTTGTTCCCTGTTAACCCTAAGGTAATTTTAGTAGAGACAACTAGTAAATCCTGCGAATACCCAGTCAAGGGGCCGGCTGAGCGCCGCAGCACTCATCCACTCGTCACATTGTCCTCTAGGCTCGAAGACGTACTCAATCACGTACGACATTTACCGGATGTTCAACCGTTCTTGTTCCCTGTTAATTGTAACCCTAAGGTACTTTTAGATGACAGCTTTTGAATCCTGCGAATACCTAGTAAAGAGGCCGGTCGAGCGCCGACGCACTGATCCACTCGTCACATTGTCCCCAATGCTCGAAGGCGTACTCACCCACCCACATACATCATCTGCCAGATGTTCAACCTTGTTAACCCTAAAGTAATTAGTTCTTTGTGGGACAGCTAGTGATTCCGGAAATTATCCAGTTAAGAGAGCTGATTAAACGCTGTTGCAGGAGTACTCTGGTTATAATGCTGCTGCAAGATTTGTTGAACCCCACGAAATCAACTAGCGATCAACATAAGTCCATAACCGTACCACCAAGGGTCATCTCACTAAGAGTGAGAGGAATGGAAGATGTTCAATTATTCAGCTCTTTATGCCAAAGAATTATAACAATTTGATTCTGCCATTTTGTAAAGTAACTTTTACATGAGAAGAATTCGTTCATTTCCTTGCGTTGATCCGACGCATTTTTTGAGTCACAATAATAATAAAACGAACGAATAAGATTATTTTTGACACAAGCCGATCGACTTTACTAGCGTAGTTATTCCAATGTAATTTCTAACCATATAACAACGTTGGCTTTTATAGGACTGTTACTGCTTCGGCTATAAATTAAAGTTTTACAATCGCAGTTAGTGGCAGACTATTATCGCATTGTGTCGCGACCGATGGACCTGCAGACTATCAGAGACAACCTGCGGCAGAAGCGCTACCAAAGTAGAGAGGACTTCCTCGCAGATGTCAATCAGATCGTTGAGAACTCCACTACTTATAACGGTAATTATTATAGGACTCGTTACTTTAACGTTGTACCAGACTTGTCCGCACTGAAACGCGTTTTCCCGTAGCTCTATCCTTTTCTGTCGCTCAGAAATATAATTCTTGAGAGCGAGAAACATTGCTTGCCGGTGGTGCCGCACTTTTAGGAGCGAGAGAAAGAGATAGAGTTACGGGAATTAGAGAACGGGAGTCCAGCTAGTGACATACACTGGGTGATTGTTTTTATCGTTCGCGTTCCGAAATTTTCACGAGTGGTTCACATCATCAAACTGAACAACTTCTACTTGGGAAGCAAACCTGAATTCGTAAAAAATTAAATCTGCTGTTTTAGAGTTCCGTTCATTTGAGTTTAGTAGGCAGATTTATTTTGCGGTTTCAAGTTTACTCCCATATTAAAAGTTGTTCAGTTCGATGGTCTAAACCAAACCTGAATGTTTCGGAATGGTAAAAAAATCATATATCTACTATAAAATGCTCAATATTGTTAACGAAAATTATTTTTGCAGGTCTATCAAGTAGTTTGACAGTGGCAGCACAGCGAATGCTGCAGAGATGCGTCGATAAATTGGCTGAAAAAGAGGAGCAACTCATGAAGCTGGAGAAACAGATCAACCCTCTGCTTGATGACAATGATCAGGTAATTCAAGATTTTCATAACTAAACTGTACCATTATTCTTAAGAAAATTGGTCTATTTAGTACCTGCCTGCAAAATCGTCCGTGCGGAATCGGCGATACTGCCGCTATATCATAAAATATTTATGACATCATGCCGTCCTGTCCCATCCTGGGATGATTCCGGTCTAAAAAGTACCGCTTTTTTGTTGTTGAACGGACGAAGACATCCCGGAATATTCCCATTTTCTGGAACCTTAGGCTCTATTAATCAAAGAAACTCCAACGCTGGCGGCTCCTTAAGATGACGTTTTAGTATGCATTCGACTCGGTGTTTCGTTTCGTTTATTAATTAAAATTAAGAGTTTATGAGCAAAAAAGGAAAAATTTGAAAACTGGAAAAATTATGTAGCGTTTTTCTGTTATACATGTGGATTGAGTCTAAGGCTCGATTAAGACAAACTTCAACCTGTGCCACAACTTCCGCTGTGGTAAGTAGCGAAAAAATGTGAATAGTTGTCAATTAAAGAACTGTATGTCAAAAATCTGCACCAATAATAAAATAAGCTGAGAAGGTCCTCATCGTTTGTTTGTATTGTGTGTGTCTGTGTGGATCACATAGTTATCTGAATAAATAAAGATTTGATTTGATTTTGTTCTAGGTGGCGCTGTCGTTTATATTAGAGAACCTGCTGACGACGAAAGTGAAGGTGATGCCGGAAGCGTGGCCGTTCCTGAAGCCTGTGAACAAGAAGCAGGTCAAAGATTACTACAATGTCATCAAGAGACCTATCGACATGGAGAGCATGGGCAAGAAGATTCAAGGTATCCTTACATCTCTACTATTAAAAATTGTAACAGAATTGATGAAATTGTCACAAAACTGATTCCAAATCACAATTTTTTGTCTGTCTGTCTGTCTGTCTGTTTGTTAGTTCGCGCATAACGCGAGAACTTCTGGGTCGATATCGACGAAACTTTTTTTGTTTTAAAGCTTATGATTAGACTTACAATCTGGTATATCATTTATCACGCTACGATGACGGGAACCCATCCAACGAAGTCGGATTACATGCCAAAACACAATCTCTGGAATTTTCAGGTCTAGCGCTTAACTGAGTAGGGTCCTTAAGTAACGGAGCGCTGCGGGAGGGGGTGAAATATCACGTTACTGCATTTTTGTGCTCTAGAGCGACAGCTTCATATTTCACCCTCTCCCGCAATGCTCCGCTATTTAACCTAAGGAAATTGTGAATTATGCTATTTTTTTCAACCACTTAATTTAAAATCAATCCGTCTATTCTTTTACTCTCCATTCCAATCTTTTTCCACATACTGAATGAGAAAAGAGCTTTCTTGAAAATTGAATGTTTACCTTACCTAGTGAGCATATCACGCCCGACAAAACCAGAAAAATCGAGATGTACCGCTGTCCTTGTTACTTTACGGATGCTAAAATGAGCGCCAATGATGGTTTTCTCGTTTTGTCGCTTTGTCGTGCGTCGCATGCTAGCTATACTGATACTGGTCTTCACACATGTAGTTTCCTCTTGTTTAGGTAGAGATCAAATATCGCACCTATACAAACGCATACAGTTACGTAATACGTTTACTATAAAATATCGTTCTCGTTGGTCAGATATTCAGAATCTTACAAAATAAATGAAGTTTTTCTCGCTCTATTCACTTGCTTCTCCTTTCTTATATTTTGAAATGGTTACTGCCGCTGGTTCCCATCACAATACTTAATGCGTACAAACTTGCTATATAATTTGTGGTTGAATTATGATTTTACACACTGAGTTTCTCGACAGCCCACAAGTACCACAGCCGCGAGGAGTTCCTGCGCGACATAAACTTGCTGGTGGAGAACTGTCGTGCGTACAACGGCCCCAACTCTCAGTTCACCAGGCAGGCCGAAGCTATACAGAAGGTGGCGCAGGAATCTCTTGAACAGGTGATTATTTAACGTTTTAATTAATAAACGCAAAACTATAAAATATTTTGTTTATAATCGAGAGCAGAATTATCAAGGTTTCAACATAGGTGAATTTTTTCAAAAATAAATAATTTGTTTGTATACCTAATTTCAACTTTACTGAACTCGATGTCTACCCACCGCACAGGCACACTTACCCTACTTACTACCAAAACAAGATTTTTGAAGTGTATCCATGAGCACGCTAGCGCTTTCATTCATTGCTGAAATAATGACAAATGATTTTAGCATGACAACTTAAAATGCTAATAACTTTAAATTTTTATTAATACATTAATGCAATTATTATTTCGTTATGAATCAGTTGGGTATATGAGGTTTTGCGCTTATTCATGAACACGTTATAAGGTCCATCTTAATATACTGACTCTGGTTCTTTAAGGCGGTAATCAGACCATCAAACTGAAAAACTTTCTCTATAATATACTTAAAACCTGTTCTGAGTACAAACTGTTCTATATAAACTTCTAATCTTAGTTCGGTGAGCACGTGAGCCAGTTAGAAGCGAACATAGCCAAAGTGCAACAGAAGATGTTAGAAGAGGCGGAGCATTCGGACGAGATGGAGGAGCCCCCACCACCGCCGCCCCCCTCTGACGAGAAGCGGGGACGCGGCCGCCCGAGGAAACACAAGCCTTCAACCTCGACCACTCCTACTGCTGACGGTATGGCACAGTATACAAGGTGTAAGAGTCCTCTCCCGAAAACTCGAAAGGATTGAAAGTACAACGGCTGGCAAACTTCTTGAGCAAAGCCTTGAATGCGCAGACACATAATTTGTAGGCGAAAGCGCTACTAGCCGAGACGCAATGTATTTCTATGATCTCTCGGATCAATTAGATAACATAACCTACATAAATATTCTGTATTTGCACACCAAAAACATGCATCCACGAGAACAGAATAAAAAATATAGGATACTGTTAGATGTGATTTTTTCTTTCTTTATTTAACAAAATAATTTTTCTATTGTCACAGGTGCGCCGCCGAGAAAACGCGGCAGGCCAAAGAAGGGTCAAAATAGTTTGGAAGAAGGTAATTTTCTATTTGTTACGTTCGTAGAAAATTTTTGGAAATAAAAATAGAAACTTATCTGTTACTAAAATTAACAAGTAACCCCTTTACAGATCTTCAGTACTCTGACAGTGGTAGTTCTGATCTCGAAGAGGTGGAAACAAAGGATGCCGCTGCTACCATGGTGCAACTTTCAGTTCGTCCTGGTAAGATTATTTTAAGTGTGTGTGGTGTTACAGTGACCGAATTAAGAACAGTGTGATAAGGGATAGGTGTAAGTTGAAGGATAATGTGGTAACCAGGATTAAAAGAGGTATGCTTAGATGGTTCGGTCAGGGAGAATCCGGAGAGTCGTCGACGCGGCGAACAGCGCCGAATGCGTTCCCATACTAATGGTGGTTTTTTGTAAGTGCCCGCCGTCGTTCGCTGTCGGTCAATGTGTCTTAACCCTAACATTTTGTAAAATGTAATCTGAACCTTATACTTTCATTTATTGAAACTATTCCTTTTAACAGAGGATGAACTAACAATGGGCGAGCCAAGTTTCGACACGTCCGAGTTCCTGATAAAACGGGAAGTGCCCGACGAGCCGCCGCAGCCGACCGATGACCTCGTCGACCTCGATCACCATAACACTGACTGGAGCAATCAACAGTTCCCACCTATTGTGAAGGTATGATATACTGTATATCTTCATATTGCAATCACTATTACGAGAAAACGAAATTAACTGATATAAACGATACAACTTACAGGTTTGAATTAAAATGCTTTACTCAAGGGCCTCAGTACATTTAATATTTTATTTTGCGTTTAGTATGTTTTTTATGCGATTTCGCGTTTGCCCCATAATAAAAGTTGTTCAGATTTATGGTCTAGACCATGTCTGAAAAAAAATCGCCCAGTACTGTTTAATATCCGCGCACCTTGCCGTACCAGCGGTGGTGGTCCAGTGGCGACTAACTGTGCCTACCGTGCAGGAGGCGATTGTTTGATCCCCGTCCAAGCCTACTCGTACCCATGAGTTTTTCAGAATTTATGTACTATTTGTAATACCACTGGCTTTTCGGTGAAGGAAAACATCGTGATGAAACCTGCATGCTTCAATTTCGAGGTATTGTACCCACTGTCCATTACAAGTGGCGACGGTCGCACTCCCCGTCACACTGGACAGAGTTTCAGTACTACTAGTGAAATGTGAATGTTCTAAGTTTTCGTGAGCGTATGCTTATGCTCACCTGGCCTGATATTGCGAAGATGGCTAAAATACTTCGAAACGGCATGGGACCGGGAAGAGTGGCCTAACAGGGAGGGGGCTTATACCATGCAGTGGGTGTACAAAACATGATCATGATATTCCTAATTTCTATACCTCATACACCCTTTTTATGTAACGCATTTAAAGTTAAGACATGTGTACTGGGTGTAACAAAATGACCCACTCCCCTGAAAATGTCAGGTTGCACAGCCTTTGTTCTCCATTTTTCACAGAGAACTGTTAATATTTTCTAGAATTTCTAGAATTCGTCAAAGTTTAGCGCTTTAGCTGAATTTTTATTCAACTTAAATAAAAGTCTAATTTAGCAGTTCCGTGACGGAACTACCTTCAGGGAGGTACGGGCGTTAGTCCAATACGCGTGCCCAATGCGGATTGGTAGACTTCACATACGCATCGGAATTTTTTCTTCAGCGTATGCAGGTTTCCTCACGATGTTTTTCTTTACCGTTTGAGAGCAGTCGGTATTACGTACATACGTTAGAAAAAAGCTTTGGTACATACCATGTCGTCTGTGCGAACTGTGTCGAACCTGGACCTCTAAATTGAGTCTCCATAGCTCTCCGCAACGCGCCACCGACGCTCTCAATCAATCCATCTTATATTTGTCTATAATTATACTAATTCGTAGGAGGAGCCAATCGAGCCGGATATGCACATGGACCCGCCGATAATGGATGGAAGCTCGATGCCGATGGAACCGCCTCAATTTAAGGAGGAACCACCAGAGAATTGGCAGGTAATAATACCTTTGTGCTTCATGTAGGCAGTCTCTATTTAAATTTTATCGTTCGCCAAGATCACATAATTCTTCGCATAAATCTTAGATATTTTTAAACAGATTATCTAGTTAAAGTAAGTACCAAGTAATCTAGTCTAAATTTGTATTATGTTGACTGGACAACGATATAATTGGCTGTTTTTAAATTATTAGGATTTATTCAAACCATTAAAATAAAACGGAAAAAATCTGCTGCGTCATACATTTGAGTCGAGCAGGCATTGTAGTTACTTAGTAGTTAGAAACTTGGATTTAGACTAGTGGTATCTATCCTAACAAAATCTCACAAAAAATCTGTGCAGCGCAATTTATTGCGACCTACAATGTTTTAAAAGGCTGGCGTAACAGACTGTCAATTAAATGTAAATTCTAAAAATCACAACATAACATACAGAACGATTACCTTCACAGCCGGACCCAGCGATTCAAGACGATCTCCAAGTCACAGACAGCGAAGAAGAAGCAGAAGATGGGTTGTGGTTCTAATTGTAAGCTAGCATATCTTTATCAATCATTTATTATTATAGGTAGTGCAATAAAATGAGAATATACTATACAAGAGACTCTATACCAGACCTGAGACATAGTCCATTCGTGTGAGATTGTGCGCCGAGACTAATTCATATTAAAAAAGTGCGAATAAGATTCGACAGAGGAACAAGCTTCACAAAACTACCTGCGTATATTTTGCAGTGGTTACTTTATGTTGCTCGTTGTGAAACAGACTTGACACTGAATATAAGTTTCAATCTACAGCATACATAGATCTCCGTCTATCGTGTATTATGTGAAAAGGGCGCGAGTGTCACTTTATTAATCACAATTGAACCACACTCGTTTGTGATAAAGTTTGTAATGAACTGTGATTAGTATACCAGGCAATAGACCACATTTAAAAACCTTTCGATGAAGTATGTAAATAATACATTTTTCTTTGTGCGACTAACTATGAATTTATGATGTATTTTTTAAGAATTAGCAAAACTGTAATATACTTATTGTTATAAAAGACGTGTTTTCGTTCTGAACCTCAACACCAATCAATATCACCGTATCAATATCAGCCCGTAGTATGGTAGTGTGATATAGCGCTATCGCACCTTAGCTCTCTTTCTATTTGCGCGCAAACGAACGAGATAAAAGGCGTGATATAGCCTTATCACGTGCATCATGCTACAGCTTCTGATTACTTCTGAAACTTTTCGTCGAAAATTACTTAGTTAAGAGGTAAGGCGGTCTGCAAGAAATTAGAAGAATAGGTTTTTACCAAATCGATTGCTGTCGCGCTGTTCCCGAGCAATCAAGCTGCTATCGATAGTTAGACAAGACTAGAATAGTAACAAAATCGATAGATAAATAGACCAAAGCTGTAGGGCCATTTACCTTGGTTTTTATTAAGGTTTTAAAAATCTGTCTTTTCATATATTTTTGATGTAATAAAACTCACAGCTACAGGTTTCATGCCATAATAATAAATGCTTAGACGGACAAGTTCTAACAG
Organism: Agonopterix alstromeriana; assembly: GCA_963924505.1. Classification (NCBI taxonomy): domain Eukaryota; kingdom Metazoa; phylum Arthropoda; class Insecta; order Lepidoptera; family Depressariidae; genus Agonopterix; species Agonopterix alstromeriana. The sequence goes on along the minus strand of OZ004662.1, from coordinate 12,307,096 downwards.
AATATAGCACTCGTTTTTGTTGGCCAACACATTTGGACCAAAAATGTATGAAACATGGATGATATCTTTTATAAATAAATTAAATCGTGAAAAAATCCCCCGTAATTAAAGGAAAACACCGAAAGGTGACAACACCATCCAAAATCGTTCGCATTGTCCACGCCAGATCTGATGACGTCGTCCGAATTCTTCTGGCGATTCGTTCGATGCGCCACGGATAAGTGTGCGAGATTTCATAGAATTTCATACAACGAATTCTAAAATTCGATTCTTTCGCCTCCTTCGGCTCGTTGGTCGCGGATAGATGTGCGATCACCTTTAAGGTACGATAGACCTTTAAGCGGGGTGGCGGGGTTGATTAGTTCCATGTTACAAGACCTGTCCAACGACATCTTTATTTACCAAGAAAATCTAATTATTTCTAACCCCTTTTTTCGTTGTAAGTATGGGAAAAAATTAGGGGTCGAAACAAACGTATTTCTTACTACCACTTTTCTGTTTTAGCTTGTTAAGAGGTTTTGCCTGTTAACCGTCAAAGCGTCGCAACCGTCGCAATATCATTAATAACGGTAGCTAGCCTTAAAGCCAATTCACACTCAATACTCAACGGCTAAACTTGCTAAATTGGGTCTAATACGAATAATGTATTCCAAAAGCTGCTGTGCAAATCTATCGGGAATAGCGAATAGGTATTCGAAATTTGCAATCATCGGTGTTCAGAGCGATCCATCCAATCCAATTGGCACACCGTGCAATGCATAGAATTTAAATGAGATGAATCAGCTATGGATTTGGAATATTCATTTTATGCTCCTATTAGTCCAATAATTAGTCTGTATAGTAATGCGACTTCTGGAAATGCTGATTGCGTCAACCACATCTAAACCCAAGTTACTCATTTATTATCAAATATTTTATTCATAATTCAAAGTTTACTTTCACCCCATCAATATAAACAGCTTTTACTATGGGACAAACTATGAGATCTCAATAAATCTGCTATCTCATAAATGTTACAGCCTGTAGAATCCCACTGTAGGGCAAAGGGCCCTGTCACGAATGAGGGTGAGAGGGAGTGGGCCATACTCCACCACGCGGGCCCAGTGCGTGTTGGTGGAGGCAAGTTAGTGGTCAACCTGCTGTCAGAGAATTTAAAAGCCTTCCTAATAGGCCTCCGACCTGGCTTAACGAATAGTTACAACGCCATCTGACGGAAATATCCGAGCTGCACTTAAATTGCTTAACGTGCCTTCCGAAGCACGGAAACGCTCGAGATGATAAACCACTAAACGGTCACCCATCCAAAGACTGACCGAACCTGACGTTGCTTAACTTCGGTAATCGTTTCCAATACCGAAGCTCCACTACGCCAACGAGCGCTATCTCATACTAACATAAAATTCCTACCGCGCAAAATGTATGGAGCTGTTTTTTTTTTTTGATATCTTATATTTGGTTCCATAGTAAAAGTTATTCATATTGGTGGGTACTTTCACCGCTTTAAGTTTTCCTTTAAAAGAAATTCCCTTATACCATGTATTACGGATTTAGGGACTATGTAGCGACATGGTTCTTCACTAGAGGACAATAATAATATTTTCACTAAATAAACTAAGTATAAATTATTCGAATGTGACTCAAGACACGTCATGTTACCTATCCATCGCTATCTACAGGTGCAAAGAGAATGGAATCACTACGTTTCATATAGGTGTAGATGGTCTTTACCAGTGACAGTGCAGTGCAGTGGCTAGGCAGAGACTTGCACGTCTAGCATGATTTCTCTACTTGCGCGCGACTCGGATTTTTCCCATACAACAAGTCGCGGCAAGAGCGGCTTTCGCACTCCGAAAAGCGCGGGAACAGGTTATTTTCTATGCAGCGAAGACGCGTCGCGCGCGTGTAGAGAAATCATACTAGACGTGCTTAGCGCGCCATTTGCTACCGGTCTTAAGACACCTCGTTCGCCTCGTTCAGTTTATCTATCAACCTAACACCCCGTATAATTTACAATTCGGTACGTCAAGTTTTTTTTGGAGGGCTGAATCGAAAACCATTTCGAGATAATTGTCTCAATAATAATATTTTCTATATCGGAGATTTTAAAATGCAAGGATTACAGATATTTTGACACAATAACGTCGTTTTTCGGTCCGTCCAGTGACGTCACTGGAAAACCTGTGAACTCCTAGGTAACTTAAAATAACTGGCCAGTATGAAAAAAAATACATTCATAATTTCAGAAATACGTTTTTTAAGTCTATACCGAGCTATGATGCCATTTGTGAAAGGCCTTACATAGCTATTTTTTCATCGTTATGACAGAACAGACCCTCTAGCATGATTTCTCTACTTACGAGACTCGACCTTTTTCCATACTATAACTAATCGTGGTGGAAAACGCGACTGAAAAGCGCGTCAAGGGGTAGTTCATTTTCTATTCAGCGAAGGCGCGTCGCGCGCGAGTAGAGACAACATACTAAAGCTGCAGGACTCATTTAAAGTAGGTACCTATATATTAAATTATAATTATTTAGTTGGTAGTTAGCAAAGCTTGTGTCCACCTCGAAAGAAAAAGAGTTGTCTATTTTCATTATGAGAGTTTTGCACGGGAATCGTGAAGAAAAGGACGGGCTCTGTTTCTTAATTTTCTAAATTCGTTTTTCGTGGTTATTATTGTGTTAATATGGTGGAATTACTTTAATAATCTGCCATTTATGGAGAACGATATAGTAAAAGTGAGCAATAAAGAAGGCGCTGCCGTTTGATTCAGATTGATCCTCGCATAAAACTCCCCTGAACATTGGAATGTGTGTACCACCCTCACATTTCAATACTTAGGTATTAAGGTTAGGTTTAGGTAAAAAGAGAAATATAACTAAAGACCACGGCTGTAAGGTCTAGTTCCCTTTGCTTTTTCGAAAGGATAAATTATTTAATAAAAATAAACCTACAAATTATTTCCTCTAACTTGATTGCCCGCTAATCCAATGTCGTAAAAACTAAATACGCTCGTCCGTACAACCTACTTTTATCTTGTTTTCCTTTTATCTCCCTTTGTGTTACGTTTCTATTATAAAAGAAACCCTGTTTGGTGAACGTATTACCGCCCGGTCCCATCTCGCGACCACAAAAGGTTATCCGGTGTGCGTTTACTCAGCGGGACTACAAAAGAATTTTATCTTCAAGACTATCATAAATGTCCTTTTAGAATTTTATTCTAGTCTTCCTATTAAGACTTTTAATATGTGACTGCACCTTCTAGTCCAGAGGCGATGGTCCTTTGTCATTATAAAACTGTATCAGAAGTGTGTCTGTACATTATTTACATTGTAGTACATTGAAGATATTTACATGAAAAAGATTTCGTTATGGTTTTTAAGTATCCCGTACTCCAAATCAACCTTTTTTAGAATTCTTGTCTGTATGGTTGTTTGTTTGTATGTTTGTAACAGCATCACGCAAAAACTACTAAACCGATTTTGAAGAATTTTTTGTTTGATAGCTTATGATCTGACTTAAAATGGTATATTATTTGTGCGGACGAAGTCGCGGGTTAACTCTAGTAATTAATAATTATACAGGAGCGAAATGGAGCGACCCGCAAACTAATGCATCTAATTACTAGTTGTAACCTGCTTCGTGCACCACGTCGAGCGACAGGATGTGCTTGTATGGGCTGAAATAATTTACACTCAGGCCATTGAGATTCGTTTAATAGGAAAATTTTAAATATAATTTCAGATTAAACCTGCATGCTTCAATTTCGAGGCATGTAAATTGTACCCACTGTCCATTATGTAGCGACGGGCTCACCCCCCCCGTCACACTGGATAGAGTTTCGGTACTACTGGTTTATCGTGGATGTTCTGAGGTTTCAGAATATCTCTGACTACTCCCTCGGGGAATATAGTCTTGGGCATATGCTAATTTCAGTTTAATTACAACAACGTACATGCCAATTGCCAACTTTTTAGGGTTCCGTAGTCAAACAAAGACCCCTTATACGTTCGTCTGTGGCAACACTATATAACGAGCAACACTGTGTTGCCTTCCATCTTTCACTCATTCATTCTTTCACTCTCTCACTCATCTACATGTCGTGACGAGAACTTTTATATTTGGTACCTAACGATAAGTTACGTTATTTGTAATTACTGTAATATCGTCCAATATAAGAATGTGAACTCGAGATCGCCGTATCATTTCCATACATCACCCTCCAAGCTAGCTGACAAGCAACTGTCCCAACGGATATCGGACGGGAGGCGAGCACACCACGCGCGCCCCCGCCAAACGTCCATTTTGTCTGTCTGAATGCCCCACCTCGATTACTCGCTCATTTTTGCACCTATTAAATTGAAATTTGGCTTTACGACAAATAATAGTAACCCAAAAACAGAAAGGAGGTGTCATTAAGAAACGAGTTTTTCTCGACCAATACAACGAAAGTTTATGCATCTCCAGTATTAGTCATCAGCCAAGCATCATTCCTCGATAGGTCTCTGTCGCAGATGTGTTCCCCATAGCCAGAGCGAATCGGTATTATAATAATATTACCAACCTCATGAGTCTTCCATTTCTCAAACTAAAACTCAAAATTGTTTATTCAAATAATATCACATATTCGATAACTTTCTGACGTCATTTTTTTAAATCTACCACTGCGTCGGAAGGTGTTCCGTTGTAGAGAAGATGCGGCCAGAAACTCGACGTTTTTGATTTGACAATCTTTTCGAATTAATAGGAGTAATACCTAACTAAATATAGGTACGTGTACCTAAACATTAATTTTAAATGCTTAAAGAAAATAAATGTTGACGTTTCCTAAAACGATTGCCACATTCGAAAAAGAAAAGTAAATTGTTTGTTGTCGTTTTGTTATGTTTGTAACATGTTGTTGCAAATGAGTTATTAATTATGTGTAAGTTTTCAGGTTGTCGTTTATAATGTATACTCCATTTCAAATAGCAACGACATTTTAAGGCTATTTTGAATTACAGAAACAGATATTTGTAATACTTCCTCTCACTTATTTTTAGAACAGCTTTAGTAACGTCCAAGATAAGTCGGATAGTATATATTTCTGATAAAAAAAATATATTTGCGAATCAGAATTCGGTATGTCAAGTTTTTTTTTGGAGGGTTGAATCGAAAACCATTTCATATCATAATATTTTCTATGTCAGACATTTTAAAATGAAAGGATTACAGATATTTTTAATAAAACAACGGTGTTTTTCGGTCCTTCCAGTGACGTCCATGAAGTTCGAATTATTTTCACTCCACCATTTTTAAATTTAGAGATTACATATCAAAGTAATTTAAAAATTAAATTTATATATATAAACTCGATGAATCGCAATAAAAAGTAAATCAGTTTCTTAAAATTAGGTCTTCTATCCGTAAAAAATATAAAATGAAAACAAAAAAAAAACTTTACATAGGTATCGAATAGGCCAGAAAGCTATACAAGGTGTTACAAAAATACAAATAAACAATTAGGGGGGTGGTTTAGACCATCAAACTGAACAACTTTCACTATGGGACCATCATCGAAATCTCGAAAAAAAAACAGATGTGTCATACTAAACTACAAATCTACTCGAGCTAAATGTATGGCAGTAGATTTTGTTTCACGATTTCGATGTTGGTCCCATTGTGAAAGTTGTTCAGTTTGATGGTCTAAATAACCCCCTTAAAAGTTTTAAATGTTTATTTTTACTTTTGTAACACAAAGTATAGGAATTGGAAAACCTTTTCGTCCTAATTTGAAATGAAGTGTAGATATGATGTCACTGGACACATACCTACTTATTTCGAGAGCCTAACTTCGTGATACAATTAACTGAAGCTTACAATATTAATGCTCAATTTTGGTTAGGTAAACTGAACTTGTGACATAGGACTGAATTTTTAAAACGCTGTCTGAGTTAGGTGACAAATTAGTTTTATTCCCTGGGCAGAACTTGGCAGGCTGTGCTATGAAGCAATTACGGTAAAATTTACGGCGTCGCTGCATTGTATGGCCTGTTTTGTAAATTTTTTATAAAACTATTGGTACCGCTGCGGAATATTTTCGTATTTTAGGAGGACATTTTTTCTCTTTGAACTACACCAAAAAAGGGATATAAAATCAAAGATTAATCAATTTTTTGTCTCTGTCCGGACTTGAACCTGCATCCTGCCAAACAGGGGCTGTGCTTTCTAAATTAAGTTAAACTATTGGAAAATTGTAACTGAATCCGTGTCTGTACATTGAAGATATTTAGAAGAAAAAGATTACGATATGACTTTTAGGTATTCCCGACTCCAAATCCACCTTTTATGGAATTTTTGTCCGTCTGTTTGTTTGTTTATATGTTTGAAACGGCGTCACGCAAAAACTACTAAACCGATTTTGATGAAATTTTATTTGTTTGATAGCTTATGATTTGACTTAAAATCTGGTAAATTTGTGCGGACAATGTCGCGAGTACCCATGATACTGAACAACTTTTCTTAAGAAACCTACAGGAAATTCTCAAAAAAAAATTTGGTCTTTCCATACTAAATGCAATCAGCTGAACGAACGTTTGTCCGAAAAGAAGATTTTTTTGCGAATTTCCTATAAGTGTCTTAGGGAAAGTTGTTCAGTATCATGGGTACAATCACCCCTTAAAGTGATGCAGCTGTTTACCCTAACACCCTGTATAAATAAAATTCTAAACTAGGCGGGATGTAGGTAAATAAATCATTGGGGACGTGTAGAACACGTAATGGAATAGGTACATTGAGACCATTTTTAACATTTTTGTCTGTTGGTTTGTACCTACACGTATGAACCGATTTGGATGGGGTTTTCACAGAAACATTGGGCTTAGTTTGGATTTACATTCAGGCTATGTTTCAATCGGTTCACTTAATCAAAAGTTATGAGTATTTAAAGTCAGTTATCTAATAACGTTTGAACTAAGGGATGTGTTTCCATTGTAGGTGAAAAGTCATCTATAATTGTTATAACACGTTAGTTATAGAATGTAATTTTGATTGAAAGTAAAGATTTGAATAGTAACCGTAACGGAAAAAGCTTTTAAGACAGAATAGATATTCCATGTAGCTAAGTGAAAGGCAATATCTCAAAGGTACCGTAGTGTAGCGAACTGTAAGACGTATGTGTCAAGATGCCGAGCGAAAGCGCTATTTATTGTCATATAACATTTATTAACTAGGACGTTATTCGTGATAGTATTTCTTGGATAAAATTCAAATTTCGGTTTATTTGGTATGCAACGTGTTAATGAATTAACGCAATACTAGAAAGTAGTTTGTTTAGAATCGAGAGCAGAGTCGAATTTTCATGGTTACAACATAGGTAATTTTTTTCAAAATATTAAAATTAACGAAAATCTGACTTCATACAAGCATAGAGATTAGTTTCTAGATTGTTTCAGAAAAATGTCATTGACCGAATTTCATTTGTTAGTATTGAAATTATCACCAGACATCGTTTGTATGCAGCGCGCATTTACGCATTCGGAATTCTGATCAAGTCCCTTTTAACTTTCCCATTTACACTTGCCTTGTAAATTTGGTGGTGGTGTAGTTGGGGTGTCTACCATGTCCTGGCGGAGTGTGTGCGGAGCGAGGCTCCAGAATCGCGGAAAAAATCTGCTGTTCCATAGAAAACGTCAAGGCTACTCGACCCAAAGGACATTTAGGTACAAATGGGAAAGTGCCGACCAACAAAAACGAATGCTTTTCTCTGTTAGAACTTGTCGGTCTAAGCATTTATAATTGACAACATTTCATTTTAAGAAAGGTACCAAAATAAGAAAACCATTTGGAGATAATGTGATTCAAAGCTTATATCAAAATAATCAGATTTTTCTATCCATTATTTCTCGAGTTATTTGAAAAATACTGAAAAATATAATAGAGGTTTAATGAGATTTTATTCCTTTGCCTGCTTGGCTTTAATATTGTATTTGACAGTTTTATTTTTAATGTTATTGCGGCCAAGGTATCTTAGCTATAAATTCTACGTTTTTCAGAAAATTCAAAAGTAAATTAAAAATAGAACTATCGGTCAAAAATAAAATCGGAAAAATACGTATCTCTTATTTTTAACCAATTTTTATTATAAACAGGTGGTTAAAAAAAATGGAATATTGTCATTTATAGCATGACAGCTGTAGCTTTAAGTTTTATTACTTACATCAAAAATGTATGAAAAGGCAGAATTTTTAAATTAAAATAAAACCAAGGATACCTAATGGCCCTAATACGTTTCGGCCAGCTTTGGTGTGCTAATAAATGCTAAGACGGATTATTTATACATTTTCAGCACATTTGCTCGTAAAGTGGCTCTTAATTGAACCGCTTTTAGGTACACAATGCAGCTTATAGAACACGCTGTTACATTATCCCGTTTAGTGCGGTAGTGTTACTTTTTTCTATAGTTTGTTTTAAATCTCAGCGTAAAGAGTTTTTTGTTAATGTAAAAAGAAATCTTTTTTCTGATTAAATCTGTGATAATTAAAGCATGATAAATTAATGTTTCATTTCATCAAACAATTTATTTTAGATAACATAGTAACATTAATTTTAGTTAGAAAAGGGACATCAATATTACGTTTATAACGTTTTTAATATTAGGTTGTTTGCAACAAAATGTCTTTGGTTGAATTTCGGCTAAGACATTGCAAAAAAAAGCCCAGCGCCATTTTCCACAAATATATTGTCTAAAATAGTTGTGCTTTACGAAATGTTAATACTATTTCCTCGACATTGTGTTGAAAAACGTCGTATGAAATGCGTGAGCGTTGGTCATTACTTACAGCCTCGGCTAGTATATACAGCACCCGCCTGCGGCTCGTGCTGCAATCCCGCTTGGGCTGTAATCTTAGATCTAAGTAAAATTTTCTTTGATCTAAGGCTGTAATAACCAACTTCGCTCACATGTAACTAACAACAATAATAGTAAATCATCTTTTTTTTTGTCGGTCGTTTTGTTTGTTTTGACGTCGGCTCCGTAGTGATAGTTATTCAGCAATAGGGTCTGAAGCACTTCGTAAGATCTTCTTCGTGTTTAATTTTACACCCTGCAGATTTAGAATGTCTGACTACCCATCGTGGAATTCGTAGTCGTCAGAATACAGGGTCCAATTTATATTATATATTCCGTATAAAAACTGCAATCCTACTTGACTAAAATGAATGGGACAGTTGATTTTTTATCGCGATTTCAATGTTGTTTCCAAACAGAAAGTTGTTTAGTTGGATGGTCTGATCATTTCTTTTAAAAAAAACCGGCAGCATATCCGGCTTCGGCGACTTCCGTAAAATATTACCTACTCTGTAGAAATAACTCGTTTTCGGTCCGCTTCGTAACTTTTAGCACTCGCTTCGCACTGCGCAGTATTATGGCGCTAACTAATGTTGTGGCTGCACTTAGCTGTTTCATTGTTGATACCGTAGATTTTGAGCTCCACTAAATTTTCCCGTAGTATTCGAGGAAATTATGGAACTCTGCTGTTTAGTTAGGGATTAGAAAATGAAATAATATTAGTTTATGTTTTCGGATTGAAAAATGTTTGTGTTATGGTGAATATACATAGGCTATATGCCAACCTATTCAAATCAGCAACTCTATAATATGTCATTAATTATATTAGAATGCTGTTGGTTTTTACTAAATGGCTGGTACTTAGTAAATTAGGTAGGATGCGTTCGGAAATATTATTATTAGCACTATTACTACTAGTAGTAGTATTATACTAGTAGTATTATACTAGTAGTATTATTAGTACAGTATGAATAAGCGCAGTCATCGATATAATGACATAGTATATGCCTTGTATATACCTTCTGATAAGATTACTGATTTGTGAAAAAAGTGTGATGGGCCCGACAAAAATGTTTTGAGAATAAATGTGTGATAGAAATTGTCGGTCCTTTGGGGCCCCCTGAGAACAGGGGTCCTGGGCACGGGCCCATAAGGGCACAACCCTTATGGTGAAGACAGTATTGAACATCATACTCATACAATAACAATACAACATTTTACGTGTGGATTACGTTGTAATTTTAACTCATTTCATTTTATTAAAACTAGCTGTGCCCAGCCCCTTTTATCCGACTCGCACTTTACCGTTTTTCTCCTTAAAACTTATTCGGAATATTATGAAAACATTTTCTCAAAAAATTGCCAAATCTGTCCATAATTTTTTTAATATAAAGGGTAGATGTTGGACCCATAGTGAAAGTTGTTCAGTTTGATGGTCTGAAGCACGCCCTTAAGTATGTGTTTTGTTATACCCTGTAGATTACTATTTTGAAACAAATTGAACAAACATTTTGTGGGGCACTAGTGCTACGCGAAAGTGCTACGCAAAAGGGCTAACCCGCTACAATATTCGTAGCAGGTCGTAGCAAAATATTACGCGTTATAACGGATATCCGCATTTTAACACACTTAAAGTCAAACTATGTTTAAAAAGCTCGTTTGTCGGTTCACGAGGATGTGTTGGCACTAACTTTAATGTATGGCAGTGAGAGCATGAATCTAGAATAAATGCTCTTGAAATGTGCTCCCGGATGTGTAGTATGTGTAGTGTGACTTTGAAGAAACGGTTACGGAATACTGTGATTAGAGAAAGATTTGGTCTGAAAGAAGATGTAGTGACAAGGATTGAAAAAAGGAATGTTGAGGTTGTTTGGCCATGTGGTAAAAATGAGAGTTCTTCGTATCGTGTGGGCAGCAAACCCTGGTATCAGATTTTTCAAACTGCCTTACGGCATCTGACGTGGTTTTTTAATGTAACGATAGTCGTTTTTTAGTGTAGAGATAGTAGCCGGAACCAACGGCTTAACGTGCCATCCGAAGTATGGAATCATCTACGTCGCATGGATGCGTACTGAAGAAGGGCCAAATAAAATGTACCCGGAACCGCTTGTATGAAGAGAGTTATGGATGTTGAGGAGGCGAGAAATGTGTGTCCGCATCGTAGCATGTGGCGATCTTTGACTATTTATATGTGGACTGGTTACGCGTGTAATTCTACTAACAAACATTTCTGCCACTTTTTGCGGAGGGCGAGGTAACATGAAATCCGCAACTTTGGATTTTATTCCTCATAACTTTAGATTCTAATTTTGAATGTTAAAAATCATGAAAAGTAGTCTCGTGTGAACCCCAAACGTTCTAAGTTCGAAGTTATTATTTCGCAATTATAGGCTGTCTCGTTTAGTGATAAGGTGTAAAATTGAATGTAAATGCATAAGATCAATTGTGCTTATACCGTGGCAGAGGGGAAATGCTACTGCAAGGCTAGTCCTTATAATAATTAGTCAAAGATGGCGATACATTGTCTCTGCTTTATGTGTGTATGTACAAAATAGTGTATTTACTTAATTTATATGTTAATCCTGTATATCAAGCTAACAACGCTTACCATTAACCGTTACCGTACTTGAAACTACAATTTAATACAAGCCTACGGTAAATCAACAATAATCGAACTCCATGCTTTACGGAGTCATATAACAAAGTAATATGTGACCCCGGGGGCTTTTCCCGTTTGATAATATCGGGTAAACGGTTCTCAAACTCGCTAATATGTTCTCAAACTGTCTCTACTTCCACTGTACTATTGTTCCAGCACTTTATTATGTGCCATTTCATGTTTAACGTGTTTAACTATGTTCTGTTACACGGAGACTAAAGTATAAAGTTTATGTCTGTGTTGCTAGGTGCTCTCTGACATTTGACACCAATTTTGGTGTAATAAAACTCTAACTTGTGTAGAAAAATTATATCGCTGTTTTCTATGTCTTGGTTGTTTTAATGTTTCTTAAAAAGCGCTAATCCATTAATAGAGAAATAAATGGTAAGTACCTAATTTTATCTTTTACAAAGCATTTATTTAACTACACTACATTCAAAATAGCAACGAAATTTTAAGGCTATTTTGCATTACAGAAACAGAAATTTGAAACACTTACTTTCACTTATTCTTAGAACAGCTTTTGTACCGTCCAAGATATGTCGGATAGTATATGTATCCAATGAATTAATTACATTTGGTAATCAGAATTGGCCAGACAGCTAAATATGAATCGGAAATCTTGTCGTCCTTATTTGGAATGAAGTATAAGAAGTATATTTATATATATATATATAGAATCCATATAAAATACTATATATACATACATATATATAATAATATATATATATATATATATATTGTATTTTACCGAATTCACAAAAATGTTAGCCTTTTTCGTCATGTCATGATGTTACCTATACTATTTCCTAAAATGTCTACCTCCTAAGGCTCTAAAACGGCTTCACGGGTTTATAGTTGTCTACAGGCACGTAACGTTACTATGTTATTTAAATGTGCTACCTCCGTATAAAATAACAGTTCAACTACCGAATACGGTATCATAAAATGCATGAAATGAATTCTCAGTAGGTGCTCCGCATTTTATTACTTTCAAACTGTTTCAAACAAACTACTTTTGCAATTTAGTTTCATTTGTTTTCGGATCACACTTAACTTATATTTCATTTCAAATAAGGACGAATATAAGAAGATCACAGAACCAGGGCTATGAAGCCTTTTCAGACCGTGATAATTTTATAAAAATTCGAAATACTTGTATCAGTGTTCGATGGCAGAATGTTTTATAAATACCAAATATAGCAAATAGTAATAAAATTATATTTGCTATATTTGTCTATACTAGAGTTAACCCGCGACTTCGTCTGCACAAATAATATACCAGATTTTAAGTCAGAACATAAGCTATCAAAAAAAAAAGTTTCATTTAAATCGGTTCAGTAGTTTTTGCGTGATTCTCTTACAAACATACGAACCAACAAACAGACAGACAAAAATTCTAAAAAAGGTTGATTTGGAGTCCGGGATACCTAAAAACCATATCGTAATCTTTTTCATATAAATATCTTCAATGTACAGACACACTTCTATTACAGTTTTATAATAGTTAAGATAAGATAAGATTAAGATTACTATTAAGAACGATAACGTCAAAATACAACACAAGTAGTGTTTGGTTTTGAACGCTGGTTCAAATTGTATTTGGGTGGACTGATATATAAGTAGGTATACATTTTTTTTAAGTACGTTCTATAAATAACCTTCTTTACCTTCTCTTCGTCCCTATTTGACATAAAGTATAGATCTATTGCTGTAGAAAGTCTCCAGCGAGCATTCGTCGCGAGCAAACGAATATCAGGTTGGTGAGAACGTGGAGTGACGATAGATTACAAAGCGAAAATGAAAATTCTACTGTAAATAGTTGAAACTCGTTTCGAGCAGAGTGGTTGATGTATCTATTTAATTATTGTTTTAAATTAATGTGATCATTTGATGCATTTGCAACGTAAATGAAAAAGAGGCTTTTAGCATTCAATTATTGTAAGCCGTTGTAAATATGATATTATAATAATTATGCCTCATCATCATCATCAGCCTACTCTAAAGGAGGTTGTATGGGCGTTAGTCCACCACGCGTGCCCAATGTCGATTGGTTGACTTCACATACGCATCGGAATTTTTTCTTCAGCAATTGCATGTTTCCTTACGATGTTTTCCTTCACCGCTTGAAAGCAGTCGGTAATTATTTTCATAAGTTAGAAAAACTCATTGGTCGGTACATAGCATGTCATCCGTGCGGATTCGAACCTGTTGTGCTATTTTTACCCGACTGCGTGACGCAAAGGAAGGGTAATGTGTTTATTAGCCTATGTATGTAAGTTTGTTCATTTCTGGCACTCTAGAGACCAAACGCGTTGGCCGATTTTTCTTACGTCAATCGATTTGTCTTAATCTTGGGAGTGTCACTAAAGACATGACAGTAATATAAATTGAATATGGCGACAACCAGACGCCATAAGGTGAAAAAGAAAAATTAAAGTTGACGTTTCATTGAATAGGTATTTGAAAATCATCTTTAGGCTTCTCTTACCATTTTTCATTTCGAGTTACCATTTATTGAATACTTAGTGTAGCGACACAGTGTGTATTTCAAATCTGTTTGTTCAGTGATTTTGTATCAGTCCTACAGAGCGACTGGAACATTCGCTAGTCGTTCCCATACCACCGTACCGCTAGGTCGCATGTAACTTAGATTAAGTGCACTTAAATAAATAATGTAAATCAGGAACACTTTTCTATAATCCCACCGCATCAACTTACGTCACCCCCTACAGTGGTGACCCCGACGTGACTGGCGAATGTTCCAGTCGCTCTGTAGGACTGATACAAAATCACTGAACAAACAGATTTGAAATACACACTGTGTCGCTACACTTAGTGAGATTCAAAATCATAAACGGATGATGCATGATCTTCATAGTAATTTTGTCATTTTCTACTGCTGATTTGAACGTGTCACTTTCAAAAATCGCGACCTCAAGATTGTGATTTCATAACCCTCCACAACGCGTCACCTAGGCTCTCATACCAAGCTATTGGTATAGGTAATGTGAAATTGCCAAACAAAAATACAAATTTCCGCCAACAACGCATTTATGATTGATGACGCAAAAGTAGGCAATAAAATCGAAACACATTATACCTAAAGGTATTAATAGAAACCCGACCCTCATTTGATCGGTTTTTGAAGTGAGCTGGCAAGTATAGGCCTTGCCTATTGTGTCCAAGAAGAGGCTTATTTATAAGTAAACCCCTTGTACCTTGTTCCCTCAACCCTCGTCCCTCGTCCCTTGACCCCCAACAGCCTACTTTGTAAATTTTATAAGCATCTACTGGTCGTTAAGCTTCTTATTTTGAAAATCCAGCGTTACAAACTTGTAGGTACTTCTTCTATAACAATGTTGTTTTTATTTCCGTAAGTTCGTTTAATGCGATTAAGAGTGAAACTCTTAGCAAATTCTTCTGAATTATAAATAGGTTTTATTACATAATATATTCCATTCCGTTAGAAATTGCTGTTGATAAAATATTTAAGACCAAATTTTTAGATACAGGCACGTGCTAATGGTACCAGGTATGTGAGTAGCTCGTGTAAGTCGCAAATCGTAATTGAAAATCTTCTATCCCAATTCCCATACATTTTGGTCGAGTAGGATTGCAGTTTTATATGGAACTGCTGATTCTTTTTTCGTGATTTCGACCTTGGTCCCATAGAGAAAGTGGTTCTGTTTGGTGGTCTAATCCTCCCCTTAAAAAACTGACAGCATTTTAAGAAGAACCTTATGGCCGTATTTACCGTGGTGTTACAAAAATACAAATAAACATTTAAGGGGGCGGTTTAAACCATCAAACTGAACAACTTTCTCTAAGGGACCAACATCGAAATCCCGAAAAAAAACTGTTGTCCCATATGTTGGTCCCATAGTGAAAGTTGTTCAGTTTGATGGTATAAACTATAAACAACCCCCTTAAAAGTTTTAAATGTTTATTTTTGTAACACTAAGTATACAGGGTGCGTTAGGCTAAACAGTTGCATTATTTTGAGGGGTAATTGTACCCATTATACTGATCAACTTTCCCTAAAAAACCTATAGGAAATTAGAAAAAAAAACGATTTATCAAACTAAACGTTTGATCAGCTAACTGCATTTAATATGGAAAGAGCAAAATTTTTTTGAGAATTTCCTATTTATTTCTTAGAGTAAGTTGATCAGTATCGTGTGTAGAATTACCACTTAAAGCAATGCAACTGTTTACCCTAACACTGTATATTTTATGTAAAGTCCATAGTTGCGTCAGCCTTCTTGGTGCAATATTGGTATTTATCAAAGAGATTATACCTAATAGAGTGAGCCATACCAATTGTAAAGTGTCCACTTTTTTTGACGTTTAGGTTTGAGTGTGTGGTGTCAAGTAGTATGGACAAAAGGCACCAAGTGACATATGGCCTTATGTTTACGGTCACTTTTCACACAAACTAGCTCAAAAAAAAGTGGACGGCCGCATTAACAAATATCTATAGTTCCATCTCCTTCTACTTTTAAAGGTACGTCATAAGACAAAAGAGACTAACTACAATCGTAAATTTATGCGGACTCTATGGAGATCCTTCCTCTTAGGTATTTATAAATGTATTTATAAGTATTTAGTGTCTAGTACGTAGGTATAAGTGTAAGAAATATTTGTACTTTTGTTGTTGTGTTATTCTATTTTTAAAAAGATGGCTGCCATCTTGGTATTGATGATTTTGCCAATGTCTAGTTTATGTAGCAAAAGTGCTTGACGTTGTATGGTTATATATAGGTATTCTGGTAACTTTAGGGGTTGTAACACGAAAAGAACACTATTCTGAGCCACCACTGGAGCTTCGTTGTAGGCCGGGGATGAAGCAACCGACGACCGACACGCGACGCGACTACCCAATAGCAGACCACAACGCGACTCTGCGTCTATTACACAATTATTTTCCAACATCTAACAATCAATACGCACCAACGTCAGAACAATATTTTAAGTTAATGAAAACACATACAAAGTCGTATGGAACAAAACCACTCTGTAATAAATAAAAACTCTAAATCGAAACAGGCGGATTAAAAACCGGTCTGTATACAGGCCTGGTCAATAAAGAACACAGACATCGTTAGTGAGATGGATCTGTACAATTTATTTTGGCAAGTGCGTCCCTGTATGTGACAACGCTCTCTGCTCAAATTGAAACGCTTTACCCTCTGCAGTTTTTATTTTTTTATTTAGTGTTTTGATTGCAGTCAATTGTTATGCAGACATAGTTACTATAAAATATTTTTACAAAACCCGATACTTTTCAATTTGATTCCAATTGAAATATACTATTATATGGACAACAATATATTTTATTGAAATCTGTTTGGTTTACCACAATGGGCATACCTAACTTTTCAACATTTTATTTCATTTCATTTATTCATATAGACAATAATACATTTCATTTCACACCTTATAAGACAGTAGTGATGAAGAGTGACTTAAATGAACGTTTATAAAATATTATTATCTATATAGACGTTGCAATAGCAATCCAGAATGACGAAAGAGGTCTGTGCCAGGATTAACTATTTTTTCATGATTAAAAGGGTATGCAGAGTTAATGCAGAATAATTATTAATGACATGCTCAGTGGCGGATTTACCAGCAGGCTGAGTAGGCTCGAGCCTAGGGCGGCAGATTTTGGGGGCGGCAAATTTGGGGACCGAATTTTTTGTATTTTTTTTACCTCATAGAAATCAAAAAGATTTTTCCGTGACGGTTTTCTGATGTCTTACAGATAGAAGTCTGCAACAAATTATGACGATGACTTTTCTCTCTCACTTGTCATTGCACATTCCGCGAGTAGCAAACTTCCATATTCTAGAGTAAAGCAGCTAGTTCGCCGCCCCTCAACCAGTACATCATTGAGCTTTGATTGGCTCAAAAATATACCGAAAAATTATTTTACTTGCAATTTCAACGAAATTGTTGCATTGTAAAAATAATGTATTAAGTATATGACAATTGTAGAGGCAAGGGCGGCAAAAACTATTCAGCCTATACCTTGAAAATTTGTAAATCCGCCACTGGACATGCTAATAATATATCTTTTTAACATTCTTTTTTAATAAATTTAGACTTAGTAAAATAGAGTTTTACATAAAAAATAAAACTCACTAAAATAGTTAATAGCGACATGTTAATTGTTATACAGGGTGTAACCAAATAACCTAGTAATATTTAAGGCGGTTTAGACCATCGAACTGAACAACTATCATTATGGTGCCAGCATAGAGAAAAAAAGAAATGCTGCTTGCAGCTTTATGCTGCAAGTTGTTTCATACAAGGCAGTTACCTACCTACTCGGCTCAAATGTATGTAACAGTAGTCTGAGGGGACAGCAAATTGTTTAAGGGTATATTACTGTTGGCGCGCTCCATACAAATGAAGTCTGGTGATATTTTCAATACTAACCAATTAAACTCAATGAAATTTTGCAGAAACAATCTAGAAACAAATCTCTATGCTTGTATCGTGTCAGATTTTCCTTAAAATGTACAGTTTTAAAGTTACAGTGCCTCAAATATTTCCATACAAATCTTAAATTAATCCTAGCATTGAAACTGTATATTTGAACGAAAATCGGACACGATACAAGCGTAGATATTTGTTTCTAGATTGTTTCTGCAAAATTTCATTGAATTTAATCGGTTAGTATTGAAAATATCCCCAGACTTCGTTTGTATGCAGCGCGCATTTACGCATTCGGAATAAACTTCTCTTAATCTTTTTGACGTCGTCTTCATACTGAAAGTTGTTTGTTTAACCAACTCCTTCAAATATTACTACGGTGTTTTTTTATCACTTTGTATAGTAAGTACGAACATGTTTTTTAGGTTTTCGTGCCCAAAGGGTAAAAACGGGACCCTATTACTCGTACGTTGTCCGTCCGAGCGTCCGTCCTACCTGTTAAGGGCTGTAACTTTTGAACCATAGTAGCTAGACTGTAGACATTTTTACATAATGTGCGTTATTATAGTGGAGTTGCTCCAGTCGCACCCCTTTGGTACTTCTTGAAGCAAGTATCCGACCATTACAAAAAGAATATCGTCCTTTAGGTTCCATAAAATGCTAGTCATTCTACATTGAAGTTGCTGACTTTGAAGCTATCGAAAAAACCTCTTTCGCTTAAGTAGCTAAGTTAAGGAAAGTGTCAACTGCGTCGGTGTCAGTGAGCTCTAGAGAGATAAATGATAGCCGATGTGACTGATGGCGCTGGTGAAGGTAATAAGAACTAAGCACACTCTGATTTGGCGGCACTTTAGTTTCGAAGCTGCGATTCAGGTCATACCTTGACCTGAATTTTAAACCTTTCAACTTTGAATCAGGGCTGCCACCTCAAAAAATCGATTGGGCGCAAAAACTGTAAAAAAAACCGGTAGATTCCAAAATTTTCGTGAGTCAAAAAAGCGCTAGCGGCGCTAAATTATTTTCACATAAAGAGTCATTTAAAGCTCTCTAACTCGTCTTATCAGTCTTTCCGAAATCATTACTTAGTAAGTGTCAGTAAATTAAATTTACGTACAGTAAGTAAGTTTAATTCAGTCAATTCGTAGGTCACTAGTTAAATTTACGATAGTACTTCAGATAAGTATTTTTTCTATTCGTATTTGAATCTCCCGAACATTGCACACTCTATTTTTGTTTTCACACGTTTTGATCACAATATGCTATTAATATTTATAATATTTCAGTCAAAAAACATAAAATAAAGCATATGTAAACACAAATAATGTTGCTTTGATAAAGTTAAAACAGCGCTGGATTCTCCGCTAGGCGATAAATACTGAGATAAGGCGCTAACCATACCAAAAAAGCTCTAAGGTGGCAAAACTGCTTTGAATTAAAAGCATGTAGATATTACGGACAAACAATTTTCTTTGACGTCAGGATAACAGTAAAAACTGCTCACTTACGTCCGCCCTCACTGCTACTTTATTCTGCAGCGATTCAAACTACTTAGCAAGTAGTGCATCATTTGAGGTGCTCGAAACGGAGAGCTCACGTAAATATGCAACTTACAGAATGTTTTTAAGTTTGGGAGGAAATTTTGTTTCAATGGTTGCCATGTCACAAATTATGCTAACTAAGTAATCAGCATAGCATATGCTCACGACTATATTCCCCGAGGGGGTAGTCAGAGATATTCTGAAACCTCAGAACATCCACTTTTCACCAGTAGTACCGAAACTCTGTTCAGTGTGACGGGGGGTGAGCCCGTCGCCACTAGTAATGTTTCTTCAGGATTCAGGATTCAGGATTCTTCTAGTAGTCGTTTTCTTCAGGATTCCCGCGCAAAACTCTCCTGATGATGATGAGATGATAGATGAAAGATGACGATGAAATTGTGGTCGATTTTGTAAGCTCTCGCGTTGCCGCCAAAATCACCATGTACGAGTAAACTGGCACCAAAACTTTTGTTCTTTCTTCGTATGTATTTGAGATTCCTGTTATGTTGGTCGATTTACGCAACTGTTTGGTACAAAATCCGCACGAAATGGTGTCACAAATATCACTAAAATCAAATTTTCACGAATAACAAATACAACAACACCGAACAGGATAATGGCGGCAAGCGAACCCCCAATGAAATATACAGTTATTTTTTTAATTTTTTTAATTTATTTACTAGCCTGGTTACAAGAATACTTTTATTTATACCAAAACACAGATACAGCATAAAAAAAAACGATAATGGTACAAATAAATGTTAAAAGTGCTTGGTGGTATAGTGGTAGGTAACAATACCTGCAGGACGCTATGGTTCGATCCCCGTTCCATCCGACCACAAATGAGTTTTTAGGAATTTAAGTAAGATTTGTAACACCACTGGCTTTTCGGTCAAAGAAAACATGGTGAGTAAAAACCTGCATGCTTTAATTTAGAGGCATGTGTTGTTCCCACTGTTCATTATAAGGGCCCGGCCCACATCGCGGCGCGGCGTCGTACCGTTTCACGGCGCCGTGCCGTGGAAACTCACGGCGTCGTGCCGGACCGACTGGAAAGGTCCAGTGCGATCGTTCGTATTCTGTTTAGATTTAGATTTTCGATCGAATTTTGTCCTTCCATTGAGGGGCGAAGGGCGTCACTGTAATAGTGAAAGCCCTAAACCACAGAATAAATACTAGCCTAAAACAGGGCATTTCACAATAACAGCGACAGGACTACGGAGTCGGTATTATTACTGAACAGTGGATGTTCTGAGTTTTCAGAATATCTCTGACCGAACCCCCTCGGGGAATATATTCGTGAACATTGTATTTAATTAGGTATATGCTCAAAGTCTTCAATATCTGAAAAAAAACATGACCCTCCTGGAGCAGTAGAGTAAAAAGACACCAATTCTTATGATCGTTTTTCAGAATTACGCGTTTACTATTATAACTATAACTAGAGTTTACCCGCGATTTCGTGCGCACAAATTATATACCAGATTTTGAGTCAAATCATAAGCAATAAAACAAAAAAAATTGCATTAAAATCGGTTCAGTCGTTTTTGCGTGATGCTCGAAAAAAAATAAACAGACAGACAAAAATTCTAAACACGGTTGAATTGGAGTCTGGAATACCTAAAAACCTTATCGTAATCTTTTTCATGCAAAGATCTTCAATGTACAGACACACTTCTGTTACAGTTTTATAATAGTTTAGATTATTACGAAACGTGGTTAGAATCTTTTTACAATTTTTAGGGTTCCGTAGTAACAAGGAATCCTTATAGTTTCGCCATGTTCGTCCGTCTGTCCGTCTGTCCGCGGCTTAGCTCAGAGACGCTTAGTACTAGAAAGCTTGTACAAAGTGGTACAAGTGGTAAGTGGTTTAATGTAGTACCTCTCCTAAACGAAAAGTAGGGACATCGTTGGATAGGGCTTTTAAAAATATTGTGGGTATGGCAAAACCATTTTTCGATTTAGGGATCCGTTAGTGAAATATTAAGCTTTAGAGTGACAATTTTTTTTAGAGTCAACTATCACCGCTAAGTAAGCTTTGCAAGGTAACGAGTAATAGTCGACCAACTTCTAAAATGTGCTTTTTAGACTTTATTAGCCGTTAAACCGTAGTATAAAACAAAATGCCCTCTTCTAAGTCCATATATTGTGACAGGCAACTACGGAACCCTACCCTGCGTGTGGCCCGTCCCGCACTTGGCCGGTTATTTTCATTTTAGCACAGAATATTAATAGTATACAGGCTATATGCTGTATAATATGCTGACACTTTTTTCACTCTAAGGGAATAACATCGAAAACTCGAAGAAATTCGCTCGGCTTGGTTTCCATTTTTGTATTAGACAGCAGATTTTTTTCGCGATTTTGATGTTGGTCCCATAGAGAAAAATGTTCAGTTTGGCGGTCTGATCATTCCCTTAAAAAAGTTTCAGCATATTTAGAAGGACCCTATATAGTTCTACATAATTTTAGTTTACAAGGCCCCTTTAGTTACATAGCCTACGCAATAAACGAGGAGTAATTAGTACGGTCGGCAGCAGCTTTAACTATACCTACAAGATGTATAGATATCTATACTCCATTCAAAATAGCACGAAATTTAAAACCTATTTTGCATTACAGAAACAGAGATTTGAAACACTTTCTCTCACTTATACTTAGAACAGCTTTAGTAGCATCCAAGATATATCGGATAGTATATTGTATCCAATAAATTAATTACATTTGGTAATCAGAATTGGCCAGAAAGCTAAATAGGAATCGGAAAATCTCGTCGTCCTTATTTGGAATGAAGTGTAATGAGAATCAAACTGAATGGTACATTTTCTTTGTCACGAGTCTGTAACAGTAGCAGCGACTTCTTAAATTTTAATGAAAGCGATGCCTTTGCGAAGCGATGATTTACCGACGTTAATTTAAAAAAATGAAAAGTTTCCGCCTGAGACATTTTTCAGAACGGTATTTCTTTTTTCCGTATTTCATTCCTCAATAGATGAAAAATGGGGGATGCTTGTCAGAAATTCACGCGAGCGCGGCAGCGGACCAGCACGGTTGAATCGATCAATCCGTCCTATAGTACGTACGTAAGTATAGAAAACGTAGGTAGCTTGACCGATTTGGCAATTTTTATGCACTACCCTACCAACGTGGGTATACAATTCTGTTTTGTCCATTTCTATGTGTGAGTATGAAAGGGTTCGAAGGGTCGAGTAGCGAGGAATGTATGAAGTTTCTATTTTCCAGAACGTCGCAGTGTATCGAACGTTCTCATACAAACTTTTGGGGATAGCATAAATCTTAAAATCGCATCCGCCACAGACCCGGGACGACGGTTTACGGCACTTTGAGGAGGATACTTGTCCTTTCGCCTTTGATACCGAAATATCGAAGCGTCGCGTCGTCATGTATTTTATGTTTTGTTTGGTTTATCTGTGAAGTACAGACACGAGTGTTATGTACAGTCGTGAGGCATGATGAGGTTTTTATGGTCACTGTGCTTATGATACGGGGCTTTAGGTGAAATTACCTTTGAACCTAACGTAAGGTATAAATGAATTTGGAAAGTCGTCTGAGACAGTATTTTACCTGAGTCACCTGAATACGACGCATCATAAGTAACTAAATCATCATCAATCATCTTTTATAGATGGAAAGGCCAATGATGATAATGAAGCAACTAAATTTTGCAGGCATCGGAAACCAAAATCTGAAATTAGTTACGTTTAATGTTGAACTTTGCAATAAAGGTACTTAATTTTGCTTTCAATTTGTAGACGGTTGTTGATCATGTAGAGAATCTCAAAACAACATTTCAGCAGAGATAACTCGAACAAACTTCGTCGGTTATAGGTACTACAGTAACACCAAAGATTGAGTTCAAACTGTGAGTATGGTTTGATTCACTTACAAAGTCACATGAATCACGCAAATTTCTCACTTATTTAGGTGACACACGAGTTAGTTCAAGAGACTAAAATGTAATTATCTTGTAGGTTCTAATAATATCGCTTCGGGCTGTACATCATACGACGTACCTGACATTGGGAGGGCAATGTTAGAAGCTTAGAGTAATACCTCAATTATTCATACAAAGCCCCTGTCAATGTCAAATGCTCCTGCCTCCAGAAGAGAGGGAATGTGGAGAGCATTAAGGGCTGTTCACGAGTTATATCAAGTTAAATAAGCTTAATGCCATGCCTTGAACATTGATTCTCAAGTACGCGTAGAGGTAAATTCTGTGATAAATGTTAGAGAATGCGAGAAAACTATTTGGGTAGGTACAGTAGGAGAGAACGATATACGTAAGTGGGTAGCAAAATTACCGTGCACATGCAGAACAGACATACCTATGTGGAAAAGTCTACCAATACGTAACAACGTATCTGGAAATGGACCCATTCTGACAAATACATGCTCGTATGTTAGTCATTTCGTATTTGAATAAACAGTAGGCAAACTCTAATTATAGTCACCAAACGTTTAGGCAATCCTCCTCTTAGTCATTGAATATTTATAGTCACGATACATTGTAGGTAATCTGCTTCTTTAGTCCATTTGCGCTATAGGTATGATTGCACCAGATACATCTCTCATTTTAGGTACTGTGCTCATAATCGAACAAGCTTGCATATGCTCCCGACTATATTCCCCGAGGGGGTAGTCAGATATTCTAAAACCTCAGAGCATCCACGTTTCACCGTTGTACCGAACTCTGTCCAGTGTGACGGGGGGTGAGCCCGTCACCCATCGAACATTACTTTTACAATAAAGTCGGAGTTTACGATTGTAGACCAATTTCCAGTAGTACCGAAACTCTGTCCAGTGTGACGGGGGGTGAGCCCGTCGCCCATCGAACATTACTTTTACAATAAAGTCGGAGTTTACAATTGTAGACCAATTTCCAGTAGTACCGAAACTCTGTCCAGTATGATGGGGGGTGAGCCCGTCGCCCATCGAACATTACTTTTACAATAAAGTCGGAGTTTACAATTGTAATCCAATTTCCAGTAGTACCGAAACTCTGTCCAGTGTGACGGGGGGTGAACACGTCGCCCATCGAACAATACTTTTACAATAAAGTCGGAGTTTACAATTGTAGACCAATTTCCAGTAGTACCGAAACTCTGTACAGTGTGATGGGGGGTGAGCCCGTCGCCCATCGAACATTACTTTTACAATAAAGTTGGAGTTTACAATTGTGATCCAATTTCCAGTAGTACCGAAACTCTGTCCAGTGTGACGGGGGGTGAACACGTCGCCCATCGAACAATACTTTTACAATAAAGTTTGAGTTTAATATTCTAGACCAAGAATTTGTTAACGTTACTTATACATTTATTTAATCAATTCCCCAACGTTTTACGTTAAAGTTACCCTACTCGCTTCCCTAACCTCATCTATTACAACGTTTCCTTTGATTCGAGCCCTGCTAACAGGTGTCGTATTTCAACCTTACTTTCTTGCGCCTTTATTATACCTGGCAAATGATTCGGAAACGAGCGATAGTTTGATGATGAGATTTAATATTACACTATAAATTGCATCTAATGGTCTGCGAAGAAAAATGTTTTGCGAAAACGGGGAGAATTTAATCAATTCGGTAGTTTATTTTTGTACAGTACCGGATAGTCTTGTTTCCAAATCACATCATATTTGCTTCTAAGTTGAAGTTGTTACGCTATGAATACAATACAAATAGGTCATCATATCGTATGGTAATTTTTGTCTTCCTGCTTGGATCCGAGGAGGTTTAAATTTCGAGGTCAAGATGTTTTAGCCAGTCTTCCCCTGCCGGGGTTAACCTATGGACTTCTTAAATTCCACCGGGGAAACAGCGCAGAGTGCACTCAATTACCACATTGGTGAGGGTTTGGTCTGGTGCCCCGCAGTCGCACATCGGTGACTCCCTCAGGCCCCACTAAATAAATAAATAAAAAAACAAAAAAGAATAATAAATAGGTAATTATGATGATAGAAAAGGATTGTAAGATTATAAATTTTCTGTGGTCATGTCACTGGCTTTTCGAGGAAACCCTGCATAATTCAATTTCGAGGCATGTGTGTATATACGTATATGATTGAAGCATACTACCTACTGTCCATTATATTATAAATGGCGACGGGTTCCCCGAAACACTGGACAGAGTTTCTGTACTACTAGAGAAACGTGGATGTTCTGAGTTTACTTGTTTGTAACACTCTCCAGAACATCTTCCTGCAAACTAAACTCCTGAAGGAAATCGATGATAATCAAACACATGTTTTATTTCGAGAACTTTTAGTGTGAAATGTGACTTGACTTTGCCATCAGTTACGTGCATTCATACAATCAGATTAATTTAGTCCAAATTTAACTTTTAATTTAAGTTTCTAGTAAAAGTGGCACAGCTTTAAAAAAGTTAAATTTGGACTAAGTTAATCAGATTTTATGAATGCACGTAACTGATGACAAAGTCAACGTCCGTTGGTAAAGTCGCCACATTTCACGTAGGTTAATTCTATTGGTATGTGATATAGGTTTTTCAAAATGTGTAGCATCCAAACAGAATACTAAAAAGTTGTATGATTAAAATATTTGTTACTATCAAGCGGTAGTCTAGGACAAAAACATGATAGGTATAGTAAAGTGTAAACTCGCTAGGAGCACGTACGAGAGAGCTTGTGTAGATTAGATATAGGAAACACTTGCGTTATATGTGTAACATATCGAAAGACGTGTCGCTATACAAGTTTACGTAAGTTTTAGAGTGTTTCAGTCGAGTACTTGCTACTTCACGTTGTTGCACACTTTCTTTTTAAAACAATAGGTTTTTTGTAAACAATAACTTTTATACAATACAATAGTTTTTGTAGCTCGAGTACTAAGCGCTATACTTTTGTCTTTGTACTCGATATCGTATCGAATAGGTTTGTCAAAGGGACAAGTCTTTATTGCATCGTCATCTCAGCCGATAGAAGTCCACTGATGGACGTAGGTCTTTTCAAGGATCGCCACAACGACCGGTCCTGGGCTGCCGTCATTCAACGGCTTCCCGTAACCTTCATCTGTACGGTCGTTGGTCCACCTTGTGGGACCCAACACCACCCACGCTGCATCTTCCGGTTCTTTTAATTGCATAGCTACCTATAAGTAGAGTTACAATTTCTTTATTGAATTGCTATAGCTGACGTATTAGGCCTACAATAGTGCAAAATAATTTACCACCTATCTGGAGTATATCTGGTGTATCTATTTTCCGATTTCTCACATCCTTATTCGCATCCGAAACGAACGAATCTATTCATTATTCGTACATACTAATTAGGTTGTGTGGAATTTAAAAATAGCTCTCCCGTGTGAAAGCTTTTAGTTTCCTTTACGGACAACAGAAGGGCAATACGACTAATTGTTCGGCTCGATAAACTGACTGAAGTAGGTAGGCACTGCATGATAGTGGTACCTCCGAGATACCTACATAAAAATATTTTTTTAATTTTTATTTAAATATCAACAAGATTGTGGATGTAGTCGTGAATGAAGCGAAAAATGTGTATATTATGTCTAAGATCGTAGTGCACGCCTTAGTCTCTGCCTACCTCATTGGGAAAGAGGCGGGATGTTATATACAGATATACGAGTACATAACGTGGATTTTCGTAATCAAAGTCAAGTATTATTCACGTTAAAAATTGTAGGCTGCCAAAAAATTCCAACTCTGATTGATATCCGAAAGGTTTTTCAATTATTTGAAGCTATATGCGGCCCCATGTAAGTAACTGAAATAGATAAACGAATAGGGGTTTTGTTCGTCTTCGAAAAAAATTCAAATACAGGTTTGTACCTCCTAAAACTAGACTGGATTGATTTGGTGAGGAAATCATAGTTAGTATGATGACATTTTTCTACGTAGTATTTTATTGTTCTTTTTACATTTTCTGATTATATTTTTTTAGAGAAAACTTTAATTATTAGTTCTCCACGTTTCACTATTACCGAAACTCTGTCCAGTGTGACGGGGAGTGAACCCGTGTGGATGTTCTGTATTTTCAGAACATCTCTAACTACCCCCTCGGGGAATATAGTCGTGAGCATATGCTATGCATTATTAGTTCTTCTTTTTACAGCGAGCTTCTCAATGGAGTGTTAATTACCCTTAGAGTCAAGTGATTAGCTAACTAATTGAAATGTAGGTGTACATAAATAACGAATGAAATATGTAAGTAGGTAAGTAACCAGTAATACAGTCATAACTCAAATTACTTCGTGGGTAACGGCACATACTGTTAAATGGTTCGGAATCATGATAGTTGACTTACTGTGCCACGCATTTCTGCCACTCTCTTTGTTTTTGCACGCTCAACTATCGTAAGTTCTATTAGGTAACTATAAAAGATTTGGCATTAAGAAACTATGAGAAGTAATTAAAATGGTCTCTATTTATGATTAGTTTCACAAATAATTACTGTCTCTTGTAAGATTTCTTAGTTGTTTCTTACATATTCTTAATAAATAGATACCTAGAGACATTATATTGAAAATCTAAAGAAGCTCGACACCTGGAGTACGATTTTTGAAAATCATTCGCTGAACTCTGCAGTTTAAAATGTGATAATATAAACTATGAAGATAATATGCATCTTTCTACTGCTGATTTGACTTTCAAAAATCGAAATCCTGAAGTATGATTTTTGAAAGTCAAATCAGCGGTAGAAAGATGCATATCTCCGTAGTAATTTTGCCATTTTCAACTGCTGCGTTCAACATATGAGTTTCATAAATCGCACTCCTTGCTGAGGCCAGAGTATCAGAGATTAATCTGAGGATTTGTTAGATTGATTGGTTTGATAGGTTCATTTAGAGTAAGTTTTTTAAGTTTATCAATAAATTAGCTATCTCTATTTATATTTACACCAAAAATAAATACAGAAAAAGATTACAGGAAATACCACAAAAAGAATTAAAGATTAAAATCAGATTTTCTGAAGTATGTAGTGTAGTGTAGGTAACAAGTAGTTCATAAGGAATTGTATCGCATGTTATTGGATAGTATTAAATCATATACTAAACTGTCCACACGTCTATTGATTTAGAACCCGCATCCTTACATGGCGACCTTGCCATGCGACACCGTTTCTTCGAAAGTGCGCGTGTAACCACCTTATAAGGATTTGAACTTTAATCAAAAGTGATGTTTTAGTGGGAAAAACTAGTTTTATTTTTAGCTGCTATGCAATCTTCTTCTATTAAGTAGTCAGCCTTGGACGAGATGGCTAAAAAGAAGAAAAAGAAGAAAGACGAAAACGTCGGGAAAGGCTTTGTTAGAGAGTTCTAAATATAACAAAATAGGCAGATGGCGTCGTGGTTTCCACCACATTATGGACAAACATGAGAAGACCTATCCCTGTAATTTAAGAGGGAACATCATGCTTAATCCAGCCGTTGATCATCAGTTACCATAGAAGACAATTGAATTTTAATAAAGTGTACTTTTAGTGAGTGTTGAAACGATTCCTGTTTCGTTCGGGAGTGAGGAAGTGATATATACTTATAATAACATAACGGCTAGATAATTTAATCGTCGAAAAGTTATATTGAAAACGGATAAATTAACTTTAAAATGCTCTATCAAAATCATTAATTTTAAAAAGTAATGGAGAAATTATACTAAAATATAATTATTTGCAGCGAGGATTATTGTTAAAATAACAGATTTTTTTTTCGTGTTTTCTCCTAAGACTAATAAAATTATAATAACAAATTGTTTTGGCAATGAAATATGAACTATTTGTTTTATAGAAACGATTGAACAAAAGAAAATTTATTTTATAATTGTAATTCATAAAAATTCATAAATGTATTTTAGAAACGTTGTAAGTCAGAACAAATAATTGAAATTTAGAAAAATATCTAATTATGTGTAGGAAAGAGAAAATTTCAAAAAGAAAAAAAAAAATTAATTAATCTAAGTATTTTTAGATTTACTGAAAGTTCCTTGATTTATTTTCACTTGATTTAAAGCACCATTTTAGCGGATCAACTTGCACCACAGTAGGTGTGATGAGTGCAGCTAAGGTAAGGTCAAAAGATCAAATTATCGTTCCGGAGAAGAAAACGAATAATCGATCAATGACAGGAAGTAAGTGAATTTTTGTATAGGATTCATTGAGTTCATTAAAATTGATAGTTGTCAACACATAAAATAACTTATGACTTTGTTGACATCGCACCATATAAAGCTGAGTCGAGCTCCATATGAGAAGTATGAAATAGACCCAAGGTATGTACAAAATACATACATACATACATAAGCTCACGCCATTGTCCCATGGGGGTAGGCAGAGACCACGGACCGCCACACGCTACGACTCTGGCACACCTCTTTAGCCTCATTCACATTCATACATCTTTTCATGCACTTCCGTCGATTGAGGGTGCTACGCACTTGTCCTTTTCGGAAAAGATCATTGATTTGATCATGGTCTGTTTTCCTCGGACGGCCTCTCCCAACACTTCCGCTCACCTTTGCTTGGTATATTTCATTCGTAAGTCTTCTTTCATTCATTCTCTCTACGTGACCGAACCATCTAAGCATACCCCTCTCAATCCTTGTTACTATATCATCCTTCAACTTACACCAATCCCTTATCACATAAACAAAAAATCTGTATGGCTAAGAGTGTTCAGTTACAACTTCGACAAAATGAAATAACTTGCCCGTAAATGGTAGACTTGGAAGTGACTAATTAGTAAATAGGTAACTAGGTATGAGATAGATTGATATAGGTATCATTTGTTGGTAATGAAAGAATTATTAAATATGAAATTGTGAAAAGATGTTGTGTATTAAAGGAAATGTGGAAATATTATGAATTAAAGGAGAATAGAATGTTGTACAAAACGAGAGTCGTATGGCTGTTAAATATATTTGAGGGGGTGATTTATGGCAGAAAGTTTGTTGTGTTTTTGTGAGAGGATGCGGTTTTGAATGAAATACTTAGATATTTTTTTATGAGAGATAAATGGGGATGGAAAGGATTAGGTATTGAACTGAAGGATTGATTAGTTTGAATATTGTGCAATGGAACTGATTCTTGTAATAATGCAGATGTTGGAGTCCCTGTTACTGATAACTGGACTGATCACCCAGAAATCGTGCGGTAGCTTGACCATTTGGCTTATTGCACAGATTTAGTTGGTAGGTTAAGTGATTGCGAATGAAAATAGAAAGAATAATGAAACGTAAGTACATAAAAAGAACGAATAATAAATTAATAGTATAATGTCCAGCCATGCGCCCGATCATGATGTTCTCGAGAAGACTTCGTGAGGGACTTGTGCATTTTGACAAAAAATAAAAAGGTGGTAAAATGTTAATGAATAAAAAAATATGTAAAGAGTTAACTCAATAATTAATTACCACTTTGGTCCGGACCAATTATTATAAAAATAAAAAAAAAAGGTAAAAATAAAATATGTACACATGTTACCCAAAAGAGGGCATGATGAAAGAGGTACCATAAATAAATAAAATAAAACGTACGTAGGAAACTTTTACATACATAAAGGCTGTTAAATGCTTCCTAAAGCTAGCCTACATGACATGACATACCATGGTAGAAAAAGCCAAGGACAAAATAAGTGCACTTTAATCAGGTAATTAAGTAGAAATAGGGGCCCACTAGTTAGGATAATCGATAGGTAATAGGTAAATAAAGGCTTATAATTATTAATGCAGCGACGATCAGCATTTTATTTTTGGTAAGTAAATAGATATTTAACTTTAAAGTAAAAGTTCCTGTGTTATCTTCTGAATAATCCAGAAACAAGGTAAGAAAAAAAAACAATGACCCAAAATAGCAATTTACCTATAAAATAAAATAATTGTACCATTGACATTTTCATTTCAAATAGGATTCTTAGTATAGGTACAGTGTTAAAATATAATACTCTGACAAAATTATATTGCAGACTACACTGTAGTATATAAAAGTGTATATTTAACTATTTACTCTACATAAATGTGTTTACTTAATTATTATTAATGGATAGAAAATAAAAGTAAAAAATGTAACCAACTTATAATTGATAATATATGTAAATTACTAAAACTTATAAAATTATGTAAAATCTTATTTTTAAATCTGTCTCACTGCGCGCTAAACTGTTTTTGTATTAATTGTATTTGTAGAAGAAATAAATAAATAAAACCTACTATTGATTAAATTTATCAAACTTAATAATGTATCTAACAAGAAATTATCAGACAAAGTGTTAAATTTTAAAAAAAATATATATATTTACAACAAAAAATTATGTATCTAACCTAATTTTTTTTCCCTTTTTGTGGGGCGTGTAGTGTAGGTAACAAGTAGTTCATAAGGAATTGTATCGCATGTTATTGGATAGTATTAAATCATATACTAAACTGTCCACACGTCTATTGATTTAGAACCCGCATCCTTACAGTAGAAAATAGGTAGATAGAAGTATACTTCATTTCAAATAAGGACGAAAAGATTTTCCGATTCCTATACAGCTTTCTGGCCAATTCTAATTTGGAAATATAATTTATATATCAGAAAGATATACTTACTACCCGACATACCTTGGACACTACTAAAGCTGTTCTAAAAATAAGTGAGAGGAAGTGTTTCAAGTCTGTTTCTGTAAATCAAAATATCCTTAAAATTTCGTTGCTATTTGATATGGAGTATAGATATGCTAAAATATACAAAAAAGTCTAACACTTATACTGAGTCAACAGTCAACAACTTAAATGCCTACCTACAAAACATTTCCCCAGATATTTCCATAAATCAAAACAATACTAATTCTTGACAGAGTAATAACTCATGCCTTGTTTGCCATAGGTGTTCCATAAAAGTTACATGTTAAGTTATCACATGTGGCCGTGCCCTGGTACTGGCACGAACCCAGAGAAAGTTGTGAACGAGAGACAAAGCGCGATAAATCCTTAACACTATGGTCACGAGATAAATTAAAACTTGCCGACACGGGGTCACGGCGGAACGATGTTGGATATAGCGGTCTATTAATTCTGTTCAAGAGTAATAAACACGGCAAAATATGTTATTTAGTTCTGTCTTTTAGATTTCATAATTACCAGGATTCTGGCGTTTGAAAATTTTCCCGAAGCTATACAGGGTGTAATAAAATACCCTAGCAATACTTAAGGGGGTGCACACTGAAAGTTTTTAGAACGGACCAGCTAATGACAATACCAATGAATATTTATTTTAATTTCTAATAAGAAACTCTGTGTCAACCTATAGCATACCAGATACTCTTTCTTATACTGTGCTATAGCCGAAAATTTTATTCGATTGTCATTTGTTTTAATGATTTGGCGGCCTTTGAAAAGTGCGTGTCGCGAGGCATGATAAATTTAGCAAGGAAAAATGTTTTCTTCACAATTTGTTACGATTTTCGTCGTGGCCCTAGTCGATAAAAAAGTTTATGATAGACATCGATTGGTATATCACGATAAAGATCCATCTTTTAACACTTGTTTACAACTGGTTAAATGAGTTTAAGCATGATCGTAGCAATCTCAGTGATGTTCTGCGTGGGAGACGTCCTTCAATGGCGGCAACTGAGGAAAATGCTAGGGATGTGCAGGCCATGAGAGAGGCTGATAAGAGAGTTGCCTACCATCAGATTAAGGCACGCTTAAGCTTTGCTATGAGTCAAGTATAAAAGATCCTACATGAATATTTAGGCGTCAGGAAGCTTTGTACTAGATGGATACCCCATAATTTAACCGATTTTAATAATTTCATAGTATAGCAGTAGGGGTCCACTGCTTCTCACAGAGGTTCCATCGAATGCGACGATGCATAAAATGAAATGGAGGCTACTTCTAAAATTATTAAAAGTATTCCCAACCTCCTACTTCAATCAACTTTTTATTTTCCAGAATCTTTCAGTATACCCTAAGTGAATACTGAATATAACTTGCATAGACCGAGCAAATAGAGAAAATATTTTTTTTCTCGTAAAAATTTTCAATTTTCTAATTACGTCTTGTAATTAAGAAAAAAGAAACGTAGCAACCAGCAAGTGGAAGTTGAAGAAACGAATTCTAATTTGTAATTTGTGACGTCAGCCCGCGGCCGTGGC
This sequence comes from Agonopterix alstromeriana, assembly GCA_963924505.1. Lineage (NCBI taxonomy): Eukaryota > Metazoa > Arthropoda > Insecta > Lepidoptera > Depressariidae > Agonopterix > Agonopterix alstromeriana. The sequence goes on along the minus strand of OZ004662.1, from coordinate 12,273,512 downwards.
GTCGGCGGAGCGGCGTGAGAAAACTTTAATGAAATTGAGGAGCAGCTTCCATTTTCATTAAAGTTTCAGATTTTTCCTACAATCAGTAAAATTATTGGCATAATATATAGAATATTTGTAATACCTATACTCCATTTTAACTAGCAACGACATTTTAACGCTTTAGTAACGTCCAAGATACGAGTATAGTATCGGATAGTATATCTTTCCGATACATACATTATTTTTACAAATCAGGATTGGCCATCAAATTAAACAACTTTTACTATGGGAGAAAACCTGTTAGAACAAAAAAAATATCAGGTGTCCCATACTAAACTGCAACACCTACTCGATTCAAACGTATGGGACAGCTAACATTAGGTGGGTGTACTAATATTTCAGTTTATGTTGTTGAAAAGTATTCATATACTTGTTTGGTAACTCCACCTGTCATAAATTGTACCACACACAACCAGTTCTTGCAGCCCTAGGCTCAGTTTTTCATGTTGTGACATCATCTTGTCATATTCTGTCCTTTGCAGGCAGTGGCTGCGATCAGTACCTAGGGAAGCGTGTCATTTCTATGTGGTACCTACGGCGCCGAAATACAGTCGGTCGTGCATTGACATAAGGCGCGTATTATTTCGCCTTTCATCGCGGTTGACTAAAAGCGCGCGAAATCAGGAGTGCAGTATTAAATAATCTGTGGCTGATTGGCAACTCAAACTTGACTCAAAATAAGAATAATGTTATTTTACCTGTCAAGCGTCAACTCCTCGAGATAATTGAGGTCGCAGGCGATGTACTCGAGCGCGTTGTCGGTGACCCTCGGACACCAGCTCAGGTCGAGGCTGCGGAGACGAGGTAGGTTCTCCGCGAGCAGCTCGACACCCTCGTCGGTCACTTTACTGCACCCGCTCAGCGATAGCACCGTCAGGTTCGGTAGGGAGTGCACTGGTAGACAAAGACGTTTCGTTTGATTAATCGTTACTTCCTTACTAAAACAACGGGCGACGTTCTGTAGAAATTAAAGCACAAGTATCACTAGAACACGAAATGTTTGTTAACATCTTGCCATCGTCGGTACAGGCGCGGATCCACCGCTGTTGGTAATTGGGGCCGATAGGCTTTCAAGCTGTAAAAGTTTCATCAAAATCGCTTCAGTAGTTTAGGCTAGATGTGATGTGCAAACAAACAAACATATACTTTTGTAATTTTCGTGGACAAACAGAAACATCTTAAAGGTTTATTAATTTAGTAGTGTTCGCCCCGCGGCTTTCCCCTATGCACTGTACAAGGTCTTGGCCGGGCGTCATACAATTTGTAAACTTCTCCTTTCTAGGAATGCAATCTATCGATCATGAACGAGTCCGTAGAACAATTCGCACTAGGCCAATTTTCGAGTGGCCGTGACCACAGCCTTTTTTGAGGGCTGGATCCGCGCCGTATCGGGATGTTTAGACTTTTACTCACATGAATAAATATCTTTCTTTGGGTCCTTTTTAATATGCTGACACTTTTTTAAGGGGATGATCAGACCGTCAAACTGAACAACTTTTTCTATGGGACCGCCATCGAAATCGCGAGAAAAATATGCGCTGTCCCATACATTTTGGATGTTGGTGCCATAGAGAAAGTTGTTGTTGTATGTTTCGTATATTGTTTGTATATTACCTAAGTAGTTCGCGTTGAACAGAGTTCATGTCTTGTATAGAAATAAATCACGCGCGAGCGATCTAATAATTATTTTACGCCCACTAATAACTTTGACTATTTATATGTGGACTGGTTACGCGTGTAATTCTACTAACAAACATTTCTGCCAGTTTTTGCGGGGGGCGAGGTAACATGAAATCCGCAACTTTGGATTTTATTCCCCATAACTTTGAATGTGACTGACAGGTTTACTCCCAGAGTAAAAGTTGTTCAGTTTGATGGGTAGAGTATGTGGTTTAAAGGTTAATGATACGTTTCCTTACAATGTGTATAGGAATCGGAAAATAATTTCGTCCTTATTTGAAATGAAGTATAGGTACGTTTCGTTCGTAAATTATCGTGTTCTCTTACTAAAAACACAACATCGATTTAATATCGTTGTGTTTTCTTTATTTTCCTTATGGTTTTCAGGAAATAGTAAAATGTTGGATTCGAGGAAAAGCTATTATTTTCCCTATATGTTTCCGTCGTGCTTTACGGAGCATGTAAATTTATATGTATTCATGCGAATGTATTGTGAACCAAAAATAATAAGAAATAATTTATGGGACGTTGCCCTCATTCATTATTGTACTAATATATTATGCGAAATATTCAGTTTCCGTAATGTTTCTGTACCTACAATAATTGAAAAGCTGTACCTACAAGTGAAAAGCTACAAATATTAACACTTACCTATTATATAAGAATAACACAGAAAAATAGCAAAATTTTTGTGTATTTATCATAGCTATACAACGTGTTAATGAATAAGCGCAAAACCTATACACCCCAACTGATTTATAATAAAATTTTGATTGAAACAATAATTTCATTATTTTGATAGTTAAAATTTAAAGTTATTCGCATTTTAACTTTTCAGGCAAAACTAATTTGTTATCATTTCAGCAATGAATGAAAGCGCTAAAATGCTCATGGATACATTTTAATAATATTGTTTTGGTAGTAAGTGTTGTGCTTGTGCGGTGGGTTGACATCGAGTTCAGTATATTTTAAAGTTTTACAAACAAATTATTTAATATTTTGAAGAAAAATCCTATGTTGATTCATTGATAGTTCGATTCTGCTCTTGATTTTAAACAAACTACTTTCTAGTTTTGCGTTTATTCATTAATACGTTGTATATCTATCGAAACCTAAGTAATTTATTAATAACTTAATTATGTTCGAAAGCAAACGGCGAATAAGCATTCGGGGCCAAAGCAAATATGTTTTCCTGACTTCTGATTTATACACCCACACATACATCACTGCACACGAGAAGTATTAAGGCCAGTCCTCGACTAATTCCTTTAGTAAGAATTCTAAAGAAAGCGAAGATAAGCTTCAAAGCATAACTAAACAGCTTAAAAACATCATAGAAATGCACTCTGCTATTACACAAAGCACATCCAATAAAAGTAAATTCTAGTTTTCTCTGAATATGTATTCACTTTATTTCGTTTTTAAATAAGTATATACAAGAGGTTTGAAATTAGTATACCCACAAAAATAAGTAAAATGGTCGTAGCTCAGACTCTCATCATTTCTACTTTTGTTCCCACTCGTTTATTTTCTTCGAATGTTCCCGGTGAGAACGATCCTTTAGCAAAAGCTTTTATTATTCTCTAGGTGGAAACCGCCGTTTATTAAATGTCTAATGATATACTTGGACACAGGTGTTTGGGCTTACCACTCCAACGTTTATTAAGGTTCGCTGTAATCGACCTAGGTGTTAGTAATGATTGTAGTGACTACAAAACTATATTTGGGAACTACAAAACTCTGTTTGGGAACTGTGATATAAATTATAATATTGTATAATATACGAGGTGTTACAAAAGTAAAAATAAATATTTAAAACTTTTAAGGGGGTTGTTTAGACCATAAAACTGAACAACATTCACTATGGGACCAATATCGAAATCGCGAAAAAAACATCTGCTGTCCCATACATTTAGCTTGAGTAAATTTGTAGTTTAGTATGGAACATCAGAGTTTTTTTTCGCGATTTCGATGTTGGTCCCATAGTGAATGTTGTTAAGTTTGATGATCTAAACCACCCCCTTTAATGTTTAATTGTATTTTTGTAACACCTTGTATATTATATTTTATAATTATACTTGACAATGTTTCAAATTCAAAAACATGACGTCAGAAAGTTATCTATGTGATATTATTTTGAATAAACAATTTCGATTTGATTAGAAAAATATACAACCACAATCAATATTCTACCAAAATGCAGAGCAGGTCGCCGGCATGACAAACGATTAATTATTAACAGTGAAATTAATATGTACAAATGTATATTTAAGTAACATAACTTCATTAATATTCTTTATTCTTTATTTTTTTTTTAGACACATAATGAAAGTATGTTTTAAGTTTGTTTAGCTGCCTGTAAATTGAAATAATATAACACACCCATCGATTGGTTCGATTGGTTTCCCATCGTCAAACCATACATTATACAGAGTGTTAGGGTAAACAGTTTACTTTAAGGGTTGATTATATCCATGATACTGAACAACTTTCCCTAAGAAACCGATAGGTAATTTAAAAAAAAATATTGACTTTTCATACAAATGTTCGATCAGCTAATTTCTATGGGAAAGTTGTTCAGTATCATGGGTACAATCACCCCTTAAAGTAATGCAACTGTTTACCCTGACACCCTGTAGAGTTAACTAGGAATTATTTAAAATATAGCACGTTCTGAATTTCGTTTTAGATGGACATCTTTTAATATCAAAGAACTGTAACTCACTCTACGTCTTTACCTGGCAGAATTATAAAAGAATCTTTTGAAGCTCCGACGTCATTATTTTCTTTTACATATTTTTATAAATTTTGTATGCGAGTGTACTTTACATAATATGTAAAATCCCGCACGTGTTATTTTTTGGATCCCGCGGGAGATGTAGGCAAAGTTATGATAAACATTTATTATAAATCATGCCCGTATGGCGAAAGTCGAGAATGTCGAGTGTTTTATTACTGACCCTTATTTCTAAACTTACTATGGGATGTACAAAAAACTTTACAGGAGTCGAAAAGATAGAATTCAGAAAATCAGATTAAACTTATTTCACTATTGGACCTATGGGCTATAGGTTTACAGGGTGTAAGGAAAAGTATCATTAACCTCAACATACTCTACCCATCAAACTGAACAACTTTTACTATGGGAACAAACCTTTCAGAACAACAGAAATATCAGCGTTCTCATACTAAACTGCATTACCTTCTCGATTCAAACGTATAGGGCAGCTGATTTTTTTTTGTTCTTACAGGTTTGCTCCCATAGTAAAAGTTGTTCAGTTTGATGGGTAGAGTATGTGGTATACAGTTTAATGATACTTTTCCTTACACCCTGTATATTAATGGGCTAGTATGCTACCTTCGAGAAAATGAGAAAGATAAAAATGTGCCTGTGTTTTTTTACCTACTATACGTATACGTCGCTTCGGCCGCCTACGAAATCCGTGCCACGTAGCTGTTTTTTTATATGTATACTATTTCGTACGAATACATGTGTGCGCATGATTTGTCACTTTTGCTTGGCACACTAGCCCTACAGAACTGAAAGCAAAAATAAAAATTAAAAAAAAATTTACTAAGCGTTTACTACAGAACGATATTTTAATTTTCTTTTCACGCATTTTTCACGATTTCATTGTAGTCCTATTGTCAAAGTTGTTTATTTTGATGGTCGTAACTCTACCCTGACGAGTAGGTATATGGGTTTTAGTACACTCTGTACAAGTAGGTATATCTGCAGGCTACTGTAATAAACTTTTGTCGTAAACCGTCAAAATAATATTAACACCGTGCGTCTCCTTTTTATGGACGCGAATGTTTGTGAAGCCTACCACTGTAAACCAATTTAAAATCTCATTTTCCTCGTAAATGATGTTATTTGGAGTGTGTTACATTGTCGTTTCAGGACTTCATTAATGTTTTAATCTTTTCGTACAGATGGACTTTTGCGATAAATGTGTGGTTATATACTTAATTGTAGCATAAGCATATGCTTACTACTATATTCCCCGAGCGGGTAGTCAGAGATATTCTGAAACCTCAGAACATCCATGTTTCACTAGTAGTACCGAAACTCTGCCCAGTGTGATGGGGAGTGAGCCCATCGTGGGTACAATACATGCCTCGAAATTGAAGCATGCGGTTCGCCTCACGATGTTTTCCTTCACCTTCACGGAGTTACAAATCGTACAAAAATTCCGAAAAACTCATGTTGTCATCTAAGTAAATTTATGGCCTATTTATGTAACTGTGAGATGAGTAACTAGACTTGATTAAAATAATAAATCGGTCATAAAATAGTTTCAATGTGTCTTATTATAACAGTAGGTCGTACGAGTCTCACGCGTCTCACGTATTTAAGGGCCTATGTCGAAAAATAATTGAAGCGAAATGGGCGTGGCTTAGTCGCAGCACGCACCCCGCGCCCCGCTACCGAACATCGTCGCGCACTAGCCCGCGAAAATCAAATCACTCAAAATGCGTAGAAGACGCTTCGCTGTTAAGATATTATTAGTACCTTTTGTCGTATGAAAAAACACAATATATCATAATTAAGTATAAGTATAAGTATATGCTCACGACTATATTCCCCGAGAGGGTAGTCAGAGATATTCTGAAACCTCAGAACATCCACTTTTCACCAGTAGTACCGAAACTCTGTCCAGTGTGACGGGGGGTGAGCCCGTCGCCACTTGTAATGGACAGAGGGTACAATACATGCTTCGAAATTGAAGTTGATAATTAAGTATCGTTCTATTTATCCTCCTTGATCAATTATTAATTTATTACAGGATCAATTACGGACAACCAATTTATAGATAGAAACAATACCTAACTAACGATACTTTTTAATTGATTTCACTTAAAAAACTTAAAACTCATTAATATCATATCGAAAATCACTGTACCTATCTAGAAGGAAAAAAACTATCATTACAGGATTTTGTTTTACTTTATAGTACGAGAGCTACCTGTTGGTAACTTTACGTATACAAGTCAAAACATTCTATGGTCAAAACATACCGACTATCTAGATGAAACCTGGAAGTTATTTTACGCCGTCAACAAAAATGTAAGAAAAACGTGAAAAAATAAGTTTCGTAATACTGCAATAATCTCAGTTATTCTCGATACCACAAGAACTTTCGGGTTGAGAAGTTGTATAACACTCATAAACCTATTTTGAAAATTCATAGGTAATTCTAAAATACCTCGCATCACTCAGATGCATGGCATAGCATTGAAGGATGAGGATGATTAAGGATATTATAACAGGTATGAATGAATTTTAAAATGGTAAATCAACATTTATTTACAAAATCACTAATAATATTTATCTTACGACCTAAAATCAACATTTATTTACATTAGTACATTACGATAAGTGTGACTTAAGTAGTTCATTATTGCACAGCGTGAAGTTAGCACCCGAGCACAAGCAAGGGTGCTAAACGTATATGCAGGTTTAGGTCACAGAGTGCTGGAAAATCATTTACAACTTATTACCTTTTCTTTTCTCTCATATTTCTGGTATGTTCCTGCCTACGTTTCAAATTTAATGTTTTGTTCCGTTTTGTTTTTCATTATCACTGTTTCTCCTAGTACCCCAGGAAAATTAGGTGAAAAAAAGGGTCACAAACTTCTTTAAATCATCGTTATGACATCCTATACGTTAGGTCAAATGTCACATAAAATCTCGTTTATGCAGGTCAAAAGATTCAAGGTAAAATGTCAAAAAATAGGTCTTTAGGAAATATCTTCTTTTCTATGCTCTAAATGACCTTTGAAGTTTTAAAAAAAATTGTAGAACTTTAAATTTTCTTCAAATTTGGTCATTTATAATATTTAATATAGTTAACCGATCTTGAGATAGATAGGTAGAACGCAAAGAGTTGTAACTCCCATAACGGTTTGCTCCCATAGTAAAATGATACTTTTCCTTACACCCTGTATAATATTATTTGGCGTTATTAATGAAAATACATAATTTCAATAACTATACACGAAAGAAGATGATGAAGAATTATTTCGAGTTTGAATCAATCGGGATAGAAAAACGAGTACAGAATAGTGACCCTGAGCTGTGCGCATTGAAGATATTGAATGAAACCAGTCACCGCCTGCCCGACAGACGCTTCAAAACAATACTTATATGGAAAGAAGACGACATGAAGATTCCGAACAACTACAAAAACTCACTCAAACGGCTGCACAACCTGGAGAAGAAACTAGACCGAGATGAAGATCTGAAAAAGAAATATGAAGAAAGAATGCAAACCCTCTTCACTTTGGGCTACGCCGAGGAAGCTACCACACCGCCGGTGCCAATAAAACATGGTACCTACCCCACTTCGCGGTCATTAACCCCGCGAAACCGAAGATAAGAGTAGTACACAACGCCACAGCGAAGACAGCCGGACGCAGCCTGAACGATATGCTACTCTGCGATCCAGACTTGCTGCAATCTCTGCCGGGAGTTGTAATGCGATTTCGTCAACACCAACACGCCGTGTCAGCTGACATAAAGGAATTAATGTTTATGCAAATATGAGTTCAAGAGGACGACAGAGAGGCACTACGATTTCTATAGCGGGGCGACGAGAGAGGGAACCAGCGACCGCGAGAGTACCGCATGACGTCGGTGATCTTCGGCGCGATGTCATCACCATGCACCGCGCTATACGTGAAGAATAGAAATGCTTCAGACTTCAAAGAAAAGTATCCTGCAGCCGCGCGAGCCATTGAAAAGAACCACTACATGGACGACTACATAACAAGTTTTCCGACCGAAAAAGAAGCCAAAGAAGTATCGAAATCAGTCGACTACATTCATCGGCAAGCCGGCTTCGAGCTATTCGGATGGGTGTCCAATACAAATTCAGTAGTACAGCAGTTTTCCGCCAACTGGGGCGGCCCCACGGTCTCTATCGACGAGCGAGGTCCGATGGTACAACGGGCCGAGCTTCCTACGAAACCACGAACGAGAATGGCCACAAGAGACGAAGACAGAAGCACCGAAGACAGGAGAAGAGAGGGGACTTGTCACGTCACCCACCAGCGACCTGACCACGCTCACTACCTCGAATCGAGCGATTTTCGTCGTTCCCGTTCTTTTGCTACGAGCTACGGTGCGCATGCTACAGTTCGTCAATTTATGTCGAAAGAAGAAAAATGAAACAGTATTGGCTACGAAGCGCAAAAGAACGAAAGAAAACAATAAAAACGACTCTGATTGAGAGATTGATAAGAAAACACGCAAGAGCGAGACACCGTACGTGAAGAAATGAGATAGCAACACCATCGGTATCGAAGCGCACTATCTCATTCGCGCTGAGAAACTATGGTGGAAACCTGTACAAGAAGATTGTCTTTCCGAAGATTTACGTCGAGTAAGGAGCGGTTCGGCGCCTCAGCCGGGAGACAAGCTGTCGGCGCTATCAGTGGTCGTCGGCGAAGATGGCTCAAAGGAAGAATCCACGTAGCACCTGACGTCGTTGAAGACACTGCGAGCCCGACCGTACTCGAGGGGAAACACTACTTCGCGCGACGCCACTGTACATACAACACGTACACGAGCGACTACATGGCGGTATCGAAACCGTCGTGAATGAGCTACAGCAGCAACTATGCAAGATACGAAGAGCGAAGCCTACTTCTCCGGCGACCGGCGACCTGAGGAGGTTCGTGGTACGAAGAGTAGTGCCTAAGGAGCTATGGAGTGACAACGCGACGTGCTTCAAGGCTGCGGAGAAGGAGCTCGCCAAGGCCGCGCTGGCGGCGGTCAGCGAGGAGGCGACGGCGCGGCGCATCAACTGCCGCTACGTACCCCCGGCCTCCCCCTTCATGGACAGCGCGTGGGAGCGCATGGTACGCACCGTGAAGGAGGCACTGCGCGTCAAACTCCACGAGCAGTACCCTAGCGACGAGACACTGCTCACCCTGCTCGCCGAGGCGGAGAACACCGTCAACTCCCACCCACTCACACACGTGGCGGTGACCCCAGAAGAACCGGAGGCGCTTACACCCAACCACATCCTGTTGGGACCCAAACGACCTCACCGCGCGCAAGCGCAGCGCGCTCAACGACTGGCGGACGTCTTCTGGAGCCGCTAGGTCAAAGAGTACCAGCCTCTACTCCAACACCGGCGGGAGCCTCACACGACCAGCGCACGCTATCGGCGACCTGGTACTCGTCTGCGATCCCACCCTGCCCCGCAACACATGGCCGACAGGAAGGATCGTCGCGGTCTACCCAAGGCGAGACGGCGAGGTGAGGATCGTGGACGTCGTAACCAGCAACGGGCATGTCCTCCGGAGACCGACCAAGAGGATCGTCGTGCTACAGGTTGGATCGCAGAGCTGCGACGGCGGGAGAAATGTGCACGACAAAACCTGAATTGACTACCTTTGTACATAGTTTTTTACATTACTTTGTTTATTTCGTTTTATATACCCTTTTATACTAGTAGGATAAGTTTAGGTTAAGTGTTCATTTCAAGAAATAAAATTTTCTTATTAGAATTAGGGCTTAGCACATAAGTTATGTAAATAGTTCTAATAGGATTCTTATTTGATTTCTCTAGTGATTTCTAGAGACATTAGGTACACTTATACACCCTATTAAAATTAACGCATAGCACAAGTAAATAAAACAATTCGAATCGAGTTAGAATTTATAAATTCCAATTAGAAATTACGCCAATAAGCTTCACTACCTCATTAGAAGGGGTAGAATCCTATTAGAAATAATTGTTAGAAAGAGACAGAACGCTCCATCTCTGTCAGCGCATACAGGCGAGCGAGGGGGGCCCCGGCGTCCGGAACCTGTGTTATGAGGAACCGGGGGCCGGGGTCATATAAATATTGTACCTTTCCTTTTCGTTCTGCACTCTGTTATGCACCGGCGGATGATGCACCTGCTATTTTTAGAATAAGAAAATAAGTATCTTAACTATATAATTATATTGGTTTGTAAGCGTAGAAATTAAGATTGTATGAGAAATAAAGAGATTTGTATTCAGGGCAAGAGTGCGGGGTAAGGAGGGGTGGTCGCTTGAAAATGATATAAAATGGCGCCAAATCGGCGTAGATTCATTCCGGATCCAGCACTCAAGAAAGAAACAACTTGGAAGAAGAAACTCTCTGCGACCACTCGCCTTCCCTACCCTGCCCTCCAGCCTGGCTCACCATACTGACGACCCATACAATTAAGGGCCACAGAGTTTTCAAACTCTCATACCAGGCAAGATGTTCCGGAGCAATAGAATCCTTCAACTCGGTAAAAATACTGATAACGGTTCATAAATACGTTTATAACCAGATTTCATTATGACAAATAAATGTAATTATTTGAAGAAATTGAAAAACAAGATAGTAAAACCGAAAATTGATTTCATTACGTGACCGACGACTTAAAGATAAAATAACAGCTAGCTCTTGGTCTATGAAGTCCAAAAAAACTGCTATACATATTTGAGTGAGAAATATACTTAAGAGAAGTTTATTCCGAATGCGTAAATGCGCGCTGCATACAAACGAAGTCTGGTGATATTTTCAATACTAACCAATCAGTAAATGAAAAATTTGCAGAAACAATCTAGAAACTAATCTCTATGCTTGTATGAAGTCAGATTTTCGTTAAAATATACAGTTTTAATGCTAGAATTAATTTTAAGATTTGTATGGAAATCTTTGAGGTATTGTAACTTTAAAACTATACATTTTAACGAAAATCTGACTTCATACAAGCATAGAGATTAGTTTTTAGATTTTTTCTGAAAAATTTCATTGACTTTAATTGGTTACTATTGAAAATATCACCAGACTTCGTTTGTATGGAGCGCGCTCCGAATTATATTCTCTTAAATGTGAAGCTGCTATGGCCTCGAATTTATTTTAGATTGTATTTAATATATTACACTATAATATTTACACGTAAGCTGGATATTTAATCGTAATTCGGAAATTGGGCGTGCGAACGCAGGTCTGACGCGGGCAAAGGCCACAGCCGACTGAGCTTTTTAATAGATTGTGATAGCTTATATTACTGCCTGACGCGAGAGAAAGAGATGGGGCGGCGCGCGCGCCTGACTAAATAAAACGACGTAAGCGCCAAAACAAACTTTATTTAGTTGTGATTTTACTATTTATGTAAGTTAATTTCTGCTGCAATCAAAATTTATAAAATATCAATCTCTTTTTTTCAAATCAAGTCTCGTGTTTCTATTATTCACCGTTTAGCAGTTCCAAGCGTTTATAGATAAAGACGGAGGCTACTTTGGCTTGTTTTTCTATCGAGAAAATTTGTCTTAATCGTGTTTTGGCGGCAATCAAAATTTTAATAATATGTTCAATTTACACATATCCTGAAATCATACTCCTACTGTTAGTACTTCATGATATCTGATGCTTTGAAGAATCCAATTTTTTTCACATATCCTCTTAATGCGACAAAACATTGACTGTCTGTAACACTGACAACGCCTTATACTCTGTTTTATATAATTGTCGTATTCGATACGTCAATGTTAGGATAGTAAACTCATGATGGGCTCTTACAGACGAGCTACACTTTGTTTGCGACAGTGGTCGCAGAGGGTGCGCGACCGTCGCGCGGCCCTCTGCAACCGTCGGCGACAGGTTGCGACCGTCAGCGACAGCTTGCGACCACCGGCGTCAGCTTGCGACCATCGGCGACAGCTTACGACAGTGGTCGTCGAGGGTAGCAAGCTGTCGCAAACAAAGTGTCGCTCGTCTATAAGAGCCCGTTTCACCACTAAGAACCTTTACATAAATAAAAATTCAAAGTCAGAGTAAAACAAATCACTGCATTTAAAAATACATAAACGTATCTGTGCTCCTGCAAAAACTCGTTAAAAATCAATACCGGCAATGTTTACACGTAGTCATAGTGAAACGAGCCAGATTGGATGTCGTCCAATAGCGAGCGATATTTGTCGAACGCCATGACAACGACATGCACCTGTTTACCCGCAAATATTTGATCAATAGAACCAACTTTACACGTGCAAATATTATTTCACAACAATGAATCAAGAGACGAAGAAAATTGCTACCAACTTATATGGAAGGGTTAACGTGCCAGCTGTAGAAAGATGCAGGGTAAACTTCTGTACCGATTTAGAGAAGTCCGTGCTCATGAGCAACTTCGAGAGACGTGGCTGGAGCCAGGTCGGACCTGACGACGAGTGGAACTTCTACTGGGCCTCCACACAGACCTGCAGAAACCTCTTTAGTGTGGAGAGCGGGTATCGGATGAACGACAACCAAATGATAAACCATTTCCCAAACCACTACGAATTATCGAGGAAAGATTTATTAGTAAAGAACATCAAAAGGTATCGAAAGGAACTGGAGAGAGAGGGCAGTTTGCTTGCTGAAAAGGCAGAAGTCATAATGTCCGGAGGTCAAGTCGTGTCACGTTACGTTCATCTCGATTTCGTGCCGGTGACATTCGTTCTGCCTGCAGACTACAACATGTTCGTCGAGGAATACCGCAAGTCACCACAGAGTACTTGGATTATGAAGCCATGTGGAAAATCACAGGGAACCGGAATTTTCCTTATAAATAAACTATCGAAGCTGAAAAAATGGTCCCGGGAGGCAAAAACGCCCTTTCATCCGCAGTTGAGCAAAGAAAGCTATGTTATTTCCCGGTATATAGACAATCCTCTACTAATAGGGGGCAAAAAGTTTGATCTGAGACTATACGTGTTGGTAACCTCTTTCCGACCTTTGAAAGCTTATCTCTTTCAACTCGGTTTCTGTAGATTTTGCACAGTGAAATACGATACGAGTGTAACGGAGTTAGATAATATGTACGTTCATCTCACAAATGTTAGTGTGCAGAAGCATGGGGGGGATTATAATAGTATTCACGGCGGCAAAATGAGTGTTCAGAATTTGCGTTTATATTTAGAAGGTACTAAAGGAAGAGCTGTTACTGAAAAGTTGTTCGCCGCAATGCAGTGGCTCATTGTACATTCGTTGAAAGCTGTCGCTTCGGTGATGGCCAACGATAGACATTGTTTTGAATGTTACGGATATGACATTATAATAGATAATCAACTTAAACCGTGGCTAGTCGAAGTGAATGCGTCGCCATCGCTAACATCTACGACTGTTAATGATAGAATTCTAAAATACAAGTTGATAGATAACATTTTGTCTGTAGTTTTGCCACCAGATGGAGTACCGGATGTTCGTTGGAATAAACTGCCAAATGTAGAGGCTCTAGGTAACTTTGATTTGTTAATAGACGAGGAGCTTTTGGAAAAAGATGAACCGTCTACATCCGGTGGCAGAGCTGGAAAACATGGAAAATTTAAGTAGAATCTTCAACATGAGTAATTGTAGATATGTATATCAGCAAAAATTACAAAATTCACTAAATACTGTAACAAATCATAGTAAAGAGCAATCGTATCTATAAATATAATAAAATGTGTAAAAAAATTTACTCAAAGCCTGAAAACCGATGTAACCGAGATAGTACCGATGGATGCAAAATGTAGCTGCCTCGTAACCCAATTCAGTTTTCGAGTTTGTATCCATTAAAAGAAATTAAAATCGTATCTTTATCGATTAGGTATACGAGGTGTTACAAAAGTAAAATATTTAAATCTTTTAACGTCCGTTAACGTAACGTAACGTTAGACCATGAAACTGAAAATTTTTCACTACGGGACCATCATCGACATCGCGAAAAAAAATCTGCTGAAGCTGAGAATGTATGGGACATTCTCCTCGAAGTATGGACCATCTGATTTTTTTTTCGCGATTTCGATATTTTTCCCATAGTGAAAGTTTTTAAGTTTGATGTTTTAAACCACCCCCTTAAATGTTTATTTGTATTTTTGTAACACCTTGTATAGGTCAAATAAAAGATTGAAAAATTTTGTCTCGGGCTGGACATGAACCCGCACTCTTCCAAACCGGGGAATTGCGTTTTCCCATTTCGCCACCGAGTACTACCACTACCCACTACTCAGAGAACGATTTTTCTCAATCTATTGCTTTTTTTAGTCTTCAAGGGACGTGGCGCCTTGCGGCGTGGTGTTTAAAAATTATTAATTTTTCAATCTTTAATTTGATTTGAAATTTCAAAATGGCTGTAACATGTTTATAATCAATAATATTTAAATTAGGTACATAGATATTATGTATAGACGGTTTCAGGATTTTCGTTTGACTAGTCAGGTACCAACTCAAATGACGATTTCAATTTGTTGTGCTTAATTAGAAGGTAGTTCAAACAGAAGCTCAGCTCCGCTCGAAAATGTCAAAATAATTGAGTATTGTATTGCATTGTGATTGTTATTCGATGAAAGTTTAAACTGTCATAAAATATTCGCATTCTATACTGTGACGATTAGATAACTCGGCTAAGATCAAAACTATGACACTCGCGCAGTGCCAAAATTTACGCCCCTCGTAGGTCGTGCGCACAGTCGTAACGTTGAAACGATCAACGTGAAACACCTCGTGCGTCAACCGCACAGGCGTAAGGGTTTCGGTAAGCAGCGAAAGCTAAGTAACGGTTATCAGTGCTAAGCAACGGTGCACTATTCTCAACATAGCATTTAAAGTTTTTAAACACCAATCTTCAGAAAATCAAATACCTGTCTTGAAAAGAGCTCGTGAAAATGGAGCTAAAAGGTAAAAAGCGCAGTGCAAAGTGCATCAAAAGAGCAGGCGTTTGTGCGAGTTTTGCACATGCCCGCTTATTTGCATTTTAATGTTTGCTGCCGTGGAAAAATAACACCACAGAGGCGAAATAACACCACCGCTCCGAGCCATTTTATATGTTAAGTAGGAGACTAAGAGCCAACTTCCGACCGGTTAGTATTTACAAGTTTTATCTACTTTCAACTTGTTTTAGTTTTTGTATAGTCCCGTAACGTGACCTATGTAAAAAAAAATCAAAGCAACTTTTGTCTGCAACTGGAATCTAAATTGTCGTAAGTAGGTAGATATGTAGGTACTTTGATGTAGCCACAAAGTTGTCCTTGAAGACATCGACGCCCTAAATTATACAGAGTCCTTTTTAATATGCTGAATTTTTTTAAGGGATCAAACTGAACAACTCTCTCTATAGGATCAACGTCGAAATAGCGAAAAAAAATCTGTTGTCCCGTACATTTGGCCCAAGTAGGTTTGCAGTTTTGTATAGAGCAGCTGTTTTGTCGTGATTTCGATGTTGGTCCTATAATGAAAGTTGTTCATTTTGGCGGCCTGATCACCCCCTTTAAAAAGTGTCAGCATATTAAGAAGGACCCTATATACTTCAGAATGTGAACGACACACCCCGTGGGCGAGCTTTGATCTTCTACATTATAAGTGAAACTAATTACTTACTTAAATCGATTTCATTATTTCTTTACTTGTTTTCACATTTATAAAGTAAATTTAATTTCATAATTATCAGCATACATTATGTCGCACTGCAAGGCATACGTTCAAAGGCCTCTCACGAATCAGGATTACAGTAAGTGGGCCACACTCCACTACTTGGGCCCATTGTGGAATCTGATCAAGCTTAAAATAACATAATTATTTGCACGTCAAGTATAGACCAAGTTAAAAATAAATTTTGAACCGACCTACATCGTTTATAGATGCCTTTAGACAATGTCGATCGTTTAGAAATTGGCTGTAAAGGTATTAAAATCTCAAGAGCGGGGATCGGATCGATCGGCCCTGCCGACCGAACCTCCTGAATATTTAAATATCACGTTTTTTAACAGAGCTTAGAGAAGCTCGAAAAATCCAACTACGTAAAACTTTCTCAGCGCATTCGCTATTAGCCATTTAGCTGTACCTATTAATTATACTTAAGATACCTTATACTACGTGTTAATGAATTAACGCCAAACTAGAAAGTAGTTTGTTTAGAATCGAGAGCAGAATCGAATTATCATGTTTTCAACATAGGTAATTTTTGTCAAAATATTGAATTATGCATGCATGCATATGTTTACGACTATATTCCCTGAGGGGGTAGTCAGAGATATTCTGAAACATCAGAACATCCACGTTTCACCAATAGTACCGAAATGAAGCATGCAGGTTTCCTCACGATATTTTACTTCACCGAAAAGCCAGTGGTGTTACAAATCGTACATAAATTCCGAAAAACTCATTGAATTATTTGTTTGTATTATTTAAAATTTACTGAACTCGATCTCAATCTACCGCTCGGGCACTCTCACCCTACTTACTACTAAAGCAAGATTCTTAAAATGTATCCATGAGCACGTTAGAGCTTTTATTCATTGCTAAAATGATAATAAATCAATTTGGCTTAAAACTTAAAATGCGAATAATTCTAAATTTTAACTATCAAAATAATGAAATAATTGATTCAATCTAATTATTTTGCTGTAAATCAGTTATTCATTAACACGTTGTAGATAAGTATAAATAAACCAAAGTGGAAATTATAATTAAAAACAGCTACCCTGCTTAATTCGAAGCCTCATTAATCTCATTATTGGAGCAATGAAACTCACAAAGACCGTTTAAACTGACGGCCATTAAAGTTAAATACGAGTACCTCGTCAGTTAAGTAAGTAAGTAGGTATTCCGAATAAATCGAATACTTTATTTTATTATTCCATAAGGTCGATGCCATGTTATATACACGTAGTCACCTATGTATAATATACAAATTCGAACATCCCCTCCGGCATAGAACGAGAACGGCGGAATGCACCGGAAATTGTACTCAATTGGAGACACCGTCACGTGCCAGCGAATTACGAATAGTACCAAGAGAATATCGAATACTAACCTATAACTGCAGATCGTTTGAGTCGCTTTATCCACCACTATCGTTCGTTATGTCGTTCGAGGCGAGGGCTCGTTGGTAAATGGAAACGATCACTGAATTTAAGCAACGCCCGGTCAGGTAATTTTTTGGAGTGGAGAGATTGTGTTTCATCTTACGCGCTTCTGGATAGTGGCCTTATAGGTACCGGTGTATATGCTATGGTCAAAACTCATAACCTAAATTAGTTTCGACCCTTCGATGCCCTTAGTTTAAAACAGTTTTGACAGGTTTTTGCAGTCGTAAGTGGTTTTAACTAAGCCACTAACCAGCCAGTTGCCAGAAAAGAATTGCCACTGCTTACCTAGTCCCCCCGAAAATATAAGTTTTCTTCCCCCTCCCCCTCTGACCCCCCTGAAAGAGGGGTTCACCACGCTTCCCCTACCTACACGCCCCAGTTTTTTTTTTCAGATCCCTTTGCTCCCATAGTAAAAGTTGTTCAGTTTGATGGGTTGACTCTTAGAAGGATGCTAATGATATCAAATTCACCCTGTATATGTATCACAGCAGTTAATAGTGATTTTGACCAACGTCCTTATTTAAAACAACTTTCGAATCTTAAAATCAGTCAAAACTGTTTTATTAACTTATTACTTACTTTTGCATAATTTTTTCAGTCAATAGTGGTTTTGACCGGTTATTAATTTTGACAATAACATTCGTCAAGCAGCGTAAGTCAGGTCAGCGACCTATTTCAAAAAGGTACTCGGACTTTACTCTGAATAATTATATTACTCTGTGCTCTGAAAGTGTGTCTTGCCTCCACCAAAACACACTGTGCACGCGTGATGAGTATGACGTAGTATTTCGACAAAGTATTCGTGTTTCATACAAATAAACCCATTTCATTTCATAAAAGTTGCCGTAAATCGTATATCATATTTAAAAAATAATTTTTATAATGTTAAATTTTGTACGTCGTCATATTTTCGTCAAAATATACAGTTTCAATGCTAGGATTAATTTAAGATTTAAATGGAAATCTTTGAGGCACTGAAACTGTAAAACTATACATTTTAACGAAAATCTGACAACATACAAGCTTTCTACATTGCTTCATTGACTTTAATTGGTTATTACTGAAAATATAACCAAATTTCGTTTGTATGGAGCGCGCAGAAAAAACTATCCTCTTAAGCAACCAACATAAATTATCGCATACTTTGCATTCTAGTCGCACATTAAGTGCAAATTGAAATACATAACACATCAGGGAGATATAAAGGAGCAATCCGTTTTTAGAGAAGTATTTCACAAAACATAGCGTACGGTGAAAAAGCTGGAGAATAGCAGAACATTTCTCTTAGTTTGTGCAGTTATTACCGAACGCCTGCAACTCAGAGCCAGACTGGAATCCAGTCTGAAAACCGCTGTATTCACCCGTATATTGCAGTGAGGCCGAAGAAGAGGAATGTAAACAGTTTTCAAGTTTGTTAGGTACCGTTTGTTGAGCACTGTACAGTTAAAAATAAATAGTTACGCACGGATTTGGGAAAATTAGGTAGGTATTTTTAGGAACAGATTCAATGAGTCTCTCAGAATACATTGCATTGTACTTATGATACTATACAACTTTCCCCCAGGAACCTAAGGGAAATTCGTCAAGAAATGACAACATTCCATTTAAACGTAAAATCAGGTGATTGCTTTTTGTATGACAATACCAAATTCTTTTTGCTAATATTTTCTTAGGTTCAGGCGAATATTTTCTATGAGAAACGCGATTGCCCAGCCCTCCGAAAATTACGTGTGTGTGCCGTATTTTTGATTAAAATCAAATAGTAAAAGTACTTTTATAATATTTTTTTATGATTTCTAGTTTGAGAAAATAATGTTAAATTGCGTTATTTTCTTAACTTTTCGAAAAAAAATATTGTGTGAAGTAATTTCAATCGTGTAAGTATTCAATTTATGATGTCACTAGATAAACTATCAAATAATACTGTGTACCTATATTTTTTTCGTTTCGATAATTTGTATACTTAAAAACGAAAAATAAGAGACCCATTTCCTGGTAATTCCGGGACGTATGTCCGGTGTCTAAACCTACACTTTGTATAATCAAATAGAGTACCTGGTTTTCAGTCAGCAGAAATCCTTCTGTTAGTCTGATTGTGGCAAATAAGTATTTAATCTTCTTATTGCTCTTTCTATTTGACAAAAATAGATGTTATGTGTTTATTTATTTCAAGGATGGACGTTTACATAAATTATCACGATCTAATTTGATCGATATCATGACCAAAAAAAGCTTTAGAACTCTTTTTGAGAAGTCATTACACACAAACAAACAAGACTTTCTCATTTAACAGCAAAAGATTTCGAATAACCAATAATATAATAAGGTACGTCCATAATCGATTACCTAAATAAAAAATTATATTTACTCGTTGACTAATTATTATTAGTCTTGCGGTAGCATTTCCTCTCTGCCACGGTATAATTACAATTGATCTTGTGCATTTACATTCAATTTTACACCTTATCACTAAACGAGACAGCCTATAATTGCGAAATAAAAACTTCGAACTTAGAACGTTTGGGGTTCACACGAGACTACTTTTCATGATTTTTAACATTCAAAATTAGAATCTAAAGTTATGGGGAATAAAATCCAAAGTTGCGGATTTCATGTTACCTCGCCCCCCGCAAAAAGTGTCAGAAATGTTTGTTAGTAGAATTACACGCGTTACCAGTCCACATATAAATAGTCAATGTATTTACTTATTCTAATATCGCCGAGATTTCAATAAATGATGCATGTTATTGCTAAAGTTTGGGAAAGATAGTCGGGTTTAAACCGCTGACTTGTTTTCGTCCTTGCGGAGAGATTTACTGCCTTATTACAGTGGTGCAGTTGTACAGTACGCTCATAAATTATATACCCCGATTCATCCGCAACTGCATGATAAATGAACACAAGGTAAATGCATGGATTTAAACAGAGCGATGTGGAGTGCGGATGTCCGCACTAAAGGGACCTGTCCCACCAATCTCACCCCTGGCGAGACTGAGATGAGCGAGCAAATATTTTCTCGCCTAAGTTAATATTTATGTAGGTACAGTCTGCTATCCTAATAATCGAATAAAGGTTGTCACTTTAATGTAATTTAATATGGTGCACCGTTCGTACATATACCATATTATAAGTTCATTATAGAAATGAAGTAGTTATATTTATATGAGAGAATTCCTCGATAGTTTGTATCGAGATATGTAGACTAAATTGTGATAAGATACAGTAAGTGTGGGTTTGCAGCTAGCACGTTGTTTCGTTCCAAGACAGATTAGAGTAGGTAATCCCCCAGCCTTGCCTGTACGTCTACCACGAGTTGACACTGCAGTATACTAAAGTATTTTTACTCCCATTTTTGTATTGAATTTCGTACAGCCCTCCTAGTGATTACGTTGAGAACTAATTTTACCTGAAAAAACTGGAGCCGTAACTACAGTAGTGGTAGGCCTACTTACTTCATTGTTTATTGACAGTAATGAGAAGCAGACATAATAAGCCAGATAAAAAAAGCTAAGGGTTGAACCTGAACTAGCAGCACGGAATCACATTTTTGACGCTCCATCCTTTTCTGTCGCTCAGGACCGTCATTTGCTAGAGCGAGAAAGATAGCGAGAATGCGATCGCACGCGGCAGCTCCGGCAGTGCTGCGATCTTTCTCATTCTAGCCAATGACGTTCCTGAGCGACAGAAAAGGATAGAGCGAGAAAAAATGCGATTCCGTGCTGCCAGGTGGGGTTCAACCCTCACTTCGCTCATCACTTGCACATCATACACTTCGCTGCTCGGAACTCGTGAGCACTTTGGTGGAACAGGCCCTTAATGTAGATTCCACGTAATGCAGAGGTAAAACGCGACCGCAGTTATGAAAAACTCATGTTTAGGTTGAAATCATTTCTGTACCCAACTTTCACGTTACTGTGGTACGAGTAACAGAATGTTTTCAGTGAGATTTCACTGACCACTTTAATTAAAAATGTTGTTTTTATAGAATGTTTGCATAGGGCCATAGATATGGCCTCTTTTTTTAAGTACAGTATTTCATTTAGCAATTTGCCTGTTTATTATCAACATGATAATAAGTAGGTTAATTATTCTCACTAATCGCGTGTAAGCTCTTTGAACTATTTCGAATAGACTTTCAAGGAACATTTCAGATGGTTAGGAGATTTCAAAATAGGTTACATCTAAGCGTTGGGCCCTATTGGGCCCCTCAGCTGTCTCTGTAAATGCAGTAGAAATTTCATTCGTCTAGTCACGTGCGATTCCGAGCTACTCAGAGTTACGACACTACTCGTGGGTACATGCTGTTTGTATCGGTAGAAAACAGACTTATTGATTGGTTTGTGGATTAATTTGCTATCTTGATTTTCAATGGGTGCATTGTTAGAATAACAAACGCGTCATATTGAAAGAAGAAATAAGTACTGCTGGTTCTCTGCAGGCTTTTGCAGTAATCAATAATTTATAAAGTTATTAGAAATAATGTAAAGCTATCCCATAATGCTATAAGAAAGCTTACTTTTATTTGTTAATTTAAATTGACAAATAAGGGACTAATCGTTATTATTCCCATTGTCGTTTTATAGGGTTCCGTATCCAAAGGGTAAAAACGCGGGACCCTATTACTAAGCCTACGTTGTCCGTCCGTCTTACCTATTTAGGGCTGTAACTTTTGAACCGTAATAGCTCGGTAGTTGACATTTTCATAAAATACATATGCTTTATTACGGCATATTTGTTAATAAATAATAAAAAATGGCAAAAAGTAAAAAATTAAGGGCCCTCATACAAGAAACTAGTTTTTATCAAAGTTTTTTCTTCTCACTCTATCGTTAAAACGGTAATACATACGACCGTCAAACTTGGTGTGATTATAGAGCAAACTCTACAAAATAACAACAAATAATAAAAACCGGCCAAGTGTGAGTCGGTCTTGCACTAAATGTCCCGGAGAAAACAAAACTTTTTTCTAAGTCAAATGTTGTGTGTGATATGGAATTATCGCTGCGCGAGTAGCCTGACTCGCACTTGACCGGTTTTATTTTAAAGTAACAAATTCCTTTTTTGTTTTTCATTTTTGATTAGTGTATGCATGCATACGATTCTATGCTGATACGCTAAAGCAAACTTATTGAAACTTTTGCAAAAACAAAAATAAATTCTCTTTTCAATTTATAAAGTTATTTCATTAGTATACCTATACTTAGTTCTCTATAAAACGTTGCCAAAATAGCATGCAGTAAACATCGTTTACGTTCGACAGATTGAAAATTAATTCGTCGTTTCGTCAAAATAACATCGAACGATTTTATGTGAGCGTGTCGTTGTAACTTATCGTATTTAATTTGATTAATAGTAGATACATAGTTTATTTAGGGCAGTTTAATTTACAAATTTCATATCATGTAGCTCCATCGCATAAAAGATGATTCTGCTAGTGGAACATTTCCTTTGTGAGGAAAGGAAAAGAGAAGAAAAAGTTTAGGCTTAATCACAACTAACTTAAAATGGAATTTCATATCTTTTGTCTACTGTTTTTCAGGATGTAAACTTAAAAACGTTACATACTTTAGGGGATGTCACTTCCTTTCTTTATACAAAATGAATTAACGCAAAACTAGAAAGTCGTTTGTTTAGAATCGAGAGCAGAATCGAATTATCATGGTTTCGACCCAGGTATTTTTTTCAAAATATTAAATAATTTATTTGTAAATTTTAAAATTTACTGTACCGCCGCTCGGGCACACTCACCCTACTTACTACCATAACAAGATTCTTAAAATGTATGCATGAGCACGATAGCGCTTTTATTTATTGCTGAAATGATAACAAATCATTTTTGCACGAAAACTTAAACTGCGAATAACTTTAAATTGTAACCATCAATATAATGAAATTATTGCTTCAATCTAATTATTTTGTTATAAATCAGTTGGGGTGTATGAGGTTTTGCGCTTATTCATGAACACGTATATTTTGTACTTATGGTATTGTGGGAATCTGATAAATTAGGAATCTGGTATGCTGGTCATCTGGTATTTTGGGAATCTGGGATAGAACAAAGCCTTCAGGCCATCAAACTGTACAACTTTTACCATGGGACCAACTTCGAAAACGCGAAAAAAAAAACAGTTGTTTCATACATTTTGGTCGAATAGAATTTTTTATGGAATAGCAGATTTCATTTTCGCGATTTTGATGTGGGATCCGAAGTGAAAGTTGTTCAGTTTGATGGTCTGAAGCACCCTTTTCGATATGCAACGCATTTAATTACACACCCTATATTATAAAAAATCATTGTCTTTATAAATTGTGACGTTCTCTGGGAAAAGCGTCCTTGTTCTCGGTATCTATGCAGTCAAAATGATTAAGCGAAAAATATGTAGATTTTGGATTCATTAATAACTCCATACCGACAACAATCTCTTCGCCCTGAGAACATCACGTATACTAAACAAAGAGATATCATTGTCTTCCCTAGTTTACTGGGTAAATGATGTTGGTTCTACATCATTTTTCCAACAAAAATGTTGAGAAAATTAGGGATAGGTGCAATTTCTCAAATACAATACGTATAGTCACAAAAATGGCAAGTAATTGGGCTTCGTGATTCTTGTTATCCCTTGTCTAGACACTTGTTATCCCTCCAAAATTGACGATAAAATCCTAGACGAATTTCCTAAAATAAACGGTCATTTTTATCACGTATCAAGATAATAAATTCCATGTCTCGTACATAATGATAATGGATTGCGGCCAGATTTTAAAACTTCACTAACTAGGCATAAAAAGGTGAATAAATAAAACCGGTCAAGTGCGAGTCGGGCTACTCGCGCAACGAGGGTCCCGCACCACACCACCATACATGATTTCAAGTTTAAAAAAATAGCTCCGGGACCTTTAGCGCGAGACCGACTCACACTTGACCGGTTTTTATTATTTGTTGTTTTAATGTAGTATTTGCTCAATAATCACACCAAATTTGACGCTTGTGTGTATTACCGTTTTTACGGTAGAGCGAGAAAAAAAAAGTTAATAAAAACTAGTTTCTTGTATGAGAATTTTGAACTTTTTGAGATTTTCATAAAATTTTGTTAACAAATCTGTGAAAATATCAACTGTCTAGCTATTACGGTTCAAAAGTTACAGCCCTAACTAGGTAGGACGGACGGACGGAAGGATAACGTAGGCTTAGTAATAGGATCCCGTTTTCACCCTTTCGGTACAGAACCCTAAAAATTTCATAGCACAGATTATTCAATGTCATAGGATTGTAAGTTCATTCGGTAGCATACTGTATTCCATTTCAGAGCTTCTCGCGCGCGTTGACGAGGTACTCTAGATACTCGATCACAAGACAAGACATGTAGGTACCAATGAGTTTTTCTAACATTTGTAGGTAATACCGATAGCTCTCAAACTATGAAGGAAAACATCGTGAGGAAATCTGCATACGCTGAAGAAGAAATTCTGATGCGTATGTGAAGTGATAGTTTATCATACATTACTAGACATTGTAGGTATACAAGGTGATACAACATTAATTTGGTTTGTAATTTGCTATTGGCTTCATAGTGAAAGTTCTTCAGTTTGATAGTCTAAAGCAATCCGTTTAATATACAGGGACCTTCTTAATATGCTGACACTTTTTATGGAGATTATCAGATCATCAAACTGAACAACTTTCACTATGGAACCAACTTCGAAACCGCGAGAAAAAAATCAACTGTCCCATACATTTTTAGCTCGAGTAGATTTGCAGTTTAGTATGGAACAGCAGAAATTTTTTGCTAACGTATGTACAAGATAATAAATTCCATGTCTCGTACATAATGATAATGGGTTGCGGCCAGATTATGAAACTTCACTAACTAGGCATAAAAAGGTGAATAAAAATGTCATAGCTGAAATTCGAATGCGTATGTGAAGTGATTATATTGATCGTTTCCCATACCGAACTTCTGCAAAAGATTACCGATTGCCGTTAAGATAAAACGGAAGATACGAAATTACTAATATAAAAAACCTAAGTCTTACAGATCACAATCCGTCGTAAGAAAAAAAATCTGCAATTTTTAAATTTCGAGGTTACCGTTTTTTTCGATACCTTCATGTTGTTCAACTTAGTTCAATACCCATACGTAATAATAAGACCGTCTAAAGTGGCCATACAAAGCTATAAATAAACGAGAATGAAACGGAAGCTTTTATTTTATACCAATTTAGTAGTTTATCATACATATACAACGTTTATGTTGTATGTATAATTAACGCAAAACTAGAAAGTAGTTTGTTTAGAATCGAGAGCAGAATCGAATTATCGTGGTTTCGACCCAGATATTATTTCCAAAATATTAAATAATTTATTTGTGAAATTTAAAATTTACTGAAATCGATCTCAAACCACCGCTCGGGCACACTTACCCTACTTACTACCAAAACAAGATTCTTAAAATGTATGCATGAGCACGTTAGCGCTTTCATTCATTGCTGAAATGATAACAAATCATTTTTGCCTAAAAACTTAAAATGCGAATAACTTTAAAATTTAACTATCAAAATAATGAAATTATTGTTTCAATCTAATTATTTTATTGTAAATCAGTTGGGGTGTATGAGGTTTTGCGCTTATTCATTAACACGTTGTATAGTATACAATGTCTAGTACACTGTATACTGATAGCTGTGTTAAAGTAAAGTTGTAAGATAAATTCAAGTACCAAAGGACAATATTTGCACGCACGATACAATATTTGTTCAGGGTCCGGGTGTATTTCTATCTTTGTTTTTCTACTTTCTTTCACTGAATACTTTTACTTTGCTACCTTTTGCACAACTGTATCATACACTATACCACGTGTAATAAAACACCCTAGTAATAGTAATATTCAAAGCCAGGTTTAGACCATCAAACTGAACAACTATTACTATGGAGACAAAATCAAGAAAAAAAAATCTGCTGTCCCTGTAAGTACTGCAGTTTTGTATGGGACAGCAGATTCTTATTACTTCTCGTAATTGTTCCATAAACAGGGTTTTTTAAATGCGTTATAAGGTAAGGGTTGCTTCAGTCCATCAAACTGAACAACTTTCTCTATGGAGCCAATATATAAATCGCAAAAGAAAAATCTGCCTTCTCATACATTTGTGTCCTATACAGGTTGTAAGTGACAGCCTAGCAAATACCGAAACCGTGAACTCAGACCATCTAACTGAACAACTTTCACTATGGAGCCTACATCAGACATTTGAGTCGAGTAGGTGAAACAGTTTTGTATGGGACAGCTGATTTTTTTTCGCGTTACCTGAGGTCGGCTCCATAGTGAAAGTTGTTCAGTTTCACGGTCTGAGTTCACCGTTTCAGTATTTTCTAAGCACACCCTGTATATTCGAGTAACCATTGACGTGTTCTGGAACAATAATTTATTTTGCAATTTGCTATTGGCTCCATAGTGTTCAGTTTGATAGTATGAAGCAATCCGTTTAATATATAACGCATTTAATTTTACATTCTGTATAACTACAACAAAAAAAATAACGTTGCACTCTGTCGATATACCTACAGAAATCGAACAATTTTACAGCAGAGAAAAAGAACCCGATCGGCGTCATTCTTTATTCTAAAATCGCTTAGTATTTTCAAAAGAAGACTACCTACAAAGAAACGTACATAATAAGAGAGCAGAGCAGCTTACATTCATTTTATTTCACAAGGGAACACTAGAGTCAATTCAAAAACAGCGCTTGTTACTACAACAAAGGAAATATTTATAGGATACCAGATACTAACCGTTTTACTTGCTATTGACAAAATAAAGACAACATAAAAGTTTATTTGCAGGATCTACATACAAAGCTTGAATACATGTTGGATTTCTATGAATAGAATTAGATGATCTGATAGAAGGAGCTTTTTCGGAAATGGTTTTATTTAAATGATTCTTACTTTATACGATTTCAAAATATTGATTCTATAGAATCCGAGTATTTTAATAAAAACCGAAGTTATTTGCTTCAAAATGGTCTCTACAGCGACAACACGTTCCGACGCGGTGGTAGCTTTAAAAAAAGATTTGACGTTTGATAAGTGTGCTGCAAGCTCCTATATTGAATAAATTATATTGACTTTGACTTTGGTTCGGCCCAACAGAAACCACTTGCAATCGCAAACTCACATAATACGACCGGTAAGAAAGCGTTGTTACCTTAATCGACGTCCCCGCCGGCGGGCACAGCAGCGATCTCTGCGCACTCCTTTTTTCTTCTGGCATCTACAGGCGCTACAAAGCACATCCCAGGCCGGTTTGTACCGATCCCCGTTACCCAATCCGCCGCAACGTCTTATTGCCGAGGTCCGTACCTATCCCGGGTGCCCGTCATCATGGTCCCTCCAACTGTCCACAGTAATAACCAGTAGCTGCTCCTTGAGCATTGCTGTAAGTCATCATATACTGGTGTTACAAAAGTAAAATAAACATTTGTTGGTTGTTTAGACCATCAAACTGAACAACTTTCACTATGAGACCAACATCGAAATCGCGAAAAATAAAATCAGCTGTCCCATACATTTAGCTCGAGTAGATTTTGTAGTTTAGTATGGAACATCAGATTTGTTTTTCGCGATTTCGATGTTGGTCCCATAGTGAAAGTCGTTAAACCTCTTAAATGTTTATTTGTATTTTTGTAACATAAATACAAAATATATTTAATATCCCTCCTTCTGGCAAAGTCGGGTTAAAAAAGGTGATTTTCTATTTGTCAGATTTATTAGAATTTGGCATCATTGTGTGGCGGTGGATCGACGTCGTCCATGTCGACCCAGGAAGAGGCGGTGGGATGTCCTTAATGGATGCTTGGCCAGAGCTTTCCCAGGGTAGGGATGAGTTGAAGAGTAAATGGGCGATTTAATTTGAGCTTTTAGTAGAGTTCAATGAAGAGAATAAGTTTACACAGTCGGTTACTTCCAAAGTTAAACAGAGTATTTTACTTTTATGGAACTTAAAAATGAAGCTTTGAAACTTAAAACTTGAAACGATTCTAATAAAAAAAACGTTAAAAGAGTAAGTTTTATAGTTCTGACTTTTATTACGTGTCTTCTGAACGGAGAAATATTCATATTTCCCTGAAATACGATTCATTCATCGCGACCGATTTCACCGCTCGTGCCTTTCCTTCCATTGTTGTTTTGAGATAGCTTTTTGTGTATTGTTGTTTTGAGACATATAAAGAACTTATAAATTATGATTATCTATTATTTATTTATATTTTTAATTAAATAATGTTAAATACATAAGAAAACAATACAAATACAAACAAACCAAGGAAATACATTCGTGAGTTTATAAAATATTATTTTGCAATTGATTGACAATAATATTTTTCAACATACTTGCTAGTAAAGTGGCTCTTATTGCACCGCTTTTAGGTACATAATGCAGCTCATAGAACACGTGTGCGAAAATGATTATATTATCGCCCTAGGGCAGTAATTTAACTTTTTTTTCTTAGTTTGTTTTTAAATCAGAGCAAAGAGTTTATATGTAAAACAAAATTATTTTTGAATAAATTCTGTTTTAGTTAAACAATTTATTTTAGTTAAACAATTTATTAAAAAAAAAACTGTTTTAGTTAAACAATTTATTTTAGTTGTCAAATTAACATTAACTTGTGTTAGAAATACATAAATATTAAGTTTATAACGTTTTTAATATTAGGTTGTTTGCAACGAAATGTCGTTGGTTGAATATCGGCTAAAGTCATTGTCTCTACGTCGACCTGCACGCGCATAGCTATCTCATCCAAAGACACGGCAGGCAAAAAAAAAGAAGCCCAGCGTCATTTTCCATAAATATGTGTCTAAAGTATGTTGAAAAACGTCGTATGAAACGCGTGAGATTATAAGTGTTCTTTGCGCGTGAGCGTTGGCCAATCTCGCCTCGGCTGTAATAACCAACTTTGCTCACTTGTATCATAATGTACTATTGTATTACCAATAAATTAAGAGTACCTTTTCAGAATAATATTCTCAGGTAATGTTAGTGATTCTTCACGCAGGTCCTCTACAAGCCTTTAAAATGATTTCGCAACGGTTTATTTGCACGAGCCATAGTGTAATAAAGATTCTTATTCCATTGTTCACCATTCTTATAATAATAAACTTATATTTGCATAAAAAAACACTCTCAAGTAATTCAAACATCTTTACATTTACCAGTTCATTAACCTGGAGTCAGAATCACGGGGATCCACTGTTTCCTCGATCCATTAGACGACTCCCCCAATTTGCAGCGACTCACTCCATCGCCCGTGAAAAGATGGAAACATATTTATTATGGTGCCGAGTGAAGGACTTGGGCTTTTAGGTCGACTTTTAATGAGTAGGGCTTTAAGCTTACCTACCTGTTGGAGATTTAATGGGAGGATTTTCGTAAAATGTATTTTATCCCGTGTATCAGTAGACGGCAAGAAAAACCAAAAAAAATAAAATATAATTATCAATAGAGGTGTATATTAAGAAAATCATTCTATTTGAAACTCATCATAGGTTATAATTTGGTTATAATTATAAGTAAAGTTTTATAGAGAAAAATTCTCTTTTTTTTTTGTTGAGCGGCCAGTAATAAAACTTACATAGGTTTTTAGAGGACCTTTCAAGATAAATAAAAAAAAAACTTCGCATTCATTGCTACGCTGCGTCCAAATATAACTTCTAAGGTTGTATGGGAGAAATCGCTGTTTAGCGCTAAGACTGCCTTGTTTTGTATATTCTGTATTTCTTTCCGGTATATTTTGCTGAATAGGTAATATGTTTCGATTGATTGATTGAAAATGAGTTGATTATTAAAGGCTTTGGTTACTTTTTCATGAACTTTTACAGTCAAATATCTCAGCTCCGATGCGAGCTTGGCCACTAGTGTTTATTAAAATATGTTTATATTTAATAGTACTAAAATTACACAATACTTTGGTTGGGCGCCGCGACTGTTAAAAAAATTAAAATACCTTTACTCATACCCATTTGTGTAATCGATCGAACATAGATTTTCCCATGTTACCCAATGTATTTTTTTTGTATACAATTATTTACAACTGAACACAGTAAAAACATTTAGTTCATTCATAGTAGTCAAAAATCTGACCAGCTTATCTAGTCTTGCAAGAAAACATGTAAACGAAAAGTTGCCCAAGTGAGAAAAGATTTCCTTGCGACACCCTTTGCCTTCGTCATAAGCTGTCAGCCACCGAGGCCTTTTGATTACATTAGTACGAGATTGAAGACAGGAAGTTAGACAGACTGACATGAAAGAGAGCTATAGTTATAGATCTGTTACTTTGTTGTTACGTGACTTTGTGCGAGAAATACAACTTCTCTAAATGGAACTGGTAGTACTTTGTATACATTGACGTAGAATACTATGGAAGACGGGTCTAGTACAAATTGCTCGAATAAAGTGTCCGAGACTAAAATACACAAACCTAAGTACGTGTAGTAATATAAAAAACTAAAAACATTGAAAATGCTGAAATTCTTTTCCGTCCCACTCTCCCGTCGCGTCGGAGCACGGTGCGCGCCGCGCGCCCACTCGCGCGCGTAGTCGGCCGATCAAACGAAGACTGTTGCGTAATTCGTTCTCTTTTTTACTTTTTCGTTCACTTTTTATTCGGACACTTTTGAGTGCGGACCCTCCGTTCAGTAGTGGTAAGTCAATGTTTGTATACCACTACGATATACAAACTACGTGATTAAGAGAAGTTTATACTAAAAGCGTTAATCCGCGCTGCATACAAACGAAGTCTGGCTATATTTTCAATACTAACCAATTAAAGTTAATGAAATTTAGCAGAAACAATCTAAAAACAAATCTCTATGATTGTATGGTGTCAGATTTTCATTCAGATTCAGTTTCAATGCTATTAATTTAAGATTTGTATGGAAATCTTTGAGGCACTGTAAATTTAAAAATATACATTTCAACGAAAATCTGGTAAGCATAGAGATTAGTTTTTAGATTTTTTCAGAAAAATTGCATTGTCTTTAATTGGTTAGTATTGAAAATATAACCAGACATCGTTTGTATGGAGCGCGCCAACGGTAAGAAACCCTTAACAGAAGAGAGCGTGCGACTTAAAATCCAGGCGGTGGTTCAACTCCCGGCCTGTTCCACTAAGCTCTATATGGGATGTAATACTAACTATCGACGGTGACGAAGACCATCGTGAGAAACTGTAGCAACGTAAAAGATTCAGCTTGCAATAACCCTCCCCCATATCGTCCCCTTCTTCTGTCAGCATTAGTTATATTTTTCCAGCCTATTATTTCGCCATATTGGCAGAGACCATAAGCTATCTTAAGAAAGAACGGCTGGATTGGTATCCATCCGTGGTGTAGCAACACCACGTTCACAACTGAGTGCCAAGCCATCGATGATTCCCCGCCAAATGACCGACAAATAATGGAAAATCTATTGTTATTATGACCCGACGGCGTTCAATGTGTTAATAGAATATTTACCCCGGTTCAGGGTAATTTTAAACATGAATAAAAGTTTACTTTTGTTTTCGATTTGAGAGCTCGTATGACCGTTTAAAATAGGAAATCATTTACAATCCTCCATTCCACAAACTAACTGTTTTCAGGAACAGCAGGTCATTAAATATTTTTGATATTAAACTTAATCAATAAAATGTTTCTACTGCTCTTATTGTTTATTTTCTAACACTCGTACGTATTGTGAGAATAGGAAGCCACTAGCAGTGTCGGTGGTAGTTTTAAGGAAATGACACAAACAAAAGGCAGGAAAATATTGAACAAGATTTCCTCAGGGGATTGAAGTCGCCTCCACTAAAATTGGATGGTAAACTAAAGTCTGGAAGCGCAATCGTTTTATATTCTTTTTACCTTACCGCTCGCCAAACGGGGGAAAATCCCTTTTCATCGCATGGACATCAATCAGTATTTTTTTTTCATTCATATTGTGTTTTCTCATAAGAAATACTGCCTTCGTGGTCTAATGGTTAAGAGCATTGGGCTCTTGACACGGAGGTCGTGGGTTCGATTCCCACGGGGAACACTGAGTGATATGTCACTTTGTGCGTTTTTCCCAGTTGGTTAGGGCATTGCAGGCCGAATCACCTGATTGTCTGAAAAGAAAGATGATTCCGTGCTTCGGACGGCACGTTAAGCTGTTGGTCCCGGCTACTATCTCTCGTGGCAGTAGTCGTTACATAAAAACCACGTCAGAGGCCGTAAGGCGGTCTGAAAAAAGTCTGACACCAGGGCTTTGCCCACACGATAAGAAAAAGATAAGAAATACTAAACTTTACAATGTTTTTACTACAGTTAACATTTTACAAATATTTAGCAAATTATGATCGCAAAGGAAAACAACATTTTGTCGAAAGATTATTGTTTGTGAGTTCGTATGATATTTACTGCTCCAATTTATCGCTGAGGAAGCCTTTAGAGTTTGTAATAATCCCAGTGGAGGGACTAAAGCAAATAAGTAAATTATGTCGTGTAATCTTATTATAGAAAAATCTCTTATACAATATCCCTGAGAAAAATCCTTCGAGAAAAATCTAAGGATATTTTAGTTGATAATAGGATCTCATATTGAGAAGCCGTTTTCATGCCATTTGTTTCCTTCCGTAATATAAAAAAAAATTGACACTTAATCATAGAGTACAGTAATCTTAACCATAGAGCACGGTAACCTCCAAATCATTTTCAGTCCTTTTTAGTTTTTTGTTTAGTTTTTGTTGCATCATTTTAGTTTTTTTAAATCATGCCCGGAGTTTTTCAATTTTATTGCTAATACAATTATTATATATATTAAACATGGCACAGGAAACGAAAAAAGGACAGTCAGCTTCTCACGGAAAAACCACTGCGGTCGCAATGGAAAAGTGTAGAGTAACTTACTGCACAGACTTGGAGAAATCCGTGATTACTAATAGCTTCGAACGCCGTGGCTGGTTCCAAGTGGGACCTGAAGATGAATGGAACTTCTACTGGTCTTTCACACAAAATTGCCGCAATATTTTCAGTATAGAAAGTGGATACAGAATGAACGATAATCAACTCATCAATCACTTTCCTAACCATTATGAATTATCCAGAAAAGATTTATTGGTCAAAAACATCAAGAGGTACCGCAAGGAATTAGAAAAGGAGGGCAATCCCTTAGCAGAGAAAACAGAATTTATAATGCCTAACGGACAAATGGTAACTCGCTACATCCATCTTGACTTCATACCAGTGACGTATGTCCTACCGGCTGACTATAACATGTTCGTAGAAGAATACAGAAAGTCACCTCAAAGTACATGGATAATGAAACCCTGTGGAAAATCGCAGGGGGCCGGAATTTTCCTAATAAACAAACTTTCTAAACTTAAGAAGTGGTCCCGCGAAGCAAAAACTCCATTTCACCCCCAACTCACGAGCAAAGAAAGTTATGTAATATCACGTTACATTGACAACCCCCTTTTGATCGGCGGCAAGAAGTTCGATCTGAGATTGTACGTGTTAGTGACATCGTTTCGACCCCTGAAAGCTTATTTATTTCAACACGGGTTCTGTAGATTTTGTACTGTCAAATACGATACAAGTGTTACTGAATTGGACAATATGTACGTTCACCTGACTAACGTAAGTGTACAGAAACATGGTGGAGATTACAATAGCCTGCACGGTGGAAAGATGAGTATCCAGAATTTTCGCTTGTATTTAGAAGGGACTCGTGGCCGATCTGTGACAGAGAAGTTGTTTGCTGAAATGCAGTGGCTTATAGTCCACTCGCTAAAGGCTGTGGCGCCAGTTATGGCGAACGATCGTCACTGCTTCGAATGCTACGGATATGATATAATTATCGACAACTCTCTCAAACCTTGGCTTGTGGAAGTAAATGCTTCGCCATCGCTCCAGTCTACTACTCACAATGATAGAATATTGAAGCACAAATTGATTGACAATATTGTGTCCGTGGTGGTGCCTTCCGATGGTATTCCTGATGCAAGGTGGAATAAGATTCCTACAACTGAATCTTTGAGAGACTTTGAACTCTTGATAGATGAGGATCTAATAGAGAAAGAGGATGCCACTATACGATACACAAAATTTCATCGTTTTAGATTGTAATAATGTTATTTTGTAGTTTTTATCAATAGGTTATTTTCATTTGAAAATCAAAATTCTGATTATTGTATTAGTTTATTCAAATAAAACGTATAAAATTGTTTTCGTGTTTATATTTATTGAAAAATACAAAAATTAATAATCTTCAAATAACGACTAATAATGTTTTACATAGTTTTAAAACGATTATTATTGTTATTATGACTTGAAAGTTCAGTACATCCTTTATGCATAGAACCTTCATCAATAAGTATTTGGAAATCCCCCAAAGCTTCAGGTGACGGCGTTTTGTTCCAGCGCGCATCCGGGATACCGTCCGGGGGGAGCACTACTGATAACAGATTATCTATGAGTTTATACTTCAGGATCCTGTCGTTAATAGTCGTAGCAGTCATCGAGGGGGATGCATTCACCTCAATAAGCCAGGGCTTTAGGCTATCGTCTATGATAATGTCATAGCCGTAACACTCGAAGCAATGGCGGTCGTTGGACATAACAGGCGCTACGGCCTTCAGTGAGTGCACTATCAGCCATTGTATCTCCTCGAATAAACGCTCGGTCACTATTTGGCCCCTCGTTCCCTCCAAGTAGAGCTTTAAATTTTGTATTCCTAGCTTCCCACCGTGGTGACAATTATAGTCACCTCCGTGTTTCTGCACGCTCACGTTCGTTAGATGAATATACATGTTGTCGAGTTCCGTGACGCTCCTGTCGTACTTCATTGTGCAAAATCGACAAAATCCGTTACTAAACATGTAAGCCTTTAAAGGGCGAAAAGATGTAACCAGAACGTAAATCCTCAAATCGAATTTCTTTCCTCCGATCAATAGGGGATTATCTATGTAGCGCGATATAACATAAGTATCCCTGCTGGTTAGATGATGCTGCAAATATTTTTTTGATTCCCGAGACCATTTCTTCAGCTTCGACAGTTTGTTTATGAGGAAAATTCCAGCGCCCTGGGATTTGCCACACGGCTTCAGAATCCACGTCGTTTGTGGAAACTTACGGTATTCTTCGACAAATCTATTGTAGTCTGTCGGTAGTACAAATGTAGTAGGAATTAAATCTAAATATGAGTAACGGTTTACGATTTGTCCGGTGGGGAGGATAACGTCGGTTTTTTCTGCGAGGGCATTCCTTTCTCTCTCTAGCTCTCTCCTGTATCTCTTTATGTTTTTCGCAAGTAAATCTTTGCGAACTAATTCGTAGTGGTTAGGGAAGTGATTTACTAACTGATTATCTCTGAGTCTGCAGGCATTATCTGCATTGAACAAGGATCTGCAGTTGACGGTGTTCGACCAGTATATGTTCCAATCTTCATCAGGAGTGACTTGA
Source organism: Agonopterix alstromeriana (assembly GCA_963924505.1). NCBI lineage: Eukaryota > Metazoa > Arthropoda > Insecta > Lepidoptera > Depressariidae > Agonopterix > Agonopterix alstromeriana. Next base: position 12,237,452 of record OZ004662.1, on the reverse strand, counting down.
TTCCAGCCGAGTCTTTTGAATGTGTTAACGACGATAGATTTTTCGAAGTCCGTGCAAAAGTTCAAGTGATTTCTATTTGGCCCCGGGGGGAGCGCTAGTCGGCCATAAGAGGTGAGATTATTTTGTAATGACTTCTTACTATTTGATGCCATTGATTAATCCATTAAATGAGCAGTCCATCAATTGGCAAGTGCATATAGAAAATCAAAACATTCAAAGGTTTCAGGAATGATAAGAATATCAACCATTGACCACGAATTTTTCACACACCCACGATCAGCTAACCATAGATTTTTTAACTTTGATATAAACTGACACTTTTAAAAACAGTTTTTAATGTTTCGAAAAAGACCACAATCAATGGAATAATTATGATTATCACAGTACCTTTAAAACAACACTGTCCCCAAAATAATGTTTAATTAGTATTAATCTTAAGTATTTTATCGAAACAACAATTTAAATGAGGTGATGTTTACTATAAATAGTTGCTAGGCAACGTAGCACAATATTTCTCTCCCCCATACTTATTATAACACTGAGAATTGTTCAAGCGTTACAAATAATATTTTCCTATTATTCGGCTGCGACATCGATCACCGCGATATTTCTGAGATATATCACTGTCGTGGCAGAATCGTGGCGATATAGCGGCGATGTCGCGGTCATAACGCTCAGTAAAATTTTATTAAGTCACGATGTCGCCTACGCTCAAAAATCGCTTGAGTGATATGGTTGTTCTTATGACAATTATTGGTTACAGACGCATGATAATTTAATTATACCTACATCTACAGCGATGTTTTAATGAAACTGACATTAACGACCTCATTTTACATTTTGATAAGAGAAAAAGCCCTCATTACCGTGCCTGTGTTTGTTGTGATATTAACGTTAAAATACAACCCAGCCAGCCGGCAACTTATGTGTTTTCCCGCACAAGTTTATTAGTCAATGCAGCCACCGTACATTAATGACAGCCTCCATTAAAGCAATGATGTCATAAATCCATTAATAATTAAGCATAACAGCATGTTATTTATCCTTTCTGTTTTAAATTCACGGGAATGGCACATGCGTTGTCATTATTAACAGCGCTCAATGTGCGCCCTAATATGAATAATTTAATTCACTTTAGACGTTGAGAACAACCCACACAAACTCGAATATTAATGCCGTTTCTTTTCCTCGGAATCTGTTTTGTGTTTTTCGATGTACGCAACATGAATAACGCTTTAAATAGAATTTACGAGTGTTAAGGAGTGGGGTGGTTTGATTGAAACGTGCTTTTCTTCTTTTTGTGTCAATTATTCTTCAGTGGTTTTTATTTACATTTCACTGGCCAGGTGTTCGAATAAAAAAAATCTGGCATGGATACACTACAGGTATTCGGCTAGCCTGATAGCGTCAGTTGTAGCACAACTAGCATTCTAGCAGATTACTCATCGACTGGACCAGTTTACCGCATTAACAGTTAGGTCAGGATCCCTAACCCCCAAATGTTACAAATTTTGTCTGCAACGGCCGACCTGAGTGCGAAGCCGATTTAAGGATTTTTACACTTGCCATTGCAGATTGTGTCCGGGAGATAGTTGTTCCTCTGGGGAAATGAACTCAGCTGGTGTGTATCCTGTCTTTTGAGAGAGTCTTGTAACAGGCGGGTTATAGCCGGAAACGTGCTTGCAGGCTCAGTCTCGAATCGTACAGGCTTGACAGCAACTTCGATAAAACAAAATAATAGTCTTAGAAATGCTAACGTTAAATTCATCGGCTGCAATATTATTATTTACTTTTTTAGTTTTGAAGAGGGCGAATTTTTTATATAATATATATCACCATCTTTATAAGAGGTCAATGTCCATCAATTCAATCGTCAATTCTTCGTGTAGGTTTTTATCGATTTCATTATCTACAAATTTAATCAATTAACAATAGTTAACTTCATGTTTAGTTCGTCCAAAATGATGGTCATTGGACATGTTATATTTATTGTTAAAGTAAAATTTTACTGTTATTACCATTTTAATAAGTACACAATAATTATTTAAAATATTTTGGAAAGACTAATTTTTTTTTTCAATTTTCGCTTTTTTTTAAATATGCTAGAGAAATTTGTCGATTGCGGATTGCAAATATTTGATCGTTATTGTCGTAAAATCAATTCACATAAATAAATATACAATACAATAAATTAAGTTGTAAAATTTCAATTTGCGAAAATCTCTAGAAAATTGAAAATAGGCGGACGTAACCAACAAACCATTTGTGATTGATAGGTTTAAAACACAACAGAAAATTACTATGAATGCAAAACAAATTCACCCAGAACGTCTCATTAAGTTGAATAATTAGTACAACGCTGTTTTAATAATGATAAGTTACTTCAGAAAACGCTACCGAAAACAATTTCAAATAACACGTAAATTGATGTTCCCGTCATTAGTAAAACGATTATGTTTCTTATCTGTTAAAAACCGAATTACGTAAATTAAATAAAGGTCTAAATAAAACTACTAAATTGAATCTAAAAGATTTTAAAATATTGTCTTTTTAACGATTCATGTCAACCACGAACTTCAAATTATCATCAGCGTTAGACCACCGCAAGTGCCTAATGTGGATTCTTAGACTTCACATACGCATCAGAATTTCTTCTTCATTGTATGCAAGTTTCCTCATGATATTTTCCGTCACCGTTTGATAGCAGTCGGTATAACCTACATGAGTTAGAAAAACTCATTGGTATAATAAGACCTGTCGTGAGTGTGGATTCGAACCAGGACCTTCATGACTGAATGTTTCTTCTCCGCAACCTTTGACTAATTATTATAAGGACTAGCCTTGCGGTAGCATTTCCCCTCTGCCACGGTATAAGCACAATTGATCTTGTGCATTTACATTCAATTTTACACCTTATCAATAAACGAGACAGCCTATAATTGTGAAATAATAACTTCGAACTTAGAAAGTTTGGGGTTCACACGAGACTACTTTTCATGAATTTTAACATTCAAAATTAGAATATAAAGTTATGGGGAATAAAATCCAAAGTTGCGGATTTTAGGTTACCTCGCCCCCCGCATAAAGTGGCAGAAATGTATATTAGTAGAATTACACGCGTAACCAGTCCACATATAAATAGTCAAAGTCCGCAACGCGCCACCAGCGCTGTCAACACATACTATACTCCTACGATTATACTCTTACAAATGCCAACTATTTTCGATCTCAACTGTACAAAAGGATAAGAGAAGACAGCCACAAACATGTGAAATATTATGTGAATGATAAATGGAGTGACTGGTGCGTTATTACAACGTACATGCAAAACATGCGCCATGTTATTTGTGAGCTGACATGTTATCATATACGCACATTCGCACAGAACAGAGCTTTTGATACCCTATTTGACTTGTTTCTGTATTGTTTGCTTAAAATGATTTATTTTTAACTAGCTGTTGCCCGTGACACCGTCTGCGTAGACCTTAAAAAAGTATCCTATGTGTGATTTCAGATCATATTCTATCTGTGTGCCAAATATCATCAAAATCCGTTCAGTGGTTTTTGCGTGATGTGCGTTCAAACATTTTGCGTTTACGATTTTATTATATGTATAGATACTATACAGAGTGTAAAAAACAACCTAATAATATTTAAAGGGATGGTTAAGACCATCAAACTGGAGAACTTCACTATGGAGCCAATATCGAAATCGCCATGAAAAAAATCTGCAGTTTCATATACAACGTGTTAATGAATTAACGCAAAACTAGAAAGTAGTTTGCTTAGAATCGAGAGCAGAATCGAATTATCATGTTTTCAACATAGATATTTTTTTTCAAAATATTACATATTTTGTTTATAAAATTTTAAATTTACTGAACTCGATCTCAACCCACCCCTCGGGCACTCTCACCCTACTTAAGTACTACCAAAACAAGATTCTTAAAATGTATCTATGAGCACGCTAGCGCTTTCATTCATTGCTGAAATGATAAAAAATTATTTTGCCTGATAACTTAAAATGCGAATAACTTAAAATTCTAAGTATCAAAATATTGAAATTATTGTTTCAATCGAATTATTTTGTTATAAATCAGTTGGGGTGTATGAGGTTTTGCGTTTATTCATTAACACGTTGTATAACTTTCTACGCTCGACTCAAATGCATGGGACAGCAGTTTTTCGTTGTTGTCTCTATAGTGAATGTTGTTCAGTTTAATGGTCTAAAGCACCCCTTTATACAACGTGTTAATAAATAAGCGCAAAACTTCATACACCCCAACTGATTTATAACAAAATAATTAGATTGAGACAATAATTTCATTGTTTTGATGGTTAAAATTTAATGTTATTCACATTTTAAGTTTTGAGGCAAAAATGATTTGTTATCATTTCAGCAATGAATGAAAGCGCTAGCATGCTCGTAGATACATTTTAAGAATCTTGTTTTGGTAGTAAGTAGGGTGAGTGTGCCCGTGAGGTGGGTTGAGATCGAATTCAGGAAATTTTAAATTTTACAAACAATTTATTTAATATTTTGAAAAAAATTACCTATGTTGAAAACATGATAATTTGATTCTGCTCTTCATTCTAAACAAACTATTTTCTAGTTTTGCGTTAATTCATTAACACGTTGTATATTACATGGGTATTATGTACCCTTTAAAAATATTATTTGCAATGTTTTGTCAATCTTTAATCAAATTTTTAAAAGCAGGCTAACCACTCTTCCGAAAAAGCTCCTAGAGGATTATTTCACGATTTTAGATATTATGACTTGTATTATACAGGGTCCTTCTTAATATGCTGACACTTTTTTAAGGGGATGATCATACCATTAAACTGAACAACTTTCTCTATGGCAAAAACATAGAAATCGCGAAAAAAAATCGGCTGTTCTATACAAAACTGCAAACCTACTCGAGCCAAATGTATGGGACAGCTGATTTTTATACGCGCTTTGGATGTTGGTCTCATAGAGAAAATTGTTCAGTTTGATGGTCTGGTCATCCCCTTAAAAAAATGCTAGCATATTAAGAAGGACGCTGTATAGCAAAATTTATCAATATGTAAAGACCTTACATAAACAACACACCTGAATTAACTCAAAACCTACCTTATTCCTTTTTTAGGACAGTCAGAAAATTTGCAACAGCTACCAACCAACTTTTAATGGTGTAAGTAATTGAATCCACATTAGTTGTGGTTATAGTCCTTTTGCCTACTGAAATACTGCAAAAGCAGATATAATTATCGTATCACTTTTTATAACATCGTTAATTGAACAAGCATAATAGGACGCTTCATTAATTTTATCAAAAGTTTTATTCCCAAGCTCTTGTAGTCAAGTGGTCGAGTTTTCAACGCTGATATTCAATCCATAGAACCACGACTGAACTTTTTTGCCTTCGTTGTAGATACGAAAATGGCTTGATTCACGAGACTTTGTATTTTGAATTGACTATAGAAAAATGGAGCGCGAGTGTCGACAAAAGTACTTTTCAATTGAAGTTATCCGCAACGAGCTGTGGCTATTCACGGCTGGTGTGATTTTTTTCAAAAGTTGGCACTTATAGTCACCAATTTACAATGTATTGTTTCAATTAAGAGAATATACTTGTCAGGGCCCAAACGCGCTGCATACAATTGAAGTTTAATACTATTTTCAATATTACCCAATTAAAGTAATCTGTGTTGTCAGATTTCTGTTTAAATATTTAGTTTCGATGCTAGGATTAATATACTGGGTGGCACTGAACGAGGGGCTTTCCCGAAAATATCAAAAAACCCATAGTAATCATTATAAAACGATTACTATTGGTTACTGACATACAATTTTAACCCTCAAATAAATAATTTTTAATCCTGATGCCAACCCTAATGCGAAACGCCTCCGCCGTCCGGCGACGCAAGCGAAATAACGTTATGGTTGTAAACTATTAACATTGTGACTAATAACTTCAAACATTGATAAGGTGTAACTTTAAAACGGTTGAAAATTTTAACATTGTTCCTTGGAGCCGAATTTTGTACAAATGCTATAGATTTTTGGGAAAGCCCCTCATTCAGTGCCACCCAGTTTAAGATTTGTATGGAAATCTTTGAGCTACGGTAACTATGGAACTAAATATTTAAATGGAAATCTGACAACACAGATATTGGTTTCTAGATTGTGTGAACATCTTTTTTTACTTTAATAACTAAATGTCCAAACTAGGGCGTAGCTTTGCACTAGGTAGTATGAATTCTAGTCGTCTACGGAATAGGAATTAGGATAGTTAATCAAAAAAGGCATACAGTATTCTTGTAGCGCTATGTAACACGTGGAATTTTAATTTTAATTTTTATCTTTGTTTTCCAACTTGTAAAAGATGGCCGATCGATACCTATTGGATTTATTGATCATGTATTTAAGAACCAGATTTTCCCATAATTGTCAAGAATAAGGACAGATTCAAGGATTCCTTTTTCTTCTCTGATTGAGTTATTAATCTTGTAAGTACTTGGGCGATCGAGTTCTTGAGAAATTTTATTTTTATAATGCGATCTTCTTATCGTGTGGGCAGCAAGCCCTGGTGTCAGAGTTTTTTCAGATCACCTTATGGCCTCTGACATGGTCTTTATGTAACGACTACTACCACCAGAGATAGTACCCGGGACCAACGGCTTAACGTACCATCCGAAGTACGGAATCATCATTATTTTCAGACAATAAGGTGATTCGGCCTGCAATGTCCTAACCAACTGGTGAAAAACGCACAAAGTGAGATACCACTAAGTGTCCGCAATGGGAATCGAATCCACGACCTCCGTGTCAAGAGCCCAATGCTCATAGACAACGGTGGCAGTTACGCGATTACAGATAAGTTAACAAAACAATTTGCTCGTAGTGTTGTATATTCATAACGATGAAAGTATTGATCGGAAACACATAATAGCTTTTCAGAACAGTCAAAAACACTTTAATGGATGGACCTTTCCTATTTACTTCATAGAATAACTCTTAAAGCTACTCTCAAGGAAATAAGAAATTCAATTTGCCCGTAACTCGTGAAATCAGAAATATTCAATAGTCTTCGCAAATGTAATCTCTTTACGTGTTTTGAATTTCTTTGTCAGAAACAGTTTGATTGAGTCTTCTGGAATTTTATTGGATGCTATTTATGCTATCCAATTTGTGATAAATCGTGATGTTTGCTGGAATTTTTTTGGATTAAAGGGAATTTCATAAATAAAGAATGACAAGTTCATAACAAACTTAAGTTCGTAAGGTATTACTTATCAACAAGAAAATATTTATAAAGCAGAATCATTTTGGTATCTATGTGAATAATTGCTTTATTATCATCAGCCTCTATATGACCCACTACCATATCTTGGACAGCCATCATTTCATAAAACTGGGATAAATGGGTATGAGGTGGTATGAGTAAAGGTATTGTCATTTTTTTAACAGTCGCGGCCGCCAATCAAAGTATTGTATAATTATAGTACTATAAAAACATACTGTAATAAAAATTTATGGCCTAGCTCACATCGGAGCTGAGATATTTGTCTCTAAAGGTTCATGAAAAAGTAACCATGCAAAGCCTTTAAGAATCAATTCATTTTCAATCAATCAATCGAAACATATTACCTACTCAGCAAAATATACCGTAAAGAAATACAGAAGATACAAAACAAGGCGGTCTTAGCGCTATACAGCGATTTCTCCCATACAACCTTAGAAGTGGTCCAATGCAGCCTAGCAATGAATGTGATGTATAAATGTTATGTATTTTGAAAGGTCCTCTAAAGACTTATGTACGTTTTATTACGGGCCGACCAACAACATTTTTTTTCTCCTTACCTACATTCTTACTCATACCACAGCATTACTATACAAGGTGTAACAAAACACCCTAGTAATACTTAAGGGGGTGCTTCAGACTATCAAAATCTACTGTCCCCTAATTCCCATACATTTGAGTCGAGACGGTATTGAAGTTTTGTATGAAAGTGCGGATTTTTTTTTCGCGATTTCGTTGTTGGCTGAAAGTTGCTCAGTTTGATGGTCTGAAGCTCCCCCTTAAGTATTACTAGGGTGTTTTGTTACACCATAGTCCTTACAGTTTGGCAACGCTCTTGATGCGCCGCGCCCCGCTGAAGCGTCGGTGTACTTACGTTGTCATGCGCACTCAATCCCGTCATCTTCATACAGATCTCAGGATGATCCGCGCCGCCCGCTTCCCCTCCGTGTTGCTCCTCTGGGTAGCATGAAATCCGCAACTTTGAATTATATTCTATTAATTTAGATTCTAATATTGATTGTTAAAAATAGTCTCGTGTGAACCCTAAACGCGACTAGTTTGAAGTTATTGTTCGGCAATTATAGGCTGTCTCGTTTAGTGATAAAGTTCAGAACTGTATGCAAATGATCGATTGATCATGTAACGTGGCAGAGGGAAAATGCTACCTCAAGGTTGGTCCCTAGTTATATTGTCTAAGTACCTACAAGATACTCATTCTTATACTGTGAAAGTGCATCGGCGATAGTCCACCACGCGGGAATATCAGTCTCACCGTACCTAGTGTACCAGGTGTTACAAAATTAAAAATAAAGATCTTTCACTATGGGACCAACATCGAAATCGCGAAAAATAATCTGCTGTCCCATACATTTAGCTCGATTTGATTTGTAGTTTAGTACGGAACATCCGATTTTTTTGACGATTTCGATATTGGTCTCATCAGTGAATGTTGTTCTGTTTGATGGTCTAAACCAACACCTTTACACATTTATTTGTATTTTTGTAACGCCTTGTATTGTATTAGAGTACAGGTACAGATTTTTTAGTGTTACTAACGGTCACCGTTAGTAATACTGTTTGTAAAGGAGCTAGATGCAGCGTTGGGAAAGAGGACTGGCCAAAGCTCGTAATACCTTTTAGTCTTTCCTCAAATTTCAAAGCATCAACATGAACTACCAGCAATGAAGCCGTAGTAAGCTAAATGGAAATACCATTTCCTTCCTTTTACAGAGATACATGCATATTAAAGTCGGAGAGCCGTGAAAAATTAAATTTAATAAAAGTTAGAGAGCAATTCTGAAAACGTTTCCAACGGCCAAGTTGAAATAGGAATTGCTCTCGTTTTGGGGCGATTAAATAATAATTTCTCATGAGTCTTGATGTTGGGTGAATGCTGCACGTGATGTAACTTTCATTGCATTTAACGCTGCATATAATTTGTTCAAAACGTTAGGGTTCGTTGTAGATAAAACATAAAATTACTGGGCATGTTTTAATAGTAACTTAAACGATTGCATTTAATTGTAATACAAAGTGTTAATGAATAAGCGCAAAACCTCATACACTCCAACTGATTTATAACAAAATAGTTAGATTGAAATAATAATTTCATTATGAATAGTTAAAATTTTAAGTTTTCAGGCAAAAATGATTTGTTTTCATTTCAGCAATGAATGAAAGCGCTAACGTGCTCATGGATACATTTTAAGATTCTTGTTTTGGTAGTAATTAGGGTGAGAGTGCCCGAGCGGTGGGTTGACCTCGAGTTCAGGACATTTTAAAAAAATTTTTACAAACAAATTATTTAATGTTTGAAAAAAAATTACCTATATTAGAAGCCATGATAGTTCGATTCTGCTCACGATTCTAAACAAACTACTTTCTAGTTTTGCGTTCATTCATTAACACGTTGTATAATAATGTTAGTGAAAATTGACTTGGAAAGTAGTATGAGCGAGCTCACTGAGGACATTCGGAGGTCCGTGATGACGGCTTCGTGTTTACTTCGATACAAACATTCACTTAACAACTACTGAATTTCGGGTCCGCGCTCAAAAGTGCCCAAACAGAAAGTACAGAGCCGAAAGAGCACCAAAACTTATAAAGAGAACCAATTACGCGACAGTCTTCGTTTGATCGACCAACTACGCGCACGTATTAATGCCGGGCCGCGATGGAGTAAAACCTACGCAAGCAAAATGAAAAAGAATTTCAGCATTTAAAATTTTTTAGGTGGTTAACATTACTACACGTACTACTACTAGGTTTGTGTAGGTTAATCTCGGACACTTTTTCCGGCAATTTTGTGCTAGAACCTTGTCCATTATTTGGTATGTCAATGGATACAAATAAAAATTAATTATAATATGTAGGATTTATGACTCCCCCTCAAAATCTGAATAAATGTAATTTTTCAAGGAATGCAGAGATGTAGAGTTTCTTTCGTGTTCCGAAAAATAATTTATTCTTCAAGTATGAAGTGGAAACAAATATCTATGATACTACGAAACATGAAAGAACATGGAAAGTTTCACGTTGATCTTGTCTGAGGCATCTTTGCCAATCATAAAACAATTTCCTTCCGCTCTTTTTGCGTAAGTATAAAAGATACGAGACTTAAGGGTGAACTCAGGCGAACGAATGGATTTCCTCACTTCTATGGGTTTCACCGTAGATTCTTTCAGCCTTACTACAACTGCAAGCTTAAAGATTTTGTCGGTAGTTGTAGCAGAGCTTCTGCCCACCCCGAAAGGGATTATGGTTTGAATTATGGTATGTATGTGTAATTCGAGACTTTTTTTACATATTTTATCTGATAATGATACACACAAATTTCTAAATACATAAGGTCACGCCATTGTATCGCAGTAGCGCTTTCACCTACAAATTTTGTTTCTGCGCATTCAAGCCCATGCTATAACCAAGTTTAACAAAACCAGCTCCGGATCTAGGGGGGGTTAAACCGGGACCCACGCCCGGGGAGGCAGGTAAAGGGGGCACCAAAATCTAGAGTTTGACAAATAATCACTTACAAATATTTCGAAAAAATGTCGAGCTCGATTCGCTCCCACTAAGTTTTAGACAAGTGTTATTGCGATGACCTAACGTGAACCTGGCCTCCCTGGGAAAACAAATATTGGTACTATCTTAGAGAAGAGGGGCTCCAAAATCAAATTCTTGCCCCGGCTCGCAAAAATCCTAGATCCAGGGCTGAACAAAACTAGCATTTCAGAATATATAAATTAAAATTTACGCGTTTTCGTTAAGTACCTACCTATTACTAAAAATAATAATAAGTACATTATAAATTAACTGGAAATATGTGTAAATTGAACCATGACAATGGTGTATGTAGTACAGAAACTAATCACTGCGACAGGGAGTTGTAAGTCCAGGGGAATAACACCCAATACGTTCGAATGTAAGCGGCGTGCATTCATGTAACGCAGAAAACGTTCAATTTCTTCACACACTTCGTAATCTGTAATTAAAATAATGGATGAATAGGAACCGTATACAGAAAAATCGGCCATTATAGGGTTCCATTGTATAGGAATGTTTTTAGTGTTCCGTACCAAAATTGGAAAATCGGAACACCTATTGAATCAGTGTAGTGATTGATTGACTACAACAGAATCGTTCATAAACGTTTGAGTCATCTGTCAAAACGGCTGTCATGAGCAGTACCGCGATTAGAGCAATACAAAATGTGTAAAAAGCTAAGCTTCGAACGTGGTCCAATCATGGTTTGGTCACCGAATATTTACCGCGATTGCTCTCCAGCTCGGTGTCTATGCGTCCGTCCGTCTGTCACAGGCATTTTTCTCAGAAACCGTAACACATAGGAAGCTGATACTTCGCACAGATAATTTAAACATTTATAGCATAATTTATATATTGGGGGGCACTTTCGGGGTAGAAAGTGTCGTGTACATTATAAATAACGTGTAGATGGCGGGAAAATTATCAGGCTGACAAAAATAGGATAGGAACGGATAGTTTTATTTCTATATTCAAAAAGCGACTACCAGTGTAAAATGATCTTCAGTTACTATGTGACTACATACTTAGTAAGTCCAGTTTATAGTATTTGTCATCAACGACCCATGTTAAACAACTGGTTGTAAGGAACACTATTGCCTGAGTAGGTAGCGGCTCGCATGTCTTCGTGAAATTTTTTTTTTAATTGGTGCAAGAATGACAAAATAAATGAGGCAGTAGGGTTGTTTGACTACGGAACCCTAAAATGACGTATTCCGGATTATAATTTTATGAATTGGGTTGAATTGATTACACGTTTGAAACATTAATCAAAATAAATACCCACCTCTTTCTTTGATCAGATGATCATGCAGCTCAGTTTTGATATCGTCAATTTTCATATTAATAACTTCGACAATAATTGAAATAACACACATTTGAAAAACGATTTGAATTATGAAAATGCCGATAACTACGTAAACCATCCACATTACCTGAAAGTAATTCAAAATTATAAATCATTTTGTGAATAATAAATTAATCGAAAAATAGAAAAGCTATTTTAAAAGTAACTTTGTAAACTGAAACCTGTGCATCCATCGCATTCTACAGAGTGAAATAGGAGGATATGTGAAAAAATAGGATTGTTCAAAGCATCATATATCATGAAGTACTAACAGTAGGAGTATGATTTGCGGATATGTGTAAATTGAACATATAATTGAAGTTTTGATTAGAGCTAAAATACGATTAATAGACATTTTCTCGATAGAAAAATAAGCCGCCGTCTTTATCGATAAACGCTTGGGACTGCTAAACGGTGAATAATAGAAAAACGAGACTTGATTTAAAAAAAGAGATTGATATTTTATAAAGTTTGATTAGAGCAATAATTAACTTACATAAATAGTAAAATCACAATTAAATAAAGTTTGTTTTACGCTTGTGTCGTTTCAGGCGCACGCGCCGACCCATCTCTATCTCTCGTATCAGGCAGTAATATAAGCTATCACACGCCCATTTCGCTTTAATTGATTTTCGACATAGGCCCTTAAACTAAGAGTCTACCGTAGAGAGTTATTTTACTTACTTGAGTATGTACAGCAAAAACCACGCCCCACAGTAAACTCATAAGTTTAGGAATTGTAAGCATTAGCTCCAATATCAACTGAAAAAGAACTATATTATAAAGTCTTCCTCAGCATCAGCATGTATATGTTCCATACATACGTATATAAACAGTATAATCCGGTCTATAATGACGGCGAAAGTTTTATAAAACGCTTTTTTACTTATAATACTTCACTTCACATCGAGATGGATCAGTATAGGGAGGGACCTACAATACTATCATAAAACTGTGGTACAAATATAAATTTACTTAATTGATCCTTATGTAAGCAATAGTTATGATTAGAATAAGCTAAGAACAAGGAGATCATAATTTCTTACTTACAAGTATAAACTCGTAATTACGTTGGTGGCAGGCTCAGAGGAAGGATCTCCATAGAGTCCGCATAAATTTACGATTGTCTCTTTTGTCTTATGATGTACCTTTAACAGTAGAAGGAAATGGAACTATAGATATTTGTTTATGCGGCTGTCCACTTTTTTTTGAGCTAGTGTGTGTGAAAAGTGACCGTAAACATAAGGCCATATGTCACTTGGTGCCTTTTGTCCATACTACTTGACACCACACACTCAAACCTAATCGTCAAAAAAAGTGGACACTTTACAATTGGTATGGCTCACTCTATTAGGTATAATCTCTTTGGTGGCAGGCAACGTCGCCGTCGCGGTTCATAGATCAACATAAGAAATTGTGTCTATGATACAGAACAGTTATGCCGACGTTATACTAAGGTTTAAGTTATTCCGGCTTTATTAGTAGACATTTTGCTTATTCTTAGTTTATTCTTGTTTTAACATTTTATACCACGTTTATTTGTACCACAGTAGTTATAAGATAAAACGGCAGATGTGAAACTACTCCCGATTTAAATTTCGAACTTTCGTCACACAAAAAGGATGCGGATCAGAATTTCAAAGCCCTCACATAAGAATTTTAGGTTGATCTGTTTGTTGTTCAATTGTATGTTCTGTTTTGGTGTGCTATATAGTATAATTGAATTGAATTGTGTAGTGTACTATGAATGAAGTTTTTCTTATCTCTACACTCTACGACACGGTTCTTTAGACATATTTTTCTATCTCTTATACACCGTGTTAATGAATTAACGCAAAACTAGAAAGTAGTTTATTTAGAATCGAGAGCAGAATCGAATTATCATGGTTTCAACGTAGGTAATTTTTTTCAAATTAGTAAATAATTTGTTTGTAAAATTTTAAATTTACTGAATTTAATCTCAACCCACCGCACAGGCACACTCGCCCTACTTATTACCGAAACACGATTCTTAAAATGTATCCATGATCACATTAGCGCTTAATTCATTGCTGAAATAATAAAAATCATGTTTGCCTCTATCTATCTATAACGTCACGCCTCTTTCCCAGTGGGGTAGGCAGAGACCAGAGCGCGCCATATACTACGATCCTTACATACCTCTTTTGCCTCATTCACATCCATACATCTCTTCATACATGCCCGTCGGTTTCGAGTACTCCGCACCTCCCCTCTTTTTAGGACGCAACCGATTTGATCAGAATACGTCCTACGAGGGCGCCCTCTGCCGACACTTCCACTCACTTTAGCTCCATATATCTCTTTCGTACATCTGCTATCACTCATCCTCTCCACATGCCCAAACCAACGAGGCATACCCTTCTCTATTCGTGTTACAACTTCTTCTTTCAATTGACATCGATCTCTAATCACACAATTTCTCACTTTATCTCTCAGCATAACACCACACATTTTTCTCAAGGAACGCATTTCAACTGCATTAATTTTACTTTCATGCTTTTTCTGCCCTACCCAGCACTCACTGCCATACACAAGTGTAGGCACCAACACACCATTGTGTATAGCAAGTCGCGCCTTTTTGGACACCAATTGGCTAGTCACAATGGTATGCAAAGCACCGTTCACTTTGTTTCCCGCTGTTTTTGCCTAAAAACTTAAAATGCGAATAACTCTAAATTCTAACTATCAAAATGATGAAATTACTGTTTCAATCTAATTATTTTTTTATAAATCAGTTGGGGTGTGTGAGGTTTTGCGCTTATTCATTAACACGTTGTAGTTTCGGAGGTCCCCATATGGACCCATCTTCATGTGCCACCCTGTATATTATAGAAATTTACTTACAGATATCGCGTACAAGGGTCTGATTTTGTCACAAACATTAGCTATATCTATATATTTGTTCCGGATTGTAGTTAAATTGTAATTTGATGTAGTAAAATTTTTTTTAAACGATGATACGGATATTAATATATAATAAATTATTATAAATCGTACTATTGTCATTACATCCATAACATGAGCCATAACACAGTATGTTATTGGAGGTAGGGCTGATTCAATACATAAAAAACTGTTGTAGAGACAGTGTGAGCAACACAGTGCCACTTTTATAATTAACATAATTATCCAGTACATCAAAAATGAAATTTCGATATTATTATTCGTTGAGAGTTGTGCAATGTCGTTAATGTCTTTAATAAGTTCATAAACAGTATATTTTGAATTTTTCAAAACCAAAAAATATATTGAATATTGAAGAATATAACCATAGAACAAACACGTGTGAAAGGTTGTTCTTTCGAATGGAAAGCGTATTACAATAATGATTATAACGCAAGACATAAACAAAATTCCAATTTTAGCTAAAGGTCTAAATTTTTTATTTATAATCTTTGTAAATCCGTGATCTAGCCCCAGAAGATATACAAATGAGAGGAATAAAACTGCCAGGGATTTAGGAATTTTAGATTGCAGTTTTTTTTTATTGTTTACGAAATAGTTATTATTTAGCACTTGCGGCCGATTCTGTGTAGGCATTTTTTGTGTTGTCGATCAGATGTCTACAAATAAACTGAATGAAGGACGGTGTCCGTCTTCTAAGAAATCAATAGACGCTCACCAATAAAATGTTATCAAATTAATCAGACGTTGGCATATCATTAACTTGATCAAATACCGATGACAGTCATAAAAAAAAATTTGAACTTGTATAGTTGCAGGTCCTACTTATGTAAATTAAAGCAATACGAGAGCGTTATGTAACAAACCCATAATTAGTTCGTAGGGCGTACAGCATACAAAAATATACGAACAGGCGGTTAAATATACAAAATAGTGTAAAAACCATATTATATTATGTAAGTACACTTAATGTTGATCAAACACTATTCTGTAAGTAAATCTTAACACACAGTTTAAATATAATGACAGATGAAACACAACCATATAAGTCTCCACTCTAGTTTCATATTTTTTTTGGAATACTGGTTGTTTTTATTTTTCTGTTCATTCATTAGCTAATCATTTTCATCTCTACAAAATTATAAATGGGTAACTGTATACATACACTAACGACCACAATAACTTTTATGACATAATAATATTTTTAAACATGCAAAGTTTTCAATTTTTTCAGTATGTATAGGTACACAACAGAATTTTACTGGATACATACAGGGTCCTTCTTAATATGCTGACACTTTTTTAAGAGGATGATCAGACCGTCAAACTGAACAACTTTCTCTATGGGACCAACATCGATAACGCGAAAAAAAAGTCGGCTGTCCCATACATTTGGCTCAACTAGGTATGCAGTTTTGTATGGGAGAGCAGATTTTTTTTGAGATTTCGATGTTGGTCCCATAGAGAAAGTTGTTCAATTTGACGGTCTGATCATCCCCTTAAAAAAGTGTCAGCATATTAAGAAGGACCCTGTATAATTCAACTAAATAAATTAGGTACTTAAGTATTTCATAGCTAAATAAACATAACACAAATGAAATACACACTTCTGACTATAAAATAAAATAATGACAAGCAAAATTATGCTTTATTGTAATACAGTTGACATCTATTCATTTTACTGCATCCCATATTTTACAATCATATTGTAATGAATCCTTAATGTAGAGGACGAGGGACTAAAATTTAACGTCAGTTATAAAAGTAAATAATGTTATTGTTTGATGCCACTAGTCTTTGACTAATTATTGTAAGGACTAGCCTTGCGGTAGCATTTCCTCTCTGCCACGGTATAAGCACAATTGATCTTGTGCATTTACTTATAACTAAACGAGACAGTCTATAATTGCGAAATAATATCTTCGAACTTAGAACGTTTGGGGTTCACACGAGACTACTTTTCATGATTTTTAACATTCAAAATTAGAATCTAAAGTTATGGGGAATAAAATCCAAAGTTGCGGATTTCATGTTACCTCGCCCCCCGCAAAAAGTGGCAGAAATGTTTGTTAGTAGAACTACACGCGTAACCGGTCCACATATAAATAGTCAAAGCCACTAGTAAATAGTTTCTAATTATTTGATAATTAATTGAAACACAGGTTCTGTTTAATCGTATAGATGAGTAAACTGTATTATTAATGAGATTATTGGTGCAGAAGCTGATCACTGCGACAGGCAACCGTAGATACATGGGAACTAAATTCCACAAGTCCTTCTGCAGTTGACACACCTTCATATAACGCAGCGAAACATTGACGATCTAGAGCTAAGTTCTATAAAAGGTGTAATAAAACACCCTAATAAAACTTGAGGGGGTGCTTCAGACCATCAAACTGAACAACTTTCACTATGGAGCCAAAGTCGAAATCGCAAAAAAAACCTGTTTCTTACAAAACTGCAGTACCGACTCGACTCAAATGCATGGGACAGGCGAGGTTGGCTCCATAGTGAAAGTTGTTCAGTTTGATGGTCTGAAGCACTTCCTTAAGTATTACTAGGGTGTTTTGTTACACCCTGTAAATTATACTGGGTGATTTTGTTACAGTTTTGAAACATTCAGGGATGGTTCAGAACATAAAATCTAACAACTTTTACAATGGGAGCAAACCTGAAACCTCTAAAAAAATCTGCTGTTCCATACTTAACTGTAATGCTACTCGGCTCAAATGTATGAGACAGCTGTTTGTTTTACGAATTCGGGTTTGCTTCCATAGTAAAAGTTGTTCAGTATAATGGTCTGAACCACCCCTGAATGTTTCGTAACGGTAAAAAAATCACCGGTAAAAAATTGGCTTGACGTTACAGACTTCAATAGTAATGTTACATTAACATTTTAATTTTGCAGATTGCTAGAAAAAAAATTCTTAAAGAAATTATTTAAGTGTTGGGAAACTACTAATAGTCGGGGCGTAGAAGCCTTAAAATAACCACTTAGTTATAATAATATTAGAGTTGATGATGTGTCAAAAATATATATCGGGTATATGTTAATATACATATTTATAAAATGTTATAACACTTTCGAACTTATGGTAAATACACTTTAGGTATTCTCATCTCATATTAATATTGATCTAAAATTGAATATTTCTGGTTTCAACTGTCATTATGTGTTGTTAGTTTCATATTATACCGTTGTTATAAATGTTAGATATCGGCGAACCAGGTTACGAACTATTATCTAAACCAAGTTCTAGTTTTTATATTTTTTTGGAGTATAACTCTACATCATATGCCTAATAATATATGAAAAATTTGCAGACTTTAATAATATCAAAACCAATTTTTCTTCAGCCGGTGGACTATAAGCAGTCGTAGAAACTTACTATTATTAAGCAGATAATAATTCTAATCGTAGAGGTGGGTAAATTGTATTATTATGATAAGGTAGGTCGCACAGAGGCTGATAGCAGCGACGGGCAAACGAAGATCAACGGGAATCAGATTCCACACCTCCTTCTGCAGCCGACACGCCTTCATGTAACGCAGAAGGCGAATTTTTTCTCGATATAATCCTTCGTCTGGAAATAAAAATGACAGAAGATAATCGTTTGTGTCTGTCACCTTATTAGTTATCACAAAAAAATCATACAATTTACAGTATGATAAACTTTTTAACCGACTTCAAAAAAATGAGGAGGTTCTCAATTCTGTACGTTTTTTTATATATATGTTACGCCATAACTTCGGCATTTCTAGACCGATTTAGATGCCTCTTTTTTCATTGTGAAGAATTACTAATGGTTCATTGTATTCGAATCGTTGTTGGTCCCATTTAATGTTGTGAAGATCTAATGTCGCGCTTCGGAGCTACCTATAGCCCATTCACTTTACGGAGTTTTGTTAGAAGGGGTGGGAAGCAATTATGAATGGGACTTTTAAACAGTAACCGACGCCTTTTGGTGACAAAAAGATGTAGGACTCGCATGCCACCCCCGAGAAAACGATAAAAATCTAGATGTTCCTCCATCTTTATTATTTTACGTATGAAAGAAAGAGCGCGCATGATGGTTTTCCCGTTTAAACCCTTTGTCTGTGGGTGGCATGCTAGCTGTGCTGAAAATATGTTTTCATATGAAAAAAGTCGCTACGCAACATAGAAATCAGAATTGTATCTCCCAGATGGCTTTTAACTTAATAATATGAATACCACAGTCATTTTAATTCGTTTTAACAATATGAAGTGTTTTTTGAGCAATAAAATAGCCATCGAAATTTAAAAACAAAGTTATGCATTCAAAAATACAGATGTATTTCTTAAAGCTCTCTAAGTAGATTAAATATTATCTCCGTGTTTAAAGTGTGTACAATGGTAAAGCCTTAAAAATATGTAAAACAAAAATTTCCTTCAGGTTTTTTAGAACAAGTTAAAATGCTAAATTTTAAATTTAGGGCTGTCGCTGACGTGATTTTTTTAAATTTTGATATATTTCTAGGCTCAAATTGGTCCTTAAATGATACACCGAAAATTTTATATTTTTTTTAGTCCCGACTGAAACCGTAAAATGACTGGGCTAATAACAGAACTCCTCAAAAGTCGGTAGCAAAGCATCGGCGATTGAAGCTTTCTTTTCGTATCAATGCATCCCTTGCGTGTATATTGTATAACGATATCTGAGTAGAAATAGTATGTTATTATGACCACTGAAAATCGAGTTCTTTTTTAACAATCAATTAAAACCGACTTCAAAACTAAAATATAGGATAAAAATAATATTGGACCCAATGTCTCTTACTTTCGCATCTATCAGAACATTACTTTGTCTTATCGGAGTCGGTGTCATGCCGGTACGCCAGCCGGTAAGTTTTGAAGTCGGTTTTAATTTATGGTAAAATTATTGTACTTAAATATAATTCCGTAATTCATGCATATTTCTACAATATGTTGTTGCATCAGCATATGCTCACGACTATATTCCCCGAGGGGGTAGTCCGAGATATTCTGTAAACTCTGAACATCCACAATATGTTGTTACTACAGAATAATCTAAACTATTATAAAACTGTAACAGAAGTGTGTCTGTACATTGAAGATATTAACAAGAAAAATATAACGATAAGGTTTTTAAGTGTCCCTGACTCCAAATCAACCTTTTTATTATTTTTGTCTGTCTGCTTGTTTGTTCGAGCATCACGCAAAAACTACTTTTTTGTTTGATAGCTTACGTTCTGACTTATAATCTAGTATATCATTTGTGCGGACGAAATCGCGGGTATACTCTAGTATTTTACATAATATATGATCAAATGAAAAAAAACTGACATTTAAAAAAAAATATTAACCTTTTTCTAGAATAAGTTGATTGTGCAAAACAATTTTGATAGATTCCACTTGGGCGTTAACCATTTGCGTCGCTACTGCTGGGGCACATATTTGTGTTGTAATTTGAATCACGATAACAAAGGTAGTAAATGAAGTTGACCATGATACCTGAAATCAGTTTAATAATTATTTAAAACTATTTTTGAATAATTAATAATTCATATTAATTCATTTATTCATTGTTAATTGCACACGTTACATAGGATGGTATCATTAATTTGTGGTACAGCAATCTGCCTCTTCAAGGCATTCAATGTCATATAATTTTATTAAATATTTTACAATGTCAGAAAGCCAAATTTATTTAGAAATATAAAAAGCGTAATATATTAATGTAGTTTAAAGACTGTGTTTAGGATAGGTTACAAT
Source organism: Agonopterix alstromeriana (assembly GCA_963924505.1). NCBI lineage: Eukaryota > Metazoa > Arthropoda > Insecta > Lepidoptera > Depressariidae > Agonopterix > Agonopterix alstromeriana. The sequence goes on along the minus strand of OZ004662.1, from coordinate 12,216,592 downwards.
CTTAGTTATTATCACAATTTTATCAAATTAATATTAATTTACAAAATAATACAATTATCAAAAATCACAACCTTCATTTAAAAATTCCTTTACTGAGTAAAAACATTTGTCAAGAAGCCATTCCGTGAGTTTCCTTTTAAATTCCTTGGAGGGACAAGTTAGAATTCTCTTCGGGATGTTATTATATATCCGTACAGCCATACCGTACGCATTATTTCTGTATAGTTCTATTCTGGCACGGGGCAGATAAAGATAAATTACCTACATACTTGATGTCATTGCAATAACCAAATAGACTTACGTTCTGTTTAAGGTTGTAAAGAAAAATCCACATTAGTCCCATTAGCTTTGGTGCAGCAAACAACAATTCTGTTATTATCTGTAAACGGAAACTGGGTGTAAACTTATTACGTTACATATTTTAGGGTGTACTTCAGACCATCAAACTGAACAACTTTCACAAGGAGTCAACATCGTGAAACCCCGAAAAAAAAACAGCTAGTTCTTTTATCTGCCAGTTGCACGTACGTTCATTAAAGTTAATCCTCCATTGAATCTCTTGCTAGCTTTTACTACGTCAACAAGACAAAAAGTGATAGCAAGAGATTTAATGTTGGATTAACTTTAATGAACGTACGTGCAACTGGCAGTTTGTATCTCGGGGTATTTGACAGGTTTTTAAAAACTGTTCTACGTTAATCACTGATGTCTAAGGACTCTATATAAAATTGATGAATGATATTTTACGTTGCATTACATATTATAAGTGCAAGAACAAACGAAAACAAAAATTTTTATTTAAATATCCCGTGAAAACACTTTTCCTGACAATATACGTGGCTACAAGCAGGTGACGTCACGATGACGTAAACTTTGTACGACACTCACACTCTACACGCAACTGTTTACAAGCAGTTGACGTCATCAACTATTCGGCCAATCACAGTCGTTTACGATCACGTGACTAAAGTAGACAAAAACATATTTTTTTTTAATTTTTCTCATAAAATATCCTGTATTTTTCTTAACTGGCTAAATATTCCAAAATTCATATTCAATACGGATGACATCAATAGCTCCTATATTTTACATGCTGTCAAATACCCTAATTACGGAAAATTCTATAGCTAAAGCTATAAGTTCATGCTTACTATTTTCGAATAGAAAGATGCTATTTTGTCGCAATAATTGGCCAATGAAATGTAATGATTTCGGATCGTTTCAAATTTTATATTAAATTTTTCGGACATTGTAATTAAATTCTTCATGTATTTAATTGAGCTGTAGATGTAAAACCTAGTCAAAACTTGGGTTAAGGCAACAACGTCTAAACCCAAAGACGGTATGAAATAAATGTAATAAGGTATGCCGTATATTTCGTTACAATCAATCGTACTGGTTGCACATTCTACCATTCCAATTAACCATTTTGTTATTAATATCATGTAAGTGCAAACGAAGGTTGCGGTTCCAGCTCTATTGAATATTAGAACGTCTTTATCTAAATCTTGAACATCGTTAATTAGATTATAAATACTATATCGAGAACTTTGTGCAGCAAATACATAGCCAATGTATTGAAACAAATGAAGATAAAACCAAACTGTATTAATTGTGCCACTTTGTATGGGTAAGGCCAAAATTATGACAATTACAGCCGATGTTATTAAACTAACACATTTTGCTGATTTCCTGTATTTATTATCCAATAAGTCAATAAAGCCAAAATTAAGTCCGAAACAAAATATGAGGAAAAATATAGTTAGTATCTTTGGAATTTTCGGTTTATCGTCCTTATTAATAAGAAAGCAATTTTTCCTGACTGCTCTTGATAGACGGTTCATTTTCTTACAATCCATACTACGACTGGGTAAAGTAATCGATGTAATACTGCTTTTAATCAACTGACTGTTTTTCCATTATGCGATTAAAACATCCTTAATGTTAGCAATAAAGCCTTTAATTGGATAGTACATTAAGGGTCTTTTTCACCACTTCTGGATAAGTTCTTGTTAGCTGATTATTATAGATAAATTGACATATCGTTCAACCGAAATATTATGGCTTTATTGACGTATTATATTAAGTTGAGTGTAATATTTTTCGCCAACAAACTGTTTTGCAGTTTGGCGAAAGGTAAAGTAATTTGTGCCCTTTGTATTTCTGAAAATTTTATATAAATAAAAAATAAAAAACTAACAACGACTTATCCAGAAAGTGGTGAAAAAGGCCCTAAGTGTTCAGTCATAATATCTTGTTAAACAGTTTTTAAAATCTGATAATTTTAAGTTTTTTTACATGTTGGAAATCCACAATTTGATATAAGCACCTATACAACTACGTGACATTTCATAAAAGCTTGTTACTGCTGCAAGTAGTAACATTGGAATGTAAATGGTTGTTTCCCCAGGACTTAAACATTTATGTAATAACAGAAAAAAAAAATCTTTTCATTTTAATCGAGTTTGAAGAGACAAAGAAAACACAAAATGAAATTTCGCAGAACCAAAAAATTGTTCTTGTTGCCGTGCAGGAGGCGATGGTTCGATCCCCGTCTACGCCGACTCGTACCAATGAGTTTTTCGGAATTTATGTACGATTTGTAACACCACTGGCTTTTCGGTGAAGGAAAACATCGTGAGGAAACCTGCATGCTTCAATTTCGAGGCATGTATTTTACCCACTGTCCATTATAAGTGGCGACGGGCTCACCCCCCGTCACACTGGACAGAGTTTCGGTACTACTGGTGAAACGTGGATGTTCTGAAGTTTCAGAATATCTCTGACTACCTCCTCGGGGAATATAGTCGTGAGCATATGCTATGCTAAAAAAATTGTTAATACCTAGTTACTTACATAATTTTATATGTATTTTATATAGATTTTATCTTAGTTAAATTTCTAAATTAACGCATACATTATTTTCATTATTATATCTAGTATTATATCTATATCTATTAGAAACACAATAGTTAGTACTCGATGACAATTAGTATACAGTATGTAAACTAAGTCAAGGCTAACCTTTAAACCGCGTACTCTACCCATCAACCTGAACAACTTTTACTAAGGGAGCAAACCTATGTTAGCGCAAAATCTGCTTTTCCATACTAAACTGAAACTGCAATGCCTATACGATATAAACGCATGAAACAGCAGATTTATTTTGTTCTTACAGCTTTACACCCATAGTAAAAGTTGTTAAAGTTGATGGGTAGAGTACGTGGTTTAAAGGTTTGCATTTAGTTAGTTAACATACTGTATAACATGGATGCCCAATCCCATAATAGTGTGATGGAGGGAAGGGTGATTGAAGAGATGTTTACTTATACTTATAAGTAAATACGTGTGACTAATATTATAAATGTCAAAGTTTGGTGGTTTAGATATTTTGATGTTTACGTATAAACGGCAGAACGGATTTGGATGCAGATAGAATTATGTTCTAGATTAACATTAAAGGCTGGGCCACACAGAGTGCGGCTGCGGAACGGCCACGGGCCGGAAGCAGTTGTAAACTATGGAATTATATGCGAGGTGTCACACTGCGGCTACCGTGTCGCAGCTGTTCCGCAGCCGCGCTAGACTGCATGTAGTGTGACACCTCGCATATAATTCCATAGTTTACAACTACGGCCGGACCGCAGCGGGCCCACAGCCGTTCCGAAACCGCACTCTGTGTGGCCCAGTCTTTAGGATTCTTCTTTAAGGTCCACGATTTCGCGGGTACACTGAGAAAAAAATTGTACGTATACGTAGCCCGTCGCAGCTTACGTACCACGTAGCTTACGACGCGATAAACGGGCTATGTATAAGCTCCGATGGGCTACGTATACGTAGCATTTTTTTTTCTCAGTGTAACAGCTAGTATTATTTTATTATAAATGCTCGTAAGTATAAATAAATAAATATCATAGATATTTTAACACAAATTATGAAGTCACATTAAAAGTACTAGAATCTAGCCTAGACTTGCCTAGTATAATTTGTATGTATTAATCGTAGAAATGAGTAAACTGTATGATAATGATTAAGTATGTTGCGCAGAAGCTGAAGACAGAGGCCGGCAGCCGTAAGTCCAGGGGAATGAGGTTCCACACCTCCTTCTGGAGTCGATGCGCCTTCATATATCGCAACATGCAAATTTTCTGCTGACGCACTTCCTCATCTGAAACAGTTAAAATAAGGTATTTGACAGCACGTAAATTAAAGAATCTATTGATGACATTCGTATTGAATATGAATTCTGGAAACCAACTATTAAGTTAGTTAAGAAAAATACTTGAAATATTAAGAGAAAATCGATAAAGAAAATATGTTTTTGTTTAAACGAGTGTGATTGGTCGAATAGTTGATGACGTCAACTGCTTGTAAACAGTAGCGTGTAGATTGTGAGAGTCGTACAAAGTTTATGTCATCGTGACGTCACCTGCTTGTTGCCACGTATATTGTCAGGAAAAGCGTTTTCGCGGGATATTTAAATACAATTTTTTGTTTTCGTTTTTTCTTGCACTCTATGTAATGGAACGTAAAATATATATGTTCTATAGAGTCCTTAGACATCAGTGATTAACGTAGAACAGTTTTTAAAAATCTGTCAAATACCCTATTATTTGTACACCATGATATACGACATGCATTATTATGCTTACCCGAGGCTATAGTGCGTCCACGATAGCTTTGTGATTATGACACATCATTCTAGAGATGTGACACGTCCACTTTCACAGATATAACTGCTAATACTAGTATGGTACCAGCTGCCAATATAATATATGTAATGACTAGTAGCCGTGTTTGATAGGCTTATTTCCATATTAATAAGGGAAAGCAGTCTCACTTTTACACGTAGCAAAGAATTAAGTAAATGTTATTACGACGGACATGGCGAAACTATAAGGGTTCCTTGTTGACTGCGGAACCCTAAAAATTACAATATTAAGGTACTTATTTAGTTTACCTTTCTCAAAGACCACTTGATTATGCAATAAAATCTTGATATTTTCTGTTTGTAAGTTAATCATTTCCGTGACTATGGCCGGCGCACAAATTTGCAATAAAGCATGGAAGAAATAAACATAATTTGTAACTGATGCAGCCAATGGGATCTGAAATTTTTTGTAAATGAATTAATAAGACATTACGTATATTTTGACTTATTATTCGGTTAGTAATTGAGAAAATGTGTGCCGTTTGTTATAAATTTACGATGCAGTTTTTTTAACATCCCCTACAAGTCGAAATTGACAAAACGAAAAAAGTATACATAGTTTTTCTTTCTTACGATCCGGCGCATACGCAAGATTTAAGAGAAATATACTTTTTTAATACTGGCACAAATATAAAAACAGGTCGTGATGAAACTTTTGAATTACAAAATTATTTGATAATTCAAAAACAATTATAATTGCATGTGATCATAGGAAGCATAGCATAGCATATGCTCACGACTATATTCCCTGAGGAGGTAGTCAGATATATTCTGAAACCTCAGAACATCCACGTTTCACTGTCCATTGTGACGGGGTGTGAGGCCGTCGCCACTTGTAATGGACAGTGGGTACAATACACGCCTCCAAATTGAAACATGCAGGTTTTCTCACGATGTTTTTTCCTTCACCGAAAAGCCAGTGGTGTTACAAATCGTACATAAATTCCGAAAAATTCATTGGTACGAGTCGGTCTCCTGCACGGTGGCAGGCAAGGTTACTCAATACTCAACGCTTTATTGCGTTTCACAACCCACTGCGTTTTAGTCGCCACTGGAACACCACGTTCTTTTTAAATCTAGTTTGTGATCATTGGAACCGCTTAATTTAACATCTTCATCTAGAAGAGACAGAGCGTTGTGTAAAAGCTATATCATTGTCATACATTTCATAGAAGGACATAGCATAATATCGATATCATCGTTTAAACATGATGACCCCAAATTAACCTTTTTTAGAATTTTTGTCCGTCTGTTTGTTTGTTCGTTCGAGCATCATGCAAATACTACAGAACCGATTTTGATAAAACTTAAAATCTGTAAAGTATATAATTTGTGAGGACGAAGTTGCGATTAAACTCTAGTAATATTATAAAATCTTCTAGTTTTTATTGTGCGGTGAAAATTTATAACACTTTATGAATTATTTTACCGTTCAGTGGCGCCCTCTGCACAAAATTAAAGATTTCTCAATAATGAAAACCCAAAATGAAAAAGTGCTTGCTTTAACTCTAACATAAATTTTCACTTTAAAGCTTAATATTTCGCTAACGGATCCTTAAATCGAAATTTTTAAAAGACCTTTCCAACGATACCCCAACGCCATGGGATAGACGAGAAAAAAAATTGCATCCCCACTTTTCGTGTACGGAGGTACAATAAAAAAAAATCACGATTTTATTTTACCACTTTATCGGCGTGATTAATATCTATACCCATGTCAAATTACAGCTTTCTAGTACTAAGTGTCTTTGAGCTAAGCCGCGGGCAGACGGACGGGCATGGCGAAACTATAAGGCTTCCTTGTTTACTACAGAACCCTAAAAAACTATAATAGTATTCTACTTATAAAAAGCCTGAAAAATAATTATATGCAATACTTTTATAAGTTTAAAAAAGAAAAATACTACTAGCATTATTTATTTACAAGTGCTATTTCTTTTCTCTTAAAAGTGAAATTTTTCAAAATGTTTTGGAAAAAAAAGTAAGACGGTGTTATACCTTTCATTTTACATTTTTGTGAATTCTTAAATTTTGTGATGAGGGCGCCACTGAACGGTAAAAATCCTCTTTAACTTACTTTGAATTTGATGATTGCAAGCATATACCACATTATACCCATAAATTTTGGAATAGAAACTGTCAACTCTAATATTATCTGTAACATGAGATATTATGTTGAAAAACCAACAATGTTAATTATTAGATATATCGTTACAATTTTATAATTAAGATAATTTGGTCATTCTAGTTTACGATTACTTCGAAAAAACGTAGACATAACTATTTAGTAAATTTACAACGTGTCCTAATTCAATTTTAAATAATTATACAAAATCCAATATCTTCGTTAAAAAATTAAATATGTATGCTTACCAATTTGGAATACAAAGGACTAATTTTGTTCCAACAATTATATATAGAAATATAATACTTTTGTATTACGGTAAATTTTGAATGAGATCTGTTCATCAAGTAACTTAAGGATTTAAGACTTTCATAAATGTAATAACATATAAAAATTTGTATATATGTTATAACGTCCATTCCTAGGGTTGGTATTACATAAATAATATATGGCATACGATATAGCTCGCTACAACTGAATAGGGTTGACGTCTCACATTCTAGCACATTAAAAATAAACTTAATAGTCAATAGAGAAAAAGATGTCACAGTAACAATTGTTTCACAAGTATTATATCTATTCAAATCTCCGTCTAAAGCGTGAAGGTCATTTAGTAGGTGATAAACATTATATTTGGAAAAATTTAATATCAGAAGGTATCCGATGTACTGATATAAACAAATGTAACTAACAAACATATACAGTGAGGCTGTTTGTACGGGTATAGCTAATATAATGACTATTAATAAAGATATCACAAATTGGACACATTTTATAATAGGTCTTATTTTCCTGTTCAAAACCTTGATGAATCCAAAATTAAGGCCGAAACAAAAATGGAACGTTAGAAAAAATATTTTAAGTTTCTTGGTAATTCTAGATTTTGACGCCATATAATTATTAATAGCAAGACCAGTGCCCACGACCGACGGACGGAACATTTTCCTATTAATTACTTAAGTTGTAGCCAGAATTATTAAGTAAATTAATTAAAATGTTCTACTGAGACATCTGGAAATTCATTGTTTACCTACATCGGCATAGTTGTGCACTACAAAACTGGCAACAAATAAAATGTTGTTTGTTGACCAACTCAAATAATGTTTTTCAAATAATTATTGTAAATTACAATTGTCATGTTTATGAAATGGCTCTGGTGACACAACAGATGTTGACCTTCTAATATGGTACGTAAATAATCAAAGTATGGAAACTAAATTCTTAAGAATCTTTTGTGGAATTACAGGGTGTTACCATAACACCACAGTTGCATTGATTTAATGGGTGATAGTACTCATGATACTAAACAACTTTCTCAAAAGTACATTAAGAGTAATTATCAAAATAAAATTTTCACTTATCATGCAAACGTTCGATCAGCTTTGCATTTATTGTGGGATGTCCACCTTTTTATTTTCCTTTAAGTTTTAGAGGGAAAGTTATTCAGTTTCATGTGTATTATATTAACCTTAAAATAACACAACTGTTCACCTTGTGAGCGTTCGAGAGTTTATTTCATATCAGCCACTCTAATAATACCTACCTTACCTACCAATTTTTGTTGCTCGCTTTATACTGATATTACTTTATAATAATGAAATAACGATAGCGATCATAATTTCAAATGAATTATATTACTTACTTCATATGTGCAGACCACTTGAATACCAACGGACTTGAATACTCATATCTTTTGATTGAGTGAACCGATTGCGATGAAATAAAAACCTAAAAGCCTATCTACATCGTTTCAGTATTTTTGTATGCAATAATCAGACAAAAATTCTAAAATGTTTTAGTGAAATCTATTACTAATTCATTTTTTAATTAAAAATAATTATTTTACCTATGTTATGTGTTTTGAAAATATGTATGATATGTAACAGATAACATTAGAAAGTATACTACTTGTAGTAGATATATGAATTTGGTTTGAAGATATCAGCTGGACATAAATAATAGATGTTATGAATTATTATGAGATCAGACCTTGAAGCGGCGAATACTAAGTATACAGGAGGCCGGTTGCGCTAATTTAAAACATCGAAGTTCTATTCTTATCCAATTTAAGTTCTATTTAATCACATTGCAATCCAATTACTATTCAACTGGGCTGAATTCCGCATCGCGCTAAACTCTATGTAACTGACAGCCTTTAACGTCTGAGCGATCTGTCAAAACGGCTCTAACGGCTGTCATGAGCTGTACCGCGATTAGCGCAATATCAAATGGGTTGGAGTCGCATGAGCTACCTATACCACGTGTTAATGAATAAGCGCAAAACCTCATACACCCCAACTGATTTATAACAAAATAATTAGATTGAAACAATAATTTCATTATTTTGAGACTTAAAATTATTCGCATTTTAAGTTTTGAGGCAAAAATGATTTCTTATTATTTCAGCAGTAAACGAAAACGCTATTGTGCTCATGGATACATTTTAAGAATCTTGTTTTGGTAGTAAGTAGGGTGAGTGTGCCTGTGCGGTGGGTTGGCATCAAATTCAGAAAATTTTAAATTATACGAACATATTATTTAATATTTTGAAAAATTTAACCTATGTTGAAACCTTGATAATTCGATTCTGCTCTCGATTCTAAACAAACTACTATCTAGGTTTGCGTTATTTCATTAACACGTTGTATATGCTTGAAGGGTGGATGTGTTTTGGCGTAAGTGGCGAGTGCACCTGATGAGTCATCGGAGATTTAAGTTAATGCATTTAGAGACATACCACGATTTAGATAAAAGTGCCTCAAAAAGGCCGCTGGATCTGTGTCCTCACGCAACCCTTCCAAAGGTCCGGGCTTACGGACTGTTTTTGATGTGTAACATCTTTCCTCTTGCGTATTTATTCTTAGTTTGAGAGCATCGACTTTGTTTCTAAATTTCAAGATAAATATATGAAGATTTTCAACAAAACGAAAAAACCCATAAACTAAACTGGTGAAACGACATCTTGAATTTAAATGATTATATCTACAACGTAGTTTAACTAAACTAAAAGTAGTTTGTTTAGAATCGAGAGCAGAATCGAATTATCGTGTTTTCAACATAGGTAATTGTTTTTTAAATATTAAATAATTTGTTTGTAAAATTTAAAATTTACTAAACTCGATCTCAACCCACCGCTCGGGCATTCTCACCCTACTAACTACCAAAACGAGATTTTTAAAATGTTTCCATGAGCACGTTAGTGCTTTCATTAATTGGTGAAATGATAAAAAATCATTTTTGACTCAAAACTTGAAATGTGAATAACTTTAAATTTTAACTATCAAAACCGACCCTGGGACCATGGGGACCCGATGCAAAACAGCTTATAAAGGAGATATCGGCACGCCTTATAGAGACCACTGGTGATAAGAGGCCTGGCAGTTACCTACGTCAGCGCATAAGCTTGGCGATTCAGAGGGGGAATGCTGCCAGCGTTCTTGGAACCATCCCTCGGGGAGAGGCTTTGGAGGAGGTTTACAGGTTGTAGGTCCCCCCGCCCCCCTTTTTTTATTGTTTTTTGTTTGTGTAGGAATTTGACGAAGCTTGTTGCAGTAATACGGGATGTATTTATTGACGAAACGTGTTGTGGATCAGAGTGGTGTATTTCCTTTGACGAAGCCTGTTGTGGATGTGAGTGATGTATTACCATTGAAAAAGCCTGTTGCGGATGTGAGTATTGTATTACCTTTGACGAAGCCTGTTGTGGATACGCATATTGTATTTTTTCTATAATTTTTGAATTTAATTAATAAAATTTATTTACTTAAGCATCAGTACTATCAAAATAATGAAATTATTGTTTCAATCTATATATTTTGTTATAAATCAGTTGGGGTGTATGAGGTTTTGCGCTTATTCATTAACACGTTGTATAAGCTATTTTAATAAAAATTTTGTGTCTGAAAAATTGCCTTCTTTAAACATTTATCAATAAAGCGTTCAATCGGATAGTAAATTAAATCTTCAATAGTTTTATTAACTTTAAGTGAAGTTCTTATTTCTACAGTTTTTGACTTCTGCTAATTTATTAGATTTTTTCACTTGTGTTCTTTCCATTATTACTCAAAAAATCCTCACTTAGCAGTAACCCAGTAGCCCTACTGGTAGCCCAGTAGGTACTAATATTGAAATATGATTGGGAAAACATTTCATATTTAAGTAGGTAATAAAATTGTTTTTATTTTAATTATGTACTCCCAAGATTTGACTTATTATGATCATGTTCTTAAAAAATACAATAAAAACAACATGAATTGTTGAAGAAAACAATATATTCTTAATAAAGGTTGCTTGCTGTTTTTTTATATTTATTTTCACCTGAATATTACTAATACAAAGTATAATTTATATAACAGCCAAGGCTTATAATATGAACCAAAACAGTACACTTATGTCAAAATAGTAACCAGCCTATGCATTTGAATTTTCACTGCCAACGAATGCACGAGCTTTCTAATATTATAATCAAAACTGTAAAACTGAAAACAGTATACCTACTTAGATAGCTGAATTTAAGAACAAGTTTTAGGGAAGATTGAATATAGTATAATATGTACTTAATGGGTGTCCTACCGCTTGACAACGAATCAACATTTTGGGTCACCTGAAAAAAAATTTGGGCACTTGTCGTACATACAGATGTTAATACTTGGTACTTGGTACAAGATTCATTTTTATTTAGAGCATAAACTTTGAAAATGCATTTTACCCGTGAAACAGAACCACATCAACTACGGAGCCCACATCGAAATCACGAAAAAGCTAACTAAAAACATAAATCCAAACTGACTCAAATTCTACGTTGAATAGAAAGCATAGTGTATTTCTAATCTATCTAATAAGTATGTTTTAATCGTAGAGATGAGTAAACTGTATGATAATGATTAAGTATGTTGCGCAGAAGCTGAAGACAGAGGCCGGCAGCCGTAGGTCCAGGGGAATGAGGTTCCACAACTCCTTCTGCAGTCGATGCGCCTTCATATATCGCAACATGTTAATTTTCTGCTGACGCACATCCTCATCTGAAAGTTGTAATTATTTTACACCACGACTTACATCATGATAATGGTCACCCGAGACTAGCTTATTCTCCAGGGTAAAATTGATGTCATTAGCATCCTTTTAAACTAAGAGTCTAGCCATCAAACTGAACAACTTTTACTACGGGAGGAAACCGATTGGAGCAAAAAAAAACAGCTGTTCCATACTAAAATGCAATGCCTATTGGACTCAAATGTAGCAACAGCAGATTTTTTTTTGCTCCCATAGTAAAAGTTTTTCAGTTTGATGGGTAAACTCTTAGTTTAAAAGGTTGCTAATTTAATGATATAATTTCACCCTGTATACAAATCACGTTCAGAATATCCAGTGCTGTTGATCCTCACATGTCCTGCCAAACATTATCCAGTACAGACAGGTCGTCTTTTGATGATAATGGGCACCGCGATATGGATGACAACTTTAGAAACATTATAACCGTTTTTAGTTTAATTTTTCGCCTAGTCTCATTCTATTTCTATTTAGGTCGGCTCTCCTTGTAATTTTTTGCCCGATAAAGATATTATTATCGCCTGGTATACATTAGATGTTTGTCACTCAATCACGCATAAACGAGTGAACGGATTAGGATGAGGCATGAATATAGAATAGATACTTTTCAAGGTCCACGCAGACGGAGTCGCGGACAACAGCTAGTGTAATAATAAATGTTTAATTCACATGCTGTGTTAAAAATTAAAGTATATAATTATTTAGTTTACCTTTCTCAAATACTACTTGGTTATGCAATAAAGTCTTGATGTTTTCTGTCTGTGAGTTAATCATTTCCGTGACTATCGCCGGCGCACAAATTTGCAGTGCAGTATGGAGGAAATAAACACTAGATGCTAGTGAAGGACTCGCCAAGGTCTGAAATTTATATGATCGTTTATAAAACAATTAATGAATTACCTTAAAATAATATTAAATTTTGACTTCTGCTTGAGTTTCCTGATTGAGAGTAAGTTCCCATTTTTGCCGTTCGTTATTAATTTAAGAACCAGTATTTTTAATATCTCATTTTTTTCCACAGTTCAAACGAAACAGTCGAAATCCGCAAAACGAAATAAAAAATGAATATATTTTATATAACCTGATGGCACACAGGTTCCAATGGGAATATAAATATAAAACGGATCATAGTGAAAAACTGAAATCACTAAATTAATGATAATTTAAAAACGATTTTACTGATCAACATTGCACATGTTCAAACGGGAACCGCTAAGTTTAACATTTTCCTTACCAGACTATAGCTGCGCATAGTGAAAAACAATCAAACAAAGGTTTCATTGTGTGGTGAAAATAAACATTAATGGTACTTAAAACTTACTTTGACTTTGAAGCTGGCAAGCATAAACCAAATTATACTCATTAATTTTGGAATATAAACCGTTAACTCTAATATTACCTGTAACATGGAATATTATGTTGATAAACAAACTAGTGTATGAAATATTGAATTTTACAATTTTACAGCATATTGTCGGAAGCAAATGCTCTGCTACAATTTTACGTTGACGTTTTGCAGTTAGTTACTAAATTTAATTGCTTATAACGAACGTAGAAAAAAGTATGCCACCGAATTCAATTCAACTTTAAAGACGCTCAGAAAGTATTCACCTATTTATTTTCAAAATATAGTGTTATGCTTACCAATTTGGAATACAAAGGACTGATTTTGTCCCAACAATTAGATATATAAATGTAATAGTTTTGAATTACATCAAATTTAGTATGAGGTCTGTTAATCAAGTAAATTAAGTGTTTAAGAGAGCTATATATGTAATAACATATCAAAATTTGTACGGATGTTATAACTTCCAGTCCTAGGGTTGGTAGTAAATAAATATAATATGGCATATGATATATATCGTCACAACTCAAGATGATCGTTGTCTGACACTCTAGCGCATCAAGTATCATTTTTATAGTTATTAGAGAGTAAGAGGTCACAATTACAGTGGTTTCATAAACATTATATCTACTAACATCTCCGTCTAAGGCACAAAGGTCAGTAAGTAGATGATAAACATTATATTTGGTTAAATTTAGTATCAGCAGGTATCCGATGTACTGATAAAAACAAATATAACCCATCAAATTATACACTGAGGCTGATCGTATGGGTATAGCTAATATAATGACTATCAATAAAGATATCACAAATTGGACACATTTTGTAATAGGTCTTATTTTCCTTTTCAAAACCTTGATGAATCCAAAATTAAGGCCGAAACAAAAATGGAGCGTTAGAAAAAATATTGTAAGTCTTTTGGTTATTCTAGATTTTGTCGCCACATAATTATTAATAGCGAGACCAGTGTTCACGACCGAAGGATGGAACATTTTATTATTGATTACTTTATGTCGTAGCCAGAATTATTTAGTAAATGAATTAAAGTGTTATAAGGAAACATTTGGAAATAATTGTTTTCGTATATCGGCATAGCCCTGTACCACAAGAGCTGGTAGGTAAAATAAAAGGTTGTCAATACTCAATCCAAAACAGTCATACCGTTTGAAGCGTGAGTACCTTTAATTGGAGTAAGGTGATAGAGATTAATACTTAAATGGTTAATTTTTTGGTATAGTTATTTTTCGATTCAAGCTTTCAAAGCAAATTGATATTTTTGACCATTAAAATTAAATTGTGTCAATCATAAAGTGGAAAAAGTTCTGTAGACAACAAAAGATGTCGGCGTCCTAGTATTTAGTCAAAACACATGCGAAGTTTATTTATAATGCGTAAATGCGCGCTGCATACAAACGAAATCAACCTCTAAATCTAACCTAACCAATCAACGTCAATGAAAATTTTCAGAAACAATCTAGAAACTTAATCTCTAAGTTTGTATAAAGTCAGATTTTCGTTAAAATATACAGTTTTAGAGCTAGGATTAATTTAAGAATTGTATGGATTTCTTTCAGGCACTATAACTTCGAAAATTCGACTTCATAGACATAGAGATTAGTTTCTAAATTGTTTCTGAAAAATTTCATTGACTTTAATTGGTTAGTATTGAAAATATCACCAGGCTTCGTTTGTATGGAGCGCGCTCCGAATTATATTCCTTAATTATGTTCATATAATAATATGCTGGATGTAGAATGGCCACTCCGAAAGGGATTACGGTCGTGAGTTTATGTATGTATCTAGAATCTCTACAGGATTTAGTATTTCACCTACTCGTGAGGTTTGTTTTGAATTTTTCGTTTAACTATTTACCAATTTTTGTTGCACGCGTTACACTTAATATGTTACTCTAAATTAATTATAATATTAGACGTTATAGAAACAAAACTTATGTTATGAACAGAGTTTTATTGTAAGAAGAACACATGAAGTAATAAATTACCTATACATTATGATGACTGACTAATACATTAAAGTACTTATTGGTAGTAGGCGTATTAATGTAGTTTCACGATAATTCAGCTTATCAGCTTGATTATTGTTATGTTATTAATTATTATAATTGCCTTAGGTAGGTATCGCAAACGGGGACAAAGAAACAAAACCTACCTATACTTCATTCCAAATAAGGACGACGAGATTTTCCGATTCCTATTTAGCTTTCTGGCCAATTCTGATTACCAAATGTAATTAATTTATTGGATACATATACTATCCGACAAATCTTGGACGTTACTAAAGCTGTTTTAAGAATAGGTTAGAGGAAGTGTTTCAAATCTCAGGAAAGGAAGTAATGCAAAATAGCCTTAAAATTTCGTTGCTATCTTGAATGGAGTATAGTTGGTAATTGGTTTGTAATACCTACCTGCAATACCTGACTAACTACAAAGTTGGTATAGCTAATTAATGATTATAGAGCTTGTTTTTCTCTTTTCAGTTAATATTTTTTTCATGCAGTTGGATTTTTTGTTTTTCTTAATAATTATGTTTATTTCATACTTTTTGCTCTTGTGTCAAAATGGTATGGATACGCCTCCTCCGTGGTCCAATGGTTACGGGCATTGGGCTCTTGACACGGAGGTCGTGGGTTCGATTCCCACGGGGGACACCTAGTGATGTGTCACTTTGCGCGTTTTTACCCAGTTGGTTAGGACATTGCCGAATCACCTGATTGTCTGAAAAGAAAGATGATTCCGTGCTTCGGATGGCACGTTAAGCCGTTGGTCCCGGCTACTATTTCTCGTGGTAGAAGTCGTTACATAAAAACCACGTCAGAGGCCGTAAGGCGTCTGAAAAAAATCTGACACCAGGGCTTGCCTACACGATGAGAAGATTCGAACAGGAGTCACGTTTCAGGGTTTGCCCCGAACACTTGTCTTTCGCGTGGTGTTCGCGCGGTTCGCGTCTCAGCCTGCCACGAGGCTCCGCAATCCTTCTCAGTTGTGTTCTTACTCAAAAACAATCCTTGAGATTGGATAGATACTCCCTCAAACCACTTGACAGCAAGAAGTCCATTAAATATTAATAAAAAAAAAAACGATACGCATATTGTAATTTTTGCAAATAAAAATGATAATATTCCCCCTCTCTTTATAATTAGCAGACGCCATTTTAAAATAATCTAACCTATTTCACTCTCATAATTTTGTCAAATATAAAGACACCTCACACGTAAAATTCATCACGACGTTTAGGGCTGTAGGGCCAAAGAAATACAACGTGTTAATGAATAAGCGCAAAACTTCATACACCCCAACTAACAACTAATTTCATTATTTTGATACTTAAAATTTAAAGTTATTCGCATTTTAAGTTTTCAGGCAAAAATGAATTGTTATTATTTCAGCAATGAATGAAAGCGCTAGCGTGCTCGTGGATACACTTTAAGAATCTTGTTTTGGTAATAAGTAGGGTGAGAGTGCCCGTGCGGTGGGTTGAGATCGAGTTCAGTAAATTATAAATTTTACAAACAAATTATTTAATATTTTGAAAAAAATTATCTATGCGATGTTGAAAACATGATAATACGATTCTGCTCTCCATTCCAAGCAAACTACTATCTAGTTTTGCGTTAATTCATTAACACGTTGTACACATACAAACATACATACACAAATACATACACACGCTCGAAAAACATCACCCTTCTTCTGGCGCAGTCGGGTAAAAATAACGAGTAATATGAAAATAAGCGTCCCCTTCCAAGCAATCCAGGGTCTTCGGCTTATTCGATTATGGAAAAGAGCTTTAATATTGTCTTATCCCGACGAAGCGTCGTTCTTTACTCGAGTTATCGGAAGCTTACACCGTCATGTATGGAAGAGGAAAATTGAGTTACATACATAATTCAAAGGTACCTTCACGTAGCTTTCTACCATCTACATTACTCTTGTTAAGTAAAAACGGTATCATTTTGTATTTGGAAGTCATTATACAGGGTCCTTCTTAATATGCTGACACTTTTTTAAGGGGATGACCAGCCCATCAAACTGAACAACTTTCACTATGGGACCAACAAGGATATCGCGAAAAAAAAATCAGCCGTCCCATACATTTGGCTCGAGTAGGTTTTCAGTTTTGTATGGGACAGCAGATTTTTTTTTCGCGATTTCAATGTTGGTCCTCTTGAAAAAGTGTCAGCATATTAAGTTGGACCCTATATACTTATTTCTGAAAAATGTCAACCATAAATTATCCAACGAGAGTAGAAAAAACATTTTACAAAAAATTAAATTCGACTTCAAAACTAAAACGTATCTAGAATCAACCGTTTAGCTGGCATTGAGGACTCTATCAAATGTTTCACTTTAAAGCTTAATATTTCACTAACGGATCCTTAAATCAAAGAATGGTTTTCCCACACCCACAATATTTAAAGACCTATCCAACGATACCCCACACCATGGGATAGAAGGGAAAAAAAATTGCATCCCCACTCTTCATGTAGGGGAAGTACCCTAAAAAAGAATATTTTTCAAGATTTTATTTTACCACTTTGTCGGCGTGATAAATATACCCATGCTAAGCGTCTTTGAGCTAAGCCGCGGTCAGACCGACAGACGGAAAGACGGACGGACATGTCAAAACTATAAGAGTTTCTTGTTGACTACGGAACCCTAAAAAGTAAAAAATAACATTGCAGCCGATGAATTTTACGTTAGCATCTATAAGACTTTTTTTTATCGCATCCGTTTTGGACTCGTGGTGGATAAACGAACATAGATGCACCCTTTTTGAGGGTAGGCTCGTGCCCTGCCTTGGGACGATGATGATGATGAACTTTAAATTACTGTTATTAAATCTAGTGAATACAAATACAGACTTCGGATAGCCAGAAATAACATCCAATAAGATACTTACGAATGTGATTTGACCTATTGGCAACAGACCGTCTTCTGAAATTAGTTTTACAGCTTTAGGATTATTGTTACGAACTGGCCATCAGGCCTGATGCAAATAATTTTTAGATGCATGAGGTTTTTGACGTGGCAACTTGCGCACTCAATGTCGGGTTTTTTAATGTTTCGGTTTTTCCTGTTTCCTTGTTATTATTAAAAACATTATACTAAGCCGATCTTCCTTTAATACAGTACACCCTTTCTCCTCTATTACAATTATATAGCATGGTAAAAGCAAGTATTAAAGGTATTTAGTGGCTTAGAGAGTAGTACATTGTTGTCACAGTATTTTTAAGCCATCAATCCGGCTAGGTGTAGGTTTAAATATAACAGATAGATTGTTGGTCAATAAACAGCCTAAATTAAATTACTTGGTATACATTCTCCCATTGTAAATAGCTACTAATTATACATATCCATCATAGAAGATTAGAATAGAAAACGGAATTAAGGGAGGCGACAACTTGACAGCGCAGAATTTCGTCGCGAGAGCTTAGTTTGCGGGGTAGCTGTAAGCCGACAAATAAAGGGCTGTGGAGACACCTTCCCATGAATTTTAATGAAGATTCACTCTAATAATACCTTTCGTACGAAGGAATATCTAAACAGTCACAAAGGATTAACGTTTCGGATCAACGCTTTTGTTTTGTTCGAATATGGGTGCAAACAAGATATTTAAATAACGATTTTCGTAATTATAGGGTTTTGTAGCTCTCTAACTTATTGTCTGTATTATTTAGGTTAATAAAAACAACTCTAAAAAGTTTTACCGATACTATAAAGTTATGCTTATAATAGGGTCCCACTGCCGGGCAAAGGCCTCCTCTTACCAATAAGGGCGAGAGGAATTAGGCCATCTCCACCACACGGGCCCATAGTTGTTGGAGGCAAGTTAGTGGGCATCTTGCTGTCAGATAATTTTCAAGCCACCTTAATAGGCCTAAACCGCCATCTGACGGAACTATCCAATCACTAAGCCAACTGCTTAACGTGCCTTTCACGGAGATGCTCAAAATGAAATACTACTAAACGGTCACCCATCCAAAGACTGACCGGACGTTGACTATCTTCGGTGATCGGATTCCAAGCGCCTCAAGTTAACATAGGAGTTCTTATTTGATTTGTCGAGTTTATGTTAGATGGACGGTTTAGTTAAGGTTTTAAAAAATACATACATATATTCCCTAAACCCCTATTATCGCCGTATCTCAAATTTTACGTTCATTTGTTGAAACATTGTACTTAAAATTTAAGTCGAAAGTAGGTTCCTAAGCTATTGTAATCCTTTTGTCCCTTGTCTCGCAATGGTTTACATCTCGACGTTTACTACCTGTTTCATATTCAGAGTGAGTCTTTTGCTTATTTTCGAGGATGCATAATTTTGTTGTCTAAATTTTTCATTATGAGATACGAGTGTGCCTAGGTACTGTATTCTATATTTACACAAGTAAGTTAAGTACCGACATTAAAGGAATAATTTGAACCCAAACTATCCAACAGAGACACTATGCAAGTGTGGTGTTTAGGTAGGTAGTATTATACTTCTTTCTTAGGTATTATGGTTTAGGAAAGTTAGTTACACAATACTCAGAGTTCGACTGTACGCAAAAGACATGACTAAACAAAATTTCACGAAACGTCATGTGGAAATGGTTTTTGAGTAATTTCTGCAAGCGCACCGTGCTAGAAGCCCTATTGAATTTTTGGAGTGGTTTCAAAGTTCATGGTACATCGTGAGGAAACCTGCATGCTTTAATTTCGAGGCTTGTATTGTACCCACTGTCCATTAGAAGTGGCAAAGAGCTCACTCCCCGTCACACTGGACAGAGTTTCGGTACTAATAGTGAAACGTGGATGTTCTGAGGTTTCAGAATATCTCTGAAACCTCTGAACATCGTGGGCATATGCTATGTTATGCTTCAAAGTTCCGTTTTGATGCGTGCATAAACAGACTACAAATACAAAATGGGGAAAAATTGTGGTTGCGTTACATGTTAATGCGTTATTAATCTTTTTTTCAAATATTTTGACTTTTCAGACATACTAATACAAGGTGTATAAAATAGATATAGAATACCGCAAATATGCTTTACTAGAAAACACGAGATACCCAACTGTATCTCGTCGGCGTCGCCTCAATTCACCCGAGAAATACTAAAACATGTCTAGTGGTGAGGATGTAATGAAATCAGTGTGCGGCAGATACGTGTCCCGCATCTTTATTACTGTTGCATATTTAATTTTTTATCCATTTTCATTACGATTATTTGAGCTTATAGTACTGTTCGTGGCTGATATAAGTGAATTGTTATTTATGGGGGTAGTTTCGCGTCACATTCCATTCGAAGTTATATGAATCAGTGTGTAGGTTAGAAACGTCTATATCTATATTTATCTATCTATATCAATACATCAATATTTACGAAACGTCACGTGAAAAAGATTTTTGAGTGATTTCTGAAAGCGCACCGTGTTGGAAAGCGCTATTTCATTTTTTGGAATGGTTTCAAAGTTCAGTTTTGATGCGTGTGTATCCACAGATCGTTATCGACAGACAGATGCGACGTTACAGGCGACACGAAGGCTGGCGCGTACCTCGGACAGCGCTTTAGCATCGCCATCCAAAGAGGCAACGCCGCCAGCCTTCTTCAAATAAAATATTTCACTTCTACCTCTATCTACAGGGTCCTTCTTAATATTCTGACACTTTTTTAAGGGGATGATCAGACCGTCAAACTGAACAACTTTCTCTATGGGACCATCATCGAAGACCCGAAACAAATCAGCTCTTCCATACAAAACTACGAAACTACAAACCTACTTGAGCCAAATGTATGGGACAGCAGATTTTTTTTTCGTGATTTCGTTTGTTCCCATAGAGAAAGTTGTTCAGTTTGATGGTCTGATCATCCCCTTTAAAATTTTCAGCATTTTAAGTTGGACCCTATAAGAAAATTGTAAACTTGGCGTGGATGTACATTGCAAAAATAATTATTATTGAGGGCGTGTAGGATACATAATGGAATGCATTGAGACCATTTTTAGAATTTTTGTCGTAAACTTGAAAAAGAATTAAGTAGGAAGTAAGAACCAATACAAAAGATCCCACTGGGTCGAAGTGTTTCTGGCTTACCAGCCACCACAACAAGATAAGTAGTGAGAAATAAGAAAGTTAGTGGTAAACTTGCTGTATCATGTTATCAATATAGAAAAATCGGTATAATAATAGTCTGCTCAAGACTAAGTTCCCAGAGAGTGAAAGGTAAGAGTTATTCTATTCAACCAATAACATAATATACAAGGTGTCACAAAAATACAAATAAACATTTTAATGGGTGGTTTAGACCATTGAACTGAACAACTTTCACTATGGGTCCAATATCGAAATCGCGAAAAAAATATCTAATATTCCATACTAAACTACTAATCTACTCAAGTTAAATGTATGAGGTAGCAGATTTTTTTTTCGCATTTCCGATGTTGTTCCCTTAGTGAAAGTTGTTCTGTTTGGAGGTCTAAACAACCCCCCTATAAGTTTTAAATATTTATTTTTACTTTTGTAACACCTTGTATTTACACCAATATCTCAAAATTATTTCTTAGTTCGAAAAATAGCATGGCATCAATTCTGGTCGAACGAAGCGAACGTGAAAACCTCAGTTTAATATGCATTTTATTTAATCTTCATCCTTATGTCACCATATTTCTATATAATATCATTATTATAAACGTATTAATGCGCGTAAAATAATGAAAATTTGCGTAAAATTTAATTAAAACTGTTCCACTACTATCGTCAACTCACGTAAAAATCATCTGTTGCTAATTAGTACTGATATTTTTATGGTAGAGTTAGAGTTCTTCCATCCTATGTTTGTCTGGAAGAAACCTCTTTCGGTGATAAGACCGCAATTTGTACCCTTATACGTTATTTTAACTTATTAACCAATGTTATACAGACTGTTCTCAAACTGTGAAGGAAGACATCGTGAGGAAACCTGCATACGCTGAAGAAGAAATTCCAATTTGTATGTAAAGTCTACAATCCGGATTGGGCACGCGTAGTGGGCTTACCCATACATGATATTTCATGTTATGTTATCAGTAGGTAAATTATTTACGATCAGATTCATATACTGTATTTTAGGAACTATTTAGAAAATAAAATACAATAGATTAAAACAGACTTCAAAACTCCCCTCCCCCCCTCCATACAAAATTTGAAAAAATTCGTTTTCTTCATAAATACATTTCTGTTTTTGTTCTACTGTTTTCTGTCTCCATGCCAAACGATGCAATAGGTGAAAAATGAGCGAGTTGTTGAATCGGGGCATACAGACAGACAGACAAAATGGACGAAAGTATAACGGTTCCTTGTTTGACTACGGAACCCTAAAAGCGAACCGTCGAATTTCCTTTTTTAAGTCGGTTACAAAAATATAAATAGCTTTCTTAGGAAACAAAACCTTTGTTTTCCGTCCTCTTTCAGATATGAAAAATAACGAAAGTTTCTGAAAAATGGCTATTTCACGGAAGTGAATTTCATCATAAGGTTTGGTAAACGGAATGAATATTGGCCGCTTTCGGGCTACATTCCCTATCTTCATTTTTAGGGTTCCGTAGTCAACAAGGAACCCTTATAATTTATTCATGTCCATGGTCTGTCTGTCTGTCTGTAATTTAACATGGGTATACATATTAAACACGCCGACAAAGTGGTGAAATAAAATGTAGAAAAATATTTTTTTTAGGGTACCTTCCCTACACAAAAAGTGGGGATGCAATTTTTTTTCTCGTCTATCCCATAGTGTGGGGGGTTGGGAAACCATTTTTCGATTTAGGGACCCGTTAGCGAAATATTAAGCTTTAAATTGAAAATTTTTGTTATAGTCAAGTGTCCCCCCCCCGCCCCCCCCCCCCCCCTCCCATCTAAACGGTAGTTCCTGGATACGTGAAAAAATTCACAGCAGTAGTGTATATAACGAATTTAAAAGGAAAACTATCACCGCTAAGTAGGCTGTACAAGTTACCGAGTAATAGTCGACCAACATGTAAAATGTACTTTTTAGACTTTAGACTTTAGTATAAAACAAAAAGCCCCCTTCATTCAGTCCATATATTGTGACGGGCAACTACGGAACCCTACCCTGCACGTGGCCCGACACACACTTGGCCGGTTTTTTTTATTTACAAGAATCGATCTCATAAACCATTTACATAATAAATACATCGGTTACCCATTTAAACATTAACTGCTGCAGCATCCCACACTATTTACCACAGAATCAATTCACGAAATGTAGCCACTCCGGATCAATATTGATTGTACAAACGAATTCGTTGAGTTCGTGGCTTTATCTGCATTAAACTGATATTTAGATTAGTGATGCGGTTACTCGTAGGTATCCCTCAATGGCGTTGCCTCCTTCATTGACCATGTATTTGAAGGGTGAAGAAAGTTGGGGCTAACACAAAAGATCCCACTGGGTCGAAGTGTTGCTGGCTTGCCAGCCCCCACAACAAGATAAGATAAGATACTCGTAGGTATTCTTTTTGTTTACAAATATCATGTTAAGTAGATAGGTAAAGGATATAGGTTACAAACTTCATATGCTCACGACTATATTCCCCGAGGGGGTAGCCAGAGATATTCTGAAACCTCAGAACATCCACGTTTCACCAGTAGTACCGAAAGTGTCCAGTGTGACGGGGGGTGAGCCCGTCGCCACTTATAATGGACAGTGGGTACAATACATGCCTCGAAATTGAAGCATGCAGGTTTCCTCACGATGTTTTCCTTCACCGAAAAGCCAGTGGTGTTACAAATCGTACATAAATTCCGAAAAACTCATTGGTACGAGTCGGGTTGGACGGGGATCGAACCATCGCCACCTGCACGGCAGGCAAGGTTACTCGCCACTGGACCACCACGGCTTTTTATAAACTTTATATCTTTAATATGTTATTCAATTCGCCAAAGACGTTATAACGGCCGTTATTTACAAAACTATTTATAATTGGGATGATGTCTGATCCTGGAAATTCATATCTTATAACGAATATACCTTATTTAAAAATAAGGCTAAATTGAATAGCAAAATGTTCAAACGAAATTACAATCGAATAGAAAAAAAAAAGTTACATACGGTTAAATAACGTTTTTTATCATCTTCTATCTCTTTCATGCAAAACAGGTGTTTATATGACACGTCGTCATGATTTGTAATCAAAAGGTTATGACGTCACTTCTCTTATGCAACGTGTTAGTGAATAAACTCAAAACTAGTATGTCTAGAATCGAGAGCAGAATCGAATAATCATGGTTTCAACATTGGTAACTTTATTAAAATATTAAATAATTTGTTTGTAAAATTTAAAATTTACTGAACTCGATCTCAACCCACCGCTCGGGCACTCTCACCCTTCGTACTACCAAAACAAGATTCTTAAAATGTATCCATGAGCACGTTAGCGCTTTCATTCATTGCTGAAATGATAACAAATCATTTTTGAAATTATGTCATTTTTTCATCGACTATAAAAATAATGACATTATTGTTTCAATCTAATTATTGTGTTATAAAGTAGTTGAGGTGTATGAGGTTTTGCGCTTATTCATTAACACGCTGTACAAGAAAGATACGATTTTGAGTATACAGTTTAAAGTCGCTTTGTAACGATTTTAATAGCTAAAATGCAGCTAAAGCATTTTTTCATTATAGCTTTGAACGTTTAATTCATTAACACGTTGTATACCTTTAATATATTGGTTAGAGATAACGTTATACACAAACGCTTAAATAACGCCATCAACTATAATCACAGTTACTATAGCGTCTTTTTCCCCTTCCAGTTATAAAATAAGCGCGATGCATCACCAAAATGTTTGTTGGGTAGCTATCTAAACATAGCTGTAGCTTTATATTTACGTTCGTTAGTAACAAATCAACTGCAACTTGAAAATAAATAACAAATTCCTAAAGTCAACGAAGCAACTTAAGACTTCTATTTACCTACTCAAGCTGCCTCGGCAGGTTTGTAGCAGAAAAAAAAAGTTTTCCAGTAAGCCAGCGTTCCGTAATTGCACTGGTTTCAATCTGGGAAGGCCACAGCCCGCAGCGCGCACCACAGATGCTGTTTGTGGATGCAGCAATGTAGTTACGTGGAAATTGCATGTGCACCACGCATTAGTTCCTCCTCACAAATTACGGATGCAATCTCCAGCGGATCCTGGCGACTTCTTACGCTATGTATGCATTGAATTGAATTGAATTGAATTTAAGTTTTAGATATACCGTGTTACATTCTGATATCATGAGAAATGATTCCCTTCGAGTATGTTCGGTAGTTGGAAGAATGCAGGTGGTTGGTAAATCTCTTTAGGTACCTATCCGAAATAATATTGATTATAAACATGGGTTCACATTCACATTTCGTTCTCTGGGTAGTTGGCTCGGTGGCGAAATTGGATAACGCATTTCCCCGGTTTGGGAGAGTGAGGGTTCAAGTCAGGAGCGACACTTAAGAGAAGTTTATTTCGAATGCGTAAATGCGCGCTGCATACAAACGAACTCTGGTGATATGTTCAATACTAACCAATTAAAGTCAATGAAATTTTGCAGAAACAATCTAGGAACAAATCTCTATGCTTGTATCGTGTCCGAATTTCGTTAAAATATACAGTTTCAATGCTAGGATTAGTTTATATTTGTATGGAAATTTTTAAGGCACTGTAACTTTAAAACTGTACATTTTAAAGAAAATCTGACACGATACAAGCATAGAGATTTGTTTCTAGATTGTTTCTGCAAAATTTCATTGCGCTTAATCCGTTAGTATTGAAGATATCACCAGACTTCGTTTGTATGGAGCATGCCAACAGTAATATACCCTTAATTTTTCAATCTTTAATTTGACTCTCTTTAGGTACTTTGAAGACTATAATGTCATAATGTTGTACGGTAAAGACACGGCGCGGCGACAAATGGTAAAATTTTACTTTCCAAGTTTTTCTCATAACAAAGCATTGTCTAATAGAAATTTTTATGATGTCTTACTATTTATACTCATCGTATTGTACGACTAATTAGCTTTATTCACGATGCGACCTCTATACAGGCTGTAACAAAAGAGGGTATTGATATTTAAAGAGGTGGTTGAAACCATAAAACTGAACACCTTTCATTATGGAGCCAACATTATAGTTAAAGTTAGCTTTTCATACAAAACTGTTTGTTGTACTGACTTGACTCAAACGTATGAGACAGCTGATTATTTTGATTTCATTTCTATAAATAAGTACTAAAGTTGTTCAGTTTGATAGTTTAATTAAATGTTACTAGCCTCATTTGTTAAACCTTGCATTTATAAAAGTTTGCCACCCGTCGCCAAATCGCAAAATGTGAGCATTGCTACAACATTATTAAACAGAAAGTTGGTAGTTGTAGCAATGTTTCTGACCACCCAGAAAGGTATTTACGATCGTGAGTTTATGTATGTACCGATGTACTATATGTACGCCTTCGTGCGTAGTAGGACATTTTCTTTAGCCTTACCTATTCAAATAAATTGTTGCCCAGAGCGGACTGCGGACTGCATTAGATCGTGAAAACGGAAAACGTTGGCTCTGGACTTCAGAAAATTTTAAATGCATTCGAGCATAAACGTCAACATGTAAACCTTCTATCAAAGTAAAAGTACGTGTAAACGACATAAAACTGCTGAATGATTTTGATTTCCAATCCACATTGATAAATATTCTTACTAATATTATAAATGTGATTGTTTGTGACGATGTTTAGATGTTTGGATGTTTGTGACTCAATCACTCATTTACGGTTGGATGTTTTATGGCATATTGTGGGTGTGGAAAAACCATTTTTCGATTTTGGGATCCGTTAGCGAAATATTAAGTCTAAAGTTAAAATGTTTGTTAGAGTCTAGTGCCCCACCCCTGGT
Organism: Agonopterix alstromeriana; assembly: GCA_963924505.1. NCBI lineage: Eukaryota > Metazoa > Arthropoda > Insecta > Lepidoptera > Depressariidae > Agonopterix > Agonopterix alstromeriana. The sequence continues at coordinate 12,189,446 of OZ004662.1, read as the reverse complement.
CGCTGGTATTATTATATATTGGAAAATGTGTTTATCGATATAAATCGTCACTTCTAAAACTATGTAACTGCATGCATACATATGCTCACGACTATATTCGCCTAGGTGGTAGTCAGATATATTCTGAAAACCTCAGAATATCCACGTTTCACTTGTAGTACCGAAAACCTGTCCAGTGTGACGGGGAGTGAACCACAGAACATTATAAGAGGGGTTAGAAATGCAAAGTAGCGCTTTTGCTTCGGAGACGGCTGTCGCCACTTGTCTTCCCGCTCACGATGCTACAATTACTTATGTCCTCTCGCTCACACCACGCCGCGCGCCTTATGGTGTTATGCAAATCATTGCATAACCTGTGGCGACACGTTCCACGCCTACTTTGCACTTCTAGCCCCTCTTATAATGTTCTGTGGAGTGAACCATCTGACTGCTATACATTTTTGGCAAAAAGGTAGAACAGTAGGACACGAACAAGCACAAAGGCTACTGTTTACTCCGAAAAGGGGAACGAATCTACAGGCAAAAACTTATCATTTTTGACAAATTTCAAAGTGGCAGCGCTTACACCTTATCTCCCAAGATCCCGATTTCCCGAAGCTTACTGAATTAGTTAGGGCTGGGTCTTACCATAAAACTAGAGGTAAGGTTATCTTCTAATCCCAAGGCTTTACCCGTTTAGGTCTGCTTCCAATTACGCCTTATTCGTTGTTTACGCTGCACGATATATTTCATAAGCGAAGTAGGAGTTCATATCACATTACAATAGGTTCTTAAAATAGTCATATCTCAAATGATTATTTTCTTTAGTTTCGTTAGTTATCTGATGCGGTAGGACATTATGGACAATGTTTTACATTTTTATTTGATTTTAAAAAAAATACATCTTTGTGATACACCGGGTGTCCCAAAATTCAACGTCAAGCCAAAAACAGGAGATTGGTGAGTTTATAAAAGATCAATGAGAAAAAAAAATTACTAGTTATTGAAAAGTTTCAGGCCGAGATTCAGAGACGATTTTTTTGGTCTTAGCACGAGCTAAGCGTGGCGAAAATGTATGGATTTTGACATACGGGACTCCGAACTATGACTTACAAATCGTCTCTGAATCTCGGCTTCAGTGTGATACCATTTTGAAAACTTAATTAAATGGGCCAACTTTTGAAATAGCTTACCAGATTAATCTCATACTTTTTTATACACGGTGAAGTTTCAAAGTCGACGTAGAAAACCATTTTACCGCAGAATTCTGACAGAAAAAAATGTTTTCTGTAAAAAGTATGCAATTAATCCTTTATTTTTGAATTGGGTTCACTAGGAAAAATAATCTGATTCCTGACAATTCCTGTAATTTCAAATTTCAAATTTTAGTAACCACATCTATAGGATGAAAGCAGGGTGGCGATTTTTTCAATGTTAATAAAATGACAAAATCTCGAAAACTATTAAACATCAAATTTTCTTTGTATTTTTCCCTGAACAGTTATAAACTCACCTATCTTCTGATTACGGCTTGATGTTGACTATTGGGACACTCTGTAGGTAGTTACTACCCGCATCCCCTGTGTCGTCAACGTATCGAATTCATTTGCGACGAGTAAATTTGCAGTTTTGTATGGAACAGTAGATTTTTTTTCGCGATTTCGATGTTAGTGTCACAGAGAGTTGTTCAGTTTGATGGTCTGATCATTCCATAATGAACTGTCAGCACCCTGTATAGTCGCTGCTATATCTTACAATTTTCTAAATTGAAACATCCTGAAACATTTCGCTAAGATTAAAACGCTTACAAATATTCTACAGTTTGCAAAAAACGCTAAACCGTCTCGTATTCATCTCGTATCCGTAGCCATTAGTCAGTGAATCCCCGTACCGTGTATCGCGACTTGTCTGAGTCCATATTAATGGGCCTACCTGCTACCTGACTGAGACAGATTGGGCAGCAGCGACCTTCCGCTGACCTGGCATGGCAGTACCGTATTTTATAGCAATTTCTTAGGCACGGTAAGAAATATGTTCATACGTGAGAGTGATTTAGACTTGGGGTTGACGTGAACTTGTTGACATTAGCGCTACAGAATAAAAAAACTTTATGTATGCAAATAAACGTGGTATAACATTTTATACCAAGAATAAACTAAGAATAAGCTAAATGTCTTCTAATAAACCCGGAATAACTTAAACGTAGTATATCGTCGGTTAGTAGAAATATTTCTATTTTTTCTTAAGTTTATCTATGAACCGCGACGTTGCCACCAACATAGTTACAAGGTTATAAGTAAGAAATTATCATCTCCTCATTCTAATCATAGCTATTCCTAATATAAGGATCGAATAAGTAATTTTGTACCACAGAAAGTGTTTTGACTATTCTGACTATGACCACCTGTATGGTTTGATGGTCTGATCATTCCCTTAAAATAGTTTCAGCAATTTTTTCTAGATTTTATATACCTTTCTACACATTAGTGAAACACAGTGACAGGAGTGGTATTTTTGAATGCCACACATAACAATTCATAAAAGTGACATAAAAGTATATGGAATTTATCCATTATTCGTATACGAATCAGGATGAGTGGCATTAACAAAAATAGCACTCCAGTGTACTGAGCACTAGCTATGAACTTTCTTACCCATTAAAATAGTTAACTTCAACTCTACGAATATTTTACAACATTTAAAGGTTATTAAAATCCTACCTAGTAGAGTTGTGACTAGTCTAAAAACTATAAAAGCTATAAATTCATTCAACTTTAAAACAGCAGTCGCCCATCAAACTATAGACATGGGTAAAGTTAAAGGTAATCAATAATTATACAGAGTGTAACAAAACAACCTAGTAATACTTAAAGGACCATCAAACTGAGAAATTTTCACTATGGAGTCAACATCGATATCGCGAAAAAGAAAACCGGCTGTCCCATACGTTTAAGTCGAGTCGGTACTGCAGTTTTGTAGGAAAAAACAATTTTTTTTTCGAGATTTTCTAGTTAAGTATTTCTAAGTCCCCTTAAGTATTACTTTCTTACTATCTCAGTAAAACTTGGTAACCATTAGTTACTGTCAATCTATATTATTTACCTGAATTAAAATAGTTAAACAAACTGTGACTTGGCTCCTGTCTTTGTTTGTTTTCAGTAAGAACCAAGTTTAATTATTTGAGCTTGCGATTCCTTTCAAACGAACAAACAAACGTTCAGAACTTTTGTCTAGATTATCCATAGATTCACTATTGTTGGCTATACTCGAATGGTCGTAGTCAACTAAACTACACGCAGTAAAACTTTTCGTTGGTCGCATTGTTTCCCTTGCTTTTCGCTCGTATAACTTCATTTATTTACACTATCTACAATTTCGCAGTGCAGACAAGTTTACAAGTTGCGAATTTAAAGCACAATTGAGTTAAATTTGCAATATTTGTCTAGAGAACCGAGGTTTTGCTTTAGGATTTTGTTTTAATTAGACTTCATTATTTCTGTTTAAAATGAAAGCGCTAAGCGATAAAAAGCTGTGTTGGTCCAGTGGCGAGTAACCGTGCCTGCCGTGCAGGAGGCGATAGTTCGATCCCCGTCCAGGCCGACTCGTAACAATGAGTTTTTCGGAATTAATATACGATTTTTAATACCACTGGCTCTTCGGTGAAGGAAAATCTCGTGAGAAAACCTGTATGCTTCAATTTCGAGGCATGTATTGTATCTACTGTCCATTACAAGTGGTGATGGGCTCACTCCCCGTCACACTGGACAGAGTTTCGGTACTACTGGTGAAACGTGGATGTTCTGAGGTTTCAGAATATCTCTGACTACCCCCTCGAGGAATATAGTCGTAGTCATATGCTGAAACCGCTATATATTCCTAAATTTTTAAAGGAGGCGCACTCAGATGATCATTAAAAGTCAGTAAGTTTTTAGTATTTAAATATTTTTCATTGTTTTATAAATAATTGCTGGATTGCCAAACCAGAGGTCCTTGGTTCGAATCTAGGTTCGGTCATGTATCTTATATGTTTATATGCCGTTGTTGTATGATTTTCATAATAAAAAGGCATTCATGCTAAGTTTACAATTGTATTATTTATGTATAGATATAGATATAGATGTTGACTGTATCTATACCTATCTACAACAGAGGAAACATAGAGAAAGCTCGTTAGCGACACTGGATGTATCTAATGGGAATTACAGTGCTGAATAATAACGTACCTCGTGTTACAACACCAATTTACGTTGCAATAAAATTATGCAGTACGCAAGCTGCCGAGTTATATTGCAACAACTAAGTATAATTAACTGACCTAACCCGGTCAGATTGAGTAAATAATTACCGGAGACATCTTAACAAGATTTAAACTCTTAGAGAATACTGCAAGGAGCTGTAATAAGAAAATGTCCGTTTAATCTCAGGAGAAAAGGTTTTTGTAAAAAGGTACTACTGAAGGGCCAAGTAAAATGTACAAGGAAAAAATGTCTGTGACAACCCTCTTATTTTGTTGACTTCACTCAGACATTTTGTTGTTGTAACTATAATTCTTATTGATATAAATAAAATGTACTTACAACAACTTTTCTAGTAAAGTCTACAAAAAGAAGAATAATTTGTGACGACAATTTTTTTTTCGGAGCTTATACGAAAATATTGTTGTTGTTGTGGGTACTTGAGTTATATCTACAAGAATTAAACAGGGTGTAAGGGAATTGCTTCCTAAAACTCAAAGGATGAAAGTGGCCGGTAATATGAACAACTTTTACTATGGAACCAAACATGAGATCACAAAAAAAAATCTGCTTCTCCATACATTTTGCGCGGTAGGAATTTAATGTTAGTATGAGATGAGATACTTAGCAGATTTTTTTTGATCTCATAGTTAGTTCCATAGTAAAAGTTGTTCAAATTGATGGGTATTTTACCCCTTTGAGTTTTCGGAAGCAATTCCCATATTATGTATGCATGTGTACAGGTGATATCACGGAGAACGAATTTCTCTGCGGGATATTTTTACCTTTACATTTTGGAGGGTACTTTTTAGGATTTCACACATACGAGTACCTAGCCTACCTGAAGGATTCAAACCCTAATTGCAACACTGTCTGTTCGTACATTTTGGCCGAGGATTATGTACGTCTGTTACAATTAGCCCTTTCGAGTTAAATAAGTACTGTAGGTATTATTATTTATTCTAGGCGTGACCTAGATATCTTCATATTCCATCTTCATTTAATCTATGGCAAACACATGTCAAACTCCCTTAAAGAGTGGCGCAATAAAAAGGAGGGCCATGCCCAGCAGTGGGTTGATGTGGGCAGATTTGATTGATTGATTGTGCTCCCCAAACATCTCTTAAATGATTGTACAACGGCCTATTATTAAAACACATTTTAAAAACTTTAATTAAATATGTGTATTTTAAAATTTTCGTACCGTCATTTGGATCGAGGAGCCATAATTTTTTTTATCCCGATTTCGATGTTAGCTCTATAGTGCAAGCTGTTCAGTTTGATGGTCTGAAGCACCCCATGTAAAATGTAACGCATTTAAGTTTACATGATTAAATAAATCTATAAGCTAAATTAGTTTCTCCACCTACTTACGTTAGCCCTGTAGTGTCCGGCTTAGAAGTAGTTTCAACCTAGATGGGTGTCATAAGAGGTGAGTAATCCCATGACACATATTAGTCTAGGAAAAATAAGGTTTAAGATTGCATTAAATACACTTTGGTAAATTATGTTTGAAATAATATTACTGTTAGTTTATCACATATTTGTCGAGCTTTCGTGGTTATATTGGCTCAGGATCCTGAGAAATACCTTAATATCGATATAAATGTACAAAGGGCAAGCTTATTTTCAAAAATATTTCTTCCAGCATACTAGCAAAAGAGACAGTTAATTATCACAAGGAAAATTTAATGTGTACAAACAAACAGTAAATAATTTAGTTTTGAGGTTATAATTTTTTGAGACTTACAAAATATTAAATATCTACCCAAATTTACGATATCAACCGGGGATTATTATTGTTATAAGTAAAACGTATTGAATGAAGCCATCCTGTACAAGATCACCAGTTTTCAATTTTTTGTTCATACCTAAATTTAATGGTTGGTAAATGTCTTAATTAATCAATAATACACAATAAAAAATCGGGGATTATTGATAATTTCTGTTTTTCAGGTATTTATCTACTATATTCCAAATTATCACCAAAAGTGCAATTAATGCAACCTTCTCCATACAAAAATCCGTAGATTTCCCCGACTATATACCGTGTGGATTCCATTCGCTGTAATCCTTGATCGTAGTGGTTTCCCATTCTATCATATCATGTAGTGAACGTTTTCCATAGCACATAAAAGGCCTAGGTACTTGTCCTAGGTTTTTGTCCATTACAATATAATCAAAATACAGATCTGATATTTTCTCCAGAGAGAAAACGATTTAATAAAATAAGGGGAAACGTGAACACTATCATTACGACCCGTAAAGGGCTAGCTTATAAAACGCAAGGGAAAGTGAGATAATCCATTGTATTTTGTATTAATGGGTAATAAAACTACTGTTTACTACTTTTGGGGCTACAATAACATGTTGAGATGTTAGCACTTTACCCTTAATTATCTTTTGGTACAAACATTTATTGTAGGTAGCAAAGATATAAAACTTGGCATTAAAAAGCTTTCCAAAAAGGTTTAACAGACAAAGCAGGGTCAATTTCACTCGGTTAGCGGTTGCAATCATAGGCAAACGGCAAGTACCTTCAAGGAAGGTATGCGCATATTACGACGGGTTACATCAGGGCGGAGCGGGCCGCATCACAGCGGAAAATGCTTATTTTGCACACTAGAGCGTTCCGGGTCAGACGCAACGCATTGACGGATTTTTAGTTGGACGTAATAACGCAGACGTATTTGTACAACGTATAACTTTAGTTTCGCTTACACTAAGATGCCGGCATGGTCGGAAACCGAATCCGAATTAATTAAATTTATCCGGATGAAGCTATTTGAGCGGATTTTTGCGCAGCAGCCCGCTTCGATGCGACCCGTCGTAATATGCGTTTACCTACCAAACTCCGTCTGTATCGCAAGGTGGGCTCCGGGCACTACTTATAGTATCACGAACATCTGGTTATTGTATTAGCTCTGGCGCAAGCTTTCTTGTTCACTCTCGCAGGTGACTGTGACCGCAGACCGCGTTCGTTTGACTCTACTTTATCAAAGACTTCGCTGGTATGACCAACGTCCCTTAGATAATTAAAACTTTCATTTGTTTTAGTGACTTAGGAGTGAAAATATGTGGACTGCAGCAAAAAAAAAGAGAAGCTAATAGTGTGAATGAGAAAATATACTCTGTGAAGGTATAAAGTTACGGTACGTTCTCGTGGCTACTCCGTCCACACTATCTTTTTTCCGTTTAACTTTTTCATCACGTTGATAAAATAATAATATATTGCTGCATTTACGCTGACACGCTGTGTGCAATTTTCTTCGTGCAGATTGTCCATTAACTTCATGACAGCGTAACATATGATTTCCTGCAAAATATAATAAATTCAAGAGATTTCGATATAAACGAGTCTACTGAAACATTTATCGAAAATACATCGGAAGGATTATAAAATCTACCTGGCTAATGTAATTATGAACTAATTGGGTAGTGTTATTTCGGTCCCTTTTCACGTAAGTCGAGTGCAAAGAATGTTTCGTTTTAAATTTTTTGTCATTTTACACATACATAATATAAACTCCAGACCATAATCCCGCTTGGGTTGGTCAGAAGCATTGCAACAACACCTGACGACTATCCTTTTATGCTTGTAGGTTTAGCAAAGCTCAAATTGACCATATTTTAAGTTTTAGGATGAAATTGCGTGTAAATGGTGTTAGGTGGCTAGCTTTTTGCCCATAAAACAGTGCATAAGAAACCTTTCATCACTTAATCACGTCATTAGACATACGGTTCATCCAAAGACATCCTGCACCTCTTCTTATCGTGTGGGCAGCAAGCCCTGGTGTCAGAGTTTTTCCAGACCGCCTTACGGCCTCTGACGTGGTTTTTTCTGTAACGACTACACTAGGAACCATAGAGAATTTAACCACAGGTACGTTTTAAGAGTCGGGAGTTCCGTACTAAAAACTGGTCGGGGCCGAAATCCAGAATGTATGAAACCTGCGCTAACATTTTTAGGAATTAGTGCACGTAACATATTAAAATTTTATTAGGGAGTTGTGGAGTCTTTTAGGAACGAGAAAATAGAGAGATTGCAGCCCTTCTAGCAAGCACATCGAGGCGAGTCGCAAGTGAATAAAACCAAAGATGACAGCACTAGTAGCGAGCACATCGAGATACGTCGCAAATGAATAAAAGTAAAGATGACAGCACTATTAGCCGCACATCGAAACACGTCCCAAATGAATAAAACAAAAGATGACAGCACTAGTACATCGCGACACGTCGCAAATTAATATAGGCAGGGGGGGGGGGGGCTATATTATTGGTATCGGCGCTATATCTAGCGCTTTTTTGGTATATTTAGCGCCGTATCTGAGAATTTAGCGCCTAGTGGAAAATCTAGCGCTTTCTTAACTTTTAATGTCGCGTCAGTATTCGTGTTTCAATAACCTGTAATTTTTATTTTGTGTACCATAACACCCTATATATTATAATAAATATTGATAGGGTGTTATGGTAAAAACGTGTCTATAGAGAATGCAGTGTTCGAGAGATTCAAATTCGAACGCAACGGGTTTGCGCGCGTCGCGTGCTACCTCGCCCCTGCCTACGTCTGTACCCCTAGGGCGCGCCGCGCACGAAGTTGACGGCCTATAAGTAGCGAGCACATTGAGGCGCATTGCAAATCAATAAAACAAATGACAGCACTAATAGCTAGCATAATTAACACGCGTCTGAATTTGATAACACAAACTGAATAGAATAAATTAGTATACTAGTTTTAGTTATTCTTTATGATTGAGGTCAAAAGTAAGCGTATTATACTAAAAAAAAAGAAAACAAAAAGAACGTAAATCACTGAACAATAAAAAACTTAAAAGATCCAGACGTATAAATTCGTTTGTGACGGCGACACATCGCGACGGAGCGTAATGTGAATGGATGGATTTAGGACCTTGCTTATCCGTAGGCTTACTGTTTCTGGGCCAGGGTGGAATTGCCTCTAAAATGAACCTTATCTGTACGTTCACAAAGATAATAATTTAACGATGAATCAGAACAGTTAATGATTGTTTGTAATGACTCTTTGAACCTGACTCTAGTCTATTCTAATCTTAAATAAAATAGTGGCTCTGGCATCTAGTGTTGTAGATATAGCCAATCTACAGTATAAATAGTAAATGTGCTTGATGTAGTTCGTTCCTAAATATTTGGTGACATCTAGGATTTTGTTACGCACAAAAACACACACTTGAGCTGCAACAAAATGGTGGAGCCTTGTGGCGAGCCAAAGAGCAGGCGACCATCCAGTAACAGACTTTCATCGCAACTGAACCATTATCTTATAATGTAAGTTTCAAAATATTGAACGAAAAATTTTAATAATAACGTATTATAATTTTCGTTACTAGGTACATCTAATGCCCTGCAGTTGGGACATATACTACAACGTGTTAATGAATTAACGCAAAACTAGAAAGTCGTTTGTTTAGAATCGAGAGCAGAATCGAATTATCATAATTTCAACATAGGTATTTTTTTTCAATATATTAAATAATTTGTTTGTAAAATTTTAAATTTACTGAACTCGATCTCAACCCACCTCGCGGGCACTCTCTCTCTACTAGCTACCAAAACAAAATTCTTAAAATGTATCCATGAGCACGTTAGAGCTATCATTCATTGCTGAAATGATAACAAACCATTTTTGCCTTAAAACTTAAAATGCGAATAACTTTAAATTTTAAGCATCAAAATAATGAAATTATTGTTTCAATCTGAACAAATATGTACACAAAACATCTTCAAAATTCGCACACACACACACACACACACAATTTTACTTATGTACGACATAATATGATAGAAATATTATTTCTTTCTTTCTTTGCACACCGAAAACAAACAAATTTAAACTACATTTATTATTAACTACTTTTATTTTTTACTACTTGTTTTTATATTATATTATATTTTTATCGGCACACCAATATGCCTAGTTTAAGTCAAATTACAGTTAAGGTACCACTGTTAGCACTATAATTTAAAAAATTGTAAAGTAGTCTGTGAGGCAGAAAACTCCAGTACAGACTGCTTCTACTCTGTAAATGCATGCGTTTTTGGAAATAAATTTGAATTTGAATCTAATTATTTGGTTATAAATTAGTTGGGGTGTATAAGGTTTTGCGCTTATTCATTAACACTTTGTATAATAGGCTGATAATGATAACTGTATTTGATGTGAACTCACGATATTAGTGGAAGTTATTCAATCCTGTCTCAACACTAATTTATTTTACAATTATTAATAGTTACCAATACTAATAATGACTGAATTCTGTGTATCCAAATCTAATTCAAGGCTGAAAATAGCCTATTCTGCAACATGATTTTACCAGCGCTAATGCTTCAAATGCGGCGGTAGTGTAGAAACATTTTGTACAATTTTACCCTCGACGCGATGTTTGCTAATTGAAGGATAAAAATTCGAATCTAAAAATGTGCATTTTGTTTCATGTATGAAGCCACTACGCTTTTCACCGTCGTCGTAGTGTGACGGAGTTATTTTAGTATTATTTGTATTATATATTTATTAATGAAAGAAACGTTACAATAAATTGATAAGATAGTGCAATAAAAACCATATTGACCGTTATGATAACTAATATGTTATGCACTTAATGACGTACTTACAATATTTAAACCTTTACTACAAAAACACTTACTACATAATAGAAATTTACAAGAACAGAAAGTAAAAACAAAGACAATAAGAAGAAAAAAAAAAAAGTTTCAAACACGTAGTCTTGTCAGATAACTACAGATCAAAGGTTCGACAGTTATTTCTCACCGATCCCCGCTACCCAACCCGTCGCTCTCACCGATTCCCGCTACCCAACCCGTCGCTCTCACCGATCCCCGCTACCCAACCCGTCGCGTAGTCCCAGCAACGCCCATTTTCGAGGTTTGTGCCCATTATGGGTGCCCCTTGGGCAGGTTGCTTAATTCACTGGTTCGGTAGACCTACCAGGAGGCTTCGCTGTCACTGATGTGGTCCCCCCAACAGCCCGCAGTAAAAAGCAGTAACTGCTCCCTGAGCAAACTGTATTGTCAGTCAAAAAAAAAATTTAAAAAAAGACAGGTATTATGGCAGTAGGTACAAACATTAAGCAGTCCCATGTGTGCGTCCCAAGTCTACTAATGTATTTCAGTTTATGTTGCATTCTCCATCGAGCATGGCCACTATATTTAGATTTAGGGTCTTGCTCCCTATACTAAGAAAAATTACTTATGTGCATCGGGGAATCTGCAGATTACTAGAGAAGACTTGTAATTTTTTACCGACTTCAAAAAAGGATTAGGTTCTATGTTCGACTGTACCTATACTTAACTCATATTTTTTATTTTTATGTAGGTATGTTCACCGATATTTTCGTTAATTGTGGACCAATATTCCCAATGGTCTCATTTTAATTTTGATAAGATCTGATGACGCCCTTCGTCTTCAAAAGTTGACATCAAATCATCGGCGATTGAAACATTTGCTTCGTATCGGATATCTGAGTCGAACTAATACATTAAACCACTGAAATTTATGAAATAAGAAAAATGTTTACAAAAAATTAAAACCGACTTCAAAACTAAAAAAGTTGAAAATAATATTGCAGCGGATGGCTTGACAGCGACTTCGATAAAACAAATCAATGTTCTATATGTGAACGTGAATGTCATCGGCTGCAATATTATTTCCAACTTTATTCTTTGAATGCACTCCTATATAATTTTTTAGGGTTCCGTACTCAACAAGGAACAATTATAGTTTCGCCATGTCCGTCCGTCTGTCCGCGGCTTAGCTCAGAGACGCTTTGTACTAGAAAGCTGTAATTTGACATGGGTATACATATTTATCACGCCGACAAAACGGTAAAATAAAATATTCTAAATCATTTTTTTAGGGTACCTCCCCTACATGAAAAGTGGGGATGCAAATTTCTATCCCATGGTGTGGGAAATCGTTGGATAGGTCTTTTAAAAATATTGTGGGTTTGGGAAGACGATTCATTTCCTTTAGAGATTTTTTTCGCGATCCGTTAGCGAATTTTTCAGCTTTAAAGTGTCAATTTTTGTTAGAGTCAAGTGTCCCCCCTCCCCCACTCCCAGCTAAACGGTTGGTGCTGGATACGTGAAAAAATTCTCGGCAGTAGTCTATATAACGAAGTTAAAAGGAAAAGTATCTCCGCTAATTAGGCTTAATAAGTTAACGAGTAATAGTCGACCAATTAGCAAAATGCACTTTTGAGACTTTATTAGCCGTTAAACCGTAGTATAAAAACAAAAACCCCCTTCTAAGTTCGTATATTGTGACGGGCAACTACGAAACCCTACCTTGCGCGTGGCCTGACACGCACTGGCCGGTTTTTTTTTACTTTATTAGAGTAACGAAATCATAATCATAAACTATCCAACGAATCATTTTACTAAACGCTTGGAAATGGGTATTTCGTCCACTTACGCCTGCCACACAAGGCATTCCGTATCAGAATTACGATTTCGTACTGATTTGGCCCCCCAGAATTCCGGTCGGAAGCTGTTCGGAAGGCATCAAATCCTATACAATATCCTAATTTTTATTCGGAATTTCGGTTCGGAATTACGTATGTATGTGGCAGGCGTTATGCGAGAGTTCCTGCCAATGAAGTGGAAGCGTTACCATCGTATCTAGTGAGACGGTCGGTATTCTCAAGCCGCTCCCTCTCGACTTACAGCCAACGATCAAAGCACAGCAATTATTTTCCTCTATTGCGTTTTCCTTTACGAGCTCACTTATTATGTAACGTAACCTGTTTATTCTACTGGGAAGAAGCTATTTGCGAAAGAATTTTCATCGAACCTTAGGCTTATAAACTTATTATAGATTTTTTCACTCATTAGTTCAGCTAATTTGGTTGTCAATAAGGTATTTTCTATTATGCTAGTCTAAGTGTCATATTGAACAGGATGCTTCAGACGTTCAAACAGAACAACGTTTACTAATGAGCCAACATCGAAATCGCGAAAAAAAATGTGCTGTTCCATAGACAATTTCAATAGCTACTCGACCAAAATATGCAGGGTTTAAGGGAACAGCCATCCGCAGACTAAAACGGGGAACTGCTGTTTTTGCTACCTAGCAGCTGTTTTTTTTTCGCGTTTCCTGAGTTAAGCTCCATGGTGAATGTTGTTAGTGTGATGGTCTGAGTTCACCGTTTCAATCTGCGGAGGGCTGTTCCTTACACCCTGTATAAACGGCAGATGTTTTATCGCGATTTCACCCTTGGTCCCATAGTAAAGTAGTTCAAATTGATGGTCTGAAGATGTTCGATATGTATTTATGAATGAATATTTGCGAATTTCCTATAGGTTTCATAGGGAAAGTTGTTCAGTATCATGGGCACAAATCACCCCTTAAAGTAATGCAACTGTTTACCCTAACATCCTGTATAGGCTGAAGCATTAGGATTTTCGGGAGGATTTTATGAAACCACAAATTCAGTTTGACGTGCTTATTTCTTTGGGTTGTTATTACACAGGATATTAAACCTGAAATAATACTAAATTAACATCAAATTAATCATCATCTCAGCCGATGGACCTCCTTTGCTGCACATAGGCCTCCCCAAAGGACGCCATAACGACCGGTCCTGCGCTGCCGAATTATATTTTTCAAGAAAAACAGGTATATTGTCCATTCGCACAGGATCAGTTTCCAGTTTAACGTTTATTTTTTAATTTTACTTATTTAGTTTGTGCAACTGAAATATTTGTAAAAAATTGTGCATTGATAATAAAATAGTTAAAGAAAGAAAACTACAAGAAATTGGCAATGTACTCGTATCCACCTAGATAAACAAAAGCAATATCTTCGAAGAACAAACTTAAATCTGAATACAAAGCAGAACACTGGTCCATAAAATCTAAATTATCGTGCTTGAAAAATATTCCCGGCAAAGCAGCCAAACTGCAGTACAATATGTTGCAAATATTCTAGGAAGGCGGGTACAGAAATTCAATAACTAGCTTAACTTAACAAAATATTGGATACTGCGGTTACGGAGTGAAATTTATAGCTCGCCAACTTTTTTATTTTCTTACGAGCGAGCATACGCCAACCGTTTACGAATAGTGCTCACTGAAATAAAATTTATATTTAGCAAAATTAAATGAGAGCAGAATAAATGACCTACCTAAGATAATTTATAAACGGATTTAGAGAGCTTGAGCACTCTGTTTTTTGCTAAGAATTTATTATACTTACTTTGCGTTCCATTATGGCTTAGAAGTTCGTTGGTTGGAAACTTTAATGCAAACTTTGAATTCTCGTAAGTAAAGACCGCAGAAAGTTTCGAGCCGTCGTCAATAAAGCAATTCTTTTGTAATCAAGTCACGGACTTGGACAGAATCGGGTCAGTCCTCAGACCATTTGTTATACATGGACGGTGCTAATAGTAACAAATGCGTTTCTTTTAACGTATCTAAAAGGTACGCGGTCAGAATGATATAGAGTTTTGAATAAACGGTCAAGTCAACGTAGTTTGCGGTACCTAACGTGAATCACATATAAAACTTTAGATTAGTTTTGCTTTTAAAAGCTAAGCGTAGCTGTTGGTTGTAGGAATGTTTCTGACCACCCCGAAAGGAATTACGGTCGTGAGTTTATGTATGTCTATTTGTAGGGATATCTTCCATCAAACCTATATCATAACAACTTTTTTGCTAGAGTTGGTAAAGTCAACATAATAAATTTTAATAAAATGAAAAGTTAATTAGTGAATTGTATAATTTTACAAATCAATGCACCTGTTTCATTTAATGGATAAATCGTAAAGTATTCACATTTTTATACAGAGTGTAACAAAATATCAAACCGAACAACTTTGACTATGGAGAAAAAATAAAAAAATCTGCTTCTTCATGCAAAACTGCAGGTACCTAACTCTACTCAAATGTATGGGAAATCCGGTTTTTTATTGTTTTTTGACCCCATTAAATATTACTGGGGTGTTTTGTTACACCTTTTACACTAGAAGCTCGCTTGTACACTTAACTTTTCTTTAAATTTCACGTAAAAATGTACTGAAGTCTCAGCAGTGCTGTTGTGAAACATTTCGAGAACACGCTTAATGTTGTGCTATTACAAGCTGTTTCAAAGAACGAGTAAGTCTTAAAGTTCAATTTGAATTTCTAAAAGTTAAATTGTCAGTGTTTTCAAACCTATTCAAATGTCTTTAAATATAAACGAATGTTTTTGTTACTAGGTTGAACTATAATATACACTCGAGAGCAATGAATACGGGTCATCAAAATACCTTAATATACTACTACTCACTCAGTTGCAGAAACGCTCATTAGAGTTAATCCTCCATTAAATCTCTTGCTAGCTTTTACTACGTCAACAAGACAAAAAGTGACAGCAAGAGATTTAATGGAGGATAAAATTTAATGAGAGTTTCTGCAACGGAGTGTGAGTGTCTGCGCCCATATAATTTGTTTCGTTTCAAAAATAGCCCATACCATTTCTGATACCCTACTACAATACCTTTCTGAAAAAATATCGACTCCGCGATTGCGACTTCATCCGTGTGGACTTTAAAAAAGTATCCTATGTGTAAATCCAGAACATATTCTAACAGTGTACCAAATTTCATCCAAATCCCTTCAGCCGTTTATGCGTCATTGAGCCACAAACATATAAACAACGTAACAAACTTTGTTTATAATATTAGTAGCATAGGATAGGATAGGATATTAATGTTTATGTAAACTTATATTTGTCTTTAGGCCTATGGTAAATTCCGAAAACAGGCAATGACCCTCTAGATTTGCTCTAAGTAAAAATCCAACAATTTCATTCAATTATTTTCCTTCTAATCAAATAAAATACACCCATTTGTTTGTTTACAATCAGCATAGTAATATATCTATGCTACCTGAGTCAATCCATAGATTAATATGTATATTGATTAAGTCAATCACTGATACAATTCACGCCAGTATTAATATAGGGGGTCTCAGTTCTCAGAATTGAGATATCAGACATGTCGGGCAGAGTATACACATATTGTACACATTGATTGTACCTACTGTAGGTGTAGGTAGACATAATGTATACAGACCTTGTTGTGTATGCGGGCTTAAAGTGTACCCTATCTTAATAGACTAGGTATAAAGCAAAATTCAATTATGAATGTCAACGACCATTTATAGTATTGAAAATCCACACTTCCATTCTTAATGTTACAATTGCGAAAGTCTATCTGTCTGTTACGTTTTTACAGCTAAACGATACACTGAACCGATTTTAATTTTTACCCGACTGCGCCAGAAGGAGGGTTATGTTTTTCGAGCGTATGTATGTATGTATGTATGTATGTAAGTAAGTATGTATGTATGTTTGTGTGTCTATTTCTTTGGCACGGCCTACAGCCTAAAAGGCTTGATGGATTTTAACTTATGAGGTGTCATTAGATTCGTAAAAATTGTGAGAGTGACATAGGCTATATTATTTTAATATGGCGTCTGCGAAATAAAAAAGGGAGGTGGAATAAACAATTTTTTTTTGTTAAAAATTACAATATGGGTATCAAATGAAAGCTGGTGAACAGACGATTCCAAAAATATGTTTATTATAGTACTTTTGTGTTACCGTTTCGACACAAGACTAAAAAGTATGAAATAAACTAAATTATTAAGAAAAACAAAAAACCCGACTGCATAAAAACCTACTAACTGAAAAGAGAAAAACAAGCTCTATTAATCACTAATCAGCTATATTTGAGCTAATATAATTTGAATGTTATTAGGTAGGTATTGCAGGCGGGGACAAACCAACAACAAACCAAAAATAATTCCTTGTCCCCGTTTGCGATACCTACCTAATAACATTCAAATTATATTAGCTCAAATATAGCTGATTAGTGATTAATAGAGCTTGTTTTTCTCTTTTCAGTTATTGGTATATGTAGTACAAAGAGATTATACCTAATAGAGTGGAGCCATACCAATTGTAAAGTGTCCAGTTTTTTTGACGTTTAGGTTTGAGTGTGTGGTGTCAAGTAGTATGGACAAAAGGCACCAAGTGACATATGGCCTTATGTTTACGGTCACTTTTCACACACACTAGCTCAAAAAAAAGTCGACAGCCGCATAAACAAATATCTATAGTTCCATCTCCTTCTACTATTAAAGGTTCGTCATAAGACAAAAGAGACTAACTAAAATCGTAAATTTATGCGGACTCTATGGAGATCCTTCCTCTGAGAGGTAGTACTAGTATTTATTCTGTGGCATACCTTGAACCTAGAGAAATGCGTGGGACGAGAAACAACTTTAATTATACAGGGTCCGACTTAATATGCTGACGGTTTTTAAGAGAATGATCACACCATCAAACTGAACAACTTTATTTATGGTACCAAAAACAAAATCGCAAAAAATAAATCTGCTGTCCTATACATTTTGGTCCAGTAGGATTGCAGTTTTATATGGAACAGCAGATTTTTTTTTTCGCTATTTCGATGTTGGTCCCATAGAGAATTTTGTGTAAGAAAGACCCTTTAGGTATACCTACTGATATTTGAAAAAAGAACGGTCTTAAAGATCTCTATTTTTTATAAATTACTGTACTAATAAACACGAAGAACGTTAAAAATGTTCTTCCGCTTTTACAAAATTTATATCTTTTCAAGAAATAATTTATTTACGACTCAGCAGACTGCACAGTAATTTCATGAGTTTATCACATTGGCATTGTAACAAGAATAACAAGATTCTAGCATTTAAGAGATTGTAAGAAATTACGTTTTCCCCTAACATTTAGCAGTCTGCAAATCATTCGGAGGAGTTTTGAAAGTTCCCCCGTGGGAATCTTCGTGAAAATATAAATTTGTGCTCATTGAGTTATAAATTTGGCGCATTGTTATTCAACAGGATAACGGACCCCTTGAGTTATTAAACAAGTTTGTTTTATTGCTTGTATTGTTGTTAAAAACTGTAATTCAAATTACGTGATAAGGATTAAAGATACCTATTTATTTTTTAAAGCTCGTTTAAGTTGCGTTTTTTGGCCGCATTTTTACTAACTTTCACTGTCGTTTGGACATGTATTCTTTAATTGTATTTTCTGTAATGTTATGTGTACAATAAGTGTTAAATAAAGTGTTAAATAATGTACAAAAAAGCAGATTTGCCGAAGCCATTGACGTTTTTCTATAGAACAGCTGATTTATTTTTTCGCGATATCTAATTTGATCCCATAGTAAGAGTTTGTGTGTTGACGGTCTGAAGCACAACACTTTTAGTGTAATGGGAACAAAAATAAAAAATCTAAAAAAACAGCTGTATCAAAAAATTCGAGTCGAGTAAGCATGATATTTTTTGCGATTTCAGATTTTCCCCGATAGTTAAAGTTGTTTGTTGGTTTGTATGTGATAAAAAATCACTCAGGATAATTATTATTTCGTTAATCTTGTTCGATAAATGAAAATTTTCATTAAAATACGATTGAAAATCCTTTTGCTTTCCGCCGATATTACTGAAACTCCATAGAACAAAGGCAGTCACTGAAATTGAAAATGCGATTCGAAATGATTTTAACAATATTGTCTATGCATCCCAGCGAATTCAAATGATATACCGAATAGTTTGATTTGTTAAATTATTTATAAATGAAAGCAAATCCTAAAGAGTTGGTAAACCAGTTGATAATTGAGTTAAGTTTGATAGATCACTAAAGACACATCACAAATAAACTTTTTTTAACCTCCTGAGGCTATTTCTTATAAACTGGTATTTGCTCAAAAATTTATGACAGGTCCTTCTTAATATGCTGAAAGTTTTTTAAGAGGATGATCAGGTCATCAAACTGAACAACTTTATCTATAGGACCAACATCGAAATCGCGAAAAAAAATCAGCTGTCCCATACATTTGACTCGAGTAGGTTTGCAATTTTGTATGGAACAGCGGGGTTTTTTTCGCGATTTCTATGTAGGTACCATAGAGAAATGTTCAGTTTGACGGTCTGATCATCCCTTTATAAAAGTGTCAGCATATTAAGAAGGACCCTATATAAACTCACAACCAGAATCCCTTTCGGGGCAGTTAGAAACAAAAACGTGATGAGAAATACTTCCTCAGTGCTGCATGCATTTCACGTCAAGTCTCAGTCGCATCACAGAGTAGGTACTTAGTATAATTACTTTACTATCATATCATTATAGTAAGTACTCTGGAAATAAAACGAAGTTAATGATTCATTATATTTAACTTAGTAAGGTTTAGGTTTAGGTTAAGAAGTTTTTTTATTCTTATACACAATCATTTGCCAATCACAACTGTAAAAATGAAATACTTTTTTTTAAATTAGGTACCTGCAAACACGAAACACCTAGACAGTTATTAGTGTGAATTTGTGTTTATTACAAGAGAGCAGTCTCGTTATATTTACATTAAACAAAGAACATGAAATAGTAGAAACACAACAGTGCATTTCCGTGTACACTAACATTACAAACAGTATCTTGCACGATGTCGAGAATAAACTTCATCAAAGTTATTTAAACCGACCAAATTCAACATCTCCCGTTATTCAAGAGATGGAGTAACTTGCAACCACAGAGTGCATTGAATAGCTTTGCAAATTTGCCTCCGCTGCAACCTCTAAGCATGATAAAACGCATACTTAGGCAAGGCTTCTAGCTATGTAAATATTACGTTGGTTGAACAATGTGGATTCATTAAGGATATTATGGTAGGCGAAGTTACTCTGAGACGCGATAAGAATAGTGTTAAGTTTGTAAGCGCTACTGTAGTAGAAAAATAATCAAAAATTTCGGAGTTTTACGAAAACCTGAACTAACGAAGTAGTGGGTTTTTAAAACGTTTTCTTTCGATTGTTTTACAAATTTTTTTAATCCTGTGGTCATCACATTATTTTTAAAATATGTAATAGTTATTGAAGAATTGTTTTTGCTGTTCCATTATTTAAATTACTTCTGCTTTGATTGGTTTGATTGATTGCATTCTATAACATTCCTTTTCTTTGTGCCATACATTAATTGTCCTTTACAATAATGAATGGGGACCCTGTATATTTAAGTAGTTTTCCCAGCGTTGGGACGAACTGGTTAAAAAAATACAGTTAGTATACTTGCGTAGGTACTTTTAATCTCATCGTCGAGTTACAGACAAACAGCCCTCTCTGCCAAGTACTTTTTACTTTGCCCATATTTTATAGCCTTTCTTGTTCGCAACAATAGGCGTCGTTTATTAAAATAGAGAAATGTTCGTAATAAAAAGGAAAGCCGTTGGAAGACAATCGAACTTTGCCAATAAGTGGTCCTTTCTATATCGCAGTTTGTCTAAATATAAGGTACCTATACAAACTTTGAACAATATGAAAGTAGGGACAATTTTGTTAGACAATAAAACATTTATGGGTCGAATGGTTGCTGAACAATACTGTAAATTCTTCTCACGTACTTCATATTTTGTCTGAAGAAGGTGAAGTATATAAATTGAAACGTATCGACCTAAAATGTTACTATACCAACCGATAATTTTTTCCTTAAGCAAGATGTAAAATTTGTTCGAAACTTCGTATCCGTGTGAAGCAACTTCGCTTATTATATTTTGTTGATCAGTTGCTACCTCGCTGTCGTTCGGAATTTTAGTTTCGAAACTTGATTAAACTGAAACCACCGAAGAAGAAAATACCTACATACAAAAAGTGACAACAGACCTAAAACAAATCGCGAGGGAAATCAAAATCCAATAAAAACGAACGTGATTCTCTGTAAAACTTTAAGATTCGGAATCAGACTACAAATCCCAGACGAAAAAGGCAATGCTTAGTTTCAATACTGAAGAATAAAACGTCGGTCGTTTTCGTAAGAGCATCTTTTAAGGCTTGCCGTTTGCCGAGAGTTAGGTATAGTAAACGCAAATATCAGACTTGTTTACTTTTAATTGATTTTAAAGGATGCATTCATAAAGAAGTTTTGAAACATATATCTCCACGAAAAAGATACTGTAAATTTTCCAAGATCGTGTGTAGCTATTCTATAAGAATGTTCTACACACTTACAGCCTGAATCAAAACAGACTAATTTTTAACCCCCGACGCAACAAGAGGGGTGTTATAAGTTTGACGTCTATGTTAGTCTGTCAGTCTGTCTGTCTGTCTGTTTAATTACAAATTTAAAAAAACTCCCAATGCCAAAAAGAAACATATAAAAAGTTAAAAATAATTCGGTCACCTATTATTTTTGATGTAAACAAATGTATGCTTAACTTTTTAACTCTCTTTTAAGATATTTTAGGTCAATTAATGTATTTTTATGCAATTAATGACCGCAAGTGATTTTTGAATAAAAAATAAATGACCATTTCATATCGGTCCTCTACGCATTAATTGACCTAAAATATCTTAAAAGAGAGTTAAAAAGTTAAACATACATTTGCTTACATAAAAAATAATAGGTGACCGAATTATTTTTCACTTTTCATGTTTGTTTTTCGCGTTAGGGTTTTTAAATTTGTAATTTATATATACCCTTAAAGCATCCTGCTGAATATGTTTAGGAATCATCCAGAGGAAAATAGGTTTAGTCGAACCACATGGCTCAGTTATGAAATCAAGTTTCAATACTGAAGGAGCAGGCGACGCGCATGTAGCACGATTCTTTACTTCGTCGCGAATAAAAACTCTTATCAAATGACGTCTTGGGATTCCTGCGACATACGCCACGTCGTATTCACGAGACTGTGTGAGATGGCTCCAGATAAAACACAAGTTCCGTTGTGACGTGACCGACTTTCCGAAGAAAACAAAGTGCAGGTTTTTCATTTAGGTACGAGTACACGAGCTCTGAAAAGGTTTTGTTTGTGCATAGTCATCTTGTGTAACCTGAATTCGAAATGGAGATTGTTTTTATTTTTATATATCGCAAAGGATCCTTTTAAGAGAAGTTTATTCCGAATGCGTAAATCCGCGCTGCATACTAAAGAAGTCTTGTGATATTTTCAATACTAACCAATTAAAGTCAATGAAATTTTGCATAAGCAATCTAGAAACCAATCCCTATGCTTGTATCTTGTCCGATTTTCGTTAAAATATACAGTTTCAAAGCTAGGATTAATTTAAGATTTGTATGGAAATCTTTGAGGCACTGTAACTTAAAAACTGTACATTTTATGGAAAATCTGACACGATACAAGCATAGAGATTTGTTTCTAGATCGTTTCTGCAAAATTTCATTGTGTTTAGTCGGTTAGTGTTGAAAATATCACCTGACTTCATTTATATGGAGCGCGCCAACAGTTATATACCCTTAAAGTACTGTGGGAGGTGTAGCTCAGGGTCTATGTACAAATGCTCAAACTGGTTTATTTCGTACTCTTCTTCATCGCAACACAATCAGAGCCGAACTCATTGAAGACTTTTTAAATGACTAGAGTTAACCCGCGACTTCGTCCGCACAAATAATTTTCCCGATTTTAAGTCAGAAAATTAGCTATCATACAAAAAACGTTTTATCAAAATCGGTTCAGTAGTTTTTTTGTGATACAAACTGTTACAAACATACAAACAAACAAACAAACAGACAAATAGACAGACAAAAATTCTAAAGGGGGTCCGATGCCAGCGGCCAATGCGACCGACGCGAGCGTCTGACGCGTGGTTCTGTCATATGCCATATGTCTATCGCATTGGCCGCGCGCGTCTGACGCACGCGTCTGCTGCTGGCATCGGAAGCAGCACCATACGTTTTCATAGTAACTAGTATTGTCGCATCGGCCGCTGGCATCGGAAGTCCACCTTTAAAAAGGTTGATTATGAGTCCGTGATACCTAAAAACCATATCGTAATCATTTTCATGTAAATATCTTCAATGTACAGACACACTTCTGTTACAGTTTTATAATAGTTAAGATTAAGATTATTATTTATTCGATGATACGTCAATTAACCTTGCCCTTGGATATAAGACAAAACACAATAGCTTCGAATCTTTGGTTTTACTGCACCCCGCGATATACAATCTCTACACTACATACATACAGGGTCCTTTCTAATGAGCTGAAATTTTTTAAGGAGATGATCAGACCATCATACTGAACAACTTTCTCTATGGCACCAACATCGAATTCGCGAAGAAAAAATCAGCTGTCCCGTACAAAACTGCAAACCTACTCGAGCTAAAATATGTATGGGAAAGCAGATTTTTTTTTCGCGATTTCGATGTTGGTCCCATAGAGAAAGTTGGTTAGTTTGACGGTCTGACCATCCTCTTAAAAAAGTGTCAACATATTAAGAAGGACCCTATATACATAAATATACTTAATGCATTGAAATTTTATTACAAACTGCAAACAGTTAATAGATGAGGAATAATCGATAATTGTATAATTATTTATTTATGTGATTTACATCGAAAGTTTGTTTAGCCTAAAATTATATTTCAATGGAAAA
Source organism: Agonopterix alstromeriana (assembly GCA_963924505.1). Taxonomy (NCBI): domain Eukaryota; kingdom Metazoa; phylum Arthropoda; class Insecta; order Lepidoptera; family Depressariidae; genus Agonopterix; species Agonopterix alstromeriana. Next base: position 12,165,768 of record OZ004662.1, on the reverse strand, counting down.
TTTTGTTTATTTTAGCCGTATAATAAAAATTTGCATTCTTATAATCGCTACGATATGGCAGTTTTTAAGTCTCTAATAAAACTGGGGGGAATCTACTTGTTTCGGTTTTTAACATATAAATGAGAGAAGCGAGGGACGGCGCTTTTTAAATTAACAAAATGTTTACTTTGCTTTCAAACATTAATTTATTTTTAACGTTTCTGTTCTTTCATAAAATTAATTATACATTTTAAGTATTGCCGTTGAATGTTTTTTTTTTATTTTCTTTTATTAAATGTTAGGCAATAATTTCAGGGACTTTTTAACCTATCTTTCGCTCAGACAAACAGTAAATTTGTAGGGTCCCCTAGTCAAACAAGGAACCCTTATACTTTCGTCCATTCTGTCTGTCTGTCTGGATACAAGGAAAGAGGGGTTTTTTAAATCGAGTGATGTGTCGTTGGATAGGTCTGGTCCCAGTCCCGTAGAAACTAAGTCGATGCGTCTGTCTCGAGATATCTGGTCTCAAAGTCAAAAATAGGGCGTTACTTACATCAACTTTCCTTGCCGTGTACAGTCTTAATAGTATAAATCAAACTTGTTGGAATTAGAAAAATTTCCTTTATTTAAAAACAAAAATACAAAACTGACGTTAATGTTTTTGCTAATTTCAAAAAGTTGGTTGTAAAATGTTTATCTGTCATCGACGGAGATTTGATTTAACATGTAGGTAATTTCTGTGTCTATCCACAACAATAGAGTTTGTAAATAAGTCTCAGAAATAAGCCAAAAGATCGCAAATTGCAAGTATAAGAACAATAACATAAGTTGTGTTGTTTGGACGGATGTATTTGGCAAGGTTCCATTTCAAATCTTGTTTCTTTACTACTTTCTCTAACTGTAACTTGGCTTCTATATTATTTGTAACTCCATTGATGTTCAGGACTAGATAGGTATTTTGGGCTCTTATCGTAAATAGGATCGAATCCTAGCGATCATTTTTGATATTTTAGTGTTCCGTATTGAACAAGGAACCCATGTTTCCCAGTTTTACCATGGCCGTCCGTCTGTCCGTCCATCTATCCATCTGTCTACCCGTCTGTCCGTCTGTCAACGGCTTAGTTCAGTGACGCATAGTTGTAAAATGTACTTGTTAGAGTTTATTAGCCGTTAAACCGTAGTATAAAACCAAAAGCCCCCTTCTAAGTCCGTATATTGTGACGGGCAACTACGGAACCATACCCTGCCCGACACGCACCTGGCCGGTTTTTTCAACAAATATAGTTTTGTGTGTGTACGAAACACTTCGACCAAGAATAATGAACTAAATAAGCAACGCTTCAAAAATGTCAGATTCTAAAGTGCCCTCAACCACACTCTGGGCACTTCAAATAAACGAGTATGGCAGAAATTGATGGGTGGCAGCGTGTCCGTACTGTATGTAGTACGTACCTACCAATACTCTTTCTTATACTGTGCCTCAACCTTTTACTATTTATATGTGGACTGGTTACGCGTGTAATTCTACTAACAAACATTTCTGCCACTTTTTGCGGGGGGCGAGGTAACATGAATCCGCAACTTTGGATTTTATTCCCCATAACTTTAGATTCTAATTTTGAATGTTAAAAATCATGAAAAGTGGTCTCGTGTGAACCCCAAACGTTCTAAGTTCGAAGTTATTATTTCGCAATTATAGGCTGTCTCGTTTAGCGATAAGGTGTAAAATTGAATGTAAATGCACAAGATCAATTTTGTGCTTATACCGTGGCAGAGGGGAAATGCTACCGCAAGGCTGGTCCTTATAATAATTAGTCAAAGGCCTGAACCGAATATCTGTGGTGACCTTTGTCTTAGTATTCTTGATGACAATAAACATTATAACGATTTGCAATGATTTTACATGAGACTGTAAGTTCTTATATTTCGCAAATTATTTATACTGGGTGCAACTTAAAGAGGGCAGACACTGAAACTTAACAACTTTCCCTAAGGAACATGGGTCGAAAAACGAAACAAAATTTTTTGACCTTCCCTAGAATAAAAAAAGATCGGTTGATCCGCACTTTTGTATGGAAAGTCCAAATATTTTTTTAAGTTTATCGACCCATGTTCCTCAGGGAAAGTTGTTTAGTATCATTGCCTGAATACACCCTTAAAAGGAAAGCCCCGCGTTACGTTCCAGCCAGTATAAGATATACAATTGTTTATAGTGTTTCGCACACAATAAATACTCATAATAAATAAACCACCTCACCTCCTGGGAGCTTCAGCTAGCACAGTCCGGTCCAGGATAAAAGCGAGAAAAGTCTAGTTGCACTTTATGCACTTGCTAGGACGTAAGTTAATAAAGACAATGACACATCTCTCCTTTTTAGGGTTCCGTACCCAAAGGGCTTAATGCTTATGCTTATGCATTTGTTTTTAGGTTTTACAGGGCCCTTCTTAATATGATGACACTTTTTAAGGGGATGATCAGATCGTCAAATTTAACAACGTCCTCTATGGGATCAACATCAATATCGCGAAAAAAATCTGATGTTCCATACAAAACGGCAAACCTATAAACCACACAAATAAAATAAACTCAACAATCATAATCCATATCACAATCAGAATAGAAGCCAACTTAAAGGTCTAAAAAATACGGCACACGTCATCACATCCAGTACATCTAGCACTAGAATATTAGTAAGGAATAATAAGATTGGATTAGTGACATACCGAATATTCTAGCATGGTACATTAAACAGCAATGCTTTTATTCGTCTCGGTAAACTTGCGTTCACTTACACTAATGTGGCTTCATGGTCTGCCACTAGGATAACTTATTGCGCACTTTGAGCTGCAGTTTATTATAGTGAGTTCTATCAACGGTCATGAGAAGACGCTTTCTCGAAATATTTACAATGTTTTATAGAGGCTTTATAATAAGTACCTATGTGAGATATAGCCACAGCATAACTATATAGTCCTTACAGTACGGCAACGGATGTACTTGCGCAGAGCAACGGAAGGGGCCGTGCGGGGAAAGAGCAACGGAGGGGCCTTGCGGGGAATCGGGCGGCGGCGCGGATCATCCCGAGCTTTGTATGAAGAAGTCGGGATTGACTGCGCATGACGTACACCGACGGTGACGTCACCCACCATCAAGAGCGTTGCCATACTGTTGCTATACTACTGAATAGTGAATGCATAATACCGATACCGTATTTTTGTAATATTTCAGTTTACATTATCATCCGATTGAATTAACTGACTCCAATAAAATATATTTGTTAAAATGATTACTACTGTATTGCTCTCCTGTAATACTGTATTGTGTTAAGAAAATAAAATTTATATTCATTTAATGACATAAGCACAAAACGTCGCTAGTGTTACTAAACGACGTATCTGATATTCTTTTGACACTGATTGATTCATTGTGGGCGATCCATTTTCGAAGACGAATCGATCGGCCTAATTGACGTATCTGTATTTTATCACATCACTTATCATGAGATTTACAACTAAATAAACATAGCGCTCAACCGAAAAAAGCTTGTTCAGATAAATCAACTTGATGTAATTACATCGTTTAGTAAGACTAATAACTGAAAAGCTTTTACAAGGTCATAGTATGATGCGCGTGATAAGACTATAATATTACGCCTTTTATCTCGTTCGTTCGCACCCAAATAGAAAGAGAGCCAAAACGTGATAGCGCTATATCACGCTGTCATATCACGCTGTCATACTACGGCAGCAAGGGAGTTATAAATTTGAAATATCAATAATGTAAACGCAAAAATATTGCTCAGATAGATAATATAAATCAACCTAAATATTTGACCCGTGATTCAAAAATTATTAGGTACAGTACCTAATCTACATCTCAGTTTTGACCAAACATAACGTAACGCACCTGGGCATCGTAACGACACCGTAACGTTGTGGTTATCTCAGTGACAAATGGCAACCCGCTGCGTTCCGTAATCAGGTGGATAATGTATGAGAGGTGTTGCTTTTATTACCTCGACGATGTGGCTACTAAATGTTTATTGTTACGTGGGTTTGTTTTAAAAGCGGGTTTAGAGTAAAAGCTTTATTTTTGTGTGTTAATGTGGGCGAATGACCAGCCTTCTATCACCATTTTACTCTTTGTTCCATCATACCTAAATATTTTAAAAGACAACTTTGATATAAATAATAGCACAGCAACGTTTTAGACGTCTTGTTAATGTGCAATTTGCTCATTATCAATCTATATTTTCCGGACAATAGCAAACAACATTATCCCAGTCTTTTGTCCGTTTCTTTCAGATGCTGTATACGAAGATGGAGAAAACTTATTTCATTAAAAAACATAGTTGAAAGAAAAACAAAATCTAGGGAGAAGAATAAGCGAATATAAAAGCCGCGGTTTTTGTCCCGTCGCGTGGACAAGATTTGCTTGAAAATATAAAAGCTGTAATATTTGCAGCACATTCAGGCAATTAAGACCCGACAGTGAACTTTGCAGAATCTGGTTAATATTGACATAGCTAGCGGAAGGACGTAGCTTTTTCCGTGAGTAAAAATATAATCTTCTACCTAATTGGCTGACTAGGTTATTGCTAAAATAAACATTTCAAGCGGATTAAGTGGAAGCTAAATGCTACTTAGGTGTAAATTGTTACTAGACACAATGTGTTTGAATAATGGGTAAATGAAAAACATTTCTTCCAACTCTTTTGTTAGGTATACTTTGAACAACCACAAAACTTCCCGGTCAATAATGCGCACAATTTAATTGCAAAGATACTGCAAGGAGAAAATCGTTTGATATTTATTCATTTTATTTATTTTTCTTAGGAAGATTTACATGATTACATAGTAAACACTTCCTTAAATAACTGTAAGCTAATTACAAATCACCAGCTATAAATTTCAATTTTCTTTTCCAAAAACGTGCTTGGTGGTTGGTGTAGGTACAAATAAAATTGTATGTAAATCTGAGAAACAAATAATGCAGTCACAGTCGGAGAAACAGTTAGATAAAATAGTCAATCGCTAATTCGCTATACTATATTTTTTTTATTTATATACATTTTTTATTTAATCTTAACGGTAATTTAATGTATTTTACCTACCTTTAACCTTATCATTAAACTGAGCTTTAACTAGGACATTTTTAACGGATAGAATAAAAATTACCATAAATCCGATGTCAATCGAATCGATCAAAACAAACGTAGACTTTGACCGTTTATATAGACAACCACAGACTGTACCTAAGTCTGTGGAGACAAAATTTATTTTCGTCACGTTCGCACCGTAACTGGATTCTAATAATCTAGCGGGAGCCGCAATGATCTACTATAAAAGAAAATTCGGTGTCCACGTCAAGAACCCAATACAATATCACATTAAACTTCAAGACATAAGGACTAATTCTGCTTGGCAACGAAGAAGACACTGATAAAATACTAATACACTGACAAGTATAAAGGAAAACGTAAATAAGCGTGTTCGCAGCGTGTGGCCGTCGCACCCTCCTTCATTATAGGAGCCGCCTTTATGAAAGAAACTAACGGATCCTCCCACGGTCTACCTTAGTCGGGGAAATCTACGGATTTTTGTGTGGAGTAGGTTGAATTAATTTAGAATACAGAAAAACATAAATTCTCAATAATCCCCGATTTTTATTGTGTATTATTTAATAATTAAGACTAAGATATTATTTACAAAACATTAAATTTAGATATGAACAAAAATTTAAAACTGGTGATTTTGTACAGGATGGCTTCGGTCAATACTTTTTATTTATAACAATAATTATCTCCGGTTAATATCGTAAATTTAAGTAGATATTTAATATTTTGTTAGTCTTCAAAAATTATAACCTCGAAGCTAAATTATTTACTGTTTGTTTGTATACATTAATTTTGCCTTGTAATACTTAAATGTATCTTTTGCTGGAAGAAATATCTTTAGATATAAGCTTGCCTTTTGTACGTTTATATTGATTATAAAGTATTTCTCAGGATCCTAAAAAGTGTTATAAACTAACAGTAATATTAGTTCAAACACGATCTACTAAAGTGTCTTTAATGCTATCTCAAACCTTATTTTTCCTAGACTACGTGCAGTGTTTCGCTTTTCCCATGGGTATTATATATTTTCCCGGGCGTCTAAAGTTGTTTAAATCGAGATGCGCTTTAGACCAGAGGGCCTAGCATACCACCCCAGAAAACGACAAGATCCAAGATGTGTATTATATTAGATGCGTATTTGTTACTTTGTGTATGCGAAAGTGAGCGCTAATGACGTTTTTATTGTTTTGTCGATTTGTCGTGCGTGGCTGCTATTCTGAGAAGTGATTTCAAAAATCAATTAGTATCAGATGCATGTACATAGTACAGATGATTTAAGCAGTGTTGTTGGAGAAACACTTTTTCTCATGGGTGTACATTCCTATGCGAAAGCGGCATATAATTACGTCCGCAGCCTCGACAACAGAACTGTATACCGACCGGCCTGCATACTTAGCCTGTATGTCTACTCAGTTAATGAGGTTTCCTAAAGTCTATAAACTTGTCTTCTATATTTTTCTTAGATAATCCACTCAGATATTTTTTTATCCGATTTCTGTCACATTTTTGACGTTAGACTTCTGGATTTAAACCCATAATAATTACTCAGTTTTAAAAACTCTATATTACAAGCTAGGCTTGGCTCGTGACTTCGTCCACTTGAAACGATGGAACTCGCCCTGTCCAATGTCGGAATAAAAAGTATTGCTGTTTTTATGTTGAACCATTATGCGAACAACTTTTTGAAGAGCCTGATTTTCTTCTTAAGTTTAATTAAATAACGCACAACACTTTGGAGTATTTTATATGTAGTTCGCTGGTTAGAGGTTAATATTACGTTTTTTTAATTTTTCTTACTTTATTATTATTTCTATACTTGATTTAAACGGAAATAATTTCAATGTATCGTTTTTTTAAACAATTTATCTGTAGCTGTAGATAGGTCGTAATCACTTACCAGTGAGACATTTCGTCCAAAGAAGAGATCTATAGGTAATTTCTGCCATTATATTACCACTATGAGTGCAAGGGAAGAGCCTACTCGAGTGACGAAACCTTCGTTTGTCTGGTACACCCTGTGCAGTTAGTTTCGATGCGTTGCGATTGGTGACTGGCTAATCTCTCTCCTCATCATTTCACTACAGCAGCATGAGTAATTTTGATTGAATATGGCAAACTAACACAAAAGAATCAAGCATGTCAGGTACTCTGATTTGCTAAACACAGGCAGTTGTATTATTACTGACGAAGCTTGTGCTGATTGCTTGTTTTGTGTAGACATTAACGTTGTTTTTACAATGATAAAGTTGATTAAGAAAACACTCTAAATTCTCCAAACAAAAGAATAAGACCATTTTGAGTTTGATTTAATTTTTAGCATCATTTTTCAACACAAACCGACTATGCCAACAAACCTCACCGTCGAAGGTTTAAAATTAATTACAGCTTAAACATTCTAAGTAACTTGAGTAGGTATCAAAACTTATGGTATCTTGACTGAAACTTTCCCTAGCAAACTATTTAGCTACTTAAAGTATTTTCCAACTAAACGTATGCAACTTGGAGCTGTCGCACAGATTTAATTATTAACATAAATAATATTATAAACACATTTTATAGTCAATTGTACCATGTACCGTTACAGGATAAAGAGCTCTTTTTACTGAAGAGTTTGAGATACTCCACCACAAGAGTCCAGTGTGGGTTGACAGTTGCAAATTAATTGGCAGATTGCGAGAAATGTTCTGTGTTGTTCTTAGAGAATTTTCAAATCAGACCTCCAATTATGCCTATCAAACTTTGACTATTTATTATGTGGACTGGTTACGCGTGTAATTCTACTAACAAACATTACTGCCACTTTTTGCGGGGGGCGAGGTAACATGAAATCCGTTGAATATTAAAAATCATGAAAAGTAGTCTCGTGTGAACCCCAAACGTTCTAAGTTCGAAGTTATTATTTCGCAATTATAGGCTGTCTCGTTTAGTGATAAGGTGTAAAATTGAATGTAAATGCACAAGATCAATTGTGCTTATACCGTGGCAGAGGGGAAATACTACCGCAAGGCTAGTCCTTATAATAATTAGTCAAAGCTATCAAATAATGCCTTCTTCATAATCCAGGACCAAAATTAATTATTAGTTATTATGTTGTGTGGTGGTGTGGTACGGAACCCTAAGTGTGCGAGTAGCCCGACTAGCACTTGACCGGTTTTATTTAGAAACATGTAGGTTTTTGAGTTGGAAATGCATAAAGGTAACGAGTTTGCTAGACTTTGCGAAACAAATATAATTATGATCGCTGAAGCTTCAAGAGCTACAATGTACTCTTATCATATTTGTAAAATATTATCTCATAAAGAAAACAAACTATTGGAAAATTTTAATGTTATTTAGCAAAATTCAATCTCTACAATTACTTGAATTCACTCTCATCACAATAACGTGGTTATAGCCTTTCTTTTTCAATTTCCTTGTGCTTTGCATTCGTTTCAACATCGTCAAATAAGTCAGGTTCGAACTAACGTAAAATGCATTGAAATCGAGGTCACCTAGATTTCCGTTGAAACGTAAATTATACTTCTTACCTTACCCTATGTCACTTTTAGCAAATAAATTTTAAAATCTTTTTCAATATCATGAAGAGTAAACCATATGCCCTTGAAGAAAAGGCTCTGTACAATGTAGTCACTGTATACAGGGAAAGAGGGTGAGTAGAAGCTCCAAAACGTATTATTATAGCTGTGACGAAACAATGGAGGAAGAATTGGTGGTTATTATGAAGTTTGTATTGAGAATTTCATCTCGGAAGCTTGTTATAAAGATATTTTGAAATTAAATTACAAGTTATAGGGCTTCCCAAGTTTTATTAGCGTGGTTCTGTTTGAAACAGATTGCTATGGTAGCCTTATTGGAATTAACGGTATGTTTTGTTGAGGTTTTAATTAGACTTTGAATTGAAATAAGTTGATTGATGTAAGCTTATGTCTAGTGTATAGATTTTACGAGCACCAATTTATTTCATAAAATATTAAATGTTTAGTCACGAGCCAAAGTGCCTCCAAGATGTTTCTTGAATCATATTCTATCGTTGGAAAGACCGATGAGTTATACGAGTATATTGTGTAAATGAATATTTTAAAACAATATTTGCCCAGTTGATGTATGTTTAAGGTTGTCAGACTACCAAACTAAAAATACAAATTGCGAGTCCCGGGTTGACCATGAATGTTAATAATTTATGCCATAGTAGTCGGGTCCCATTTTGGGGTTAACATTTGATTAAATTAAAACGGAAGATAAGTGACGTTCTTGCATTACGCACTCGAACAATGGACCTGTTTTTTCATATACTTACTACGAGTGAAAAGTAATGCCGTGTGATTCGTTTCTTTTTGAATTATTTGTAAAACGAGTTAAGGCATACGAAGGAATTGTGGTACGCACTGCCTACCGGTACGGATTGCAACTAAGTTAATTAGGCGACGGGGGCTCAATTTATGCGGTCCATGCGCAATAGGCTAGTCACCTACTTTCCAGGTTTTTTAATTTAATCAAAGAGTTTAACAATTTAAATAATCATGTGCCTGTTAGAGTTATGTATGTTAAGTTAATAGATATTATTAGATATTACTTTTAGAGATAATCCAAACTACGACGAACTACGTCAGAATCCAATGTCTTGAAGAAATATTTTGGTATGAATTGAAATCGAAACACTAATTTTGAGGACGTTTTCCAGAAACTACTTACAACGTCTCGAGCAATTCGAATCAGCGATCCAATCTTACAACGAGGCACTGAAATGGAACGTAAGTAGTTAATGCCAAATAAACAGTTTAGGATTAGTTTCTGAGTAAATAGTATACAATTATAAGCGTAGGCTTGTTTTGATAATGTTTACTTAACGTTATTGAATCAGACCACATATTATGCCGTTTTAGTGCCAGACGCAATAATATATTGTTTGTTTCTCCATATTACTCTAACAACATAATAAATCCCAAAATACTGTTCTAACTCAACTCGAGTATAATCAAAAGCTTTGCAAGTTTTAGTCAGATTTAGGTATGAAGAACCTCTTCCTTTTTTGAAGTCGGATAAAAAAGACGCTGATTGCTATAAAATTGTCCACATTCAGTGTATCATTATTTATGTTTCGTGTTGTAATCATTTCTTTTTATCTTATCTAACAATCATCACAGAAACTAGGCTAAATGTAGGTATATATTCAAATATTTTCCAATATGAGCATAGCCTACAATACAAAGTAATAAATTCCAATGACTACCTGAAACAATAACTTCACAAATGATAAACTGTTTCATAAAAGGAAAACTAGAAAGTAAATAAATAGAATCTTCTAACAACAAGTAGGGCTATTGTGTAAAATTCCGACTATATCTTTTACAAGATCTTTTGCAAGCTTTGCTAGTGCTATTCTCGTGGCGAATACTTGGCTGGATACATTTAAATTACAACCCATCGACTCGATAGATCAAGATCTTTTTGAATTTTAAGTAATATTGTGTTTCTGTGATTATCATTTATCTATTGTCTAAAATTAATTAACTAAACATTCATAGCAGAATCGCCAAGAACTGCCAAAAACGCCATATCGTATTGATAGAAACCGATAGAATCGGGTAGTTACATAATAAAACCCCAGATTTGAACGTTTTCGAAACTAGTCCGGTCAACATAGTATTTGTTCTCTATCAAGTTGGGTAGTATCCAAGTTTCGCTAAATTACACTATTTTTGTAGGACTCCGACGTTCGTTCGTTGCTCGGACGGAGCTTGGCGAGAGCGAAAGCGACGCACTATGATGGCGCTCTGGCAGACGTCGAGCGAGCAACTGGTTTGTACTTTAGTTCTTTTCTGGAACGTAGAATTTTTCGAGCAAACCAGAAATAAAGCTTGATAAATAAAAAATAAAACTAACTACTAACTATCTGGATGCTTAAAGAATAGTTAGCTACAACTGTACGCTCTTTAGTAGGTAGATAGTTATAGTGATGCTTCCAAGCACATCAAAACGCCTAATTATAACGCCATCATTAGCGTATACAACGAGTTAATAATTAAACGCAAAACCAGCCAGTAGTTTGTTTAGAATCGAGAGCAGAATCGAATTATCGTGTTTTCAACATAGGTAATTTTTTTCAAAATATTAAAAAAATTGTTTGTAAAATTTAAAATTTACTGAACTTCATCTCAACCGACCACACGGGCACACTCACCCTAATTACTACCAAAACAAGATTCCTAAAATGTATCCAGCACGTTAGCGCTTTCATTCATTGCTGAAATGATAACAAATCATTTTTGTCTGAAAACTTAAAATGTGAATAACTTTAAATGTTAACTATAAAAATAATGAAATTATTATTTCAATCTAATTATTTTGTTATAAATCAGTTGGGGTGTATGAGGTTTTACGTTTATTCATTAACACGTTGTATACATGTAAGTCACGTTCACTTACGTATGTATTATTTTAAAAGATCTAAAAAATTAAAACTAAATCCTACGCTAAAATAAAATACAACATTATTTATGAAAGCCGATTTCATATTTCTAGTAAAAATTAAAGCAGTCGTAATTTTCCCACACGTTTTTGTCCACCGCTCTCTATTATGTACGTACTAAAACGTCGTAATCAGGCAAGAGGCTTTATTAATTAGACTGGTGTGTTTCAAACAAAGAATCCCAGAATAGTTAATAGCTGGAGGGGTTTAATTAAATAAATAACCTGAAATGCGAACTATTAAAGTTGCCAAGAAGTTTGGAACAACCGGATCGGCATACTCCTGTTAGTTGGTCTAACTTGACCAAGTTTGACCAAGTCGACTCACTATACCTAACTAAGCAACTTTGTATAATCTTTAACTTGCTTATTCCAATTAGAACTGGAGCCGGAGAATTTGACAGCTCTACGAATTCGGGCTCAGACAGAGTATGAGAGGTGCGCGTTTGAACGCTCCCTCGTGTTGGCTCATCGAGGACAACGTGTGAGGAGATTCCCTCCGGGCTTTGCCGAATGTGCCAGGCATGCTGAAGAGACTGTATGATGATTAATACTATTGATTCAACTTCAAACTTGCAACGCTAGCAATTGCTAACGTATAGTATACTTACTCGTATACGTAGAAATACGTATATACGCTATTCCAATAATAATTGTCGAGTTTCATCACCCTGAAATTTATACAATTATAGATCAACAGAAATGAAGAAACACGGTTTAACTTAACAGACATACTCGTACAATACCGAACATGAGTTCCTTTTAACACTACCCTAAACATGTTTAAATATGATGCTGTCACTTTCATTAAGTACAGGGTGTAATAACCCTGTTGGAGCCTTTAGGGGGTGCTTCAGACCATCAAACTAAACAACTTTCACTATGGAGCAAACATCGAAATCTCGAAACAAACTTCAACTCGAGTCAAATGTATCTATAGGACAGTTGATTTTTTAGCAATTTAAAGTTGGCTCCATAGTGAAAGTTGTTCAGTTTGATGGTCTGAAGCACCCCCTACAGGCTCCAACAGAGTTTTTACACCCTGTATAAGCAGTGTGCGAAAAGTTTTTAACATGTTGGTGCAAGCCAACATAAACGTTGGCATAACAATCATAATATCACTTCCGTTCTGTAGTTGTTAAAAAAACTCACTATAATTACGATGTCAATTATAAATTGAAATGAGAGTAGAGTTATCAGTCCATATTCATAATTATAAACCATGGTTTCATTCATACAGACGAGACGTTATGATTATTTTTCCTGTCATATGATTCCGTTTTATCATGGTTTTCTCTTAGAGAATATTATTACTCGGTTGCAGAAACGCTAAAGTTAATCCTCCGTTAAAAGCGTTTCTGCAACTGAGTGTAAGAATTTTAGTTTAACATTCTACCCCTGAATGTATTAGTATACTATCGATCATTCATCAGCTGTCGGTGATGACATCACCATACTGAAATTACTATCAATAGTTTATCTCTAAAACTTATCGAATATCGATCGTTCTAATGATAAAATAGTTCCCGTTTTGCGATATAATCTCAGAAATCAGTATTATTGTGAGAATTATTTTTATTATACCTACTCATCATAATCACCTAGATCATTTTTCTACACCGACTTTTTTTCCTTGATAAAAATTTTTTTGTTTTCACTTTTTAGAAAGACTAAATCTCCCGAACTCTTTAGAGATCGTTTTCTAATGTTGTGAATAGAAAACTGCCTCTAAAGAGTTCTTCTTGATTGATCTTCTCTGGTATAGGTTCTCTGCGAAAAATAGCATGCATGCATGCATATGCTCACGACTATGTTCCCCGTGGGGGTAGTTAAAGATATTCTGAAGCCTCAGAACAACCACGTTTCACTAGTACCGAAACTCTGTCCAGTGTGACGGGGGGTGAGCCCGTCGCCACTCGTAATGGACAGTGGGTACACTACATGCCTCGAAATTTAAGCATGCCATTTGAGGAAACCTCACGATGTTTTACTTCACCGAAAAGCCAGTGGTGTTAAAAATCGTACACAAAAATTCCGAAAAACTCATCGCAAAACTCTGCGAAAAATATCAAAGATAAAAATATCTAAATTTGACAATATATTCCATTATAATATCATAAACACTTTGTACCCTTCTCGTTCTTTTTATAAATAATATTTGTCTATTCTTGATGTGCAAATAACGAATATTTATCTTATCTTATCTTATCATGACTTAGAGTTAGTTAACTAAACGATATTCACTATATTCCGATCTCACGATGTCCAATAGGTTATCTGTGCATCACCACTTTACCAGATACTCAAAGCGGATAGTTAGCAATTAACTAACAATCTCAGTAACGTCTGACAGTGAGAATAATTAGTTAGCTTGAATATTCAATTAGTTCTGGACTGACGCCGGCCGGTCTTCATATTATTTTTGTAATATAATTTTAATTGCAATTAGACAACATTAGTCGTTTGTTATTTCAAATGAAAAATAGAATTTTTTATTGTGTCTATCGTTATTCTTTCTGGAAAGACTAAAACAAGAACTAACAAACATTTTATTAAGTTTAAAATTTCAATGTTGATTGTAAAATTGACGCAAAAGAGATACAATTTTAGCTCATGCTTGTAAAAATGTCGGTGTTTTGAATGTTGTACCAATTTTAAACATTCCAGGAAGGCCCAAGTTCGAATCAACACGGACGATTTATTTTATGTACCAATGAGTATTTCTTTTCTCAAAATGTGAAAGAAAACATCGTGAGGAAACCTGCATTCGCTGAAGAAGAAATTCCAATTCGAATGTGTAGTCCACCAATCCACATTGGACACACGTGGTGGACTGATTCGTATGCAATATGAATACACATGAATACATATCCTTAGAGTAGGCCTGTGCCCTGCAGTAGAATGTATAGACGGTGAAATTGATATCATTAGCATCCTTTTGAACTAAGAGTCTACCCATCAAACTGAACAACTTTTACTATGGGATCAAACAGATCGGAGCAAAAAAATAATTGCTGTTGCTTACATTTGCGTCGAGTAGGCATTGCAGTTTAGTATGGAAATAAGAGAGAAGAATAAAAGGATGCTAATGATATAAATTTCACCCTGTATAGGCTGGTGATGATGATAATGAACTCTCATTCGTATACCACAGGTTTGATTATCTGTATGCGTATTACCAACAAGGCTATCGGGATGTTATAAATTAAATAGATTCGGCTAAAATCGCCTGTGAAAAAGCGAAAGACGCTAATGCTTCTATAGGTAAGATTTTTTCCCCCCGAAAGTGTTTTATCTACCTACTAAAAAAAATCCTTGATCTAAAGGTACGAGAATGCGCTGGTAAAACAGCTAGTACGGTACTGACACGGTCCATCCCACTTCTGCTTGGAGTTGAAATGAAAAAGGATTCCGTGGATGCCTACTCACCCATTTTTGCTTTGCGTCGCAGTCGTATGCAAAATCAGCCTACACAGCAGGTTAGTTTTCTTTACCTAACGTACCTTGGACAGGCCTTGTGCAATCGCGGAGCAATGTGCATTCCAATAGTAATACCACAGAATAAATACTAGTACTACCCGTACAGAAGGATCACTTCGAAAACAGATTTAAATAAATAGCGACTGTCTCTGCACGGCAATAAGGTCCAAAGTTATTCGCACCCGTCTTACAGTACAATTCGCGAATAACATACCTAACGTTACAATGGTGCGCGTTCAAACAAAAATGACATGATTGTTTTTGTTTGCATGCCTAATGAGGCATGAAAGCTTCCTTTACATAGTCTCCCTCTTTCATTCTTTCACGAGCTGGCAGAGTGACATCGCTAGGGTTTTCAAGTCTTATACTGACTACTCACAAAATGGCGGCAAGTCTAATGAGATTTGACTAAGAAGTTTACGCTGTATACCTAACCTATTGCCATTCAACGCTCGGTGGGGATCGTCTGTCAAGTAAGACGTGATGTGGAGTTAGACCGGCCCGGTTAAGATCAATACATTGAAAACGAAACTGAGAATAAACAAACCGGCCAACTGCGAGTCGGACTCGCGATATCAGCTTTCCGTAAAATCTTAATTGGGAACTTGCACTAAAATTATAATGAGAAATAATCTTAATATTATTCAATAATAATAGTTGTGAATAGAACATTACTGATAGATTTATTCTAAAGTTTTTATTTTTTCGAAATAATTCAATTATAAGTTACGTGGATCGGAACGTAATTTCAAACACCAATCAGCGCAAAGTGACGAAGCGATTAGCAACTTGCGTGCGTTAGAAGAGTTTAAAGAGTACGGCAACATATTTTACCAGATGATTTGTGATGAGCTTCACGCGTCATGAAAAGGAGTGATGTCACGTCATGGCAGTGAGCGTTTTAGCGCGGAATTAGAAAAATCAACTTTTGATTTGCAATAAATAAATGATTTGTGCATATTTTACCATTTTTGTTTTTGGTATTTTATGTAAGCCTTAAATCTTTATGATACACTTAAAATATAAAACTTTATATGTTCCCTATTATGAAGGACAATCTTAACTTCGCAGTGGAAAAAATGTCTCTCATTTTTTTTTTTTATTTGTCAATACAATACGTTATAATATCTATATATAAATATCAAACGCACTGTCAGAAACCACAGGGTTTTATGTGAAGTGCGGTAACGGAAACCACAGGGTTTATGTGAAGTGCGGTAGACATCACGGTCGTACATTAGTCGACATCACGGTCGCGATGCTCCGACTGAAAATGTAAGTTTATAATCGAAAAAAAAATGTTTTATGTGATTTACAAATTAACAATTTTCTGAATTGGATTTATTCCTTGCTACGTGATTGATATTGTATTGCATCTACTACTCTGACTATGCACATCGATTATTTTAATGTGGTAAGCAGGTATGGACTGTTATTAGATCTGTCGACCGGTCGAGATTGAACAGCGGTCCGGGTAGCTTTATCCTTCCTTAGATAAGATATTCGAAGGCGGGTGACCCATAGTAGACCCACATTAGTGAGCCTTATAGATTTGTAGTATAGTGACATGTACAGATGTATGTAGTGGCTTTGTGAGACATAATTTCGTTTAGGCGCTCTATGTCCAACCGTCGAATTCTCAATAAGTCCAATTCGCAATAGGTTCAATTCTCAAAAAGTCCAATTTGCAATAGTTCCAATTCGCAATAGGTCCAGTTCGCAATATGTCAAATTCTGAATAGGTCTAGTTAATTATCATATCTGTACGTAAAATGGACCCTTATAATTATAAGCCAAGGCGATCGCGATACGAACTCGAATTAGCGCACCTTTGAAGTATGCTATTTTCTCCACTCGCTGGGAAAATGCTGAAATATCGCTGGTATGGAAAGAGTACATAAATAACGCTCACAGGCACATACATTGATATGATAAACATCCATGACCGAACAGGGATTCGAACCCCAGGGGGGTTCGTTTGCATCGTGGCACCATTCATGCTGGCAATACACAAAGTTCTCAAATGTCATATTAACTTAATTGCGTTATACGGCGCCATAAAAATTTTCACAAATGGATTCCGAAATAGAACCATTTGCAGGCTTTGAAATTTTATAGCAATAAGAATAGAAAGAATATGCAACACAAATTGCATCTTGAAAATAAAATACAGGAGATAATTTGTCGACGGCATCACAGATCTATTTAGAGCTTAGTCACTAGATTTGAATTAGATAAATCAATATGTCTTAACTATATCAGGAGATTCAGGAGTAATTTGTGGTTTGGTCAGTTAATTAAACTATTGATTTGGATTGCACACAGCTTATCCTCTATTATATCAACGATAAGCCAATTGTAAACATTATACCTATACAACTAAGTTTATCTGTATAAAGATATCACTTGTAATCGAAATATAAATAGAAAATAACTGAAATAGATGAAAATATAATAAATGAAGTAAAAAGAAGCCACCTAGTTTCTTCTGTAGAACTAACTTTTTCGGCGAAAATCTATTCAACTTATCAATCTGAACTCTAAATTATTTTATATTTTGCTCATCGCACTCTTAAAAAAAATCTGATTGTTTTATCATCGTTTCTGACAACCTCCGAATGGTATAATAGTCGGAAGATTGTATATGGAAATGGCAATATACGTGTAATTCATGACTTACATTCCTTTGCCAAAAAAAATGTCTCACTGTCTTTACATCTGGAAAAAATATAGTAAGATCTCGTAGATTCAACCAATTTACTCGTATTATTTCAGGTAGAAGAAATGTCACGTATAGAAAAGCAGAGATCAAAACAATTAGCTCGTTTATTCGCCTCACAATACTTGGAGCGAATGGCGCACGACAAATATTTCCTTTTCAAGTTGTGTAAGGACGAAAGAATGATGTCTGCGAACAAACAAGGATCACAGCAATTACAAAAGTTGGCTAATGAGGCACTCGCTGATTTAGAAAAAAGACAGGTAAAGGTCGCTTAATCCAGCTATACTTACCATTAGGATGGTTATTTTTTTCGAGCGTATATATGTTTGTATCTATGTTTGTACGTCTATTTCTTTGGCACGCCCTACAGCCTAAACAGTATGACGGATTTTAGTCCACCATCGTATGTCTCCCTGAGGGTAGGCCTGTGCCTTGCAGTGGGACGTATGTACAGGGTCCTACTTTATATTCTGACCGTTTTTTTAAGAGGATGATCAGACCATCAAACTGAACAACTTTCTCTATTAGACCAACATCGAAATCGCGAAAAAAATTAGCTATCCTACACATTTGGCGCGATTTTTTTTCGCGATTTTGATGTTGGTGCCATAGAGAAAGTTTTTCAGTTTGACGCTCCCTTGATTCCCTTAAAAAAGTGTCAGCATATTATGAATATAGGCTGTGATGATGATGATGAATGATCTCTTCAAGGCTGTGCTCCGAGAACGTCGACCTCTTTATGCGGCAAAAGCTGCAGAATTGGCTGCACGTGCAAGGCTCTACCGGGCTCGCAAGGAGCAACTCACCCGTGCTCAACGACAACATGTCACTGACGCAAAACGACTGCTGCATGCTGCCGAAGAATTCCATAGGAAACATGACACGATGAAATGTTTGGAGCATGCTGAATTCGCGATGGAACAGATATCGAGAAAGCTACCTAAATTGCTTCCTGGAAAAGAAAAGTTCTTACAATCTTTGCATGATATTGTTGCAAATGCTTTCTTGGATCAGGTACCCATAACTATAGAATCCGTATACTACAAGCTTAGTGTTTATTTAAAATTAGTTAAAACTCATAGTATTAAAGTTTTAAAATTTATCGTCTGGGGCTGACATAACCTCAGGGTTTAACCCTGAGCCCAAATGTAAAAAAGAATGAGAAAAAAAAATGTATCGTCATCACCTCTTTTTTTTCTACGTTCTGGTAATCATATTGAAAAAGAAATTACTATGCTTACTTGATTGTTAAATATTATTGTGTCTGATTATGTGAGAAATGAGAATAGTATTACGATCGCGTTTTATTTCTATAAAATAAAAGATAAATGTACACATTTCTTATCATCGAAGCGCGATGATACGAAAGTCCTATTTTTTGTGCAGAAACGTGTAAAGGGCAAAATGAGTGAATCAGATCGCGAGAAACGAGCTTTTGTTCTTCTTGGTATAGCGCTGTCTCGGGAACCAAGTCGGGACTCTGTGCTGCGTGTGCGGCCTCCAGCACCACCTAGGGATGCCAAGTACTGTACTTACACTGCCATTTTTACTGTTTACAGTTCATTTATATCTATTGCTATTGATAAGGATCGTTATTGTGGTCAGAATTGATGACAAGATTTGTAATTGTCATGTTTCTTTCACACAACTGTTGGATGAGGGCAGCGAATGATTCGTCTTTGCGGCGATTTTTGGGGAAGGTCTATGTCAAGCAGTGGACCACAGCCGCCACGGCCATAAGTTGGTGGTGGTCTATGAGACGATTATGATGATGATGCTTCTTTCACCTGATCAGATATTTCGAATTTTGTAATTGACTCATAATCAAAATTTGTTACTAAAATGTATTATCGTTTCAAAATCTGACATTGGACTTTGGCAGTAACATTATCAAATCGAATAGTTCACTACACGAGAAGATCACTTTGACTAAAAAGTTATTATAAGGACTAACTAGCCTTGCGGTAGCGTTTCCCCTCTGCCACGGTATAAGCACAATTGATCTTGTGCATTTACATTCAATTTTACACCTTATCACTAAACGAGACAGCCTAAAATTGCGAAATAATAACTTCGAACTTAGAACGTTTGGGGTTCACACGAGACTACTTTTCATGATTTTTGACATTCAAAATTATAATCTAAAGTTATGGGGAATAAAATCCAAAGTTGCGGATTTCATGTTACCTCGCCCCCCGCAAAAAGTGGCAGAAATGTTTGTTAGTAGAATTACACGCGTAACCAGTCCACATATAAATAGTCAAAGTGTAATCATTGTTCAACAGACTTCTCTGATGGACTGACTTGACATAACATGCACATACAAGCATGAATTATGTGGTGCATTAACTGTATTCTCAATCAATAGTATCATCAGAATACCTACGTGAATAAATTGAAACACAACAATATATACAGGCTCAATCTATTCAGCATGCGTCTTCTAGCGTAAACACTGACATTGAGCACTCATACAAGCGAGAAATGTTATGCCGTGCCTGACCAGTCTAATTAGTAGCATTAACAGTACAGTACGACAAAGTTTGTTTGTCGTTTCCTCAAAATTCGTTCGCGCAGACACAGGGAAAAAAAGTTCTGTGACATCTGATAATATAATCTCTCGAATATCATCGGGAAATGTTCGTCCCTGCACGGAAAAAATTACTGTTCCAACCCTCTCATTTTGTTGACTTTGCTTAGAAAATTTGATGGTGTAAGTAATAATTAAGTTACTCTGTGGTGTAACTATAAACAGTAACTAAATATACTCACACCACCAATTTTCTAGTAAAGTCTACCTACTAAAAAAGAATAATCTGTAACAACTATTTCATTTTAGTAGACTTTACGAGAAAATTTGTTTTATAAGTATATTTTAGTTATATCGACAATAATGATAGTTACAACAACAAATTTTTAAGTAAAGTCGTTAAAATAAGAGGGTTGTGACCATAAACTTAATATCCTACGCTGTGACAGTATTTTTTTATGCGCGTATGAATTGGGAGCCACATTTGCTATTGAAAAAAGGATTCTATGCCCATTTTGTAGGAAATTAGTAGATTTTGTAAGCCCGATTCTGGAATTTGTAGCAAAAGTATAGAGAAGTTACATGATCAAAAAAGTTGAGCACCAGATGTATTGTCTGAGTTCCCGGTGGCTCCTCATACTAGATGCATCTGGCCACCATTTTGTGCATGTAACGTCTCTATACTTTTGTTACAAATTCCAAAATCGGGCCTACAAAATCTACGAATTTCCTACAAAATGGGCCTAGAATCCTTTTTTCAATAGCAAATGTGGGTCCTGAATTTTTTTCCGTGCAGGGACAAACATTTTCCGATGATATTCTATTTTTCTTAATTAATGGCCGGTTGCTTGCGTCTAGCGCGGCAATTCTACCAATGTCAAGTAGTTTATAATCTCAAGTGATTGTTTTATGGTTAAAACACTAAAGAGTTTCACAAAATGGCGGAGCCACGTGCAAGCCTAACAGAGGCCAACACGAATGCGTCTACCCTCCGCCAGACTTGCAGCGCGACTCCGATGATATTCGAAACCATTGAAAATTTTGACAACCTTATATTTATTGCCGTGCAGACCGTCGGCCGCGTTGGTCACTCGACAAGCACAAAATCAATTGACCAACAAGAAGCTGTTCATTTTTTCCCGCGCATCCGTGTAGATCATCCTGATTGGTTAGCACATGGTTAGCATGGATTTCAAAATATTCATGTGCGCAGTGCATCCGCAAGCCTCAACGTGGTAATATATAAAACACTAGCAGCCCGTCCCGGCTTCGCACGGGGTAGACAATTATTTATTTTTGGAAATTTGGATATTAAACACTTTTTTTCACAAATATTTTTATTTATTAAAAAATTATTATTTATTAAGACTCATTTTTCTACACCTTCGGTTACATTGTTCAAATTTTACCAAGGATCCCTAATTTTTTTCAAAATGAAATGTAGCCTATGTCAAATTGGAAGAATGTAGCATTCTATTGGTGAAAGAATTTTTTAAATCGGCCCAGTACTTTTTGAGCCTATTCATTACAAACATACAAACATACAAAAATAGGTACAAATCTTTCCTCTTTATAATATTAGTGTAGATGAGTAAATTAAAATATAATAAATAAACTGACTGACCTATTTAACAGACGGCGTCTGCGTGTGCTGGAACGAGGATTGTCGCTGAGTGCCCGAACCAGCGAGAGGTGTTATATGTTACACGAACTGGCAAGACTGCATGTTGATATGAAGCAGGGGCTTAAAGCGCGTTTCTACGTTGTTAAATGTCAGTCAGGTAAACTATTTTGATGAGACGATCTATCTAGTTCGCTAGATACAGGAAACTGGAAATAATTATCTAGATACATGGCTGGATACGATAAACTTTCCATGAGCACAGTGACAGATGGATAGAAACCAATTGCTGACTTGATTTTACATAATTATTCCTTACTGTAGTCAATGTGACTTCACATTTGGACATAATATTTGCTGTTAGATAAAAATACACAGCGGTCTTCAGTAGTTTTATTTAATTCAAAGGCTCGGTCAACAGACAGTCAATATAATTGTCGGTACGCGACTTTTACTTAGCTTCAACTTTTACATTACTTAAAATAATTGTCATATTACTAGCATCTATTTACTTTAAGTCCTTTACCAACTTTTGTGGTGATATTTAAAGTTGCACTTGTTAAAACCAATCTCACACTAACCGAATCGCAATATTTAAGATTGTACGTGCTTCAAGTAGGTAAATAAAGAAGTTCCAATAAAAAAATTGTTAGATCGCAGCACCCTAATGATCTCCCGTCTTGAATATATGTAGGAGTTTGACATCTCGCTTTTCTTAGTGGAGTACCGGTAGCTTTGAAAAGTCTATTGTTTCGGAATCGGTCAAAACTACTCAGATTTTCATAATTTTTTAAAGTTCCGTAATCTAAAATACTACAACCTTTATAGTTTAAAAATTGACGCTCTTAGTCATGTAAAAAGTTGTAACCCAAAAAGTTATTTTTTTAGAAAAAAAAAAGTATATCACAAGAAAGAACTTTCCAAAAACATTAAAATCAACAAGCTACGACTTGCAT
This sequence comes from Agonopterix alstromeriana, assembly GCA_963924505.1. Classification (NCBI taxonomy): domain Eukaryota; kingdom Metazoa; phylum Arthropoda; class Insecta; order Lepidoptera; family Depressariidae; genus Agonopterix; species Agonopterix alstromeriana. The sequence continues at coordinate 12,142,895 of OZ004662.1, read as the reverse complement.
AAGTTAATCTAGCCCGGGATCCAAACAATTAAGTTAAAGATTTAGAATGATTTAATTACGCAGATATTTTAACGCAAATCAACGGTTCGAGCTTCAATTGTGCTCTGGCCATATTTTTAAATATTCTAAATCAATAAATGTCTATTGTGTACGTTAAAACTATAATTTAAAAATATATATTTTTTAAAAGCGTAAATTTTTTAAACGGTTGTAAAAGATTGTAGTATTTTAAATTGCCTACATTTAAAAACTAAATTATCCAAATCGGAGTAGTTTTACGGGTTCCGAAATAAATACCTTCAGATACTCCACTATCTATACCCTAATAATTTCTACTTTCAATGTAAATTATACCCACACAGAGGCACGCGCTGGAAATCAGAATGTTTGGCTACTGAATGCCACGTTCCTTCTTGCTAGATGTCATATTATTCAGAACAATCGACCCGAGGCGAGAGCAACGCTGATTGAAGGTGCTGCGTTGGCAAGATCTTATCGTATGCCTGACGTTGCTGAATTCTTTGATACGGTAGTATACTTTCCTATATACCATTCTGATAGAACTGGTTTAAGTTAAAAATAAAAAAAAAAATGTCTTTTGCAATCATGCATTACAATAAATAATTATGAAACTTTTATGTATGTAAAAGGGAAACCTTACACCGGTGCAGGGAGCACAGGGTGTAAGCAAAACTATCATTAACCTTAAAACCACATAATAGTATAAGTCGAAAACAATCCATTGAACCAAGTTTCTTTTAAATCGGATTTAAACATTGACGTAGAATACTATGGACGCCGGGTCTAGTACAAAATACTCGAATAAAGTTTCCGAGTCTAAAATACACAAACCTAAGTACGTATAGTAATATAAACTAGACATAAAAAAGTCAGAATCATTTAATATATTTAAGTCTAAACTTACAAAATTCATTTTCGAAGACCATTAATTGCATCAATAATTTGTTTTCATATTTTTCTTCAATAGATGTGGTACCTTGAAATGTTCATCAGACTTTGGTTTTTGGTTGTTGCTGTGTCTGTCAATATATTATTTATGTTTTTGCTGTTTTACCTATGTAGGTAAATAAGTAATATAACGTCAAATAAAAATAAAAAAGGATATAGGTAAACAATGTAATTGGGCGGCGATGTACAAAGTTAATAACTTTAATAATTGCATACATAAACATAAACTCACGACCATAATCCTTTTCGGGGTGGTCGGAAGCCTTGCTAGAACTACCAGATGTCTTGCTTGCATGCCAGCTGCATTGTAACAAGGCCCGACTTTACTCATTTAATTTAAAAAAAAAACCTATAAGAATTACGTAGGTACCTACGCCTTTGTCCGTCGCTGTCCACAACATAACTATAGTGTAAGATATTATTGTTTACTAAATATTTTAGAACGATTGTATAACGATCGAATTTCTTTTCTTTCTTATTATCTTAAAACTGTTCTCATGTAAGTGACAATATGTTTTTAATGAGAATAAAATTCTTTAAACCTAAACTAACTAAAAACATTGAAAATGCTGAAATTCTTTTCCGTCCCACCCCCCCATTGGGGCACAGCGCGTGGCACGGGGCGTGCGCGTAGTCGGCCGATCAAACAAAGACTGTTGCGTAATTCGTTGTCTTTTTTACGTTTTCGTTTTCATTTTATTCTGACACTTATGAGCGCGGACCCTCCGTCCAGTAGTGGTAAGTCAATGGATTTAAATAAAAATAAAATGTTATCCATGCGTATATTAAAACAAAAGACCGAGAAGTTTTTATTGTACATATTAAAGTAAACATCTGTAATTGACCATTCTGTTAGCACGATAAGTTAGATAATCACATTTCTAAAGCTGTAGATTTTTCAGATAAATAAAAATAAACAAAATTACAATTAATTCATACGATTTAAAATAAAACTATGTTTGACTTATGTATATGTGATTTAAAGGTTAATGATACTTTTCTTTAGGTGACCCTAGCACGGCATTAGCACATCTAGCCGAAAAAATGCTCTAGCATTTTTCGTAAATAAATTGTTATTGAACTCAATGACAATTAAAATAGAGTTGAGAATAGCGTGCAAGAGATATATCCCTGTGACGTGTGTTCGCGTTATCTCTTGCATATTTTCAAATCTATTTCGATAGCCATTGAGTTAATTATTAATTTATTAATAAAAACTGTTCGCGCATTTTTCCGCCAGATGTGCGCGGACCCTTACACTCTGTATAAGGTGCTATAGAAAAATTTGCTTCAGACTATCTCTAACTTCAGCAAAGAAGACTCAATCACATTTTCAGGCTCAACAGTAACAACAATAGTTAAGGCAGACGCTAACAATAGTTAAGGCAGACGCTAACAATAGTTAAGGCAGACGCTACTCAAATGTCTTTCATTCAAAGTTTTATTATATGGGCCTTCCATTAATGTTATTATGTGAAGCACGTTATGAGTGGATAATCTCAAGGAAAATGATCAAGATGGATATGAGACGAGTATAATACCACCCTAATGTATTTTCCGTAATCCAAATGAAGCCATACTTTCTTTGTACGAAATGAGCAAGGAATTACAAATAAAAGAATAATGGTCTAAAGAAAATTATAAGATTTTACGATTTACTATTTAAAGCACAGTATCGAGTCTCTCAACTTGTATACCTAATGCGTTAAATACCATAAACTTAATAGAAAGTTTATGTTAAATACATACCCCATAGAAATAAAAAGAAATAGAAATAAATCTCAATCTATTTAATTCGATTCGTATAAAACCTCGTAACGCAAAATTAGAAAACAGTTTGTTTTGAATCGAAAGCAGAATCAATTTATCAAGATTTTAACATAGGTAACATTTTATTCAAAATGTATTAATAATTGTTTTTGTATAATTTAAAAATGTACTGAATTCGATGTCAACCCAATAAATGGGCACACTCACCCGACGCAAAAAAAACGCAAATCGATGTACAGGATAGCCGTTTGATAGACATGTACTTTAAAAAATTTTGTCCTACAGTTCTTAAAATATTTCCCTTAGGGGTTATGACGTCAAAAATTTTTTGTATGAGATAAAATTTTTTTTTTCTGAAACCTATCGTGTGGGATGTCAAATGAAAGGGGATGATGAGCCGGTTCTAAAAATATACAACACCATTACGTTACAGCCACTTGTTTTCTAAAAACCCTAAAAGTATTTTCAATACATATCAAGTTTGAGCTTGGTGTGGTTATAGAGCAAACTCTACATTATAATAAAAAATAAAAAAAGCCGCCAAGCAAGAGTCGGTCTCACGCTCAAGGTCACGGAGAAAACAAAACATATTTTAATTAATTAATGTTGTGTAGTGGTGTGGTACGGAACCATTGGTGCGCAGTAGCCCGACTCGCACTTGACCGGTTGTTATTATTGGTAGGTTTTATAAATTTCACTGAGCGTCTCTATTGTTTTCATCGATACTCGCATTCAACTTGCTGACTAAAACTTAATTTCAGAACAATGAGATCGTTTACGACTGAATGCATTATTGAATTTGATTCTTTTTCAATAGTTAGCGAAAACTAGGTCATTTTATTCTTGTTTTACCGAGAATTAATTCCTGGTTAGAGAGTTGATTGAAAATGTTTTGTACCGAGTGTTATTTGTTAAAATAGTTTTGTCTTTCATTTCGGTCAGTAGGCCGCTTAGGTATGACAAGATCTCTTTTACTTTGGAAGTATAGCACCTACAGGCATTTTTTATATTTATCTTTCTATTATTTATCTTCTAGTGTGTAAACGTGTCGACTGAGGGCGAAGTGGCGACGACGGAGGCGACGCTCGAACAGCGAGAGAAAGCGATGGTCAACCTGATGCAGGATGAAGATCTGAAGTCTGCTGCTGAGCATCTCTTCAAGAGGATGTCTGTTATTCCTACTGCAAGGTAAACATAATACAGGGTCTTTCTTAATATGCTAAAACTGTTTTAAGGTTATGATCAGATCATCAAACTGAACAACTTTCTCTATAGGACGAACATCAAAATCGCGAAAAAATTTCAGATGTTCCAAACATTTGGCTCCAGTAGGTTTGCAGTTTTGTATGGAACAGATGTTTTTTTTTTCGCTATTTCAATATTGGTGCCAAAGAGAAAGTTGTTCAGTTTGACGGTCTGATCATCCCCTTAAAAAACTGTTAGCATATTAAGTTGGACCCTGTATAATAAACTCTTAGAGCTATATCACACAAGCTATTTCTGAGTGTAGGCGTTAACGGAACGATATCGTCGCGACGTCGTCGCGATATTTCAGAGATCAATCAGTGATGTGGCTCAATCGTAGCGCTTACGCTCAGTTGAAATCGAGGCGATTCAGTCGCGGAATTGCAGCGGTGTGGTAGCGACGTCGTTGAGCTATTACTTATTACGTAAAATGTTACGTAACCTACTTCCTTTTAAATGTATAAGTTTATGACGATGTTTGTTTGTTTGTGAGATGCTATCTGCACGAACGATATTCTCGTCGCGCCACCAAATTGCATACTAAATGTAAGACCTAATCTCCTCATGGATTTCGATGCGGCGAGACGCTCGTATATATAGATATGGAACTTTTTAGTTCGGCTCAATCATGTATTAATAACTTAACAGATTGTATGAATTTTGGCACACAAAATTAACGTAGCATACTTTTTTTTAAGTTAACGCAGAAGAAGTTGTGGGCAGAAGCTGGTAAATATTAAAAACTTTCAGATATAAAATTATGAAAAATTTTAAAAGAATTATACGGTGTAACGGTACGGTGGTTTAAACTGAGACCATACAACTTTGAATTGAGTATGTTCTGCAGTTTTGTACTCGTATGAGATAACAGATTTTTTTTTCTCGATGTTGGCTCCATAGGCATAGTGAAAGTTGTTTAGGTTGTTGGTCTAACGTATACAACGTGTTAATGAATTAACGCAAAACTAGAAAGCAGTTTATTTTGAATCGAGAGCAGAATCGAATTATCATGATTTCAACATAGGTAATTCTTTTTCTATTATTAGAAAATATGTTATTAAAATTACCGTGTAGTAGCCGTGGTGGTCCATTGGCGAGTAACTTTGCCTGCCGTGCAGGAGGCGATGGTTCGATCCCCGTCCAGACTTACTCGTACCATTGAGTTTTTCGGAATTTATGTACGATTAGTAACACAACTGTCTTTTCGGTGAAGGAAAACATCGTGAGGAAACCGGCATGCTTCAATTTTGAGGCATGTATTGTACCTTCTGTCCACTACAAGTGGCGACGGGCTCACTCCCCGTCACACTGGATAGAATTTCTGTACTAGTGAAACGTGGATGTTCTGTGGTTTCAGAATATCTCTGACTACCCCCTCGGGGAATGTACTCGTGAGCATATGGTATGCTATGCTATATTAAATAATAGGTATGTTTGTAAAATTTAAAATTTACTGAACTTGATCTCAACCCATCGCTCGGGCACTCTCACCCTACTTATTACCGAAACAAGATTCTTAAAATGTATCCATGAGCATGTTAGCGCTTTCATTCATTGCTGAAATGATAACAAATAATTTTTGCCTCAAAACATAAAATGCGAATAACTTAAAATGTTAACTATCAAAATAATGAAATTATTCAATATAATTATTTTGTTATAAATCAGTTGGGGTGTATGAGGTTTTGCGCTTATTCATTAACACGTCGTACTATAGTACTCTGTGGTCTAACTAAAACACCCCTTTAAGTATAACTAGGGTGTTTTGTAACACCCTGTAGATATTTTTATTTACAAAGAGAAACCTTACCTTTACTTATTTAAACTTTTCCGCAATGAAGTGTAATTACGGACATTAATTTGTTTTAATTGATGCAAAAAGAGAACTGTCCATTTTCGTGGAACTAATTAGTGACGGAAATGATGTTCACTGCAGCAAATTGTCAGCAATGGGTAAATGAGCTTGTTATTTTATTAGTGTGTTTCTGACCTTTTTTTTATAGGACACGTTTTTGGGTTCGGGGAGTACTAAGTAGTGAAAGGTGGGAAAATTACACGCATATTGACATATTTTCGTAACGCGAAATAACATGTACGCAATATACCATAAACGCGATTTGACAATGTACGCAAAATGCTATAAACTTGAAATGTCATATACGTGAAATGAAATATACGCGCAATGACATACAAGGACTACCTCCGAATACTGGAGCGGTGAGCTCAGACCATCAGACTGAACAACTTTTACTATGGAGCCTACCTCAGGAAATGCGAAAAATCCGCTGTTTCATACATTTGAGTCGAGTAGGTCCCGGCAGTAGTACCGGCTCCATAGTTAAAGTTGTTCAGTTTGATGGTCTGAGTTCATCGTTTCAATATTCGGAGGGCTGTATCTTACACCCAGACTCAAACTCAAGATGTTTTATTCAAAATAATATCACATGGATAGCTTTCTGATGTCATTGTTGACTCTACCACCGCGTTGAAAGGTGTTCTGTTACAGAGAAGTTGCGGCCAGGAACTATAAAACGTACAAAGTACAATTAAAAATACAATATTTAATTACATAATGTAACATTGTCAAGACCAGATATTTTGGTCATTCATATAATAAAAACCTTGTATACGCAAAATGACATACATGCGACATCGCCTTGAACCTGGAAAGGTATTCAATATCCAGGGTTCCGTTTCCAGAGGATCGAAATATTTAAGGGAATCTTATTCTGATTTAGACCGAAGAATTAAAATTTAATACTGGCTTTTGACCGCAACTTCTTCCGCATCATCATCAGCCTGTAAGTATCTACACTTCCCATGGTAGGGCACAGGCTTACCCTATAGGAGAGTGTATAGGCGTTTGACCACCACGAGGATTGGTAGACTTCACATGCGCATCAGAATTTCTTCTTCATCGTATGCAGTTTTTTTCACGATGTTTTCATTTACCGTTTGAGAGCAGTCAGTATTATGTAATACTTATGTATTTCAGTTAAAAAACTCGTACAGGGCATGTCGTTCGTTCGCGTACAACGGAATATCAACACATCGTTGCAGGCAACACCTTTAGTAGCTAAAAAAAAAAAAACGTTCTTATTGCATCTCTGCATCCTCTACAGAATATGTTTTCCAAATGTCATGTATATTCAGTGGTAAAGGCTGTGCGTTGCCTGTTAGTCAGTCAGTCAGTCACGGAAATGTTTTATAAGTATAGAATTATAATTCTACGTACTCTCTATAGAATTAAATATCCATCCCGTAGGTAGAAGGTACAAGCATAAAGACAAACTGTCGAGAAGCTTTTATAAACACGGATACACACAAGATAAGATTTCATATTTATTTTTACCTTCAACGACAAAATAAAAACGGTAATACGACACTCGCTCGCTACGAACACGCTACGAAGATGCTACGGCGTAGCAGTTACAGACGTAGCACTTGAGCAGGGAGATAGACTTCCGATATTTTTCTCTTCGTGTTTTTATTTTCAATTGAAAATCTACCCTATTATAAAATGAACAGAAGTCTGTCTGTACATTGAAGATATTTAAAAAATACTATACAGGGTGTAAATTTAAATGCGTTTTGTACTTAAGGTTGTGCTTCAATCCATCAAACTGAACAACTCACTATGAAGCCAGTATGGAAAACGCGAAAAATCATCGAAATTGTTCAGTGTGATGGTTTGAACCCTTTAATATGTAAAGCATTTAATTGTATACCCAGTATTGGGGTCCTTCTCACTATGCTTTACGGTTTTTAAGGGGATGATCAGACTATCAAACTAAACAACTTTCGCCATGTGACCAAAGTCCAAATCACGAAAAAAAACTGCAGTCGTACTCGACCAAAATGTACGAGACAGCAGATTTTTTTTTCTCGAATCTGTTTTGTTCCCTTAGAGAAAGTTGTTAAGTTTGATAGTGTAATCATCATCCCCTCAAAAAACAGTCAGCATATTAACTTGGACCCTGTATGGTGTAAGAGTTGAGATCACATAGAAATGATATGCTCCAACGGTGAACGACGTCAGGCTCATACAAAAAGCACGTTTAGTATTGGGAAGCCGTCCGCCTTCGTCCTCCGTCGACGCGGCGAACGGCACCGAACGCGTTTTTGACCTATTTTATGTTACAGTTTTTCAGCAAATTAAATCATTTCGGAAACTTGGTTATATTGCAGACTCTACGGTAAAACAACGAATAATAAAAACCGGTTAAGTGTGTGTCATGTATCATCACTGAATATACCTACAACTTGGTTTAACGAATAGGTATACCTCATAATACAAGAATGGCACTACCCGGCACTACTTGTTTCAAGTAAAATTTTTTGTTTATTTCCAGGCGATTCTCAATAATGCCGGGATCACGAACAGAAGAGGCCGAGCCAACTACGGGGTCCAACCGTCGCAAGTCGATCATACCGAACAGCCAGCAACCGACCAAGATCACCATCAAGTCCAAACACATCCTCGGATACCAGGACTTTGACATTTGATAAATTAAAGTCGGGCAAATTTAATAAGTCACATTTGACATCTATTAATACTTCACCAAACGTAACCTTGTAACGGCGGGCATAGAATAATATTTATTTTTTCGAAGTTAGAACTGCATCATTTCTTTACTCTTTTTAATTACGATTACATATTTATTGTAATAATGACCAAAGAAGGTAATTTTACGATTAACTTTCACTAATAAACCATTCTAAACAAAACACAAAGATTTCTGTTCTAAAGAACTGAACGTCGTTACAATGTTGCGTCTGTGAACCCTTTTTCTTTTTTAACGCTAGGGATGTAACCCAATAAAATCGAAGTAATACGTAGTTCCAACAAACCGCGATATTCACATATAATTCCATTAACATAAATGTTTGAAATCCGTATCGATTCATTCACTTTAATCGATATTTTTAAGCAAGTCACCTCACTACGAAGCTAAAACTGACAGATGTCAAATGTGACCTATTAAATTGGCCCGACTTTAATAAACTGTCGGACTACGAAAACGTTGATCTTCTTAAGAGGGTACCGAGCCTCTAGTCCTGATCTCTATCGTATTTTTTTAGTTTCTTAACAATGAATACCTACAACATACACTCACATAATACTCGGGTAAAATAGGACAGTTTTTCGGTGGGTTGGAAAGTTTGAAAAAAATTTATAAATCTTGTCTGATAACCTAAAGAACTATATTAGCGTATTGTTCACGATAAAACAAAGGTAATTTAAGATTTTTTTCATTTTCCTAACTAAGGCACGTGTTGAGTAATGGCATATTTTTTTCGAAAAAATCTTCTGTAACAAAGATCGGACTAGGGTCTAAAGTTGCTTCTGTAGCTTAAAGAATAAGGTCCATAACCCGATCTTTACTTATGAAAAGCCCAAAATCGACGAATTTACTAACAATGCATCGTGGCCACAGTTGCGGTACAGAGAAAGAGGCAGCATGAAATCGCGTCTCACGCTATGTTGCTAGAAGTACAAAATACCGACGCTTTCTCAAAATATTTGATTTATCCGCTCTTCCTACCGATCCGATCTTACCCGAGTATACTTTACATATGCTCTCGAGAGCATCGAGTCGACTCGATATTCAGAAAACTTAGAACATCCACATTTCACTGATAGTACCGAGACAACAATATAATAACAACAATTAAAAATGTGCAATTAGTAGGGCCGCTACATTATGAAATTGTGCACATTTGGATAGAAGCGTGAAATTTTGACCATAGTTAGTAGGTACCAGAAGGTTTATTAGAGGTCAAATTTTGTTCTCAGGTATGAAAATACTTTATATGAGATTAAACATTAAAAAACATCTCGTCATTTCATGCTTCTATCACAAAGTGCACAATCCCGCCAACAAACTCAATATTGCGGATCTACTAAATTTGCAATGTGTGAAATATAAAAAAAAACAAGAATGTGAGATTCGTCTTTATAATATAGTGACCACTTTTGGCGGTTTTACACACCATCTGTCACCGAGCAAGCAAAGTAGTTTTCGGTGTGAATAACAATTGTCAGCGATATGCACCCGCGTGGGCTACCCGGTGACATGTCAGTGGATCGGCGACTTTGGTGTGTTGACAACATTAAAGATAGCAACTACAAACATAAAACATAACAGCCCGAAATATTTTGATTAATTGAGAACCAGCAATAACTACAATGTGACATTCTTGTTTTTTGGAAATTTTGTGTAATTAAGAAATAACAAAAATACAATAATTGAGGGCAGCATTGGAGGTTCATTACCCTTTTAATTGAAGTTCAACTTACAAATTATAATTTACAACCTCATACAAGATGTTAAAATATTAAAACACGAACCAACTTGACTGGCTTTTCATACCAAACAGTAGGTTTTGGCATTTACATGAAGAGTAGAGAAAGAAAGAGTTTTGTTCAAGGGTTTAAATAAAACATTGTTGTTAGATTAATAAAACACTTTTTTTTCTATTCTTCATCCCCTTTCTTGTTCACTTTGTTAGTTGAAAATTGTAGAGGAACATAAAAATGTTTGGTTAAGTAGGTATTACTTAAAGCTTTCATAGACTGACTCTAACTTTGACCTAAATTCGACATAATACATATTAGAAATTATGCCCATTATTTATTTGGCTCATATCAGTATGATACATGGACCTCGCTGATGCTGCACGGGCTTATAAAAACTGTAAATCTCCAAATGTCCTATTATGAACATGAAGTACACACCTATGTGCGGTACTACCGGGAGCGCTTTGGTATCTGTTGTAATTTTGTACAGCTTGTATTATTTTTTATAAAGTATTTCATCAGATTTTTACAACATACTTAATATACATACTGCTTCCATTTGAGAGTTTTATTGCAAAACTTGACGAGAACAAATCGAACTTAATCTACAAGATTTTGTTAGTTATTGGGAATGTCATCATCACCAGCCTATATAAGGTCTAACAAAATTAGGTAAAACTATTTTAAGAGGATGATTAGACCATCAAACTGAACAACATTCTCTATGGGACCTATATCGTAATCGCGAAAAAAAATCTGTGGTCCCATACTTTTAGGTCGAGAAGGTTTGTATGGAACAGCTGATATTTTTTTCGCGAATTCGATATTGGTCCCATAGAGACAGTTGTTCAGTTTGATGGTCTGATCATCCCCTTAAAATAGTTTCAGCTATTTTTTTTAGACCTTATATACGTCCCACTGAAGGGCACAGGTCTACCCACAAGGAGGGTTTATGAGCGTCAATCCACTACGTTTGCCCAATGTGGATTGGTAGACTTCACATACGCATCACGTATCATGTTTTCCTTTAGCGTTTGAGATCAGTCGGTATGACGTAAGTACCTAAGTTATAAAAACTTATTGGTCACATGGCAAGTCGGCCATGCTCATTCGAACTAGGATTTCCATGATTGATTGTCCATACCTCTCCGAAACGCACCAACGACGCTCTACTGAGAATGTGTATAACAATAAAGCACATCAACTTATTTAATAACAGTCATAATTGAAGCACCCACAATCATGTTGGATTGTATCCAATAACTATTGCAACAGTCTCTGGCCGAGGCAGTGTCGGGAAACCGAAAACTGACCTAAATCATACAGGTCCCTCGTCTGACAAGGAACAAGCAATTAAGTTACTGTTACAATCATAATAATCCCGTTTCAGATGTTACATTCTGAATAATAATTTTACATTAAGTTTTGAAACATTTGAACATCGTGTTTTAGTTTATTCAGTCGCATAGTTGAGAATATAATACAATAATGAAACTATTATAAGAGACACTACTTATTACAGATGGTTTCAAATACACCTCAGCAAAAGTGCATTGTTGAAATAGCCAATGAGTAGGAGGTAATTTGAAGCGCATTGCTGCAGAGTTAGCATGTGACCATGTGAGCTTATCTCCTAGACGGGATGTAGCCCGGTATCTACCAAAGCTGAGATGAGCGGAGATACTTAGCGGCTAGTATATCCACTGCAGCGGAGCGGAGCAGAGTCGAGCTATGTCGGGCGGGGTCGAGCGGAGATGAGTGCTGGCTGGTTGACAAACGATATGCAGCTTGCTCGCCGTCCGTCGCACACCACTCACATCTACCATTTAAGGGGATATAATTCGGAGCGCGTTCCATACAAACGTACTATGGTGATATTTTCAATACTAACCAATTAAAGTCAATTAAATTTTGCTAAAACAATCTTGAAACAAATATCTATGCTTCTATGGAGTTAGATTTTCGTTAAAATATGCGGTTTCAATGATAGGGTTAATTTAAGATTTGTACGGAAATCTTTGAGGCACTGTAACTTTAAAACTATACATTTTAACGAAAATCTGACTCTATCCAAGCATAGAAATTTGTTTTTAGATTGATTCTGAAAATTTTCATTGGGTTTAATTGGTTAGTATTGAAAATATCACCATAGTACGTTTGTATGGAGCGCGCTCCGAATTATATCCTCTGAAGAACTGTAACTCCAGTAAGTATAAGAAAAAGTATGGTAGGTACTACATACAGTACGGGCACTTCCTTCCTCCCACCAATTTGTACCTCACCGCTTCATGGAAGATAAGATAAAAACGATAGCAGGCACTGGTGTAATCCTCTCTCACTCGCACTCACACGGTATCGCACGCGCTTATCTCTTCTTCTCAGTGCGAGCCCTTTTGTAAGAAGTATCCAGGGTGCGACTATACCTTACTCTAAAAATATATAATTAAATGTATTTATTCTTTATTGTTAAGCTTTGTATGACAATAATTTATCCTTCTTGTTTTCGATATCACTTTTCTCTTTTATGCTACACTTAACATTGAGCTGCATTTGTATCTACTTGAGACGTCATAGTTATAGTAACGGCTGGTGAATTATTGATACTGCTGAATGATGTCACATTCGCATTGTGTTTGTGACATTAATTGGTCGCCGGCGTGACATATGGAATTGAGTTCATGATTTACATTCCATTATTAATTCATTTATTTTGAAAATGAATCGGAAAATGAGCAAACGCCATTACTCTCCAATTGTTACTTGTCATTTACCCTGGCATGTATTTATTTGAAGTGCCGTGGTGGTCCAGTGGCGAGTAACCTTGCCTGCCGTGCAGGAGGCGATGGTTCGATCCCCGTCCAGACCGACTCGTACCAATGAGTTTTTCGGAATTTATGTACGATTTGTAACACCACTGGCTTTTCGGTGAAGGAAAACATCGTGAGGAAACCAGCATGCTACAATGTCGAGGCATGTATTGTGTACCCACTGTCCATTATAAGTGGCGACGGGCTCACCCCCCGTCACACTGGACAGAGTTTCGGTACTACTGGTGAAATGTGGATGTTCTGAGGTTTTAGAATATCTCTGACTACCCCCTCGGGGAATATAGTCGTGGGCATATGCTTATGCCTATATGTATTTATTTTAGTGCGCACGATTTATCATTGCATGTAGGTACTGAAGAATACAGATAAAGGCAATGATATTAGTTTTACTGTGGTTTTACTTCTATCATTGGATACAGGAAATGAGACAGAAAATTTGCATACTGAGATTGCGAGAGGAGACAAGATTGCAATACGAATTACAAATGTTAGGCCAAGTAACTAAAACAACAATAGAGTAGGTATACATTAATATGATTTTCGATTGGAACTCTGACAGCTGCAGTAAATACCTTTGACAGCCTACATATTCTAAGATACATGCAGGGGGTACTTCAGACCATCAAACTGAACAGCTTTCCCTGCGAGACTAACATTGAAATCCTAAAAAAATGCATCAGAGCTGTTTCATACATTTGGGTCGAGTCACCATTTATGTTTTCTATGGAACGGCTGATTTTTTTCGCGATTTCTATTTTGGTCCTATAGATAAAGTTGTTTAGTTAGATGGGCCCTTAAGTATGTAACGCATTAAAGTTTACACTCTGTATAGTCAAATCTGTAGTTTGTAATTGTAACTGATTATCTTTATTCAAATGTATGTTCTGTTTTGGCGTGCACTAAAGTATAATGATTGATTAATTGATAGTCAATAATTCGTAAATGGTTCGTCAAAAATCCGCAACATGTTTCGTCAAAACGAAAACGTTTGTACTACTTCGTAAATTATAGGTACGTACTTTCTTGTACACCTAAACATGAAGATCTAAAAATATTCAAAGACAAAAAGTATTTCACGCTAAATAAACATTTTCGAAGATCCTTTCCTCAATCAAAATACCGTAATTCTTGAAAAAATCTAGTGTATAAATCTACAAATGGCGTCCCTAATTGTGCCCATCCATAAATGGCTAATAAGAAAGAATTTCGGCAAACAAACTGCTAAAAATTATGACAGCGAATTTCATCGCAGCTTCTTTTGTTATTCTTATCACCGGTTTATGTAAATGAAGCAAAAATGTGGATCAGCTTTCTTGCTTAAACAGAGATCCCAAATTCCCTTGTCTAAATGAATCACGTCGTTTAAATAACAAATAACGTTCTCTTAACACTTTTTGTGCACAAGAATTTGTGACATTGGTTTAGTTAGGGTCTTGGAGAGTGTCGGTGGTGCGTTGAGGAGAGGTATGGATAGTAAATCATGAGGGTCCGGGTTTGAATCTATGCTATGTACCAATGAGTTTTTCTAAATTATGTACGTTTAGGAATTAGTAGGTAGTCCCACATAATTCAAAAATCGAACCCGGTAGAAGAGAAGATAAGAACTCACGGAAGACAGAAATTAAGATTATTAATTTAGATGAAAAAATATGAGTTTAATAGGAAGATAGAACTTAAGTAAGTATTAGAAATAATTCGAACTGCTCCCAAACTGTTTAAGACAACATCGTGAAGAAACCGGCATTGTCTCATGAGTTGGTTGTCAAACGGCAATGATCTGGCGTCAGACTTGGCCGCAAAGGTTATCTATCCCACTCTATCATTATAGAGAAGGAAAAAAACAGCTACACTTTAATCAAAGCTTTCCGGCCAAGTCTGGTGCCCGCTTTAAGGCCGCTGTGACAACCAACCCGTGAGACTACCATAACCGGTCTCCCCTACGCTGAAGACGAAATTCCGATTCGTATGTGAAGTCTACCAAATCGCATCAGGCACTACCCTGCAGTGGCACGTTTATAGGCTGATGATAATGATGATAATGAGAGTCTTGGAACATCATGCTTCTTAGGAACCTGCTATTCTTTGATAAGAAAATTACTTTTGCTCGTTCTTAACAAAAGAAAATAATTGTAAAACAATTATGAAGGGATTTTAAAAAAATTCCCCTTTAAATTTGAATTAACTAATTTTCCATGTGGTTAACATGGAAAAAAAAAGCCGTGGTGGTCTAGTGGCGAGTAGCCTTGCCTTCCGTGCAGGAGGCGATGGTTCGATCCCCATCCAGGCCGACTCGTCCAATGAGTTTTTTTCGGAATTTATGTACGATTTTTAACACCACTGGCTTTTCGGTGAAGGGAAACATCGTGAGGAAACCAGCATACTTCAATTTCAGGGCATGCATTGTACCTACTATCCATTACAAGTGGCGACGGGGTCACTACCCGTCACACTGGACAGAGTTTCAGTACTACTGGTGAAACGTGGATGTTCTGTGGTTTCAGACTATCTCTGACTACCCCCTCGGGGAATATAGTCGTGAGCATATGTTATGCTAAGCGTGCATGCTATGCAACATGGAAAATTAGTTAATTCAAATTTAAAGGATTTTTTAAAAACCCAACTTAATCGTTTTAAAATTGATTTGTCCCGGAATCCGGAATAGCTTTTTGGTACAAACCTGCTATTGAGAGATCTTAATCACTAATTCAGTATTGATCCATCTGAACATTATTTTGTAATCCAAGGAGCAATACTAAAATAGCGATTAAGATCTGTCAATAGTAGGTTTGTACCAAAAAGCTATTCCGTCTGAAATACCTTCCTAAAAAACTTGTGTTATTTAAGTTGGATGTAAATAAACAGTACCTACCTATTATTTAGTAAGTAGACATTAGGTATTCGTCCACAAATTCATCTCATTATCAAACAGTAACGTCGTAAGCTGAGTAGATGTAATAAATTATGAGTAGAAAAAAAAACAACACTGAGAGAATGACGCAGATAGGCGTCCACCGGGACCCTAATTACTTGTTTCGGGATAGGTTCATTAATTATTGCCCTGTGTCAGAACACCGCGGGCCCACCGAGGTTGACAAATTTGTAACGTTCTACCCTATATGATTAATGGCTAATTTGAAATTTTCGTTATTGTTCCCACAATACGATGCGCTGCAGAATATTGTGATGATAAATTTTCAGTGTTTCAAATGATGACGCTTTTACAGAATGGCGGCTTTAGGAGGTGAACGGTACATTCTTGTGCATTATACAGGGTATAAGTGACAGCCTAGCAAATACTGAAATGGTGAACTCAGAGCATCAAACTGAACAACTTTTACTATCTCAGGAAACACGAAAAAAAATCTGCTGTCCCATACGTTAGAGTTGGGTATGACAGCAGTTTTGTATGGGACAGCTGATTTTTTTTCGTGTTTCCTGAGGTAGGATCCATAGTAAAAGTTGATCAGTTTGATGCTCTGAGTTCACCGTTTCAGTATTTGCTAGGCTGTCACTTATACCCTGTATAATGTACAAGAATGTACCGTTCACCTCCCATGCATTTGAATCGAGTAGGTACTGCGGTTTAGTATGGGACAGCTGATATTTTTTTGTTCTGATTGATTCTAGTTGTTCAGTTTGATGGGTAGAGTATGCGGTTTAAAGGTTACTAATACTTTTCCTTACATCTTGTATAATGGTTCAGGATACAAATAATCAGTCATTGTAATAATGTTTTCATCCGATAGCTATAAAACCAACAAAGTAAAGTCGTTAGGTATCAATGCGGCCTTATTAACATGGATGTTTATGGTATGACAAAGAACATAATAAGTTGTGATGGAAAGCTGAGCAAGATATTCTCTGCACTCTGCACTCTGCATTTATATCTATATCTTATTTATTCACTGTTACAGCTCGAAACGTTATTAGTTTGTGTATAAATATTCAACTTCGATAATACTACCAATTTTGAGTACCTAACTAGTATAATAATCAGCAGAATACTCGGTTTATTTATTTTCAATATAACTTTATAATACATGGATTTTTAAAGCGTATTTCAAACATCCTGCGTGGAGCGCGGTTTATATCGCAAACTTTAATTTCCTGTCTACGAAGTCTGACTGCTAGAATTTCCTCAAGCAATGCCGTGTGTCCCCAAATTAAAAAGCTGAGGGTACACCATATTATACACCACTAGTTTCTAATTAATAAAAAAAATTTAAGGGTGTATTGAGACAATGAAAATTTAAAACTAACTCTAAGGAATGTTCCTTCAAGTCGAAAAACGAAAAAAATTTTTGGAAGTCCTATAAAAAATCTATCTGCTGATCCGCACTTTTTATTGGAGGTTCAAACAAATTTTTCGTTTTTCGACCCATGTTCCTTAGGGAAAGTTGTAGTTTCATCTGAAATTTTGTAGTAGTGTAATAACAACTGCAATATAATTTCATGACACGTTTGATGTGCAATGCATTATGAATTTATGATATGATAACAGCCTGATAGTGTAGCTTGTTGGTAATGAAGCTCAGAGACGTGGACTAGTATGTCGCATGATATTCCGCAGGTATGTTAAGATTGTTGTTTTAGAACAACTTTTTTTTGTCTGTTTTACGAAATTCCTACCGTTGTAAACGAGGAAAGATAAACTGTTACCTTTTCTCATGATAATATCAATTCTATATCATTTTCGAATCATTATATACAGGTCTAGACTAAAGTACTACGATTCAAACTTGAGACCTTAGAGCAACACGCTCCCCGTCGCGCTCAATTAACAAGTAGCTAGCTTTAATTTTGCAGCTCCAAAAACCACATAGGAATTCTGTCTACCCCTATAAACAAATCTCTCCCACTGTGACTCGGACCTGAAAACTGCACACTATCGCGTAGCGTCGCGGTTGTTGACATTCCTTGCACTTAATGTTGCGGAGGCAGGCACCGTGCAGTTAGTTTCTTGCGGTGTAGATGAAAGGAATTTACACGCAATACCACTTCAGAATTGTAGTTTAGAACAAAAGTAACTTCGTCGTACACCGTTCGTAACTTGTGAAATGTATTTATGTTACTCAAAATTACTTTGAATTGCTTTTATGTGAATTGCACAAAGCTTTGTTTTTCTCTTTTATTTTAGCGAATGTAATGTATTTTATTTAGGTATTATCAATCAAGTTGACTTCCAAAGTACAATGAACTTGTATACTGAAAGAGTTTTAAATTCAATGTTTACTTGATAAAAATAAATCTAAACAAGACACATTAAATAAAACATTCAGTCTGAGTGCTTTGAATCTGAATCTGGTAACATATTTTACTTGAGAATGTAGAGTGTTTCCACTTGTGAATATTACACATTGTTACAACCAAGTATATTTTTGAAAAATTTTACTTAGGTAAAATTACTGCAGGTATCAAAATGTTATATTAAATATCTCGCTTTTCACTCCCAATATATTCACAGAGGTTCAAGTTAATGACCAGATTTTAATGTAATTACTCAGTGACCGTATATTGCATAGAACCCTCGAATAAGGTAAAAGCATTTCGGCTCCCAATTTTGCTGCCTTTGATCATGTACGCCCCCTAATTTATGCAATTACTCCTTACTTTTGGCTAGGAGTCAAGAAAGTAAGCTGAACGTTTCATTTCAAATAAAATTAAGGCATTCTTGGCACTTCTCGTGCTTTGGAGCTACGAGTTGTGAAAAAAAGAGGAAAAGTAAAGTAAGATAAGTTTACAACAAGAAGATTCGTTCTGGTGGAACTGAAAGAAATGAATGAGACCCGGTCAGAGGTCCCCCTTATTGACCAAGGACAGACTGGTGGCATGCAGAAAGTTTAGTGTTTATTCAAGACTTTAAAGAAAATTTACGGGAAAGTTAAGAAAGGAATAGTCTACATCTGTTATCCAGATATTGTTAGAACTGTCATCGTTTTAGGTATCTAAGCGGGATGAATCAAGTATTGTTAGAAAATTCTTGATAAGTTCGTCTAGTTAGGTAATCGAGATACGGTAACGAGGGCTTGGCGGAGTTACCGAACCAGGTAAAAACTAAGCAACCGGCCTGAGGGCAAAGGGACTTGGATTAGAGCGTTACGTTTGAGATGCCATGCTTGCGATTCTGTTTGTATTGAATTTGCACAGGTAGTGGGTTTCGTCGTTACTTCTTGATTAGTGTATTCCTTCACTGATGCATGAATTTATAAAATAAAAGCGACGTTAGTGAGTTTATTCAGTTTCAGGTGTACGTTTAAGAACGAGAGAGTTCGTCTTTTTTCTAGCGCACAAACTTAGGTATGAGCTTAACTATTATTATATCCAGCGTACGTGACTTCGCGTACTAAGAGCGTCTGTGGCAAGTTATAAGGCGAGCGTAGAAGGCGTAAACTTTCAACTATAGGGTCCGGATTCGAGTCCGCAGGCACAAGGTACCAATTATTTTTTCTAATTTATTAACGCTATAACGATTGCTTTTCAAACGAGAAGGAAAACAACGCCAGGAAACCTGCATGTACGCTGAAGAAAAAATACTGATGTCTATGTGAAGTCCACCAACACACATTGAGTACGTGTGATGGACTAACCACATTGTGCCTTTACCTGTGGGAAAGGTAGAAGCTGATGATGAAGTAACCTGTTTTCGTTAATGTTTTATTGAAAATAGCTTTCTGACGTCGTCGTGTTCCGTTGTAGAGAAGATGCGGCCAGAAACTCTATAACTACAATCGTTGTAGTCGAAATGTACTATAATGAGCTCAAACAATTCCCAATGTACCTTCTGAATAATGCCCTTTAATACTAAAGAAGAAATATCTATACTACGAGTATACTTAATATATCCTCTGAATTACCCATCTCCTGTAATTTAGTACGAGGGTCCATCAACGCTAGTTTAAAATTCACTACTATAAGGAAAGCCTACTAATGTAGGTAGAGAGAGGACCTTTCACGCCGACCGAACAAATGCCTACCATTTAGCCCACCCTATTAGACCTTTGTACCAACTCCAGTGCACTCAAAAGACCCTTTAGAACGGATTATTCAAACCAAGGAAATGTAAAGAAACAAGTTTACTTAGAAAATGAGCTTACGTTAATTGCTTTTCTGATTAGTTTTGTCAGTACAACAAATAAAGAAAATTACTTTGATTTCTGGCATCCTATTTGTTCAAGTGGAAACATAATTAATTTTGTCGTGATGTTTCTGGTTTTAAATAGACCACCCTATTTCTTTTGGCGTTGTAAAGGTACGAGGTAACTAAGGGAAACGTTTTTTTTGCGAATGCTTTATGTACGAATAACTATAACGGCTTTACAAGAAATTATATTATGAAACTCAAAAAATATGTATGAGACGTATTCCAAGGGCAGTACAAGAGTCTGCAGACGGTGTTAGTAAATTAGACAAAAAACATGTCGATTTGATGGTTTTAAAGCCCTAAAAAAGGTTGGTTTTGTATGGTTTCTTTATTGACTGACAGTTTTAGGGTTCCGTAGTCAAACAAATCAAACAACCCTTATACTTTCGTCCGTTCTGTCTGCCTGTCTGTCTGTATGCCCCGCCTCAATTAATCGCTCATTATTGAATCGAAATTTAACATAAAGATAGAGATACAGTAATTCAAAAACAGAAATGTGGTAGAAAAGAACCGACCACCTTTGACAAATACAACGAAAAGGTGGTTTGAAAATAATGATTTTAACTCGAGTGAGGTGTCCTTGGATAGCTCTTGTAACGTGGAACAAAACACCCATACATACTAACAAAAAAATCTAAAAATTGTCTCAAAGCATTTCATTACGTGTCCTAAATGCCCCCAATTAATATTTTTGCAAATATCTTCAATGTACAGTCGCGATCAGATATATGATATATCAAACAAGGTGGTCAAATATTTCTAAGCAGTTCTTATTTTCAATAATTTATTTACACATATCCAATTAAAAATATCTGAACGCCTAGAGTGTAGGCCCTAGACCATCAAATATATCTCTCGCAGTCAGGGTGATAAATATCCGAGCAGACTAGGAAAAAAGACCGTATTCCGTTATCCGTTTCAATTTTAAATAACATTGTAAAGAAATTATTGAAAATAAGTTGTTCAAATATTTATGACAAAATACACGTTTAGATAAAATTGGTAACATTTACTGTAAAGAATTTATTGAAAATTAGCACTTCAGAAATATTTGAACACCTTGTATGCTACGATATATCTAATGGCGACTGTAATTCCACCCCAAGTTTACGATTTTTTTCTCCTATAGATTAACAAAAGTTAGTATGGAATCGAGAAAAACACGGAATTCGAACAATCTGACAGTAAAATGTTTAAGGGTGTAACGCCATCCTTCCAGAGTTGTTTTTTTAAGATTCAATTCCTTCCACAATTAATTATTGCTAAAAGTGAAGCTTGCTAAAATTGCACGCTGTTGTTAATTATAGCAAGAAATGGGACCAGTCCAATTTCATTAAAAACTACCTTAGGATGGGTAGGTATTCTAATATTGAAGAACTCTTAAGTTTAACTTTTTAAAGCAGCCGTCGTTTCAGCCTTCCAGTCCAGTGAAGTATTTCGCTGGCATCTTCCACTTACGTGAGATGAAATATCTCAAAGGCTTTCTAGGAAAATACTTCGTATTTAAATAACTAGCAAGCGTTTTGCATTTTATTTGGCGGACGTCTATCATCTACCTATAAAATAATCTTCTCTTTTTATTACGTTGTAAATTTTGAATAAAGTAATTAATTAGACAGGTAGATAGGTACTTTTTATAGCCCATGAAAGTATTAAACAACTTTACTCGTAATTTCTTTAGATAATGGTAGTAAATTTCTTATCTTTTCTCATGATTCAACATTTGGGCTCGCTCGGCTAATCGAGAATGTTTGCAAGGTCATGAAGATCATTTACTCATATTATTTAAATACCTTAGCCCGAGCGTGTGGATGTTGCCCAAATTGGTGGCAGACTTAAAAACATTCAGATCAAAATAAATAAAGCCGGAACCAGTGACTATTATATGGTCAGGAATGCCTTGCGTTTGTGAAGACGGTCTTACAACCCAAGATGAACTCTGTTTCGAATCTCTGGCCGTAAAACGAGCCCATAGACACAAGGAAGTACACGTACAGGCTCCTTCATCAATTGACAAACAGCACAAGTGCGGCAGGCCTTGTCGCTCCTGAGTCGGGTATTATACCTACACCAAGAAAGAAAAAATTTTAAATGCATATTCATGATATATTTCGAAAAAAGCAAACGAGAAACGTCGATATTTATTCATAAAATGCAGTGTAAATATAATTAATTAATTATAATTCAATTTTAAAAAACGTCTTTTTTGATCAGTTTTTCAAATGTCTAAACGCCATTCGCCATATTGGATTCCGACGTGACGTCACTCCTATAGTACACAATCTAGATTATTGTCGTGCTCTATGTTATTTCTGTTACTTGGTCTTTCGCAGATGTATTGTTTACTAACGGAGTGACGTCACGAGTAAAAAATATATTTCTAAGGCATTTTTCGGCTTTATAAACTATAAAATAAACATTCTACTGGTTCAATACGATCTCCGGATAACTTTAAAACAGTTTGAAAAAAAAGGTGTAATACCCTTTTGGCTTGGACAGCCAAGAACCGTGTCTTATCCAAACAGACGCAGTTTGAAACATTTACTTAGACGGATTAAGGTCTTGGTGATGATGGCCGGTCGCGATGGACTAAAACTGTATTAGAATGGTGACCAAGAGAGGGACGGAGGTCAATAGTAAGACCTCCAACACGTTAATCGGACGAAATTATAAGGGTCATCGGTTCATGGAGGATTCAGTGCGTCATACGGAGAAATTCTGTTCATGCACTCCTCATTGTTCTGCTAAAATTGATGCTACTATTCGAAATCTGATGCAGCAATTTTAATGTATTTTTGAGATATTCAATGGTTACGAGGGAGAAACGGACGGGGAATGGTGGACTAATGAGAGTTTAGTCATGTACCTACCTACATAAGTTATTATTACAGATTATGTTTAAATTAATGATATGTAAATTAAGTTAAATAGTGTAATTATTGAATGATGGTGTAAATTAAGTATTATTCGTACGTACTACATCCTACTTCTATGGTATCATTTTATTAATGGTATATCTCTGACTACCCCCTCGGGGAATATAGTCGTGAGCATATGCTATGCTATATCTAATAGAATTTTCTTTTTGATAGTACCTATACATCGCAAAACTAGAAATCAGTTTGTTTAGAATCGAGAGCAGAATCTAATTATCATGGTTTCATAGGTATTTTTTTTTTCAAAATATTAAATAACTTGATTGTAAAATTTAAAATTTACCTAACTCGATGTCACTCACCCTACACCCCAAAACAAGATTCTTAAGAGGATATAATTCGAAGCGCGCTCCATAAAAACGTACTATGGTGATATTTTCAATACTAACCAATTAAACTCAATGAAATTTTTCAGAATCAATCTAAAAACAAATTTCTATGCTTGTATAGAGTCAGATTTTCGTTGAAATGTTTAGTTTTAAAGTTACAGTGCATCAAAGATTTCCATACAAATCTTAAATTAATCCTAGCATTGAAACTGTATATTTTAACGACAATCTGATTCCATACAAGCATAGATATTTGTTTCAAGAATGTTTCAGCAAAATTTCATTTAATTTAATTCGTTAGTATTGAAAATATCACCATAGTACTTTTGTATGGAGCGCGCTCCGAATTATATCCCCTTAAAATGTATCCAATGAGCACGTTAGCGCTTTCATTCATTGCTGAAATGATAACAAATCATTTTTGCCTCAAAACTTAAAATGCGAATAACTTCAAATATTAACTATCAAAATAATGAAATTATTATTTCAATCTAATTATTTTTTTTAGAAATCAGTTGGGGTGTATGAGGTTTTGCGCTTATTCATTAACACGTTGTATATAGTCCAACTTAATATGCTGACCGTTTTTTAAGAGGATTATCAAACCATCAAACTGAACAACTTTCTCTATGAGACCAATGTTGAGATCGCGAAAAAGAAATCAGCTGTCCCATGCAATTTGGTCGAGTAAGATTTCAGTTTAGAATGGAACAGTAGTTTTTTTTTCGCGATTTCGACATTGGTCGCATAGAGAAAGTTGTTCAGTTTGATGGTCTGATCATCCTCTTAAAAAACTGTCAGCATGTTAAGTTGAACCCTGTAAACTTACGCCTGATAGTACTTATTCCTTTGAAAATAACTTTTAAATGTCCACTCTCAAAGTTAGAAGTCCATCGCACGAGTAACACAAATCTCTCCACTTCATAGCACCACAATAGGTATTCCAATAAAAATGTATATTTTCTATTCACCCGGATTCCGAGCCGGATAAGAGATATCGAACGGTCGAGACGAGACACCCGCTTGGAAAAATATTTTATATTTCTCCCGTTTTCTTAGCTTAGCGATTCTTTCGTCGTTACGCTGTAGGTAGAGTAATATAGATTCTGGCATAGCGTAAATATAATGTACGTAAAACCGACTAGCGACTGTTTTCAAACGGTGAAGGAAAACATCGTGAGGAAACCTACATGCTTCAAATTCGAGGCATTTATTGTACCCACTGTCCATTATAAGTGATGACGGGCTCACCCCCCGTCACACTGGACAGAGTTTCAGTACTACTGGTGAAACGTGGATGTTCTGAGGTTTCACAATATCTCTGACTACCCCCTCGGGGAATATAGTCGTGAGCATAGGCTTATGCTTATGCTAATTTCACAAAAACCAATAACAAATCATTATCATTATGTTTATCAAATCTTAAATGAATAAAAGTAAATTAATTATTTCAAACTTGTTGAACAAGTTAACTAAATAGTTAAAATAACAATAAATACGTAAAATTACCTACTTTAGTGCTTAGTTAAATTAACAAATTTTTGAACACCTAAAATTAACTACAGTGCTTAGTGAATAAATTCATAAATTAACTAAATAGTTTAAAATCTTAAAATTACTTTAGGCTCAGTGAAAAATGTACTTATAAAGCCATTAATTCTCCTCTCCGCGACAAGTAATGTGACGACAAAAAACTTAATAAGAAACTTTTTTTTAAAAATAAGTTAAAGAAACTGAATAAACAACTCAATATTGATATTCTTACAAAATAGTACGTCGGCCAGACAGGGTTTTCATATGATTGTGTTCAAGTCATCGAATATGGTGACATCTGGTATCAGAGGGCTCAGTATGACCTCCTGATTACGAATATATGAGATGACAATCGCTCAGACTGTGAAGGGTAGATGATGATCTGTGATGTCATAAAGATGGCCATACAAAGATTTTTTTTAATTCTGACCTTGGACCATGCGGAGTATCTAAATGGCCTTTATGAGTAAATTATGAATACCTATATACAGCATAGTATAAAATTGTCACTACTTGGTCTAACAAATGTTCACTGGTTGACTTTAAACCGCTGTAGATTGAAAACTACTTAATGGATTTTACCTTGGAGAAGAAAGGAAGATGTTCATCATCGTCATCATCAGCTTATATACGTCCCACTGCAGGGTAGGGCACAGGAGGGTGTATATACAGGGGGCAGTCAACCACGTGTGCTTAATTCGGATTGGTAGACTTCAAATCCGCATAGGAATTTCTTCTTTCTCCTCATGATGTTTTCCTTTACCATTTGAGAGCAGTCGGTATTACATACATGTATAAGTTAAAAACCGGCCAAGTGCGAGTCGGACTCACCCATGGAGGGTTCCGTGCTACCATACAATATTTCAAAAACATATTTGCTCCCGGATCCCAGACCGTGGGCCCGACTCACATTTATTATTATTATGTATAACTTTTTTTTATTTTTCATCAAATTCAATACAACAATACATATTCTGTGAAAATGTTACCTATTACGAATCGGAAGATACGCTCTGAAGTTAGAACGGACGGACGTAGAGTGTAGGCTTATGAAAAGGGTTCCGTTTTCACCCTTTGGGTACGGAACCCTAAAAACTCATTGGTACATGGCATGGTATCATACATTACCATATTTTAAATCAATTATTGCTTACATTACAATAATCGTTTATCACCAGGTGCCTCTCAACATTTTTGTCGCAGTTTTCCATAAAAAGGAATTTACTGGATCGACCTCTTGGGAAATTCAGGTTACCGCAAAGAAGTTTCGCACGGTTTTATGGCGCAGAAGTAATTTAACGAAATTATCTAGTCTGGCCCGGATCGTAAACTACTACTTTACCCGTGCAAAGGCTCGAACTCACTTCACCGCGGTAATTGAATTCACCTAGACCATTTACATACATTGTAGAACGTGTCACTATGTTGTGACATAAGTTTTAGAACGTAGCTTTATACAGGTGTAAACTTTAATGCGTTACATACTTGAGAGAAGTTTATTCCGAATGCGTAAATGCGCGCTGCATACAAACGAAGTCTGGTGATATTTTCAATACTAACCAATTAAAGTCAATTACATTTTTCAGAAACAATCTAGAAACTAATCTCTATGCTTGTATGAAGTCAGATTTTTGTTAAAATATACAGTTTTAATGCTAGAATTAATTTAAGATTTGTGTGGAAATCTTTGAGGCACTGTAACTTTAAAACTATAAATTTTAACGAAAATCTGACTTCATACAAGCGTAGAGATTAGTTTCTAGATTGTTTTTGAAAAATGTCATTGACTTTAATTGCTTAGTATTTAAAATATCACCATAGTACGTTTGTATGGAGCGCGCTCCGAATTATATCCTCTTAACTATTAAGAGGATATTCCTGATAAAGCACTCCATGCAAAACGAAACTACGTTGTAGTTTGGACATTTAATAATTAAAGTAAACAAAATATTGTCCACACAAACTAGAAATCAATATGTCTGTGTCGGTACGTTGTCAGATTTCCGTTTACATATTTAGTTCCAAAATTTAAGATTTGTGTGGAAATGTTTGAGGCACTGTAACTTTAAAACTATACATTTTAACGAAAATCTGACTTCATATAAGCATAGAGATAAGTTTCTAGATTGTTTCAGAAAAATGTAATTGACTGGTGGTTAGTATTGAAAATATCACCAGACTTCGTTTGTATGGAGCACGCTCCGAATTATATTCCCTTAAGGTGCGCTTCAGTGAACAACTTTCTTTATAGAATAGACGAAAAAAAAATTTACGGACGTTCGGATAGACATGGCGAAACTATAAGGGTTCCTTGTGCACTACGGAACCCTAAAAAACTAACAATCGGGCCTATACAAAGCAAATGTATCGTCTTCGGGTTCCTCTCCATTACTAGAGGTTGGTAGTCAGCTCTGCATATCCCTGTCTATCTCTCGCCAAACGGAACAATTCTTCGACGCTGGCGATGTCTGTCCACTCTTTCAGGTTGGCGAGCCATGACATTCGTAGCCTACTGACATTTTTTTGCTCTCTATTTTGCCCAATATTATAGTCTGGTATCGCCTTTTCCTCAAGTTATGACCAAGGTAGGCGACTTTCCTCCTTTTAATGGTTTGCAACAGCTCCCGGGACTTCCTGACACGTCTCAGTAAAAAATCTTTCAGTAATAAATGTATAAACCCCTTTTATTGCAAAGAGGAATTGTAAGCTGTCTTCAATAACAGCCTGTATATGTACTGTTGGTGTTTATTTGTCAGACATGTTGACGCCATGAGTGATATCCATCTACTACGTAGACTCCGTTTTGTGCTGTTTATTTCTCTGTTACAGAAATTGCCTCGAGTTTAGGATTTATGTTGTGTAGTGTAGCACTGTACTGACTAGGCGTGTGTACGATTTCTTCTGTCCTTATCTGTATGCTAAAATGTAAGCATTTCACGGTGTATATTTAACCACCGCGAAATTTTAGTGGTTTTAGCTAAGAGGTAAGGTAAGTTAAAGCATAACAGTTTTTAAGAGTTAGGTTCGCTGTAATTAATTAAGCTAAAGTTAATCATTTTAACAAATTCAACACAAAAAAAAATGTGGTATGATCCCGTTAAAATGATTACCTAATGTTCTATTAAAGTATTATGTTTTTTAAGTTAGTTTACAACATAATAATTGTCCAATGCAGATAGGCGGACTTCACATACGCATTAGAATTTTTATTCAGAAAAACATACAGTCTTCTTCACGAAGTTTTCCTCACAAAGTTTTCCTTCTCCGCCTCCATTATTATTAAGATATTCTAAACATGGCAAGTTCTGAATACATATTTCACTATAAAAATACACTCTATTTGTCATGACAAGTAGTGAGCCCAAAAAGAAGTCGTTAGTGATAAAGCCAGCCTTGTTTTCTTCTCATTCATCTTTTATAAGTTAGTTAATTTTCTTTTGATGTTTTGGTGACCAAGATATAATATTGATGTTAACTTATCTAAAAAAGAAAATACTCTACTAGGGGTGCGTAATATACTAAAAACAACCTAAAATAATATAATTCTTAAGATTTGTTTTTATAATGTAAGAATTGGATGTATGATAACAAGTGGAGGAACCGAAACTTTTTGCAAAACCGTTCTTGGCTTACCCTACCAACGTTTATTAAGTAACGTGAAAGGCACGAGTCTTCATATTTGCTCACACTTGGCGCCCGTATTCTCCTAATGAAAATATTTCATTATCCAGTTCCCTATGTTTGCGAGCCGTTTCCTTGACGAGGTAATTTTCTTTGTTTACCACAAGTTTCGTTTGTGGTATAATAAGAATAGTAAGAACGTTTAGCCTGACTGCTCAGTAAATGCCTACTAAATTTAATACATGGTCCAACTTAATATGCTGAAGGTTTTTAGGAGGATGATCAGACCATCCAACCGACCAACTTTCTCTATGGGACCAACATCGAAATCGCGAAAAAAAAATCTGCTGTCCTATACGTTTGGGTCGAGTCACAGATTAATGTTACTAACGTAATAGATACAGCACTTGTTCAGAAAACGATAAATTCTCACGCTTTAATTACCTATCTCTTTCTCGCTGCCAAACGCTACGCGCGAAAATGTACCTAATGTAGCTGGCTTGAACGCTGTGTCGAGTGGATTTGCAGTTTTGTACGAAACAGCAGATTTTTTTTCGATTTTGGCTTTGGTCCTATAGAGGAAATTGTGCAGTTTGATTGTCTGATCATCTCCTTAAAAACCGTCAGCATATTAATTATAAATGTGAATGTTTGTGACGATGTTCGGATGTATTAGTGATACAATCATGCATAATTGACTGAACGGATTCGGTTTAAATTTGACATAGAAAATTCATGCATTATTTTTTTAGAGTCAACGCCATTTTATATCCTCTTTGCTTGGTTTATAATATTGTTATTTTATGTTTTCGGTGCGCAAATAAAAAGTATTGTATTGTGAACGCAGAAATGAAGTTACCCTACTGTTTTAATTTTACTTCTTCACAAGTTTCCTTTGTGCTATGCTATACTGTGCGACTGTTGACTTGCTAGTTTGCGAATGTGGGTTCGATACAATATTGCTAATACTCATTGAGGTGAAAATAGGTCGAAGTTTCCTGTTAAAAAGATCAAATGGATCCCTGTCTGTTTTTTCTCCCATATTGTGTACTATACTTGTTTGTTTGTTTAGAATGTTTTTATGGAGACTTGACGGCAACATTTTGACATTGGTTGATGTAATGGTTACCACGCCGAACTGCCGAACCAGAGTTCTGGAGACCGATTGCGTTAATTTAAACATCGAAGTTCTATTCTTATCCAATTTCAGTTCTAATGACATTGCAATCCAATTACTATTCAACTATGCTGAATTCCGCATCGCGCTAAACTCTAAGTAACAGCCTTTAACGTCTGAGCGATCTGTCAAAACGGCTCTAACGGCTGAGCTGTACCGCGATTAGCGCAATACCAAATGTGTCAAAAGTTATGGTTAGTATGTAGTCCCGTCACGGTTCAATCCCCGAATATTTACAGCGATTGCAGCCCTGGTTTCAAATCCTGGGTTGGTCGTGGATGTTACTCGTACATGTATAGGACGAAACGAACCCAGCTTGTTTGTATGAACATTATTTTCTAGATAATGTCAAACAGCAGTAGTTGGTACCTATACCCAGGCATACTTAGGTTTAAATAAAAATCGAAGATTTAATTATTAACACCCAATTTGTTAACCCCTGTTTCTCCTTTTTTAGTTTTCTTTCTTTTTAGTATTTAATTATATTGGTATTGTACTCTAGATTTGTTTATTATGTTGTATATTTAACGTGGTGATTTCACTTCAGTAAATAATAATAATTAATACGTTATGATTCCTGATTGTAATAGGTAGGTAAGTATGCATGCATATGCTTATGACTGTATTCTCCGAGGACCCCCTCTGACAAAGTCAGAGATATTCTGAAACCTTAGAACATCCACGTTCCACTAGTAGTACTGAAACTCGGTCCAGTGTGACGGGGGGTGAGCCCAATATACCCATCAATTTTACACTTGAACAAATAAAATTCATA
Source organism: Agonopterix alstromeriana (assembly GCA_963924505.1). Lineage (NCBI taxonomy): Eukaryota > Metazoa > Arthropoda > Insecta > Lepidoptera > Depressariidae > Agonopterix > Agonopterix alstromeriana. Next base: position 12,112,270 of record OZ004662.1, on the reverse strand, counting down.
ATTATATTATCATCAAAAACATTTCATTGTATTCTATAATATTTCTGGGTCATAAAAGGAAAAATACAACTGTTCCATAGAAAATGTCAATAGCTATGAAGCCAAAATGTATGAAACAGCAGATTTTTTCATTCGCAATTTCCAAGTTGGTTCCACAGTAAACGTTGTTCAGGTTGATAGTCTGACTGTCAGTTGTACGTACGTTAATTAAAGTTAATCCTCCATTAAATATCTTGCTGTCACTTTTTGAATTGTTGACATATTAATAGCTAGCAAGAGATTTAATGGAGGATTAACTTTAATGAACGTACGTGCAACTGACCGTCAAGATACCTCTTCGATATGTAATAATTAGATTTTTTTTATTTTACAGCCTGTATTCGATTTGAAAATATCACTGACACGTATTTAAAATAACTTAGTTATGATAAAAAGCTAAAGCTTAAAGAAAACACATCAAGTATTTGCGATGAATATTTATAATCATTATGTAAATAGAAAGTAAAGTATATCCTCATTTTCCTTTCCAGGTAAAAGCTTTTCCTAATATTCGTTGCTCAAATATGTTATTGCAGGAAGCAGGTAAATGTTTAGCTATCGCTCACTCCGTGGCCCATACTAGCACACCGAAACGTTAGAAAGCACCAAAGTAGAAACTTTAAAAGAAAAATTTTCGTTTTTTTTCCTAATCCACGTAAAAAGCATACTTCTCTCCAGAATCTGAAAATGATTTTTTTTAATGCCGAAATAGTAATCTGAAATTCAATTTGTTTTTTTAATTTGGTTTCGAATGTATATCTAGTTTAGTTAGGTACACTATAAGTTCGGTATCGAATCTTGGAAGCTTGAACAATATTCCACTAAGTACAAAACAAACGACTTGTATGTACCTACAAAAAAATATAAGTAAAAAAAAGAAAGAATATAATATTTTGAACAGAAATACCCGACTTTGTCCGCAACTTCGTTCGCACCGACTCCCGTCATCATAGCAAGATAAAATCATATATCAATTTTTAATCCTTAGTAAAAGCTTTTAAACACAAAAGTTTGATTAAAATCGATGCAGTAGTTTTTGCGTGCCTAAAAAGTTAACAAAAAGACAAATAGACAGACAAGAAACAAAAAATCTGTGATTTGAAGTCAGGGACTCCAGAATACCGTATCGTAACCTATTTTTTGTAAATAACTCCAATAAACAAACACATTTCTGTTACAAGTGCAGATTTATATGTTTTTTCTCTAAAATTGCCCTTTTGCAGTTATCCGTTTCTACTTTGATGCTCATAACACGGTTTTACGTAATACTTACTTATATGTTTTGGTACTAACACACCATACCATCGGAAGGAGGGGATTCGGCTTTTGATCCAACAATAAATCATAATAAAAGAACGCTTTGCGCTATAAAAACATTGCTTCCAGATAAATTGAAAAATAATTTCATAAAAGAACCTTTATAAGGTTCAATCTTTTGTCACAAGCGAATCTAAATTAGGTATTAAAGATACAAAATAATATAAAATTTGAAACAGTTCTATTAAATGTTATTTCGTTTTGTAGTGATTGCATTATTAAAATAATAGCATAAGAATTTGACTGTTTCAATTTCTTGAGCGGTTTACGTTTGAATTTCGTAAAAGTACGATAAAAATTAAAATTTCGTCAATATTTTTGAATCCAGTGATTTGATTTCAGTTGAATGATATTAATAATATGTATGAGGACTGAAAATCGACTGCAAATTGAAATTCTCATAACAAGTGGAGTTCATTCGCGAGAAGTAAGGTCGTAAAAAAATCATAAACTTAACATTATTCCAACCGGATTCCAGTCACGTTTCCAAGCAAGATCACGTTCTCTTTTGTTTTTTTTTGTATGTAGGTACCTAATCTGTGATTTTTTCGTTGCAACCCGCAACACATGGGCTTGATAAATTGCTGGATGCTCGAAGGGCGGCAGGAAAATCTTGTGCATGAAAAATTTATTCAGATCTGACCTGGATTTTCTTAATGTTTGTTAAACTTTTTCATACATTTATACATAAACTCACGACCGTAATCCCTTTCAGGGTAGTCAGAAACAATGGTTCACTTTACTTGGTATTTTGGTATATTGGTAAACTTTTTCTTACTTAATAGAATCTCGACCATTTCAAAGATGTTCTCAGAGACATGTTATCAGAAGGAATATTAAAACTGTAATGATTAATAAACTGTTAAATGCGGAATAACAAGATTTGCACTATACTACAAAACTCAAAACTTTTTCGGTAAATTGACCGTCAACCCAACTCATAGCAATAGTTATCTATTGAAAATAATATTATTCAGTTAAATCAGACCATATAACAAGGGACTAGCCTTGCGGTAGCATTTACCCTCTGCCACGTTACAAGATCAATTAATCATGTGCATTTACATACAATTTTATACCTTATCACTAAACGAGACAGCCTATAATTGCGGAACAATAACTTCAAACTAGTCGCGTTTGGGGTTCAAAGAGACTATTTAATCAAAATTTGAATCTAAAGTAATGGAATTAAATCCAAAGTTGATGATTTCATGCTACCTCGTCCGCCGCAAAAAGTGTCAGAAAAGTTTGTAAATAGAATTACACGCATAACTCGTCCATAGTTATATTGTATAAGGTAGTTAACGTCCAAGCTGCGGTTTAAAATACATCAGTAGACATAAAGATTGTTTGCTACTTTGAGATCTATTCATACCTACTTAAACAAAGTAGGTATGTCTTACAAATGTCCCTTCTTTAGGCGATGAGGATATTACTGTTTGCTCAGGTCTCCTTCGACCAGGAACGCAAATAGCCTTGTTTATCGAAGAGTAGCCGAGTTTGCACGGGGATCAGTCTAGCTAACATTAAGTGTTGGATCGCCGACCTCTTTGAGGTCTGGAGAGCTGAGATGTTTACTTGGAAAATAATTACGTTGCTTTGCTCGATATAGACTGAGTGAGTACTAAGAAATCTTGTTATTAGTTTTACATCCGTAATGCTCAGTTAAGTTCGAATTTCTGAGTAAATTTACTTATGTCCTCAAATTAGAAGTTATTTGGCTATGTTTTGAAAATGTAGTTCTGTGGTATTTAGTGAGAAATAATCCGTAGTAAAATCTTATCCGTAATAAGATCAGAACTGGAACGGTTTCGAATTTTGGACTTTAAATGGACAGTAGGTACTGCAAGAGCGTGTTTGTTAGTAAGATATTTTTTTCATTTCTCATGTGCAAATCATGCATTTAGTCTATTGCGTTTTCTGCAGAGGAACCACTATCGTATCGAACACGAAAAATTTTGTAAGTGTTGTAATGTTGCACGACGAGGCGCGCTTCTTTGTCGGTAAAAGGAACTTATATAATTCATAGGCAGTCAATGAGACATGAGGTAGCGAAGCTTTCTTTGGATGGTTGACCGTGTTAATATTCGACTGCAAGTTGACCACAAACTATTTTCTCCGTTGTTATAACATGTTATCAGTCGTATTAAACGCCCTATTATGAGAGGTTCACTTATGAGGCAAATCAAGCTTTTTATATGGCCTTGGTAGAGCAGTTCACTTCGTCTTTCGCAGTTGGGATATTTTGATACTCAATGATTTCTTCCATTGTGATTACTATCTTGTTTCCACCAATTCGCTGGTTCCGCATGGTAGAGTATGCCCTGGTCCCATTCTGATTATCATATCAGTTCTTATTCGTGAGTGGGACATAAGTGGAACGTGATGATGATGATGTTGAAACAATGAATTGTTTGATATGATGATCGTAAAAACCCGTTTGCTAATGATTCCAATTATCTGTTTTATGTTTTCTGTAACTAATGATTTTAATATGAGTGAATATTATTTAATGTTTCACCAATCCTAATTAAATACAAATTGGAATCTGAACTAGGTACGTAATTAAATTAATGCGCATAAAATAAATTCATAGCACGAAATTAAAGTGTGAAACAAATTAATTAACAGTGTTTGTATACACCGCAGTATGGCTGAAAAATAAACAATGTGCTAATTTCTTCCATCCCCGTTGCATTGTCAAGCCCTTAAAACCTTCTAATTAATTTTAATCCATTTGTTTCTACTTCTCTCACGTTTTCTGAATCAACTTTACTTTCAAGGTTTTGTCGAAGAATGTTGATTTATAATAGCGTGTCAATAAAGATCGAACACATATTTACAAAGTTATGTAACATCACAGGACAAATAATAGATATGTCGAAACATAAACAATATCGACTTTTCAAAAAAACTCAACTTTTAATTACCACGATAATCAGTTAGTAGAAGTAGTTAGTGGAAGGTTGTTTCTAATAAATTGTTTCCGGCAACAGAATTGACCTTTCAATCGTGTTTCATTTAAATGAAGAATTTAAATCCAAAAGATACTTGCCTCATATTTCACACCGTCCCGCACCGCTCCACTACCGCAGACACCTAATCAGTTAAACGCAATTCCTGTTGGTCGGACATTTATCGGTTTCGCATCACGTCACCTTGAAATAAAACGTGCAAATGTGAGCTTAACAAAGCGTTCCATAAAGTACAAAGTCAATACAATACAGGACAGTGTGCGGATCGCGGTGGTCAAACTGCGCTCAAAATCACAGCTATAGAACACGATTTAAAGGTCACATTTGCACTTTTCATACCCAGATGAGGCGATACCAAGCCCTTAAATGTGCGACAGTATTTTTCCAACAGTTTTTATTTTGAGAGCAACAGAGAACCTGCAATAATCGGCTGTTATATCTTTTGTAGAGTCAATAGCATGCCATTAGTTCATTACTCATTGAGTTTGAACTTGTCATCGTGGTTAACATATTTTCTGTTTGGCCAGGGTTGCACCGGACGTATTGGGGATCAGTAGAGACGTGGAATGCACAGAAAAGAGATAGAACAAAAACGCAACTTCATACAAGCGCCCGTATCGAAACACACGCAGACGAGCGCCACGTACACGGCCTACTAAAGTACTCCGGTAACGAGAGTCGCGTCGCTGCACCCGTGAGCACAAGTGCTGCCGTACTGAATTTGAAAATTGCACCAACGTCGTAGTATCAGAAATAGGTAATGGATAGTTCGACTATCGTATGGCTGAAACATCAACAATTATTTTTGTGTGATGTTCCATAGAACATTATACATCGACGTCTGCGGCCGAAACGTATAAAACAGCAGATTTCTTTCTTCGCAATTTGAATGTCCTTCCCAGAATAAACTTCATTCACTTTGATCATCCAAACCATCCTAGAAAATTGTATTAGTGATCCAGAAATTACTCTGTGTACGGTCTAATAATAGCCTCGTATTAAATCGATTGCGATTGAATTCTTAGGCACTAAACGTACGGCCGAAACCATTGCTGTTGCAACTAGAATTTGCGAATTGTATCTCGATTCTCGACGTGATCTATTTTGAAAACTATGTAGACAGGTCGAGATCAAGGTAAGTCTTTCAAAGTAATCCAATGCGACATGCAAAGCCGTCTGGGCGGATTAAGTCAGTATCAACTTTGTTCCAAAGTCAGCCTTTGAAGTGCAGGTCTGATTATACCAATAAACATTATTGAAGGTGATATAGTCGATAGATATCACAGGTAAGCTAAAATTAAATAAAAACATCTCTTATTCAAAGCTAAATCGAATCTTGAAAATCATTTGAAAGAAACCAAAAACTGTCGAGTTTTAGTACCTGAAAAAAAATGAAGATTACATTGTGGTCTAAGATCACTCTCTCTTAACGGTGAAGGGGTATGGCGATGATGATGATTAAGATCACACTGACAAATATTTTAATACGAGTATACAAGGTGTAACAAATGTAAAGATAAACATTGGGGTTGCATCTTAAAAGTTTTAAATGTTTATTTTTTCTTTTGTAACACCTTGTATACTCGTATTAAAATATTTGTCTGTTTTAGACCATTAAACTTAACAACTTTCACTATGGGGGACCATCATCGAAATCGCGATCGAAATCGAATCTTATTTACCTTGTATAATGTGTAAACACTTGCGTACACGCTTAAGGGGGTGCTTCAGACCATCAAACTGAACAACTTTCACTATAGGACCAACATTGAAACCTAAATGAAATGTATTCACTCTAGCAAATGTTATTAATACTGAAAATGAAATATCTTTAGATAATGTAATTTATTTTTCACAAATAAAACTGTATTTTTAGGGACAAAGATTGACTCGAAGCTGCAATGGGGTCCACACAAAGAAACCCTAGCGGGTAGGATGAGCTCGCCAGCTTATGCAGTTCGGAAAATCAGACAGCTAACCGATATAGCTACTGCTAGACTTGTGTACTTCAGCTACTTACATAGTGTATATCAAGTCTTATGGTATTTTGCTGTGAGGCTGTGCTACAGATGTTGAGGCGATCTTCATCCTTCAAAAGCGGGCAATACGAGCCATTTATAATCTGCGTTCTTGAGATTAACTACGAGATCTTTTTAAAAATGTATTTAACTTTCTACAGTCAATATATTTACGAAAATATGTCATATGTTCGCAAAAACTTTGTCTCTGCTTCCCAAAAATAGTGACGTTCATAATTACAATGCAAGAAATAAAAATAAATTATTATTCCCCCATATTCGACTCAGTAAGGTCAACACATCTTTCAAGGTGTACTGTATACACTTTTATAATAAGTTACCTGTGGATATTCTAAACTTTCCAGACAAAAAGTTTAAGTCCCCTGTTAAAGCAGTACTCTGTAAAAAGGTTACTATAAAATCGATGATTATTTGAATGACCAAAATGTGTGGTTAGTGAAAGTTGTTCAGTTTGATGGTCTGAAGCACCCCCTTAAATATGTAACACATTTAAGTTTACACCCTATACAACGTGTTAATGAATTAACGCAAAACTAGAAAGTAGTTTGTTTAGAATCGAAAGCAGAATGGAATTATCATGTTTTCAACATAGGTAATTTTTTTCAAAATATCAAATATTTTTTTTGTGAAATTTAAAATTTTCTGAACTCTATCTCAACCCACCGCTCGGGCACTCTCACCCTACTTACTACCAAAACAAGATTCTTAAAATGTACCCATGAGCACGTTAGCGCCTTCATTCATTGCTGAAATCATAACACACACACATCAATTTTGTCTGAAAACTTAAAATGCTAATAACTTTAAATGTTAACTATAAAATTATGAAATTATTGTTTCAATCTATTTTATTATAAATCAGTTGGGGTGCATGAGGTTTTGCGCTTACTCATTAACACGTTGTATATTGTGAAGAAATTTGATTTTAATGAACGATTTACCTAGTACACACGGCGACACATCTAGCTATACAAAACCAACTTAAGCTAACCGCGCGTAGGGTGCATAACGTATAACGTTGCGCGGTCAGCTTATTTTGGTTTTCAACATCAACCTATAGTTGATGTTTCGCCGTGTGGCGATCTATATTGGCTGCCTAACAAAATGTTATCTAAGTAAGCGTGTACTAAACTTAGATTTTATACTATTGCAATGTAGAGACACGTTGAAAGTTAATCCCATTACGCACAAAGTGACAATTTAAACATTTTCAACTCTCGCCTAACGACCGTATCGATCAAGGCTTGCGGTACAATAATAATTTATCTTCCGTGAGCACATCCCGCGAAATGGTACCGTCGTGACATAAAGTTAAGTACCAACCACTTAAACATGAAATTCAAGTTTAATATTGTGGGAAATTATCTAAACGGTGTCTTGGAACACCTTATCTTAATAATGACACCGGTGTACTTAGACTGGTGTTTAACTTTTAATTGAGGGATTTTAAAGGCAATATAAAGTAATACAGAAACAAAATGTTAAAAGCTCAAATGGCTCTTTAACTAATGAGCCGTTTTCCAAGATTATTAAATCGAAAAAGATGACAATATTTAATTATTGATAAAACTTTCACATTAACGGTATAAAAACCAAAATGGTGTTGCCATTAGTAAACTTTTCACTACCAATAAATACAAAATAACACATAAACATAGACGAAAATATTTTTTGCTTACGCTAGTAGACAGAATGTCAGTGTAACCGCGTGTGAGACAGCAATAGTCATAAAATCCTATACAATTTATATGAAGTGACATTTTGGAGTCCAACTGGCTGTAGTACAAAAAGTGATTATGTCGATAAGGACAGCAATAAGGTAGCTATCTTCTTTTTAGGGCTCCATACCCAAAAGGGTGAAAACGGGACCGTATTACTAAGCCTACATTGTCCGTCCGTCCGTCCGTCCGTCTTACCTATTTAGGGCTGTAAGTTTTGAACCGTAACAGCTAGACAGTTAAAATATTCACAAAATATGCGTTATAATAGCGGATTTGTTAAAAAATAATAAAATGTCAAAACGCTAAAATTTAAGGGTTATCGTGACTAACGTTGCAAGTATAGCCACGAGCGATTGTGTCATTCACGTGGTTTTTGCGTCGTTTGCGTTGTAGCCTGCTACGAGACTTCACCATCTCTTCTCAACTGTGTTTTAGCTCAAAAAACAATCCTTGAGCTCAGGATAGATACTCACACAAACTATTGGCAGAGATACAGTGCTTCATCACAAGAAAAACACCAATAATATTGTATATATAAAAAAAAAGGATTATCGTATTCCAAATTGAAGACCTGCCGGAAAATGTCGAAAACATCCAGAGACACACATTTTTACAAATTCTAAATCACAAGCAACCTTCCTACATCATTCCTCTGTGGTTGACGTGAGAAAATATAGGGAAAATACAATACGTTCGCAACAAATTACCTGAGAATATATTTTATAGTGGTCTACCGCCTACGGGTACAAAGGGGAGTGATAAATGACGGAATTTCTCACACTGCACCCCTTGAAAGAACCCTCCATGCGTTTTACAATGCTATGTTGGGAAAATAAAATATAAATAACAGATGTTTTGTATGCAGGATGACTTACTGAATACGAATTAACTGCAAGGTATATTATACGTAGGATTAATTTGATTGTTCAAGTTATTTCAAAATTTAATTTGTTGCGTACAAAAGATATTTCAAAAGTATGCTTGTTATCCCAAAAACATTTTTTTTTGTGATAACAGAAGTAGATAGATTACGATTTATATACTAAGCGATAGTGTGAGGCCTACGGCGTAGCTGATTTGCTACGCCGTAGACGGCGTATCGGCAGACAGATATTTATGTCAAATCATAAGCTATCAAATAAAAGAGTTTAATCAAATAGTTTAATCAAAAGATTATTAAATCGACAGACAAACAGACAGACAAACATTCTGAAAAAAAGTTGATTTGGATTCAGGGATACCTAAAAACCATATTGTAATCTTTTTCATGTAAATATCTTTAATGTACAGACACACTTCTGTTACAGTTTATATTAGCTTAGATTAGATTATTTTAACACTTCGTAAATTAAATTTGCATGTCTCGTTTTTTATCCGATTTAACTATAAATTAGCAATTTTCTCTTTTTTAGGGTTCTGTAGTCAACAAGAAACCCTTATAGTTTCGCCATGTCTGTCGGTCTGTCCACGGCTTAGCTCAGAGATGGTTAGTACTAGAAAGCTGTAATTTGACATGGGTATACATTTATTTATCACGCCGACAAAGTGGTAAAACAAAATCTTGAAAAATATTTATTTTTAGGGTACCCTACACGAAAAGTGGGGATGAAATTTTTTTTCTCGTCTATCCATAGTGTGAGCTATCGTTGGATAGGTCTTTTAAAAATTAATAGGAAAACTATCACCGCTATGTAGGCTTTACAAGTTAACGAGTAATAGTCGACAAACTTGTAAAATGTACTTTTTAGACTTTATTAGCCGTTAAACCGTAGTATAAAACAAAAAGCCCCCTTCTAAGTCTGCATATTATGAGGAGCAACTACGGAACCCTACCCTGCGCGTGGCCCGACACGCACTTGGCCGGTTTTTTATCAGATTTAACTATAATTTAACGATTTTCTCTTTTTTTCTTTACTTGTGTTGTGACACCTATCTTCTTGCCAAATTTCATGATTCTAGGTCAACGGGAAGTACCTTATAGGCTTAGATAAATGATTGGTCTTCGCTGCGCACAAATGTGAAATCGCGAAATTACGAGTTTTAAAATAATGGGACATATAGGCTATATCTTTAGATTGACATACGGAACTCGTAAAAAAGATGCACGCTTCTGGTTTTATGGGTATTATTCAGGTTCAGGGTTCGGTCGTGTGGTTCAGATTCTTTAGATGTATTTTGTCTGAAATACCTAATTCGTAATTAAACGAGCAAAACGCTCACTCTACTTACCTTGATTTGACAACTGTAAAAGTTCAAGCCTGGTTCAAGCAAATTGGTTCCAAAAAAATTGTTTAAAATCATCATGAAAACCAAAACATCTGTATAATTCGCTTTATTTTAACAGTTCTTTTTGAAATAAACAATAAACTTAATGTTATACTTAATTGGTAAGTATATACAAATAATGCTAACATATAATGTATTTACTACTGTTGTGATCAAAAATTAGACATCTTTATTAGTGTGATTTTACATAGTCTTACGAGTATCTGATTCAACACTACTCATTCAATTAATTAGCAGGAGAGTAACTAAGTCCAACATATTGTGCGCAAGGAAAGCTGAAACGAAACAAATCTAAACTTTAAGACTTACCTTGAACTCGAAGGTATATCTTTAGCCCTACCTGATTGATTGTCTCTTCACTTCATGACGAGGGATGTGAAATAATTGGCACAGAGAACATTAAAATGACTAAAACTAGAAATATTTAAGTTAATAATATTGATATCCCTATATTTGGACACTTAACTGTTTCTCCTACCATAACTGATGAGTATGAGCTGTAGGTAAATTAAGCGCAATCTTATATATATACACTTTCTTTTTCATCTGTTGCTTTCTTATTTCTGAACTCACTAGAAATACTAAAATATCAAGAACTCTTCAACAACTCCTATATAAATGCGATAAGAATAAAAATGTTTTAAAAAGTACCTACATTATTTATAATTTGATGCCAGCTTTGCTTGCACACAATATACTTTTGATTTATATGTAAATTGCACATTAATAATAAAACCCCCAATAACCGCGAACAAACGATTTTATTAGATCTTAAGCCCTAAATATTTCGCCCTTCACCTACTGTCTGTTATATCAAATTCAAAGAATACCGTGAGTTTCAAGTGAATAAATAATTCCAGGGGATTTTGTATTCTATGGCTGTATTTAACAACAATTTAATTACTTCAATAACAGAGTGGATAATTATAATGTATCGTCAAATTTTCCTATTGAGACTCGTACCAACAACTCATTCATGTCAATCGATTCCACTCTTTTTGGTCCCATTAAATTTAAATAAATATGAACCGTTTTCAATTCAATTTTGAAATAAATTCACACATTACCTAATAGCCGAAACTGCTATAACAACATTCCTTCTACTTTTCCTTCCACTTAATTTAACAGTCCTGTAACTAAATTTATGTTTCTCATAAAAATTAACACTGCTATTTTCCTTGATTCTCTTGATTCGAGATTCTCTTAATTTCTTTTTCACTTTGATCCATCGATCGTTTTTCCAATCGTAACGTTTTCCTATTGCTAATAAGATATCTTCAAATTTAGGCCAATTAGCACTGAAGTCATTAGAATCCTTTGTAGAATTATTTGAATCATTAATAAATGAAACATGAATACTTGATTCGGTAGTGCCACTTTGATGTGATTTAGCTTCAACTTGAGGGATTCCATTAGTTATATTTGCAGTGAAAGCAAAATGATAGTCTTTTGTTTCTTTACGGTACTCTGCAATATTCTTCATTTCTGGTTTATTGTTAAATTTCTGTGTAAACTTTTGGTTTATTTTTCCAATATCATCTTCATTAATCTGTTCGTCTGTATAATCCTCGTAAAAAGCTTCTATCTCGTCCTCGATCTTTTCTGTAAAGGAAATTGAAATATGTACTAAAAGATTTATGCCCGTTCTCCGTGAAATAATAAAGAAATAATATTTTTACAAGCGTTCCAAAACAAATGCCAAAGTGTAATCTGAACAAAAACATGTGTTTGCGTTCTCTAGGGGAGAAGAGTCATAAAACCACAACCCTCCACTTTGCTCCTTGTTTTTGTTTCCCATCTATTTGTCTGCGAACTTAGCATACATTTAAAATATTTATCTACTGTCCATGTATAGAGGTAAAAGTGTATATCCTATATTTGTAAGTACATTAATGTAAATAACCTGAACGTAATTTTTGTGAAAAATATAAAAAGTTTACCGGTAAAATGTTAAAATAAATAAATAAATGTACCCACTGTAGCAAAATCTTGTTAAGAATATGCTAAGTTTGGAAGAAGCTAAGCAAAATATCTTTTTTTAAGAATATACAAAGTAACTTCCAGACTGCTTCAAGTCGAAAGTTAATGGAGCTTAACTATGGCCGTCTTTACACTCCACAGACCAGATTTTTATAAAAATAAAAGATGGAATGATAAAGCACGCATATTGTAGATAGCTAGCGAAAATTTTCGTAATCTCAGCTACTTTCGCAAACTGGTCGCAATGGAAATCGTTTAACTTTATATTAGTCAAAGGAAATGCATTCATTCATTTTATAAAGTGCATTTTTAACTTTTATAAAATAAAACGGAATTCGTTCGGTACCTCCTAGTATCTAATTTAAAGGTTCGAAGTGTAAGTGCAGTATTACCTATATCTATAGCTTTGGAGAAAATACAGGATCCTTCTTAATATGCTGACGATTTTTTTATGACAATGATTTATGAATAGAGATCGGATAATATGATGCATATTTACCTAAAATTGAGGTGTTGGAGTGCACTTTTGCATCGAAAAAAAATGTTTTTGTCTAATTCAATAATTTTAAGAAGGCGCTTCTATGCTATGCATCAGATTAGTTATGCATTCCCGGACTTCCTGACTTCCCGGGATTTATTTTACCGTATTTTTTTTTCTTTTTTAAATTAAATAATTTTAAGAAGATGCTTCCATACTACGCATCCGAATAGTTACGCATTCCCGGATTTCCTGGAATACCGACAAATATTTAAAAAAGAATTTTTTTCAGAAGTAGCTTCCATAATTTTATAGCCAAAAATGAAGTTTTGGTAAATATGTATTTGAATATCCGATCTCTATTTATGATGATCAGACTATCAAACTGAACAACTTTCTCTATGAGACCAACATTGAAATAGCAAAAACAACTAAACAACTAATCTACTCGATCCAAATGACAGCATATTAAAAAGGACCCTTTATACATTGAGAAGCTAGATATTTTAGAATGTCCAGTTATTGAAGTGTTTTCTGTCTTTAATTTGAAATATTAAAACCATGTCTCTAATACAGGATATACCAAAAATCATTTGATCTTGAAACATCGACCACCCCTATTGTATATTTAATCAAAGACAACCGCTCTTACCCGACAACTTTTTGAACGTATCAATATCGTGTTGAAGATTTTCTTTATCTCTTCTCTTCCACCGTCCATGTCCTTGATCTGGGAAATAAATTAAATTCGTTACATTTTTGCCTTCCCTCGTAATAAAGTGAAAAAGATCCCCTTAATAAAAACGGCTGTGTATTTACATTTTCAATTTAATTCGTAGTACAATGTGATTAAATTGTTTCGGAAACTAACTCTGTAGTTCCTTTGAAGACTTTTATTTATAAAGTGCAACTAAGTTGATGAAAAAGATCTGTAGAATCCAATTGAAAACAATGTAGAAGTTTGAGGATTGCAAATACTTTTTACGATTTCAAAATACAGGGTGTAAACTTAATTAAATAGAACAACTATTTTTACTGAACAACTTTTTGCAATGGAGCCAACATCGAATTAGCAGTGAAAATTTTCGTTGATTCCTAGAAAATACTCGACCCAAATTTACGAAACAGCAGATTTCAATGTTGGTCCCATAGTGAAAGTTGTTCAGTTTAATGGTTTGAAGCATCCCTTAAAATATGAAAAATATATTTAAAAATAATTATTTGTTATTTTATTATACATACCTACACAAGAAGTAAGAACAATAAGATAGTAGGTGTAGTGAACGAAATTCTTAGCCATTGTGGTATCAATCTGAAACAATAAGAATAATGTAAAAAAATAAATTATTGAAGTTGACAAAATTATATTCACTTTGACTTTGACTTTGAATCGGGTTTACTGTCATGCATGCGCGAGCGCAATTAGGTCCGGGTTCGAATCAGCACGAAGGATATACCATGTACCAATAAGTTTTTCTAAATTATGTAAGTACGTAATACCGACTGCTCTAGAACGGTGAAGGAAAACATCGTGAGGAAACCTGCATACGTAGAAGAAAAAATTCTGATGCGTATGTGAAGTCTACCAATCCACATTGGGCACGAGTGATGGAATAACGCTCAAACAAAATCTATGAGGGTGCGTTATATGCCCGTGCCCTGCAGAGAGACGCATATAGGCTGATGGTGAATGACTATATCTTTAAAATTCTCCATCTTAATAACGTAGGTATTGTACGAGTGCTTTCTTAAAAAAAAATGTTTATAAAGTCTTATACATAATATTATAAAGTCTTATACATAATATGTATGTACGATGGAAATTTCTGAAAATCACAGCACTTCCTCAGCGAAGCAATAACGCTTGCTCGAAATTAAAAGTGGACTCCAATTAATAACGGTAAAGTATTTTTTTAATGAATTAGGATTTTATAACAAGTTGAGAAAGCGGGTCAAGAGCTAATCAATCATAATTTTTTGTAACAAAATATTTTATTTCTTCAAAGCATTTTATTAATAACTTTGTGGAAATTTATTCGGTTTTTTTGTAACCTCGCGGTTGGGGCAGTTAAAATTAGATTTAGAAATTGTTCCCGTGGCGAAAGCAAAAGTTGAACGGTGTGGTGACTTTTTAATTTGTTTGAGTTTTTGCGAGGCCTTTCCTGAATTAAAGTGTGCTTTTCCTTTACGTTTTTTTTAGGTATTTCTCATTTTATTCAAATAAAATGTTGTCTAGGCATAACAGTTTGTTTTTGAAATTCAGAAATAGCTGCTGACTTACATACTTTAGTGGGAGCTTCAGAACATCAAACTGAACAACTTTCACTAAGGGACCAACATTGCAAGTGAAAAAAAGAATCAGCTGTGCCATAGAAAACATCGACGACTTGACCCAAATGTATGGAACATATGATTATTTATCCGCTATTTCAATGTTGGTCTCATAGTGAAAATTGTTCCGTTTGATGGGTCTGAAACACCACATAAACTGTGTAACATTTACACCCTGTATATAGGGTCCAATTTAATATGATGACGGTTTTTTATAGGGATTATCATATTATCGTACTGGAGAACTTTCTATACGGAACTAACATCAAAATTGCGATAAAAATACAGCCGTTCCCCTAGAATCGTGTAATTTCTCTGTAATTTGGGTCGAGTAGGATTGCAGTTTTGTGTGGAACAGCAGATTTTTTTTCGCGATTTCAACTTTGTTCATACAACGTGTTAATAAATAAGCGCAAAACCTCATACACCTCAACTGATTCATAACAAAATAATTAGATTGAAACAAGAATTTCATTATTTTGATAATAAATTTTTTTAGTAATTAGCATTTTAAGTTTTGAGCCAAAAATGATTTGGTATCATTTCAGCAATGAATAAAAGCGCTAACATGCTCATGGATACATTTTAAGAATTTTGTTTAGGTAGTAATTAGGGTGATTGTGTCAATTTTAAATTTTATAAACAAATTTTAAAATATTTTGAAAAGAAATAGTTATGTTGAAACCATGATAATTCGATTCTGCTCTCGATTCTAAACAAACTACTTTCTAGTTTTGCGTTAATTCATTAACACGTTGTATATTCGACGCTGTTTAGTTTGATCGTCTGATCATCTCCTTAAAGAACATTCACTATACCACTAATGTTTAGGGTTCCGTCCCCAAAGGGTGAAAACGAAACGCCTACGTTGTCTGTCCGTACGTCCTACCTATTTAGGGCTGTCACTTTTTAACCATAATAATTAGACAGTTGATATTTTCACAGAATGTGCGTATACGGCGAATTTGTTAACAAATAATAAAAATCGCAAAAAATCAAAAATTAAGGGGGTTCTCATTCAAGAATCGAATATTTATCAACGTTTTTTTCTCTCACTCTATTGTAAATACGGTAATACATACAAGAGTCGGTCTTGCGCTAAAGGAGTCGGAGAAAAAAACGTTTTTGTAAGTTAATATGTTGTGTGATGGTTTGGTACGGAACCCTCGGTGCGCGAGTAGCCCGGCTTGCACCTGACCGGTTATTATTTTTATTTGGTTTAAGATGTTTTATAAAATCATAGCCTTTCCACGAAGAGTGTGCGGGCTCACCCCCCGTTACACTGGACAGAGTTTCGGTACTACTGGTGAAACGTGGATGTTCTGAGGTTTCAGAATATCTCTGACTACCCCCTCGGGGAATATAGTCGTGTGCATATGCTTATAGCCTTTAGCAGATAGACAAATATATACATATTTAGTGCCCTCCAGTAGGATTTTATGGGTTCTAACTTATTTATGTTAATCTTCTTATCGTGTGGGCAGCAAGCCCTGGTGTCAGAGTTTTGTCAGACCGCCTTACGGCCTATAACGTGGGTCGTAGCCGGGACCAACAGCTTAACGAGACATCCGAAGCACGGAATCATCTTACTTTTCAGACAATCAGGTGATTCAGCCTACAATGTCCTAACTAACTGGGGAAAAACGAACAAAGTGACATATCACTAGGGTGTCCTCTGTGGGAATCGAACCCACTTCCTCAATGTCAAGAGCCCAATGCTCTTAACCATTAGACCACGGAAGTAGTTATGTTAATAAAGAATATTTAAAAAGAAAGTACGTTATAGACTGTAGGATACCTCTTCAAGGCAAAGGCTTCCTCTCACGAATGAGAGTGTGAGGGAGAGGGCCATATTCCCTTTTACTCCGAAAATTTGTCATGTCAAGTTTTTTTTTGGAGGGCTGAATTGAAAACCATTTCGACAGAATTGTCTCAATAACAATATTTTCTATCAGAGATTTTAAAATGAAAGGATTACAGCTATTTTTAATAAAATAACGTCCTTTTCGGTCCAACGAGTGACGTCACTCGCTAGACCTGCAAACGCCTCGGTAAACTTAAAATCAACTTAAAGTAACTGACCATTATTAAGAAAAAAAATGCACAAGGTCAAAATTTGACATTTGATGTTGCCGTTTCTATTTACAGCATAGAGTTAGAAAGATGCGATGGCAAGTGATAGGAATAGGTGTTTTAAAATTATGTCTTCTATCCGTAAAAAATATAAAATGAAGTCAAAAAAAATTGACATACCGAATTATTAACGCCAATCTATGCATGATCTATGTTACATTCAATGATCAATGATAATAAATATTTGAGTCACGTTGCAGGGTTTGCCCCGAACAGTTTTTCGCGTGGTGTTCGCACGGTTCGCGTTTCAGCTTGCCACGAGGCTCCGCAATCCTTCTCAGTTGTATTCTTACCTTGAGATTAGATAGATACTCCCTCAAACCACTTGACACTGCCGGAAATGCGGTGCTAACGCACAAACAAGAAGTCCATTAATTATTTAAAAAAAAAAATTTAATGACAGAGAAATTAATTCAAAAGACTATCTAGGTAACAAAAAAATACAAAGATAATAAAAACTAGCTACATTTATATTCTGTATGTCTAGTACAAACTTTTTAAACCAGATACCTATTGAACGAAATAGTATTTCGGCTGAAATATGAGTTTTGGCAGTCGCTAGCTCGCTAGCAACAGTAGTTACCACGATATATGTTATTTTGTTAAACGCCTCTTAAATGTCTTATTCGACTTTACGTACTTTATGGTTACAGTTAGTTTCTGTTCAATTGCCTAAAACCATAGTATGCTAAAACAGGTTAATAGCGCGTGACACGACACGCACTTGGACGGTTTTTAATTAAGTCAGTCGTTCAGCCAGTCATTTTATCGTTTTATATATGATACAAAATTCCTAAATCATATCATCGAAATTAGAATGAATGTCATTTGTATAAAACAAGAAATTGTACCAACTGCTCGTAATTCAAAGTAACAATATAAGTATTTTTAATACAATGAATACCTTTCTGAAGAGTTGTTTGATATTTAAACACAGAAAGGGTCAAAGTAAGAATGAGGTGAGTTTTACCCAGCAGTTGGACACTAAACAGGTTTTATAAAAGTAATACACAATCAAGTAGTACACCATACTAATATGAATATACGTACGTAAGATCATTGAGAAATTGTACTAAATTGTTACATTCTTTTTTAAAGATATATTATAGGTATGTTTGTCCATTATTTTTTAAACTTATTAACCCTGTTGTATAACATGTTTGTGTACAAACCAATTGTAAAAAGATAAATAATAAATAAATAAATGGTAATTCGAACAGCGCTACTGTGTCTCGTTGTAACTTAAAGTTGATTAAACAAAACAATCATAAATACACACGGCGACACATCAATCTACGCAAAACCGAAATAAGCTGGCCGCGCATAGGTAGAGTAATGTATAACGTCGCGGGGCCAGCTTATGTTTGTTTTGCGCAGCTTGATGTGTTGCCGTGTGTACGCATTAGAATTATCGTTATATAAACTTATCTGTTTTTTTAAAGCTAGTTTTTAAGCGTATTCCCCACTCAAACAGTAGTCCCGGTGAATTTCATCGCCAGGGCCAATAATATTGTATGTTACTACCGTGCTAGGGCGCATTAAAAATTTAATAATTGTATGTTTATTATTCAAGTAAAAATAATAATTAATAGTAAATACTTAAATAATTCTTATCAATATCCTCAATAAAACAGTTTAACAGAAAACTGATGAATCACAGACCCAAGCATTAATTTCTAGATTATGTCTATGAATTTTTTTTGGGTTAAATTAGTTCATAAATTAAAAATGCGATCAAATTTAACTTTTATGATGCCCGCTCGTTATAAAGTTCTCTTAAAATTCTTGGTGGCGTTATTTTAAAGCACCTCGTCAGACACAGAGTTAATACAATCTGCTCAAACATCTGTTGCATTAATAATATTTAAAATGTGTCTAGTGCAAAGCCTACGTGTTCTTTTTTCTTCTTTGGAGAGCTGTCCCTAAAGCTATGTCATTCTATTAGAGCTTTTTTGTGTAATTTTGACGTAATTTATGAACTAAAGAAACTATAAAACTTACAGTGCTTTGACTGCATTTGAAATAAGACTAGGAAGACGAGGCCCTGTGTTGTACTACATTGGAAAGATTTCATTGTGTAAAACGGTTTCAATATCAATACAGTTCTAAGCAACAAAGCTAAATACTTCATCTTACACTTAACTTAAAAGTAACCGTGGCATGGACTCTAGGACACTGGCTCTATTCCCTCACTGAACAGCGAGAGGTTGAGTCACTGTGCGAGGATGGAGATTTCCAGTTCCACAGTCCTTTTTCACACAGAAATATGTCCTTTTTTCAAAGAAAGTAGATACTTATTTAGACGACATAAAGAAACGACTGTCTTTACTTTTGCATTTATATTTTCAGATGTAGTAGGAGATAATTGCGTTGATTATTTTGGTGATAGATTACGAGCGGCGATAGTCAAAAAATTGAGTAGCACAAAAAATCCAAAGAGATTATAAAGACTTAAATAAACTTGAGAGAGCTTTTACTGCAGATTAAAACAATTTTATCAAAAACATTTTTTCATTATTCTTTTTAGGGTTCCGTAGTCAACAAGGAACCCTTATAGTTTCGCCATGTCCGTCCGTCTGTCCGTCTGTCCGTCTGTCTGCGGCTTAACTCCGAGACGCTTAGTACTAGAAAGCTGTAATTTGATATTTATCACGCCGACATAGTTAAAAAGGAAATTTTAAAAAATATTTGTTTTTGGGGTACCTTGGGACTACACGAAAAGTGGGGATGCAATTTTTTTTTCTCGTCTTCCCCATGGTGTGGGGTACAGTTGGTTAAATCGTTTAAAAATATTGTAGGTGTGGGAAAACCATTTTTCGATTTAGGGATTTAGCGAAATATTTAACTTTAGAGTAAACATTTTTGTTAGAGTCAAGTGTCCCCCCTTTGCGCGTGGCCCGATACGCACTTGGCCGGTTTCGTATTTATGGGGCTTTTAACGAAGAATTCGCGCTATAGCTACCGTATTGACTCGGCACGCTTTTATTCGCACCACGGGTACCGGCCGGCGCAACTAACCATCATGCTATATTTTAACGGAAATCTGACTAATTTAAAACACAGGTTCAAAAAAATTCACTGACTTTAATTTAGTTTTAAAAATATAACCAGACTTCGTTTATATGGAGCGCGCCAACGGTAATATCCCCTTAATAATAATAAAAAGGATTTTTCCAGTTTATTCCTAAATGCTCCTTCATGTCTACGCTGCTACGAGCATGCTACGAGTTTGCTACGAGTCAAGAAATCAGAAAAAATTATATTGTTTGTTAATGGCGACTTATAAATTGTATAGTAGATCTGATTTTTAGTTTATAATGAGTCTCAATTATATAGGCGTCTATTTTATTAAGGTAGGCTATTAGAAACTTGAATGAAACTCATCAAAATTAGGGTCGAGTTATTGTAAAATAACTAATATCTAAATATTATAGCGTAATTATATTGAATAAAGAGAATACAGACCTCTGTAAATAAAAACGCAATCCCAACTTAGAAGTTTCAGTATAATTTTCTTAGTTACTCAACTTCGAATTTTCAGTCACAAAACTTTTACTCTCGACTACTCTCGATATCTATTAGCAGAAACACGTGCGCACCCGCTCAGTTCTCGCAGTAGACTGACTAACTGAGCCAGTTGTTCGACTAAAATCCTCTTACTGGAAAGCATTTCCCAAGCCACTTATTATACCTCTCTACATAGCACTCAATCCATTACGCGTTTGGAAGCAACGCCCGCGAAAAAAGCTGATCCCGCACAAGCAAAGTATTTTAAACATAACAGAAGTTTCGAAGTGTTAAGTTCGCGTAGTAAATATCCTGTCTAGCTTTTCGAACCACCCCTCTTGCCACCCACTATGCTTAAACTTGTATTGCATGTCTGCAGGCATAGGCTTTTCAATCAGGTGTGCTGCCCTTCGCGTTTTCTATAGAAAGGCTGTTAGATACCACCGTATTCAACCTACTGCAGAATTAATTAACTTCGTGCTACTTACAGACTACATTTTGTATAGCTTAATTAACAAGTTGAATGTGTCTAGGTTTTTGTTAAGAAACTAATTAGTTTTGAAAACATCTTTTATGCTTTTAAAATACTGTTTTTTTTGTTAGTCTTATGTTTTTAATTCTGAAGCTTGTGGGGTAGAGCTATTACTGTTTTATCAATAGTTTTCTTTGAAGACTAAATCTCTCAAACATTCTCTTTGTAACTTAATACTTTATGAAAAGTGTCCTACTTTAAATACGGGGTGTAAACTTAAATGCGTTTCATATTAAACAGGGTGCTTCGTACCATCAAACTAAACAACTTTCACTAAGAGACCAAACTTGAAATGGCGACAAAAAGAAATTTGCTGTTTCATAGAAAACGGTGACATGACCCAAATGTATGGAATAGCAGATTTTTCCAAAGTGAATGTTGTTCAGAGTTGAATGGTCTGAAACATCCTCAAATCTAAAGTATATACATTACAATACAGAAACTAATACATATCCAAGTATATGTATAATTCGCTGTATTTGGTAGGTTATGCATAGGTAGCTACCTAGGTAGCATGGCACCGTGATATATATAGCGCTATCACACCTTCGCTCTCTTTCTATTTGCGCACGAACGAACGAGATAAAAAACGTGATGCAGGCGTATCACGTGTAACATGCTACGGCTTCAGCATGCGTAGCATGCTACACGTGATAAGGCTGTATCACGTCTTTAACTCGTTCGATTGCGCGCAAATAGAAAGAGAGCGAAGGTGTGATAGCGCTGTATCACGGTGCCATGCTACCAATGCAGGTCTGAAATAAAATTATATAATAATTAGTAGGTATTATTATTTTGTTGCCTTTGCAATTTCTCAGCTTGAGCTGGTATTTTTGTTAAGCTATTTACGGGACTATTACTCCGTTGCAGAAACGCTCATTAACATTAATCCTCCATTAAATCTATTGCTGTCACTTTTTGTCTTGTTGACGTATCAAAAGCTAGCAAGAGATTTAATGGAGGATTAACTCTAATGAGCGTTTCTGCAACTGAGTGAAAGCCAAGTAAATGATATATTAGGAAATACTTCTATATTCTTAGATCACTGGCATCTTCGTCTACTTGTAAAATGTTTCTTTATGCTTTTTCGTTTGATTAAAAAATTTTGCAACGATCGTATCCAGCGAACACAAGCTATTGTTCCAAAAATAGAAAATTTAAAAGTCCAACGAAAGCGTTTTGTTATTTACATCAGCGATTGCTCATTTATTACCACCCGCGTTGAACGAAACGTAATCATGGAAGCGTTGTCCTTTACAAAAATGTCCATTATGGTAACCCTCCTCAAATCGTATCTAAGCCCAGAGCTTTGTCTCCCGCGATATTTTTTCGTGCCTCTTTTAAGGGCGTCGACTTCTGTTTATGCCTTTTTGTAAAGCTTCACACGAAATACGAAAAGATTTGTATACCTTTAGCAGGTCTTGTTAATCTGTCTTGTTTCTGTTTCATGCGTATGTACGCCTGAGGGGAACACGGGAAAACACATTATTTTAGTAGATATAATACGATATTATTTTAGTAGATATAGTACGAAGAATTGGGACATCGTTATTCAAAGTAATAGTCACCGAAATCGCTTCGGTGAATACTTCACCTCTTTACTTCCTTACAACCTGTTTTATTCATCGTCTCTGACTAAATTTTATAAATAGCTTAAGTTATCGAATTGGAAATTCAGTTCGAGTGGTTTTGAATGGGGAAGCTTGTAATTTAAACATGAATTCGAAAATTTTGTCGCGTTAGCATCGCTCGTTGGGGATAGAAGAAAATATTGGCCGATAGGCCGTACCCAAAGCTATTTTCGTAAATCGTTAATCAGTCGCCCGGGCGGAAAACTGATAAGGCAGACCTTTCGCCAATTAACTTAATGGTGATTCTTTTTCGCCAGCCTTGACGTAAATGGCTTCGTTATTCGCCAGCGGGCATGCGCCATATGTCACTGATATATCCCAGATCTGATCTGCTGATTGAATTCGTTCCAAATGTCTCTATGGAGAATAATGGCAAACGGCCATTTCTAGCCCCGAGCAAAAGTAAATTAATAATAAACTGGCGGGAAAGGACGAAAATATGTTTTTTTTAGTAGTGGTCGTGGAATCGTAAGTTGTGTGGATATAGAATTATCTATAAGAATTCCTATTCGATGTAGTCTCTACATATAAATAATATTAAGCATATTAAGAAGGACCCTGCCTTAATATGCTGACATTTTTTTAAGGAGATGACCAGACCGTCAAACTGAACAACTTTCTCTATGGGAGCAATATCCAAATCGCGAAAAAAAATCTGCTGTCTCATTCATTTGGCTCGAGTAGGTTTGCAATTTTGTTTGGAACAGCAGTTTTTTTTTGCGAACTTGGTGCCATAGAGAAAGATGATCAGTTTGACGGTCTGATCATCCCCTTAAAAATGTGTCAGTATATTAAGAAAGGCCCTATATGTACCAGCATTACTTTTATATAATATAGTAGGTACATTAGGTACTTTTGTGAATAGACCGACCCTTAGTCAATCTCATGAAATCTAGTCACATCGTAAAGTACTTGCGAAAAATCTTTGTACGTGTGATTTACACCATTTGGAATTCAAATCACGAATATGCTATTCAAAAAATTCTACTGCCTATACAGGATGTAATATTAAATGCGTTACACACTTTACGGAGTGCTTCAGATTATCATACTGAACAATTTTCACTGCGGACCCATCTTCGAAATCGTGAAGAAATAAAAAACATACATGACAGACATAGAAAATGACACTCGACCGATATTTGTGAAACAGCAGATTTTTTTTCGCGATTTCAATGTGCGTTCCGTACTAAAAGTAATTCCAGTTTTATGGTCGGAAGATCCACCTAAAGTATGAAACGTATTGTATTTTACACCCTATATAATATTTACAGTCCACGTAATTCTAAGCCGAAGTTTGTTTTAAGCCAGGTATTTGGCACTGTCTCACGAATGTCAATGAAAACAGAATCTTGAAAGTTTCTTTGGTAAAATTTACAAAATTAATCAAAGGTTTGTGAACAAAGTTTACAACCAACTCCCATTTATGTGGTCGATGAAGTTGTGGAGCAACGACTTGTTTACGTAATTCGGAAAGGGTCTCAGGGGTAATAAAAGTGTCAATTATTAGAACCCTCATCAAACAGCTCGTAAAGTTCGTATCGCGAAACTTTTCAATGAGCTTCTTAGATAAAACAGCAAATGTAAAATGTTAAACAGAACTGAGATAAGCAAATATTTCAATCTTGTTTAGGGTTCCGTAGCCAAATGGTGCCAACCGGCCGTATTATTAAGCCTACGGTGCCCGTCTGTCTGTCCTAACTTTAAGGGGCTATAGCCCAGTTGCACGTTCATTAAAGTTAATCCTCAAAATTTCTTGGTAGCCTTTAATACGTCAACAAGACAAAAAATGACTTCAAGATATTTAATGGAGGATTAACTTTAATGAATGTACGTGCAACTGACCGTAGATCTTTTGAACCGTAATAGATAGCCAGTTGAAATTTTACACAATATGTGTTAATAAAGCGGATTTAGCGAACACATATTATTAAAATATATTGGTACGGGCACTTGGCTGTTTTTTTTTTATGATTCCAGAGAAGGATGGTGGGGCTCTGGACACGGATGCTATAGATGATAAAATTGTAGACCGTTTTCTTAGAAAATCACTCGCAAAGATCAAACAATTAATATTTATGGTCAGCATTTTTCTATTTGTTTTATATCATTTTTTTTTTATTTTTATGATATAAAGAAACTAAAGAAGTTTTCTTAAGGAACATAGATTGAAAAACGAGAACAATTTTTGGAACTCTCATACAAAAGTGCGGATCAGCCGATCGATCTTACTTAATCGAATTTGAAGTGCTTAACGGATCCCTAAATCGAAAAATGGCCTTGCATTTTATATCGATTTTAATATATTTATTCAGGGTCCTCATACTATATAGCCACGAAATGTTATAAACTATCAGTAATATTAATTCAAGCATAATTTACTAAAGTGTCTTTAATGCAATCTCAAACCGTATTTTTCCTAAACTAGTGCGAGTCAAAATTTCACGGGGAAAACCAAAAATCCTAGTCAATCGAACTGGGTAAATGAATATAATATGGAACATCGACATCGAATTCATAAAACTACAATTGTTTTTTCATTCCAAAACCCTGCTCTATCTACTGCATTGTTATTACATTCAGTCACGAGTCGAATGTAGGCGGTTGGGTAAATTGAAATCCAGTGAAAAGTCTGACGTTTTCATCTAGGTCAACCCGATCTAAATCCAATACAGATCCGAGATACAAGAAACTTTAACGAGTTCAATTCATTAACTCCGCCATAATGGTATCAGGAAATCAAGTATTAAGTACCTAATGACTGTTGAAAAAATTAAACTGACAAAGTTTTTACAACAATTTTGAACTTATCTGTGTTCAGGCAGTAGCTTTTTAAGCTCGATAATTCACAAATTGAAGTAAGTTTAGAATAAGCAAAGAGTAACCGTCGTCCAATACTACAGCGTGTTAGGGTTGACAGTTGCATCACTTTAATGGGTGAGTGTACTCATGATACTGAACAACATTCCCAAAGGAAAGTATGGGAAATTATCAAAACAAATATTTTCATACAAACGTTCGATCACCATTTAGTACCTATGGAAATCCCAAATTTTTTTTTTGGTTTCTTGGTGAAAATTGCTCAGTATCATAGATACAATCACCCCTTAAAGTAATGCAACTGTTTAAGACTAAGACTGTGTATACGCGATTTCTATGGTGGTCCCATAGAGAAAGTTGTTCAGTTTGATGTTCAAACCAACCTGTTTTGGAATTATTGTCTGTCCATTGGTCTGTTTGTTTGTTTGTATATTTTTTTGTATGAACCGACTTTGATGAAGCTTTTTTTGTTTGATAGCCGACCTGACTTAAAATCTGTTATATAATTTCGAAGTCGCGGGTAAACTCTAGTACTAAATAAATGTAGTACATTTTAATTTGGGAAACCAACAGTTAAATTATAAACGAATGGTTAGGAATAGGAACATAGAATTGACCAATTACAGGAATCCGCTAATGTTAATAGTGCGCTTGCAAAGCTTTGTCTATGATAATAATGATAGCTACCTGTCAAAAGGTAGGCTAAAATAAAAGTAACAGTATACTAAGTAGTATTTAAACCATCATCATTTCAGCCAAATTACTTTCATTGCACACATTTAGAAACCCGAGCTAGTCTAGGAAAAATACGGTTTGAGATTTCATTAAAGACAAAGTAGTAAATTGATAAAATTGTAACACTTTTGTCGAGATTTCGTTGTTACGAGTATATAGGCTCAGGACCCTAAGAAATACCTTAAAATCGATATAACTATTTAAGGGCAAGCTTATTTCTAAAGATATTTCTTCCAGCATACCAGCAGAAGAGGCAGTTAATTATCACAAGGCAAATTAAATGTGTACAAGCAGTAAATAATTTAGTTTTGACGTTACAATTTTTGAATACTTACAAAATATTAAATATCTACTCAAATTTACGATATTAACCGGGGATTTTTATTGTCATAAGTAAAACGTATTGAACGAAGCCATCCTGTACAAAATCACCAGTTTTCCATTGTAAATGTCTTAATGATTAAATAATACACAATCAAAAATCGGAGATTAATGAGAATTTATGTTTTTCAGGTATGTATCTACCACTTTCAAAATTATCACCTAAAAGTGCAATTAATGTAACCTACTCAATAATAATCAATCAATCGGTTATACTTTAGTTTACACCAAAAAACACAACACACAAAACAAAAACCCGTAGATTTCCTCGACTAAGCGTAATCTAGGAGATAAGTTCAATTTAACAGAAACAAAATAAAAAAGTCAGACTTTTCACCTTAAGTCATTATGGCTTCGTCAGTCTTATTCCGATAGCAGTTCGAGATATAAATAGCATTAAAACGAACCCAACTCATTAAATCCGCTATTATGGTAAGTATCGGGAAATCGGGTGTTTAAGTAACGACTGTTTAAAACTTTCCTGTAGAAACGTATCGGAGTTCAAGCGCTGCTGCATTGCTACTTTGTTTCTTTTATTTCAAATTGATTTCAAAATAAAAGGTATTTCCTTAGGATAAGGACACAACAACACTACTTGAAAAATGTTAACGAATATTGGAACAACAATGTTAAGGCCATATAATTCGGAGCGCGCTCCATACAAACGTACTATGGTGATATTTTCAATAATAACCAATTGGTTGAGTTTAATTAAACTCAATGACATTTTGCTGAAACAATCTTGAAACAAATATCTATGCTTGTATGGAGACAGATTTTTGTTAAAATATACAGTTTCACTGTAGGATTAATTTAAGATTTGTATGGAAATCTTTGAGGCACTGTAACTTTAAAACTTAACATTTTGACGAAAATCGGACTCTTTACAAGCATAGAAATTTGTTTTTCGATTGATTCTGAAAAAATTCATTGAGTTTAATTGGTTAGTATTGAAAATATCACCATAGTACGTTTGTATGGAGCGCGATTCGAATTATATCCTCTTAAGATAAGTTGAGTTGAGGTTACAAAAGCGGTACACAAAATATAGTCTAGGAAATCTACGGATTCTTGTATGAAGTAGGTTGCATTAATTTCACTTTGGGTGATAATTTGGAATATAGTAGATAAATACCTGAAAAACAAAACTTCTCAATAATCCCAGATTTTTTATTGTGTATTATTAAATAATTACCTATGATATTTACAAAACATTAAAAAGTAACTATGAACAAAAAATGGAAAACTGGTGATTTTATACAATACCGCTTCGTTCAATGCGTTTTACTTATAACAATAATAATCCCCGGTTAATATTATAAATTTGAGTAGATATTTGATATTTTGTAAGTATAAAAAACTTCAAAACAAAATTATTTACTGTTTGTTTGTACTTACACATTAAATCCGCCTTGTGATGATTAACTGTATCTTTTGCGGGTCTGCTGAAAGAAATATCTTCAGAATTAATAAGCTTGCCCTTTTTACATTTATATAGATTTTAAGGTATTTCTCAGAGTCCTCAGCCTATACAACGTGTTAATTAACGCAAAACTAGAAAATAGTTTGTTTAGAATCGAGAGCAGAATCGAATTATCATGGTTTCAACATAGGTAATTTTTTTCAAAATATTAAATAATTTGTTTGTAAAATTTTGAATTCACTGAACTCGATCTCAACCCACCGCTCGGCCACTTTCACCCTACTTACTACAAAAACAAGATTCTTAAAAAGTATCAATGAGCATGTTAGCGCTTTCATTCATTGTTGAAATGATAACAAATCATATTTGCCTGAAAACTTAAAATGTGAATAACTTAAAATTTTAACTATTAAAATAATGAAATTATTGTTTCAATCTAATTATTTTGTTGTAAAGCAGTTGGGGTTTATGAGGTTTTGCGCTTATTCATTAACACGAAAAATGTTACAAAAAAAACAGTAACAACTATTAGTTCAGACACAATTTACTAAAGTGTCTATAAAGCAATCTCAAACCGTATTTTCCTAGTCTAACGTAGAATAGGTAGATTTGACTACATTTAAATGAGAAGACGTAATCACTGGCATCTAACTACACTCAGAGGCACATCTAACCGACGAAGGAAAGGAAGAAGGGTGGATCCTTCGAAAGTGGTACTGCGCAAAAACCTCACACACTCCATCGAATTTTTAACTAAATACTTGGATTAAAACAATCATTTCATTACTTTATTAATTAAAGTTTAAAGTTATTCGCATTTTAGATTTTCATGTAAAAACGATTTGTTATAATTTCAGCACCTGCATGCTTCAATTTCGAGGCATGTATTGTTCCCACTGTCCATTATGTCGCGACAGGCTCACCCCCCGTCACACTGGACAGAGTTTCGGTACTACTGGTGAAACGTGGATGGTCTGAGGTTTCAGAATATCTTTGACTACCGCCTCGGGGAATATAGTCGTGAGCATATGCATGCATGTATAATTTCAGCATTGAATAAAAGCGCTAGAGTGCTCATGGGTACATTTTAAGAATCTGGTTTTGGTAGTAAGTAGCGAGTGTACCTGTGCGATGGGTTTGACATCGAGTTCAGTGAATTTTACATTATAGAAAAATTTTATCTAATATTTCAATAAATGTAGCCTGTGTTGAAACCTACCTATTGTAACAAGAATTAAATTACCAAAATGTATATTAAAGAAATTGAGTAAGTAAATGCAAGTAGGCGGTTAGTTATGCCTCTGAGCGTATTTCAAAACAGTTATGTTTACAAATACATCTCAAATAATAAAAAGAGAGAATTAAAAATCTTGATTGCTCTCCACGATTGCTTATTTTTATGAAAGAAAAATATGTATAATTATATTTCGTTTTTTCTTTTGACATGCTTTTAGTTATGCTCATAAACGAATGCTTTCCTCGCTCGTAGTCTTTGACTAATTATTATAAGGACTAGCCTTACGGTAGCATTTCCCCTCTGCCACGGTATAAGCACAATTGATCTTGTGCATTTACATTCAATTTCACACCTTATCACTAAACGAGACAGCCTATAATTGCGAAATAATAATTTTGAACATAGAACGTTTGGGGTTCACACGAGACAACTTTTTTTGATTTTTAACATTCAAAATTAGAATCTAAAGTTATGGGGAATCAAATCCAAAGTTGCGGATTTCATGTTACCTCGCCCCCCGCATAAAGTGGCAGAAATGTTTGTTCGTAGAATTACACGCGTAACCAGTCCACATATAAATAGTCAAAGCTCATAGTCAATCAATGATTCCCGTACCTAACTAAATGAATAAGAAACAAAGGGTTGTTTGAAAACCAAAAGGCTAAAACGAAACTGGATTTAGTAAATATACCTACACAATCTAAATGGGACGAGTCCCTAATGGATTTCGTCCGAAAGTATCGAATTTACTTATGCTAATCCTGTGTCACCTTGGGGAAAATAGTCTGTTTGGGTAATACTAATTAACTTTACATTGTGAAATGTTTCTGTGTTATCTTGTTCGCTTTTTAAAGACCTTTTATTTTTCTAATTAAATGGGCGGCAGAGGTCTCATTAAACAAAAAAAACGTCTAGTCTAAAATATGAAATATTTCCCATAAAATTTAGCTAGGCTTTGTAAAAGGAAAACTAATGAAATGGCCTAAAAAACATCATTAATTATTGCCTAGGAAATTTCTGCTTATTATCTGGTCCCTACGGATGTTTTTACTTAATAACTAATTGGTTTTAAATTGCTATTGTGATGTACTAGGTACTTTCATTAATATAGTGAATTAAATGTATAGCTAACGTCCTTACAGAGGCATTCGTCTTTAAACATTCTAGTTAAATCAAGAAATATATACACCACGAAAGCCGTGGTGGTCCAGTGGCGAGTAACCTTGCCCGCCGTACAGGAGGAGATGGTTCGATTCCCATCCAGGCCGACTCGTACCAATGAGTTTTTCGGAATTTATGTACGATTTGTAACACCACTGGCTTTTCGGTGAAGGAAAACATCGTGAGGAAACCTGCATGCTTCAACTTCGAGGCATGTATTGTACCCACTGTCCACTATAAGTGGTGACGGGCTCACCTCCCGTCACACTGGACAGAGTTTCGGTACTACTGGTGAAACGTGGATGTTCTGAGGATTCAGAATATCTCTGACTACCCCCTCGGGAAATATAGTCGTGGGCATATGTTTATATACACCACGTTTTTCATTTTAAATTTCAGGGGGTATTCAGAAAGTTGTTTAGTTTCATTATCTGAATACACCCTTAACATTTTGTTACTAATTAAAAACTGGGAGAAAAGTATCACTAACCTTTAAACCACATACTCTACCCATCAAATTGAACAACTTTTACTATGGGAGCAAACCTGTCAGCGCAGAAAAAAATCAGCTGTTCCATACTAAACTGTAGAGTATGTAGTTTAAAGGTTAATGATATTCAAAAATCGTTTTTGAATTAATTTTGCAATTTATTATCGTGCGTATTTATCTGGCTTTTCGGTGAAGGAAAACATCGTGAGGAAACCTGCATGCTTCAATTTCGAGGCATGTATTGTACCCACTGTCCATTATAAGTGGGGACGGGCTCACCCCCCGTCACACTGACAGAGTTTCGGTACTACTGGTGAAATGTGGATGTTCTGAGGTTTCAGAATATCTCTGACTACCCCCTCGGGGAATATAGTCGTGAGTATATGCTATGCTATGCTATTATCGTGCGAAATGTGTCATTACGCGACTTATTGTTTGCTTATTGCTCATACCGACGCTTTTGATTGTTGAGTCAAATCAGAATTCGGTAAGTCAAGTTTTTTTTTTGGTCTTCAATTTATATTTTTTACGGATAGAAGACATAATTTAAGAAACCATTTTAATTTTTTTATTGGGATTCATAAAGTTTATCAATATTAATTTAATTAAAATTACTTTGATTTGTAATCTCTAAATGCAAAAATGGTGGAGAGAAAATAACTCCATGGAGAAAATCTAATTACTGCTTTATTTTAAAAAATCCTGCCTTCTCTTTCTAACTCTATGCTGGAAACAGAAACACCAACATGAAATGTCAAATTCTGACATTGTAAATGATTTTTATTTCTTAATGACCAGTTATTTTAAGTTGATTTTTAGTTAACCAAGGAGTTCACAGGTTTTCCAGGACGGACCGAAAAACGACGTTATTTTATAAAATTATATGTTTCATTCTTTCATTTTTAAAATACATAGAAAAGTTTATTATTGAGACAATTATCTCGAAATGGTTTTCGATTCAGCCCTCCAAAAAAAAACTTAACATACCGAAATTTTAAAAGTCCCAAACTGTTTATAAATGTAAAATTAGAAAATAGTATCAAACGTATAGTTTTTTACGACTATGCATAAAAATCTTTAAAAGTCTAGTGCAATTTAAGAAAGTTCAGATTGAAATCATATTCAGGCCCACAATATTATGTATTTTTTGCACATAGATCAAACCTGTCAGAAAGCATTAGTTTGGTAAACGGTTCGCTAAGTGGAGTGGATATCAATTACCTACAAAAATGTTTGATTTTAGTGTACCTAAAAATAGGTTTCGATGTCGAAAACGAAACCGATTTTTTGTTAAGAGAATATTGAAATTTATTCGATATCAAAAAATACGACTAAATTTACAAAACGTCCGAACCATCATATTGAAATTGTATCGATTTTTTTTGAACTGCATTTTATTTGAACTTTGTAGGATTTCAGTATCAAAATTATACAATAGGAAAAGATAGTTATAGAGTCATCCTTCTCTCTCTTCTAATAAGCGATTCTATTTATAATTATTTCGAGAAGAATGTTTGACAGAAAGTGGAGGCTTGATTTTGAACTGTACGATATGATGTATGTACCTAAGCACTTAACTCCAAAAATTTACAATGTTATTCTGTGACGTAAGAATGTAACCTTGTGAAAGCAAAAAGTTAAAACAGCACATCTATAGATGGCGGAATTAGTTAATCCAAACCTTCATAGCAAGGTTATCTGGAAGAAATCGCTTTTTAGCGATAAGACCGTCTTATTTGTACAATAATCTGTTTTGTTTTGTTTGGTGTCTATAAAGTATATTTCATTCAATTATTTACTTGAAAATTTCTGACATCAAAAAGGACCATTTATTTGCCTCCAACAACACGTACTATGAAATCACAGTGGCGTAAGAATCTAACATCCTGTAACTTAAATATTTTTGTATTATCCATAGTTTAATATCTTGATCGAAACCGAAGATACGGCTACATTTTGACCGAAACCAAAATTTTTATTTTAAACCGAAAGCGAAAAAACCGAAAGAAAGTGTTCGCTAGGGCACTAGTCATGCCTCGAAAGCAAAGAAGAGTTATCTATGCTTGAAAGCGTTCAGATCCGCCGCTTATCCTACAAATTGGATGAGCTATAAATTTCACTGCAAAATTTAGTGAAAAATTACAAAAGCCGTTTCAGCCACCACGTCTACATGGCATACTTTTATTGGGTTATGTAAAATTTAAGACACAGGTTTTCGTAAGGTAGGTACCAAAATTGTATTCGTGTCTCTTACTAGAGCTTGGCGACTGTCAGCTCCGCGAGCTCTTCTCCGTCATTTTTTCTGCGTTCGCGGCATTGACTTACCACTACTGGACTAAGGGCCCGCGCTCATAAGGGTCCGAATCAAAAGAGAACGAAAACGTAAAAAAGAGAACGCATTGTGGGACTCCCGCGCGCGGGAGTGGGACGGAAAAGAATTTCAGCATTTTCAATGTTTTTAGTTGGTTTATATTACTATACGTACTTAGGTTTGTGTATTTTAGTCTCGGATGGTTCGTTCGCTCTACGTCGATGGTTCGCTGGCAATGTCTCTAATACGATCCTGAACGTTTCTCAGCCTCTGCACATTACTTCTTCTGGGTCCGGTTTTCCATAGATTTTTCCTACTATTGTAATAACAAAGGTAGGTAAATAATTCACTGGCTACCGACAATTTATGTAAATTAATACAAAAATATAAGGTGGTGCTTGTGGAGTAGTGAAGCTATGGTATTCGAAACGATTACCGAAGCTAAGTAACGCGAATGATAAATCCTAAAATGTTATTATTGTTTTAAGAAAACTCCAAGAAGAGGCCAAGGAAATGAAAACAGAAGCCAAAGAAAAAGTGAAAGATGAGTCTACCTTATCTCTGTAAAGCTCATTTGTTCCAACAGATGTTCCTAATCTATCAAAATGCCATCCTCGACACCGTTTTTGTGTAACGAAGTAAAGTGGTTTGTGAAAAGGAGGGCAATGATAATGAGTCACTGAAATCAATTTTTGTTACCACTTTATAAAAGTTAACCGTTTTTGTTCAGCTTTTATGAAAAATATATAAGGTAGGTATAATTTGCGACCTTTTACGACGAAACTTCTGCGTTAATTTTTAGATAACGTTGTTCAATATGCCATATACACTAATATTATAAGGGGAAAGATTGAATTTTTATTTGTATTGATTATGCTCCGAAACTACTGAACCGATCTGAATAATTCTTTCACCGTTAGAATGCTACATTATCTGTGATGAACATAAGCTATATTTTATATATACCCGTGTGAAGCCGGGGCGGGCAGCTAGTATACAAATAAAGTTTAAAAGCTAAAGTACTTGAATTCGTAGATACCATTCAAGCTGCGCCTCTTTTTCCCGAATGTAAAATTGTATTCCCGGAAAGGGATTATGGTCATGAGTTTATGTATACATGTGTGTAAATTTTATTACTAATTGCAAATTGGTTTTTTGACTTCCATAAAAAAAGACGATTGAACATTTCAAAATCAACCTAATACTTAATACCTATTAAAAGACACAATATTGACCATTCATAGTTACGTAGAAAAATTAAAGCTAATTCAAAATGGTCATTAAAAATGAGAAAACCTTGAACGAAGGCAGAGTTCGGTAATCAACGCAAGTGCTTTTCAAAATTGTCCCTTAAAAGCTCTTGTCACAAAACTCCATTGTTCTCCAGCATCTCGACAAGAAATATTTCCTTAAGTAAGGAAACACTGTATAAAATATCTTGCGAATATAGGTTGCCTATTGTGTCATATCGCCGGCTTTGTTCTAGGTTTTATTGTGTTCTTTCTTGCTCCAATTTTGGATAGCACTTATAATTGTTGTCATCTTCTGGGTCTGCCGTGATGCCAACGCCTTGACGACGTCTTGTTTGACCAATTTTGTTGTTTCCCCCATTCGAATGCTCAAGACAGATAATTTCCGGTCCGATTTTTCTTGTGTTTAGCTATTTTTGGACGACTTGAATGCCTTCTTTAGAGCTGGTCGACAATTGCACACAAAAGTGACAGGCCTAGTCCCCAGTAATGGGATACTGAATAAGCGATATAAGAAAATTCGATTGCGTTATTGATAATGTTCTTCTACATCTTATCTTAATCTTAACTATTATAAAACTGTAACA
This sequence comes from Agonopterix alstromeriana, assembly GCA_963924505.1. NCBI lineage: Eukaryota > Metazoa > Arthropoda > Insecta > Lepidoptera > Depressariidae > Agonopterix > Agonopterix alstromeriana. The sequence continues at coordinate 12,076,906 of OZ004662.1, read as the reverse complement.
GAAGTGTGGCTGTACATTGAAGTTATTTACATGAAAAAGATTACGTTATGGTTTTTAGGTATCCCGGACTCCAAATCAATCTTTTTTAGAATTTTTGTCTGTTTGTTTGTTTGTATGTTCGTATGTTTGTAACAGCATCACGCAAAAACTACTGAACCGATTTTGATGAAACTTTTTTGTTTGATAGTTATGATTTGACTTAAAACCTGGTATATTATTTGTGCGGACGAAGACGCTAACTCTAGTTTAATTTAAATTTACTGTTGACATTGTAACAGAGGAGTAAATTAAAAATTTCTTCTGCATTAAACATAAACCAAACAACAAGCGCTTTAATGCAAAGTTCGTAGGACCATAAGTCATTTCTGAGTCGAACTAGAAGGTTTATTTATTGCATTTATTTAATAGCAGCCAGACGTCTTAAGTTCGAACAAAAGTTTAGATTGCAGAAAGTGCTCTTGGGATCGAAAACTTGCAAGCTCAAACTGCAAAGTGAGACTCGCAAAATGCATTGTGAATTTCTGACAAAAGGTTTTAAGACTGCGATATAAATTGTCCACTTACAAAGTAGTTACCATCGGTTGATATTAATTAATGTTTGAGCTTATTTTAGTACCGCTATATTAAATTTTCCTACGTTTTCAATTAATTACGGATAGGCGTATTCAATAGATTCGAAAAGTTATTATGATGACGTACTTATTAGTTTCAAACATTCGGTCGTATGTGTATTTACTGGTAGGTATGCTGTTTTTCTTGTTTACAGGAATTAGTTTGTTCTCTTCACTTTTTTTTTTAGATGCACGTTCAAAAGAAAGACGGACTTTACCCCAATCATAAAATTATCCTGAACAACACTATGACAAAAATCTACTACATATGATATAAACCGCTTCATTCTTTGGCACTTTTCACCTACGTGAAACTGTCTTTTAATACAAATCGGTCGTGATGGTTTTCGTATCTGTTTATGTAAAGTTGAAAAAAAGGGATTCAAGTAAGTGACATCAGTTCGAAGCGTGTGTCAGATTTTAGTTTGGTAAGTTCACGAAGCATGTTCCGGATCTCTAACTGTTTATCTTACGTTTTGACGAAACACGTTGCTGATTATTGGCTGCGTTGTGTCATGATTGACGAAGCATGTGCTGACTGCTTATCTATCTAAATGTTGTTTATGTAATCAATGATACTGTATAGTTTCAGTATTTGCATTTTGTTGACACCTTGTAACTTTACTACAGTCGATACATCGGCCATTGCCTTGCAAACTCTTCAAACTGAAATGCCATTCTTGCACGATACCTTCATACAATTTACAGTTGAATAAATTCTAGCGATTCCATTTTATGAAACCACTAGCAATCTCTTCCTTAGCTTCACTGCTAAACTCTTAAAAAGTTTACCCCCTTTTGGTTTTTCTCAGGGGTTAAGTTTAAGAGATTTATTTTAGTTGATCTCTATATGACTAAAGTTTGACCGCTAGATCTGTTGACCGTAGACTGTATAGTATCATTTATTTAATTAAATAGACTATGTATTACTGTAAAACTCTCTCTCTCTCTCTCTGTGTAACTCTCAGTAGTTTGCATAAACTCTGGTAGATGACGCTGACGTCCCTTAAAGACGATGAAATAGATCGAAAATTTCGTCATGACCTGCGGGACGCCGACAGCTCTGTTGAGTGGAGCATGCCCCGGATAGGCAGGTCGTGGGTTTGAATCCCGCTCGCCGCGCGACTATTTCAGTCTTTTTCAATCTTTAATTTGATTAAGCTAACATGACATACATGTAGAATCAATAAATTCGATATGTATTAATGTATACATAACCTTAGCTTAAGAATTTATATTGTAATAGTCTTTAAGTCGTGTTATGTTGTAGAGTTTCTGGCCGCATCTTCTCTACAGCGACAATGGTGGTAGCTTAAAAAGAATTGCCGTTTAATAAGTGTGCTTCAAGCTCCTATATTGAATAAATAATTTTTGACTTTTGACTTGACTTTGACTTGACTTGACCATTTGAGCTGATGCGAAATGAAAATGAAGTTTCATGGGACTTTAAAGCTTTGTTGGTCAATTCACGATCATCATCATCACTGGACATGGACAGTGGTCATTCCTCATTTTGTGACGGAGGCTCATATCCAATAATCGCCGGCTTACTTGTCAGTTGGTGAATCTGAATGGAAGTAGCTACTTACAATTATACAGAGTGTAACCAAAGATCCTGGTAATATTTAATAGGGTGCTTTCTTGGACGTAAGACCATCAAACTGAACAAGTTTCACTATGGAGCCAAAATCAAAGTAAAATTTAAAAATTTGCTGGTGCAGTGAAGTCGAGTAGGTAGGTTCTCCAGTTTTGTATGAAACATCAGATTTGTTTTATTTCGATGTTGGCTCCATAGAGAAACTTGTTTAATTTGAATGTCTAATCTAAACAATCCCATTAAATATTACTAGGGACTTTTGTTACACATTGTATAAATTACGGAATCGTAAATTTAAAAACCATCCAAGTGCGTGTCGGGTCACGCGCAGTGTAGAGTTCCATAGTTGCCCGTCTCAATATACGGACTTAGAAAGTTAAAACTACTACGGTTTAACGGCTATTAAAGTCTAAAAAGTACATTTTGCAGGTTGGTGGACTATTACTCGTAAAATAATTGTAAAGCCTACTTAGCGGTGATAGCTTTCCTTTTAACTTCGTTAGTACTTCGCTACTACTTCGTTATAGAAACAACCGTTTGGCTGGCAGGATGGGGGACACTTGACTCTAACAAAAATTTGCTTAGCTAAATATTTCGCTAACGAATTCCTAAATCGAAAAATGGTGTTCCCACACCTACAATAATTTTAAAAGACCTATCCAACGATACCATGGGATAGACGAGAAAAAAAAGTTTCATCCTCACTTTTCGTGTAGGGGAGGTACCCCAAAAAAATATATTTTTCAAAAGATTATTTAACCACTTTATCGGCGTGATAAATATGTATACCCATGTCAAATTACAGTTTTCTAGTACTAAGCGTCTCTGAGCTAAGCCGCGGACAGACGGACAGAGGACCAGACGGACGGACATGGCGAAACTATAAGGGTTCCTTGTTGACTACAGAACCCTAAAAAACAACCATCACAAACTTTTAATTAAAAATATTTGTATCTTATTCGAAATAACATTTCAAATTAATATTTCGCTTATCCGATTTCGTAGCCTAGAGATAAAGATAAAATTTCGTTTGATTTCAGCGCAATTTTGATATTAAAATGGATAAATCCCCCTGAATTTTATATTTTAAACCGATTTATAGCAAAAGGGCTGTTTAAAACAGAGTAACATTTGAATGTAAGGCATTCAAGAGCGTTCTTTTATTTGATCTATGTGTACAACATTCTCATTTTGTCACCCTTCGAAGGTCTTGATGAAGTTCTACTTTCTTTTGTTTCTAGATGTTGCGAATATTTAAATGCATTACCATAATAATTCTAAACCTATAAAGTTTAGCTTTCTGATTTCATTCTAATAACTCTTATTTATATTTTTTATTCAGATCTGCGTAGAATATATAAAATCGTTGTAATAGTTAAAAAAACAAACAAACAAATTCAAACTAATTTGGAACGTTGGACTTTTCAGATCGTATCGTGCGCCATCGCCACGTAGGTATAGGTAGGTACTGCAACAATGTAATAATCTGTGGTTGCAGTACCTACAAATTACAATTTCATACAAAGCTATTATACCACAAGTGACATTCGTCCTACGCTTTTTAGGTTTAAAAAAAAACGGCTAAGTGCGTGTCGGGCCACGCGCAGGGTAGGGTTCTGTAGTTGCCCGTCACATTATACGGTTGACTACGGAACCCTAAAAATGGTTGTAAAGTCAAAATATAATCCTCATACACCGAAATGGTAGGCACATGACTCCTTAATATAGGACCTAGATTAGTATGAAAAAGTAAATATGTATTACAATAATTGTACAAAATAACCAAATCGAGCGATCGTGACTCCACTAACGTACGTGCTAGATTGGATATGTATGACACCTAGTTTGTAATACCGAAGAGACTGTGACAAATTTTCACAAATTAAAGGTTTTTGTGGAGTCTGAGGTAAAATACATATCTTAGCCACGGTTTATACAGAAGAGTCGTGTGGTGGTGGCGGAAAATCTAAGTAACATAATATAAACCTTATAGTAGGTAGCATAGCGGCGTTTTTGTCGTAAAGGAGAATCGCGCCCGCGCCCCCAGGTGACGTCGCCTGGAGGCGCGGTCGTAATTCTCCAAACGACGCTATGCTACGTACTGTAAGGTTTATAATTGTGTTACTTTGACTACCTCCACAGCCACCGCCATATGTCTCTTCTGTATAAACCGCGTCTTGAATACCTTTAAAGAACGCTTTATACAGAAGAGACGTGTAAATACCTTAAATATATTTAAGGCCTACAGATATACAGGAACTTTTTAATGTTCCGTATTTTGAATGAAAATATTACGAATGATGTGAGTTTGTCTGTACATCTGCACGACCTAATTATTATAATGGTAGTATTTGATTGTGATTGTATTTGTAGGTATTCATTCATAAGATACATTACAATTAATTGATAAGATAGTTCAAACATAATCAGTGCAATAAGAATGAATTTAGGTTCATCTAAAAAGTACCGACATGACAGATTTGAAAGGGTGTAACTGGTAAAGCGGTTCCATGAAGCCTGAGGAAGGAAATAATCTACTTTTGTCTCGGAAACAGAACTGATTCGACGTCGTGGGCAAAAGCTCTTGCACCTGCTCCTGTCTACAATTGGGAAACTAGGAAATCTTTATATGTATCTTCTATTGCATATGTATATAATAACATTATAAACTTGGCGTTTGGATGTTTGGAAAAATATTAATTGGGGACGTTGAGAACAGTATTGGAACGCATTTATACCATTTTAGGGTTCCGTAGTCAAACAAGGAATCCTCATACTTTCGTCCATTCTGCCAGTCTGTCCGTCTGTATGTATGCCCCGCCTCCATAACTCGCTCATTTTTGCACCTATTAAATCGAAATTTGGCATGAAGACAGATAACAGTAACCCAAAAGCACTCTTTGGTAACTTTTCTTCTTTTTCTACTTATATAATGGGTACGGAACCAATGAGCGAGTCCAAAATTAACTTGGCCGGTTTTTAGAATTTTTGTCTGTTTGTCTGTTTACTTATCTATTTGTGTTTCTATGTGTGCATAAACGCATAATTTAAAAACTACTGAACCGTTTTGGATATGATTTTCACAAAAGCATAGGGCTTAGTTTGAATTAACATTTATTTCATCGCAAAACATTTATTTAATCAAAAGTTATGAGTATTTAAAGCACGAAATCGCGGGCGCCGCTATTAAGAAATAAATTAAGAAACGACGAAAACGTTTTACATATCTGTTGATAACTTTCAAATTTTCAATCGTATTCATGCAATCTAAATTTAAATATGTATAATTGTATATTACACGTTTAATTTGATTTCACACTTGTCCACGCTAAACGAAACGAAGTTTCCATAGGCCTCGCACTCCTATCCGCTTAGAACAATCATTTTACGTTGATCTATGCTATCCGCACCGAATCGGATGAATCGCTAAAAGAATAACCTACCTTTGATAGATCTGAAGTGTCGTCAGAGCGAACAATCCGTACATTGTGACGGAATCTGATGTCGTCAGAACTAATCTGGGATTTGAGTATCTTCCGATTTTTTCCAGCATTTCGTCTGATTCGGCGCGGACATGTGTGCCAGGTTTCATAGGATTTCATACAACGAATTCTAAAATTCGATTCTTCCGGCTCTTTAGAATAAGAAGAATAGGATATATATTGTTCAAACTGTGTACAAAAGATGTTACAATCAGACGGAATCAACAGTTTGATCCGCGGCACGGACGTACAATATAGGAGGCTTACGTTATATAAACAAAATAAAATATTTAAATATCAACAAACTATGCTAATAAATAATTAATTACACTACAATTTATTTAAACTACGATCCATAAAAACTAATAACAATATTAAATTATTAAATGTGGTTATTATTAATCAAAGTAATCATTCAACTTGTAGTTGCCCTTAAAAATTAACCATATGTTGAGTTTATTTGAAATTTACTTGCCATTGTATGCTTTGATATTGTTCGGTAATTTATTATAAATGTTAATAAACATATTATGATAACAATTATTTCTGTACAGACTATTATAGTATTGGCTCAGTGGTCAAAAACAATTATTTCAGGGTCTGTTATAGCTCTTTCGCAAACAAAGCGGTTGAATCTGAAAAACTTCTGGCCACGTTCGCCGCGGACAGGTGTACGATCACCTTTACACAGACCACAGAGTACTATAACATAGACTTTGTAAAGGTAGGTATACGCCTACAACCGAAATCCACTTTGTATTTTTAGTGTGAAAACGAAGTTGCGATAGATTGACGTGCAGGCTGAGAGTTATGTCGGAACAATTCGGCTCGACATTCGGCTAACGAGAAATTTGGGGACCGTTCGCTTCGTCGGCAAATTCAATTAAGTACGCGAATTGACTTTTTGCTTTTATTTCTAGTTTCTAGTTCAGTTTGTTATTTTTAAATTCACTCTACTAAATTATGTGTAAGTACCAAGAAGAAGACGCAACAAGCAAAACATATTCTTTGAGAGTTTTTCATAACTTGTTACACTATAGTGCGTCCAAGATAGCTCCGTGATTTTGACAGATCGTTTTAGAGTGATATTTTACATTCAGAAATGTTTGAAATGCCCTAAAACCTTTAATTTTACGTTAAATGTTAATTAATCTTGTATATTCTTAGTGTATTATAAAGTTTTGACGGCTCAAACAGCTTTTAAAAGTAAAATAATATCTCTAAAACCGCCTGTCAAAATCACGTAGCTATCTTGGACGCATTATATGTATAGGGTGTAAGGAAAAGTTCCATTAACCTTTAAACCACATACTCTACCCATCCAACTGAACTGTATCCAACTTTTACTATGGGTGCAAAATAGTCAGAACAAAAAAAATAGCAGTTGTCCCATACTAAACTGCAGTACCTACTCGATTCAAACGTATGGGACAATTTTGCTCCCATAGTAAAAGTTGTTCAGTTGGATGGCTATAATTTATAAATAGCTACTTTATAATATATCGAAAGGGCTCTTTTTATTTTTACCCGAGCACGATGAAACCAAAAGAAAAGAATGACTTTAACGTTATGGATGCTATCACACATACCTACTTCTACTACCTTAAGCATTACCTATTCTGTGCCTAAAGTTTAGAGATCTTTAACCGATTTGGTCAAATGAGATGTTTACAGATTCATGGGTACGACGTGACGTCATTATAAGTCCAATATGGCGGACAATACCATAGTTAAGTTATAAATTTAAATTGAAAACTCGAGGAAAATGCGAAGATGTAAATGGCCAGCTTTTGAAATATTGTTCGCAACACTTTAACTCCAAGGTATGCAGACATTTTAAACAAAGCTGGCATAACTGTAGCATGAAATTGTGAGGAATGTACGCTGCAAAAGTTAGGCGACAAATAAAAGTTTTGACTATATTCTAATACATTCACAGTAGCGTCGAGCAAAGTTCCTATATTACACGACTAGTGTTTACAAACTACATTCATAACTTTACAACGCGCGTAATAAATTCAACAGCAACGCAATATTAACACTAGTAGCTGTGCTAGTAGGTAATAGAGAAGGGCAAAGTCGTTATTTCGCTATCACCGTGACTGCTGTTTACACAAATCACAGTAAAAAATCACCGTGACTTGGTCACGTCGATAACTTCGGGTACGTGCTTGGAACGTGTTGTAACGTGACTATACGCGATTTGGTATTAGTTAACTAACTCGATTCTATTTCAGTTACTTACAACAACTGCTTCGCAGTTATAACAAATTGTTCTCAGTGACGACACGTTTCTTGTCAAAAATCAATGTAAGAAATATAGCCTGGAGCCCGATTGCGCTAATTTAAAACATCGAAGTTCTATTCTTATCCAATTTCAGTTCTAATCACATTGCAATCCAATTATTAAACTGTGCTGAATTCCGTATAGCACTAAACTCTACGTAACTGACAACCTTTAATGTCTGAGCGATCTGTTAAAACTCCTCTAACGGCTGTAAAGAGCAGTACCGCGATTAGCGCAATACTATAATGTACGAACCATAACTTTTGACACTTTTGTGTCAAAAGTAATGGTTCGTAGGTGGTCCAATCACGGTTCAATCACCGAATATTTACCGCGATTGCAGCCCTGCATCTATAACCACAACAGTAACGTAGAACGTACATTTTGGTATAAATTAACTTGTTCCCAGTTGATCATTCGTTATATTTTGATCAACTATATACATTGATCGTTCGTTTCATTTGATTGAATCGGTGACATTTGATTGACGGAGAATACAGCTCCTTGACGGCGCGAAGAAACAACGTGATTTTAAAATATCTTTATTTTCTAAAAAGTCACAGTGATATTCTTAGGCAGCTGATCACTGTGACGTTATTTATCACCCATGTCTAGTAGGAAATAAGCCTTTCTGCTTCGAGTTGAAGACTATTAGGTTATTCGTCTAAATCGTGCCTCGTTATTTAAAATGCATGTACTCACATAAGGGCCCAAGACATTTATCAAAAAACAAAAATTTCTTAAAACACCATTATTCTCCCAAAAAAAGTATGAAAGAGAAAAATTACCTCCATTAATTTGACTTGTTTCGGTAGCTTTGAGTAAAATCTGTAGAGTTTCGCAAAAAAACAAAACCCCCGACCAATAGCTCATTCGAGTTTTATTCACCAAGCGATGTCATTAATTAAAAGTTAGGTGATTAGCGCGAAATACCTATTCAGAGCTGCTAACTCACGAATCCTTTATCAAATGCCTCCGGCGAAACTTTTCAGTAGTAATTGATTCATTTATTTTGCTTTATTCTTAAGTCAAGCAATTTATCGATTATTTGCTTCGATAATTATTTCAAAGCTGCCTCTAAAGAAGCAGATATTGTAATCGGAGTAACAAAAGCGGGGGTATTTAGGGATCAAGAGCTGCGAAAATTAATTTCGTATTTAATATCCGATACCTGTTAGCCCAGTCAATTTACGATGTTTTGTTTGGAGGGATGGGAAGTAATTATAAATAGGACTTTTAAACTGTAACCGGCACCATATAGAGACAAAAATTACTACGCAACATAGAAATATAATTGTTTTTTTCTCCCGGAAGGCTTATAACTTAATAATACAAATGACTTTTGATCAATGAAATAGCCATTGAAATTTATGAAATGCGTAATTCATTAAAAAATACTAATGGTTTTTTCAAAGCTTTCGTTCTAAGTAGACAAAAATATTAACTCCGTATTTAAAGTTGAAAATTTGCAAAAAAAATGTTTACCATCTGATTTTTAAGAACGGGATAAATGCAAAATGTTAACTTTGGGGCTATTTGAGATGTGGTTTTTTTTTCAGTTTTAGTACATTTCTAGGTTCAAATTGGCGCTTAAATGACATACCGAAAAAAATAAATTCTTAAACAATTTCGGGTCAAACCGTAAAATGACTGGGCTATATGGCGAAAAATATAATTACCCAATTGATATTACCTTATAATTTTGATAAGGTGATCTTTATCTCCATGAAATATAGATTAATTAATTACTAGAAATAAGCTGGCTTGATATAGTCATCTGCAGCTTTAAGTATGTAGACAGGCAAGATATGAGATATCTAGCGGATAAACGTTAAGTCATTTATCTGCCACTATTTGAATTTAATCAAAGTAACGAAGTCGTTATACCGCATGCCGGGAATTAATCTAACAATTTCTTCTTCAGTAAGTCACAAACAGTTAAGATTGCTGCATAACAATTTAAAACAGTTTGGAGGGAATGATCTTATTTCCAGCTACCTCTCACATAGTGTACAGTCACCCTGCACCACAGCAGATGTAGTACTTAAGGATATATAATTCGGAGAGCGCTCCATACAAACGTACTATGGTGATATTTTCAATACTAACCAATTAAAGTCAATGAAATTTTGCAGAAACAATCTAGAAACAGATCTCTATGGAGTCAGATTTTCGTTAAAGCAATTGCTTAGTATTGAAAATATCACCATAGTACGTTTGTATGGAGCGCGCTCCGAATTATATCCTCTTAACTATTAAGAGGATATTCCTGATAAAGCGCACCATGCACAACGAAATTACGTTGTAGTTTGGACATTTAGTAATTAAAGTAAACAAAATATTGTCAACACAAATTAGAAATCAATATGTCTGTGTCGGTACTTTGTCAGATTTCCGTTTACATATTTAGTTACAAAGTTACCGTAGTTCATACAGTTCCATACAATCTTAAATTAATCCTACCATTGAAACTACCCAAATATTAAAACGGAAATCTGACAAAGGTACCGACACAGATATTGGTTTCTAGATTGTTAACAACATTTTCTTTTTACTTTAATTAGTTAATATTGAAAATAGGAAGGAACTTCGTTTGTATGCAGCGTGTTAAAACGTATAGACGAGTCTATAAAGAGAGACGATCTTATAAAGAGAGACACTTTTACGTTGTCTCTCTTGATTTCTAATATGAGTCGAGTTATAAAAAGCTAATGATTAATTACTGCTTATTAAGTAAAATAAAAGGCAGGTACTCCAATTTATTATTTTTCATAATAATAAAATAAATAAAGAAATATCATGGACTTCACACAAAAAATATCTAGTCACATTTAAATTACCTAAATTTAGCCTGGACTTGTATTATGATGACTAGACAACGATATAGTACCGATATTATACATACAAACAACCATGACTAGGGTACAAATATTCTAATAATATTCGAATACATATTAATCACTCAAATATTTGTCCGTTACGGGATTCAAACCCGCGACCCTCGGCACAGCAGGCAGTTTCACTCCCGACTATGCTATAGAGCCTTCATAAATGCCAATTCCACGAAAAAATAAAAACGATCGGCGGAAAGCAGCAAAAACCATCAATTATAAGTCGGATCGCTTACTTGAAATGGAAAAATAAAACGTGAAAACAAAGCGAAGTTCCAACGAAATACCTACTTGCGAATTCATAATTATCTTCCTAAAATTTCCGTTTCCTGAACCCGGGGATAATTCAAATTATTTATGATTAGCTGTTGAAACGATTTTTCCAGCGTTAAATGCCTAATGTCGCTAGAGAATTGTTTAATTACATTAATTATTAGGTTTTAGGCGTCATCCACACTGCTTCCGACTCCCAAAAGTACGTGAATATCAACATAATTCTAACGCTACGACACCGAATAGCTGATATGCTAAAAGAAAAACAGTTTCATACAAGCAGAGCAGCTGGTGGGGCGGCCGGTATACCCCTACTGAGCTGCAGCTTGCGGCAATACGTGAACGTAAACTTTCAAGAATGAACGACAGTTTGGTAGAAACATCGCTGCGCATGTAGGGGTGTGTTGGTCACAGCGTACTTATATGAAGCTGTTTTTCTAGGATATGTATTCTATGGCCACGACGCGCGAAGCAATTTTTTGGGCAGTAGCCCTGCAGTGATCTAATCACAGTTTCTTATAAACCGCTAAACAAAATACACCTTAAACCCAGATATCTACTTACATACCTTTCTGTTATATTTTTGATAATATTCGGTACCCAAATTTCTTCGCGAAGTGATCTACATACGATCACAGGTGCAGTGGAGCGCGGATTCATCCGAGGTATTTTTACCACCCTTGTTCTATTCTGCGCGTCTGGGGCACAAATAGAAAATAATATAAAGTTAAAGAATAATTCAGAGTTCTAAACACTTATTGGAAAATTCTCTCTTCAATGTTTCCTGTATTGGTATGTACCAGCCTTTAAACAAACTATCTTAGTACAGTAAAATTACTATAAAATAAGAGGACCCAAGAGAATAGTGTCGAAACAAACTTGGATCGTTTGCGGAGGCGCAATAGTTGAGACAGATGGTGCCAACCGAGATAGTTTTCAAGGAACCTTGTCTCCTTAATGCGACATGAAAGTCGCAAGTAATTTCAGAGATACGTTCTAATACGCTCTCGAGGACTTTGTTTTAAAAGTTGACATATGATGAGAAAATACCATGGATAAAGTTTGGAACGTGGTTAAGTAGTGAAGTAGAAACTAGAAAGTAATGGAACTCTCTACGATTAATTTCAAACTTGAAAACTTTTGATTACAAGTCGTTAGAGCTAACATGGAAGCTATTAGAGACCTATCTACTGTTTGGCTGTTCCTATCCATTTAACTAATGTCCGACTAAAAGGATTTGAAATAATATTAAGTAGGTAGTAGACTTATTAAGTAGTAGAGTTATTTTCTTTTTTAGAAAATTACAAACAGAGATCTAGACTCACAAACGTATGCTTTCTCGATAGGTAGGTTAGGTACCTACCTGACAACAATACCTGTACCTGGAAACATGAGAGCAACAACAACGAACTACATCGTCAAGTGTGCAGTTTTAACAAGGTTAAACAGCATATTCGATTTCAGCATTTCAGGATGAAATAGCATGTTTGGTAAGAGGTGAATATTTATCTACAACAAAATCCCTTATCGCCTTGTAAGACGCGAAAATGTTAGATTGTTTAAGCTAAAAAACCATAAATAGTAAACAATTTGTAAAACTTTGCAACATAAATACGGAAGCTTAATATTCAGTAGGAAATTCAATATGCTATCACCACTGGTGCTGTTGGTATAATTTCTCGCTGACATGACCTAATTTCAAAAGGATCCAAGGTAAAGGTACTTTATAAAAAGCTGAATAACGATGATCTACACTCGACAATAAATAACCGTGTATCGTAAGCTCCCTGTCAGTGCGTAATGATTTATAACTTGCGAAATTCAACTCACGGGCCGAGGTTTCATTGCGTGAGCTATCGCTTCACGCACAAAGTCTCGCAAATCAAAAAATTATCACACCTAATACGTAGGTTTAAGAGTTATGTTAGGAGGCTTTTTATTTGATATGGTAACCGAGGTATCGGCTAAATGAGACGCGTTGGGAATTCATGGGTCAAGTATAGCGTGCCTCTAATGAAGTGTTGTTTACCTAATTGATGGTAACTTAAGTATAGTCGGCCCGATTTAGTTTAAGTAGACTGACCTTTTCATTAGTTGATTGAGTAAATAAAAGAAAACAAAATACATCATGCATTAGCCTAAACTTAATCACCCGTAGCCTTTTTTGCGTAAGTACCTACTGCTGCAGTGGGACGTACCTACCTGAAACAGTATAGGCTGGACCAGATAATAGGGATGATGACTGATCCTGGAAATTCATATCTTATAATAAGGCTAAATTTAATAACAAAATGTTCAATCGAAATTACAATCGAGTAGAAAAGTAAAAACGTCGTTATGATATGTATGCAAATACGAGGTTATGACGTCACTTCTCTTATACAACGTGTTAATGAATTAACGCAAAACTAGAAAGTAGTTTGTTTAGAATCGAGAGCAGAATCGAATTATCATGGTTTCAACATCGATCTCAACCCACTGCTCGGGCCCTCTCACCCTACTTACTACAAAAACAAGATTCATAAAATGTATCCATGAGCACGTTAGCGCTTTTATTAATTGCTGAAATGATAACAAATCATTTTTGCCTCCAAACTTAAAATGCGAATATTTTTAATAATATCACATTTTTCAATCAAATTCCAATTTCAAATCAATTAGTGTTTAATATATCAAACCATTTTTAAAAAGAAATTTTTTTTTTTCATGATCTCATTTTTACATTTTATGATTGAATGAAATATAATTTACACCAAACAAAATACAATGCACAATAAGAAGCAAAACTGATTATGGTACAAATAAAGCGGTCTTATCGCTAATAAGCGGTTAGCGATTTTATCGACGTTTTACTGTCAACGTAAAGAACAAATTAACTCTTAACATATAAATAAACAAACAACGACTTATAAATTGTACTGCAAATTGAAACTGGTCATTTGAAGCTCCATATTAGCGAGACGAAGACGTTATTTATTAGATCATGAATTAGTGAAGCCGTAAAGGGACGATCCCCCACAGATTCTCGAATGAGGTTCTTTCATTTCCATGGTCGGTCCATGTCCAGTATTTTTTACCCTGAGTGGAGTCCAGACTACACCCTGTGACATATTGCGGTGCTTATCCCTTGAAACTACTGTAATTTCTGTGATCCAATTCCCGGATTGAAATAAAAGGAAGGTAAATGCGTGTTTCATTATGAACTGTATGGTTTTCGAGGATACGTTTTTAAAAGTATCGCTTCTTTTGCGACTTATTATAAGTAGCTTAAATAAGTATTCTTAAACGTTTTCTTAAAATTTTATATCAGAAGTAGTTATAATAAGCCTATTATTATTATTTTACTGCCTATTATAATACACCGTATTCCTGAGGTTATGCCTGACTGACTTTGGCCTGTCATTGAGACCATTAATTTAATCATATTTCACTATGGGACAAACATAGAAATCGAAAAATAGATGCGAAGATATAAAGCATTGAAATTTTATATGGATAAGTTCAACGTTTTATATCTTCATTATTATATTATAAATTGCAAATGTTATTTGCAATTTATAATATAATGTTTAAATTTAAATGTTTCTAAACTATTTTTCCACATATAAAATATTACTTTTAATTGTACCGCCTACGCGTATTATGCGTCAAACTTTTGTATGAAATTAACAACTCTGCAACCACCTTAAGAATGTAATTGTAGCAATGCTCACATTAAGCAATTTCATTTTCAGGATGGAATGACGTATCATGTGGTGAGAGGTGGCTAATCTTTTGCCCACACAAATAATGCATAAGATACTTTTAATCCTGGACTATGTATTATTGTATACATAACTTTAGCTTAAGAATGTGTTATAAAAGTGTTATATTGTAGAGTTTCTGGCCGCATCTTCTCTACAGCGACAACACGTTCCGACGCAGTGGTAGCTTTAAAAAAGATTTGACGTTTGATAAGTGTGCTGCAAGCTCCTATATTGAATAAATTATACTGACTTTGACTTTGACTTTGGAGAGAATTGGGGTGGTCCAATCTAGACCGGAACCACACAGCAATATAACTTTATTTATAATTATGTAAAATATCATGTTTATCACTTTTTGTCCTCTTTAATAAGGTTGAAGACTTTTAAATCAGGTTATTGGATTCCTTAGAAGACAAAGGCTTCCTTTTGACAAAACGCAACAAACTTTACTCCACCGTACTAGGTTAGTCAGACTTTACAGTAGACTTAAGTGGGAGGTTAATCGGCTTTCAGAATATATTCAAATCGCAGTCTTCGATATAACAACGACCAACGTTGGACTCCAGCAGTAAGATCATCCTGATTGTACGGTCACCGCACACCGCCTCCTATCTGTCTTATCCGAGAACAACTACGAAACGAGGAAGTACTAAAACGGCGATGCATTCAGAGATATACGACGTTTTCTATACTACGCCTCTACAATACTCAGAAATAAAATATTGGCCTAGTCCCACAATATAAAGCAGTATTTATACGCTCTGCTTTTCTTGTTAAGAACACCAACAAAGTTTGAGCTCAGCCAAGAAAGGTTCGGCACGATAGTGCATGGACTTAAATCGATCCCTTAATCTTTGTGGCGCAGCACAATAATGTAAAGACTTAGACTTTTGTCACTATGTGTTATTTATTTATTTTTACGCTTTATGCACACAAAGTAGCGAACAATCTTCATACAATACAGTCAGTTGTTATTGCTAGTGTGATGAGCTCCTTTGAGCCGGGTGGGTTCAGTGGTGCGGAGGGCATTAAAAGTCTGTTTTTGCTGTATTACAGACGAAGCGTGGGGTGGATTTTAGTTTGGTAAGTTGACGAAGCATGCTGCGGATCTCTAACTGTTTATTTAAGGGTTTGACGAAGCATGTTGCTGATTACCGGCTGTTGTATTATGATTGACGAAGCTTGTGCTGGCTGCTTAATTTGTGTAGACATTAACGAATTATTTTGGATGATAGAATAAATTTATTTTGTCAATTGTTTTGATAGCGGTGTATTGTGAGACTTATCACCAACTCAGATGGGTGTAAACGGAGACTATAAGCCCTTGACACAATCGTAAACCTTTGTGATGCTCACACTATTAAGAGTTACGGAATCAAACAACTTATCTACTTATATGATAGAAGCAGTTTCCCTTACTCTGGAGGATAAGCATTCGAGAATGCATCTGTATTTAGCGCGCACACTTATACCGGTATATTTTTTTTACCGTTCCGAAACTTTCAGGGGTGGTTCAGACCATCAAACTGAACCACTTTTAGTATAGACGCAAACCTGAATACGTAAAAAAAATCGGCATTTGAGTCTAGTAGGCATTGCAGTTTAGTACATGACTTTCTTTTGCGATTTCATGTTTGGTTCCATAATCAAAGTGGTTCAGTTTGATGTACAGAACCACCCTTGTATGTTTCGGAACGGTAAAAAAAATCTTCCGTTATATTTAAAGCTTTAAATGAAAAATATCATACTGTTTTAATTTCGTAATCAAATCGGGTATTCGTTGTAAGTAAGTTTAGCCTGACGAATAAGAGTCCATACACGCAGGCCTATTGCGGATTAGTGGAGGCATGTTTTTGCTAAATCTGCCACACCTTGCTTTTGGTCAGAAGCCTATTAAGATGACTCGAAAATTGTCTGATAGCAAGTTGAGTCCACCAGTCATTTTCAATCACTACTGTGAATGTTGTGATAAAAACACCATACGTTTGAAAATGCTAACTCCGGCAATGTTTTTAATTCCAATCGTCCAACGGTCGACGGTCGTAAAACGGTCCAAAGACTGACAAAAACTTTAGCTAGCTACAATCTGTGCAAACAGTGTAAATATTATAACGAAAAGATGTAAAAGTAAGTTATTGAACGTACCCAATATTTTTCCACTCCAATATCTCCCATGTCATGTATATGAAGTGCCATTTTGCAGCATATTGAATGTGACAGTTTTATTGAAACGCTATGAACTGGAAAAGTGAGGGAGGCATTTACGCTCCGAGCTCCAAGGGCACTAACATAATCACAATTTTGTGCTGTCTCTTCAAAAAGCTTTACTATGTAAGTACTATCTATTTTATTTTATTTATTTGTTTGAATTGAAAAGTCAACCTACAAAACGGGTCATTTTTGTACTAACGAAAATTAAGTGCGGCGTCATAAAAATATGGTAATAATAGTTTGCATAAACATATTGCTAAAACTTTATATTTCAACGATATATTTTGTCGTACAAACTAGATTTCTTGAATTTCAAAATGGATATTTTTGTTCAAATTGTGCAAAAATGGCGGAAAAAAATGAGATCGGATTTAGAGGAAGGATCATTTTTTTGTATCGCTAATTGCGCTATTTGTAATGACTTCGAGTTGTCATAATATTACTTTGAATATTTTGTAACACAAAACTACTTTATTTGGGGCTGTTTGTGCAATTGGATTGTATTTCTATCATATTCGTCTACATTATAATGCGTATAGAAAAGCTATCACATGCATATCATAATTTAGCCCATACATGGACGCATGTTCTCATTGGTTTCTTACTAGCAGGCTAGAGATCGTGCTTGCAACTTTTGTGTCAAAGTTAGATGTACTCTTAGAGTAAGGATGTACCGGATGTATCTGACTAGAGAGCTATCGAAGCTTTGAAATAATTACAAACTTTAATTTATAACTTTACTTTTAACTAATTAAAAACGTTTTTAGGTGCTACGGGATACTAATGTAGTAGTGATAATACTTTAGAACCTAGTTAAATGTGGTGATTTTCCTGGAACTATATTAGTTTCATAACATTTTAAACATGATCGGGCTGAGTTCGAATTTCATTTTACTAGCAATCTAAAACTTTGACTGTCAGTTATACCTGTGGAATACGGTGTTTCTATAATCATGATCGCTTTTAAATCATTAAATTGTTTCCTTGTAAAACCGGACATAACTTTTAATATGATGATTTTCCTCGAATAGTAGAAATATAATATTTTAAAATACAAACATGAATTCGAATTTCATTTTACTATACAGAAAAAAATCTGAAAAATTTTAATGAATGAATGAAATATACTTTATTTACACCAAACAAAATATAACGCACAATACAATTGCATTTGCATTAGTAGTAAGATAAGTTTAGTGTATTCATCAATAATTTAATGGAATTCTTGATTAGTAAATATTTTGTAATACCTAACGAGTTTCCCTTATTTTTATCTAGAAATTTCGAAATTATCAAGTTTCAAATAACCTATATAGAATAAAAGAAAAGATACAAAAATTTGTTTGTTAAGATAGCGAAATGTTTTTAAAAGGAAACGGTCATGCATTATGTAGGTTACTATGAAAGCCTTTACGTAAGGCATTCTGTCCCAAATTAATTAATTTACAAAACCATCTGGTTTTCTCCGAAAAGAGCAGGCAACTGAAAACCGCAATTACTGGTATAAATTTAAAACGGCGGCGCAACGTCTCGTGGATTATAATCTGAGGTTGATAAATAGCTCCTTTTGGAGCTTGTCCGTGTCTTAAAAAGGGTTCCGAAGGGTCCTATTAATTTATGACATTGACCACAGCTGGGTAATATTTACTTTCAGAACAACATACAGCTTGAGCTAACCAGTGGCGTGGTGTCAACGCGATGATAGGCAATTTACTCTTTGCATAGTCTTTGCATAGTATATCCACTGTCATGCATAATTCGGTATGTCAAGTCTTTTTTGGAGGGCTGAATCGAAAACCATTTCGAGATAATTGTCTCAATAATAATATTTTCGATGTCAGACATTTTAAAATGAAAGGATTAGAGAAAATTTTTATAAAATAACGGTGTTTTTCGGTCCGTCCAGTGACGTCACTGGAAAACCTGTGAACTCCTTGGTAAACTTAAAATCAACTTCAATTCTGGCCATTAAGAAAAAAAATACATTCACAATGTCAGAATTTGACATTTGATGTTGCCGTTTCTGTTTCCAACATAGAGTTAGAAATAGAAGGCAGGATTTTTTTAATGAAGCCTTAATTTTTCTACATGGAGTTTGAATTATTTTCTCTCCACCTTTTTTGCATTTAGAGATTACGGATCAAAGTAATTTAAAAATTAAATTTATATTGATAAACTCGATGAATCGCAATAAAAATTAAATTGGTTTCTTAAAATTATGTCTTCTCTCCGTAAAAAATATAAAATTAAGACCAAAAAAAAAATTTCATACTGAATTGCACAAGAGGTCATTGCTGCTACAATCATGAAGTTTTCACTGGATGGAAAGCTAAAGACAGCAATGTAGATATTTCAAATTCACACGCACCTGCGTGATAATACCTAAGAGGGTAAAGGATGAAGAAAGAGCTGCACAATTTTTCTTTATAAAAATTTTCAATTTAGATATCCAGCAGCAGATGCAGCCAGCATCTTAGGGACCTTTGAGCCGGGGTTGCGCAGGGCAGTCCCTTAGATTAGTTGGTGATAGTCTGACGAAGCTTGCATGCGGATTTTGTCTTGTTTGCTGCCATCTTAGACTACTTATATGAGGACAAGTTACGCGTGTAATTCTACTAACAAACTTTTCTGACACTTTTTGCGGGGGGCGAAATAGCACGAGATACGCAACTTTGAATTTTATTCTATTAATTTAGATTCTAATTTTGAATGTTAAAAATCATGAAAACCAGTGTCGTGTGAACCCCAAACGTCATAAGTTCGCAATTATTGTTCCGCAATTATAGGCTGTCGCGTTTAGTGATAAGGTAAAAAACTTTATGTAAATGCGTTAGATCTTTTGATCTTGCACTTTGGCAGAGGGAAAATGCTAAGGCGAGGCGGGTCCGTATATAATTCGTCTAAGGCTGCCATTGACGAAGCTTGTAGCGGATATAGATGTTATGTGATTAAGGTTTGAGGAAGCCTGCGTTGTGGATTCAGTCTTTTTTGCATAGTTTTTAATTTGAATGAATAATTATAATTTTATTTAGATATCAGTTTTAAATTAAAATTTAATGAAATTATTCTAGTTAAAACAAATTAATTTTCCGTTATTTAAAAGTCGGTACTGACTTCTGTTATAAATGTTGGTCCAAAATGTGAAAGTGCCGGCCAAAAAAAAATGTGGGCGATATTCTGTTAGAACTTGTCCGTCTTAGCATTTATTAGTATCGCACCAACGATGTAGGGCCATTGTCCTTGGTTTTATCTATGTTTATCTGCCTTTTCATACATTGTCGATGAAATTAGCTAAGGCTATATTCTGTTAGAACTTGTCCGTCAAAGCAGTTACTAGTATTGCACCAAACTGTGTCAAAGCTGCAGGGCCATTAGGCTGCCTGTCCACAGAAGCGGAGCGAGGCAGCGGAACGGAAAAACGAGGGAATGTTGGCCAATGGGATTGCATAAAATCTCCGCTCCGAGATTTTATGTCATCCTATTGGTTGATATTTCTTCGTTTTTCGCCTTATTTTGTGCCTCTTGTTTTTTCTCTCTCTGTATTTTACTGTTTATATTTTGGTGTAAAATAAAACATATTTGATTGATTGATTAGTTTCTCCGCTCCGCAGCCTCGCTCCGCTTCAGAACAGGCAGCCTTATCCTTGGTTTTATTTAAGTTTGAAAAATCTGCCTTTTCATACATTTTTGATGTATTAAAACTTTCTCCCCATAATAATAAATGCTTAGACGGACGAGGTCTATAATAATATAGGTATAGCATAGAGTTTACCCGCGACTTCGTCCGCACAAATTATATACCAGATTTTGAGTCAGATCTTAAGCTATGAAACAAAAAAGTTTCATCAAAATCGGTTCATTAGTATTCGCGTGATGCTGTTACAAACATACAAACAAACACACAGACAAACAGATAGACAACCATTCTAAAAAAGGTTGATTTGGAATCCGGAATACCTAAAAACCACATCTTCTGTTACAGTTTTATAATAGTTAAGAAGATTCGTTTTTATTGGCCGGCTGGCATGTTCACATTTGCACCAATAATATATGGATCGCGGATGAAGTATTTTTGTTCTCACTAACCTAGGTTTAAAATAGACTCAAATAATTAGCTTTCATTTGTACCGGAAAGCCTGGCCAGTGGTGATATTAATACTACAGCAGTGTAAAATTCAGTATACCGACTCTAAACTAAGCTACTCAACAGCTAAACGCTTGTAATAATTGTAAGAAAATATGATTGTATTCCTTTAGTGAGTTAACGGACCATGGATAAGAAAGATGTTTTCATTTAGGCCGAAGATAAAAGGTGTACCTATATAGGTGGAGGAATGTAATAACAAGGTTCGTACACACATTCCAACTGACTAATAGACACCTGATATTCGAACACGATCATTAAAGCCTGCTAGCCCGTTTCTACCTTCATTGGTGAATTGTTTGTTAGATATAAATTCAATACGATTCAATACGATGGGTATTCTGTAACTTGCCAATTATTGATCGATTTCGAATCGATAATAGTTTTTATCAGTAACGGGTGATTCTATTTCTTATTAGTTACTTGATAATTTCGGATGATAGAGAAGAATAAACTGCATGTATGGAAAAGTTACTTATAAAAACATAACCCTGCTTCTGGGATAGTCGGGTAAAAACATTATGGTATTCGATAGTCTATAAAATTAGAGTTATACTGAGTGATTTTTTTATCATTTTCCTATTTTTCGGGGATGGTTTAGACCTCAGAACGTCAAACTGAAGAACTTTTAGGTACTATGGGAGCAAACCTGAAATAAGTATCGTATAGAAAAACAGCTGTTCTATATTAAATTGCAATGCTTACTCGACTCAAATGTATGAAACGACGATTTTTTTTGCAACTTTAGGTTTTCCTGAGAGCTTGAGAACTGACACTTTACCGATTAGACATCAGCCCCCCCAGACAAAGAGACATTCTATTGGCGTTGACGCTAGTAGAAAATGACAGAATTTGACATTAGCGATCATTTTGACGTTTGCTTTCGTCATCATACGTCAAGTCCATACATTTTTATGTTTTCTACTGTCGTTAACGCTAATCGAAAGATACTTTGTCTATAGGCCCAGACCAACATTCGACCAGAGTCTGCTGTCTAATCGGTAAAGTGTAATTTCACAAGCTAGACTGACGTAGTAACGGTCTAAATATTAGCCACATTACATAGTTTTTTTTGTAAATATGTCGATATCAAAACACACCGCGCCGACTATTTGGAGCGACAACCTAAAAGTGTTATTTGTAGAAAGCCAGTAAAAGGATTGAAAGAGATAATCGTATCGCTACTCTTTAAGACAACCATCTGCCGCCTGTTGTCTGCCACTTAGCTCTCTGATTACAAACAACACAACATTAAATATGTTTTTGCTTCGGGAAATGCAGAAGTAATTTATGTTGCCCGGTTTTGGGGAAATAAATGATTGTAATAACTTTGCGGTGGTCGCTTCTTCTATTATTATTCTTTTTATGATCGTGTACCTTTTACATATAATCTAATCTAATTAAGAAAAAAAATCGTTGAAATACAATATAAAGTGGTATAGAAACAATTTTAATTAATAGGTAATCAAATTTCAAGTATTATTGATTTTAAACATGTTACAGTCATGTTGTGCTATTTCAAATCAAATTAAAGATTGAAAAATTAAGTCTGTACCTAAGAGGAAGGATCTCCATAGAGTCCGCATAAATTTACGATTGTAGTTGGTCTCTTTTGTCTTATGACATACCTTTAATAGTTGAAGGAGATGGAACTATAGATATTTTTTTATGCGGCTGTCCACTTTTTTTTGAGCTAGTGTGTGTGAAAAGTGACTGTTAACATAAGGCCATATGTCACTCGGTGCCTTTTGTCCATACTACACACTCAAACCTAAACGTCAAAAAAGTGGACACTTTACAATTGGTATGGCTCACTCTAGTCTTAAAGAGAGATCCTCTTAGGTCTGTACCCATGATACTGAACAGCTTTCCCAAAGAAACCTATAAGAATTAACAAAAAAAAAATTTACTTTTCATACAAACGTTCCATGAGCTAATAGCAATTAGTATGGAGGGTCCAAACATTTTTTTGCGTATTTCCTTTAGGTTTCTTTGGGAAATTTGTTCAGTATCATGGGTACAATCACCCCTTAAAGTAATGCAACTGTTTACCCTAACACTCTATATTTTTATAAATATTTATTTATCTTTCTTATTATGCTGATACATTTGAGTAGAGTCAATTTGCAGTTTGTATTAAACAGCAGATTTTTTTTTGCTCCTTTGATAGTAGTCCCAATAGAGAAAATTGTTTAGTTTGATGATCTGGTCATCCCTTTCAAAATTGCATAACCATAGTAAGAAACAGCCAAATGCGTAATATATTTTAAATTAGCCAATTGACTCAATATCCATCCAACGGTATAATTCATCGGATTAGAAATGCTGGAGTTATGATGAAAAATAGGTAAGCTGTTTAAATATTAACGATTAATTGATAATAATAATGATCTTCTTTTTTTGAAGTCTGTTTTAAAAACGTAGCATCGACGATAGCTGTCAAATGTTTAAAACAACCGTTTTAATAAGAAAAATAATCAGGCAATCACTCTTTATTGCATATCAAATCACTCTTTATATAACGTGTTAGTAATAAATTAACGCAAAACTAGAAAGTAGTTTGTTTAGAATCGAGAGCAGAATCGAATTATCAAGGTTTCAACATAGGTAATTCTTTTCAAAATATTAAATAATATGTTTGTAAAATTTAAAATTTACTGAACTCGATCTCAACGCACCGCTCGATCATTCTCGTCTTACTGACTACCAAAACAAGATTCTAAAAATGTATCCATGAGCACGTCAGCGCTTTCATTCATTGCTGAAATGACAACTAATCATTTTTGGTCTTAAAACTTCGAATGCGAATAACTTTAAATTTTAACCATCAAAATAATGACATTATTCTTTCAATCGAATTATTTTGTTATAAATCAGTTGAGGTGTACGAGTTTTTGCGCTTATTCATTAACACGTTTTACCTATATCACTCTTTAATGCAATAATTACACAAATATATATACATATTTCAATTATTTGCTTATAGTGTGTAAGAATCGTAGCATGTGGCTATCAATTGTATCTGCCTACCCCAGCGGAACATTCGTGAGCAAATGCATGTATGTAAATATTTGCATTACATACCTACGATAGAAATGTAACAATGCAGATAGATACACTCCTATCAAAATATCCTACAAGACTAGATATATCCAAGCATATTTTCCGGTTGAATAACTCTCAATCAAATATGTGCAGCATCTGAAACGCCTAGCCTCCCAACGGCCTACTACCACAGAGCAATTTAGACGGACCAAAAAACTAACAAAGGAAATTTCGGTGGTCGTTGTGTAGCAGATAAACCGAATGTTCCGTACAGCCTTTAGCGGGTTGCCGTAAATTGACACATTCCCTGTTAGAACACAACAGATATCTGTAACTCGGCCCAAATTGAAATGCCAATCATTGTTAGGCCTCGAAGCATCCATCGATACGGGATTCAATGAAGAACCTTTTATCCTTAGCCTAGTAGAAATGGAGGCGTTTGTGGTGTACCTATCTGTGCTATAGTCACAATTATCTCCGAAGAAACGTCGGGCTCCCGAGCGCGCTGCGTACAAACGAACTTCCGTCCTATTTTTAAATATGAACCAATTGAATTCAATTACATTTGAAACACAATATCGGTGCTTTACATATATCGTATTCATATTTCCGTTTGAATATTGTAGTTTCAATGCTAGGATTAATTTAAGATTTGTATGGAATACGGGCCACGATAACTTAAGAACTAAATATTTAAAAGGAAATCAGACAAATGCAAACCACATAATATTTTTTAAAAACTTTTTTTTTACTTTAATTAGTTTTGTATGGAGCGCCGTACGAATTATAACCTCACACTAACATAGCCGGAGGACTGTTTTCTTTATTTCGTCTACGTATAAAAATAAACATGAAATTCGTTTTTGATGATGTTTTTCAAACAAATTGTTTCAATTTGAATTTTGTCGTTATTATAATTAATGTAGAGAATATGTTTATTTATGTAATGTAATTAGGAATTATAATAGCAATAAAAATAGTCCGTTTGTTTTCTGGCTGGCTTAATAATGACTGGCTCTTGCACAACACATTTCCATTTCCCACCAAATCGAACACTTTGGAAAAAATCATTAGTAGGTATGGAATGACGTTTAAGCCCCTTTTCAATAAACCATGCATCGGTCATATGATTTGCGAAAAAGGAAAACAACATAATAAGTAGGTTACCTATTGTTCTTTTCCAAGTCATTGTCAAGATAATTTTAATCCGACAGCTCCGGAGGGTGGTGCATACAAACGAAGTTCCGTCTTATTTTCTATATTAACAAACTAAAAAAAATTTACGTTTTATAAGTTTGCTTCAAGCTCCTATATTGAATAAATTATTTTGACTTGACTTTGACTTTAAAATTAAATGCAATTTTAAACACTATCTAGTAGAAATCAATGTATGTGCTTTGCATTTGTCAGATTTCCATTTAAATACAACGTGTTAATGAATTAATGCAAAACTAAAAAATAGTTTGTTTAGAATCGAGAGCAGAATCGAATTATCATGTTTTCAGCATAGGTAATTTTTTTCAAAATATTACATAAATGGTTTGTAAAATTTAAAATTTACTAAACTCGATCTCATCCCACCGCTCGGGCACTCTTGTCCTACTTACTACCAAAATAAGATTCTTAAAATGTATCCACGAGCAAGCTAGCGCTTTCATTCACTGCTGAAATGATAAGAAATCATTTTTGCCTGAAAACTTAAAATGAGAATAACTTTAAATTTTAACTATCAAAATAATGCAATTATTTTTCAATCGAATTATTTTGTTATACCTAAATCAGTTGGGGTGTATGAGGTTTTGCGCTTATTCATTAACACTTTGTATATAGGGTCTTTCTTAATATGCTGACACTTTTTTAAGGGTATGATCAGACCATCAAACTGAACAACTTTTACTATTGGACCAACATCGAAATCGCGAAAAAAATCAGCTGTCCCATACAATTCGCTAAAGATTTGCAGTTTTGTATAGAACAGTTGATTTTTTTTTCGCGATTTTGATGTTGGTCCCATAGAGAAAGTTGTTCAGTTTGATGGTCTGATCATCCCCTTAAAAAAGTGTCAGCATATTAAGTTGGACCCTGTATAGTCTCAATGCTAGGATTAATTTAAGATTTGTATGAAAACTTAGCCACTTTAACTTTAGAACTAAATGTTTAAAAATAGTAAAAAAGTGTAAAAACATGTTTTTTTACTTGAATTACAAAATGTTCAAACTACCTAGGACTGAACTTCGTTTTGTATGGAGCGCCGTACGAATTTCGGACAAAAAACCGATACGTGAGTATAAGTAGTGAACTCTATTTAATATTCATTGAAATATTTGGTTCGCATTACAGATCCGTCGAACTTTGATGAAACTCTATATCAATTATCAAAATTGCTGAGTGGAGAATCTTCCTTTTACGTCCCATTTCGCACTCATTGAGTAAGATCGAGCATTCAGCAAATTTAAAATTAAATGAAGGGAAGGGAGGGACTTTTGAGCATAATGTACTTTTATGATTTAATTTTA
This sequence comes from Agonopterix alstromeriana, assembly GCA_963924505.1. Lineage (NCBI taxonomy): Eukaryota > Metazoa > Arthropoda > Insecta > Lepidoptera > Depressariidae > Agonopterix > Agonopterix alstromeriana. The sequence continues at coordinate 12,050,103 of OZ004662.1, read as the reverse complement.
CCTGACTACGCTTTTTATATTAATCATTGAATTCAAAAGGATCTTCTTTACCAAATTCAAATCTCATGAAAACCCTCCATCATAAAATAAGGAAAATATTTTCTTTCTGATTAAGTCCTCAACGCTGTATTGGAAAGCAGATATTTTTGGGATACTTGTTATATTCTATTCATATAATTTTGTAGGTATTAATATATTAATTTAAAAAAATGGTGATTCTCAGAATTCTACTAACGAAGGAAATTGATTGAAAATGTTAATGTTGTTAGTGGTGAGAAATAAAGAATATATTTTACTAACTTTTAATTCCCAAAGTCTGAGTACCAAAGTTTTGTAGTATAGCTGTAGTGTGCATACTCTGGGAATAGCGTCGTCGTATCGAACAATATACTTTTGGACCTTATTTTTCTATTAAATACATTATTATGAAACCTGTGTTCAAAGGACAGCCTAAATCTGTCTGAAAGTCTGTATTACGTGCATCTATAATCGTACATCTATAACTTGAAGTCACTTTTACTTGTGATATATTTATACCATTGTGTAGTGAATATTATGATCTTAAAATGTCATTTTGTATTTTTTTAAAGACTATTTGTAATGAGTTTAATTAGATAAGTAATTATAAAAGGTTGAATTCTAATGCTTTTCGTATTTGGTTTCCTTGGATTAGAAGGCACCACAGTGACATAATGAAGGACAAGGCAGTCAAAAATAGGTATACCTACTAAAATGTCGTGAGTTGAGGTGAGGCTGTTCTGAAAGTCGTTCAGGCGATAAGCATAATAAATAGAAGATGTGTGTTAATTTTTAATCTGTGCAGATTTTCTATATCTAAGAGGCTTTATTTTATCTGATATGTAAACGATTTATTTATACTGCATTACTTAGAACGAAATAGGTAATCTTCGTTATAAAGCATATAGTCGGGGAAATCTACGGATTTTTGTATGGAGTAGGTTGCATTAATTGCACTTTTGGTGAAAATTTGGAATATAGTAGATACATACCTGAAAAACATAAATTCTCAATAATCCCCGATTTTTTATGTTGTATTATTGAATAATTAAGACATTTACAAAACATTAAATTTAGGTGTGAACAAAAAATGGAAAACTGGTGATTTTGTACAAAAGTGGCTTCGTTCAATACGTTTTACTTATAACAATAATAATCCACGGTTAATATCGTTAATTTGGGTCTTCAAAAATTATAACCTCAAAACAAAATTATTTACTGTTTGTTTTTACACATTAAATTTGCCAATTGATAATTAACTGTCTCTATTGCTGGTATGCTGGTCGAAATATTTTTAGAAATAAGCTTGCCATTTGTACATTAATATCAATTTTAAAGTATTTCTCAGGTTCCTGAGCCTATATAACCACGAAATCTCGACAAAAGTGTTATAAACTAACAGTAATATTATTTCAAACACAATTTACTAAAGTGTCTTTAATGCAATCTCAAACCTTATTTTTCCTAGACTAATAAGGAAATTATTCCCCAAATTCAACTTCTTTAACAGCAAAGACCGCAAACTAAGTAAGTCAAGTTTCTTATAGGCATTGTTTTGTCTAAAAGCGGGATACTGACAATAAATCACAAGACGGTATGATAAATTATGACTCTAGTATTATCTCCAACAAAGTTAGATAGTTTCTTATTGAAATTACAGTAACAGTAGCTACTAGTCGTATCTGGAAACTAATTCCAAGTTTCCAGTTTCTAGTACAGTACACATCCGAGAACAACAGGACTGTTCGTGCTGTTTTAAAGTAATTAGATAATGTTGAGATTAAATAAACGGATTAGTAGATAGTTTGCTTTTATCTGGTTTATTTAATTGTTGTTATAACTAGGTACAATGAATCTGTGCAGGTTAACACAAAACATGTGTTAAAAGGGTGTTACAAAAAGACCCCTAAAGAAAAAAAGGGGTTAAAGGGTCCCTTGTAAAGGGTCTATTGACAATGTTTGACCACCGTAGTATAATATTATTATTTGCCGAAAAATTTATTATCGATAATAATATAATAAAATAGTCATCGTTGAAGCGCAGCACTATTTTACTCAATGTCCGCTAGTTTAAAGACTAAACGGCAGCAGATACGTCGTTAGGCCACTGCGATGTCACCACTATCTTGTTAGTACTTAATTTAAAAGATGATTATTCTCGAAGTTATCTTTATTACTAAAGCTAACTTGAATATTAAGACCTATTTATCGAAAAAAAAAACAATACATAACAGATTGGCAAAAAAGTTAAATTATTGTTATAAAAATAAAGAAGAAAGAATAATTTCTATAAAGTATTCATATTTGTCATCATATAAGATAATTAAAGCATCTTACAATAGGCGAGTTGGGGAGGGGGGGAAATATATTTTAGTTTTAACTAATCAAATAAACCGTTTGAAAATAACGCTAAACTCATATTTTTAGTAATGCTGTTGCTTGAATATTATTTTTAATAACTGGATAAACTATAAAAAGTATCAAAACGACGACGAAAAACAATGACGTCACTATTCAATTTTTAGTGCAATATTTCGTACAAAGCACGCGCTTTGACGTTTGATAAAGAGTTGTTAATTTGACTAGTTGGAAACTCGCGGATTAGTTTTATCGACAAACTTACAAACCCTTCTGAAAAATAGTCTATGTATCAGATGTCACACTAGAGTTGGATTTTTTAATAATTGGCATCGATGAAGGTTTTTTTTTTGGTTAATTATGTGACACGTTGTATAAAAATCTGGGGGCACGGTAGTGGCCAGCGAAATGGCCAAGCCACATATTTTGACTAAGGTATAGAGTTTGTGAAGAGAAGCTTGGCTCTACATGAGATCTAATTACTGTTTGACAGTACGCGCCATATGGTCTCGGCATTTCCACATTTTACATGAAAATGTTTTTGGTGATAATAAGAGTGTAGTTATTGTTATTAACATATATATACCATGTGGTTTTTAGCTTTAATCTTCCGACTATTAAGGGATATGGTTTTGATTTAATTTAGCAAGAGCTACGAGGCTTAGAATTTGTTTTCGAATTTGAAGGAATATTTAGCCACGATCAAAGTCAAAGTAACTTTACATAGATAACTTTCTGACGTCATGTTTTTGAATCTACCACCGCGTCGGAAGGTGTTCCGTGGCCATCCAATTCGCTCGTAAAGCATAAATACGAATTCCGAAATGTAGTAAAAATTTTGTTCGTTAATCGTTATAGAAAAAGGTTTTTAGGTTTAGCGTTTATTCGTTATCGCCTTGTGGAATGTGGAAAATTTGTTACGAAAAACAATTAAGCGCCGTCATTGTCACTGTATTTTGGCTCCAAAATATAGTAAGTTTTATCGAAAAATCGTTTATATTTAAAACCCCTTTTGCTAACACTTTTTACCGCAAAACCCATAATATTTTATCATTCTGCACTAACTACTAGTTATGTTATTGGGTTTAATGTGCAATTGTGCAGCGGCCTGCGCAAAACAAATTGCATTTTTTACGATCAGCGTGAACGGCCGGCGCACTAATTACAATTTCGAACAACCGTGGCATACTGCGCTGGAGAATTTTAAAAACCCATTAGGTGGTCTTCTTATTCGTTCATTTTCTGTTCGAAAATACCCAAGTATTTATATAGGTATTTTGTTTTGGTTTTTTCACACATATTTGATTCAAGAGTTATGAATATCTGATGGTAGATAAGTACTTTGAGAGCGTCGGCGTCGGTGGCGTGTTTCGGAGAGCTACTGAAACTTAATCTTGAGGTCCCGAAATGCCAAAATACCAATGAGTTTATCTAACTGAAGTACGTAATACCGACTGCTCTTAAACGGTGAAGGAAAACATCGTGAGAAAACCTGCATACGCTGAAGAAGAAATTCTGTTGCGTATGTGAAGTCTACCAATCCGCATTGGGCACGAGTGATGGACTAACGCCCATACAGCCTCTGAGGGTAGACCGTGCCCTGCAGTGGGACGAAAACGGTTAACATTAATACAACGTGTTAATGAATTAACGCAAAACTAGAAAGTAGTTTGTTTAGAATCGAGAGGGGAATCGAATTATCATGGTTTCAACATAGGTTATTTTAAATAATTTGTTTGTAAAATTTATTGAACCCGATGTCAACTCACCGCACGGGCACACTCACCCTACTTACTACCAAACAAGATTCTTAAAATGTATCCATGAGTTCGTTAGCGCTTTCATTCATTGCTGAAATGATAAGAAATCATTTTTGCCTCACAACTTAAAATGTGAATAACTTTAAATTTTAAGTATCAAAATAATGAAATTATTGTTTCAATCTAATTATTTTTTTTTAAATCATTTGGGGTGTATGAGGTTTTGCGCTTATTCATTAACACATTGTATAAGGTAATCTAGAGCTTAAATTGATAGCTTACTATCGCTTATATTACGTCCTTAAAGGAATGTATCGAATTACCAGTAAACCTGTATAGTCTGTGATGATGATGATAATGATGATGATGAAGTACTTAGATTGTGACGTATTGGAGATTATGTACTTATCCGTTTTTTTTTTTTAATTCTTTACTTTGCGGAAATAAAGATAAATGTTAAATATAAATCAGTCATATTTAAAGGAACACTTCCTATTTTACAACAAATACAGGTACGTCGTGTGACTTGCCCATAGCTGTAGAAAAATTTGTATCTCGAAATGGGAAATAATACCGTGATTTTATTTTAAATCGCCTAGAGATTAATATTAATTATACCTATTGACTTATCTACTAATAAAGAACGCAAGTTCGATTGAGATTATTTAAACTTAACCCGTATTTTGACAAAATGAAAAAAAAAGAATTAAAAAAAAGAAAAAAAAGGCAAAAACAATCAATAAAGAATATTTATGTTATGATACGTTTTGCATTAATTTAATTAATAGTGGTATACAGCATGGTCGGATTAAACTAACAACTCAGTCAGTTGCACGTAAATTCATTAAAGTTAATCCTCCATTAAATCTCTTGCTAGCTTTTACTACGTCAACAAGACAAACAGGGACAGCAAGAGATTTAATGGAGGATTAACTTTATAAACTGCAGACTAAAATTAAATAGACTGTCATTGTGAGCATTTGTCTTATGTGGGTATTTATGATGATAGACTAACCACATTTCGCTGCTCCCTTAAACCTCTAAATTTCCTATCCTAAGGGGTCGACCACAATCCGCATTCGCAATTCAGGACAATTTATATGCTTGCAAACTGAGATATTTTCATATTTTCAACCTCTTCTGTATGTGCGACACGAATTATACAACTCGTTTGAAAAATTCTATTTGAATTTCGTCGCCTGAGAATTATTACAGTAATACCAGGTTTATAAGTTCCCCCGATGTACCTGCGAAGTTGACAAATTTTAATAGCGCGCGAAATTATATTGACTAATCAGGATGTGCCACCTTCGTTCTCTTGCAAGGATTGGCTAATTGTTCTCGGGCCCTTTTCGCTGCTATCTGACTTTGCACCCTTTGATTACTAAACAACTTCGGGTTTTGTCGGGGGACTCTGCGCAAACGAAGATTGACGAGGTAAACTATTTTCCTGGTTGTACTGTACCTACTTACCTATTTAGCTATTACGTGGCCTATATCGAACGACTTTTCTGAATCTGAATTATCTATCACTAAGCATTTTATTGGTATCCCATTTAGATTCTTAATATTATATCTAAAGTACCTACATAGCGGTAAGGACGAATAATGTGGTTGTAAGTATCTATACTCCATTTCATATAACAACGAAATTTAAGGCTACTTTGAATTACAGAAACAGAGACATGAAACACTTCCTCTCAATTCTTAGAACTGCTTCAGTAACGTCCAAGATATGTCGGATAGTATATTTTTCTGATAAATAAATTATACTCGTATTTGCAAATCAGAATTGGACAGAAAGCTATACAACGTGTTAATGAATAAGCGCAAAAGCTGATACACCCCAACTGATTTATAACAAAATAATCAGATTGAAACAATAATTTCATTATTTTGATAGTTACAATTTAAAGTTCTTCGCATTTTTTGTTTTCTGACAAAAATGATTTGTTTTATCATTTTAGCATTAATGAAAGCGCTAGCGTGCTCGTGGATACATAAGAATCTTGTTTTGGTAGTAAGTAGGGTGAGTGTGCCCATGTGGTAGGTTGAGATCAAGTTCAGTAAATTTTAAATTTTACACACAAATTATTTAATATTTTGAAACAATTTCCTATGTTAAAAACATGATAATTCGATTCTGCTCTCGATTCTAAACAAACTACTTTCTAGTTTTGCGTTAATTCATTACGTTGCATATGAAGCGAAAAATCTTTTCGTCCTTATTTGAAATGAAGTACACATAGGTTGCAAGACTGATAAAAGAGAACCAACAGAGAACTAAATTCGAGATGCGCCTGTCAGATTATCTTTTGTCAATAAGCTTTGGAAGCTTGAAACACTTTTAATAACACGACAATTCATGCAGCGCTTTCTGTAGTCGGAAAATGGAAAACAGTAAAGTTTTTCATGCTTCTGGTATGGCGATATTACTTTAGAAAATTCGCACTCGACCGACTGATTGAGAAATGTTTTACAGACACATCAGACATTTAAAGTTAAACGAAAATTTAAATGATAGCAAAGTCGGCGGGTTAGGGTTCCGTAGTCAAACAAAAAACCCTAATATTTGCATTCTATCTGTATGCCCCGCCCCAATTACTCGCTCAATTTTGCATCTGATGAATGGAAATTTGACATACAGACAGATACCTAGTTACAATACTTCTACCTCCAGATATAACTTTTGAAATACTGGAATATAAATCTGAAACTTTTCTTTCATATAGCTCTTAGTAAGAACTTTCAATGAAAATTGTAACGGATGCTGTAGCCCAACCAGTGTCGGAAAAATCCGTAACATAAATAATAATGTTACGGCTACATCGACATGCGCTGACCCAAATTAAATCACGCTATCATTAGCACGCTCAAATTTCGTTAACTAAGAAAAACAGTTTATTAACCGTCCCTCGGGGAGAGGCTTTGGAGGAGGTTTACAGGTTGTAGGTCCCCCCTCCCCCTTTTTTTTTGACGAAGCTTGTTGCAGATATACGGGATGTGTTTATTAACGAAACGTGTTGTGGATCAGAGTGGTGTATTTCCTTTGACGAAGCCTGTTGTGGATGTGAGTGATGTATTACCATTGACGAAGCCTGTTGCGTATGTGAGTATTGTATTACCTTTGACGAAGCCTGTTGTGGATACGCATATTGTATATCTCTTATTATTTAACCTTTTTTATATTTTTTATTAATAAATGTAATGTTGTGTTTATTAAAAGTGTTCCTACATATACGAACACAATGGCTACGGAACCCTAGTATGGGCGGGTCAGACACGCTCTTAGAAATATGTTTTTCGTTACATTTCATGTTTTTTTCAATTATCAATTATGGTACCTATACTTCATTCCAAATAAGGACGACGAGATTTTCCGATTTCAAATCTCTGTTTCTGTAATTCGAAATAGCCTTAAAATTTCGTTGCTATTTTGAATGGAGTATAGTTAGTTATAAGGTAATATGTATTATACAATATTTTTTTAGAGTCTATAGATATTGCATGCCACCTTGTGACTGCCTGTTTTTGTTTTTATAACTAACATAGTTTGTAAGATCATTGTTACTAACATAATATGGATCTGAGTCATCTAAGAAATAAATTATTTAATTTAATTCAAAGAAATTGATAAACCATATAATAGTTTTACTAAATAATAAAAAGCCTTGTTAAGTGCTACAACTTTTAAACAAATCTATAGGTACGTGCAAGAAAAGATATTCAAGATAAGGAATACAACCGCGGAATAATAAAAGCTATCTTTTCAGTATTCGTAGCGATCACGCCCGAGGCGGTATTTGGGAGATACCCACTCCCCTAGTGTGGAAATTTAATTAAAGGGAATACCTCAAGCGCCTTAGATTCGTCTGGTCTTTAAATATTCCCGACGCGTCTACCAACTTTTAACTAATTACTAGCGAAGTAATATTTTTGGGTTGTGGTTTGTATTAAATCTCTGGCTTTAGAGCTTTAGGTACCTATACTTATTGACGTTCAGAATACTCGTTCTGAAGATCTGATTTGAAATAATCCGAAAAATAGGTCACAAAGAATCAAGAGATGTAATGTTGATACCTTATATCAGGCAATCAAGCAAAGGTGAGCGGAAGTGTTGGGAGAGGCCGTCCGAGGAAAACATATCATGATCAAATCAATGATCTTTTCCGAAAAGGACAAGTGCGTAGCACCCTCAATCGACGGAAGTGCATGAAAAGATGTATGAATGTGAATGAGGCTAAAGAGGTGTGTCAGAGTCGTAGCGTGTGGCGGTACGTGGTCTCTGCCTACCAGCGTTACTACATTTGGTAGATTTTTAATTACAGATATTTTTTTATTTCGGCATCTTCTATTATTTTGAAGTTTTTTTAATTCCAATAGCCAAAACGCAGCTATTAGAACTAAACATTTTTGAAAATAAACTGAGATGGTGAAACAATAAAAATATTTAAAATTAGAAATCTACCAAATGTGGTCACACTGTTGCCTACCCCCATGGGACAATGGCGTGAGCTTATGTTTGTATGTATGTCATTCATTAACTTTGATTAGATTAGATTCATAATTATTGATACAGATAAATAGTTCCTTTTTATTACAGAGTTTTTACCTTGCTTGAACAAAATCTTCAAAACAATAAGAGAGAAAGCTGAGAACAATATAGTTTAAAATTTGTTTTGCTAAACAATTTCCTTTACTTTTCAAATTTTAAAATATTAAATCTGAAAATGTGCCATTAACGGTAATCTAAAATCTGTATCTTCATCAAACTGTATCTATCTATTATACAGGGTGAAATTGATACTAAGAGTCTACCCATCAAACTGAACAACTCTTACCATGGGAGCAATCCGATCAGAGCAAAAAAAAATTTGCTGTTGCATACATTTTGAGTCGAGTCAGCATTGCAGTTTAGCATGGAACAGCAGATTTCTTTTTTGCTCCGTTCGGTTTGCATCCATAGTAAAAGTTGTTCCGTTTGATGGGTAGACTCTTAGTTTAAAATGATGCTTATGATATCAATTTCCCCCTGTATAGGTAGATTATGGATATGGTAATAATGCAGCTCACAAAGCAAATCTTACGTAAGAAGATCTAAGATCCTTCAGATGAGAGGAATATATTCCATGCTTCAGATCTTAAATAAACATGAATTTCAATATTCACGCCCGTTCTATTCAAGAGTATCATTGTTAATCAGTTCAGCTCCAGTTCCAAAGCTAATTGTAAGCCAGGAATACATTAGAAACGCCTTCAAAGAGCTTGATTGAAAGAGCTGAGGCCACCAGCCTAATTGCAAATGGCCGGAGTGTGACCGCTGCTGAATAATGACGGAATAACTTGGGTCTTGGAGTTACATAACACCAAGTTTTATCTTATTACGCCAGCAAGATACGTTGGCAACGTACCAATCTATGTATTGAATCGATGCCAATATTCGGTAACTGATGCAAGAGATGGAAAAAATTGGTTTCATAAATTAAGTACTTAGTCGTTAATTTTGTTTTCGTATGAAATACATTAATTTGGTAACGATTTTAAGGAGCTTTATAGCGCTGGGTGAATAGAACAACGGCACAACTAAAAAATTGGCAAATTTGAGTTAGCACCGTATTCTTGTTCTACATCGCATACTTTATCTTGTGCAATATAGACCTAACTCGATTTTTCACTGGATCTAACCCTTGCTGTGTAGTAACTACAGACGAATTTGTTCGCGCGCACTCTCTCGCGCCAACTTAAATGTAATTTTTCTCAAAATCAACTTTTTTGACTTGTGCCGTTGTTGTATTCACCCAGCGATAGGGTGTAAGTGTAGACAGTAGCATTACCTACTATAAGGCGTATCTCCCACTGATCGACTCACCTGTACGAAATTACGTCATTTTAGTAGGTTTATCTATTTTTGACTGGCTTGTCCTTCTTTATGTCACTGCGCGAAATATGCCACAAAACGAATAGCAAAAGAATTCACAAAACATTTTAAAATTATCTAGGTAATTGTAATTAACTAATAAAAATGGTTAAAAAAAATTGTAAAGTGACATTTTAGATCTTAATATGATGTGTACACAATGGCGTGACTTCAACATTTAGATGCAGGTAATACAGACTAGTTCAAATATTTAGGCTTTCCTTTGAAATATGAACACAGGATTCATATGTGTATTTTATAGAATTCGAAAATTTAAGATTTAATGTGTCGGGGACCGCAAGTGATTGTAAAAAGATCAATGGTCATTTCATAGCGGTCACCTACGCATTAATTGACCTAAAATATCTTAAAGAGAGTTAAGAAGTAAAACATACATTTGCTTACATAAAAAATAATAGGTGACCGAATTATTTCTTACTATTTAATTTTTTTTTTTTTGGCGTTGGTGTTTTTTTTAATTTGTAATCTTCTTCTTCTTAATTCTTGTTCAATTTGTAATTTAATGTGATTTCATAATTTTTAAAGTTACACGAAAACTACTGAACCGATGTTCATGAAACAAAGCTAAGAACATTCTCGCAAAAATTAGCGTTCTATTTTAAAAAACCGCATCGAAATCAGTCCACCCTTTTGGGAGCTACGATGCCACAGACAGACAGATCGACAGACAGACAAACAGACGAAGAAACAGACCGACATAGGCGTCAAACTTATAACACCCCTTTTTGCGTCGGGGGTTAGAAATATGAACAATGACAAATAAAGCAGAGATGTTGAAGATCATTGCTACATTTTTCATTACTTTGTATGTCTTTCAAATAATGAAATGATAGCTTCTTAAAACCAGCAAAATATGGCCCGGCCCGCGTTTACCTAGTGGGAGCGTCTTAAAGGGTGATTGTACTCATAATAGGCTGACCGACTTTCTCCAAGGACCATAAAGGAAATTTGCAAAAAATCTAATCTCATATAAACGTTCGATCAGCTGATTTCATTTAGTATTGTAAGTACAAAATTTATTTTGCTAATTTCCTATAGGTTCCACGGGGAAAATTATTCAGTACCTTATATAAGTACTATTATATTCATGTTTCGTCCTCGAGATTAGCATGAATATACTTGTAGTAGCACACACGGTGTCGCCAGAGAGCACTGAATTTGAGGGAAAAAAATAAAAATTTTGTTTATGTCGACTCGGTAGTGTCTGACAGCTCGCTTGTCATTCACATTTCAGTGCTTCGCCAGCAGACATATTTTTTTCTTACAGCTATCGTTTAGTGCTATTTCTTTTGCAAAATGGGGAAAAGAAGACACTCGGATAAAGATGATAAAGATTATATGCGTACAAAATCAAAAAGTTGGAAAGAAAGTTGTTAAAGCGCGGTCACCACCGTCACCGATTTGGTTCACAGCCGCGTCATGATTCTTGCGAGTCGTCGATAAACATTCAATGTACGTGTTTTTACTAACTCGAAAAGACAGACTTTATGGCAATAACATTACGTAAGAAATCCTTCTGCGGGCAAACATTTGGGTTGTCACTTTATGGATAAACGTAGTATTTAAATATAATAATTGCCTTTCGAGATGTAATACAATAACAATCATAATATTCATTACGTACAATACACGTGTATGATTAGTGTTATGCGGACTGCCTGAGGGGCTTTCACTTCGCTAATTTACGTGAAATCATTTAGTGTTGCGGGCAGTTTTAGGGACTGTCACTACACTAAGATCATGACCTATTTATCCTGGTCCACGAACCTAACGAGTTACTTATATAAAGATAATCAATGACGAGTGACCATTTGGACTAACATTTATCAATTAAGGTCACATTGGTATCCTAGTATACATGCCTACCTGCTGAACACATTATTTAATGTTACCAGGGTTATGTCCAATAAATTATAGAGTTTATGACATATTTATATTCCGGATTTCATCTTAACGGCCCACAATTAGAATCGTAGCCGGAGAACGCTCGAGGTGATTTATTAAATCCCGAACTATGTTGGAAGACAATGCCAACCCAAAGACCGCGCCTGCGTTACCTCCACCGCCGCCGAAGACCGTAAAGGAACTTGTCCCGTCAACAAACGGCGCTGGCCCAACAGCGATTCCTGGGCCACTCGACCAGTTTCTGGAACCACCACCAATCCTTGGACTGGATAGAGAATTACTTGTAATGTTGGGATCTGACCCTTCTTTCATGAAAACTTACGGCAAAGAAATTCAGACTGATCCGGCAGTGCGTTTTTAGCACGTAGACACTACAGGGTGTACAAAAGATCTTCGATTATTTGCCTCCTGCCAATTGCACATTAATTGTGCGTTGGAACTTAACCCTGAGGTTCTGTTTCAGAAACTGTTCTGAAGAGACATGGGGGTATAGAATTAAAACAAAAATAATTCGCCAGTGCTTTAACGTGCTAAGCAGATGCTTTGACTCTGCTACTTCCTTCCATTTATAAAATTGTTAATGGATGTCAGTCGACTGATCTGCGACTGCTAAAACGTGAATTCTGCAATACGGAGAAATTTGTTTTTTATAACCTGGAAAAGGGACATGAAAGACCAGCTACAAAAAACAAATATAGATAAGTTTTTTTTTTTGTTTTTTTTTTTTTTTTTTTTTGAAACAGACTTACCTGAGACGTTGCAGGCAGCCAAAGCCATAGTCAAATCAGGAGCAGATTTAGAGTCAGCTCCGGTAGCAAGGACACCATCTTAGACTTTGAAAAAGACAAATCCTTCCATACAGAAGCCTTTAAACTGGAAGGCTCCTCCTCCGGATCGCAGGCCGAGGGAGAATCCGAGAGTGAAGTATCCTGCTCAGAAGTATCAGCACCCCAACTCTTCGAGGACATCGTCGCTACGGGCGCAGAGGTACACGTTACGTTGATAAACATGGTAACACATGCTGGCCGCTTATCTTGTTTTTATAAGCACTATAAGTAGTGGGAAAAGATTACCACTGATCCTTCTGTACATTCTTAGATAGTTGGCTACAAAATACCTATTTTTTACTTCAATCTCTGTTCAATATTCACCACCACATTATAGAATACTTTCTTATTCTGAAAAATTACAGTTCGAACAGTCAATCAAATCTGATTGACTAATCTTTTAGAAATTGGTGCTATTTCGCAGTGTTCATATGTGACGGCCAGTTTATTATCAAGTATATTCTTTTACCGAAACCTAAAAAGTATTTAAAAACAAGTCATTTTAAGGTTGAAGTTAATCTAATGACAAGAGATTTTTTTTAGCTAGCTTAGATTGAAAGTTGCATATTTTTTGATAAGAATTCATGAGTAATCTATTATCTAATAGATACCAACGATTTGAATGGAATAGAAATAGTTTTGAATTCAATGTGTTGCTTTTTCGGTCTCAATACTGCACCGAACATTTTTTGTTTAAATTGTGAAACCTATAATAAAATTGCTCAGGTCCTATGGCTGTTTATCAATAATTTGTTTGGACGATATTTTGTTAATTGCTCAAAGCTTTTTTTCTTGTGTCCAAAATATCACTTATACTATTCGGTTGCTTAAGGCATTAGAGTTCATAATAAATATTGATAAAAGTAACTTTCAACCCAATGTAAATTTTTGGGATTCATACTGCACTCACAAATAATTACCAACTTAGCTTACCACCATACATAATAATAAAAGTACATAAAGAAATAAAGTGATTTCAAAGTTTAATTAGGGATTTTGCTGGGCTTATAGGTCTTCTTACATCGGTCTATTCATTGGTATATTTAGACATCGAATATGGCTGGTTATACACAAAAACAACAATTCTTGGAAAGATGTAAATTTTTAAACTTGCAATGTGTTGATAATTACGATAAGTTTATGAATATACCAGAATATTAATATTTCTAGCGATACCTCAACGACTGGGCGGGGGACGGCGTATGGTAATGAAAGAGACAGTTGTATGTGAAATAAGGAGGAATGTTCACGGGATATTAGCTGCCTAGAGATCCTAACCGCATTTTTTGGACTCAAGACTTTTGACAAAACTTTTCGTGGTTGCCAAATCCTTTTGTGAATAGATAATACGTCAGCCATCTCGTATATCAACCGTATGCGCGGTATTTAATTCCTTCACGTAACACAGGTTACTATAGAAATATGGCAATGGTGCGAATCAAGGAAAATACATGTTTTTGTCTCATATATTAGCTCAAAAGACAATGCAATTGCGGATGCGGAGTCCCGGAGAAACCATCCAAACATTGAATGAGAACTCGCGGACTACGCATTTCAAATGATATGAAGAATATTCTTATATATATATATATATATATATATATATATTCTTGCTAAGCGCATAAATAGAAGGTGTCATTAATGTAACATATCACGCCATCACCGCTTTTACCGTCTCAGGGTCTGACTTTTACGGGTTTCCACCCTTTTCGATTATATTAAAGATACTTCGTAAAATTATTAACTAAAAGGCTAAGGGTATTTATTGTTGTCCCAATTTGGCCTACACAACCGTGCGTGGTACCCTCTCTTTAAGAGTTTCCTCATATTAAGACCGTTAATACTGAAACCGAATAAGAATCTAATTCTGTATCATTCCAGCGACCGCACCGTGCATCACCAGCTTACCCTGGTTGCCGGGCTGTCATCCGAACGTCGCTGTTGAGAGGTGTTCTACCATCTTCACTCAATATTATGTTAGCATCTCTTTCAGAAAGCTCCATTAAGCAGTACAATACCTGTTTGAAAAGGTGGTTTCAGTTCTGTAACAGGCAGGGTGTGAACGTTTATGAGACATCAGTTCATAATATATTTTATTTTCTAACTTAACTTTATAACAGCGGTGCCAAGTACGGTACCCTTAATAGTCGTTGATCTGTTTTTTCACTAATACTTGGTCCGCAAATCGGAAACAATGATCGAGTCGTAGAACGTTTTTTCAAAGGCGTGTTTAGGTCGAGACCGCCTCTGCCTAAATACAACTTAATTTGGGATGTGTCCGTTGTTTTACATTACTTCGCTAGTCTGTATCCAGATCAAGAACTGACAGTGAAAATATATCTAATAAACTAAATACCCTTCTATTTCTCGTTACGGGTCGAATGCAAATGTAATTAATGTTAATAATATTGAAAAGAGAACATAGGATATGTTCATTAAAATTTCTGACCTGATAAAGACATCTCGTATTAACTCAATGCAACCACTCCTAATTCTTCCATTTTTCCATGAGAAACCACCAATTTGCCCGGTTGTTACTCTATACACTTACCTACTGGATATGACTAAGAGTTTACGATCTAACGACGAACCTCCTTTCATCAGCCTAAAGAAACCTAATAATCCCGTCTCGTCTTAGGCACTGGGCCGTTGGGTTAAAAATACTCTGCGTAGCTCAAGCATTAACGTGTTAATATTTACTGCTCACAGTACGAGAAACGCTGCTACATCTAAGGCACTTAAGTTAGGCGTTATCTTAGACTTAATAAGGAAGACCGTTTGGAGTGGCAATTCGATCACCTTCGGTAAATTGTATAACCGAGTTGCTATGAATGACTCTAGCTTTGATTTATTTTGCTAGAAGTATATTAAACAATTTGTGTAATGATTAAATAATATTACTTATCTAAGTTAATTGTTTGTTATAATTGATGCTAATGATTAGCGATCAGAT
Source organism: Agonopterix alstromeriana (assembly GCA_963924505.1). Classification (NCBI taxonomy): domain Eukaryota; kingdom Metazoa; phylum Arthropoda; class Insecta; order Lepidoptera; family Depressariidae; genus Agonopterix; species Agonopterix alstromeriana. Next base: position 12,034,344 of record OZ004662.1, on the reverse strand, counting down.
TTTTTAAAATGTTAAAGATTATTTTATCTGTTAAAATATTGATTTTTCTAATTACAAGACCCTTATTTTAAGTTTTGTTATAAGATATTTCACGTCTTTCACAAATGCCTCTCAATATCTACAAGTATATTCATGCTAATCTCGAGGACGAAACATGAATATAATTAATGATTAAACGAACTTACCTGTACGTGAAGTTCTATCATAATTATATGAAATGTTTCGTCCGAAGAGATTAGCATCCCGCCCTTCCCTGTGTTATACACCTTCCCATACATGTTATATATTGCTACATGGACATGAAATATCTAATATGGCTAATCTCCGAACTAAATGACAAGCGAGCTGTCAGACACTACCGAGTCGACATAAACAAAATTTTTATTTTTTTCCCTCAAATTCAGTGCTCTCTGGCGACACCGTGTGTGCTACTACAAGTATATTCATGCTAATCTCTTCGGACGAAACATTTCATATAATTATGATAGAACTTCACGTACAGGTAAGTTCGTTTAATCATTAATCACCCTGTATTAAGCAATTTTCTCCAACGTTCATATTTTTCAAAACTAAAAAGGAAGTTAATTTATTTTGTAGACGAAAATTGTGTAAAAGGTAGAATTGAAAGTACCAGCTGGAACACGGTACATTTCTATTCTGTATATTAAAGTGAACGAGCACTTTCCTTCAAGTAATAAGCGGAAAAAACGTCCTAATGAAACTCCGTGTAATGGCTACACAGTCGACAAATGCACTTTTAAAAGGGAAGAATCTAATTTAGCCGCCATTTACTCCACATTGACTTGGTAAAGCGACAAGAAATTTTTCATTAGGGAAAATTTGTGCCCTCAACGCAAAATGTAGCTGGTTTAATTATGTTGAAGTGAAAACCAATGTGTGAGATTAGATTAATGGTCGTAATTCAATTTTATAACGTACTCCAAACCGCCCCGCCCCGGGAAAACGAATTTAATTAACCTTCTTATGAATTATTCGCTCTTGCAGCGGTGTGGAGTTCGCAAATCCCGGGTTTTAATTATATGAAAGTTCTGAAACAGATTTTGTTGAAAGTCTTTGTTTGTAGAAGAAGAAAAGATGATGATTTGGTTGAATACTGCTTGTGTTACTTACTATTATTTTAAATTCAAGGAGTAGTACTTTTACATCCATTTGGATTATCGAAGAGAATAATTTGTTAGTTAGGGTGGGTACCTACAGCATCGATAAACAATTATTTTCATGACATTTTTTTTTTTTTCATAATTATCTTTTTTTTTCACTTTACGTATCGCTGGGTGAATACAACAACGGCACAACTCAAAAATTGGCAGTTTTGAGTTAGCACCGTATTCTGGTTCTATATCACATACTTTATCTTGTGCAATATAGACCTGACTCGATATTTCACTGAATCAAGCGATAGATGGTATTTGTGCCACTACTACATTAAATAAAATTGTTATTTTGTGTTATGCAACAATGACACTTTTTAGTCAAAAAGTTGAATTAAAATTATTCCCGTCTGCAAAAACTACCCCTGTTATATTCTGTAAACCACAATGTGAAGGTTTGTGATGTCAAAGTAGGTCCTCCCTACTTCCAACTCTTCAGGGAATCATAACATCTCTTCTATAAAGTTTTGACTTATGATCATCTACCAATCTGCTTTTTGTACCATGGCTTTCTAGTATAGATAGAAGACTGATCTGTTGTATGAAGTTCCAGATCAGAAGATTAAAACAATGTGATAGTGTAATTTTGTGGAAAAGAGCGTAGCTATGTAAGCGTGAGGCTCTATTACTGCTTTCGTATGGTTACTTCGTAAATATATAGCTTTGGTAAATCTGATTCCTGCATATTCAATATTACCTTTATGCTTTTCAAATCCAGTTTTCTTTTCCTCTTACCTCTTCTTGTCTTATCATTCATCTTTCATCCCAAATGACTGATGTCAGGATGTCTCCATTTATTTCCTCTGAGATAATTTCCACAGATCTTTTCATTGGCTTTCCCAAGATGAAAATATCTGACGACGTATTTATCCAATTGCAAACGAAGGTATTCAACCTGAACATAGGGATCAAGGCAGACACATGAACAGTGACGATAAAACTAGTCCATCATTGTAAGCTATGGAAACAGCTACTGGTTGGTGTTTTTCTAAGAGATAACATCAGAAATGAAGTAGTAACGTCTGAGAACTAAAGCAAATAACGCAGCCCTGAAAATTAGCAAGCTGAAGTGGCAATAGGCTTGTTATATCTGCTGAAGAACTGGCAACTGATAAGGAGTATGTGTTCTAGAACAGAAGCTACAAACTAGCGTGGTTATTTTATAATTAAATAGTATGGGACGACCATCGGCCAACTGGCCTGACTACGTAAAATGGGTAGCTGTTAAGAAGACCGATGATAGAGATTGATAATTGTTTTACACATCGTTCTTGATTTAAGCAGTACTAAAAGATCTATTGAGATCAACATGTGATTGGGCTCACGAGTAATTTCTTGGTCTGGCTCTTATCATCGAACTCGTTGTGTATCTGTCCCGAAACTCTGTCCGAGTTTGAGTTTGTTTCTGAAGCGGCTAAGGCTCTTTACAGAATGAAAGTGACCCAAACCTGGCACAGTGATATGCCTAAGTTAAGGCACACTGCATTGAGACTGGACAGTGAGCTTGAAAGATGGTTCAACATGATCGGTGACACAATGCCGAGCACACGGATCTTCAAGAGAAACTACAAAATATATGTCCCAACAAGGGATGAATGGAAGCGTGGATTGCGTACCCCGGACTCAAACACTCTTGTTTGGTACACCGATGGTTCAAAAACCGAGTCAGGTACGGGTGCAGGCATACACTCCAAAGACTACAACGAAAGTGTCAGTCTAGGAGAATTTGCAACTGTCTTCCAAACAGAGACCATGCGAGAGAGTATGCTATCATAGCCTGTGCGCAGGAGAATATATATAGGAAGGTAGCCAACAAGACTATATATATCCTAAGTGACAGCCAAGCAGCTCTCAAAGCCTTGAACTCCTATTATGTAAATTCCAAGCTAATTCTAAACGGAGTGAAGACCCTTAACAGGCTTGGTCTTCACAATACCGTAAGATTAGTTTGGGTCCCGGGACATACCGGTGTCCAGGGTAATGAGAATGCCGACGAGTTGGCGAGGGCTGGGTCAGAACGGAAGATGGTTGGCCCAGAACCAAGTGTGGGAATCCCGGCATGCAGCATAAGAATGGCCATTAGGGATTGGGCTGATAAAACACACAGGCTGGAGTGGTCCGGCCTTGCAGGGCTACAACACTCTACGAAATTTATCAGCAATGTGACAACTTGTGTCTCAAAGTTCATACTGAACAACAGCAGGAGCAAGGCTCGTGCCATCACCGGAGCCCTCACTGGGCAATACGCTACAGGCACGATGATGCACAAAATGAAACTAACCCTAGATCCAAGCTGCCGAGCATGCGGAGAGGATGAAGAGACCATGGAACATATCCTTTGTGACTGTGATGTCTTGGCGGCAAAACGTGCCTCCTCGGAGATGGATACCCAAAACCGGGAGACCTTAGGTTTCTTCCCCTCAATGGTGTTGCCTCCTTCATTGACCATGTATTTGAAGGGTGAAGAAAGTTGGGGCTAACACAAAAGATCCCACTGGGTCGAAGTGTTGCTGGCTTGCCAGCCCCCACAACAAGATAAGAAGATAAGATAAGATATGCTTATGCGTTGTGTATCTGATAGGATCTCATCAGACAACTTCCGCCAATTCAGTAACAGATCAAATTTTCTTTTCCTCATTGCTTTGTAAATTCCCATTTCTTCCGTCTCTTCTCTAATGCCATAATTGTGTTTTATTTTGGGTACTAATTACTATCACATTTCTTCATGTTTTCTCACTAATTATCTGGCATAAATCTAAATCGTACCAAAAAGTTAATGCAAAACTGGCATAACTCGGAACCCCCATATTTATGGCCATAATATATAAAAATATTGAAGTATATAAATAAAATTCTCAACTGTTATAAATTACTGATATAACACAGATATACAAAAGGCAAACATCAACAATCTAACCCTTACTGTGTAGTAACTACAGACGAATTTGTTCGCGCGCACTCTCTCGCGCCAACTTTAATGTCATTTTTCTCAAAATCAACTTTTTTGACTTGTGCCGTTGTTGTATTCACCCAGCGGTATATAGGTAAGTTTAAACTACAAACGAGAAATGGAAATTTTTACTACAAAAGATCTCGATTTAGTAGGGAATTTCCTAATGTCACATAATATTATATTTATTAACTGTCTCTTTTGCGGGTCTGCTGGAAGAAATCTCTTGAGAGATTTCCCTTTGTACATGTTTTCTCATCTATGTGAATTATTATATAGTCTGTGTGTACAATAAAGTGTTATAATTAATTAATAATTAACACAGTCATGTATAGTTTAGTTATCGGTTCTATTCAAATATTTATCAAGGTTTGCGTCAAAACTTTGTGTAATGGGAAATATTAACATAACATAAACATTCAGCAATATATTTATGATTTCAATATTATACTACTATTTTTTAACATTTTCAGTTAGAAATTAAGGACATTTTCTTTTTTAACCTGACGAGTTTAAACCAAATCTTACAACAAAGGTACCTACTAACTAACTAATTTGGTTGTTTACGCTTTACAGTCTAAGATAGCAAATTACTAAGTGCTAATGACATCTTTTCTGTACTTTCTTGAGGATACTTTTGATGAATTCATTTTGTTTCGTGCTTGTGAAAGCCTGAAATACGCATCTCACGCCGAAATTAAAGCTAGCAAATTTGAATGGACTGTTTTTTGCTTTAATTTATCTTTCTACTTGCCTCCCTATTCTAGACATTTTATTCCATACACACGCCGTCAGATCCAGGCTCATCAGCGAAGCCAATTATACTAGCAACAGTCGCCGTAACCGTATCAGCATGGAAAATATCATCCTCATCATTTTATATTATTAGGTAGAAAAAAAAAAAAAATAGCTTCGATACTCAAATCTTATTACGATAATGATGATGTATTTGTAACACCACTGGCTTTTCAGTGAAGGAAAACATCGTGAGGAAACCTGAATGCTTTAATTTCTAGGCATGTATTGCATCTACTGTCCATTACAAGTGGCGACGGGTTAATTCCCCGTCACACTGAAAAGAAGTTTAAGTAGGTACTACTAGTGAAACGTGGATGTACTGAGTTTTCAGAATATCTCTGACTACCCCCTCGGGGAATATAGTAGTGAGCATATGCTATGCTATGCTATAATGTATTTGCAAAAACATTAAACTTTCCACCATATTCTAACACGAAAGCGTGCAAATAATTAGACATTATCTTCGTTAGTTCATGAACCTATGTAATACCTTATTATAGAGCATTTTCGGTCGATACCTAATGTTGTACAAAACATATATCTACCTTGTGTTGTACAAAACATGAAACGATTTTTTCTTCTATACCTACCATCAAAGCCTTCGAAGGTAAACACCATTATTTTTACTAAAACATTAAGTCCGAAGGCTTAGGGGAATATGTGTGGAATCCTTATGCAGTCCATTTGCATTGCAGATGTTAGAACAGTGCTATCTAGCCAACTGAAGCACACACGACGTACAGGATTTAGCACTAACAGATTATGCTTCTAAATTAGCATGAATGAAACCTAGAGTGATGCCAGACACTGGTGTGTAAAAGATTGCAATTTGCATTTTATAGAAGGGCTTATTACATTAGACAAATTAATCTAGCAGCATGGCCGAGAAGTCAAGAAGCCTTTTTTTAGGGTTTCGTACTTAAAGGGTGCCAACGCTATTAATAAGCTTACGCTGTCCGTCCGTGCGTCTCTCTGTCCTTCTTATTAAGTCATGTATCTTTTGAACTTTATAATAGCTATACGGTTGAAATTTTCACACAATGTGCGTTATTATGGCATAAAAACTGTTATTTTCAAGGTTTTTTTTTTAATTTAGGTATTGTAAATTGGTAGTACTGTATATACAAGCGTCAAACTTCGTGTGATTGATTGTAGTGCGTACTCTAAGGTAAGACAACAAATAATAAAAACCGGTCAAGTGTGTGTCGGACTCGCGTTAAGGATTGTGGGGAAAACAAATGATGTAAATTGTATGGTGGTACGGAACCCTCCGGGTGCGTGCGCGAGTCTGACTCGCACTTGGCCGGTTTTTATGTTTATACCATTGTTTACACCAGATGTAATTTCTATTCAGACACTAGATATTTTTCTCCGTGTAACGTTATAATAGCGGCTTTCTATGGGAATTTCCGAATTCAAAATTTTAACGAGCCAACGGTAACAAACAGTCTAGTCAAAAACCTTGAATAGCACTAAACCTGTAAACTTTTAGTTCCTTTTGCCTACCTCAATTAAATATGTAATAGGCAGCCAAGTTTTGCTTCTATTGGAGGTAAAACTTACTAATTAACTTGAGCAGTGAATTGGCTAGAACTTTTAGATCAATTAATCTATAACAACTAGAATGGAACAGAATCTCGCAGTTTTGAACTAAGTAACAACAGAGGCGTAGCGTGGGATTCAGTAGCCCGGGGCACAGATTTTGCCGCCCCCTATGCGTGTAAGAAGACCTTTAGCACGTATATTCGGGTTGTGGTGAGACATCTTTTAATCGATCCATGCAAAAGTTAGAGTGAGCGAAACGAAGCAAGAGCCAGAGCTTTTTATGTACAAAACTTGTGCAAAGTAACCTAAGTAAAAGCAATGGATCGAGCGAAGCAAGTTCGAAATTTTTAGCACTGCGTCTCATCTGTGGCCAGACCTCTTTAGGATTTTGTGTAGGTACAGTAACTAATTAAAACAGAAATTCAGAGCGAGCGAAGCGAGCGAAGCGAGTTCGAATTTTCTCTGCTCTACAAATTGTTTATAGACAGAGCTCAATCGTTATATTAAATGATCAAAATGCTTGGGTCTGAGGTCACTAGCTTATAGTTTATTTACTTTACTGTATAGAATCAATTATTTTATTAAATAGACTATGTATTATTGTATACATAACTTTAGCTTAAGAATTTATATTGTAATAGTTATTAAGTCGTGTTATGTTGTAGAGTTTCTGGCCGCATCTTCTCTACAGCGACAACACGTTCCGACGCGGTGGTAGCTTTAAAAAAGATTTGACGTTTGATAAGTGTGCTGTAAGCTCCTATATTGAATAAATTATATTGACTTTGACTTTGACTTTGACTATATTTTTTCAGAATTTGCCCCCCCAGCTCACCCTCGCTACGCTACTGTAACACCAAAACATTTTAGCCGTTTCCTGTAATCAGAGAAAACCGGGATTTGCAACGACTGCTTATTAATTTTCTAGCATCATGCCTTCTGCGAAATGATATTTAAGAACCGGCTGATCTCGATTAATATAATTATGTTGATGATTTCCATGTTGGTCCCATAGACAAAGTTGGTCACTTTGATGGTTTGATCATCCTTTTAAAAAACCTTCAGCATATAAAGAAGGACCCTGTATAGGTAGAGGCTTCTTATTTTTTAATTCCTTTCTTAGAAGCTACTCTATCGGTTTCAATGTTTTATTAATATTTTGCTGATCAAGCGAACCTTGGTCTCCATAAATAGCAACGAAATGTTAGTGCTATTTTGATTTACAGAACAGTTTTGATCAGCTTTAATAACGTCCAAGATAAATGTCGGATAGTATATCTTTCTGATAAATAAGTTATCTTTGCTAAAGAATTAGTCAGAAAGCTGAATAGGATTCGAAAAATCTTTTCGTCCTTATATGGAATGTAGTGTAGGTTTTAAAATTATGAAGGTACCCTACCGTTGTATATAGAGACCTTCTTAATATGCTGACACATTTTAAGGAGATGATCAGACCTTCAAACCGAATAACTTTCTCTACCAACATTAAAAGCACAAAAAAATATATGCTGCTCCATACAAAACTGCAAATCGTCTTGAGCCAAATGTATGGGACAGCTGATTTTTATTTCGCGCTTTCGATGTTGGTCCCATAGAGAAAGTTGTTCAGTATGATGGTCTGATCATCCCCTTAAAAGTGTCAGCATAATTATTAAGAAGGACCATGTATAGTATAGAACTGCATTATAATTTGTTATTTTTGGAGTAAGTACCTATGTATTTTGTCTGGTCTCAAGTAGCCGATGATTTCTGAAAGAAAACGTTTTTTGTATATATTAATCTTATTAGATAAGAAAACCTGAATGTCTATTCCATACAAATAGGAAATCCCTAAACCTAAAATCAATACACGTTCCGTTCCGTTCCGTTCCTAAAACTAATTACCTTCAGTTACCGATAAAATCTTTTCACGTTTTTGCGTTGATTTGGTAACACGTAGAAAATGATAGATTCTCTGTTTGGGCTTGTAGGTCATTTTGAGAATTGTACCTATAATGTTTTGGGGTAGACAAATTGTGTTTTTGTTTAGTTTTAGTCCCTGTATTTAATTTGTAAAACATTTTTCAAGTACCTAAGGATTAGCTATTTGTTATATAAGGTACATAAAAAATTCCGATTTCGATGATGAGAGATTTCGATGTTGGTGCCTTAGAGAAAGTTATTAAGACTGACGGTCTGATCATCCCCTTAAAAAATTGTCAGCATATAAAAGTACCCTATAGATTCATACACCCATTCTGCCACTAAATTTCGAACATAACATTGAAACCAGTTTTTATTTAAATGATGGTTTTGTATCGAATTCGTCAACCAATGTGGCACGCACGAAATAGAAGGCACTGATAAAATTTTCGCACTGGAAGCGATGATACAAGATAACTCAGCACATTTCTGAACCTATTCTAATAGAAATAAAGTTGGCAAATGCTAAACAACTTTCGATGTCGACTGTACGCTATTAGGTATAGTCTTTGATGTGCAGTAAAAAATCATTTCTATTATAAATTTTGTAGCTAAGACAACTCAATGGCAAAACCAGGAGCCCGATTGCGCTAAGATAAAACATCGAAGTTCTTTTCTTATCCAATTTCAGTTCTAATCACATTGCAATCCAATTACTATTCAACTGTGCTGAATTCCGCATCACGCTAAACTCTATGTAACTGACAGCCCTTAACGTCTGAGCGATCTGTCAAAACGGCTCTAACGGCTCTCAAGAGCAGTACCGCGATTAGCGCAATACCAAATGTGTCAAAAATTATGGTTCGTACGTAGTCCAATTACGGTTCAATCACCGAATATTTACCGCGATTACACCCCAGGCTATAGATGTAAATTCTGTTAATATAAAGTTACACCACAACACTCACTAAGCTGATTATTTGCTTTGTAAAAGCTTTTGTTCATAGTTTCTTTTGCTAGTTTAGGACTCTCCATTGTGAAAGATTTAAGTACCATAGGACTCACTTTTCACTCCCTTTGGTTTGCAGTCTTGTGGTAAAGACCGTCTTTGTGGTGAAAGGGGTTTAGATACTCCTTTCAACCATTTTCAAAGGCAGGTGCAAGAAGTTTGTCAAGTAAATCTTCAAATGGCATATTTTGACCTAGTTTCCGCGTGACATTATTTCTCAATAAAAGCTCGCGCCATTACGCACAAAAGTTTGTTATAAACACAAAAGCCCAAACTGGAGATTCATTGTCTTTGCCGACCCCTCTGGAAAAGGCGCGGATTTATGATTTACAACGTGTTAATGAATACGCGCAAAACCTCATACATCCCAACTGATTTATAACAAAATAATTATATTGAAACAATAATTTCATTATTTTGATAGTTAAAATTTAAAGTTATTCACATTTAAGTTTTCAGGCAATTGTTATAATTTCAGCAATGAATGAAACCTACTCGAGCCAAATGCAGCTGTTTTTTTTTTCGCGATTTCGATGTTGGTCCCTTAGAAATAGTTGTACATTATGATGGTCTGATCATACTCTTAAAAATATATCAGGATAATGAGAAGGACCCTGTATAGCAAAACTATCGTTTTAGGAAAACACAGTACTTATATTTAAATTAAGAACAAGATTTTGTTACTCGGAAGAATTTACGCTAAGACAAGGAATACCTTTTTCACTCGAACGTAATAAAAATTGTATTCAAAAATGGACCATAAATCAGTGGATTAAAAAGCGTATAACGGAAAGGGTATTGGGTCAGCAATATTTTATCGTGAAGGCTGATCGGAAAACAAGAGTTCACTCGAGTGTCTCGTGGCGCCATCTGGTGGAGCCGTGACGTTAATTTATTAAAAAGCTTTCGGAGATCCGATCTGATTCTAAGCTTACGTTCTTTACTAAATATTTAAAGCTGTTATGTTATCTATTCCATTTTTATTATCTATGTTCTTGCTCTCTGCTTTGTTATGTCTATCGTGTTGGAGTTAATTCTTCACAATAAAATATTATAATATAAACACGGTGTTTTAAGATAATCTTGTCAGAAGTTCTGACAAGGGTTCGTATAATTCTACCAGATCTAGTTCTGACTCAGAAGTAGATCTGGTAGAATTATACGAAAGCCCGAGCGTTACTGTTATAAGTAGTTACGTTAATTAAAGTGGTTTAGGTATTTTTGTTTTGTGTAAGAGGGGATTCTATTTTTATTATCTATGATCTTGCTCTCTGCTTTATATTATGTCTAACGTGTTGGAGTTAATTCTTCACAATAAAATATAATAACATAAACACGGTGTTTTAAAGCAAAAGCTAGGTGACAAATCTGAAACATTTTGTGTAAGATAGTATTTGTGAACTCCCATCTAATGATGCCGTCATGCCGCCATTTCACAGAAGCGATTTTTGAGCGTAGACAATTTCGCAACTGCACCGCAACGACGTTGCAACTGAATCGCCGTGATTTTTACTGAACGTTATCGCAGTGATATCGCTGCGACACAAATTGATCGCAGAAATATCGCGGCGATAAAGCGGCTATATCGCGGTGGAATCCCGGTGATATCGCGACGAATTTGTTCCGTCAACCTTAGACAATATGACTATGGACGAGTCACGCGTGTAATTCAACTAACAAACTTTTCTGCCACTTTTTAGCGGAAGAGGTAGCATGAAACCCGCAACTTTTGATTTTATTCAATTGCTCTAGATTCTAATATTGATTAGCTGACTAGACTGAACAACTTTCTCCATTCTCCATGGGACCAACATGAGACGAAAAAATCATCCTCTTCAAAAACCGTCATCATATAATGAAGGACCCATTAATTTTTTTTCGTGATTTCAATTTTGGTCCCATAGTGAGAAATTACAAATTTAATAGTCTGAACAGCAGGCCAGAGTTAATGCATATCCTCAGGAACACGATGTATAAATCAGATCTGTATTTACGAGAATACAGTGCTTATTTGTTAAAATACTGTGACAGTCAATACATTAAACCTGCAGGTGTGCAAATGTTCAAAAAGGAAAAGGAAATTCATTTACAAATGGAAAATAAGCTGGCTACTGTAGGTACCTACTTTACCATATACGTAGCTGTATTATGTATGTGAATAGAACATAATACGGACCAAGGGGTCCTTCCTACATTTCATTTCTCAAGAAGCAACCTTCATAATTTGTCAGCTGCCAACCCTAATACAAATTCACGACCATTGTCACTCAGATTTACGATGAAATCTCGAAAAATTACGGTTCGTTCAAGATTATCTGAAGAAAGATATACAGAGTGTAAAATTTAATACGTTACGCATCTATGGGGATGCTTCAGACCATCTAACTGAACCAACATCGAAATCGTGAAAAAAAAATCTGCTGTTTTGAGTACTGGTTGACGTTTTCTATGGAACAGCTGATTTTTTTCGCGATCTCGGTGATCTTTTTCCTTGTCCCATAGTGAAAGTTGTTCAATTTGATGGTCTGAAACACCCTTTTATGTATGTAACACCTTTAAGTTTACACCCTGTATAGCTCATCTCACCCGTTTCACGTAGAAACATAAAATAACATCTGCGAAATCCTAGTTCTCTTTTTCTATAAAACACAACTACGCACCTAATCATAGGGCCCGTTGCGGTTGTAATTCAGTTTCATTTTCTACCAACCTAACATGACCTCTCACACCCCTCTCTGTGAGCGAGTTATCAGATAAACTTCAAGCTATCTGATGAAAACTGCAGGTCTAAATAAAATGGTTGTGTTATGCCGTTGTATTCGCAGGCTGTATAAGTATGTAACAGCCACTTTTTATTGCGAGACCCGTAAAGTAAAACAAACAGCTGGGCCACAAATTACGCTAACTCGTAAATGGCAATAAAAACTGAATTTACTCGTATATCATAGAGCTTCGTAAAAACGTTTCAGCTCGAAGTTGTAACTTAAATTAAGACACTTTTAGAGGGCCAGACGGTTTATATTTTGTTACAGTATAACTTATAAACGAATCCTGAGATTAAAAAAAAAAATAATGGCAATACTATTTACCAGATGGGGTTTTGGGCGAGTTTGCTTGGCGCCATTGCTCTTGTTGTGTTTCGTGTTATTTGAAATTCGTAAAAAATTGGTTTTAGTGATATTTGTGACATAATTTCGTGCGGATTGTGTACCAAACAGTTGCGTAAAGCGACCGACGTAACAGGAATCTCAAATAAATACGATAACAGAAAATAAGTTTTGGTTCAAGTTAACTCGTACATGGTCATTTTGGCGGCAACGCGCGAGCTTACGAAATCGACCATAGATTCATCGTCATCTATCATCCCCTCATCAAAAAATAAAGAATATAAAGAAAAAAAATAACGAATGGCTCAAAAGGACTAGTACCCAGAGCCGTTAAAGAAATAATAAAAATAAAAAAAGATGGGGTTTTGATGTTTTTCTATCGGAATGGGTTCGGAAAAACGTTAAAAAGATACTCTTTCATATACCTGTGGTCTTACGCCTGTCAATCCATACGAAATCGTAATTCCGTCCGGAATAATTCCGCATCTAAGGGTGGGCCATATGGACATAAAAATCAGATTTCATAATCTCCCGGAAGATTGTCACTTGAAGCTGTAGCATGTTGCATGTGATAAGACTAAATCACGTTTTTATCTCCTCCCTTCGCGCGCGAAGAGAAAGAGAGCGAAGGCGCGAAAGCACTACTGGCTATGTGAGAAGCGGTGATGGGAACTGACAAATCGATCGCAGCGCACGGGGTGGTAGAAATGTGTACTTTTGTAGGACAAGCTGTGTAAAATATGCTTGAATCTATGCAAATCCACACACTAACTCAACACGAAATCTCCAAAACTGTAAATATATGTATGCCATGCGACGGCCGCTGGTACGCTTGACTTTAACTAACGTTTCGCCAATCGAATGTAATTATGATGCCCCACCTAATAGGTATCCGTAATAAATAGCGATAGCGACTTACTGAGAGGTGAGGTGATATCGCCGCATTGAGTGGGACAGCATGTTACGTGCAGTGTCATCTCTAATACGTAGTACATAATAGCTCAATTATCTTTACTTGTCTTTTTACGTCAGAAACACCACAGAATAAATACTAGTACTTCCCGTACAGAAGAATCAGTTCGAAAACAGATTTAAATAAATAGCGACTCTCTCTGCACGGCAATAAGATACAATGTTATTCGCACCCGTCTTATCGTACAATTCGCGAATAACCTACCAACCATCACAACGGCGCGCGTGAAAACAAAAACGAACCGAGTCATTACTAATTAGACATGAAAGCTTCTTTTACATAGTCTCCCTCTTTCATTTTTTCACGTGCTGGCAGTGTGACTTAGCCAGTGTTTTTAAAGTCTCTCATTGATTATTCACAAAATGACGGCAAGTCTAATGAGATTTGACCAAGAAGATTACACCGTATACCTAACCTATTGCCATACACCCCTCGGTGGGGATCGGCCATCAAGCGTACCTTACCTTTGGAGTGAGACACTACCACAGTCATAACCACACCTTGGATACTTGACTGTCACTTCATATAAATAGAAAAAACTGACAATAGGTACCTATGCATGTGCGATACTGAGTTAGTACGAGTGAGACAGGAATACACCATTGCCTACTATTTTCAGCCACGCTTCCTAACAGAGGAGGTGAGGTAAAAATTGGTGGGGGACAGGGAGTGTCTAATAGTATCATACTCTTTCATACTAAGCTAGCTTTCTACTAATAATACTTTGGTAATACAAAGTCTTTTTCATTTCTGTCTACTTAGATGATTACGGAACACTTTTCTGCAGTTTCAAAACAAACATAAAAACTTCCAAAAACGATGCGAGGTAAACTCCAACTCGGACCATTACTTCAACAAACAAGTGCCGAGCTCTACTAAGTGATCTTTATACAGCCAATAGCAATGTTATGAACATAAAATTCCAAAATATTGAGCATTATTCTTCTTAGAACAGACTTAGGGACTGTTCATAAATACTTCCATAAGCAGATAGGTAATTATAAAGTTATGATCATTATATTTATTTAATAAATTACGTAAACTTAGTGGATTGTTTACACCTATATGGTAAGCTGTTATAAAATTTTTTGTTGCACATGTATTACAAACTTGCTTTTCCCGCGACTTCGTTCGAATATAGAATTATCGATTGTTTTGCTCCCATAGTAAAAGTTGTTCAGTTTGATGTGTATACTCTTAGTTTAAAAGGATGCAAATGATATTAATTTCCCTGTAAAACCTTTATGACCAATTCATCAATCAATGTGCATGAATTATTTTACTTAGTACTTGTAATTTTTATTATATAAATCTATGCATGTTACAAATCAATAAGTTATCATTTCAGTTTTTATTTACCTACCTTTACGAGCATTTCAATAAGTATTTTTTAACAAGGAAAACCCGCCCGTACCGTCATCATCGCTTTATGAATTAATTTGTCAGATTCGTCTAATACGTCAATCAGTGAAAATGTAGAATATGAACGATCCCTCAACAAGTGTAGTTAAGCAGGTATCCCGCAAAGTTAGAACTTCGGTGTACGAGCAATTTCGGAAATCGCTCCAACGAATACGCACGACTCAAAACTCCGCTAAAAGTTTGTACGAATGGTGTTTTAATGCCTTCTCTTACAGGGAAATTGATCGCAAACGTTTGTCGTGGAGCTGCTATTAGAGAGACGTATGCTTTTCGATTTTGATTTTAAACTACTGTAATTTAAGATCGAATAAGTATTCAGGTGCTATTTCAAGGTGAAAATGAAAAACAATTCAGTTGCATCGATAGCATCCTCCTTTGTTAGAACTATGAAAAAAATTCTGGTTGTGCGATAGAGGTCATGTTCTGGTTTAGTCACGTTCTGGTAAAATCATGTTCCTATTTTTGTCATTTTCTGATTAAGTCATGTTCTGGTTTAGTCATGTTCTGGTTTAGTCATATTCTGGTCTAGACATGTTCTGGCTAGGTCATATAGGACTAAAGTGCGTGTAGTGGGAATCAAATCTATTGACAGATTCGTTAAGTAAAGTTCAGTAAGCGCGTTTTTAATACGTGCCTATTAATAAATTAATCAACCTCACTAAAATTCATATACGAATATTTCGACACTAACCCGACTTTTCATAGTAACGATTCATGATATAAAGTCGCAGAATTTCGTCCTATCTTAGGTAAGAGAATAAACTAATAGACTAAGCGGACTAAGAGGATTTCACAAAATGAGTTAAACTTAACAGACTTACCTCGTCGGGTTTGAAATATGAAAACGGAACTGTATTTCAGAGAGCAGCATTAATCAACTAAAACAGGGTTTAGGTACTTCCATATATTATGTAATACTCCCAAACATTAAATAAACAACATTAGTGTTAAATATATGGCAGATGCATTTTTGAAAAATAAACTTTTGCATCCTAATAGGTAATGCAAAGAGAGATGATGCGTGAAATGGGGACCTTGTTTCTATTTTAGCTTATTTAGTCGGGGAAATCTACGGATTTTTGTATGGAGAAGGTTGAATTAGTTGCATTTTAGGTGATAATCTGGAATATAGTAGATACGTACCTGAAGAACATAAATCCCAGATTTTTTCTTCTTATATGATTGAATAATCAAGACATTTACAAAACATTAAATTAAGGTATGAACAAAAAATGGAAACCTGGTGATTTTGCACAGGATGGCTTCGTTCAATACGTTTTACTTAAAACAATAATAATCCCCGATTAATCTCGTAAATTTGAGTAAGAAGATTTTTAAAATTTTGCAAGTTTTCAAAAATTATAACCTCAAAACCAAATTATTTACTGTTTCTTTGTACACATTAAATTTAAGTTGTGATAGTTAACTTTCTCTTTTTCTGATATGCTGGAAGAAATATCTTCAGAAATAAGCTTGCCCTTTGTACATATATCGATTATAGCTGAGGTTCCTGAGCCTATAATCCACTCGACAAAATTGTATCTCACATACAATTTACTAAATGCAATCCCAAACCATATTTTTCCTGGACTATATTTAGGTCTCGGCACAGCATATGAAAGAGTACGAGTATAAGTGATACTACGTAAATTACGGCCCCCCCACCAATTTTTACGTTACCCTCTCGTAGATGACTTGAGAAAGACGGTAGTAGACAATGGTAAAGTCCTCTCTCTCTCACTTAGTACCACATAATATGCTTACTTCTTCTCAATGCAAGCCCATTTGTATGATATCCTGAAGTTATGGTTTAGCTAGGTCAAAGCAACAATTATCAAAAATGTTGGGCCCGATTCGATATACATTTGCTTTAAACTTTTAATAAATAGAGAGAACAAATCAGGCAATGTATTGCGAAATAGGGGCCGACCAACTACAAGTGTAATTGCTGCTTTTGACATGACTTCGTAACTGGTTTAATACAAGTAAAAAAATCCTCTATCAAAACCGCGGTTACAATGACTTCGTAACTGGCTTCGTACAAGTTAAAAAAATCTTTATCGTAACTGATTACGAAACTGCGGTTACGATAACTTCGTAACTAGTTTCGTACAAGTAATAAAATCCTTTATCGTAACTGGTTACGAAACTGCGGTTACGATGGCGGCCGAATCAGAGAAAAAACGTTGAACCATCCTTAAATCGGGATCGAAAGCTCACGGACATTAAACTAAGAAACTAATACAATTATTACAAAAAACAAACTATTTCTTTTTGGAAAGCCGACGTATCGGTTGAATGAAAAAGATTTATAAGTTCTTTGTTTTATAAGTGATAGTCCAGACATTTTATAAATGCGACCAAAATATTTTAAAGCAACAGTAGTCCGATACTGCGGATACTGGCCAGCAAAAATTAAATCTGAATATAAATCCGGGTCATAATAACGTTTAACGACGTCATGTGGTGGCCTACTAGGTTATTTGTGGCCTTATTCGACCGGACCTCTTTTATGTTTGGATCCAACGTGATCCGACGTCCAAATCCGCAGTTAAAAATCACAGTGAATGTTTTGGGGTAATTTAATTGCGACAATGTTTTGCATGCTAAGTTGGATAAAACATATTTTTGGCTTTATTGAAGCGTAAGAGGGTTGGGTTGGTTTTAAGTGTTTGTTGCTGAAAATGTTTATTAAAAGAGAATACAATCATAATAAGATAGTAAGTACTAAAACTAATGAATACATTCGTTACACTTTTTCTACATAACCTTTAACCACAGGATGAAATTGATATCATTAGAATTCTTTTAAACTAATAGCCTACCAATCAAACTAAACAACTTTTACTATGGGAGCAAACCGATCGGAGCATACTTAACTGCAGTGCCTTCTCAACTCAAATGTATGCGACACAGCAGATATTTGTTTTGCTTCTATCGGTTTGCTCCCATAATAATTTGGATATGCGGCATTGTCCATTAATTAAGACAAAAAATTATACTGTTCACCCGAACGCTAAATCGACAAAAGCAATTTGGAAGGAGATGGTACCTATCAGTTTTGCGAGCAATCTAAGTATCGCCCACAAAACACAGCGGCATATTTCAATTGTATTTGATTCGAATTTTAGTATTTTGTATTTTTTGATTCTTTGAAACATTTTGGTGACTCTCATTCTGCCACTTCAATCTGATGATTTCAAACTCATAATCAAAAGCACACTCAATAAACGTCAAATCTTTTTTTGAAGCTAAAATCACGTCGTAACGTGTTGTCGCTGGAGAGAAGATGCGGCCAGGAACTCCACAACTTAATAACTAGGTATTACAATATAAATTCTTAAGCTAAGGTTATGATTCTTTGAACCATTTTGGTGACTCTTATTCTGCCACTTCAATCTTCTGATTCTTTGAACCATTTTAGTGACTCTCATTCTGCCACTTCAATGTGCTGATTCTTTGAACCATTTTAGTGGCTCTCATTCTGCCACTTAAATCTGCTGATTCTTTGAACCATTTTAGTGACTCTCATTCTCCTAATGATTATCTCCTAGGGATTGCCGCTGGCAACACTGCCAAGCGGTTGTCAAAATAATCATCGTAGTAATTTTATTAGAAATAATTAGTAAAAATATATTAAAATACGTCTAATTTATATTATATTAGTAATAATCAAGATATAAAACCATTACGTAAACAAAACTCGTACGGTGAAAGTGTTAATACAAAGTTAACAACAACAAGTACCCAAACGTCAACCGCCAACGGACTACGTTTGAATTCTTTGGACGATTTACTGGAAACCAGGGGAGTAATTGTGTTCAAAATTAATTAATTTATCACCTAACAGTAAAACAATTCACCCATACACGTCTCACAGCCGTGAGACACGTCCATCTTCACGTTTGGCGCCGTTACAATCTCACTTTGTTTGACAAACTGTGGAAGCAAAGTAGACGATAAAAACACTGGCCACAGTCATAATTAACACTTTCTAACAACTCCTAACATCTGTACATCCAAACTAGTAAGATTAAAGCCTATTCTAGTGTTTACTCTTATAGTAAACATAATTTCTTCAAACAGTCCCAACCCACGATTTAGCTGCCGTGTGTACACATTCCAGGTGTCATTGGAGTCACTGCTGCCTCAAAATGACGACCCGCAGCAAGGCCAAGACACTGGAATTGGAGTCCAAACTACGGGTAGCTCTCGAGGAGTTGAAATGTTCCAAGCACCTGAGCGATCAGCTGTTGCAGGAACGTGACGACAGCGAGAAGGAAATTAAAAACATCTTGCATAAAAACACTGAGTTGAAGCGTGAGCTGGCGGAGCTACACAACCACTACACGGACGTTCTTGATCAGCGTGATCAGCTCACCAAGCAGATCGAGTCATACAGTCAGTGCCGCGACATCTTCGAGCAGGCGCTGGAGCGTGTGAGTCATCTCGAACGTGAGCTGAGCGAAGTGAATGACTTTGTCGCCCAAAAGGAAAGGGAAGAGAAAGAAGAAAAAGCACGCCTGGAAGCGAACACCACCCAAAGTTTGTACTGCGAGCTGATCGAGTCCGGTTCAAGTGGTCTTAGCCATATCTCAACGCATTCACAACAGACAGGTTTTAATAATAACAAAAAACTTAAGAAATATATCAAAGTAAACAAATTTATTCGAAAATTGAAAAAAGTTGTTAAACCAAATGTAATTTGCTGTAAAAGAAACTTGAAATTAAGAAAACAACGGTCAGATTTAATAGAAAAATTAGATTTACATAAAATTAAATTAGAATCCCAGTTGATTCGGTATGAGACAGACACAAACACCCTACAGGCTGAAATAACAAGCCTAGAACAAGGTATTAATGATATTACCTATAAATATATTCAGGCCCAAAGACAGATGAGTGATCAGATTCAGAACGCTAGTGAGTTGTTGGAGCTGTGTACATAATAACGAACAACGATTTGACTCATTAGTTAATAATCATATGACATGTTGTTGTACACATCCAGCAAACACGGAGCGGCCTGAAACTCTGTTACAACCACCTATATGTACAGATCAGTCTGAGGAACCGTGTTTTGTTTCTTTGTCTACTTCCGAAACAAAACCGAAAACATTAATTTACTCTGATGGTATAGGGAAGGGATTAGGAATTTTAATTAATCACAAAATTAATCACAACATTGTGAATTATTGCATGCCAGATCGTTCTTTGGCACATATATTAGAACAAATCCAATCGAGCGACTGTGACAGCAAAACAAACATTATAATTTATGTACAAAATTGTTTGGGTGTTCAGGTGAAGGAGTTAGAAAAGAGTTTTGAATTGTTATCGCAACTAGGTGCTAACAGAATAATATTTTGTGCGATCCCATATTCTTCTCCTCATTGGGGAAGCCAAAATGAATTTATTTATTCCATAAATAATTGTATATTTAAATTGACATGTCGTCATAGTGACGTTTTTTCTTTTTTTGACACTAATAAAATTATTAGTGGAAAAATGTTGACGAAGGATACATTGTACCTTCGAAAATCAATTGCTAGGCTACTAGCAAGACAAATAAGATCAATATATTATGTATCTGAGGAAATACATAGTTCGTCAACGACGGAGCTGATTAATGTGTCCCCGGCTTCGCTAGATGGCGCCACATGTTCTTTAAGCTCAACCTCGAACATCATTGAGTCAAGTCGCGAATGCGCAGATATCGTGTCGGTGGCACATTGTTCAGACAGTACTTTGATTAGTGATATTGCTAACAATGTACTCGAATCTCCTGATTTAAACTAAGTAAGGTGACAAAAGAAAAGCCGTATACACTTAAATTAGTTCATCAGAATATTGAAGGCTTTTCTGGCAAAGAATTAGAAATCGAATTGTATTTAGAGAAATTTCAATTAGATTTGTTTTGTGTTACTGAGCATTGGCTCAAAGAAAGTGAAATGTTATTTGGCTTCGAAAATTATCAAGTAGCCAGTGCTCTCAATCGAAAGTCGACAACTCGCGGAGGATCAGTCATATTTAGTAGAAATAATCTTAAAGTTAAGGAACGTAGAGATATTGTCCGACTTTCCGTTGAAAGTAACATAGAACTATCTTGTGTCGAGTTACAAAACCACATTATCATTTGTGTATACAGGCCACCATATGATTCGAACTTCCATGTTTTTGAGTCAGTAATGGAGGATGCGTTGAAATTAGTATCGAAAAGTAATAAATCCATCATAGTCTGTGGGGACTTTAACGTTAATTTACTTGAAAAAGACACATACTGCCTTAGAATTACTAGTTTATTCAATTCATTTGACCTACAAAACTTATTTTTGGAACCAACTAGAATAACAGCTACCACCGCCACATGTATAGATAACATATTTTGTAACTGTGAGTTCGTTGATAAAGCGGTAATTAATTGCCTTAAATCTGATCACAGCGGACAAATAGTTTCTTTCCCAGCTTTAAAAACTAACGATAAAATTACGAAAAAGAGTAGGCCCGTCACTGTTGGAAGGATAGAGAGATATAAAGACACGTTAGAGAGTAAATTGCCGTTTCTTACCTTAAACCAGAGTGACCCTAATAATTTTTACAACGATTTTTTCAATGTACTTTGTGCAGAGTATGACAAAATTTTCAAAATCCGTAAAACCACATCAACCGAGAAATTCAAATTCAGCGAATGGGCTACGGTTGGAATCAGAAAGAGTAGGGACACTCTTTTTGAATTATACGATAAAAAGACCTATCTCCATAGTGAAAAATTTAAGGACTACGTTAAGACCTATTCAAAAATATTTAGGAAAGTTTGCATCTTAGCGAAATCAATACATATCCGCAATCAAATTAAGAGGTCAGACAACAAGGTTAAGACTGTTTGGAATGTGATTAACCGAGAAACTGGGAATATAAAACCGAGAGAACAAGACATCTCAATTAAGACAGATTACGGTATAGTTAGCTCAGAGGCGGAAGTGGCTGAGGAGTTTGAAACTTTCTTTACCAACATCCCTGTAAAGACTACAGAATCTTTGAACTCCTCACCTGCTCTTGCCGAAGTTTTGCTAAAAAATAATGTAAACGAGTGTACTTCCCCATTCAGTTTTGACCATGTTGACCCTCATACAATAGTCAAGGTCTTTAAAGCATTAAACCAAAAAAATACTGAAGATTTGTGGGGTATGTCAGTCAAACTCTTCAGCTCTGTAATTAAAACGTTAGCACCTTATTTAGCATCTTTGTTTAATTGCTGCATTGATTCAGGAACTTTCCCTGACTTAATGAAACATAGTAAAGTAATACCACTTTTCAAAACGGGCAATAAAAGCGACCCTAGTAACTTTCGACCTGTGTCAGTTCTACCCGTTCTCAGCAAAGTTTTTGAAAAGATTATACTCAGTCAAATGCTCTCCCACTTTAACTTCAAGAGGCTGCTGCATGAGCAACAGTTTGGATTCACCAAGGGTCGCTCAACAACAGACGCCGGAGTTAAGCTGGTTCAGCATATCTTCAGCGCTTGGGAGGAGCACCAAAATGCAATCGGAGTCTTTTGTGACTTATCCAAAGCATTTGACTGTGTTGATCATAAAACAATGTTGATCAAATTAAACCACTACGGTATTCAAGGCAGGGCATTGGATATGTTAGAATCTTACTTAGAAAAGAGAATTCAAAGGGTGTCTATCAATGGAACAAATTCTTCTGGCTCACAAGTAAAAATGGGCGTTCCACAGGGTTCTATATTGGGTCCATTTCTCTTTCTGGTTTATATAAACGATTTACCCTACATGGTACAGAACTTGTCGAACATAGTGTTATTTGCTGATGATACTTCTCTTATTTTCAAAACAAGTAGAAAGGCACAAGATGTTGATGATATAAATGACAATGTAAATGATACTCTTCGACAAGTTCTGAACTGGTTCAGTGTTAATAATCTTGCATTAAATGCAAAGAAAACTAAATGTATTAAATTCACTCTACCAAATGTTATTAATACTGAAAATCAAATAACTTTAGATAATGATATATTACAGTTCACAAATAATACTGTATTTTTAGGGATAAAGATTGACTCGAAGCTGCAATGGGGTCCACATATGGAAACCCTAGCGGGTAGGCTGAGCTCGGCAGCCTATGCAGTTCGAAAAATTAGACAGCTTACCGATATAGCTACTGCGAGACTGGTGTACTTCAGCTACTTCCATAGTATCATGTCTTATGGTATTTTGCTGTGGGGCCGTGCTACAGATGTTGAGTCTGTCTTTATCCTTCAAAAGCGGGCAATTCGAGCCATTTATAATCTGCGTTGTCGAGATTCACTACGAGATCTTTTCAAAGAGATCAATATTCTGACTTTCTACAGTCAATATATTTACGAAAATATTTTATACGTTCGCAAAAATTTGTCTCTCTTTCCCAAAAACAGTGACGTTCATAATTACAATACAAGAAATAAAAATAAATTAGTATTCCCACATTTTCGACTTAGTAAGGTCAACACATCTTTCATGGGGCACTGTATACGTTATTATAATAAGATACCAGAGAATATTCTTAACTTGACGGACAAAAAGTTTAAGTCCCATGTTAAACAAGTGCTCTGTAAAAAAGGTTACTATAAACTCGATGATTATTTGAATGACCAAAATGTCTGGTCTTGACAATGTTACACTATGTAATTTAATATTGAATTTATGTAATTGTACTTTGTATATTTTGTTTTGTTTAAAAGAAGTGTGTTGTAGAGTTTCTGGCCGCATCTTCTCTACAACGGAACACCTTCCGACGCGGTGGTAGATTCAAAAACATGACGTCAAAAAGTTATCTATGTGATATTATTTTGAATAAACAATTTTGAATTTTGAATTTTGAATTTCTCATTACAGACTCAAAACAAATATTACCTACCTACTTTAAGATCAACTCTTTCTCTCGCCTTTTATGAATCAACAAAAAGAAAGAATTATATACCTAATATTACCTATTCTGTGGTATAAGAAGAAAACGTTGAAGCCACTTAGAAATCTTTTCAACTCAACCATTTAAATCTCAATGGAAAACAGAAGTATACTCAGCTTCCAAACAACATAGAAATTAGAAAGATCTCTCCTTGGTCTCCGATTTCTTTAAACAAATAATAAGATTTCATTTATCATACGAAGTCCCACTGAACAAGCTATTTTAACTCTTACGATTCGGATATAAAAGTTCAGGCAGAGGACTTGTGGTATAGAGTGGACGATAAACAATTAACGATAGTACACGTAGCAGCGTAATTGGATAGGAAGTTTTCGTTAAGGCTTTGCATTGCTGTCGTAGTTATAAAGGATTAGCTAAACTACTTTGTTGCATGATGTTAGTTTAAAGCGGGGTGTGCATTAGGCAACGACGCGCATAAAGGGCTTTGTGCACTCGGTAACTCTTACTAAATCGTATTCCATCCCGTTGGCGCGCTCCATATACAAACGAAGTTTGATTATTTTGGATATTTATCAATTAAAGTCAATTAAATTTTTAGACACGATCCAGAAACCAATATCTGTGCTTTAGATCGTCTACACGCAGAAATTATATCCGTTATAATATATAGTTTCAATGCTAGGATTAATTTAAGATTTGTACGGAATACTTTGAGCCACGATAACTTTGAAACTAAATATTTTGACGGAAATCTGACAAATGTAAAGCATAGATATGTGTTTCTAGATCGAGTCTAAAAATTGAATTTACTTCAATTGATTAATATTCAAAATATAATCAAACTTCCTTTGTATGGAACGCGCCAACGGTAATATCCTCATAAATAATATGGTACGTATGTACACACGGCGACACATCAAGGTATACAAAACCAACGTAAGCTGGCCGCATGTAGACTGAATAACGTATAAAGTCGCGTGACCATCTTTTTTTGGTTTTGTATAGCTTTATAGCAAAATTTGTAAACAAAGCTCAATGTTCTAGAATCTAATTGACTTACTAAGTTAATGATCAAGAACATCATTATACTATATCCTTTTCATCCAAATCTGTAGGCCTACCATGAGATTTCACTGTACTTTACTACTATAGTTCCCACCTCCTGTCGTCACCTATTTCGTATTGAATTTTGTACAGCGCTCCTAGTGGTTAGGTACTTACGTTGAGAACTAATTTCTGCCATACGAAATTGGCGACATAACTACAGTAGTAAAGTACGGTGAAAACCCATGATAGGCCTACTTAACTGCTCTTCATTGTTCATACGTGATAGTCACAAGCCCACGTGATAGCCTTTGACTATTTATATGTGGACTGGTTACGCGTGTAATTCTACTAACAAACATTTCTGCCACTTTTTGCGGGGGGCGAGGTAACATGAAATCCGCAACTTTGGATTTTATTCCCCATAACTTTAGATTCTAATTTTGAATGTTAAAAATCATGAAAAGGAGTCTGGTGTGAACACCAAACGTTCTAAGTTCGAAGTTATTATTTCGCAATTATAGGCTGTTTCGTTTAGTGATAAGGTGTAAAATTGAATGTAAATGCACAAGATCAATTGTGCTTCTACCGCGGCAGAGGGGAAATGCTACCGCAAGGCCAGTCCTTATAATAATTAGTCAAAGTCACAAGCATCCAAACATTGGCTTATGACGGCATCAAACATTTATATCGTTATATTGTACTACATGTAATACCTAAGTCTGTGGTTATTATCTTTAGTAGGATTTGTGCATTCTTGGGACTTTTTAAAGGTCAACGCTTTAAAATGAAATCGTAAATAAAAAATTAAAAAGAAAGTTATTACTACAAAGATTAAACATGAATAATTAGTTTTGCAAGCAGGTTTAAACCAAAAAGGTTTTAAATTCCTTTTTTTTCGTCTAAATGTAGGCTATTAAACCCTTAGATTAAACCGCAAATAATGATAGAAAATAAAGCCCTTTAGTAATTTAAGAATATCTATACCTTTTTTATTTTACATGGCTTTGTAAAAGAAAAACGTCAAACAAAGTAGCCTGAGAAAATAAATTAAATAATAATTTCTTCAAAGCATATCAGGACCATAAATCTTTACGAATACATTTTTTAAAGCATATTAAGGTGTAGACAGACTCGCGCAACTTCTTAATAAAAGTTGTTGTATGAAACGTGCACTAATTCCATACTGAAGTATGGAAATGTTAGCGCACGTTTCATACGTTCTGGATATCGTAAACGTACCTAGTGAATTAAATTATCTTTGGGTGTAGGTACAGTCTTAGTCGGTATTGTGATTTTTTACCCGACTGCGCCAGAAGGGATTATTACAGTTCTCCTTGAATTTGCCACCACAACGGGACTTCAAGAGGATAAAATAATGCCTCACAAACGTATTCTTTCTTTCAGAAAATTGCTATGGGTACATTATATTTTGGGTTACTATCAGAATACCCACGTTGTAAAATGACAATATCACCCAAAATTCTTTAGCTTGCAAATTGATGGACCCGTTGGATGAGGGCAACGCATGACCAATCGTGACGATCCTTGGGGGAGATATAAGTCCAGTAATTGATGGTAAGGAAAACTGGTTTAATCTTTTAAAAGTTTATTTACTTTATACATGTTATGCGTGAATCAAAAAACAATCTTAAATCATCTAAATTATAAATGTTAGTCTCATTATCATTATAGTTTAACGCCTCGCATAATCTGCAATAATGAAACGATCTACTTCCAAAGAAGCCATGTTCATTAGCCACTTCAAAGTGGTTCCTCCATCTATGAAATGAAAGTAGTCTCACTTTACTTTTACTTATCCTTATAATATCTTCAGCCAATTCAGCTGGAGTTTTATAATTATCTACATGCAAAAATGATTTTGGCGGCAGAAGTAATTTACAGTCTTTCAATGGTGGACCTAATATTACAGGAATAGCGCCCTTAGAATATGCATTATAAAATCCCTTTTCCGTTAAATATTGTCGACACAAAGAATTCTCAAATACTAGGTAAAACAGATATTGGGACATCACATTGCAGTCCCTTCTGAAACCTCCAGGGCAACTGAAATAACACAAAAGCATTAAAAGCTGTTTTTACTTTATCGTATGGACTATGGGGCTAGATTAAAAATATCGACAATTCTGAATTGTTCCTCTAGCCAAAAACATTTAGGCATATCGCACATAGCTAGAGTCGAGGCGCTGTCGAGGCGACCTTAACAAGTTTAATGACCTTGCCATACGTCATCATGTCAAGATCGTTAAAATGCGAACCTGTGCCTCGACGCTGCCTCGACTCTTCTTCTGTATGCTATACGCCTTATAGCCTCATCCACTTAGCCATAGCTCATACACCGTCGAATCGGGTTAGTTTTGAAGCCGAAACAAGGTTCTTCAGACCATCAAACTAAACAACTTTCACTATGGACTTAAATTGAGCCAATATCGAAATAAAAAACCACTGCTCCATAGAAAATGTGAATTGAAACAGCTGATTTTTTTCATGATTTCAAAGTTGGGTCCATAGTAAACGTTGTTTAGTTTGATGGTCTGGAGCACCCTGTTCCGGCTTCAAGATGACCCCAATTCTACGGTGTATGAGACGTTATTCCTTTGTTGATTTCGACTACTTCAACTTCTATTCTGTACGGAAAAGCAGTCAGGTACGCAGGATATTTTAAAGTGCATAAATGTACGCGATAAACACAGATGCGCTCTCTCGTCCTTACCCTATGTCTGATTGAATGAGAGACCGATACGGTCAGAGGTGGGGTCAGATGCAGGATGCAGACATAGATATAACTGGTAGTCCGGTAGCCACATCGTTTGGACGTCAAAGATGTATATTATGCCGGAAGGAATTAGTAATCTCTTATGACACCCGACTGGGTTGGTGCTTTTGGAAGCCGGACACCATACATTTTGAATGAAAGGAAATTAAGGAATTTCCTACACTCCTAGGCTTATTAGCAACTTTGATACAAAATGAATGCTTTAATCAAACATACTCCACTATTTGGATAACGTAGAGTTGTAGCATTGGTCTGATCCATTTAGGTGCTATCGAAAAGGGATCCAAAAGACATCATCCGCGTTTCATAAATTAAGTCTCGGGCCGGATTTGAACCCGCAATCTTCCAAACCGGGGAATTGCTTTTGTCCAATGTTAGCTACCGAGCCTACTACGCCAGAGAACAAAATTCTTCAACCTGGAGCGCCATCTACTGGCACTTTTTTTTACAGACTACCAACTCGCAAGTCCAATATTCCTTTTGGTGTAAATTTGGTAAATTAAAAGGTAAATTTTATTATTCTGTCATTTAAGCTGTAGCTGTAACTTTTATTAAATTAAAAATGTATGGAAAGGCAGATTTTTTAAACCTTTATAAATCCAAGGAAAATGGCCCTACAGCTTTGGTGCAATAATAATAAATGTTAAGACGGACAAGTATGTACTAACAGAATTATAGCATACTGTTACCAAATTTTTGTTGCTTGGCACTTTCCCCATCCAAATCGGATGATAAATATAAGTAGGTAGTAAACTCAAAATAAAACACATAACCACTAACTAGCCTCAACCAACCCACAATAAGTCAGCGTGATGGGATGGGATTAGAGAATCTGTGAATAGCCGTCCCTCTCCCTTTGTTTTGCTAGAAACGGCTTTTCCGTTCTACGGAATTTACAAACTCATTTCTACTTACATTTTCACTCAGAAATACTTATATAGGGTCCTTCTTAATGTGCTGACACTTTTTGAAGGGGATGATCAGATCGTCAAACTGCACAAAATTGTATATGGCACCAACACCTAAATCGTTCCAAACAAAACTGCAAACCTACTCGAGCCAAATGTATGGGACTGCTGATTTTGTTTTCGCGATTTCGATATTGGTCCCTTAGAGAAAGTTGTTCAGTTTGATATTCTGATCATCCCCTTAAAAAAGTGTCAGCATATTAAGAAGGACCCTGTATATGATACTTTGTTGTACTATATTTAAGTTCTTACCTATCTAAATGCTCAGTAGAACATTTCCCATGGACATTAACGTCAATATGTTGTCTCAACTCGTTCAAATAGAACCATCTGTGTTTGACTCCACAGTTTGACAAGAGGATAGCGACAAGGACATCATGCTGTTTTTCCTCCCAGTAAGGCACTAACTTGGCCAAGCTTTGGGTCACATTTCTCAAGTCTTCCATAACTGGGAATCGTAGAGGTAATGTTCTTCCGTAAGGTACTGGGACGTCTGAATCACTTCTGAAAATGAATCAACACTAATTTACCTAATTCATCTCAATCTAAACACATGTTTTTAGTGTTCCGAACCAAAATTGCCAAAACGTCCGTCTTTCAATTTCCTCAGAGACCAGCTGAAACTTCGCAGTTATTTTTAGATGGTCTAAATCCTTTTTAGCTAAGCACGTATCAAGGGTGAGGGGTAAGGGGGCAGGTGGAATTTATCCCATTTATCCAATTTTATTTTACTGTGCTAATCGATTGTACTTCTGATGGCATATTATCACCTCCTTCCGCCATCAAACCGACCGATTCCACGGTGTATACTTAAGTGGTAATAAAAGTCCTACACTAATTTTAATGTTTCTTGTATAACATTAAAAAACTTACCTGTAAGTCATAGTCCAGTTGAAAATATTTGCAAACTCACGCAAATTTGGCTTTTTACGTGTTAGCGAAAATGTGTTATTTGGCGATTCGTCGCTCAAAAACACCCAACGTTGCTGCAAGTTTCTGTTCTTGACGATGGGTACTTTACCTCTTTGCATATGTATTAGTACTGCATCTGCCGTATTTATGTGT
The DNA here is from genome assembly GCA_963924505.1 of Agonopterix alstromeriana. NCBI lineage: Eukaryota > Metazoa > Arthropoda > Insecta > Lepidoptera > Depressariidae > Agonopterix > Agonopterix alstromeriana. Next base: position 12,004,664 of record OZ004662.1, on the reverse strand, counting down.
TTATCTGGTAAAAATATACAATTTTTGACGCTGCACTCGTATAAGGGATCAGACCTGCTAAAAAAGGAAACTAGGTAAAAACATTTATCAAAAAATACCAAATTCAATTTTCCTATTGAAAATTGAATTGTTTGATTGTTAATATACCCATTGAAACATACAGCCACGTATCCAGACTTTTGATTCTGGAGGGAGAGGGGGGAGGCACCTATCCACCCCCCTGCATACGTGCTCGATCAGGTGTTATCCATTTCATCCCATTTACATTACATTATAATTACAAATAATTACATTCCATTTACAGCATAATTATTTAGCTGATTGGTCAATTTCGGTTAGCAAAAATAATTTATACAAAAGCTGTTCTGAGAATAAGTGACAGTGATGAGGGCCTGTTTCACCACTTCTTAGTAAGTTCTTGTTAGCTTATTTTAAAATATCTTTCAAACAAAATAAATGTCAAACTATCTGTTGGATAAGCTAACAAGAACTTACTCAGAAGTGGTGAAGCAGGCCCTAAATGTTATGGCTTAAAATGTCGTTGCTGTTTGGATTGGAGTATATGTATCATTTATTCATTATTCGACGGCCCGATAGCACAGTCGGTACTGAACCTGCCTGCTGTGCCGACGGTCGCGGGTTCGAATCCCGTAAGGGACAAATATTTTTGTGATGAATATGAATATTTGTACCTGAGTCATGGACTTTTGCATCTATATTACGTATTCTATATCGTTGTCTAGACATAATACAAGTCCAGGCTAGATTCTGGTACTTTAAATGTGACTAGATAATTGGTGTGAAAATTTCCAATATATTTATTTAAATGTCCAAGATATTACTTGAACCATTTCTAAATTGTCACATTCTGTAGGTACCTATCTAATGCGACAAGAAGTACGTTACCTAATTATACGCTTATTAAACTCTACTTCGCTAACTGAGCTGCTATGGTTCATCTTGGCGTCTGAGATATTCTACATAATTTGCATTTACTTACTGTGATCCATAGTTATATATGTGACGATTTTTCAGCCATTTCCAATATTTCCATACAACTATCGTAAAACTTTTATTTACATGAGTTACATTTTCATACACTTCAGCTTCAATGTTCTTAAATAAAATGGATCCTAAGTTAGACGTTTTCCAATTCTGAAACAATGAGGAAATTATACGATAACCAAGGCATTATTAGGTTTATGTCGATTGGAATAAAATGTGGGAAAGTACTTTAGAGACTAACTACGTGCTCGTTAAGAAAGATCAGAGGAGGCTTGATAATGCTCTGATAAGTTGAAAGTACTAACTTGCCTCTACCAATTCGCATTAGACCCACGGCGTGGAGTATGGCCCATACTCTTATTTGTGAGAGGCCTTTGTTAAAAGTGGGATAAAATTATAAAGTCTAACTTCCCATTGAAATGCTGGAACATAACTAATATTAATAAGTACTTAAGACGCTCCCACTATGTAAACGCAGGGCCGGGCCATATTTTGCTGGTTTTTAGAAATTATCTTCTCGTTATTTGAAAGACACACAAATTAATATTTAACGTATTGGCTTTATATGTCATTGTTCATATTTCTTATTTTTCTATAAAATACATATGAAACCTGTGGTCAACGGAAAGCCTAAATATTTGAGTAAGTATGTACCTATTACATGCATCTAATTTTATGTTGAAGTCACTTTTACTTGCGACATACTTCATTGTGTTGACAATGTTATGATATGAAAATCTTTTTGAGGTTCATTATTTTATGAGTTAATTATATAATTGCAAAATTTGGTGCGTATTCTTATGATTTTCGATTTTGATTTCCTTGGTTTAGAAGACACCACAGTGACATAATGAAGGACACGCCAGTCAAAAATGATCTGAGTGAGGTGGCTCTGAAAGGGTTAAAGTCGTTCAGTGGGGGATATAGTATCAATTATTTTATTAAATAGACTATGTATTATTGTATACATAACTTTAGCTTAAGAATTTATATTGTAATAGTTATTAAGTCGTGTTATGTTTTAGAGTTTCTGGCCGCATCTTCTCTACAGCGACAATACGTTCCGACGCGGTGGTAGCTTTAAAAAAGATTTGACGTTTGATAAGTGTGCTGCAAGCTCCTATATTGAATAAATTATATTGACTTTGACTTTGACTATACCTGTTAAGCAAAAAACCCCCAACGCCAAAAACAAACATTTAAAAAGTTAAAAATAATTCGGTCACCTATTATTTTTGATGTAAGCAAATGTATGTTTTACTTTGCATAGGGCACCACTATGAAACGACCATTGATTTTTTTTTCGACAACCACTTGCGGTCCCTGACACGTATCTTAAAAGAGAGTCAAAAAGTAAAACATATTAGTTAAGGGTTTTTTTAAATATGTAATTTAAATTTAATGTTATTTCGTAATTCTTAAGAACACCCTCGCAAAAGTGAGCTTACTTTAAAAAAAAACATCGAAATCGGGCCACCCTTTTGGGAGCTACGATGCCACAGACAGACAAACCGACATAGGCGTTAAACTTATAAAACCCGTCTTTTGCGTCGGAGGATAAAAAACTAAGATATTGTTCCGCATGACCTTAATAAATTTTCTCAGAAATTTTCAAATACTTAGGCCGAGATTCAGAGACGATTTTTTTAGTCTTAGCTAGAGCTAAGTAGGGCGAAAATTTATGGATTTTGACATACGGGAGTTCGAACTATGACTTAAAAATCGTCTCTGAATCTCGGCCTAAAGTATTTGAAATTTCTGAGAAAATTGACTAAGTCTTAGACAATAATTGCCCAATCTACAACGTGTTAATGAATTAACGCAAAACTAGAAAGTAGTTTGTTTAGAATCGAGAACAGAATCAAATTATCATGTTTTCAACATAGGTTTTTTTTTTCAAAATATTAAATAATTTGATTGTAAAATTTAAAATTTACTAAACTCGATCTCATCCCACCGCACGGGCACACCCACCCTACTTATCAAAACAAGATTCTTAAAATGTATATATGAGCACACTAGCGCTTTCATTCATTACTGAAATGATAACAAATCATTTTTGCCTCAAAACTTAAAATGCGAATAACTTTAAATTTTAACTATCAAAATAATGAAATTATTGTTTCAATCGAATTATTTTGTTATAAATCAGTTGGAGTGTATGAGGTTTTGCGCTTATTTATTAACACGTTTTATTGTATTACAACGGGTTAAAGCCATTACTGACCAAGAATTTCTAATCACAAAACACGAGCATTACTCATTAACAGAAAATATCCAATCATATTTTATTATTATAGCGCTATCTATAGGTTTACCTTTAAAACAATCTAATTATTTTCAATCTAATTATTTTGTTATAAATAATAAAGTCTAAGAGGAAGGATCTCCATAGAGTCCGCATAAATTTACGATTGTAGTTGTTTTTTTTTTAAGGAGATGGAACTATAGATATTTGTTTATGCGGCTGTCCACTTTTTTTTGAGCTAGTGTGTGTGAAAAGTCACCGTTAACATAAGGCCATATGTCACTTGGTGCCTTTTGCCCATACTACTTGACACCACACACTCAAACCTAAACGTCAAAAAAAGTGGGCACTTTACAATTGGTTTGGCTCACTCCTTCCTCTTAGAAATAAGTTGGGGTGTATGAGGTTTTGCGCTTATTCATTAACACGTTGTATATCCAAACAAACTAAACTTACCTTTCTTCTTTCATAATATTTAGCTACAACAGTTTTATGATAGCCGATATCATATTGGACGTACGTTTCTAATTCTACGTCAAACGAAGGCTTAATAACCAAAAAAGTTGTAAATATTAGCAACAATATTACTAATATTTTAATAAAACGGTTCTTCACTAACAAACAGATCCGATAAAATATTTTCACCATTGTTTAAATTTTTTTTACTCTTTTACTTTTTTACATAGTCCAGTCTGTTTTTTTTTCTTCGTATAAAACTAAACAGTGGAATGCGGCATAACTACTTATAACAGTTTTACACCAGTACACGGATCTCCACTATTTTAATTAACTGAAAATCGAAACTTCGAAAGCAATTCGGTCGCGGGTTCGAATCCCGTAAGGGACAAATATTTGTATGATGAATATGAATATTTGTACCCGAGTCATGGTTGTTTGTATTATATAAATCGTTGTCTAGTCATCATAATACAAGTCCAGGCTCGATTCTGGTACTTTAAATGTGACTAGATAATTTGTGTGACAATGTCCAAGATATTTATTTGTTATTATTATTTTTTTTTAATTAGATTTTATTAAGTTTGAGTAACTACGGTGTAACTGGCCTTAAAATGTGGCGCTCCCTAAAAAATAAGTTTGATTTTATTTTGAATATGAAATATCTTGGACATTGTTCGACAAATTATCGAATCAGTATTAATATGATGACTCGACAACGATAAAGAATAAGTACAGAAAACATACAGGGTCCTTCTTAATATGCTGAAACTTTTTTAAGGAGATGATCAGACCATCAAACTGAACAACTTTCTCTATGGGAACAACATTAAAGTCGCGAAAAAAATCTACTGCTCCATACAAAACTGCAAACTGACTTGAGCCAAATGTATGGGACAGCTGATTTTTATTTAGCGAATTCGATGTTGGTCCTATAGAGAAAGTTGTTCAGTTTGATGGTCTGATCATCCCCTTAAAAAGTGTCAGTATATTAAGAAGGACCCTGTATATAGATACCAATAACTCGGGTACTAATATTCATAATATTCTTTCATCATACAAATATTTTCCTCTCACTGGATTCGAACCCGTGACCCTCGACACACCAAGCAGGTTCACTGTCAACTGAGCTATCAGGCCGTCTGACCGGCTCGAATATTAATCCTATTAAAGTTAACTACAATTTTTAAATCGACCTACCAACGAATATCTATATCCGTGGTTTATCAGATTTCCTGTAAATTGTACCTACCACCTATCCAACATGTACCTAAAAAGGTATTTAAATCTCCGGTAGTCCACAGATCTAATTGTATTTGCGTTTTAATGTAGTCAGATTTTTAAAAGCACCTCCGAATACTTAATCTAGTTTTCCATCGTTGCAAATGCATGTTCAATTACGTGTAATAAGTACATACAAGTATTTATGTACGTAACTGCAATATGAATTTCATGATAAGAACTGATAAAAGTAAAAGGTTTGCAATCAGACTCAGTCCACTCTCTACCCGGCAGCCCCGAAAGGGGGGTGTTTTTTAAATACTAAAATATGAAGATCCTAGACTCTAGTATTATATTTATCACGAATCTAACGAACGGTAATTAATTAACTTTTCGAAATTTAACACTGGTGAATCAACAACGATATTTCACGGTCACTTCCAGAATTTTAAAGCACTGAATGCCACTTTCTATTTACACTATAATATATGAAAAACAAAAAATTATTTTATTTGAAAATCATCTTTACTTCATCTAAGAGACAGTCTCTCAACGACGAGATCGTTTCATTTGTGAAGGTACACGGATAGCAGGTACACAGTTTACTGAATAATACAACTGTTTTGAAGAATTAACACAAATATTTTCTTTCATACTGAGTTCGTGACAGGCAGGTGAACAAAAGAACATCATGAGGTACCTACTAAGTAATGAATGAATGAACAATCAGAAAACTGTTGTCTGATAGGTAAGTACTAGAGGTGCACGTCTACTAGACAGCATGCAACGGATTTCTATTGTTCTTTATGTCATCCGATAGCAAGAGCGTCACCAAGGGGGCAGAGGGGGCAGCTGCCCTCCCCCCGTATAGATTTTATTTTCCTTAATAAGTACCTAGAATTTATATCGCACAAAATCTTTTACCTATCTATCATTGCCCTTGTCCGATGGTTGCGTGACGGTCCAGCCAGACTCGCACCATAATGATTTAATCGCAATACTAACTGAGGAGCACAGGTGGGTCGCATGTGACCCACGTCTCCTCTTTTTAAGGATTTCTAACTTTACGTGAGATTCAGGATTGCTGTTCAGGTTAAATAATAGAATACAGTATTAGCTTCATCTCGGCGCGGCGGCCAGCAGTGTCATTCATCATCATCATCAGCCCATCATCGTTCACTGCTGAACATAGGCCTCTCCCAAGGCGCGCCACAAAACTCTGTCCGCGGCCTTTCCAGTCTCTCCCCGCTACGTTTTTTCAGGTCGTCTGTCCAGCGGGCAGCAGGGCGTCCCACACTACGCCTGCCAGTTCGCGGTCTCCATTCTAGAACTCTCTAGAGTTCTTCGGCAGTTATGACCAGCCCATTGCCAATTCAGCTTGCTAATTTTCTGAGCTATGTCAACCACTCAATTACGTTAATTTACAAAGTACAATTACAAAAACATGTCAAGAAAAGACATTTTGGTAATTCAAAGAATCATCGAGTTTATAGTAACCATTTTTTTACGGAGGACTTGTTTAACATGTAACTTAAACTTTGTGACTGGCAAGTTAAGAATATTCTCTGGTATCTTATTATAATAGCGTATACAGTGCCAAATGAAAGATATGTTGACCTTACTAAGTCGAAAATGTGGGAATACTAATTTATTTTTATTTCTTGTATTGTAATTATGAACGTCACTGTTTTTGGGAAAGAGAGGCAGATAAAGTTATCCCTCCAACATTGTCATGTTATTTGGATCGTGTAAGCTTAGCTTAGTGTCTGTACTGTACTAATAGTACAATGGAACGATTTCGAGTATGAGTTTATCGAGCGTAACGAACGTCATTCTTATCTAAAACATTAAAATTTAATTTTAGCTTGAACATTTAGTTACATAAGTAGCTATATGTATGGATAGGATATACAACGTGTTAATTAATTAACGCAAAACTAGAAACTAGTTTGTTTGGAATCGAATTATCATGGTTTCAACATAGGTAATTTATTTCAAAATATTAAATAATTTGTTTGTAAAATTTAAAATTTACTGAACTCGATCTCAACCTACCGCTCGGACACTCGCACCCTACTTACTATCAAAACAAGACTGTTAAAATGTATCCATGAGCACGTTAGCGCTTTCATTCATTGCTGAAATGATAACAAATCATTTTTGCATCGAAACTTAAAATGGGAATAACTTTAAATTTTAACTATCAAAATAATGAAATTATTGTTTCAATCGAATTATTTTGTTATAAATCATTTGGGGTGTACGAGGTTTTGCACTTATTCATTAACACGTTGTAGATAGTACCTACGCATTATAGGTAAGTACCATTATATAAGGTACATTCATCAAACTGAAAAACTTACGATCACTTACTAAACACGATCTAAAAACTGATATATCTGCCTGTGCATGTATAGTTTCAAAGTTACAGTAGCTTAAAGATTTCCATCCAAATCTTAAACTAATCCCAGCATTGAAACTGTATATGTTAACGGAAATCTGAAAAACCACAGGCAGAGATAAGATAAGTACCATCTAGACCGTTTTTAATATCATCACAGCCTATATACGTCCTACTGCAGGGCACAGGCCTATCCTTAGGGAGGGTGTATGGGCATTAGTCCACCACGCGTCCCCAATTTCTTCTTCATCGTATGCCGGTGTCCTCACGATGTTTTCCTTCACCGTATGAGAGCAGTCGGTATTACATAGGTACCTACATAAGTTAGAAAAAGTCATTGGTACATGGCATGTCGTCTGTACGGATTCGAACCTGGACCTCAAGATCGAGTTTCCATTGCTTTCATTGGCCGTGTTTAAAAATTTTAATCAATTAATCAAATCAGCCCACATCAACCCACTGCTGGGCATAGGCCTTCCTTTTATTGTGCCATTCTTTAAAGTCCTGGGTTAATCAGATCCATCGACGTTAGGAACTCGGTCTATAATAAATAGCGCTCACATAGGTAGGTAGGTAGGTAGGTACATTGTTATGATCCCAAACGTAAGCTACTAGACTTTTATTATGGAAACCATGCAACAACGACAAAAACATACGTAACATTCATGGCCGAACCGGGATGCGAACCCAAAACCTCAAACCCTCCTTAGAGCAACTCGTCTATCGAAGCCGTTTGGGCCCGTATTACAGAACTAAACTCTAGTCATGATCGATGACTTACAAATAATATTATGTCTATAATTGATTGCATGATGATTTTAAGCATTAGTTGATCTCTAATCTTAAGCATTCCACTTATTCCAGAACTATATAATAGAACAGTAGGAATTATTCCAGAATAGTTATCAAGCTGCACTCAACTGAATCTACTCTCAGACACGGATTGGTTGGAAGCTTTCTTTTGTTTGTTTTTGGTTTAAGTTGGTTTCGTTTACAAAATAATTTTATTTCGATACACGCATGTTACACGCAAATATACCTAAATATACCTGAGCATGCCTTAAGCACTGATGTCTTCATATTACGTAGTGATTCCATTCTCTTTGTTCATATTAATGATTATGTGTTTTAAAATGCATGTGTACCTACTCCTTTGAGCCTTTGAGTATTGATTATTGAATCTCGACTCAAGCAACGTTCTAAAATCAAAACTAGACACAAAACTAGTTTTAAGTAGAGATCATGACTTTTGTTTAGTTCTGTAATACGGGCCTAAGCCTTCTCTCCGCCCACCTCCATTTCCGGGTATCAATCGACGATCGAGGATCAGAAATAAATTACCCTCAAAATAATATGGCTGTATAGAGTCAATCCCTTTGCTTCTCCAAATGAAAAAAAAACACAAAAAAAAGTGCTGCCAGCTTAACCTCATTAGGGCTAGCCGTAGCCATTTTCTGGTTATCTAGTCCCGAATAAAATTATTTGGGAAGCATAATATTCATGCCATAAAATGAACCCACGACGTTGGTACTTTGGCGTGGGGAAGCTTAAATTAGGTGCGGGCGACGCTGTCAGTCCATCACTAGCTCTCGGCCTCTTGCCCGTGGGATGAACCGCTCGATGATAATATTATTGATGAAGTTATTAAGCCTCTTTTAGTTTTTTGTTGGCTGAAATGAAATGGTGTCGAAAATACACAGAATATAATTATTGTTCCTTCACTGTGTCCTCTGATAATCAGAGCAGCGAGGGACACATGGAGAAACACGACATATTTTGAGAAACAACGTTTTTCGTACGTGTTATGTTTATGTAGAATTATAGCAGTAGGTGCCGTAAGGGCTACAAATGCAAAAACCTTGAAACCGAACTATTTTGTGAAACCTTCAGAATTATTTTAATTATATGAAATAAATTTCACTTTTCTTCTGAATTCTAAAAAGGTTGATCCTAAAACCATATCCATACCGTAATCTTTTTTGTTGTTGTAAATAAATATAATTAATAAACAGACATACAGTTTAGACTAGCCCGAAAACCCGACACCGAGGTGGCAACACTGACCAAAAGTCTGTCAAATGTCAATGTCAAATCTGACAAATTCAAGAGAAATTCCATCATGTAAATTTTCCACGCGATAGATAATTCCGTTGTTTGATTACGTTTTATATTTTGTAAATGCGCTGAAATCTTTTAAAATTTAAGCCTTAAAGATCTTCATTCTTTTACACGTCAGTGATATTTATTATTGATTCTTTAGTTGTTCCTTGTAGTGTTTTAATCAACAAATAATTTAGTGACATTATTTTTTACGATTCAACGCATGTTTATTCAAGTAATTTCGTAAAAGTTAATCATTTATTTGTGATTTGTAGTTATAACAACAATATGGAAGTTGATAATCATTTGGCATTACAACAAAGCTCTGAAGTAAAATCGCATCAAAACAGCCCGCTTTTACCAGAAGGCGTAAATCTAATTGGCAGTGCTGAAGAGAATATTCCGGGCTTATCGCCTGTTCAGATACAACAGGAGTACTTCGAAAATTTAGCTGATTGTGATTGGGTCAAGTGAGTAAAAGAATTAATCACTTATTGCGCAATTTATTATTGTTATTACAGTGTACAATGATTTAGGCCTGAAACTGTGTTAAGCAGGCACCCGCGCGGTTTCATACAAAAGTGCTCCGTCGCGGGGACCAGCGCGGGTGTCCGTCACGGGGAGGCGCGCCCCGCACCCACGCAACGGGGCCCGCCTCCGTGCGACGGAACCCGTCGCGGGGGCGCGCGCGGTCCCCGCCAGCGGGAACACGCACGGGCTTGTTCAGTTAATAACGCTAGGTGATACGGGTCGCACGCACGTTCGGAGAAAATCAAGGACAATGTCTTTCGATACAGAGAGGGTAATTGTGGAAGTGCAGTGTCACCCTGCCGAAACTTTAAAATATTTGTAAAATGAGTTATCATTTTCTCTTAATTTACTGAACTTTACAACAAATTCCCCGCACAACAACCTAGATTCAATAAACGGGCTTACTGGCTGTCGTTTTTTTTTTGCTAGTCGTCGTTTTGCTACGTAATAATATATTAAGTTCTCCATCGACACGACTATACAAGCACACCGTTAAAATTGAACTAGCGACACTGCGTAAATCGGTCTCCGCGACGGGTCCCCGCGACGGGGACCGTCGCGTAGCCACGGAGCCCACCCGCGTGTCCACGCGCGTAGACACGCGACGGTTGCCCGTCGCGGGCGCCCGCTTAACGCAGTTTCAGGCCTTACTTGGATGTCGGGTCCGCGCTCAAAAGTGTCTGAACCAAAAGAGTAACAAAACGCAGAAAGAGTAACAATTACGCGCCAGTCTTCATTTGATGGGCGGACTCCGCTCATGTCTACAACATGTTAATGAATTAAAGCAAAACTAGAAAGTAGTTGGTTTAGAATCGAATGATCATGTTTTCAACATAGGTAATGTTTTTCAAAATATAAAATAATTTGTTTGAAAAATTTAAAATTTACTGAACTCAATCTCAATCCACCGCACGGCACACTCACCCTACTTACTACCAAAACAAGATTCTTAAAATGTATCCACGAGCACGCTAGCGCTTTTATTCAATGCTAAAATCATAACAAATCATTTTTGCCTGAAAACTTAAAATGTGAATAACTTTAAATTTTAACTATTAAAATAATGAAATTATTGTTTCAATCTATTTATTTTGTTATAAATCAGTTGGGGTGTATGATGTTTTGCGCTTATTCATTATCACGTTGTATAGTGCCGTATAGTAGTATAGTAGTTTTATTGTTTATAGGTTGTTTATATTACTAAAACATACTTAAGTTAGTCTGGGACAGTTTTGTCGAGAATTTTTACATGAGACCTGACGTCCATTAGTTTGTAAATCAATGACAGTGTATTACTTTATACAGCCTAATCCACAAAAGGTCAGAGTGTGATCTTATAAACGTTTATGTTATACTTATACTGTAGTCTTTTTGTTGTTATGTATTTTACGTGCCGTCTATAAAATGTTGTCCTCAATCACACAATCAATATCCATACAGAGGTGGCGCAAGACCTAAATTTTATGTGGACAAGATAAGGTTTGTTCGACCCATGGCCTTGGGTACTTTTGATTGCAGGTCACATTTTAAAAAGGTTAGAAATTAAAAAACTGCATGCTCAACATCAAGCATTTCAAATCTGTATTATACATAAACAAATATACCTGTAGTGAAGTCAAATAAAACTGTTATGCTCCGTCGGTTTCTGTGTTAAACATAAAAGTAACTGGAGGAATTTTTCAGCACTCAGCTTAGCCTGTGACCAGAAATTAGATAATAATTGAATGCAGTGTAATAATTATCATAGAGCGAGCAAAGCGAGATCAATATTTTAGGACTATGATTCGCCTGTGGTCAGAACTGTGGCAGTGTTCCTAACCTTTGCTAACCTTTGAGGCGTGTGGCCCCTTGGACCGCAAGGCGGTCGCCCTCACCCTCCGCCGCTTCTGTATCCATAAATGGCAGATTCAAAAGTGTTGAAACAAAGTGTCATCTTAGTTTTAACATACATGTCAATTTGGATAAAAATTTGCTAAGAATCTACCTAGCTAACCTAGCTCTTTTATTTATGATCAATGCGGCTTAAAGTCATAAATCTGCTAGTTGATAGTCAAATCAGCAATTCTTTATTGGACGTCAAAATGCAAGCATTGTCCGAAAATTTGTACTAAATAACAAATGATGACATCATCAACATTTCATGACTTTAATAGTTTATGCTGTTATTTAAAAATAGTATTGAAGCTAAATAATTACTCAAAATCTGAGTTTAGAGTTATTTCTAACATGTGTTTTTTTACTGAGGTGATAAAACTAAAATACAAACAGTTTATTACAGTTAATATCATGATAAATAGGGTCCTTCTTAATATGCTGACACTTTTTTATGGGGATGGTCAGACCATCAAACTGAACAACTCTCTCTATGGGACCAACAACGAAATTCCATAAAAAACTGCAAACCTACTCGAGCCAAATGTATGCAACTGCAGATTTTGTTATGATTTCGATGTTGATCCCATAGAGAAAGTTGTTCAGATTGATAGTCTGATGATCCCCTTAAAAAACTGTCAGCATATTAAGAAAGACCATGTATATCTGGGGTGGCCAAGACGTTGACCGCATCAACTAGCTTATAGTGTATTTACTTTACTGTATAGTATCAATTATTTTATTTTATTAAATAGACTGTATTATTGTATACATAACTTTAGCTTAAGAATTTATATTGTAATAGTTATTAAGTCGTATTATGTTGTAGAGTTTCTGGCCGCATCTTCTCTACAGCGACAACACGTTCCGACGCGGTGGTAGCTTTAAAAAAGATTTGACGTTTGATAAGTGTGCTGCAAGCTCCTGTATTGAATAAATTATATTGACTTTGACTTTGACTAACTTTTATATAAATAAATGTTTTATATTATCACACATTTTTTCCATTTTCAATTCCATAGTTTGGCCACCCCTGATGTTTATCATTCTTTGATGATTTTCAAAAAAACCGTGGTGGTCCAGTGGCGAGGAACCTTGACTGCCGTGCAGGAGGCGATGGTTCGATCCCCGTCCAGGCCGACTCGTACCAATGAGTTTTTCAGAATTTATGTACAATTTGTAACACCACTGGCTTTTCGGTGAAGGAAAACATAGTGAGGAAACCTGCATGCTTCAATTTCGAGGCATGTATTGTACCCACTGTCCATTATAAGTGGCGACGGGCTCACCCCCCGTCACACTGGACAGAGTTTCGGTACTAGGTACTGGTGAAACGTGGATGTTCTGAGGTTTCAGAATATCTCTGACTACCCCCTCGGGGAATATGGTCGTGAGCATATGCTTATGCTATGATGATGATTTTCAGGTACGAGAAAAGCAATAGAAATCATCTGTTACAAAATGTTGCATTTGCACTATTTGGGAGTCCAAGCTGTGAAGGAGAACTGTCAGAAGTGGATATGAACCATGGCGCACATCTAGAAGGCTACACCTCCAGGCAAAGGGAGCAGGTCATGAAAGTGTATGGCAAGTTATGTGAACAAAGTAAGTTATAGCCTGTAGAATCTCACTGCAGGGCAAAGGCCTCCTCTCACGAATAATGGCGAGAGGGAGTGGGTCAGTACTCCACCATGCGGGCGCAGTGCGTGTTGGTGGAGGAAAGTTAGTGGTCAACTTGCTGTCAGAGAATTTTTATGCCGCCTTCATGACCTCTGACCTGGTTTAATGAATAGTTACAACGCCATCTGACGGAACTATCCGAGATCAACTGCTTAACGTGCCTTCCGAAGCACGGAAACGCTTGAGATGAAATAAAATGAAATGATGAAACCACTGAACGGTCACCCATCCAAAGACTGACCGAACCTGACTTCGGTGATCGTTTGCTTAACTTCGGTGATCGTTTCCAATACCAAAGCTCCACTATGCAAACAGTATCAAAATTAAGCATTTTTACAGAATGTTTTTTTTAGGGTTCCAAAGGGTGCCAACAGGACCCTTTTAATAAGCATATGCAGTCCGTCCAACTGTCCTACCTATAATGGGCTGTATCTTTTGAACTGTAATAGATAGATGGTTGAAATTTTCACAGTAAATAAAAAATTCAACAATAAATTAAAAATTGATGGGCTTCCCCTAAGAAGCATGGACCGTTTCTGTCGATAGCACTGCAATGCAGTTCTCAGTTCAATATCAAGTGGGGGTGTGTGTGTGTGTGTATTTTAAGTGTAATCTCGAGTAGGTATTGTTTTTTAAACAACTAGAGTTTACCCATGACTTTGTCCGCTCAAATTATATACCAGATTTTAAGTCAAATCATAAGCTATCAAACAAAAAAGTTCCAGTAAAATCGGTTTTCAAGTTTTTGCGTGATGCTCGAACAAACAAACAGCCAGACAAAATATGAAAACGTTTGATTTTGATTTAGAGATACCTAAAAACCGTATCATAATCTTTTTTGTAAATATCTTTAATGTACAGACACACTTCTGTTAGTTTTATAATAGTTTAGATAACACTTAGAGGTTCACAAAATGGCGGAGCTACGTGGCTGGACAAGTCGCACACATTTGAACATGAATTCACTAGCCATCTAGCTATCTTCAGAATAGTTTTAGTAGTTGTAGCTAGTCTTTATAATGCTGCTTCGTAAGATTATATGGAAAGATGCAGCTAGAAACGAGCTAGTTGGCATAAAACTTCTACTCCTAATACAGGGTGTAAGGGGCAGCCCTCCGCAAACTGAAACGGTGAACTCAGACCATCAAACTGAACAACTTTCACTATGCAGCCTACCTCAGGAAACGCGAAAAAAAATTAGCTGTCCCAAACATTTGAGACGAGGTAAAGCAGTTTTGTATTGGACAGCTGATTTTTTTTCGCGTTTCCTGAGGTATGGCTGTAGGCCATACTGAAAGTTGTTCCGTTTGATTGTCTGAGTTCACAGTTTCATTCTGCGGAGGGCTGTCCCTTACGCCGTGTACACAGTTAAAATAAAAACATATTGAATCTAGACACATAGACCCATGACCCATTTTGATAATTTTGAAACTCATTATACAATGTATTGGCGTTTTTACAAATTCTTGTTTAAAATGGGTTCTAAACTTTTACTGATATATTTATCAGTACACAAGAATATAATTTTCAAATATTGGTTACATGTAATACATAGTTGACTACTGAATGATTATCATGTCTATTTTGAATAAGTTTAATTTTAGTCGAATTATGCTACCGACTAAGAGAGAGAGCCTGTGAATTTCGCAATGTAGTTTATCTTAAAAAGATTTTTTTTTTTCAGGTAAATACTCCCAAAATGATGATGATATTGTAATGTCCATTTTACTCATAGTCTGTGCTAAACCAAAACCAGTGAAATTCTACAAGTTGGAACCATCAAACTATTGGGTTGATCTGCATCAGAGAAACGACATTGATATTTGGTGTACGGCCGTGTTCAGGGTTCGGAAATGCATCCCTACTACGGTAGGTGGTAAGTGGATTTGTTTAATGTTTATAATCTGGTTATTTTAACAACATTACCTATTGGTTACTTCCTTGGTTAGTTTGATACTTTTTATATTTATTAAAGTAAATATTATTATTTATGACCTCCATAATAATGCTTAAGAAGAAATGTTGATCCATGTGAGTCCACTAATGGGCAAGCATGGTAGACTTGGTTACTTATTAATTAATACGTGAAGCAAAGTAGATCTTCCGGCCGCTTCTTCTCTACAAATTAACATCGAGCAACGCAGATTAGAGACAATAAAATGATTTCAAAAAGCTATCTTTGAGATATTCCCTTAAATAACCAACTTTTGATTTGATTTTTTCGTAGTTTCAGGATACTATTGGAAGGTTAATATTTTGCTTACTAAATTAGTGCTTTTGGAAGTAGAGTCCGCCACTTTAAATCTGTTAAATCCCCAAAAATACAGTTTGTGTCTAACTCTTATTTCTTAATATTTTATGAGAATTGTATTCTTTCTTGAGTAATAAATATCTTAAACCGTAAAACTATCTTAGATTTAATTTTTTATTTTATTTTATTGTTTTTGGATGACCAACAGCACAATGCAATACATTAAACAGTATTATATAAGTAACATAAGGCCAATTAAAGGTCCTCGCTAATATACATCAAACTAAAAAGAAAGAATTATCCGGTACAGCACCATACATGCGTATCGGTTATTATAACATAGATAGTTAATAGATTGAAATAATACAAACTACAAGAACTTCCAGTACATACATACGTAGCTCGAATAGAGATAATTGTTTGGGTACATTAATAGTACCTACAGATAGCTAAGCTGATTACAATTACATCACTATGAAAACAAAACCACATAATATAGGTATATAAAACAAAAAGAAAATAAAGATTAGGTATACCTAATACCTATTTTAAAACTGTTTAGTTCTATCCTGCTGTGAAAAAACTTTGCGCTAGTTGACGCCTCGCTGACATAATGCTAGTGTTGAACAGGTCTAAATCATATTCCTCACTCAGATTATTGAAACTATGGCTCGCACGCCAGACAAACGTATTCGTTATGGTTTTCAATACACATTAGAGTAATCCCCCTTTCAGGCCTCCGTCACATGGCCAGAGATAGGTACCGAGATCACAGATTAGCACCTACACTTTGGCGCATCGTAAGCAATGCGCCAGCCAGTCAGTTGCCACTAGCGCAAACGTGTCACGCTCTTGCAACTGTCGTCTTGCAGCAGGAAAGAGATAGGTATCATTTTCTAAAGCAGTGATGTCTCTGTTACAAGGTCTGTTACGAACTCTTTAGTAATTTGTTCCCCGGTCTAGCTGAACTTTAGTGTCTAGTGTTGGGAGAATATCAAACTAAGCTTAAGAAGTGAAATCAAGATATTATAATATCTTTTATTTATATTACAGCCAAGTCCTGTCGAGTATATGTAGACGAGAATGCAAGGGTATATCACGACTGGAACTCTTATTTGATGAACAATACTCTTCCAAAATGTGTGCTTATTGTGCCTGAAAATGGAGAGTATGTGGGAACTATAATTGAGGTAAAACCTAAACAGATAATGTAATCTTTGGAAATTTTAATCTGTAATCTGGGAAATCAGTAGTACGAGCCAAATGTGCCAGCACTTCCGTATCTTATCTCGAAGCGATTCTGCTGATTTTTGAATGCTCATAACTTCGGCCTGCGGGCTCAAATTTAAAGGATAGATGTAGCCAATTTCATGACTATTGCTAGGGCTGTCCCTGCGACTTTGAATTTTAGTAATTCGCATAATTTATTGATTTCGTCACTCACTCATGTTCTTGTTGTCTTGTTGATTATCAAAACCTTAAAGTAAAAGTATTTCCCGAAGACCTAGAAAGTGTTGTAGGGGTACCTAAACCGTGAGACTTTGAGATCTGCTCATTTTAATTAATTAAAAAAGCAAACGAGCAATGTACAAAAAGAAATTGAGATCCCATCAAAAATATTACATGTGAAAAATTTGGCCATGACACTCGATTACTAATTCTTCATAGAAAATTTATAAAGCTTGGCCATTTCGCGGAAGTATGGCAAAAATAAAGGATTGTGTGTCTTAGGCACATTATAACATGAAATGTTTCTGATGAGATTTATTTTATTTTCGATACTATCCTATGCATAAATAATTTACAGGGTGAACAAGCATTTGCAGTGAAACTAACTGTCGTGCCGTCGCCTACACTCGGTCTGAAGGCCAGAGTGTTGAGTACAGTCGACACAGCAAGTACAGTCGCGTCTCTAGGAGCGGTGGGAGTTCTCGGCGTGGCAGCATTCACACCTGTGGGGCCAGTTGTACTGATCGGCGCGACTGTTGCGACCATTGCTACTGGCTTGTATGGTTTAGTTCGATCTTCGTTTCATCTTCACGATCGCAGTACACATGAACAGGTATGTAACATTGAACCAAAATAAGCTAAAAGTGAGCCTTGCTTAGTGAACAACAATGGGTGTAAATGTGTTAAATTTTTTACCATTACACCTTCAAACTGAACAACTTTCACCATGGTACCAACATTGAAATCGCGAAAAAAATGGCTATTCCATTCCATACATTTAGGTCGAGTAATCGTTGACCTTTTTTTTTCTTTATTTCGATAGTGGCTACATAAAGTAACAGTTGTTCAGCTTAATGGTCTGAAGCACCACCTTATGTGATGCATTTAGGTTTACAACCAAAGTTGTAACTAGGTTGTAACAAGAAAGGGAAAATGCACATGTGTGTCAATGTATGTAATGTTTCAGAGCATCAGTCCCACGGACTCTGAGGCGCGCGGCAGCTGGCTCAACATAGCAGCATCAAGCGTGGGCCTCGCTGCGGGCGCCGCCACCAACATGCTGTCACGTTCTGCTGCGGCCGGCACTAACATGACTAAGGTTATATTCATCTACATTATTATAAAACTGTAACTGTAGCTGGCTCAACATAGCAGCATCAAGCGTGGGCCTCGCTGCGGGCGCCGCCACCAACATGCTGTCACGTTCTGCTGCGGCCGGCACTAACATGACTAAGGTTATATTCATCTACATTATTATAAAACTGTAACTGTAGCTGGCTCAACATAGCAGCGTCAAGCGTGGGGCTCGCTGCGGGCGCCGCCACCAACATGCTGTCACGTTCTGCTGCGGCCGGCACTAACATGACCAAGGTTATATTCATGTGCACTTATAAAACTGTAACTGTAGCTAGCTCAACATAGAAGGGTCAAGCGTGGGCCTAGCTGCGGGCGCAGCAACAAGCATGCTGTCACGTTCTGTTGCGGCCGGCATTAACATGACCAAGGTTATATTCATTTACAATATTATAAAACTGTTACTGTACCTGGCTCAACATAGCAGCGTCAGCGCAACAAGAAAATTATGATATTATGTTTAGGTGTCCCAGACTCGAAATCACCGACCGAATACTGAATCACCGAAAGAAATAACAAACTGAATAGAAAGTTGTCAATTTGATGGTATAACTAATCATCCCCTTAAAAACCGTCAGCACATTAAATTTGACCCTGTATTTCCTTTTAGTAGTCAAATTGCTCGTGATAATGTATTTAAATGTTATATTTGCAGACTGGGCAAGCGCTCGCAGTGTCAGTTGAAGTGCTTCGACACGCAAACGTCGTCACCGGCGGCGCAGGCGTCGTTAACAGTCTGGTCCATATTATTATCAAGGTCAGTTTTATCAGTTGCTTCAATTTTGAGGCATGTATTCTACCCACTATCCATTATAAATGGCAAACCGACGGGCTCACTCCCCGTCACACTGGATAGAGTTTCGATACCATAGTGAAACGTAGATGTTCTCAGTTTTCAGAATCTCTCACTACCCCCTCGGGGAATATAGTCGTGAGCATAATGCTTATGCTAGTTTTATCGCTGATAATATGGGCATGATGCTGGTAACGATCACTGAAGTTAAGCAACGTCAGGTCCGGTCAGTCTTTGGATGGGTGACCGTTTAAGTCGTTTCATTTCGCCGCGACAACATCACGATTCCGCCGCCACACTGATTGATCTCAAAAGTATCGCGACGACATCGTTACGTCAACCCCTACACCCAAAAATCGCTTGTGTGATGGTCCTAACTCCTTTTGTAATACCTTAAGGGTGGCTAAGTTTTAAGTGCAATGTAACATTATTTAAGAACTTAAATGTACACTTAGTATGCAAAATAAATTTGATTTGATTTGATTTGATTTCCTTATATGTCATCCCATTTTCAAAAGAACTCTCTACAGAGTTATTTCCGCTAAGCTATGAAGAATGAGAACTCATACAATTTATCTCTTCAGTACCGCAATCACGGTGAGAAGCCGACCAAACTCGAGTTGTTCCAATTCACGGCAGCTACCCTGTTCTTCTGTAACGCCGTCATGTCGAACCGCACCGCGCAGAATGTGATAGAAGATGCACAGGCTAAAACTATCAACGAATATCGCACCACGCTCAGGAGTAATAGACACAGGTTGGTACTTAAACTATTTATGATTTCGTGTAAAACCCAATGCCTAAAAATGGCGTCTTTTTTCTTTTTGCCTATTTTTTTAGCGCGGCAATCAAACTTGAATATTGTAGTTCAGAATAAAGTTACAAACAAAACTCAGTTCTGTCAGTCAAACAAAAGTAAGTACTGAGTTTCGAGATATTTATACTAACAAATTTTAATTTTACTTTATTCTGAACTAAAATATTCGAGTTTGGTTGATGGCCGCGCCAAAATCAATGTCGAAAAATAATGCGCCAACCTTTCATACAAAGCCCGCAGTCTTTTTGTGGTGATTTATATTCCAAAGGTAATATACAACGTGTTAATGAATAAGCGCAAAACTTCATACACCCCAACTGATTTTCAACAAAATAATTAGATTGAAACAATAATTTCACTATTTTGATAGTTAAAATTTAAAGTTATTTGCATTTTAAGTTTTGTGGCAAAAATGATTTGTTTTCATTTCATGAATGAAAGCGCAATCGTGCTCATGAATACATTTAAGAATCTTGTTTTGGTAGTAAGTAGGGTGAGTGTACTTGAGGCACCTTTCGGTGGGTTGAGATCGAATTCAGTAAATTTTAATTTTTACAAACAAATATTTAATGTTTAAAAAAAATTACCTATGTTGAAACCATGATAATTCGATTCTGCTCTCAATTCTAAACAAACTACTTTCTAGTTTTGCGTTAATTCGTAAACACCTTGTAGATTGGGTCGGTGTGCGGAATGGACAGAGTATGTTGAACACTTTAAGTACGTAGCCTCGTCAGTACGAAACAGTTTATGAGTGCTCGGCGAAAGTGGTAGGGATGCTCGCGTATGTTATGACGTAAAAGGCGACTGCCTCACGTTTCCCCCCTCCAAATAGGTCCATAGTTTGATTCCGCGCATTCCGGTCAGCGTCCATAAACCGTTTATCGGGACCTGTGGGTTATAATTAGGGTTATTTCTTTATCATTATGGTATGTCACAGCGATACATGAGTGTATATGCGATATAGAAAATCTATTGACCAATGTTTATTTGCATTCATGATCTATAAAATATATAAGGTTGTAATTAACTATAATTGTAATTGCAACTAAGTGCATTGCACTTATAAGAATCATGATTCAGTTGTTCTCTCAATAGACTCAATGTCTAGTCATCTAGAAGACAGGTGTTGTATAAAGAGAAAAACTGAATTGTGATTTGTATATGTGCAATTCGGTATGTCAAGTTTTTTTTGGAGTGCTGAATCGATAACCATTTCGACATAATTGTCTCAATAACAATATTGTACGAGTGACGTCACTCGCTAGACCCGCAAACTCTTTGGTAAACTTAAAATCAACTTAATTACTAACCATTAAGAAAAAAAATACATTCACAATGTCAGAATTTGACATTTGATGTTGCTGTTTCTGTTTCCAGCATAGAGTCAGAAAGAGGAGGCAGGTGATTTTATAGTTTTTCTCCATGGAGTTCGTATTATTTTCTCTTCACCATTTTTGCACTGTAGAGATTACAGATCCAAATAAATTAAAAATTAAATTTAAATTAATTAACTCGATGAATTGCAATAAAAACGAAATAGGTGTCTTAAAATTATGTCTTCTATCCGTAAAAAATATAAATGATGAAAATTAAACACTTGACATACCGAAATGCTCCATATAGTTGTAATTACGAGGCTCCGCCTTAATAAAAGTATGCACGGTTGTTCTACTTTACCTTCCCGAATTCGGTTTGACCTGCATCCCCGCGCGCCACTCCGCTTCGATCAGCGATACATTCGTGCATTTTATGTTTCAGAAAAATATTCGATAAAATCAGCGCTGAATCAAGAAGAATTCAAGGCACCGTTCAGGGCAACACCGAGGTTATAAAAGGCATTAAGAACATATTCGATAAAGATCAGTACTTTGCCGACGTACTACGCATAAATAAGGATCTAAACCAACACAAATTGAGGATATCTATGACATCTGATGGTCAAGTCAACCTAAACGCTCAGCACAAGTTCGATCCTTCACAACTATCCGGCATCGGGAAGCAGGAACGAGCTCAGCTCTTTTCATCTATCGGGGCATCTGATACGAGTGTTCAAAATGTACCAACGCGTATCGCGCCGTCGACAACCGCCGTCGGAGGATATATTGACGAAGAGGACCACAACAACATGTTAGTCGGTATACACCCCGGAGAAATCCTACGCATAGGCTCCTTCCTTGTGCGAGTCAGCGCTTCCGGCGCTGAAAATATCGCGCTAATGCTACAAAATCTCAGCCAAGACATTTATGCGAATCTCATGACTGTCTCATTCAATTTGCTGTCGAAATTGATGCCGGAAGAAATAGCCAGATTGAGATTGTTGAGTCCCGATGAAGATCTCATCGTTCAAGTTGTTAACTTCGTTTTTAATTACTTGAAGCACTCAAGGCCTCTCGGAGACCCAAGCAGAAACAATGATAATGGAATTATGATTATTCTACAAGAATTCTTCCAAGATGGCATTGTTCGTCAGAGCACTATAATAAGTTTGAAGGATCGTCTAGTCGAATGGATAGAGGAAGAGATGTATCGTAGACGTGAACAATATCCTAACAAGAAACAAATTATTTGTCAGTTATGCCAAGGTATTAGATTCGCCTAAAATGCAAGACGCAAATAAGCGAGATGAGGTACTTAATACAATTTTTATTCTTCACAAAGTAACATTTGGATATACAGGGTCCTTAATATGCCGACAAACTGAACAACATTATCTATGGTACCAACATCGGAATCGCGAAAAAAAATCGGCGGTCCGCTATCCCATACATTTGGGTCGAGTAGGATTGCAGTTTTCTATGGAAGAGGCAGATTTTTTTTCGCGATTTCGACATTTATCCCATAGAGAAATTTTGTTCATTAAGATGGTCTGATCATCCCCTTAAGAAGTGTCAGCATATTCAGAAGGACCCTGTTTAATTATAGATAAATGCACGTAACGAGTAACGAAATGTTACCATTATAAAACTCTTGGGAAAATTATGCTTGATATTGTCATCACTGGCTTTTTAAAAAGATATCATATTATTCTAGTACGTGATATCAAAACTCTACAATTTTACAGTAAAATATATATATTTTAAATGTCTGTACTAAAATCTTTTTGATTGTTCAGACTATTATAATATGTAGTCTTCTAGCACTTCTCGGTCAAAAATTCGTCTTTTATATACTTACCTACCTAAAATAGAATAATATATTATATTATACATCATGAAACATATCATAACATGGCCAATTGTTACATATTTTATATAAATAATAATATATATTTGAATGATAGTGAGCTAAGAGCACTGTGATATTTTAGTAGGTAGATACTTAGTATAATTTGTTCAAAAAGCGTATAAAATCAAAGAAAAGGCTATTTTATTAGTAAAGTATTTTGAAAAACCAAATATAGTGCCTATTTTATCTCAGTATATTATAATTGTTGGCTTTATAAAATATTATAAATGTACCTATCTAGAACTGTAACATTGTAACGATTATATCAAAATATAAACATCAAGTTTATCAGGATTTTATGTTTTTATTTGTCACCAGGTTAAAAAGCTACTAATTTGGCTTCACCAATACCCCACTGGGCCATCGTGGTGGAGTATGGTCTCTTTTCTTCCACTTAAAACCACAGTCGTGGACCCCATCGGTGCAAGACATATATTCCTAAAGACAAACGTCAAACGTAGAGACAAACTCTACCGAGCGGTGATCATACTCGCATTTGTAAACTAGAGTCTACGAATGACAGTTGAGCGCTCGCGTCATCGTAAGTCGCTGGCATCATGTTAGCTACTGTAGAGACTAAGAAGGCACGCATGTCGCGTGATATGGTATAGAAAGAAGCGTAGTCGCGGGGTATCATGCTATCACTACTGCTTTGGGACGTATACATGTAGATAGCCCTTTCCGGGCTAAATCATTAAACAACGAGTTCACGAAAAAAAAAATAACGAATGGCTCAAAAGGACTAGTATCCAGAGCCGTTGAAGACATTTCAAAAAAACGAGCGAGTAAGCTTCAGTCAGCGTCACATTCGCATATCGGGTAATCCCCTTTATTTCAGGGCTGCCAGATTATATAATTTCATACAAAAACTGTATAATTGGGTGTCTGTATCCTGTTGCCGTAGCATGTTACACGTGATAAGGCTGTATCACGTCTTTTATCTCGTTCATTCGCGCGCTAATAGAAAGAGAGCGAAGGTGTGATGGCGCTGTATCACGGTGCCATGCTACCTATGCTGAACTCTCATGTGTAAATTGTGTAATTGGATAAGAAACAAACAAAATACTAATTTTATAAACTGACAAGCTCTGCCTGAGTCGTAGTCGTAACAAACATACCTATAGGTCCATCTCAATATGCCAACGGTTTTTCAAGTAGATGATCATCAAACTGCAGTCGATTCTATCGAAAGAAAATAGTATGTTTATGTTGTCTCACTCGACTGAGATTCTTCAGAGTTACAATAAAAATTCCAATTATGTGATGAAAAGTAAAAAAATATATATTGTTATACTTTTTTCTGATTTTTTTCCCCATTTGTATACTGCAAGTCAATTTTGAATAATTTTTGAGCCGTGGCTGAATAATTAGAAAAAAACCTACTGGCAGCCCTGCTTTATTCTCGATATTTCAGTAAGTACCTTTGTTATTTCTTGTAATCATTTCATTCTTATACGTAGCGTGGAACGAGTGAACACGTGAACAGACTTTATTTTATTAATTTAATTCTCATCTTTTCAATTGACACTAGAAACAAATAAGGCGTTCTCTAAATATTGTGTCTATAAATAGTAAAGTAGTTAGTCGGTGTCGCAAAATACGGTGGCTAGTGAATTGTCCTTATTTTTTACCCGACTGCGCCAAGGAGGGTTATGTTTTTTTTATTACTTATTTTACAATAAATATTTATTTATTCCTACATTTTAATCTTAGAGTAGGCGATAAACTGATATAAAAGGTAAGTGCCTGGATTAGGTTAGCTATTAGTTTATTTTATTTATTCAAGGCGCTTTCAGCCTGAGTCTATGCCAACCCTATCGCACCGTGCTTCCATCCTATACCAGGGATCTTAACCGGTTTTGAAATACCGGTTAATATAGTTCATAAAACCGTTATAATTGTGTTCATTCATTAACCGGTTAATCCAGTAACCGGTTTTTAAAAAAACTAAATAATTTTGGTTACCGGTTAGTTCAGAGAACGAAATTATTGAACTCGTGCTAACCGATATTATGATCAGAATTAACCGGTTAAACTCACGCCACCCGTGCGCCGGTCGCTGCGCTGTTGCCAGATTGCCGCCAATCTGGCAACGCTGCGCGCGCTGTGCATTCGTTTCGGTGATATGTAGCCCAGTCATTAATTACGGTTTGAGTCGGGATGAATTAAGAATTTTTTTTTTTTTGGTGTATCATTTGAGAACCAAATTGGGTCTAGAAATATATCAAAATTTTAAAACACTCACGTCAGCCCACCCCACCCCAAATTTAAAATTATGCATTTATCTCTTCAAAAAATATCTTACGGTAAAATTTTTTTATTTCACTTTTTTAATCCTTTACCTTTACAGCCTTCAAACACGGAGTAAATTTTATTGTCTACTTAGAAACCTTTAAAAAATCCATTTTTATTTTTTAATGAATAACTCATTTAAAATTAATTTAATTTTAAACTTTTTTGTTTTTTAAACCGAATGCGTCCAAAATCTACATCTGGGGGTTTCTGCGATCTCTTGCGAAGAATCCGATGTCAGATTTGAGAAAAGTGGCCGCCATCTTGAACTTTTTGTTTCTCAACCGATTGCTTTCAAAATCGATATCTTAGGATCCGCGTGGACTCTAAACACGGATCCGATGTCAGATTTGAGAAAAGTGGCCGCCATCTTGAACTTTTTTGTTTCTCAACCGATTGCTTCCAAAATCGATATCTGAGGATCCGCGTGGACTCTAAACACGGATCCGATGTCAGATTTGAGAAAAGTGGCCGCCATCTTCAACTTTTTTGTTTCTCAACCGATTGCTTCCAAAATCAATATCTGAGGGTCCGCGTGGACTCCAAACACGGATCCGATGTCAGATTTGAGAAAAGTGGCCGCCATCTTGAACTTTTTTGTTTCTCAACCGATTGCTTCCAAAATCGATATCTGAGGATCCGCGTGGATTTCAAACACGGATCCGATGTCAGATTTGAGAAAAGTGGCCGCCATCTTGAACTTTTTGGTTGTTCAACGGATTGCTTTCAAAATCTATGTCTGAGAGTCCGCGTGGACTCCAAACACGGATCCGATGTCAGATTTGAGAAAAGTGGCCGCCATCTTGAACTTTTTTGTTTCTCAACCGATTGCTTCCAAAATCGATATCTGAGGATCCGCGTCAACTCCAAACACGGATCCGATGTCAGATTTGAGAAAAGTGGCCGCCATCTTGAACTTTTTTGTTTTTCAACCGATTGCTTTCAAAATCTATATCTGAGAGTCCGCGCGGACTCCAAACACGGATCTGATGTCAGATTTGAGAAAAGTGGCCGCCATCTTCAACTTTTTTATTTCTCAACCGATTGCTTCCAAAATCGATATCTGAGGATCCGCGTGGACTCCAAACACGGATCCGATGTCAGATTTGAGAAAAGTGGCCGCCATCTTGAACTTTTTTGTTTCTCAACCGATTGCTTCCAAAATCGATATCTGAGGATCCGCGTTGATTTCAAACACGGATCCGATGTCAGATTTGAGAAAAGTGGCCGCCATCTTGAACTTTTTGGTTGTTCAACGGATTGCTTTCAAAATCTATGTCTGAGAGTCCGCGTGGACTCCAAACACGGATCCGATGTCAGATTTGAGAAAAGTGGCCGCCATCTTGAACTTTTTTGTTTCTCAACCGATTGCTTCCAAAATCGATATCTGAGGATCCGCGTTGATTTCAAACACGGATCCGATGTCAGATTTGAGAAAAGTGGCCGCCATCTTGAACTTTTTTGTTTTTCAACCGATTGCTTTCAAAATCTATATCTGAGAGTCCAAGTGGACTCCAACCACGGATCTGATGTCAGATTTGAGAAAAGTGGCCGCCATATTGAACTTTTTTGTTTCTCAACCGATTGCTTCCAAAATCGATATCTGAGGATCCGCGTTGATTTCAAACACGGATCCGATGTCAGATTTGAGAAAAGTGGCCGCCATCTTGAACTTTTTTGTGTCTCAACCGATTGCTTCCAAAATCGATATCTGAGGATCCGCGTTGATTTCAAACACGGATCCGATGTCAGATTTGAGAAAAGTGGCCGCCATCTTGAACTTTTTTGTTTTTCAACCGATTGCTTCCAAAATCGATATCTGAGGATCCGCGTCGACTCCAAACACGGATCCGATGTCAGATTTGAGAAAAGTAGCCGCCATCTTGAACTTTTTTGTTTCTCAACCGATTGCTTCCAAAATCGATATCTGAAAATCCGCGTGGACTCCAAACACGGATCCGATGTCAGATTTGAGAAAAGTGGCCGCCATCTTGAACTTTTTTGTTTCTCAACCGATTGCTTCCAAAATCGATATCTGAGGATCCGCGTTGATTTCAAACACGGATCCGATGTCAGATTTGAGAAAAGTGGCCGCCATCTTGAACTTTTTTGTTTCTCAACCGATTGCTTCCAAAATCGATATCTGAGGATCCGCGTTGATTTCAAACACGGATCCGATGTCAGATTTGAGAAAAGTGGCCGCCATCTTGAACTTTTTTGTTTCTCAACCGATTGCTTCCAAAATCGATATCTGAGGATCCGCGTTGATTTCAAACACGGATCCGATGTCAGATTTGAGAAAAGTGGCCGCCATCTTGAACTTTTTTGTTTTTCAACCGATTGCTTCCAAAATCGATATCTGAGGATCCGCGTGCACTCCAAACACGGATCCGATGTCAGATTTGAGAAAAGTAGCCGCCATCTTGAACTTTTTTGTTTCTCAACCGATTGCTTCCAAAATCGATATCTGAGGATCCGCGTCGACTCCAAACACGGATCCGATGTCAGATTTGAGAAAAGTGGCCGCCATCTTGAACTTTTTTGTTTTTCAACCGATTGCTTCCAAAATCAATATCTGAGGATCCGCGTGGACTCCAAGCACGGATCTGATGTCAGATTTAAGAAAAGTGGCGGACATCTTGAACTATTTTGTTTCTCAAATCGATTGATTCAATAAATCAATATCTGAGGGTCCGCGTGGACTCCAAACACGGATCCAATATCCGATTTAAGACTGGCCGCTCTATCGAACTTTTTTGTTTTTGAAGCGATTGCTTCGAAAATCTGATGATCTGAGGGTCCACGTGAACTTCAAACACGAATCCGATGTAAGATTAGAGAAAAGTGGCGGACATCTTGAACTTCTTACCCAACTGCGACAGAAGGAGAGTTATTTAATTCTCAACTGATTAGGCTAGGTTTAGGTTAGGTTATGTACTGGGCTATAACAGTTGTATAAAATGGCGAATTAAACATTTACATCAATACTGTTAATAGGACAGTTTTGCTGTATAAGGCGAAGATGTACCGTCAAGACGCTTCTATACTACAAGCGGTAACACTGACACTTTAGTACAACATTTAGCCAACTTTTTTTAGATTCAAATTTAACATTATAGATTTTGGAAGCAATTGGTTGAGAAACATAGAAATTCAAGATGGCGACCACTTTTCTCAAATCTGATATCGGATCCGTGTTTGGAGTCCACGCGGACTCTCAGATATCGATTTTGGAAGCAATCGGTTGAGAAACAAAAAAGTTCAAGATGGCGGCCACTTTTCTCAAATCTGACATCGGATCCGTGTTTGGAGTCCACGCGGATCTTCAGATATCGATTTTGGAAGCAATCGGTTGAGAAACAAAAAAGTTCAAGATGGCAGCCACTTTTCGGAAATCTTACGTTAGATTCGTCGTAAGAGATCGCAGAAGCGCCCAGATATCGATTTTGGATGCAATCGGGTGGAAAACAAAAAAAATCAAGATGGCAGCCACTTTTCCGAAATCTGACGTCAGATTCGTCGTAAGAGATCGCAGAAGCGCCCAGATATCGATTTTGGACGCAATCTGTTGAAAAACAAAACAGTTCAAGATGGCGGCCACTTTTCCGGAATCTGACGTCAGATTCGTCGTAAGAGATCACAGAAACTCCCAGATATCGATTTTGGAAGCAATCGGTTGAGAAACAAAAAAGTTCAAGATGGCGGCCACTTTACTCAAATCTGACATCGGATCCGTGTTTGGAGTCCACGCGGATCCTCAGATATCGATTTTGGAAGCAATCCGTTGAAAAACAAAAAAGTTCAAGATGGCGGCCACTTTTCTCAAATCTGACATCGGATCCGTGTTTGAAATCCACGCGGACCCTCAGATATCGATTTTGGACGCAATCGGGTGAAAAACAAAAAAGTTCAAAATGGCGGCCACTTTTCCAAAATCTGACGTCAGATTCGACGTAAGAGATCGCAGAAGCGCCCAGATATCGATTTTGGACGCAATCGGTTGAAAAACAAAACAGTTCAAGATGGCGGCCACTTTTCCAAAATCTGACGTTAGATTCGTCGTAAGAGATCACAGAAACTCCCAGATATCGATTTTGGAAGCAATCGGTTGAGAAACAAAAAAGTTCAAGATGGCGGCCACTTTACTCAAATCTGACATCGGATCCGTGTTTGGAGTCCACATGGATCCTCAGATATCGATTTTGGAAGCAATCGGTTGAGAAACAAAAAAGTTCAAGATGGCGGTCACTTTTCTCAAATCTGACATCGGATCCGTGTTTGAAATCCACGCGGACCCTCAGATATCGATTTTGGACGCAATCGGGTGAAAAACAAAAAAGTTCAAAATGGCGGCCACTTTTCCAAAATCTGACGTCAGATTCGTCGTAGGAGATTACAGAAACCCCCAGATATCGATTTTGGACGCAATCGGTTGAAAAACAAAAAAGTTCAAAATGGCGGCCATTTTTCCGAAATCTGAACGAATCTGTCATTCGTCGTAGGAGATCGCAGAAACCCTCAGATATCGATTTTGGACGGAATCGGTAGAAAAACAAACAAGTGCAAGATGGCGTCTACGTTTCTTAATTCCCTCATCGGTTTCTTGTTTAAAGTTCATGTGGACCTTCAAATATCGATTTTGGAAGCAATCGGTTGGGAAACTAAAAGTTAATTATGGCGGTCCCGACCAAATACCTACAAACCTAGCAGCACCCGCCACCCACTCCACAACCCACCACCAAAACCCGCCACCCATCACCAGCCACCCAACATCCACCACCATCCACCGCCACTTACCAAACACTCACCAAATAACCACCTAACCAAAACACCCACTAACCACTTACCAACAGCCATCCATCCATCCACTACACAGTCAAGATTTGACCCAACCAGTCATCACGACTCCATGCTGGTGCGTGGACTTTAATCGTTAATCATTAATCAGATTAAGGCTTTGATTACTTGATTAATCAAAACAAAATTAACTTTGGGCCCACACTGCTATGACCTTGTAGTGGCAAGCCGCAGAAAAAGCGAGAGTTCCGTTATGCAGTAACTACAAGAGATGGCGCTCGTTTTTTACTCAAATTAACCGGTTAATTCTGCTCAACAAAATTGAAATTTGTAAAAAACCGGTTTGATAGATTAACCGGTTAAAATACCGGTAACCGAAAACTAAACCGCAATCAATTCAGGTTTGGGGTCAATGACCAAAACCGGTTTCCAAAATTAACCGGTTTCCGATCCCTGTCCTATACATAACTACCTACCATATTTTTTGTTTAGTTTCTATTATTATAGCTATGCATATTTTCACCAAAACTGTTTATTATAGGTAATGGTGTATAATTAAATGCGTTAGATAGATAAACAGGGTCCTTCTTTGTATGTTGACACTTTTTAAGGGAATGAGCAGACCATAAAACTGACCAACGTTCACTATGGAGTCAACACAGAAATCACAAAACTACTGTCCTATACATTTGGGTTGAGTAGCCAATAGCCATTGACATTTTCTATGGAACAGCAGATTTTTTTTCTTAATTTCGATGTTGGCTCCCTGGTAGTGGTCTGAAGCACTCTTTTCAATATGTAACGCATTTAATTTTACACCCTGTATAGTGTATAATATCCGGCTAACAACTTGGTAAGAACCTTGACTGCGCAAAACAAAATTTGTAGGGGAAAACGTTAACTGCGCACACCCTTCAAAGTTAATTTTTAGGTAGACGACATAATAATGAGCCTTGACTTGCCCTGAGAGATTTGACCGCTTGACTATAGATGTAAGACCGGTTTAAAACCAATTAAACCATTCCGTTTAAAACGAAAAAAATGGTTTAAAACTGAAATAAACCATATTTTTCGTTTTAAAACCGTTGGTGTTGGACACTGTTTTTCTTAATTATTACTACATTTTTTTTATTTTACCGTTAGGGATATGATATAGATGTGAAACAACCGATTTAAAACTTTTTAAATAAAATGTTGCTGTTTTAAACTCCAAATAAATCTTTTTTAAACGGTTTAAAACCAAACTCACACTTTCGCAGTCTCGTTGATGAATCGACGCAACGTTGCCAGCTCGCCTACCCTACACACACATGCACATACATAAACTGCCGCGTCTAATCAATTTTCGTGTAGTTGGTAATGTAGGTAGGTACTTTCTATAAACTAATTCAAACGAAACATTACGTCAGGTGACCAAAAATCGCCCACAATGAAGTGTAAAACACATTTCGTTTATTTTTGTAGGCGAGTTTAAAACGGTTTGTTTGGGGTTTAAAACGGCAAAATCTGGTTTAAAACGTTTTAAACCGGTTTTTTTACATCTATACGCTTGGCGCTTAATCATAATATTTGTTGATTTTAGCAGGAACATGGCATCAGCGCCACAAGAAAATAGACCGTTGGAAATGTCCGCAGTTGAAATACAACAGGACTATTATGAAGCCATGGGCGATGTTGATTGGGAACTGTACGTATTACCTAAGTATTCTGACTAATAAACGCAAACGTGCTTTAGACCTGCAATTTATCGCAGACTTTTTCTCAACGCTAAATCGCCAGTTAACCAAATCGCACGTTTAAAGGCAGATCGCACGATCGCATACCCGTTCTCAGCCAATAAGGTTTGGCATGATTTAAAACGCGTGTTAAAAAAGCAGTGTTTAAAACAGGTTGAATTAAAACCTTTTTTTTTATCACATGTTTAAAAACACAAGATTTTAAACAAGTTTTAAACAATATATCAAACATTTAAAAAACGAATTTTCATTGCAATGAATGGAAATAAATGAAAATAAATTAATACCTATTTCGGACTCTAAATAGCTTGACATAAACCAGTTGTGTGTATTGCATTGCTGTCTTAACTATTATAAAACTGTAGAGGAGCGCTCAGACCTGGGCGACTGCGACGCGAGACGCGGGACGCGAAGCGGGAGCGTCTACGACGCGAAACTCGGCCTCCAAACCTGCGCGACTGCGACGCGGGACGCGAACTTCATTTGTTGATAAATAGTTATTGAAGCAACACTTCTTTTAACTATTTTTGTGGTTATGTCATTTTCGTTTTAACCTCGGAGTCCAACTAAATTGAACATCTAGAGTACTTTGGTACTCTTTGGTATTTTTTTTTAACTTTTTGGTAGTTTCTAGAACCTACCTAGTTATTTTGTTTTTGTTCGTTTTTGGTAGTTATTGAGTTTTTGTTGTTTTTGCTACCAAAATCTACCAGAAATTACCAAAAACTACCTAAAGAACCAAAAATTTCCAAAATCGACTAAAATGAACCGAACACAACAAGAACCAAAATGTACTGAAATTTAAAATTTGTATTTTATGTTGTTACGAGAGCGTATTCATTATTTTACCCGACTGCGCCAGGAGGGTTATGTTTTTGGAGTGTATGTATGTATGTTTGTATGTCTATTTCTTTGGCACGGCCTACAGCCTTAACGGCTTGATGGATTTTAACGTATGAGGTGTCATTAGATTCGTAAACATTTTGAGAGTGACATAGGCTATATTATATTAATATGGCCTCTGCGAATTAAAAAAGAGAGGGAATAAAAAAATTTTTTTTTTAAATTATAAGCTCTCTAACTTAACTTGAAATTTTTGAATAGTGAATACTTTTATTAAATTAAAACAGGAAGATTGGTGACTGGCCTACCCCGATAAACCCGATTTCTTTTACACTCGCCTCGAAAAGTTATTTAACCCACAGACTTTTCTTACTGGTCTGTGTTTAACCCATATACTTATTTTGCAGATATGAGAAGAAAGATAGAAAACATCTTTTGCAAAAGATTGGTATTGCTTTATGCGGCCGTCCCACAGAAGAAGGTAATCTTGCGAAAGTCTGCGACGATCTAAAACTACAGGGCTATGGGCCCCGAGACGAGGAAATTACAATGAAAGTGTTTAGCAAGATTTGTGAACAGGGTTAGTGATCTATTCGAAGTATGTCTATGTCCTACCTATCCAGAAAAACAGCAACATATGCAGGGTGTAACGGCCGTCACAGCACTATAATATGTTGATGTACTCTTCTTACGCAAGCAAAATTACATACCTAAGCACGTCTCTTTCCTGCGTGCGAGTGAGAGGAAGCGATTAGTAATTTGCGTGCGTTAGAAGAGTACAGCAACAGATTAGAGCGTCCGTCTGTGACGGGCCTTAAGGGACAGCCCTTCGAATACTGAAACGGAGAACTCAGACCATTAAACTGAAGAACTTTCACTATAGAGCATACCACAGGAAACGCGAAAAAAATCTGCTGTTTCATCCATTTGACTCGGGTAGGTAAGAGTGGTACAGCACATTTGTATGAAACAGCAGATTTTTTTTTGCGATTTCTATGCTCCATAGTGAAAGTTGTTAAGTTTGATAGTCTGAGTTCACCATTACAGTATTCGGAGGGCTGTCGCTTACACTATGTATTGTCGTTAAAATTGTACCTTCATAACCGAAGTATCTAATGATAGATAGAGATATGGTAGCGATCTAGGTACACACGGCGACACATAAAGCTACACAAAACCAACATAAACTGGCCGCGCGAATGTTGCATAACGTTTACGTCGCGCGGTCAGCTTATTTTGGTTTTGCGTAACTTCATGTGTTGCCGTGTGTACTACGATAATATGACCCGAGCCTCCGAAGTGTTTACAAAGTGTTTACAAGTCTCACAACGCATCCGTGTGTGCTGAGACGGATTTATAACATACAGGATCCAACTTAATATGCTGACAATTTTTTAAGAGGAGCTGTACGGAACAGTCTTACATAAGTTATATGTCAAGATTGACAGTCGAAGCTAAGAAAGCGTCGAAAAAAATTTCAACCAGTACTGGCCTCTAAATCCTATCCATAAAAACGCACACAGATATAATTTGTATTTAACGCCTCACGCACACCAACCAAAGAAAGTTGCCCCGTTGTGTTGCTCTCGACGCATAATGCCCTAAAACCAATAATTTTCTTAAACGCATAATGACGTATTCTCAAAATGACCCATTTGATAGACAGAACGCAAAATGACCTGAATGTTTATACGGTAGAAGCGTTAAACTCATTCTAGAGATTAATCCTTTTTTAAGGGAACAGCAGATTTTTTTTGCAATTTCGATATTGGTGCCATAAAGAAAGTTGTTCAGTTTGACGGTCTGATGGACCCTATATTTGTTGCTCTACTGCGGTTCGTCACTGATTGCCTCATGATTATCAGTATGACCGCGGCCCATGATATGTTATCGTCGTAGATCTCTTGCGTTTTGTTTGCTCTTAGCCACCTGGCATGTATCTAAACCACAGTATAAGAAAGAGTATCTAGGAACCTAAAATATAATGTTCAAGGTCTGCGACAGGCGCTGAAAATGTCATCTAAAAATGGTTTGATAATTTTTCAGCGAAATATTCTCACGATGGAGAAAATATACTCATATCTATTCTGAGAGTGGTTTGTGTTGCGCCAACGAAACAAGTTCCATTGTTAAAACGGGTGCCTGCAGACTACTGGATCGACTTACACACGAAGAAAGGAAAAGACGTCACTATTTGTGTATTCCACGTTTTTAGCGTTAGAAAATGCATTTCACTAAAGCCTGGAGGTAAGATCAAGAAGTCATATGCATCCCGATTCGCGCCCCATTTTCTTTCGTAATTTTCTCTCTTTCTATGCTCAATAAAATTTAGCGCTTTTAAATACCTTGACATTGGTACCTAACTTATTAGAATCATAGCTTTAAAAAGATAGGTATCACGAATAAATTTTAACTAAGTCAAGACCTTGACCTAGACCTTGTGTCATATATGCTACTCTGTATGTGCAGTTATCTACGCTTGACTGAATGTTATTGCATTTAGGTTGACCCGAAAAGTTTAGTGATCTCAAATTTAATTAATATTACCTATTCGATTCCAGTAAAATGTTGCAAAGTGTACATTGACCACGATGCAAGATTATACAAAAATTGGGACAGTTTTTTGACTGAGAATAATTTTCCGGAAGGTGTATTGGTTGTACCAGAAAATGGCGAATATAGAGGCGTCCTTGAGAAGGTTTGTTTCCATAAATACCTATTTGTACTTTACTAACTAAATATGACAAATGTGACCTTGGAAAATATGCAGGGTAGAACTTAATATATGCTGACGGTTTTTTAAGGGGATGAGAAGACCATCAATCTGAACACCATTCTCTAGTCAACCAACATCGAAATCGCGAAACAAAAATCTGCTGTCCCCATGCTGTCCTACATATTTGTGTCGAATAGGATTGCAGTTTTGTATGGAACAGCAGATATTTTCTCCACGATTTTGACAATGGTCCCGTAGAAAAAGTTGTTCAGTTTGATAATCCCCTTAAAAACCGTCGGTATATTAAGAAGGACCCTATAGCCATAAGCATAATGCTATTTTAAATTAAATTGTTAGTTGAGGCTAAATAGAACTTGTTTTTTACCAGGTTCCAGCAGAATTTGCAGATGATGGGTTCTCTGATATGGCAAAGGTGAAGCTAACAATCATTGCTTCCCCAGCATTGGGTTTAGGTTCTAAAGTGATCAGTATTGCTGACAAAGCTAGTATGGGTAAGTATCACTGTTATAAGTACGAAATGAGCGTTGCTCTTTTGGTTTTCTAGGGGATCGATAGATGGCGATACGGTCTGCGCGAATAAAGGTCAAAATTTCCAAAAGGGTTCCTTTAAAATAATAAAGAGGGAAAAGATGATCACAAAGATGCCAACGCATTTTTTGATCGAATATTTCATTATTTACGAATCATTTTGATCGAAAATTTGAAAACGTTTACGTCTGACATGGTTGTATGGGCTCGATCCCTTGGCCTTCAAAAAAAGGCAGGCACGGTCTTGATATGATTTTGACAAGATCTCGCTAACGTCTCTATGGAGCGATAAACATGCCATCTGTCGAGTTTTTTAAAAAAGAAAAGAAAAACGCTCATTATGAATATACAGGGTGTAACATTATGTGGGCTTCACACCAACAAACTGAACAAATTTCACTATGGAGCCATAATGGAAATTGAGAAAACATTTTGTTGTTCTATAGAAATGGCCGCGACGCAAGTGACAGTACACAAAATACGAAAAGTTAAAAATTAAGGGGGTCTTCATACAAGAAATTAGTTTTATCAAAGTCTTTCCTTCTCGCTCTATCGTAAAAACGGTAATACATACAAGCGTCAAACTTGGTGTGATTATAGAGAAAATTATAAAGTATAATAACAAACTTTTTTGTAAGTTGATATGTTGTGTGGTGGTGTGGTACGGAACTTTCGGTGCGCGAGTAGCCCGACTCACACTTGGCCGGTTTTTTATTTGTTTCCAGTGGCAAGTCTGGGTGCAGGATCATTAGGGATTGGGATCGGAGTAGCGAGCGTTTTATCCATACCAGTAGCTGCCCCAGTTGCCGTCACTGTGCTAGGAGTGGGCGCTGTTACCTCTGTATATGGCCTAGTCAGGTCTTCCATGCACTTGGCCGATAGGAAAAAGCATGAACAGGTTTGTCTATTTTGAAATTAATTCTAGATTTATATTGAGGAGTCTTACCATTGACTTACTAAATACTGGACGTCGTGTCCGCGCTCAAAAGTGTCCGAACCAAAAGAGTAACAAAACGGATAAAGAGTAACAATTACGCACCAGTCTTCATGTGATCGACCGACTACGCGCACGTCAATAATGACGTGCCGCACCGACTGCTCTGTGAATTTGTCCGTTCACGCGACTCGGTCAGTGCTTCATATAAATTCATACAGAGCAGTGTGAAGGATTGGAATGCTATCTTTAGTCTAAGACTCTTTTTTCGAGATATTTCTATCACTTAGACCCCGGCGTCCATTAGTTTGTAAGTTAATGAGACTTACTTGAGTCGTTCCGAAGTCAATGAATGTGCATGAACCTTGGAGCATAAGTATGTATTTAATGTATTATGTGGATGAGGTGAAAGAAGTGTACCTAAGCAACAGAATCGTAGCTCTGTAAATCAAAAGTAAATCAAATTCCGCTCCAAAACGCTCACTGCCATGACGTGACGTCACTCCTTTTCATGACGCGTGAAGCTCATCACAAATCATCCGCTATAATATGTTGCCGTACTCTTCTAACGCACGCAAGTTGCTAATTGCTTCGTCACTTTTCGCTGATTGGTGTTTGGAATTACTTTCCGATCCACGTACCTTATAATTGAAAAATTTCCTAAAAAATAAAAACATTAGAATAAATCTTTCAGTAATGTTCTATTCACAGCTATTATTATTATTAAGATAAATTTCTCATTATAATTTTAGTGCAAGTTCCCCATTGGGAGAACTGAAACAAATTACCTACTACAACGTGTAATCATCAAACCGTATTTCAGAGCATTGGATTGGGAAATTCAGAGGCTCGTGCAAGTTGGATAAATATTTTGGTATCTTCAGTTGGCCTCTCATTCAGTGCAGCTTCAAGACTGGCATCGTGGGCTGCTGCGACTGGTGCTAACGTCACGGTAACTAAGAGAATGCTACCTTTTATTCATTTTTATACAAGAACAGGTACCTAGGGAATTTAGAGAAGTTTATTCCGAATGCATGCGCGCTGCATACAAACGAATTCTGGTGATAGTTTGTATGGAGCACGCTCCGAATTTTATCCCCTTAAGTAGTAGGCCAGTGCGACAGAGGTGGAAAGATACTGAAAATGGATGATGTGAGGAAGATATGACGATCCAGCCATCTCTTCATCCCCCCATTTTGTTTAGTCCATTACTATCGGGCCATAAATGCATGGAAATTCATGATTTTTACCGATTGAAAAAATCATAGGTAAATAAGTAACAGTAACAGTTTTCATTTCCATTTTCAGATACTCATAAAAGCCCTAAAATTTTTGGAATACTCAACGATGGCATCTGGTTTGCTTGGTCTTGTGAATGGAGTCGGAGACATGATAGACAAGGTTTGTTTTTTTTTAGTAACTTTTTTAATCATTCTATATTTACTACAATATTATCATTACACATTTTTATCGCAGTTATTAATAATAAAAAAACTGGCGGAGTGCGAGTCGGATTACAGGTGCACAGAAGGTTTCGTACCACCACACAACACATTATATTAACTTACAAAAAGTATTGTAATTTCCGGGACCCTTAGCGCGAGACCGACTCGCACTTAGCCAGTTTTTATTATTTTTTGCACTAATAACAGTTTTTAAGATAGAGCGAGAAGAAAAAACGCTAAGTAGTTCTTAGCGTTTTTTCTTTTGTATTGGGACACAACATTATTCTATCTAATCTTCTTTTACTTTTTCCTCTACCCTAAGGTTGTCTGGAAGAAATCGCTTTTTAGCGATAAGACTGCCTATTTTTGTACCCTCTGTATTTCCTGTTTATTCACACTCTGTATACTATGTTTTTGGTGAAAAATAAAGTATAATTGATTGATTGATTATTTTTATTATTGTTATTTGTCATTAAATCCAATACAATGATACAAAATTATTCTGTGAAAATTTCTACCAGCTACCTATTACGGTTCAAAAGATGCAGCCCTCTGAAGCTAGGACAGACGGACGGACAACATAGGCTTAGGTTTTACCCACATGTATCGCGCGCAGCATCGGCGATGCTGCGATCTTTCTCGCTCTAGCAAATGACGTTCCTGAGCGATAGAAAAGGATAGAGCATGAATAAATGCGATTCCGTGCTGACCCCCCAGTAAATAGAGTCCCGTTTTCACCCTTTGCGTACGAAACCCTAAAAATGTGGTTGTCAATTTCAGTATAATAGATACGACGAGACTCCAACTACTCTGGAACTATTCCAATTCACCAGTTCACTATTGTTCTTCGGTATTGGAGTGATGTCGAACCAAACGGCGCAGGAGATTGTGCAAGACGCTCAAGCTAAGAGTATTAACGAAGTGAGGGATTCACTAACAAGCAATTCTAAAAGGTAAATTTACATTTTACATTGATCTCTACTTTTACCACATCTTATATTGACATTTCTTCCACATGCTTATAGTTTGTTGAATATGCTCTAAGTCGACCCAGGCGCGGTCCGAACGGGGGGTTCCAAAATCATCATAATGTGAGCAAAAAAGTCTAATTTACTCGTCATATTTTATTATTAGACTGGACCCCCCCCCCCCCCCCCATTTCAGGCTGCGCCTGAGTCGACCACAGCAACTTGATTTATTATACAGGGCGTTTCGCAATTTAATATTTAATGATAATGTTTCTTTAGATATTAACTCAACTAACTCTCAGTTGCATAATAGTTAATCCTCCATTAAATCTCTTGCTAGCTTTTACTACGTCAACAAGACAAAAAGTGAAAGCAAGAGATTTAATGGAGGGTTAACTTTAATGAGCGTTTCTGCAACTGAGTGTAAACTTTTATTTGTTAAGTACATCTTTATTTTGCATAAAGCTCTTGGAGAAGATAAAAATTTGTGTTTTACACGCACTAAAATGATTCCAGGAAAATGTTCGACAAAGTAACGGCTGAAACTCGCAGACTAGAAGGCAGTATTAAAGGCAACGCAGACATTATAAAAGGTCTGAAAACTATAGACAACAAAAATGATTTCTTTTCGAAACTCGCCAAAATGAACAAAGAAGTGAACAAGAACAAATTGCGAGTTTCACTATCGTCTGATGGTGCGCCGTTGATCAACAATCAACACAAAGTCAACGTTAGTCAGCTTCGTGGCCTTGGAAAGGATGGGCGTCAACAGCTATTCGCAAAATATGGTCCTGCTAAAGTAACAACTAAGAACGTTCCTACGCGATTATACACATCTAAAGCGACTACAAGTAATACGCGCGCTGCAGGAAAAGACCTTATTTGCTACGTGCGTCCTGAAGAAATAATCAAAATTTCAACATTCCTTTTCAAACTAAGTACGATGGATAAAGAATTTCTTTACGATATCTTATCACAAATGAGCGCTGATCTTCATGATTCATTCTTGCTTCTATGTGCTGAATTAATTTCATCTCTAGCTGCTGATGCGAAATGTTTATCATTTCTCCCTGACATGAACATTAGAATTGTTCTGTTCGTGCTTAACTTTTTAAAGTCGAAGATAAGCGAAAGTGACTTGGAAAATGATAGCGCCTTGAAAATAGTTCTCAAAGACTACATTCATCATGGAAGAATAAAATCAGAAAGTATTGTAGTGCTCAAAGAAAGGCTGTTAAAGTGGATGTCAGAACTAAAGAAGAAGAATGGTGAAGATCCTACTAAATACGATGACATTCATACAATATTCCGGAAGACCTGCAAAAGGTACAGAACGGTACAAGCGGGCCATGTAATAGATATTGGATGCCATAAAATACTTGTTAAAGGAAGTACAGTTGAAAAACTTGAGGAAATACTTGAAAAATATCCTCAAGACAAATGCGATATGTTTATAGATTTTTGTTTTATGATAATATCAAAGTTATCAGTGGAAGAGGTGGATATGTTGAATCTCACGAATCCTGATGAAGATGTAATTATGCGAGTAGCAGATTTTACGGCGAAATGGCACGCTGTTGAACATGTGGTTGCTAATTTATCAGTTAGAGGTTTAGATGAATGTATAAAAAATGATATTGTCGATTGGTACTCTACAAAGAGTGTAAGAAAACATCGGATTTGTGATTCGTGTACTGGCATCAGATTCGGTGAAGAATGATGAAATGTATTTTGGAATGTTTTAGGTTGCAGCAAAGCAAAAATCTTCCTTTAAAATCTATATAAAGTATAATGTTGAGTTGACGTTTGAAGATAGTGTTTACCAGTATTATCTGAGAATTGTACAGTTAGTATTTTAATTATATTTACTAACAGTACTGTATTATGAAGGTATTTTAATAAATAAATATAGTCAGCATTACTGGTGTTTAATAGTGTATAATAATATATAGGCATATTACAATGTTTTATAGTATATACATCGTTATACATAATACTATAAAATACGTTTAATATAACGATGTAATAGAATTATGAAACTACTGAGGAAGTGTTTTGATCGCATTTTCCTTTTCACGTTCATCGGCTGACAGAGGGGGATTATACTCAAAAAATTTTGCGATGAAATACCTGAAAGGAAAAATAGCATAAATTATTTTTACAAATATAAAACGGTGTTTTGACTTCTGTTTTTATTATTTTGGGTTTTTTGCTATGGCTTAGACCTAGAAAAATATTGTGTTGAAAACCTTAGTCTACAATTTTTTACGTAATTGTGTAACCAATGAACACCTTTCTCCCCCTCGCCTCGTGGACGTGGTTTATAAAAGCTCCCTTAGCTGATCAATGTCATTTTCGATTTACGCTAGAATAAAGGGTTTGAAGTGGTGATTGGTAGAACTAATTATTTTAAAGCATGCTCAACAATATAAAACTTGGTTTGGGGGCGCTACAATCGACTATAACCTTTATGTCATTGGGTCGAGTACCTTACCTACACATCGACATGTTCTATTGAAAAAAAAACAACCAATAATTCTGGTGATTATTGTTTATTCGATATGGGCTTACGCTTGGCTTCAGCAAACCTGATGGAAAGTGTAGATTAAGCTGAGGATGTAACGTGATCATCCAACAAAAGCTTATAAACTCCTCCTCCTCCTCCTCTCTTCTAACTCCTCTTTTTCTTTTAAAACTGTCCAGGGGGTCTTATTGTGTAACTATCCTATTCAATCGGTATCAAATCAACATGGTGTTAATTGGCAGTTCTTAGCGATTCTGTTTCTTGCATATGCATGCATATGCTCACGACTATATTTTCCCGAGGGATTCCCCGAGGGGGTAGTCAGAGATATTCTGAAACCTCAGAACATCCACGTTTCACAAGTAGTACCGAAACTCTGTCCAGTGTGACGGGGGGTGAGCCAATGTATGAAAAATAGTTTCAATGGTTTTCCGCAATATGGCGGAGTTTTTTTCTTGTGGACGAGCAAAAATTGTCGATGATCTTGCGAGTGTCAAGAATGTGGCGCCCTCATTTTAGGAAAATACTCGCCAGACGAGAATCTCGACGGTGACGAGTAAAGCGGCGGCGGCGGTCTGAGCTGCAACCTTGCAAGGCTCCGACGAGCCGAGAAGCACTGCCGCTATCATGGCATCACCGGCGTCCGATGCCGCTTCCAACGCTGCAACCAGCAACGCCGGCGCGGCCAACCAGCGAGCACCGCGTCTCCACCACGATTGCTGAATTACATTTAAAAATAATAATTAAAAACCACCGAAAACTGTGTCGAAAGTAGAAGTAGTAGAGAAGTAGAAGATCTCAAAACATGTTTAAAAGTCTGCAAAAATAAAAATAAAATATCTAGCAAGAACATTTGCAAGCACACTCAACATTCAAAGGAATTCATTTAATTCTTGTACTAAGTAATAAGATCTAAGTTGGCTTGCACATCGTTAGTCGCAACTGAGCAAGCAGAATGTGCCGAAACGTGCATGAGCCGTATTTGTGAACAATAATATTTGTGCCTTCATTTTTATAGCCCAGATTAACCATGGTAGGTATGTGTTTAAGGGGGTCCCTGCGCCCGGGTGCCACGCACCCTCCGGGTAAAGACGGCCCTGGAAACATGCGAATTATGTACCTACCTAATGGTTTATCAGTTCTTAGTTATTTTATTAAAATTTTAGTAAGAAATTACGTTCAACGACAGTCAGTTCTGCTGCCGCTGAGTGAATGTAAGCTCCTACCAGAGTACCTAATTAAGGGTTTCGTGGAACAAGGAAAAACGTCTTTTTTGTTACTTTAAAGGAAAATAGAGTATGAAATCCAAGCTTACCTTAGACATAACAGCTATAAGTAGCAACAACGAAGTGGCGGCAGTGACGAAAGCGCTCAATTTGCCGGAGCCCATTACGAGGTGTATCGTCGGTTTTGTTATCCTGGAAGAATAGCACTTGTGGATATGAATTTGCGCCTACAGCTTGAGCGTAAAAAGAGAGCATTTAAGGGTATATTACTGTTGGCGTGCTCCATACAAACGAAGTCTGGTTATATTTTCAATAATAACCAATTAAAGTCAGTAAATTTTATAAGAAACAATCTAGAAAGTAATCTCTGCTTGTATCTTGTTAGATTTTCGTTAAAATGTATAGTTTTAAAGTTACAGTGCCTCAAAGATTTCCTTACAAATCATAAAATAATCCTATCACTGAAACTGTATTATATATAGAACTATATACTACCTACCTACTCTGTGACTTTATATTTTAACGAAAATCGGACAAGATAAGCATAGAGATTTGTTTCTAGATTGTTTCTCCAAAACTTCATTGACTTTGTATGCAGCGCGCATTTACGCATTCAGACATTTTGCGCCTGAAGGTGGAGCAGGCGCAGATCTTGTTGAAATACCAGAACAGCGAATGACCATAAATAGACCATCGAGTGTAGTTTTCCAATCTTTAACACAATTATGAATGAAAGTTGCTTTATTTAGGGTAGTCAAATCAATCGAAAACTAATTAGTTTAAGCGTGAAATTGTATTAAGGTACATTTTTAGCATATCAAGTTTCAAGCCAGCACAACGTGTAAGTGGTACAAAGGGCAAAAACACTGGTAAATACATTTTCCTTAACACTTTCGCTGCTAAGCTCAAAACCATGATCCTCGCTCAGTGCCAAAATTGACGCTCCTTGTAGGTCACCCGCAGAGGCGTAAGGTTTGGGTGTCTCACGCTGTAGGTGAAATGTATGAGCACAGGCGAAATGCAATAGAACTTGACCACCATCGTAGATCGTGCGCACATTCGTGACGTTGAAACGATAAACGTGGCTCGTCTCGTGGGTCACCCGCGCAAGCGTAAGGTTGTCGGTGACTCGCGCGAAGTCATAAGCACAGCCGAAATGCGTTACGTGGGTTCTCTAGCACTGTGGCCCATTTGTTGCTGACCTACGACGTAGGTCGTTAGCAGCGGAAGTGTTAAATACGCCTACGGGAAGAAATAGAGCAAACGCAAGAGCATTTACCGTCTAGCGAAGCTGACGTTATTGAGCTTCTGTGCTACGTTCTCGTCATCGAGTTCGAGCTCGACCGGCTGCGATGCAAAAGCGC
Source organism: Agonopterix alstromeriana (assembly GCA_963924505.1). NCBI lineage: Eukaryota > Metazoa > Arthropoda > Insecta > Lepidoptera > Depressariidae > Agonopterix > Agonopterix alstromeriana. The sequence continues at coordinate 11,960,084 of OZ004662.1, read as the reverse complement.
ACGCAGACATCGAGATTCCGAGTAGAGCAACAAGAAGCGCTCTAAGCCTGATGCGAACACCTTCGGAGGACTCACCGCCGATATTTGTGAACTGGCAAGAGAAGATCAAACGGGTAAAATAAAATATGCTAATGCGAGCTTCGGTAAAAAATTACTGGGCTAATCATAATTCTACTTATTTCCTTTGAATAACCTAGGCTAAGATGTGCCTTTAACTTTATGTTAAGAAATATCATAAATTATATAGTACTATTTTAATAATGTTCTTAATTCTAATAATAAATTTAAATAATGTTTTTTATTTATAACCAATTGGACCATCAAATCAAATCACCGTGGTGGTCCAGTGGCGAGTAACCTTGCCTGCCGTGCAGGAGGCGATGGTTCGATCCCCGTCCAGGCCGACTCGTACCAATGAGTTCTTCGGAATTTATGTAAGATTTGTAACACCACTGGCTTTTCGGTGAAGGAAAACATCGTGAGGAAACCTGCATGCTTAAATTTTGAGGCATGTATTGTACCCACTGTCCATTACAAGTGGCGACGGGCTCACCCCCCGTCACACTGGACAGAGTTTCGGTACTGTAAACGTGGATGTTCTGAGGTTTCAGAATATCTCTGACTGCCCCCTCTATCAAATGGACTCTTGCTTGTAAGTTAGCATTGCATTTCTGCCAGTGCTAAGTGGTTTGTGGGAGTTTCTATCCAATCTCAAGAAATGTTTTTGTGTAAAAATACAGCTGAGAAGGATTGCGGAGCCTCGTGGCAGGCTCAAACGTGAACCGCGCGAACACCACGCGAGAGACAAGTGCACGCGGCAAAACCTGCAACGTGACTCCTATATTTTAGCTATCCAGAGGCCGTAGTATGATGCCCGCGTTAAGGCTATATCATGCCTTTTATCTCGTTCTTTCGCGCGCAAATAGAAGGAAAGCGAAGACACGATAGCGCCATATCACCCTGCAATACTACGGCCACAGGTCGTTAGTCTTTTACTTAACTATTGATGTAGAACCGTTGGGATATTAATAAAATATATACATAAACTGACGACCATAATCCCTTTCGGCGTGGTCAGAAGCTCGATAAAATAAATTATTGAGTTTCTAATCAACTAACATTTACCCACTTCTGGGCATAGGTGTTCATTTTACTGTATCCATGTATTCGTTTTCTACGGGTTTTTTTATTCTAAGCCTAAAAACAAGCCAAATATCCACTTACCTACATATGCGTTCAGCAAGACCCAAAGACCTAGGCGCGGTTTATACAAAAGAGACGTGTGGCGGTGGCGGACAGTCAAAGTAACACAATTATAAACCTTATTACGTAGCATAACGTCGTTTGTAGAATTACGCCCGCGCCTCTAGGCGACGTCACCTGGAGGCGCTGGCGCGATTCTCCTTTTCGACAAAAACTACGCTATGTTACGTACTATAAGGTTTATATTGCGTTACTTAGATTATCCTCCACCGCCACTCTTCTGTATCTCCATCTCTTCTGTACAAAACGTGGCCTAGAGGTGTAAATACGTACATTCGCGTGATTCTCATGCCTCAATTGAAGTTCATCCAATAGAGTATTACTTTCGGTTTCCATGATGAATAGTTCAAAACTTCACGGAACCTTCATATTTCGGCCATAAAAACAATAATTTTCCCCATGAGCTTCAAATGAACTCTTGCACTAAATAATAAAATTTAACGAAATCACATTATGTGGCTCGGTCATCTATCAGACGTTTCAACCATTTGAACTGTTTCATTCTATTGTCAATGTCTTGTCAGATCATTTTTATGTCAAGCTTAGATTAAACACTTTTTTCTTATACATTGCTTACCATAAAAATTCCACGGGAAAATATACAACATTACATTTTTTTAACAACCTGTTTTTAATAAAAATTATAAAAATAGGCTAAAAAATAAGAGATACGTATTTTTCCGATTTTATTTTTGATCGATATTTCTATTTTAAATTTACTTTTGAATTTTCTGAAAAACGTAGGGTTTATGGCTAAGATACCTTGGCCGCAATAACATTAAAAATAAAAACTTTCAAATACAATAGAAAAGCCAAGCAGGCAAAGGAATAAAATCTCATTCAACCTCTATTATATTTTTCAGTATTTTTCAAATAACTCTAGAAATAATGGATAGAAAAATCTGATAATTTTGATATAAGCTTTGAATCACATAATCTCTAAATGGTTTTCTTATTTTGGTACCTTTCTTAAAATGAAATGTTGTCAATTATATACCTATACAACGTGTTAATGAATAAGTGCAATACCTCATATACCCCAACTGGCTTACAACAAAATAATTCGATTGAAGCAAAACTTTCATTATTTTGATAGTTAACATTTAAAGTTATTCGCATTTTAAGTTTTGAGGCAAAAATGATTTTTTATCGTTTCAGCAATAAAACGTTAACGTACTCATGGATACATTTTAAGAATCTTCTTTTGGTAGTAAGTAGGGTGAGTGTGCCCTTGCAGTGGGTTAAAATCGAGTTAAGTAAATTTTACAAACAAATTATTTAATATACTGAAAAAAAATTACGCATGATAATTCGTTTCTACTCTCGATTCTAAACAAACTATTTTCTAGTTTTGCATTAATTCATTAACACGTTTCGAATTATTTTTAGTAAGTATAGGTACCCCTATCTACATAGTTAATTCATTAAATCCGGCTCCGTATCATAAATATCTATCAACTTACCATAATCAAATAATTAAAGATAAAACATTTTATGTACAAAACTTTATTGTTCCTTGATAAAATGTTTTACAGATCACAAACGCAAATATACTGTCTGAATACGCAAAACTCTTGGAGCCAGTTGAACGTCATTAGTATGATGGCAGGAACTTTGTGCTGGAGTTTTCCTATTGATTTCATATTGGCGTGGCTGAGCAAAAGCACCACATTGAGAATTTTTACTGTTACCACCACCAGCTGGCCAGTTAGGTGAGGCAGAAATAATGCTGGATTCTCCTGGAAATTGAATTTATTGTTAGATGCTACCTTTTCATTGATGAAAGATAATGTACCTAAATCTTAAAGGGAACGTAACGTAGGAAGGGTTTTATTTCGAGTAGCGTGACCATTGGTCAGTTTCGCAAGTCCAGTTTCCCATCCCGTCAGTTCAGTATCCCTAATCTGTAGAACGATCCATGCCCTATAAATTAGTTCTTCCGATATTTTATCGTAGAGTTGACATTTTAATGAAAACTTTAACGATACTTCATGTATCGAAAATTGAAAGTCCGAATAGACAGTCCGTCATGATTGCGATTCGAAAATAATCTATATAGAACGACTATTAATTAATCGAACCACAATGAGACCATCAAACTGAACAACTTTCTTTAAAACTAACATCGAAATCGCGAAAAAATTTGCTGTCCCGTCCAAAACCTACTCGACTTGAATGTATAGCATATCAAAATTGATTATCCCTATTTCGATGTTATAGTCGATACACACAACTTAGCCGTGTGGTTCTGGCTTAGAATGGACCGCCCCCAATTCTTCCCATAGGTGTCGTACGAGGCGACTAAGGGATTAAAGATCTCTTATGCAGTGTTTATGTGAGCAGAAGGCTAGCCACCTCTCACCACTTGACACGTCATTCATTCAAAACTTAAATTGCTAAATGAAACCATTGCTACAACTACATTCTTAAGCTGGAACATTGTAGTTGTAGCAATGTTTCTGATCACCCCGAAAGGGATAACGGTCGTGAATGTTTAATATTTATCGGGCATAGGCTCACCACACATTCCCACCGCTGTAACTCCTGTAAACCAGAATCAGCAGCGGCGACCATTAACAAAACTAAACAATGAAGTACAGTGAGCCCGGGGGATGACTCTAATTTGTCTTGGAACCCGCAATGAATGTAATCAAAGAAGATAGGAGGAGTAAGAAAAACAAATATCCGACTCAAATTAAAGACTGAAAAATTAAGTCTCGGGCGGGACTTGAACCCGCTATTCTCCAAACTGGGGAATTGCGTTTATCCAATTTCGCCACCGAACCCACTACCCAGAGAACGAAAGTTTTCAATCTATTGCGTCTTAAGGGGACGTGTGATTCGAAATAGCATGGCTGTAACATGTTTGAAATCAATAATATTTGAAATTTCTCCATTTTTCTCCACTTTCCTCTTCCGACTTTCCTCCATTGCAAACGGGAGACAGTACATTACAAGTACAGTTACAGTACAGGTACTTTACTGGAATAGAGTCGAACTTGAAACGAAAACGATCACGACTCACAGTATAACATCCGACTATCAAGCAAGCATATTGGATCAGACCCATTGTGGTAGCTATAATCTTCAAATCGTGTACCAGCATTGAGTCACTACTCAAATCATAGTTGCTCGCAATCGATGTCTCACTGCCACTTTGCTTCTCTCCGAGGTGCTTCCTTAGGTGGCTAGCGCTTATCAACTAGAATACAAAGGGTTTTATAAACAGTTTAACAGTATAGTCTAAGCATTAAATCTACTATAGTAGGTACCTAACAAAATAATTATTCGTCGCATATTATTTAACCCAGTAAAATTAAGCAGAAAAATGCTATTCAGGACCAGTAATTCCCGGAGTATCAGAACTTGATTTAAAAGTTCCTTTAGTAAGTACATAAGATTAAAGAAAAAAAAGTTCTGGTGACGGACGGGTGAGCTCGAGGAAGGGGCCCCCTACGGTACAATGATGAGATTTGGGGATCATCATATGGGTGCCCTGGTGATAAAAGGAATATTTGTCTTCCTCAGAAGGTCCACTCCTGACGGATGAGGTTAACGGCCCGCGGAAACTGTCACAGATAGGGTTATGAACCTTGAACAAATAACATAGAGGACCCGGGCTGGTCAGATTTGTTTGGCGGTTAAAAAAAACCAAAATATCGAAATCCAAAATGGCTGCCATGTAAATTTCAAACACCAAAGCAGCATTTAATGGTTCACAGATCCGACTAAAAATGTGTGTCCAGGGTTTTAGGGGTTGCTGATTAAGAATACGAAATCATTTTCTTTTTATCTTCAACTTTCATGAGAGTCGCAATACAAATTTCATAATTTTTGAAATGCTGTTACTTTCTCGGCCTTGTAGCCCTCAAAGGTTAAGTCCTATGACAAAAGTGAATATAACTTGTTTGTAGGTCATTTTTTCTAATTAGTACCTATAAAACTTTTCGAAACAACTTATAGATTTCGAGAAATAAGCGAAAAACTGAAAAAAATCTCTAGATTCTTTTTCAATAATTTCTTTGCAATTTTATTTAAAATTGAAATGTATAGTAACGGAATAAGGTATTTTTGCCTAACTGCTCAGATGTTTATGATCACCCTGACTGCGTAGATACATCTGATGCTCTAGGCGCTCTGATATTTTAATTGGTTATGTGTAAAGAAATTGTTGAAAATAACTACATAGAAATATTTGACCACCTTGTTTGCTATGATATATCTGATGGCGACTGTATATTATCTTTGGAGATATCATGATGAACTTAGAATATGGAGTTCCAAAACAAGTGTTTATATAAGATACTTACGAATCCAAGAATCCCGTAGAGGTAGGTGTATAGAATACTGAAAGCGAAGGTGCGATTCTGACAAAACAATCTGCTTCTACCCAAATACGGTTTTAAAATTGGACCAAGTACTACGCTAAATGGTAACTTCATCCTTGATGGTGTAATACTACAAGATTTGTTTTTCTTACTAACATTACTAGAAAAGTGTTTTTATGAACAATTTGTTTATGAAAAAGTGACGAAACACCCGGTTCACATTTACAACCAAATTATCATAAATTGTGACTGAAACATTCACAGATTTTACAGATTGTCATATTGACAATCATCCACGCCACATGCCACAGAATGGCAATGGGCACATTATATAGTTCTATAATTTATATTATATTATACCATTGCTCGAAGCCATAAAGCTATACAAATAGGCTAAGCAAATTCAAACTAAATTCAAATTAAAACTTTTCTGATAAAGCTTTGAACAATTAAATAAAGACACACGATAGAAGTGAAACTTAACTTCAGCTTTAGAATAAGGTCTTCTTTGAAATGGTCTGAAAGTCATCCCATAAAGCTCATAAGACTATATACTGCCTCGCATATAAAGTGGTCTTTACATTCCAGGAAGCGGAAAACGTTAACTATCCGTTTCTGCGTTTCCGTATAAGTAAAGACTCATCGATTTTTATAGACCTACCGCAGCTGTCAAATTTAAATTTCGAACATCCGTTACACGAAAAGGTTGCGGATCCAAATTTCAAGCCCTCCCTTAAAAAGTGTTTCACTTCAAAAAGTGTTTAATCTAAAAAGCATTCATATCAGGAAGCTGGAAATAAGTATATTCCAAAAATGTTCAATGTTCTTGGTATATTCATTCACGTTGCGACCACAGACTATTATTTGTACCAGGGTCTTCTCTCAATGAGCGATTTTCTTTTCTTTCTTAAATTTAGTTCCTAAAAAACTCAACAGATGGCATTTTTATCGCTTCATAAAAAAAGTTGTTTACCTATATTTATATACAATGTTTTTGTACTTCATAGAGTCGTTCGCGAGATCCTGTCAAAATCAAGGCCAAGGGATCGAGCCCATACAACCATGTCAAATCGTTAACCTTAACCCTATCTGTGAAACCGGCTCCCGGTATAGCCACAGTCATGAGATTTTGCCTCTGTTACATATTTCGAACAAAAGCACACAGAACAAATGGTTGAATTAGCTAGCCTGTTTCTTCTTATACATTTTGTGATAATTCCGATAGAGAGAGAATATAAAATAACGGTAGTTTAAAAAAAAAAACATCTACACCGGCTGCCGGTGTGACCACAGACAAGGAACAAATGTCATATACCGGGAGCCGGTTAGGTCACACTACAAATATTACATCAAAAGATGAGTTGGCATCTTTAAGATCATCTTTTCCATCTTAATTATAAATACTTTTTGAAATTCGCGCAGACCGTAGCACCATCCATCGATCCCCTAAATAACCAAACGAAAAAGGCTTCATTTTTAGGGTTTCGTAGTCAAAAACAAAGAACGAACAAAGACATTTGAACGAAAACGTTAACGATGTAGAAAATCAAAGTCCAAGAGTCCTATTGATCCATGCTTTGATCATCTCAGAGACACCAAACTTCGACTATTTAGTGACGGACTCACCATACCCCTGGTGGTAGGTTGGGACACAATGCGACGTCGTTACATCGCCTACGATCAAAAATTTCTCTGTTGTTCCCACAGTCCCACTGCTTAGTACCAGTAGTGGGTCCAGTAGGATTTTCAGCTTGACATGGTTCGAGTTATCAGGATTTGTGAATACTTTTGCCTCCACTCTTGTTGAAAAGATCTTTGGAAAAGATACTGGCCAAAGACTACAGTTTAATATACAGATACTGGCCGTAAAAGTGCATTAGCTGCAAGAAGCTTTTAATCTTATGTAGAGAGTAGTATATTCCTAGAATCTTATTGACTGGCTGCAAGGAATATGAGTGTCATGATGATGACCAGGAAGCTGGAAAAGGTATTGTCTGATGAGTAAGAGGTGATGACACATCTGGCGAAACCGCCGGAAAATACGCGTGCAATTCTTTGCCCTCATTTGAATATGATTTATTTTTAACAAATATGATTTATTTTTGAGAAACATACTATCCGACCATTATCCGACATATCTAATATCTTGGACGTTACTAAAGTTGTTCTTAGATTGTAATATTATGTTTAATTAAATATCTAAAAGCTTGTCGCGCTTGAGGTCATATGAGCAAGTCACGCGAATTATTCCCGGCACGCCGCTTTCCCCTTACGCCGCTCGGCGACAAGCTTTTTATATGTTTAATTAAACATAGTAATTAAAATTTTATATATTTTAGCGATAACTTTGATAATCGTTTCTTTTATTAGAATCGACCCATGCAGAGTATATCCACTACAAATGTATTGCCCCACTAGAATTCATTATTTGTTTTTTAGTTTTTAGAAAACGTATTTCCTAGGTAATAGGTAACTTAAATTTAAGTTGAGACAAGAGAAAGATAAATCGGGTTAATAAAAAATCAATTTAATTACCAAAGTACAAATTAACAAAAACGAAATTTAACTATCTAATACGCACAAAAAACTACAATTAGGTAAAACTATATTAAATTAATGTTGAAATGCGTTCCTTGAGAAATAGGCATGTGTGGTGTTACGCTGAGAGATAGAGTGAGAAATTGTGTGATTAGAGATCGATGTCAATTGAAAGAAGATGTTGTGACAAGATTAGAGAAGGATATGCTTCGTTGGTGTGGTCATCTGGAGAGGATGAGTGATAGCAGATGTACGAAAGAGATATGTGGAGCTAAAGTGGGTGGAAGTGTCGGCAGAGGGCACCCTCGTAGGACGTATTCTGATCAAATCGGTTGCGTCCTACAAAAAGGGGAGGTGCGGAGTACTCGAAACCGACGGACATGTATGAAGAGATGTATGGATGTGAATGAGGCAAAAGAGGTATGTAAGGATCGAAGTAGATGGCGCGCTCTGGTCTCTGCCCCCCACCGGGAAAGAGGCGTGGGAAGTAGGTACATAGTTTTTTAATTAGAGGATAAAGATATTATCACAATAGGTATCATCTCGGATTTCCCCAGCACATTGCGTGATAATTGCATCATGTATTGCAAGTTTCGGTGGCATAAGTTTACAGCCTCCAGAAATTATGTAACCTAAAAAGGGATGCATTGCTGAAGTAGCAGACAAAAAGAAACCCTCAGATTCAATTGAAACTATTTGGGATTGATGGGGTCCGAGTTGAGTTTGCTTCTTCATACTATCCCTTCGTGGAACTCTTTCAAAAGGAGAAGGCTGTCGAGCTTGAGGATAACCTGGATAACGAGGCAAGTCTCCATCCGTCATGATTGAGAGGTCGTAAATCATCACAATGTGACCAGGAATTGGAAGAGAATTATTATTATTATCCGTTTTATTGATTTTGGCAGAATCTGCATCGGCATTTTGCGTTTGCATAAGCGACACTTGATTACTTATTTCTGGCATCGAGTAGTTGGAAGTCGCATTCGTATCAGTGGCAATCAAGTAGACATTTTCCTTAGCGTCATCCGTAACAGCTACAGTTGTATTAGCAAAAACCAAGTTTATTACAGGTTTATCGTTGCTAGAATTATTTGTCGTTTTCATCTCAAGATCACGTTTATTACGATGAGTTCGAATCAATGGTTCCTCTTCAAACGCACTATTACCTAAACGTGTGAAAGGCAGCGATAGATTAAAAAGTGAACGCGTCTCATTTATGAACCGACTGATCATGTTGTTAAACGATTGAAAGAATTCGGTTTCCTCATGACGATTAATAGCATTTAGTGCGTTGATATAGTCATCAATGTTAATGCCATTGTTGTGCTGTTTAAGAATTGTATCGATTCTCAAGTCAAGAGAGCGAGATCGCCTGTACTGATGATTATAGATATACAGATCAATGGCTACCCCACCGGTTTGCCATATTGAAAATACTCTCGCATAAAATGGTATGAATGCTTTAGGGATAGTCTTCCATTTGTATTTCAAAGGAGTCTTTGACATGTACTTGCTTATTGGAATTATATTTATCATAACGTTTTGGTATATATTTTGGAAAATTCTCATTTCCCGCTTATTGTATTCATCGTACAATTTGGTTGTTTGGTACGGCAATAATTTGGCATAGAATCTTGCACGGTTGGATACTGAAAAGTCATTTTGAGGCGAGTCTTCTTGAAGAAAGATTACGTTGAATCGTAGATGAGGGTATTTTGTAGCTAAACTTGCGAGATATTCGGAATAAGCTGTGAAGGGTACGTAGCTGTCACGTGGGAACATGTGGTGAAGGTACACTTCGCTGACGGGCTTAGAGTTGTTGCATTTGACGATTACAAAGGCTTCTTTCTTGTAAGCAACAATGCCGATGGCGTAGAACAATAGGAACGAAACGCCCAGCAGGATGAATGTCATCCAGCATGTCGATGCGAACTCTGTAAAATAACATACATATACCTCATGTTAACAATAATGTAAAGTCTAAATCGGGAAAATAAGTATAAGATGTTTGTGTGATTATACCAATATTCCTGCATGTCAGATAATACTACCTAATAAAATCGTGTAAATAAAACTCTTCGTTCATAAATAAAACTTGAAAACATTTATCTACAATAATATAAGATTAGGTATATCGTCTGCACACTCTTAATAACTATCACTACCGTGAATCTTCTGGCAAAACATGAGTGTAAGGTCTATCGGGGTAATTGGAACTATGGAGCAATTACAATTATTTTTACCCTTTTAGATGAAGGGAGGTGATGGTAAATAAAGTGAAAGTACAATTGCTCAATAGTTGCATTTATGTGTGTGTGCACTGAGAGATCACTTCGCGAATTCGTAAATAAAAGTCGCTTTAAAACAATTTTAGAATTACGTCCTGGAATTCGTAAAGGAATAATTAAAAAGATACAGCCTAAAATGTGTGATCTCTCAATCCGCACACGCTTTGATAGACGCTCTGATAGAACATTTATAAAAATACTTTTTGTAAGGTACAGATAATTATGATTCGATGTAAATAATTGAAAAACGATTGTGTATGAAAATAATTAGTTAATTTAATTTAATAAAAGAATTTTTTAATGAGCAACTGATTTTTGATTATTTATAGGTACAAATATGTTGCACTGTTGCAATTACCCCGGGAGACCTCATAGTGAACATTCTTATTAATCGAAAATGTACCTAAAACCTGGGTGACAAACAAGTCAACTCACCGGGAACTCTGTCGAACCACGGTTTTTTCGGATTACAGCTGGTCACATTCCATACTGAAGACAGGACGGTGGGTATAGCCCGAGGAGCTGATCTCTGGAAGGCCCCGTCGTCCCCGGCTCCCCCTCTACTCACCAAAAGAAGCGGGAACTGCTCATCCTTCTTTTGCGGTGGACTCTCCACCATTTTCTGTCTATATTTGAGAATACAATGCAATTGATAGGTAGAGACGAGAGTGAAGAGGGTCTCACTTAAGAATAAGTTTATTTGACAGGTAAATTAGAATTAACACAATGTTGATTAGTTTCATATAGATTTTGAGTCTAGACTCATGATGATGTTAATGGAAAGAGTAAGGGTTAGCGCACATCTAGCCGAAAAATGTTGGTGCAGTTTTCATTGAAATCTAACTTGATAATGAACTCGATGACTATAGAAATAGATTTCAAAATAGCTTGCAAGAGATAACGAGAACAAACGTCAGGGATATATCTCTTGCACGCTATTTTCAACTCTAATTCAATTTTCATAGAGTTCAGTATCAATTGATTTATGAAAGCTGCTCAAGCGTTTTTCGCTAGATGGGCATAAGCATAAGCATATGCTCACGACTATATTCCCCGAGGGGGTAGTCAAGAGATATTCGCTAGATGGGCGCTGACCCTAAGAAGGTAAACAATCGTGTATGATGACCAAACAAGAATGTCTCCAAAAATTGGTACCTTACTCTATTTTATATAAATAATGGTTGGTATCTTACCTTTTCTTCCGTATTTATTTATTTTAACACCCTGTGCTTTTTGTAATTTAAATATATTTACTTATTCTGCAATGTGAAATTAATGATAGACAACATTTGTCGTAAAATTTTGATGAAATTCCAAATTTGAACTGACTGTCATTCAAATTATTTATTTGTTTCTTTGCCACAAAACTTGTGACCAAGGAGTATTTAAAGAAAAAGCTGCCGATGTTACGATACCTATAAAATTATCGTGAATATGTATTGATGATCTAGTATCCAGTATCTTGAATCCACAATCTATTCAAAAATTATTAAAAGTGGTGACGGGCTCACTTCCTGTCTGGTTTTTACCCGGGGCGGGGGTGCAAGGGGGTACGTAGCACCCGGGCGGGGGTGCAAGGGGTACGTAGCACCCGGGCGCAGAGGCCTTGTGGCCGCAAGCCGCCCTACTATGCTGCTGCTAATAGTTTTGAAAATTACTTAACAAACATTTTAATACTTTAGTTAAGTATAATAATTCGAGTATAATATAAAAGATCTTAATAAAATTCTAAATACAGCATGATGAATGATGAACTAATGATAAAAGAAATGGCACAATCCACCTATGACCAACAAAGTCTCACCTTGACATGACATTTACGCTAAATCAGTGAAATACTGACTAATAATTAAAACATCGAGACGTACGTGAGACGAATGTGATGTTGAATCAACAAAATTAACGCGGAAAGTATAAACGTGCCAACATGACATAAAATGTAGCATGCACTTACTATTGTTGTATCAGTATAATAATTTTCATCATGTGTTAGGTTGTGCGTAACATTTATGTTTGTTATGAAAGTATTATTGTATCTTTTTGGATATTTAATGACTAAGTTAAAGTAATATTTTCCTTAACTTTGAGTTTATAATAACAGCATTGGCTTTTTGGTAAGTTGATCTTGTTAGAATGAGAATAAAGCTGAATATAGCGTGTCTAGTATTCTGTATTTGATAACTTAGATTTTTTACAATCTGTCTAGGACGCGACGTATCAATGATATCTACAGGGTCCTTCTTTATATGCTGACACTTTTTTAATGGGATAATTAGACCGTCAAATTTAACAACTTTGTCAATGGCACTATATAGTCGTGAGCATATGCTATGCTATGCATGCTATGCTATGCATGCTATGCTATGCTACTAATATCGAAATCACGAGAAAAAAATCAGCTCTTCCATACTCTTACTCAAGCTAAATGTATGGGACAGCAGATTTGTTTTTCGCGATTTCGATGTTGGTCCCATACAGAAAGTTGTTCAGGTTGATGGTCTGATCATTCCCTTAAAAAAACCGGCCAATTGTGAGCCGGTCTCGCGCTTAAGTTAATTATGTATGTTGTGTGGTGGTGTGGTACGGAACCCTCGCTGCGCGAGTAGCCCGACTCGCACTTGACCGGTTTTATTTCGAGCTTTTGCCAGACCCAATCCCAGTAATTTATTTTTGAGTATTATGTTTAATGAACCGTTATATGGCTTTACTCTGGTACCGGTACTAGTGAAGTAGTATTGGTAGAATAAAATAATAGAATAGAATGAGAATAGATTTCAAATAGCATTTTTAAAAGATTTTAAACTTTATAAGTTTGTGATTCAGTCTTTTTAATAAAATGAAAAAAAGAATAAAAAGATTTATTCATTGCCATAAAATTGTCAAGTGATGTAAAATTTTAGTTACAGTTGGTGACAGTTAAGCTGAATTTTCCAGTTTTGTTCTGAGAAATATATTTTTTTGAAAATCCTATTTTGTGGAAAATACTTCGGTTGCGAATTAGGATCAGCTATTCTCAGTACCTACTTACAACTTAAATCTATTACGTGATAAGCACAGGTAAAAAACATACGCAACATGACTGTCTATAGACGAAAAAAAATTGATTTTATGCATTGAACTATTGAACTAGAAATATTTTATGGTTACTTAAAAATTTCTGGTGAAGGATCCACCTAGCATATTTTAACCCGATACTGTTTGTGTGTTACATACTGTTTGTGTGATACATTTGCAATTGGGACTATTCTATAAAACATTAAGAATCATTTATTCATATTCAAAACTATATACCAACAATAATCGAATCCGCAACGCAGACTTCGTCAAATCTTAATCACATACGTCTATATCCGCTACAAGCTTCGTCAATGGCAGCACACAAACGAGATAAAATCCACATGCAAGCTTCGTCAGACTATCACTAACTAATCTAAAGGCACTGCCTTGCGCAACCCTGGCTCAAAGGTCCCAAAGATACTGGCCGCATTGCCCCTCTGGGTGGCCAAAGAATTTATCTGTACCAGAAAGGTTCCCGAGCGTGGATCTTCTTAGTCCACATTCGCTGCCCTATCTCCGTAACAAAGTCCTTAGCATCGACTCCCTAGGGCCTCCAGTTTCAAAAGCGGCTGGCACGAAATCATACCCTTACCATGTATCTTCTATAAAATTGATTACTATTTCCATTGTTTCTTTAGTGACTCGGATGGCCAGTAATGAGTGAATTGTATAGAGAGCAGCGTCCGCTACTGTGCGACGACCTATCCGACGAGGAGCGTTTCCGACCACAACCGAGGCGGTTCCGACCCATGGTCTGTGTGGGACGAGCGCGGAACAACGTCAAGGGTGCTGCAGCTATCATAGATCGTTGGCCAGGTAAGTGTCACTCTGGTTAAATACGTTAAATCTGCCAGCCAATTATATACAACAAGGGTCGATTCTGAAACTTAAGACCGGCAAAAAGTTCAAAGACGTAATCACCTATGACAGTCATGAGTTCAATTAATGGAATCGTTATCTCCTGTTCTTCCCGTAAATATGAATTAGAAGTTAATAAACCGGATATTTGAAAACAGAAAGTTGTTTACAAAATATATCAATCAATCAAATCACATATCTGAATCTGGGGATATTTTCTCAGTGGACCTTTTAAAAATGTGTCAGTTCTAAAAGAACAAAGCTAATCGATGTGGTGCGGCGCCCGCCGCAAAGCGCACGCCACCGCTTCAGTTTTCTACAGCATCGTTTGGCTTGGCCGTAAACTCGAATTATTGAGAGGAATTTGATAATTTGCAAGTCATAATTCAAAAAGAAAACGATTGGTACTACACTGGAAATCTTTTTTAATTCCAGATCATTGGTCTTCCTCTCTAAAGTACTGGTGGACGGGGATCGGTATGATTTCCATAACTATCTTCATTATATACAACATTATATTCGCATTTGCTTTAATTCCACCTGAAAATTTACAAGCTAATCGGGTACGAACTTCAAGCAAAAAAATAGAACATAATTTCAAAAGGACATCGTTTTTACCTGAAGTGTTTATGCACATACTAGTTAATACGAATGAAGAAGTAGATTTAAACAAATATTTGCCATACATAGAAAGTATATCAAACGAACATTTTGAATTCAAATATAATCTTATCATAGTTCTCAACGATATGCTTACTGAAGCTAACTCACTAAGTGCTGAGGAAACAAATGAAATTGCTTTCAATTCACTATGGGCTAAAAAAGAACAAATTGAAAAAAATCAGAAGATGATCAAAAATAATATCAACATTGAGTATGTAAAGTTGTCTAAATATGTGCATGAATCACCAATTAGAAAACATTGGCGAGAATTACCCCGGCATTATATTGAATTTCTTATTAGAGCCGTATCTATTTGGGAAAAAGGTGGCATAGCACTGAATCCTATTGTACTGACGCCACAATCCCCTCATGTAATTTATAAAGAAAAACTACTGAACATTCTCAAAAGGTATGGGAAATGTAATACACATAGATTACATGAAGTAAAACCAAAGAAAAACCAACAACAGAAACAAATTCACCACAAAGAAAAAAAGAAAATCAAGGTAAATAATATAAGGGATATTATAGAGAATTTAGAACGCGATGATGGTAGTTCAAATTCATCTCAAGCTAATCTTACCGAAGTGGAAACCAAGATGGATCCAGTTATAGTGCAACGCCAGCTTCTTTCTGTTACAAAACAATTGAATACCACTGAAACTAACAAAGAACAATTAAACGACATATTAATTCATCCGAACTTCTATTCTTACGTTAAAGATAATGAAACAAATAGTTTTGATGTTAAAGAGCAGTCAAAAAGCGAATTCAAAGAAATAATGAAAGACAAAAGTGTTTATGACATAGATCTGATTTCGGATAAATTGGATAGTAACAAAACATCCTTAAGCCTATTACCATTATTTTTAGATTTTCTTTTCCACGATAAATCTAAAACCATAAACCATTTGCCTAAAAATAATGCAGAAGATGAAATAAAGCATAACATTACAAGACAACGAAAAAGTGTTATTCCTGTTGAAAACAAAAATTTCATCTCGTTTGGATTTCCTAACAAATCTGAGTCGAAAATTACTGATAAATATGATCCCATTATTATATCTGCTAAAAACATTATAGCCGATGAACAGAGAAAAATAAATGAAACAAACAATATTTCTAACAGAAATGATATGCATGATCATGTAGAGCTAACATTAGATTTAGAAGGCAATATCATGGCAACTGAAACTCCATGTCATGCTTTCTTAGGAACTGTGTTTAGTAACGTAATCCACCACACTGAAGAAGAAACGCTCAAAGACTTTATTATTACAGAACTTTCAATTTTTTGTAAAGGACTTTTATCCTCTTGTAAGGGCATTGATGTGATTTTACTATAAATAGTTTTATCGTTTAAAAATAATTTATTGTTATTTTAATTTTAGGATATTTTAATAAACTATTGAAATATAGACATTCTTAAATAATAAAAAAATAAAAAACAGGTTTTTAAAGAATAATTTATTCCTTTTGCATATTGTCGTGCTCAAAATATTGTTCTTCTTCTTCTATTTAGATTTGATTTCTGTCAACATTTTGATCACAAGTTTTGACTTATCTTATCTTAACATTATGGCAGCGAAATATTTTCACAAAAACAGTAGATTTCATGAAAAAGTGGAGGACTAGATAAGTACCTAGTTAAATTTTATGTTTACTATTTTATCTCTTTTACTCTATTACAATTTTGCTGCTTTAAAATCAAAATTTCTCGATGAAGAAATTATGCTATAATTTTAATGTAAATAGTTTACTATTCTACGATAATTTTAAGTTACAACCTGTCTTAAAAATACTTTATGTACACTTATATTTAACTTACTACTAGTTGGCAATTTATTGCACTACTTCATCCTAGTTAATCTGCTACGTTGACCATTTTTATTTTATTTTGAATTCGTTATTATTTGGGTTCTTATAGCTTCTTACGGTGCTACATTTCTTCTTTCGATTGGGATCTCCCACCTTCCGTTCCAGTTGTTGTAAGAACGCTTGCAATCTCGCACGTTAGATTTGATCTCGCATCTTCTACTTACTGACCAGTATACGTAGCCTTCAGGGCATTGGTAAACAAATCCTCTTATTTTTCCCGATTTAGCCCGTTGACATTTGAGGAAGGCTGAGGAACATTCTTCCGTCTCGAACGGGAAATGACCAATGGCTGGACATTTGAGTCTTTCTTTCGTAACTTCGATCTGAAAAAATGAATAGGTACATTTTAGTTGCATTCAAACACCTTATTGTATTATTTTTACTTACAGTACCTACTTACCGGTTCCTTATAGGTCGTATCTAATCGCTTAACTCGTCGTCTTTGAGCCATTTCACCATCACATTTCTTGTCGGCTTTATCTTCTTCAACACATTTTGTTTGAGTTTCATCATAAATAGTATTATTTGGACAGTTGAACATTGCTATTTTGACATCATGACTATCATCATCCTCGGTACATTGGTAGAATAGGTTGCAATATTTAGGATGTCTTCTAAATGAAGTTGGACAAACAAATAGGTTTTGATCATCTTCAGTTTCTGGACAGTCCCCATTAGATGAACTGCTTTCAGTAGTTTCTTGTCCACTTTCAGTTGTTGTTTCATCCCCACCTTCTGTTGTTGAACTATCATCAGTTTGACTAGTTGTTGACGTAGAATCTTCAGTTGTTTCATTTGACTGCTCTGTTGTGGTTTGCTGCTCCGTGGTGGATTCCTGTGTAGTTGTTTCATCAGTCGACTGTTCTGTTGTACTTTGTTGATCGTTATTATCAGAAGTAGTTGTTTGTTCAGTAGATTCTTGCGATGTTGTTTGTTCAGTTGTTTGTTGTGTTGTTGTTTGCTCACTGGTAGTTGATTCTTGAGTTGTAGTCTGTTCAGTGGTAGTCTGCTGAGATGTTGTTTGTTCAGTTGTTGATTGTTGCGTTGTAGTTTGTTCACTAGTTGTTTGTTGCGTTGTAGTTTGTTCACTAGTTGTTTGTTGTTCTGTAGTTTGTTCACTTGTTGTTTGTTGTTCTGTAGTTTGTTGTTGTGTAGTCTGTTCACTTGAGGTAGTTTGTTGTGTCGTAGTTTGTTCAGTTGTAGTTTGTTCAGTTGTAGTTTGTTCACTAGTAGTTTGTTCACTTGTAGTTTGCTGAGTTGTTTGTTCACTGGTAGTAGTTTTTTGGGTGGTAGTTTGCTCACTTGTGGTAGACTCTTGGGTTGTAGTTTGTTCGCTAGTCGTGGAAGACTGTTCCGTTGTTGTTTCTTTATCATTACTTGATTCTTGTGTGGTTGTTTGTTCCGTAGTGGTTGACTGTTGCGTTGTTGTAGAATCTTCAGTAGTAGATTTTTCTGTTGTAGTTGATTCCTGATTCACATTTTCATTCTGAGATTGTGCACCACTACAATCTCGTGGTGGATATACAGAGTCTTCATGATTGCAGGTATCGAGAGCTGGATCCCAAATTGTGCCTTCTCCACAGTCAAAATGATATACGGAGAAACGTTTCCCATCTCCATCCCAATCCACACACCTATAAAACTTCTTGCAATCGTTGGGATCTGCGAAATAACCGGCCTCTGTACAGTTTACATCTTTGCTTGCAGGCTTTTTAGACGAATCTTCTTGTGAACAGCCGGACGAACCATCTTGACCACTACTCTCCGTTGCTGACGACGATTGTGTTGTAGAGCTTGATGATGAAGTAGTTTCAGAAGATTCACTTGATGACGATGGGCTGTTATCACTTTGTTGTTTGCACGATGGATTCACCACGTCTTGTGGATGGTTACAAGTGGTTACATCCTGATCCCATATTGTACCTTCTCCACAAGTGTAATCATACTTTGTGAGTCCACCTTTTCCGTTATCTACACATCTGTAAAACTTTTTACAATCTTCCTTATTTCCAAAATATCCTTCCTGTTCACATGTGTCTTTATTTGATGGCTTTGAGTTTCCGCTGTCTGGTCCTGATGTTGATGCTTTTTCAGTTGTACTTGTACTTGTATTATCACCAGTTGGTTGAGCGTCTTCGTCCTGCATTACAGGTTGTGATTGACTTTCTTGATGAGATCCTTGACAATTTTCAACTTCACTTATATGATTACAAGACTGAATATTTGAATCCCAAGCTGTCCCTTCACCACAAGCAAAATCGTACTTTGTAAATCCTCCATTTCCATTATCTACACACCGATAAAATCGCTTGCAATCCTTTTCGTTAGGGTAAAATCCTTCTGAAGAACATATACCTTCTCCTGGGCTTGGTTTTGTTGATGTCTCACTAGGATACTCATCATTACTCTTGTCCGGCTCAGATTGGGAAGAAGTAGCACCTGTGACAGTAGTAGACGATTCTGAAGATGTTTGTGGTTCTCCCGTCCATTGTTCGGTAGTTGCACTAGACCCACCTTGTTTACTACAACTTTCAATGCCATTATCATGATCACAAGCTTGTATATCTTGAACCCAGACAGTTCCGTCACCACAAGAGAAGTCATACTTGGTATATCCTCCATTACCATTATTTACACAACGGTAAAATTTCCTACAATCATCTGGGTTGGCGTAGAACCCTTCAGATGTACATTTACTACTTGAACTAGATGATGGAACTTGCGATGATTGTTGCTGTTCAACATCAGTACTTGCAGATGTAGTAGAATTGTAACCCTCTGTCGTTTCTGCTTGTATTTGGCTTGTTTGTGTGTTACCATTATCAGAATTTCTGGAACAATCCGTATTTTCTACCTCATGATCACAGGCTTGTATATCTTGAACCCAAATAGTTCCATCACCACAAGTAAAATCATACTTAGTATAACTTCCTTTACCATTATCCACACATCTGTAAAATTTCTTACAATCGTTGGAAGCACCAAAAAATCCTTCTGATTTGCAGGTATCGCTTGACGTTTGTGGTTTTTGAGTTGACGATGTTGTGGAACTTTCTCCTGTAGCAGAAGTAGATGAACTTGTAGTAGTATACATCTCATCGTTTTCGTGATCCGGTTCTCTAGTAGTACTGACAGTTCCCTCACCACTTCCACCACAATGCCTGTCTGGTGAAGGATGATTGCATGCTTGGATTTCGGGGTCCCAAACAGTACCTTCTCCACAAGAAAATTCATATTTTATGAATCCTCCTTTACCATTATCAACGCACCTGTAAAACTTTTTGCAGTCTTGGTCATCTCCGACAAAACCTTCTTGTGTACATTTTTTATCAGAAGGAGGTTGTTTTGTAGAACTTGATGTAACAGAGCTTTGGCTAGATGTAGTTTCACTGGATATACTCTGTGTTGTTTGGTCTATTATCGATTCTTGTGAGCTTTCCGTAGGATTTTCACTCTGAGTAGCGGTGCCAGCACTGCAAGGGGTTTTAACATCCCTTTCATGGTTACAAGCATTAATTTCAGAATCCCACACTGTCCCTTCTCCACAACTGAATTCATATTTAATAAAGCCCCCACGTTGATTATTAATACATCTATAAAACTTTCTACAATCATTCCGATCTCCAGAGAATCCTTCTTGAGTACACACATCATCACTAGACAGAGGAGTACTTTGACTCGTTGAGGTAGTTGTTTTTTCGGTAGACTGATTGCCTTGATCATAACCTTGATCCTCTTTTTCTGTTGTGTAACTAACACTACTTCCGTCTTCGTCATTCATAGTTGGACTAGGTCTTGAAGTTGTTTCTTTATGAACATCTGCTGAATCATCTTCACCACATTTTTCGACAGCCCATGCATGATTGCAAGCTTCAATCTTAGGATCCCATACCGTACCTTCACCACAACTAAATTCGTATCGAATATACCCTCCATTTCCAGCATCAACGCATCTATAAAACTTTTTGCAATCATTTTTATCACCCATAAAGCCACTAGATTGACATTCGTTTCCACTAGAAGGATTATTCTGTGGTTGTTTAGTTGTTGTAACCATTGAAGGCGTTTCACTTTGTTGATTTGGGTTGTTATAGCCTGAATCATAGTCATCAATGTTTTGGTTAGAAGTTTGAGTGGTTGTCTGTACTAGAGAAACAGTAGTCATTACTGTGGATTCTGCTTTAGTAGTTGTTTCTACTTTATTAACATCTGTTGAACTACCACCACATTTTTTTACCGCCCAAACATGATTACACGCTTCAATATCTGGATCCCATACTGTTCCTTCCCCACATTTATATTCGTATTTAGTATAACTTCCTCTACCATTATCAACACACCTGTAAAACTTTTTACAATCATTCTCATCTCCAATAAATCCACTTGAAGTACACACAGTTTCTCCAGTATTGGAAGGTTCTGTTGAAACAGGCTTTTCTTGAATCGTTGTTGGTTTTGTTGTTGTAGGTCTATCTTGGTTTTGATTTCCATAAGAAGGTAAATCGTCATCTTCAGTTGTAGTAGATTCTGATGTCGGGTAATAATTTTGTGTAGATGAAGGCATTGTAGTGGATTTTGAAACATCTTGAGCAGCAGTTGATGTTTCTGTTGGAACTTTACCGCCACACTCTTTAACTGCCCATGCATGATTACAGGCTTCTAAGTTCGAATCCCAAACAGTACCTTCACCGCATGAAAACTCATACTTCGTGTAGCCTCCTTTTCCTTTATCGACACATCTGTAAAATTTCTTGCAATTATTTTTGTCCCCCATAAAACCACTTTCAGTACACTCATTAGTACCATCTTCATTATTATTAGAATTCTCATTATTGGTTTGTGTATTACTATAGCCCTGGTCTGATTCATCATCCTGAACACCTGTAGTTGTAGAGCTTTTTGAACTTGATTCGTAGACTTGAGTTTGAGTTTGACTAGATTTATTAGAGTGATCTATTTGTAGCTGCGTTTGTACTCCTTTGTTGCCATGATTTATTTGAGTTTGTGTTTGACTGAGTGCTGATGTGTGACTAATCTGAGTTTGATTTTGTTTAACAGTTGACATTCCTTTGTTCAGGCGATCACCATAATTAATTTGTGTTTGATTTTGAATAACTGGTCCATGGCTTATTTGGCTTTGTGATTGAGAAACTTTCTCACCATAATTAATTTGTATTTGTTGCTGTATAGTAGCCTCTGAAGGTTGTTTGTTTTGTGTTTGATCACTTGGGCTTAATGGTCTGTCTGTTTGTGTTCCACCTCTACCACAACGTCTTCTTTGAACAGCCCATGGATGATTACAACTTTGTGAATCATCGTCCCATATTGTTGACTCGCTACATGAGAACTCATATCTGATAAATCCTCCCCGCTGATTACCGACACATCGGTAAAACTTTCGACAATTTTCACTATCTCCCATGAAACCGTCTGATGAACAAACATCACCACTTGAGTGATGGGGAGCCGATTCTGTCACCCTAGATGTTGATGCACTTTGCTGTGAAGTTACCCACGGATAAGCAGTAGACTTAGATGAGGTAAGCGCTTCTGAACGTTTGGTAGAGCTTGCCCACGGGTATGCAGAGGTAATAGTTGTGGTAGTTACTTCATAATTGTGACGCTTAGTGGACGTTGCCCATGGATACTGAGTAGATATGGCTTTTTGTGTTGTAGTTTGTACAGTGTATACAGGCTTCTTGGTACTTATAGGAGAAGGTAACTCTGGTTGTATTCTATCTATTTCATTTTCTTTTATGTGTTCCGTAGAAGAAACAACACGGCCACCACATTCAGAGCGTTTCGTGCTTTGAGGATGGTTACAAACTTCTGTATCTGGATCGTAAACTGTTCCTGGGCCACATTGGAACTGAAATAAGGTAATCGAAAGTTTAGTACACACTTAGCTACGTTATGTTAATCTCTTATTAAATTTGTACCAATGTAACTTACTCTAAAAATAGTGTATTTGCCATTAGATGCTTTCACGCAGCGGTAGAAGACTGCGCAATCGGAGGGGTCGGGCTGGAACCCTTCATCGGGACAGTGAATAGGCTCAGGTCTTATACCTGAGTACAGCTTGACTATCCTCCCACTAACTCTAGGCTGACGTAGATCTTCTTGTAATGTTTCTGAAATATTGAATCAATTTAGCGTTTGACTCCAAAAAATTATTTATATTAGATCAGAAAATGCAATACATCTCACATCGGCATCGCTGGCAACGAAAGGGTCGCTAAGCAGGCGGTATACGAAGGGATCCCTACTTCTCCCCTGCCATTTTACAGTGAATGCCTGTACATAGTCAAAGGAAAGTCAAACCTAGCTTTCAAAGAGCACTTTGACCAAAGATCTTTAGAAAAGGGTATCTGGTTCAAGACCATACAACCGGAACCGCTTACAATCCCCTGGATTGACAACTGCCCAATGGCCAAACCTGATATGGTTACAGCGCTAAGGCTTCGCTCCGGTCACATTCCATCCAAAAAGTTCACGCACCTGATGGGGATTACCGCATCCCCCAATTGTGAAGACTGTGGTGTAGTAGAAGACGTCTTCCATGTACTGATGGAGTGTGTGCGGGGCGAGCCCCTTAGGAGACAGATGTTTGACGGCTTGCCGTCCCTTAATATCGGGCGTTGTAATTGTGCCTTGGCTGCACCTACGTCGGCTGCAGCAAAGGCACTTTACTCCATTTATAAGAAATCTTTAAATTTGTAGTCGTTTATTTTTCTATTTCTTCATTCTCTATTAACTTGTTTTTGTAATTCATAATATAAAGTCTGTGACCCTACACAAAGAAAAAACCCACAGAGCGACATGGCCTCAGGCCAAGCTCTTTAATATAGATTTAAAAAAAAATATGCAATACATACCATTCCCATTGATATCTGTCGCTTCAATAAAGCAATTCAGAAAAAGCAATGTGAAGAGGAATCCTAACATTCGAGCTTCCATTTTGATAAATCCACTTGGTGCGTTGTCTTATTTTGTTCTTACGAAATTATCATCTTGTTTTAAATAGCATGCACCTGTAACAAAAAAAAACTTAAGGTAGGAAAGGAACTTCTAAACTTGACAGACAAAAAGTTTAAGTCCTATGTTAAACAAGTCCTCTGTAAAAAAGGTTACTCTAAACTCGATGATTATTTGAATGACCAAAATGTCTGGACTTGACAATGTTACACTATGTAATATAATATTGGATTTATGTAATTGTACTTTGTATATTTTGTTTTGTTTAAAAGAAGTGTGTTGTAGAGTTTCTTCTCTACAACGGAACACCTTCCGACGCGGTGGTAGTGGTAAAACATGACGTCAAAAAGTTATCTATATGATATTATTTTGAATAAACAATTTTGACTTTGACTGCTACAAATAATATTATGAATACGTTGGTTTGGTTTTTTGTAGGTGCGTAATAGGAATGCTACCTATATTGCTACATAATTTGCGTATAAACTGTAAAGAAAAGTAGGTAATAGAAGTACCTATTACTTAACAGGATCAAGTGTTATACATTACGTTGTATGCAAGCATAATGTAATCCACGATCTTGGCAAAGATAGCTAAAGCCGTACTTTCCTACGTGATAAGATTTAATCATAGATAAGCTACTATTTTGATTAAATCACGTCAAAGAAAGATGAAAACATTCATTTCTAACTTTGCTTTTTAGGGTTCCGTACCCAAAGGGGACCCTATTCATAAGTCTATGCTGTCCGTCTATCCGTCCTAGCTTCAGATAGATGTATCCCCTGAACCGTAGTAGCTAGCCAGTTAAATTTCTTACACATTATGTATCATTGTATTGGATTTAATGACAAATAATTAATAAACATAAAGTAAAAATTTAAGGTGGGTACCAATACAAGAAACTAGTTTTAATCAATGTTTTTTCTCGGTTTTTCCTATAAACGGTAATACATACAAGAGCCAAACTTGGTATGATAAAAGTGCAAACTCTACAGTATAACAAACAATTTTAAAAACCGGTCAAGTGTGTGTCAGGCTTGCGCTAAAGATCCCGGAGAAAACAATTATTTTTAAATATTATACAATGTACGTGGTACGGAACCCTCCGTGCGCGAGTCCGACTCACACTTGACTGGTTTTTTTATTAAATATTATTGTAAGAAAGTTATAGCTTAATCAAACTATCAGAGTGCCAGGTTAACTGGGGTGATACTTAGCCTCGCAACATTATAATTTAATGTAGTATATTTTTATAACTGGCTAATGTAGCCCTTTTATTTGATACCAAACCAAATCAAATCAAATATTTATTTTGCATTTTTTATTTTGCATACCCTACAGTGTAGGTTTATAGTTTTTTTCTGAAACTAATTGTGTAGACCCTACACGATTGATGACGCCATAACTCCCCCCTAAGGAAATGTTTTAAGAGCTGCTGGCCAAAATGATTGTTTTAACCTAAAGTACCTGTGTACCAAACGGCTATCCTGTACATCGATTTGCGGCTTTTTATCGATTTTGGCATTGTAGGGCTAACACTAGAACTGTACTTACGTAGGTTATACCTTGGACACTTAGCTGTCATTACATACAAATGGGAACAATTGAAAAGAAGTGGTGAGCTTGTGTGATAAGTACTCTGTGGTGCGCTATTACTTACATTTTTCGCCACGCTTCATGCCAGAGGGGTGAGGTTAAAATAGGAGGGGGCACAGAATAGATACTAGGACTGTGTACAGAAGAATCACTTCGAAAACAGATTTAAATAAATAGCGACTCTCTCTGCACGGCAATAAGGTGCAAAGTTATTCGCACCCGTCCTATCGTACAATTCACGAATAACCTACCATGACGGTTGCGCAACGGCGCGCGTGCAAACAAATTGAACCGAGTCATTAGACATGAAAGCTTCCTTTACATAGTATCCCTCTTTCATTCTTTCATGTGCTGGCAGCGTGACATCGCTTGAGTTTTCAAGTCTCGCATTGACTACTCACAAAAAGGCGGCAAGTCTAATGAGATTTGACCAAGAAGTTTACACGGTATACCTAACCTATTGACATTCACCCCTCGGTAGGGATCAGCCGTCAAGCATAGCGGACCTGTGGAGTGGTGGGCAGGGAGTATCTGTACTGTATGTAGTACTAGGTCTATCTTATACTGTGCCTAGTTACTCTCTGGTTACTCTTAAAATATATTGCGAAATCCGAAAATTTCGAGCATTCTATGAAGCGATTTAGGAACATCAGAGAGGCAAGTATCTTTGTTTAGTACTTATGACCACAGCATATAGTTATCAAACGGTGAAGGAAAACATCGTGAGAAAACCTGCATACGCTGAAGAAGCAATTCTGATGCGTATGTGAAGTCTACCAATCCGCATTGGGCACGCGTGGTGGACTAATGCCCATACACCTTCCCTCAGGGTAGGCCTGTGCCCTGCAGTGGGACATTTATAGGCTGATGATGATGATATAGTTATGACTTAAAAATTTAATGTTCTATAAAATAATTTTAATTTTATTCCTGAGAGTTCTTACTTAAGTTTTCTTTAGAGAAATATCTCTTTACAGTCATCATCAAGGTACAATTCCATGAAATAAATCTCTGCCTCTGAGATAAGCGGTTGACAACTTTAAGCATTGTCCACACCGCGATATATGAGGGAGCGGTGCGGTTCCGGCTTATCCCACGGGATAAGCATACGACACTCAAATTGGCTACGTATTTGCTTGTGTTAAAGTTCAATTTGGAATAAACTTGGGCCTGTAAAGTTACTATACTGTACATTCACCTTCCTTAGATACAGTTTTCTTGGATTACGATCTCTGAGATAGATCAGAAATTAAATATCGAATAGTGTATTGAGTCTCGTGAAAATGATTTCTTTTTGTACCATTTCTGAATTGTTCAATTCAATTCGGTATGCCACGTTTTTTTTAGGGCTGAATAGTAAACCATTTCGAGATAATTGTCTCAATAACAATATTTTCTATGTCAGAGATTTTAAAATGAAAGGATTACAGACCTTTTAATAAAATAACGGTAACGAGTAGCGTCCACTCATAGGGCCGAAAAACTCATTGGTAAACATAAAATAAAATTAATAGTAGTATGATTTCTCTACTCGAGCGCGACGCGCCTTCGCTGCATAGAAAATAACCTGCACGTCCAGCATGATTTCTCTATTTGCGCGTGACTCGGCTTTTTCCCATACTACAAGTCGCTCTCCGAAGCGCGTGGGAACCGGTTATTTTCTTTTCAGCGAAGGCGCGTCGCGCGCGTGTAGAGAAATCATACTAGACATGCTGTTAGGTACCGCGCTTTTCGGAGAGCGAAAGCCGCGCTTGTGCGACTTGTAGTATAGGAAAAAGCCGAGTCACGTTCAAGTAGAGAAATCATGCTAGACGTGCAGGTTACACACAGGCTAGGAACATTTTTTAAGCGATAAGCCTTATTAAAACCAATCAATAAATTGACAATGGCATAATGTTGCATAACATATTCGTTGTGTAGGTCAAGACCAAAGTAAAGTGCAATGTCAATAACCTCTGATGCCCTGTCTCGTATTACATAAACAAGTTCGAAATCAACGAATGTTTTGACGAAGCATGCGCCGACTGCTTGTTTTTGTTTTTTTTTATACATTTTCGTTATGAAATCATTTACGATTAAAAGGGTATGTGTAAAGATGGCGTCGTTTTATACTTTCGCGGCCAGTGATGGAAGTACTGAAATTAAGATGAGGATACTAAAGGAAACAAAACTATGGAGCACATATACAACGTGTTAATGAATAAGCGCAAAACCTCATACACCCCAACTGCTTTATCTACACTAATATTATAAAGAGGAAAGATTTGTACCTATTTTTGTATGTTTGTATGTTTGTAATGAATAGGCAAAAAAGGTACTGGGCCGATTTAAAAAATTCTTTCACCAATAGAATGCTACATTCTTCCAATTTGACATAGGCTACATTTCATTTTGAAAAAAGTTAGGGATCCTTGGTAAAATTTGAACAATGTAACCGAAGGTGTAGAAAAATGAGTCTTACAATTTATTTGTCTACCCCGTGCGAAGCCGGGACGGGCTGCTAGTTACCTATATAGGTCTAAGTATTACGTATTACCGTTTTTACGATATAGCCAAAAGAAGAAACGCTGATAAAAACTAGTTTCTTGTATGGGGACGCCCCTTCATTTTTAATTTTTTGTTTTATTCCTTATTTGTCATCAAATCCAACACAATGATAAATATTCTGTTAAAAATTTTAACCGGCTACCTATTACGGTTCAAACACACAACCTGAAGCTAGCACGGACGGACGAACAGCGTAGGCACAAGCCTAAGATAAGAATATGGTATATTCATAAGAATAGGGTACCGGTTTAACACTTTGGGTACGGAACCCAGAAAAAAGCTATCTATTTTAACACGGAAAACAATCGAAACCGTATCTAATCAAACTGGGCACACTTTCAACTTGAATTATTTGTCAAAGTTCTTGCTCGGGTTGACTCTCGTGCCGTTAGGTATTTTAAATTATCCAAAGTTAATTGTTTATCGAATCTTGAAATTAAAATTTCATGGGCGAGGTATTAAATGAAACGAAACATTTGAAGCGTAACAGTTTAGTTGCCATGATCTTGATCGCTGTCGTTTTTTTTGTGGCGTCGGAAGCTGGTGCGCAAGATCAGGCGTTGAGTACTGTGCCACCGTCACAGCCTCCGCCTTTCCCGTTTTTAGACCTGTTTACAGGAGCCTCAAATTATTACTCTGAGCCGATACGTAAGGCATATTCGGACCATTCGTCTTCGTACATCTCGTGTCCAAAAAGTGACACACTAGGGTCATTCGCGTCTATTTTGGGGAGCGCCTCGAAGATCATGCTATCGGCTGCAGTTATTATTTTCCTAAAATTGTTAGGGGGGAAAATGATGCTGTTTCCTCTTACAGTTATGTTGTTCGCTAAGATGGGACTAAAGGCTTTACTGCTGTGGCCGATGATATCCAAGATGATCAAGTATTTTAAGAAGAAAAAGAAAAAAGGTCACATATCAAGAGCCATAACGGATTGTTCGGAAAGGATCGCGTGTGTTATCCGTACAGCGTCGAAATACGGGTGGAGCAGCAACTTGGGTGCAGCCGTCACATTCTCCATGATCGAAGACATCGACGACGACAGTTCATTCGCAAAAATTATGCTAAGCATATTAGCTGGCGATAAAGTTGCTCGGTGTATGTCAGTGGAGTGCATTTCCGGAGTGGATATTAGCTGAAACTTACGATTTATTTCCGCAAACATTAAAACTATGTAGGGCAGTGTGACGCTATTTGTAACCCAGATTTTTTACGTGTAGAATGCTAACATGCAATAATGATGTTTCGAAATTTATAAATATCATTATGCACTTACGTCTGTTTGCACTTAGTCGCTATGGAGTTGGCGTGTATAACGTTGGTTTTGGTGATTTTGCATTCGATCCGATATGCATTTGGCAACCCTGGAGATCCTGTGATGTACCTTCCCCCATTGGAAGTGCGGACTACGGGCAACAGGCAAAATATACCTTTCGAAAACCAGTTTACTTTGGACACCAGTCGGTTTCAACAGCCGTTTCAACAAATAGAAGACAGCGTAGCTCTGCCACAAAACAGTGTACCACAGCAACAAATCCTTCACACCAGTTCCCAAGTGCCGATTCGAACAACAACGGAAAAACCGTTCAAAAGAGGTCACAACATAACTTTCAATGATTTAATAGAAGCTCTGAATCAAGTATCTGAAAACGAGGAACCTGCTAGCAAATCTCGTGCTGCTGGAAGAGACTATGAGAATTCGCCCTATCCTACAGCGCCATACCCTTCGTACTCACGACCGTACGGATCGTATCCATTACGACCGAGCTATGGACCGTACGCCCCTCCATACCAGCCTGCTGCACCATACCAGCCTGCCCCACTATACCAGCCTCCAGCCGCATACCTGCCACCTACGAGTGTTCACCACACTGCACCGAAGACCTTGAAACCAGAGCTGACCAGCTTTCTTAAACCCGTCACCACAAAGGTAGCTAGCAAAGTCAGCGGTCTAATAGGCCTGGTTCTATCCCTGCTCACTGGATCTGCCCCTGATGATTTAGAAATGAAAGGTTTTAAAGATATTATTATAAACGGAATAGTAAAGCCGTTGCTTATTGCGAAAGGAGGTATAAAATCTTTGATAAGTAAGTTAACAATCCCAGTGATTTCTTTGCTGCTGATTAATTTGGAGGTGTTGATTACTATTTGGTGGTTATGGGAGGAGTGTCCGGAACCTGTACATCCTCCTGCATATTCTTACCCTAAACCTTCATATAACTATAATTCCTATACTTAGATAATGTTATTACTTACCTAATTTATGTAACAATCCAGTTTTTCAAGATTTGTAAATACTATTAGTTGTACGATTATTTTTAGTTAATTTAATATGCGAGACTGAATATCATCGTAAAAGTAAAATTGTGTGTTTGATTAATTACCAATAAAATAATTTATAAGTTTATTTGGCTTTTTACTTCGTGTTACATGTGAAATCATAAATTTTAATGATTTTACCATTAAATGCTACATACCTAATACCTATTAATTATTAACAACAAATAACCGCAAAACCAGAAAACCGATAGCAAACATACCTTTTTATGCTAACAACTATCATGTTGAATTATCAAATTTCACAGAAATAGCAAAGGTCATATAAGCTGATCCGCAATTTTTCCAAAGGTCCAAACATTTTTCTCATTTTTCGACCCATGTTCTTTAGGCAATGTTGTTTAGTTTCATTATCTGAAAACACCCTTAACACTTTTTCTAGTTATTAAAAATAGTGGTGTATTTTATTCTTATTATACACTTTTTTAAGGGGATGATCAGACCATCAAACTGAACAACTTTTTAGAGAAAGTCCTATAGATGGGATGGGATGGGACAAACATGGAAATCGCGAGAAAAAAAACAGCTGTCCCATACAAAACTGTGAACCTACTCGAGTCAAAAGTATGGGACAGCAGATTTTTTTTTCGCGATTTATATGTTGGTCCCATAGAGAAAGTTATTCAGTTCGATGGTCTGATCATCCCCTCAAAAAAGTGTCAGAATATTAAGTTGGACCCTATATAGGTATGTACAGTACTTATACTTATGACATATGTACTTACAATTTTGTTTTAAGATTCTTTTCTTTAGATAGGAGTTAAATTAGGTACCTATTTTATTATGTTGTTCAGAAATGTATTCTATTCAAACGGTTTCCTCATTTTGTGTTCACTTTGTTTTAATAAGAAACAATATCAATAATTATAAATTATCGCTAACGTCTCTTATAAATTTAACCTTGCCTGCCGTGACGGTTCGATTCCCGTCCAGCCGACTCGTACCAATGAGTTTTTCGGAATTTGTGTACGATTTGTAACACTACGGGCTTTTCGGTGAAGGAAAAAATCGTGAGGAAACCAGCATGTTTCAATTTCAAGGCATGTATTGTACCCACTGTCCATTACGGGTTCATTCCCCGTCACACTGGACAGAGTTTCGGTACTAGTGAAACGTGAATCGGACATTTTATTGAATTCGTACCTACCTAATGTTCAAATAAATGATTTACCTAGAATTTATTATGAAATTAATAATGAATCGTTCGGCTAACAAATGGTCAGCTACGTACATGTTAATTGCTAATTAATTTTATGATTGGGATGAACGTAATTTTGTTTATTCGACAAAATTAAAAAGTATATAAAACTGACATTGCAATATTTGTAATGTAAATTCTATGTGTTTTAGTAGGTATGTACCTAGGTTACTTAATTAGTGCTATGGAGTATTGGTCCCATGAGATGGGATCGATTTGGTCTACTCCCAAGTTCAAACAGTTCCGTTAAGGGTATATTACTGTTGGCGCGCTCCATACAAACGAAGTCTGGTGATATTTTCAATCCTAACCGATTAAACTCAATGAAATTTTGCAGAAACAATCTAGAAACAAATCTTTATGCTTGTATTGTGTCAGATTTTTCTTTAAATTTACAGTTTTAAAGTTACAGTGCCTCAATGATTTTCATACAAATCTTAAACACGGAAAATCGGACACGATACAAGCATAGAAATTTGTTCCTAGATTGTTTCTGCAAAATGTCATTGAGTTTAATTGCTTAGTATTGAAAATATCACCAGACTTCGATTGTATGCAGCGCGCATTTACGCATCCGGAATAAACTTCTCTTAAGGTTAAGCAGTTCCATGATTTAACTAGTTCCACTAGTTCCGCCGAACTGTTTCATTTATCCCTTATGTACCAAGAAGTATAAGTACCTACAGGAAAAAAAGGAAAAAAGGAGTATTTATTGGTCTAGAAATGCAGATATACATATACAGGGTGTTAGAGTAAACAGTTGCATTACTTTAAAGGGTGATTGTACCCATGATAATGAACAACTTTCCCTAAGAAACTTATAGGAAATTCGCAAATATTGTTTTTGAACTTTCCATACTAAATGCAATCAGCTGATCGAAAGTTTGTATGAAAAAAGACGATTGTTTTTGCGAATTTCCTATAGGTTTTTTAGGGAAAGTTGTTCAGTATCATGGGTACGGTTACCCCTTAAAGTAATGCAACTGTTTACCCTAACACCTTGTAGACAATACCATAACCATAAAAGTTAAGTTTTTCTAGAAGTTAATGTTTTTTTGTAGCTTCAAGGGTTTTACTAAAAAAAAAACTGTTTCATACACATTGGTCGAGTAGCTATGACATTTTCTATGGAACAGTTGAATTTTTTTCGCGATTTGAATGTTGGCTCCATAGTGAAAGTTGTTCGGTTTGATGGTCTGAAGCACTGTTCGATATTTAGTTTTACAAGGTATAGGCTGGTGATGATTTGGTATTCATTCTATACGAATGACTTTCAGATCTTGTTTTGGGTTGATTTAAGTCCTATATTAAAAATTTTATGTGGCATCCTAATTAGCGATCACAAGTTTCACAGGCAGGATCAGTAGGTACCAACTATGCTATCGGGCTGTATAATCTCATAGTACTTTTTTCTTACTTTATTCCATTAAGCACTTTGCGCCATACTTATTTCGCGATAGTATTTCAGAGTCCTTTACCCAATTAGGGTAACAGGGCCAACGATACACGCCCCCTAACGAATGCAGACACCTGTCTCCTAATTTCATTACACCCTCTCTTTATGGGCGACACTGGTGAAGTTCTCGCGTCGTATTTCATACCTACTCACCTACATTATGTAGGATGAGGTTAGTTGATATAAACTACCTACGTAAGATCAACATAGCTCAGTTACAGAGGCGATGAACCATATTTTGTTGCGCCCGTCTATTTTTTCAAAAAACTATGTATATCGAGGAATTAGATCAATGTTAACAAATTTGCAAAACGCCGTAACGGAGAATCCATTACATTAAGACGCTCCCACTATGTAAACGCAGGGCCGGGCCATATTTTGCAGTTTTTTTAGAAGCTATCTTCTCGTTATTTGAAAGACATACTCGTACAAATTCATGAAAAATAGATATCAATGTGAACAACATGTGATAGACCATCAATGTGAACAACATTAATCCCCAACTGACTCCAACTGACAAAGACCTCTTACATCCTGTATAATTGCAGTTTGCATCCTGTTTAAGGTTTACAATTTTGGACCAATTATCCCCTAACATTTCACAAAGTGGACAACTCGCCTCAGGACCAGAATTTTAGAGGGCCAGTTGTCACCCAAGCCATTTATCCGAGGGTACCTGCTTACTCTAGGTATTATTAAACCCAACAACATACAAATTCATAATCATAATATACTTTTGAATTTACAAAATATTGTAGGTACAGGCATGTCATTTACCTTTATTTCATGAACCATAACAAAGCGAACTATAATTAAAACAGTTTCAAATTGAAATTTGAATAATTTGTGCAACTATTTATGCGTAGTCAGCAAAATAATTACTGTTACGATAATGAGTGGGTGTTCGTTCAGGGTCGGTGGATTATTATCTTCTTTTTGTCTATTTCATACCTAACTATTACATAACATAGTAATTGAAATTAGTAGGTAGGTATCAAATGAATAATGGACGATGGTTTTTTGATTAGCATCAATATAGGTAGGTAGGTACCTTCTTGCAACATTATTACTATTTTAGAGACAACATGCATTGTGTACCTACTTATTGGCTAAATTATTGTTTGTGTATATAGGGTCCTTTTTAATATGCTGACACTTTTTTAAAAGCATGATCAGATCGTCAAACTGAACAACTTTCTCTATGGTACCAACATAAAAATTATGAAAAAAAATCTGCTCTTCCATCAAAAACTGCAAACTTACTCGAGTCAAATCTATGGGACAGGTGATATTTTTATCATGCCCTTAAAAAAGTGTCAGCATATTAAGAAGGACCCTAGGATATGTATAAGTATTAAGTACCTATAGTGCGTCCAAGATAGCTCCGTGATGTTGACAGGCGGTTTTAGAAAAATTTTAGGACTTTTTAAAGCTGTTTGAGCCGTCTAAACTTTATCATACGCTAAAAATATACGAGATTAATTAACAATTAACATAAAATTAAAGGTTTTAGGGCTCAAAACATTTACAGAAAGTAAAAAAATAATCGCTCTCAAACTATCTGTCAAAATCACTGAGCTATCTTGGACGCACTATATAATAGGTTATTTATAGATTATACTAGTAGTTTTTATTTTATGTGATATAACAAAAAATTAACAATTTTCGGATTTTATTCCTTCACTTGTGTGAGACTTTGTTTTTTGCCAAACATGGTTATAGGTCGACGGGAAGTACCCTATAGGTTTTGATATGGGAGTTGCGCGTATCAAAATTTGTCATAAATGGACGTATATTTTGATTGCGGTTACTTCGAAGCTTGAATTTTTTACACCTCCAAGGGTCCGTAAATCTTAGTACCTACTTGGTATTAATTTCAACTTGATACCTAGGTACGGAACCCTAAAAACCAATAGTTGTAGCTTGTACAATCCCACTGCAGGGCAAAGGCCTCCTCTCACGAATAAGGGTGAGAGGGAGTGGGCTAAACTCCACCACGCGGGCCCAGTGCATAGCGCAAGCTATTTTGCCTCGTCTGAAGAAAATAGCATGACTTCATATATCGAAATCGCGATAAAAAAATCAGCTGTCCCATACAAAACTGCAAACATAACTCGACTCAAATGTATGGTACAGCAGTTTTTTTTCCGTGATTCCGATATTCGTTCCATAGAGAAAGTTGTTCAGTTTGATGGTCTGGATCATCCCCTTAAAATAGTTTTGGCTAATGTTGTTAGAGTCATCCACAGGAAAGCCTGCGAATCCCGAATATTGCCGGGTTCGAATCAGGCCGTTCGTTAATCGCCCGGCGTGTTCCAGTGGCATGTTCATTAGGCCTTATCCAATTATGCGACGATCACGCTTGGCCAGACAGTTACTGTAGTGTAGACTGGACTGCTCGTAGTTGTATGAGAGACGGGTTCCATGAAACTCTCTTGACAGTTTTTAGTCCCGGGATCACAATAGGTATGCTGTTTTTTTTGGTTCTGTACCCAAACGGTGCCAACGGGACCCCTATTACTAAGCCTATGCTGTCCGTCCGTCCTAACTCTAAAGGGTTGAACCTTTTGAACTGTAACAGGTAACAATTTTCACATAATTTGTGCTTTTATTTGTGAAATGCTAATCATCACTATCACTACATAGTATAAAACAAAGTCGCTTTCTCTGTCCCTATGTCCCTTTGTATGCTTAAATCTTTGAAACTACGCAACGGATTTTGATGCGGTTTTTTTTAATAGATAGAGTGATTCAAGAGGAAGGTTTATATGTATAATAACATCCATTAAATAGTGGAGAAGTACTGTTATTTTTGAGGTTTCTAATGTGATGTCGTAAATAATTACATTTATACCGCTTACATTGCAAACGCAGGCTGAACCCTACGAGTTTTATCAAAATAATGTACTAAGTATTGTACACATTGAAAAGGTCTACAGAAAAGTCCGTGATGGTATATGTCTATCTCTTATGGATAACCCACAATAACTTTTTTTTGTCATTTACTTTTTACGACAAATAATGGCTAATTTTCGAAGCGATTTTAACCAATACAGCATTAATCCTTAACCAATTAAATACCTTGAATACATTGTTCATTTAATATAGATCTATATGGCCCTTTACACCGTATGATTTAAGTGAATATTTTCGAAGATAATACAGATTTAAAAATTGCGGGACGTAGCGTTTCCAAGAAAGGAAGTAAAAATCGGAAGTAAAAATGTAGTGTATGAATTTAGATATTCCAAAGATAGCAGGAAATCTTCATGGTATAGGGAAAGGGGGATTGTTTTACTCCAAATTTAACACGTGCGGGCCACGGGCAGTAATGAATAAATCAAAACTACTGAATCGATTTTAATCACCATAGGCTATATATTTTATACCCGTGCGAAGCCGGAGCGGGCCGCTATGTTTTTATATACAACGTTCACAGTTTTACTGTAGTGTATTTAGTATCAGCATTCCACCCGTGCGAAGCCGGGGCGGGTCGCTAGTAACAAAATAATTAGATTGAAACAATAATTTCATATTTTGATACTTAAAATTTAAAGTTATGCGCATTTTAAGTTTTCAGGCAAAAATGATTTGTTATCAATTCAGCAATCAATGAAAGCGCTAGCGTGCTCATGGATACATTTTAAGAATCTTGTTTTGGTAGTAAGTTGGGTGAGTGTGCCTGTGCGGTGGGTTGAGGTCAAGTTCAGTAAACTTAAAATTTTTCAAACAAATTATTTAATATTTTGAAAAAAAAATACCTATGTTGAAAACATGATAATTCGATTCTGCTCTCGATTCTAAACAAACTACTTTCTAGTTTTGCGTTAATCCATTAACACGTTGTAGACTAAGTAATATCGGTGCTGAGATTTACAGGGTAGAATATTTTAGACAGGGCAGTACGGTAGGTGCCTTAACCGTTGTAGATAGAGGAAAATGTTCTTAGAAGACTATCCTTAAATTTTTAAGACATGCATTCACAGATTTTGAAAAATTACTGTCAACAATAAAATGGGCAATTTGCACATACATTTTTTTGATGCCAATCGATCCTGTTTCTTATACGGATCAAAAATTCTAATGGAGAACTAAGAGTACTTGAAATGTCAGAAATCGCAAAAAATTGTTTTCATACATTTCGTAGAAAATGAGACTAGTCTTATTTTAACGGCATTTAAATACAGAAATAACGGCAGATCCTTGAGTTCCTGATACGATACAACATCAACATGTTCATTCACCTGTGCTAGGTAACTCTGTCTAGGTCTTCCTCTGCCTCTCTTCCCCTCTATTGTCCCTTCCTATATACAGGGTGTTAGGTTAAACAGTTGCATTACTTTAAGGGGTGATTGTACTCATAATACTTACTCAAAAACGTTCTCTAAAAAAACCTATAGGAAATTCGCAAAGCAATTGTAGGCTTTCCATACTAAATGCAATCAGCTGATCGAACGTTTGTATAAAAAGTCGAAACAAAAAACCGAATTTCCTATAGGTTTCTTTGGGAAAGTTGTTCAGCAGCATGAGTACAATTAACCCCTTAAAGTAATGCAACTGTTTACCCTAACACCCTGTAGTTTTAAAGAAGTTGTCAAGTCGTATCAAGTGTCCGATCATCTTTCCTCTCCGGTGGTCTAATATAATGTTTATAAAATATTTCTCCTTTCTTTAACCATTCTTAACACCTCTTCATTTGTTATTCGTTCTGATTCCTCCGTTCTCCTCCAGTACTATATCACTACAGCATCCAGCATGTCTCTTAAATGTATGGAACAGCTAATTATTTTTAAAGCATTAAAGTTTACACCCTGTACAAAACAGCCTACTCTTAATTCCAAAGATTCTGTTTACAAAAACTATTAAAAAAATCGAACGAATGATCTTTTATAGCTTCAACAGAATCCAATAGTAATAATTCTTTAAAACACGCATGAATCATAAATAAAACCGATCAAGTGCAAGTCGGGCTACTCGCGCACCAAGGGTTTCGTACCACACCAATCACGAAATAAACAAAAATATGTTTTTTTTGTCCTGGAACTTTAACACGAGACCGATTCACACTTAGCCGGTTTTTATTATTTTTTGTTATACTGTAGAGTTTGCTCTATAATCACACCAAGTTTGACGCTTGTATGTATTATAGTTTTTACGATAAAGCGAGAAGAAAAAACGTAGATATAAACTAGTTTAAGGAACCCCCTTTAATTTTAACTTTTTGACATTTTTAACAAATCCGCTGTAATAACGCATATTCTGTGAAAATTTTAACTATTACACTATTACGGTTCAAAAGTTACATCCCTAAATAGGTAGGACGGACGGACGGACAACGTAGGCTTAGTAATAGGGTCCCGTTTTCACCCTTTGGGTACGGAACGGTTGTAGAGTTTCTGGCCGCATCTTCTCTACAGCGACAACACGTTCCGACGCGGTGGTAGCTTTAAAAAAAGATTAGACGCTTGATAAGTGTACTGCAAGCTCCTATATTGAATAAATTATATTGACTTTGAACCCTAAAAAGGCTTTATACACACGTTTGATTGGCTTGGCACTTCAATTACAAAAGACTCCTGCTAAGCCTGCTAAGGGCAGGTGGTAGATATTTATTTTTATTTTAGTTTACTGCTATCGCCATCTCGATGTAAGTCTGAAAGTACAGATAAGATGAAGACCTGTTTGTATTTATTACTTTATGAGATCGTTTTTCATAACAGTGATGATGTTCTGTATGCATTATTAAACAAAATGACAAAGTTATGTTATTTAAACGTAAGGAATGCAAATTATAAAATAAATTTCCAAAATATTTCCAAAGGATATTTCTTTATTCAATGAAGAAAATAAGACGGCCTTTTTTCTACCTACTTGTAATTCTTTTTCTTTATTCAAATGTATGTTATGTTTTTGGTGTGCAATAAAGTATAATTGAATTGAATTGAAATAGTTTTACTTTTACTTTCGAGTTTTAATGTAAAGATTTTAAAAAGGTTTCTCCAAGGCGACCTATGTCTTTAAATAAAAAAAAAACATGTCATTAGCTTTAGTTATTACATTATGAGATTATTAGTTTAACTAGAGTTTACCCGCAACTTCGTCCGCAAAAATTATATACCAGAAATTAAGTCAGATCATAGCTATCAAAGAAAAAAAGATTAATCAAAATTGGATCGGTAAGTTTTGCGTGATGCTGTTACAAACATACAAACAAACAGAAAGACATAAAATACGAAGATAGTCAGAGACTATAGTAAAAGACAACTTTTTTTGTATGAGTAGAAAAATTTATATAGAGATAATTAATTAATAAGTGATAATTACTTTTTTAAAATGTACTTAATAATAGCTTATTTATAGTGGACAGCAGGTAATACAAAAACCTAAAAACCCTTTGTACGGGTAGAACCATTAACAGAATAGAACAACGAATGTTATCGATTCTGGAAAAATTGGATATCAGTATGTTTTGCGTCAAATCAGTATTCTTTATCGAACAACAACAAAACAAAATAATTTCATTAACAAATCGTATATCATTATAAAGATATTAATCATATATTATGCCTCTATCCGATTGCGTGTTTTATATATTACGGCTACGCAACCTTTTAATGATTCTATGCTATGTAGGATCTTTCTCAATATGCTGACACTTTTTTAAGGGGGTGATCAGACCGTCAAACTGAGCAACTTTCTTTATGCGACCAACGTCGAAAACGCGAAAATAAATCAGTTGTTGCATATAAAACTGCAAACCTACTGGAGCCATATTTATGGGACAGCAGTTTTTTTCGCGATTTCAATGTTGGTCCCATAGTGAAAGTTGTTCAGTTTGATGGTCTAATCATCCTCTTCCTCAAAACTGTCAGCATATTAAGTTGGACCCTGTATAAGACCAATCTTACACAGCGTTTGTGCTACCTGGGTTGTACCGGACCGATGTATCAAACCATAGGTAGGTTAAGTGTACACCATATAAGTTGGTATGAATCGTGAGTTCGTGATCATCGATGCACGTACAGACCCAATGCAATGATAATCGCAGCACATACTTCAAAACGTTTAAATGAATCTCCAGGGGATCAACAAATGAACGCAAAGAGCTGAAACCGTTTGTACTTAATCAATAACGAAGCTAGGATAAGTAACAACTGTTTTTTTCCATACAGATTTGAGATACGGAACGCTTTT
This sequence comes from Agonopterix alstromeriana, assembly GCA_963924505.1. Lineage (NCBI taxonomy): Eukaryota > Metazoa > Arthropoda > Insecta > Lepidoptera > Depressariidae > Agonopterix > Agonopterix alstromeriana. The sequence goes on along the minus strand of OZ004662.1, from coordinate 11,919,908 downwards.
ATTGGTAAAAATAATGGCATTAATTACGTAGTCGGTAATTCACACGACACAATTTCATATTGGTAATTTAAAAAAACTGTAGTCTTTTCACGATAGATTACCACAAAAATAAATTTCTGATGGTTTAATTAATCCAAAAAATAACGTCATTTTCAAATTATCGATTCAAGTAATACCAGTTGTTCAGAGCCACGGAAAATGCTACGGTCAAAATAGAAATTACATTATTCTTGTAAGTTCTTTTTCGTTTGCTTGAGTTGTTTATTTTATTACCTGTGTACCTGAGTATTTTGATTTCGATCACGATACAAATAAAAACAACTTGTTTACTTTCATGTAGCTCTATCCTTAGCAAGATGAAACTAATAAAAGTCGCTCTTAAATCCCGCCCATTCCTTTGAATCCCCTATGATTCCTTGGGCATTTTTCTAAAGGTCACATGTGAACAACCAGGCAACCTTCGCAAATCGACGCACCACGGTTCAATGCCATATATAATTACAAGATGCTGCACAGGCAACACTAAAATAACTCAAAGCCTGTTTTAAACTTCTTATTATCGAAGTGACACGCCGGACCTAGGACTGGTAATAGTTTCGTTATGCATGTTATGTGAAACAGGGTAACGTAAAATAAAATGAGATACTTGTGTGGCTATTTAGCATTATCCTACTTGAGCATGTATATATTAGTTTTATCTTGGCTATTTAGATAGCTACTACAAGACAAGATTAAACCATACTCACGTAAGCGCGTTTACGATACGAATGCGACAGACAGACTTGGTTTTGACCACAGAACATTAGTGGTTTTGACAGAGCAGAACATAGGGTAGCCCATGGAGTAAAAAAGAGAAAGAAGGTTCATGAGGTAGATATTTAATCGATAAGTACTTCATCTTTATTCTAATATACTGGGTCCAACTTAATACTTTGCAGACTTTTACTGTTTTTTTAAGGGCATGATCAGATCAAAAAACTGAAGAACTTTCTCTATGGGGCCAACATCGAACTCGCACATCGAAACCGCAAACAAAAATCTGCTGTACATACATTTTACCCGACTGCGCCAGATGGAGGGTTATGTTTTTAATCGAGTAGGTTTCTAGTTTAGTATGGCACATCTGATTCTTTCTTCCCGTTCGATGTTGGTTTTATAAAAAAGTTGTTCATTTTGATGTGATCATACCCTTAAAAAACTTAAGAAGGAGCCTGTATATTCTCTGCAATAAACATAACACGCTTTTGTTTGGTTAAAAGTATATTTAAAAGTATAAGTAAGTATTGATATACAACTCACATTGTAATATATCGTTGAAAACCCTGATTTGATGAGTTAGTACTCTGTAATATGATCCCTCATAAAACCTCTGCCGATATCATTTTTATGCACAATTAAAAATGCAAAGTTCTTTGCTCTCTTTCGAATCTCGTTATTTCTTAACTCATACACTTACAGATATCACTGTTACCCAGCAGGGTTTCTACCAATGAGGATGTCGACGCCTTAATTTATTATTTCATATGCCCATAATTCCATACTAAATTATTCTTGTGGTAGAATTGAAACGAATCTTATTTATATGCTACGTAGCATGCACCTTTTACTTTTCTTTTGTCGAGAGTAAAATTGCATAAGCTAGTGCTCGAGGGGTGCCGATAGTTTATTACTTGACTTCTACGCATTGAACGTTTGAGCGCAAACAAAACAGGTTTATTGAAGATTCCCTTTCCAGCAGTTGCGGTCAGGACTGCATTCTTGTGGTTGCCAGCTTGATTGAGTCCCGATAATATGGCGTCTACGAATAAATTGAAAACGCATGGCGATGGGATGCTGCAAAAATTGCTCTACCAAAGTACAACCGGGAATAAAAGCTTCGTTGTGTGATTGCAAATAAAAAGAAGCTTCAAACGCATTGTTATCTTTTTGAATCGTTTAACACATTTTGTTATTTCATGAAATTTATTTTACCTTTCAGTACGCCCTTACAACTATCGTCTATTGCTTTCTGCTAGCATACTAGCTTTACTATGACCACTAATCTGTAAGTACAATTCACAACCGTGCTCCTGACTTCAAACACATGCAAAACCTATCTCACTGAATAGTTTTTCTTGTGTAAGCAACATTATTAGTATATCGTAATAATTTTTTTCGCCATTGAATATGAAGCTTCCATAATTATTCTGTAATTTTTCGTAAGTATTATGTGCCCATATTAAACATTGTTAGTTTGATGATCTGAGTCCTCAAAATTTTAACCTGATCTAGAAATTACTCTGTATTTCTTTAATTTGTTCTACTATAGCTCTAATTACTCAGATAACTCACATTCCCAAAAACAAAAATGTCAAGTAATACTGAGGTAGATGTCAAGTAATTTTTAGGGTTCCATAGTCAAACAAGGAAACCTTAAACTTTCGTTTAGTCTGTCTGGCAGTCTGTCTGTCCGTCTGTCTGTCTGAATTACTCACTCATTTTTGCACCTATTGAATCGAAATTTATCATGAAGACATGTAGTAGTTATGAAGAAAAATATTTTTTTCGACGTGGATGGCGTTGCACGAAAATAAATCGCGCAATCATTGTGTTTAAAAATTTTCTCTTAGGTAAAATAAACAGGTTTTCTACTCACACAATGGCTGCGGAGCCCTATCATGGATGAGTCCGACATGGAACATACAACGTGTTAATGAATTAACGCAAAACTAGAAAGTAGTTTGTTTAGAATCAAGAGTAGAATCGAATTATCATGGTTTCAACATAGGTAATTTTTGTCAAAATATTAAATAATTTGTTTGTAAAATTTAAAATTTTCTGAACTCGATCTCAAACTACCACTCGGGCACTCTCACCCTACTTCCTAATAAAACAAGATTCTTGAAATGTATCCATGAGCACGTTAGTGAAGTCGCGAAAAAAAAAATCAGCTATCCCATACCTTTAGCTCGAGAAGATTTGTAGTTTAGTATGGAACATCCGATTTTTTTTTCGCGTTTTCCATATTGGTCCTATAGTGAAAGTTGTTCTGTTTGATCGTCTTAACCACCCTCTTAAATGTTTATTTGTATTTTTGTAACACCTTGTATTGTATGGGTGGTAGTACAAGATTTCTTTCATCCTTAATTTTGCTTCTGAAGACTTAGATGTTTTATTTTCTCTCAAACTGTGTTTTATTTATGTACAGCCTATGTAATGTGATAGTTAGTAATTTCACACTCAGCTCCAGAAACGCTAATTAAAATTAATCCTCCATTAAATCTCTTGCTAGCTTTTACTACGTCATCAAGACAAAAAGTGACAGCAAGATATTTAATGGAGGATTAACTTTAATGAGCGTTTCTGCAACTGAGTGTCAATCAAGTAAAACTGTATTTATGTTTTGCATAAATTGATTAAATCATCTTGTCCATGATTCAGCATTGAAGTTTGAGTTGCATAATGTGTTGCGCGGCTGCGCGTGCGGCCCGATCGTAGCAAGTTCAAGGCCAAGGCTATGCTACGGCTCGACTACGCGAAATGCGCTAGCGCATGGCAGACTACACCCATCGCCTATGATTTCAGTTTCATGTCATTTCTTTTATATCTTTTATTGAAAAAATATTTTTCTTGACAACGTTTAAATTTAAATGCAGTAGTTGATAGACAGTTAATTATGTAACATGACCAAAGTAAAACCTTTTAATTACACTTTTACTATACCTACTAGTACTATGGGAAAAGGGTTATCGGGGGCAAATCTAACTAACTTTTTCATTTCTTGTTCCAAATTATATCAACGTTTCTGACCATGGCGAAAGGGAATACGTTCGTAACTTTTTGTAGCTAGCCATGTATTTGAGAAAGAGTAGGTATTTCTCAAGTTGGATGTTTATTTATCCCTCAGACCTCTGGCAAATCGGCATTTCTGAAAGTCTTTTGATTATTTTTAACGTTTAGGCCTTCCATCTGATTCGTTGTTTCCAAACCACAAACTCTTTTGAAATATCTTTTAGGTACAGTCGGCAATAAAGTGATCTTTTATTTTTTACAAAGCTGAAAGCAAATATTGAAAATATCGGAAAGTGGCCAGATTAGTGGGTAGGTATTGTTCTAGATTCGAATACAACATAAAAATTTTCGAAAATGGACCTTATTATTTTATGACATGCAAACGAAATTCAACCTTAGGGCCGTAGACCACTTTATTGACAAACTGTACAGACCCAAAAAACTTGATAAATAGCGTGTTTTATTTGTTATAAATAAGGACTAAACCCATTACTAAAACCTTTTAGAATAAAATCCCATATTAAAAGATCCTACGTAAAAAGACAATGTCTTGTAATACATTAGATGGCTATCTAAACAATCAAAGGATGTTACAGATTAACACCTTAATAGAAAAACATTTACGTTAAAAAGGAAATGTTTAATTAGACATAATCTACCTTGAAAAATATAAGTACAGGGAATTTTTGAATCACTGAATAGTTCTTGTGAAAGCAACATTATAAGTGGGTATATCGTAATAATTTTTTTCGCAATTTAATTGTAGCTTCCATAATTATTCTGTAATTTTTCGTAAGTAGGTATTCTTTGCCCATATTAAAAAATTGTTGTTTAATGATCTGAGTCAGCCCTCAAAATTTTTACCTGATCTAGAAATTACTCTGTATTTCTTGAATTTGTTCTACTCTAGCTCTATAGGGTAGAATAGAAATCATCATCCGATGGACGTCCACTGCTGGACATAGGCTTCCCCCAAGGATCGCCGGAACAAAATCACACAAAATATACCACAAGATATTTTTCTCCGTGCAGTCAGCTATGTATATCTCTCGTCAAATGAAACACCTCTTCGACGCTGACGATGCCTATCGACTCCCTCAGGTTCGCGAGCTACGACATGCTTGGCCTACCGGCGCTATTTTGCCTATTATTCAAGTCTACAGCGTGGAATTTAAATGAATGAAATTTTATAGGGGTGGTTCGGACCATTAAACTGAACAATTTTTACTATGAAAGCTACGAAAGGCCCAAAAAAATCTGCTGCTACATACTAAACTTCAATGCCTGCTCGACTTAAACAAATGTATGCACAACAAATTTGCTTTGTAATTACAGGTTTGCTTCCATAGTAAGAGTTGTTCAGTTTGATGGTCTGGACCACCCCTAAAATTGTCCGATTCATTTAAATTCCACCCTGTAGACTTGAATAATGGGCAAAATAGCGACGTTAGGCCAAGAATGTCGTGGCTCGTGAACATGGGCGTAGCAATGATTTTTTCCAGACCCAGGTCAGGTCGGTGCAACAAAATCTAAAACCTGGAGCGAGCGAAGCAAGCTCGAGTTTTTTAAGACCTAAAATCTGGAACCTGCAAAGCAAGCTCAAGATTTCCGAGAGACACTATGAAAACTTATATGATCCTAAATTTAGAGCGAGCGTAGTGAACTCGATATTCCACTGAATGTAGCGAAGCTAAGTGAACTCGAGATTTTACTGCAATGCGTCTAGGTCCTGGTGATACAATCTTAGCCAGGAGCGAGCGAAGCGAAATTTTACTGCTATATAGTGTGATCAACGTAACATGATAATAAATCCTGGAGCGAGAGAAGCGAGGTCGAGTTTTTTACGACCCAAAATCTGGAACGAGCAAAGCAAGCTCCAGATTTTACTTCACTATGAAAACACATGGGATCCAAAACCTAAAGTGAGCGAAGCGAGCTCGAGATTTCACTGAATTCTGGAGCGAGCGAAACTAAGTGATCTCGAGATTTTACTAAAATTTTAAAGTCAGTTCTTTATTGCACCGATAGGATATGATTAACTTTTTCCGTCTCTTACACGTGTTACGCTTAATCATTTATGTATGAGTACTCAGTTCAAAAATTTTAATAACATAATGGTACCAGTTTGTTACTAGAGATATTGTAATAATATTAACAGCACCAGGTCTAATTGCTCCGGATGTAAGCTATTTGCGACTGATGCCCGACACTGCTTTATTGCATTCATGTTAGGTTACCGAGTAATTATTATACATAGTTACTTATCTTTTAGCTTTTGTTTTAATTGTCATGTTTAAGGTTATTAGGGTGCGTCCACATCTGGCGAATGCACGGCAAATGCGCAGCTCGCAAGCCACTCGCTAGCGGTTCACGACCTGCACGCGTGCCGTTACTTGCAATTGTTTGGTGCGACTCTTTAACGCAAGTCATGAAAGGCTTGCATAGTGAGAATACGCGGCGCGCGTGTGCAGTTCGAGTGCTTACAGTTCTGTTCGTTTTGATACTGTGAGCCTCAGTTTTTTGGGAAGTAGGTGCAGCGAGCGGCTCTTGCGCCGCTCGCGAGCCGCGCGCGCACGGCGCGTTGTGTGCGTGAGAACGGCGTGAGGGCGGCGCAGGAGCGACGCATTCGTCGCCCTTATATTAATAATTTGAAAAACGACCCCGACGAATTGGTTGTAACGTTAGACTGCAACTGCGACTGCTAAATCAGAGGTGAGACTCTCTCTCACTTCTGGTTTAGCAGTATAATCTGGGTTCTGTCCTGGATTCAACACCCAGTTCAGTTATGGATGTTATTTTTATACTGTTCTTATTATAGGCTTCTTACCAATATACCTAAGTGGCGACGAGCTATCCACATTTCACAAGCGATATCACTACATGTCTATCTCTGTCATAAATTAAGATTATGTATTTATTATACTTATGTATGTATATATGTATTGGTATGTTTGTAATATAATATTTATTTGTTTACAGTTTATTTTCTTTTGTAGTTTAACGATTAATACGTTTTTGTTCAGATTGTGTGTTTTAGTTTGTTTATTTCTTTGATTTGTGTACACCTAGCCTGCGTCACTTTGTAAACTTTCTCTTTATCATGGGTCTGCTGGAAGAAATCTCTTCAGCGATAAGCTAGCCCTTTGTACTCGTCTATTATGCTGTATTCATCTGTATTTCCGTGTGTACAATAAAAAGTGTTAAATAAATAAATAAATAAATAAATGATTACGAGTATATTCAATGTTGAGGAAAGAACCTTCGCAAATACAATCATAATTTATGGCTCTTAATTATTTTGTCAGAATTACAAAAAATTTAACTACATTGCGCATCAACTATTTTATTAAGTTTTAGGAGGCTTTAGGTAATAAAATTAATTTATTTGTTCCGTTTCACAAACTTGTAAGATCAATGTGAAGTCAATTATTTCGTAACAGAGGAAACAATGACCGTTAACAATCATTGTTTTGTGCAGTTTTTAATTTCCTTGTTTCGGCAGATTACGTTTTTGTGATTTATGAGCATTTGCATGTAGGTTTTTTGAAAACAACAAATAAGATACCGAGACGGTACTGCAATTTTGTATGAAAGAGTGGTTTTTTTTGCTCTTTTGATATTGGCTCCATAGTTAAAGTTGTTCAGTTTCATGGTCTGAAGCAACCCTTTAAGTAATACTAGGGTATTTTGTTACAACCTATACAGGGTCCTTCTTAATATGCTGACACTTTTTTTAAGGGGTTGATCAGACCGACAAATTGAACAACTTTCTCTATGGGACCAATATCGAAATCGCAAAAAAAAAATCTGCTGTCTCATACATTTGTCTCAAGTAGATGATTTCTTTTTAACGGTTTTGATGTTGGTTCCATAGAGAAAGTTGTTCAGTTTGACGGTCTGATCATCCCCTTAAAAATTGACAGCATATTAAGTAGGACCCTGTATTAGTAAGGATCCCATGAATCGCACCTTGACCGATTAAGACTACCAGGATATCATAATTAAAGTCCAATGCAATTTTCCACCATCACGACTCCCATGCACGCTGCGCGATCATTAACCGATGACTTCACTACGCTTATTAACAAGTTTCAGATGTAATTACGATTCGTAACAACTGTCTACTATAGACATGTACCTACGTGTAAGCATAGGTAGTTTACATAGCTGTATTACTCATCCTCAGCACATTCACAGCATTGATTGATTGGCACGTATTGTTCAATTTTACGGTATTCTACGTATGAATGGAGGAAAACATCGATATACTCAAAGCCATACGCTAATCATTTTATGCTTAAGAGAAGGTTATTCCGAATGCGTAAATGTGCGCTCCATACAAACGAAGTCTGGTGATATTTTCAATACTAACCAATTAAGGTCAATAAAATTTTGCAGAAACAATCTAGAAATAAATCTCTATGCTTGTATCTTGTCCGATTTTCGTTAAAATATACAGTTTTAGTGCTAGGATTAATTTAAGATTTTTATGAAAACCTTTGAGGCACTGTAACTCTAAAACTAAACGTAGAGATTCGTTTTTAGATTATTTCTGAAAAATATCATTTACTTTAATTGGTTAGTATTCAAAATATCACCAGATTTCGTTTTTATGCAGCGCGCATTTACGCATTCGGAATAAACTTCTCCGTGATGATGCATTTAAAAGCGCTTCAAACTTATTTTACTACAAATAAAAAATTTTGTTATGTTTTTTACACCTATACTTCATTCCAAATAAGGACGACGAGATTTTTCGATTCCTATTTAGCTTTCTGGCCAATTCTGATTACCAAATGTAATAAATTTATTGGATACATATACTATCCGACATATCTTGGACGTTACTAAAGCTATTTTAAAGAATAAGTGAGAGGTAGTATTCGTTGCTATTATGAATGGAGTATAGGTGATGTTCTGCAAAGCTTCCCAAAAGTCTGTCGAATTGCCTACTCTACATGACATGACTATCTTATTATGGGGACTGGCAGCAACACTTGGGACCCGATGGGATATTTTGTGTCGACCACTACATATTTATTTTTTCACCCTTCAAAAACTTGGTAAAAGGCAATACCGTTCAGGGGTAGAAACCTTCTTGACAACTCTGCAGGAGGCAAATTTGTTTAACCGTCAAGAAATCGCAGTCACACAGGAGGTTCCAGGGTTTCGTCTTTCTCTCCGCATGCTCTGCAGCTGGGATCCAGGGTAAGTTTCATCTTGTGCATCATCGTGTCTGTGGCGTAGTGCCCTGTGAGGGCTCCGACGGTGGCACGAGCTTTGCTCCTACAGTTGGTCTGTATGAACACCCGTAATATACCTGCACGGTGTTTTATTTGAGATATCGACAAATAGAAGTACAACAACAATGAAATTCACGGTCAATCTCCTGCCTTAATCGCGAAAAGTCCTTTTAATCAAGCTATTAGTTCCATTCATAGGATACGAGAGTCAAAGCGTAATAAATCAATCCGATGCAAATCGTTTACTTCTTCATCGACCTTCGATGTCTCGTGAATCAAGACATTTTCATACTTACTACGCAGAAACAAGACCTATGTCGGGACTTATTGTGTTGAATGAACTGTAGTTTGGCAACGCGTTACGGACTGCAGTTCGAAGATGGTATCTTTGCCATCCGGCGATTCTGTGGTCCGATGGTTAAGCAACCAGTATCTACATGAATGTGGCTACTAAGTTACTTTCTTATTGTTTCGTCTTAATTATATGGGGTGGTAAAGTGGTTCAATGGCAGGCTAGACCATCAGAAGGCCAACGTTGGTTAAATTATTTATAAAACTACATTAGATGCTGTAAAATAGTGAAACACGTTCGTTACAGACAAAATCAAATAGCATTTTGGAGTGTTATAATTTTGGGATCAGTATGCAAAAAAATAATTACTAAAACAGTCTATCAATGAGTTTTTCTGACTTATAAACGTAATATTGACTGCTCTGAAACGGTGAATGAAAACACTGTAAGGAAACCTACATATGCTGAAGCAGAAATTCGGATGCGTATGTGAAGTCCAATCCAATTGGCATTGGGCACGCAAAGTGGAAAGTGTTCATATATTCTTCTTGAAGCTAGGCCTGTGCCCAGCTGTGGGACATATATGCTGATGAGGATGGAAACTCCTAAATTGTACTTGTAAAATGTAATTCAAATAACTGGTTTACGTACTGACTGGCTAATGATTTTAATGTTTCGTTTTATGTTGTTTTGCCCTGGCAAGGTTCTCGTCAAATGTATGTATAGTATCTTTAATTGATACTGTAAAACCGAGATGCTACAATATATTATATTGTAAATGAATGTATAGCTAAATAGTTATGTAGGTAGCTATGATTTAATTGGGTTATTGTATCATTATGATTAAATATCAAAGTCATCGTCTTCAAATTAAATTTACTTTATTTATTATCGTTGGTTGCTGTACCCAAATCAACACCCTGCTTTTGGGCAAGGTCTATGTTCAGCTGGGACCTATTTGCTGCTGTAGCGTACAATAAATTGCATGTTTGTTCTGTTGATGTTTCGAACTATTCTTGTTTTGTAAACTTGTGAACTGTAATATTATGTGTGTGTTACTTGTGCAAATAAATGGTTTATCTATCGTATATCTATCTATCAAAATAATGAAAAATAATAAATATGTTATACAAACAAATAAAATATTATGAGATATGGGAAACACTACTTATTTACATTCCCTACCTTAATTGTTTGGAATAAAATTTACAATCTTTAATTTGATTATTTCAAAGAACCTGATTTACGAGAGTGCATTGGCCTTCAAATTTACGTCTCTATAAGGTCCAATTATCAAATTTATCAAAACTAGATTTAGTTAACGGTTTTTACCGTGTCTGTCTATTCTTCAAACCAAGTTTTATTGACCGATTGCCCGAGGTAATTGACGGTTCGATGGAAATATTTCAAAAGTAAACCGTTATCCTTTAGTTATCCCTCCCTATAATTAAATTGAACATGCAAAACCAAGCCCACTAATAAATTTTATACTGTCAATTAAGTTGCTAATAAAAATCTAAGTTAGAAGTCATCGACCTCGATGAGTTGTTTCGGTGGGATAACCTAATTATTTAATGATACAATTCAGCTAATTTACTTTTAAGATAACATTGTTGGGTGTTATCGAACACGGCCGTGAGAGTTCAGCTCTGTTTTCAGATCCTTCATGATTTTTTGTTTCTCACATTAGCGAAAAAGGCTGTGAGTTTTGAAAAATAGGCTAAGTATAATGTCATTACAAATTAAATGGTAGAAGTAACGAACATTGTTTAAAACTCAGTAATCGAAAAAGCACATAAATAGTTACAGCATTGTACTTCAGATTCAGTAGGTTAAAGCTACACAAAAAAAAAGTTTGTTAAACATGATGGATTTCTAGTCGATTTCGACTACGGCGACTGCTGAACTTTATAGATAATCAGTACGCAGGATATGTTAAGGTTCAAAAGTGTACGCCCTAAATACCAATGCAGTCCCATCCTATGTCTGATATAGAGCAAGATCTCATGAACGCGTCTAGCTTTAGTTTTTTATAAAAGCTGTAATTATACTTACGTTTGAGTATAAAAGCTGAATTTTATACTTGGGTAACTATTAGAAGATGTTTCCTCAGTAGCCCAACAGGTTTAATACTTCCAACTCCTGGCCAGGCAATTTTAACGTGCTGTCTGCCAAAGCCACGATAACTCAAACTCCATAGTAGTCCATCGTTCCTACCTATGTTGGGAGCATGCGCTGAGAAACTTTCAGCTATTATAAAATAACGAAGGTCTGGCTTTCATGGGATCTTGGACTAATCGAACGGGAGACGATCAGAGGTAGGGTCAGTTGCAGTGGCTGTAACCGGCAGCCCCACGGTATGGGCGTCAAAGATGTGTGACGCCTGAAGGAATGAATCACCTCTTACGACACCCGACTAGTTTGGTGCTATTCTAAGTCACCTACACACCGGCACTGAGGTAAATGTAGTAGTAGTCACAGTACAACTATATTTATTTTAAGAAGTACAATCTTATATAGGGTTCTTCTTAATATGCTGACACTTTTTTAAAGAGATGATCAGACCGTCTGACTGAACAACTTTCTTTATGGTACCAACATCGAAGTCACGCAAACCTACTTGAGCCAATCGTGTTTGTTATTGATCGGTCCATCATGGGAGCTCCCTGTTGCTGTTGCAGCTTTGCACGGACCTCCTTAAACGGTCTCCATAGTGTTATACTGCCTTCGTCTGTCACTGTTTATCCTATATTGTTCTGATGAAATAAATGAGTTATCTATCTATCTATCTATCTATCTATCTAAATGTATGGGACATCTGTTTTTTTTTGTGATTTCGATGTTGGTCCCATAGAGGAAGTTTTTCAGTTTGATGGTCTGATCATTCCTTTAAAAAACTGACAGAATATAAAATTGGACCCTGTATATCATTGAGTACAATACAAAGAACTGCTCGTACCTACAAAGTAAAAAAAACTCTACTACTTCATTAAAGGTACAAAAAACTGGTCATTGTTGTCTCACCACACATACATACTCATAAAACAAAACATCCTTATTTAGCACATCTCGTCCGATAACGATCTAAGCGTAATTATATTTTGGGATTAATAACTAAGGTCACTGACCGTGTCCTAACCGAAAAACATAAGACTATGCTACTGGCATTGAATTTAAAACTATAATCTAGGCAGATGTTTAATGCAGTTCCTGTTTCTAAGAAAAAAATCTATAAATATATGCGTCATGTGGAGATAAAAAAAAGTAAATCTGTTGACTGTATCATAGATATAAGCGTAACACGCAAATATAATAAATGTGTTATATTGAGACGGAACCATCAGGAATTTATAACTTTTTTTTTATTCGAATTATCATAATAGAAATATGATTATGATTTACTAGAGTTTACCGCATAATTCGTCAGCATAAATTATATAACCAGATTTTAAGTCAAATCATAATCTTTCAAACAAACAAACAAACAGACAGACGGACAAAAAATTTAAAAATTCTTGATTTGGAGTCATCTAAAAACCATATCAAATATCTGCAATGTACAGACACACTTCTGTTACACTTTTATAATAGTTGAGATTACGTATTAAATGTATGGAAACTGTTTAATTACCCTAAAAAAAATTTTTTTTCGACACAAACTCGAGGCTTTTTTTTGTTTGTTTTGGAAATGACTAATACAGCGTTGCTCAGGGAGCAGTTACTGCTTTTTTACTGCGGACTATTTTAGGGACCACGAGGGGTCTACCGAGCCAAATGAACGAACTTAAGCAACCGATCTAGGGGCACCCAGAGGGGTACGGACCTCGGCATAGGACGTTGCAGGGGCTACGCGGTGGATTGGGTAGCTGGGATCGGTGAGATCGAGGCTATTTGACGTCTACCTTTTAGGTTATTTGCAAATAAGTCCGTATATTGTGACGGGAAACTACGGAACTCTACCCTGCGCGTGGCTCGACACGCACTTGGCCGGTTTTTTTATTTTATAATTTTGCTGGATATGACAACAAAACAGTGATAAAATACCCAAAGAATTTAATAATTGCCTTATTATGTGGAATAATTTTTATTGCCCATAATGAGTTTATTATGCTTGATTGTTCATTACATTATTTATATCCATAATTGAACGATTTAGTCATAATCAGTCCGTTGACAGAAATCGTGATGGGAATGAAGATTATGTTTTAGTATTACAAATTGGCCTTTCGCAAGACAACGGACAAAGATGACATACAATTTACAAATTTATCGGAAATAGAATTAGAATATTATCGAAAAATCCTTTCTTAGTGCACCGACAATGTGTAATTAATCTATATCTGTAGTAATATCAATAAAAGGTTTGTTTGTATGTAGGGGGTAATCTCTGGAATGATTGAACAGATTGTCAACATTCTTTAACTAATAGAAAGCTACACTTTTCCTGAGTAACATATGAGCTATATTTTATTTTGATACGCGAACAATGTCACGGGAAAAAGCTAGTGTCATATATTACAAAAGATATACAGGGTCCTTCTTAACATGCTGACCCTTTTAAGGAGATGATAAGACCGTCAAACTGAACAACTTTCTCTATGGCACCAACATCGAAATCGCGAAAGAAAGATCTGGTTTTCATACAAAACTGTGAACGTACTCGAGCCAAATGTATGGGACAGATGATTTTTTTTTCGCGATTTGATGTTGGTGCCTTAGAGAAAGTTGTTCATTTTGACGATCTAATCATCCCCTTAAAGAAGTGTCAGCATATTAAGAAGAACTCTATACTGACACTTTTTTAAGAGGATCATCAAACTGAACCACTTTCTCAATGGGACCAACATCGAAATTGCGAAAAAAAACAGCTTGTATGGAGCAGCAGATTTTTTTTCGCTATAGAGAAAGTTGTTCAGTTTGATGGTCTGATCATCCCCTTCAAAAAGTGTCAGCATATTTAAAAAACCAGACTGCATAAAAAAACCTATTAACTGAAAAGAGAAAAACAAGCTATCAGCAAGCTAATCACTAATAAACTATAACAACTTTATTTGAGCTAATATAATTTGAATGTTATTAGGTACGTATCGCAAACGGGGACACGGAAGATTTTTGGTTGGTTATTGGTTTGTCCCCGCCTGGAATACCTTCCTAATAACATTCAAATTATATTAGCTCAAATAAGTTGTTATAGTTTATTAGTGATTATATATACATTCAAATTATATTAGCTCAAATAAGTTGTTATAGTTTATTAGTGATTATATAGCTTGTTTTTCTTTATCTTAATAATTTAGTTTATTTCATACTTTTTAGTCTTGTGTCGAAACGGTAAAATAAAAGTACTAAAATATATATATATATATTTTTGGAATCGTCAGATCACTAGCTTTCATTTGATATCCATATTGTAATTATAATGAAAAAAAATTGTTTTATTCTTCCTCTCTTTTTTATTTCGCAGACGCCATATTAAAATAATATAGCCTATGTCACTCTTACAATTTGTACGAATCTAATGACACCTCAAACGTAAAAATCCATCAAGCCGTTTAGGCTGTAGGCCGTGCCAAAGAAATAGACATACAAACATACATACTTACATACATTTATACACTCATAAATACATACATACATACGCTCGAAAAACATAACCCTCCTTCTGGCGCAGTCGGGTAAAAAACCCTATATATCAACTTTAGCGGTTTAGGCTGTGCGTTTTCATTCAGTCAGTCTCGGAACTATTTTATTAGTATAGATTTCAAAACTGACGCTTTCATTTTTGCATAATCCGGTCCACAAATCAACGCGAGAGCATTGTTACATTGTCGTCGAAACGTTCGCATTCGATTGAATGTATGATAAGAGTGAACATGATGACATTTACATGATGATGAGTCAAGATCATGCATGACATGTCACGTCACTTATTGAAATAGAAAGAGGTATATTGTGTGTTCTTCTAATATTCATTTCTATTGCTGGTATTTCTTAGGCGCGGTTTATACAGAAGAGACGTGTGGCGGTGGCGGAATGTCAAAGTAACACAATTATAAACCTTATGGTACGTAGCATAGCGTCGTTTGGACAATTACGCCCGCGCCTCCAGGCGACGTCACCTGGAGGCGCGGGCGCGATTCTCCTTTACGACACAAACGACGCTATGCTACGTACTATAAGGTTTATATTGTGTTACTAAGATTATCCGCCACCGCCACACGCCTCTTCTGTATAAACCGTGGCTTAGGAAGGTAACAGTAAGAATAACAGTCAAAGAAATTAGTAGCGTTGATGTCTTTTGTATGAGAATAAGTTGATGCAATTACAATTATTTTTATTTTATAGTATATTACTATCTGATAACTTGATAAGTATTTAGAATGATACAAAAATACGAGAAAAGTTTAAAAAAGGTAAGTATGTCACACAATGTAGGTCATACATCATGTTAATACAAATAGAAAACTAATTCAACTGATGTAATGGAGCACAAATAGCGGAGATAAAAACGAGATGTAAATCTAGGTACCTAATACCAAATTGTAATACGTTATGTTTTTAGGAATAAACGATTTTACTAACTATTTGACAGAAGTCATTTTTAGGGTTCCGTAGTCAACAAGGACGGCTGCCTGTCCGCTGATGCAGAGCGAGGCTGCGGAGCGGAGAAATTATAATGTTGGCCAATGAGATTGCATAAAATCTCCGCTCCGAGATTTTATGCAATCCTATTGGTTAATATTTCTTCGTTTCTCCGCTCCGCAGCCTCGCTCCGCTTCAGTAGACAGGCACCCTTGGCGCAGGTTTGTCAACAATTAATTACCTAATCTAATGATGTGTAATAATTTGATATATTTATGTTGTTATGAATTATATTATAATTAGAATACTTTATTCTACACACAGACATAATACACATAGTTGTTATATTATAAATTAAAGACACAGATTACATCTAAACTTTTGTTCTTCAGATCAAGCAAAAACACTTTCAATATGAATTTAGGTAAATCGTATGGGACTAGGTTACGTGTGTTCGGAATTGCTTTATCGATGTTATTGGATAAAAATGCCGGATTCTTGGCATTGAACCTGATCGCTGGAACCTACTTGGCTCTGAAGCCAAATGTGCCGAATAATTCTCTATATTACCGTGTTGTGGTAAGTATACCGTACACAGCTCGGCTCATCATTGAATGTGCTTTAAAAATAAACATGTAAAAAGAAAAATTTGAATTGAAATTAATACAATAGTTTAAAAAACCGGTCAAGTGCGAGTTGGGCTACTCGCGCACCGAGGGTTCCGTACTATACCACCCCACCGCATAATAACTAAACATGTTTTTAATCCTGGACCTTTAACACGAGACCGACTCACACTTGGCCTATTTTTATTATTTATTTTTATATTGTAGAGATAGTTCTATAATCACACCAAGTTTGACGCTTGTATGTATTACCGTTTTTACGATAGAGCGAGAAGAAAAAACGTTGATAAAAACTATAGTTTCTTGTATGAGGACCCTCCTTCATTTTTAACTTAATGACATTTTGATTATTTATTAACAAATCGCCGTAATAACGCATATTCTGTGAAAATTTCAACTGTCTAGCTATTATGGTTCAAAATTTGCAGCCCTAAGTAGGTAGGACGGACGGACGGACGGACAACGTAGGCTTGGTATTAGGGTCCCGTTTAAAAACTAAAACACTTTAATTAGAATCTAAACTAATTTAATAAAGTTCAAAGTTGCGTATCTCGTGCTACCTCGCCCCCCCGCGAAAAGTGGCAGAAAATTTTGTTAGTAGAATTACACGCGTAACTGGTCCTCATATAAGTAGTCTAAGCTTTTTGAACATGAAAAACTGGCTTTGATTTTGTAATTTCATCTTTATTATTTGTTTATCACATTCGCAAGTTATTACGATTGATAATTTCCTAAGCTGCAAAAAATAAGTCAACTGAATTTATATCATCCCGTTCCTCGAGTCTTAATACGACCGCCAATTTAATTTAATCTAAATCAAAACCTTGAAATACTTATGCAAAATTTTATTTTGTTTAAAATTGCGACTGATTAGTCGTCGTACTGTGCACTACTGTAGATAATCTGATCAGATTTAATGCTAGAATGGGAAACCACCAATTATATTGGGACCAACATTATATCGCGAAAAATGGAACAACCAATTTTATTTCGCGATTTCAATATTGGGCAGATATTAAAAGTTATTCAGTTTGATGGTCTGAAGCATCCCCTAAATGAAGGCTTTTAAGTTTACACCCCGTATAAAATAACGAATGAAAAAACCTGCACCTAGTTCGCATTATTAAAAGTTCCCATTTTATCTTCATCTTGTTAATTAAAATGTCCTTACCACAGTCTTATGATAAGCCATTATAAACCAAGTCCAAACATGACTATAATTTCAAAGGACCTCTAGAATTACACATAACGGTCAAAGGACCCTACAATGAATAGTAAGATTTCCTCACTGTCCATTCAACGTAAGAGTACTCTAAAATCAAGGCATTTTAATCTTTACGGTATGAGCATTAAGAGTTCGACATGATACTTGCGTGGGCAAACTTTATCTCATACGGAACCCACGCCCACTACAGTGCACGACACGGCGATGATCCGATAACGCCTCAACTATAATTCAGATCATAGCAAAAGAATAGCAACTCAATTTGCATAAGCTCGTAGCGTCAGCAAAAAAGTCTGCGTGCTTGAGATAAATATGTATCTCAGATATGTAAGTACCATAAGATAATAGGCACGTAATAAAGGGAGATGAGATACTTTAGATCATCGAAACTTCTTAGAATTGGTCTGCGGTCGATGATTAGCACTTTGACAACCAGTTTTCAATAGGTGGAAGAAATTTAAACGAATATCGTACTTAATACCTGCAGATAGGTAAAGACGTTAAGATATTAAATCAAGCAGGTAGTTTAATAAGAAATCGATGGGGCACAGGCACGTCCATGGATATCCTTAATCTTTAGTAAAACAATGACTCTTCACACGAATATGAATGATAGTTAGTATTTCAGTGCCTTAGACAATGTAACTAGGGACCAGCCTTGCGGTAGCATTTCCACTCTGCCACGTTACATGATAAATTGATCATGTGCATTTGCATACAATTTTATACCTTAGCACTGAACGAGACAGTTAGCCTATAATTGCGGAACAATAACTTCAAACTTCACAGGAGACTATTTTTAACAATCAATATTAGAATGGAATAAATCAAAAGTAGCGGATTTTATGCTACCTCATCCCCGGAAAAAAGTGGCAGTAAAGTCTGTTAGTAGAATTACGTGTAACTCATCCATAGTTATATTGTCTAAGTTCAGTGCAGATTGTTAATTTCAATTTATCTATTAAGATTACCAACAGGTTATACACAATTCTTTTACAAATTGTTCGGTGCTAGCCCTTCTATAGGCAACCACAACTTACATAATAATTAAATATATTACAAATTAAGTACGTGCTAAAATATAATAAAATATTAACGTAATAAAATATTTGGCATAATTATACACTAGAAGTTACAATTACATAAAAATAATATTTACATTAAAATGAATCAAGTCATATTAACATTTAAAAAAGTAAGGGCTCGTTAATGGCGGAGTATTTTCAGGTCGCTTCAGCAGGATTCTGACTTGGTACAACTAACATAATGTCACACGTTGGCGAATAGCCATTCGTCATATCTAACGTAAGTCCCTACTTTTCACTCTGAACTCATCATTCTCATCAAGCTTTTTTGCGATTTGATAATTGATGAGATACATAAAGGGATTTCCCAAAATTAAGTCCCTACCAGTACTTAAAGGTTAAAAGATTACATTTTGGTTAAGTGAGTATTATACCGTTCGTTTACAATCAATCGATAGCGTCATAAGTAAAAAGTCAATTGAGCTATGTACATATACAAAACTGAGGAGGTTACTAACACCTGGATACCTAAATGCCAGTATCTACGTCAACAAGGAACTTTTAGACTCTATCTGCTAATTAAAATCTAAATAAAAATTCGGCAAATTTATAGCTAACAGTAAAGTCCTTACTCGCCGTGTCACTTACGTTCTCGATAGTACAATTTACAATCCGAGTTCAATGTAGCTTCACTACAGAATAGCCCCGTAATGTTGCCAACATATTTGTTATTTATCGATAATTTCGGCTGTTTTCAAAATAGTCATAACATCGACTACTACTAACTATTAATTATATAGGGTTCAACTTAATATGTTTACTCTTTTTAAGGGTATGATCAGACCGTCAAACTGAACAACTTTCTCTATAGGACCAACATAGAAATCACAAAAAAAAACAGCTGTCTCATACATTTGGCTCAAGTAAGTTTGCAGTTTTGTATGGAAGAGCCGTTTTTTGTTTTTTCGCGATTTCGATGTTGGTGCCATAGAGAAAGTTGTTCAGATTGACGGTCTGATCATCCCCTTAAAAAAGTGTCAGCATATTAAGAAGGACCCTGTATGTTATCGTACCGCCCTTTGTACCCTTCTCATTCTTGTTTTAAATTGTATTTTTCTATTCTTTGTGTGCAAATAAAGAATATTTATCTTATCTTATCTTATGTTATTAGGAATTCTAAACAATAACGGTTCAATCGATACTAACGATTATTGATAGGAAAATAAGGTGGAAAATTTTTCAACATTTCTCTCAAAAATTTAACTGTCCTCTAATATGGATGGAACTAACAATAATGTAAAAAACAAAGTAAAGTATCGGTAGTCAAACTATCGATAGTGCTACAGCACTACGTCACAGCCATAGGCTGGGAATCGAACAGGTTTGGATGGAGTATTCTGTATAGTCTTATTATGTTACAACTTATTACAAGCTGGACTTGAAAAAACTTGTACTACATCTATGCAAACACAATGAAAAATAATATAAAAAGATTGTTGATAATGGGTTTATGCAACTCTGTGAAGGCTGTGTGCAACTTTATTACGCGCATTTATTTATTTTGCATGTTATAGGAACTTTTTCTCGTGATAAAAATAATCTGTGATTATTATCTATGTTTTGACAGCGGATGATAATAATAAGCTAATAAGGGAGTGCATAACTTAATCTTATTTCGATAGGCAAATGTTTGGATTCATGTTCCAAGTCTGTAAATGGGTGGACGCTTGTCGGTTGGCTTGCAACGAAGTTCCAACATTTTATGGTGGCTTAAGTGTCTGTTTTGAGTATGAAACACACCTTGAAGTCACCATATATTAGTACTTTTGTTATTACAATTAGATAGTGGTCAAATCGTCAACCCTAAGAGGGAGCCACATTTTAAAGATGAGAATAGAATAGAAGATTCGCAGTTTCTTGGTAATAACAAATTAGAATCATTCTTGTCCATCAATCCACATAACCTCTTTGGTAAGAGGAGACCTTGTCTGTAGACTATCACTCCGTTGCAGAAACGCTCAAAAAAGATAATCTTCCATTAAATCTCTCGCTGTAACTTTTTGTCTTGTTGACATAGTAAAAGCTAGCAAGATATTTAATGGAGGATTAACTCTAATGAGCGTTTCTGCAACTGACTGTTAAACTTCCTTTCGGCTCTGAGACCTATTATAAAGTTAAACGCATTTGTTATAATAACGGATCAATGTTTGTAGAGCATGATTTGGCATGGCATTTAAATTCAGCATTTTAAAACCAGAAAATCCAGAGCTAACTGAGTCCTCTAATTTTGGAAAACTTACTAAGATCGTAATCTGTAACATCGCCCTTATTTCGTAAGTTATCGTCCACAGTTTTATAGTAATTATTTCGAAGCATGGGTAACAACTCGAACGAGTTGGTAAGCCAATATTTCCATAAAACGCCAAACACCTTTTCCTGCTCTAGAATAGAAAACAAAAGGACCTTAATTCGACCATTCGGTACAGTTACATCGCTGTGTTGGTGCCAGATAAGAACAGTTTACATACAATTATGTCATCACATCACAGACAAGTCAAGAACACAATGATCTTGGCCGACGAGTGGAGTGCAAATGAAGCAATCGGTTTCGTAGATCTATCGCATACCATTGTAATGGAGTCTCTAATTACCTATCTAGAGGAAATGGGCTAGGACTGTAGCTAGCGTAAGATTTTGTAGCATTACGTCAACGCATCGGATACGTCCAAATACTTGATTCTTTGTATGAAAACTTTTAGTTTTATTTACGGACATTTACGCTGCTCAGTGCTGCTACTGTCAATTAGAATTTATTGTTGTATTCGAGAAATTATTGGAATTACCTTTATACCTGTTATATACTATTATATAAATATACTGTGCTATATGTATATTTAACGATTAAACAAAAATAACTTAAACTTACTCAGAATAAAATATAATTTGATCGGAATCTCATGAAACTCAAACAAAATAAATTGACGATCGAAAGAACCTTTCCTGTAAAAAAATTTAATATCTTTTTCATTCAAACAAACCTTTCTTGTACTTTGTAAAGCATATACTCACGACTATATTCCTCGAGGGCGTAGTCAGAGATATTCTGAAACCTCAGAACATCCACGTTTCACCATTAGTACCGAAACTCTGTCCATTGTGACGGGGAGTGAGCCCGTCACCGCTTATAATGGACAGTGGGTACAATACATGCCTCGAAATTGAAGCATGCAGGTTTCCTCACGATATTTCCTTCACCCAAAAGCCAGTGGCGTTACAAATCGTACATCAATTCCGAAAAACTCATTGGTACGAGTCGGCCTGGACGGAGATCTAACCATCGCCTCCTGCACGGCATGCAAGGTTACTCGCCGCTGGACCACCACGGCTTCTACTTACTGTACTTAGTAAAAACCAGTAAAATACTGCAATGGACAGGGTGAATACTGAATAGAATTAGAGTAGCCCGTTATAGCCTGCAGAGCAAAGGACTCCTCTTACAAATAGGGACAAAAGTGAGTAAACATGACGAATTTCCCCTCACTTCAACATGAATGTACGTTCAGCATCATCATCATGTTCATTTGTTTGTTTTTAATTGTACAACGTCTCTCAAGAATGTAAGGAAAAATAAAATTAGGTATATTTCTCATCTAATTGATACTTTGGATTAGTAACTCATTCACTACTCTGTCAATAAAACTATAATTATATTTGATTGATATCTCTCCGTTCAAATATGTATCAGCATGGTATTATACTCAATAATTACATAACAAGAAATACAAATTTAACTCAAAAAAAACATTTATTCGCGCAAAAACTAAACTTTAATGATTGAATGAATTATGTTAGACGTAATTCAAACGGTAATTAGGGAGCAAGAATCGTAGAAAAAGTTGTAACCGTCTCAGTTTTTTGGATCTTTGAGATTCATATTGTAGTTAGCTACTGAATATAAGGAAGAATGCAATTTTTTCTTATGTCGATCTTTATCGCCGTTTTAGTGAATAAGTAGGTAATTATTAACAATTTTTTTTATTTCCTACCCAAAAAGTGCCAACGGCACCCTGATACAACGACCCACACCGTCCGTCCGTCCGATCTTTTGCACCGTAGGTAATATTCACTTATCATAAAGAAGTTCGAAGTTAACAAAATATTAAGAATCCAGTAGAAGAATGAGAAGACACCAACTCTTCCCTTCTATTATCATTTACCAACCCGTAAGATTAAATAGAAGAGATAGCTTCGTAACAAGACTGCTCTGCTTTTTTAAAATAAAAATCGAAAAGGTAACATAAGCTTGCAATGGATAATAAGAAATAAAACAGACTCATCTGTTTTATAAGTAGTTTCCTTTAACTTTTCCTCGGCTCTTCAAATAAATTCCTTGACTCATTCTCAAAATCTGTATTCACAATCATATGGAGATGATGCTTAGAGGATTCATCTAAGATAGGATGGTCCTTTTTTTCCTTTTTCATGGTGTTTAGAATTTTAATTCATAATTTTACGAAAAACTATGCGTCAGCGACATTTTGACATCTTGAGGAAACCATACGGTAGGTTGCGAGCTAACTTGAGTTTGACGTTTGTTTCCTCCAACTCTACTCGACTCAACGAAAGAAATTCCTCAAGTCAAGTACGTTTTTGTAATTTTTGAGCGAGCTTACGTCAACTCGAGTGGAGGAAATCGTGAGGAAGAAACAGAATACGGGTGTTAGACTAATTTAAACTTAGAATTAGAAATATCACTTTCAACCTATGCTTCAAAGTAAAGATGGCCGACCCTTATTAACTTCGATCCTTCTTACTCAAGCGTGTAAAAACTCCCAGATACCCTTAAAAGGTTGTACAAAGTTATCCTGTCAGTAAAGAAGGCACTGTTCTGTTCTCACTATCGATTGAATTAACATGAGCCGTGCGCTCGCGCCGGCATATCGCAGCATCTTCGAACTCTATTGGATTCAAGTTAACAATGTGTAAAAAGCAAAAGGAATGACGTATATGGTAGTTATAGGTGGCTAACCTTTTGCCGACAAATATATTGCATTAGAAACCATTGTCCCTTAGTCATGTCAAGAGCCGTGGTGGTCCAGTGGCGAATAACCTTGCCTGCCGTGAAGGAGGCGATGGTTCGATCCCCGTCCAGGCCGACTCGCACCGATGAGTTTTTCGGCGACGGGCTCACCCCCCGTCACACAGTACAGAGTTTCGGTACTACTGGTGAACCGTGGATGTTCTGAGGTTTCAGAATATCCCTGACTACCCCCTCGGGGAATATAGTCGTGAGCATATGCATGCATGCCCTTAGTCATCTCATACGACACCAACGTGTAGAAATGTGGTGGTCCATTCTGAGCCGGAACCACACGGATTATACATGGATTAGGTATAGACAGTTGGATTACTTTAAAGGGTGATTGTAAACCCATGGGGAAAGTTATTCCTTGGAGAAAGCTATTCAGTTTCATGAGAACATACAATTTACCTTTAAATATTTAACTGCCTACATCTTACTTTCTGTTTACAGGGTGAAATTGGTATCATTAGCATCCTTTTAAACTAAGAGTCTATCCATCAAACTTAACAACTTTGATATGGGAGCAAACCGATAAAAGCAAAAAAAATCTGCTGTTGTATTCATTTGAGTTGAGTGAGTAGGCGTTGCAGTTTAGTATGGAATAGCTGATTCAGTTTGATGGATAGACTCACACACTTAGTTTAAAAGGATGCTAATGATATCAATTTCACCTTGTATACCTAACAGAGTAAATGAAAAATACCAAAAAAGGATGTAAATAACTACCTACGCATATATTATGCAAGTAAGTTTTTAAACATTAAGTTGCAAAAAATTACCTCTTTACACGTAATGAGGATGCGATGACCGTCGCAGATTCTAATTATGGGTACCCGAAATTGTGCTTTGATAATGACCATAAACGATGATTGTAAAACCTTAGTACCTATACTTGCTGCCACGATGATGTTATTAGGGAAATAAATAATGTTGCTTTGGAAAATCAAACTGTACTGTAATTATAAACTGGGGTTTTTGAATTACTTCATCAACAGAACAATTTTACAAGACTTTTCTTTCTTTCTCTCACTCTATAAATAACCCAACTTTATTTCATTAATAATGGCTAATATTTATTTAATCTATCATTCTTCCTCATTATATAATTATATTATAATTTAGTAAGCACCTATATTCTATCTGACGTATTATTATGTTTAATATTATTATTTTCTGATACTTTCTAATTTATCTATCAACACTCTTGTCTTCTACACTAATATTATAAAGAGGAAAGATTTGTACCTATTTTTGTATGTTTGTATGTTTGTAATGAATAGGCTCAAAAAGTACTGGGCCGATTTAAAAAATTCTTTCACCAATAGAATGCTACATTCTTCCAATTTGACATAGGCTACATTTCATTTTGAAAAAAATTAAGGATCCTTGGTAAAATTTTAACAATGTAACCGAAGGTGTAGAAAAATGAGTCTTAAAATTTATTTGTCTACCCCGTACGAAGCCGGGAAGGGCTGCTAGTATATTATATTATACTTACCTCCCATAATAATTTATAATAATATATTTCTAACATATTGTTTTTTTAATATTCAGTTTGTTACTTTTAGTTTGTTACGTTACTTAGACATAGCTAGTTCTTATACTTATCTGCTTGTTATCTTATATTGTCGCACTTTTTATATAATGTTAGTCAAACTGTCAACAACATCATTGGCTCTGTATCTTATCATTTTTCATTTGTACGTGTTACATTGTAGTAGCTGTAGTTGTTGCAAATAAATAAAAAAAAAAAAAAAAAAATATAAATATAAAATTAAAAATAAAAATAAAAAGAAAGCAACTATCATTTTTTGCCACGTCCCTTAAAGACGCAATAGATTGAAAATTTCGTTCTCTAGGTAATGGGTTCGGTGACGAAATTGGAAAACGCAATTCCCCGGTTCGGAAGAGTGCGGGTTCAAATCCCGCCCGAGACTGAATTTTTCAATCTTTGATTTGAATTTTACAAGAATCTTTTGAAAGCAACTGTGAAAATATTTTCATCAGCCTTTATCGTTCCCACTATTGGGATACAGGCCTATCCTCATAGTGAAGGTGCAAGGAAAGAGTCTTCCTATATGATAAAACCTGAGTTGGTCTGGCGTAACCTGGGCAGTCAGCCTCGATACGACCATCGCTGACTGGCTAATGTTTCTACTACAGCATGAGTATTTGTCATGCGATTTAGTTCTAATTTCATAATTACAATACAAGAAATAAAAATAAATTAGTATTCCCACATTTTCGTCTTAGTAAGGTCAAACACATCTTTCATGGTGCACTGTACACGCTATTATAATAAGATACCAGAGAATATTCCAAACTTGCTACTTAATTCCTCTGTAAAAAAAAGGTGACTACGAGTATAAACTCGATGATTATTTGATTGACCAAAATATCTGGTCTTGACAATGTTATACTATGTAATTTAATATTGGATTTTTGTAATTGTACTTTGTATATTTTATTTTGTTTAAAAGACGTGTGTTATAGAGTTTCTGGCCGCATCTTCTCTATAACGGAACACCTTCCGACGCGGTGGTAAATTCAAAAACTTGACATCAGAAAGTTATCTATGTGACATTATTTCGAATAAACTATTTTGACTTTGAATTTGCTCATACTAACACGAAACAAGAAAAACAATGATGGTGTATAGATATAAGATATCACATACGCGTCAGAACTTTATTTTCAGTGTAAGCTGATTTCCTCACGATGTTTTCTTTCACCTTTGGAGACAAAATATGTTTGAATGCTTACCTAATAAGATTTAACTATAAATATAACAGTCTCGTTTTAGTTCCAATTATTGTTGACGATTAAATACACGTTTATTAATATTTAAAGCGGATTAAATAACTGTCTTCTTAAGCACATAGAAATTCCATAAATGACCTGCAAAAGGAATCCATGCGCAAAAATCGCTCTAAAACTTAATAAAGCACTTTGCAAGAGCAGAATCATACGCATTTATAAAAACCATTACAACAAAATCCTTTGCCAATTGAAATAATAAAATACTAATGAACAATAATAAAGTCTGCTGACTCTATGAAGTATCGTACGTGTTGATCCAGAACATATGCTATCTATGGTGCTCATCTAAATCCGTTCAGATTTTACGTGGTTTAGTCAACAAAC
Organism: Agonopterix alstromeriana; assembly: GCA_963924505.1. Classification (NCBI taxonomy): domain Eukaryota; kingdom Metazoa; phylum Arthropoda; class Insecta; order Lepidoptera; family Depressariidae; genus Agonopterix; species Agonopterix alstromeriana. The sequence goes on along the minus strand of OZ004662.1, from coordinate 11,892,917 downwards.
AAACATGCAAACATCTTCAAATATTAAGAAAGAAGTTAAGATTAGATAGTAGGATTGGTCAGGATTTTATTTCGATGTCAATTTTTAAAACAGAATAAACCCATTTGAAATAAATTAAATTATTCGCTAATGGAAGCCATGTCCACGAATCTCAATAAATCTGAGTAGAGTGCCTACAATGATTTAGCACTTTGCGGGTGGCATCGCACGCGACGATCTAGGGAACCTCGGCTACAGAACCCTTCGTCACTTGTGTAAAGGTAGAGAAGGATAAAACAAATAAGATTCAAGCAGATTTATGACTAGAAGACTTATTCAATTCAGTATTTACTGCGAATTCACTTGTCATGTTTTCTAGTGAACATTCTTTAAACGTTTTGAGTTATAAATTTCTTTTCAATTTTTTTAATTTTTATCTTCAATTATTGCCACAAAATAAGGATTTATTTTGTCAATGAATTAAATACCTCCAAATAGTTAAGAAATATTTTGCTTGCAAACATTTCAGGTTTAAATAGAATGCTAGACTTTTAATTTATGAAAATAATAAGATTTATATGAGAAATTTTAATGTTTATTAGATGTAAAGTTAGGAATCTTTGTTATTATTGTGATATTGAGCAAGTGACTATGTAAAGAATGAGAATTATGAATGGTGTTGTCATAAAACTATTGCGTAAACTGAACCGACGCGAGACGTGTTGTAAAACTAATTCTTCAGTTTACATAAGCTTTATATCTTGTTATAAAAATTTCATTTTGATTTTATTAACATATTTTCTATGAAAAAGCGGAGTGCAAATTCCTTAAAATTATTTCTCCATACATAAGACTTCAACGCGTAACGATATCTTTATATTATTGTAAGCACTTTTACACAGGTATTTCAATTTCCGAAAGAAAATATTAATCAAACTTACCTTAATTATCCTTTAGCAATACAAATCTGCACATGCACTATGAATAGGTTTTCAATTTATTTTTCTTCCTAATACTCCTGTTTTAAAAACTTTTATTGTCTAAATTTAATACTGGCCGGTTTATAAAGTTTTCTTTTCTATTTATCTAAAATAGACTTAGAATTTCAAAGTGAACTTTCCCGCGGCCGCGTTCGTTCGGAAATGGCGGGCGCTTTTCGAGTTGGGGCTGCGTCCTTGTGTAGCGGACAAGGTCTCGATGCGGCTATGTGTGGCCGTGTCTGATCCTTCGCTTCTTATACTCACCGTACGTGTATTTTAAAAGATGCCTGACAGTACCATTAGCTGAGTTTAAATTAATAGTCCTGGAGGAAAATGTGCTAGCGGGAGCTAGGGTTATAATAAGACATATAAGGCATTCGCCGTTTAGCGGGGAATTTTTTGTTTTAAAAGATTTTTGCTTTTTTTGTTTTAAACTTAGATTGTCGTAACGAATGAACTTAATCACAGAGGTTTATCTTTATATGGAAAAGTTAATATTAAAGACTAAAATAAAATAAAACTTTTGTGGTATCTAAGTCTTTTTCCCAAAAGATTGGCTACAAGTGCAAGCTGGAATTATAAAAAAGCGTAGGAAATGTTTTTGCGACTTCTTTCTGGCCAAAGATCGGAGCAGTCTGTATTATGATACTTTTTTTCTCAAATGGTAAGTGCATCATTCAAATGTATTCGATTCGTGAGGTGCCAGATTGATATAAGTTCAATCTCCTGTCATTTACATCCAAAACGAAACTGTTTAAAGTGCATTTTAAATACATTTAAAATCCTTATAAGCCGCTCGGTACCGCTAAATGTCCATGTTATCACTTGCAAGAGGGGATCTTAAGTCTTTCTTATCATCGTATAAATAAGTTTGTTGTCATCGGTATGTAACCTACTGACTTACATGTATTTTTTGTTAATTTAAGTATCTTTTGCACTTAAGCTACATCCCGTAGAATCTCACTCAAAGGGTGTCGCCGTCGGTGGCGCGTGGCGGAGTCGTATGGAAACTAAATCTTGAGGTCCAGGTTCGAATCCGCACGAAAGATATGCCACCAATGAGTTTTTCTAACTTATGTACGTAATACCGACTGCTTTCAAACGGCGAAGGTAAACATCGTGAGGAAACCCACTGAAGACACTGAAGAAGAATTTGCGATGCGTATGTGAAATCTACCAATCCGCATTGGGCACTAACGCCCGTACACCTTCCCAAAGGTAAGGCCTGTGCCCTGCAATGGGACGTATATAGGCTGTGATGATGAGGATCTCATTGGAGTCAGATGTATGGGAAAGCTGAAATTTTTTTAATTTTCCGAGATTTTTTCCTTATTAAATGTTGTTCAGTTTGATGGTCTAACTTTTCAAGCCTTTGTATACCAGACATAATACATAAACAATTGTTATCGGGTACAGAGGTTCCGCTGGGGTCTGATTAGTTAAACCACTGTTTTAAATATTACTAGGTTGTTTTGTTACATCTCATAGATCCTCTGACCTAGCTTTATGAGTAGAGCTGTAGGTACACTGCCATCTAACAGATCTATTTGAGAACCACTGCTTAGCGTGCCTTCCGGCGCACGGAGGCGCTCATAATGAAATGCCATTAAAACGGTCACCCATCAAAAGATTGACCGGGCTTGGCGTTGCTTAAATTCGATGTTCCTTTCCAATACTGAAGTTACATTACGATCACGTGTATGGTATGTTTGCCCTTAAACGTTGAAGCACAGATAATTCAATAGTTACTACAGTAAAGTACGACCTGGAAAATAATTAACTTTTGCAATGTTCGTTTGCGCAGAGTCCCGGACAAAACCCGAAGTCGATTAGTAATCAAAGGGTGCAAAGTCGGATTGCAGCGACCCTAGCCTATAAATCGAACAGTCGTGAAGTTTCTAAGAAGCCGCACGATGATTTTATTAGATCATGTATAATCGCTCGTTGGCGTAGTGGAGCTTCGGTATTGGAAACGATCACTGAAGTTAAGCAACGTCAAGTCCGGTCAGTCTTTGGATGGGTGACCGTTTAGTGGTATTTCATCTCGAGCGTTTCAATGCTTCGGAAGGCACGTTAAGCAGTTGGTCTCGGATAGTTCCGCCAGATGGAGTTTTTATTTTCGTGCAGCATCATCTGCCATCTGCCATTCAAAATAGCAACGAAATTTTAAGGCTATTTTGCATTACAGAAACAGAGATTTGAAACACCTCACTTATTCTTAGAACAGCTTTAGTAGCATCCAAGATAATATGTCGCAAAGTATATGTATCCAATAAATTAATTACATTTGGTAATCAGAAGTAGCTAGAATGCTAAATAGGAATCAGAAAATCTCGTCGTCCTTATTTGGAATGAAGAATAGTTTGTCATTAGAGAACAAATCTATCTTACTGGTTTTTTCCGAAACTGGTTGAGCTAAAACATCCGTTATAATTTTTACTGAAAGTACTTACCTCAAGCTATATTTTATAACATTTTCAGATTTTTCACTCCAGTATTTTAGAAGTAAGACGCCCTATTTTTGACTTTGAGCGCAGATATTTCGAGTCAGAAACATTATGTCGATTTAGTTTCTATGGGAGTTTTGTTCCATTCGACAAGGCCAATCTAACGACATCACACTCGAAAAAAATGTTTTTTCCAACCCCTGTTTCGTTGTATGGGGGTCAAAAAAATTTTATTCTTCATAACTACTACATTTCTGTTTTTGAGTTACTGTTATCTGCCTTCATGCCAAATTTCGATTCAATAGGTGCAAAAATGAGCGAGTTATTGAGGCGGGGCATACAGACAGACAGAATGGACGAAAGTATAAGGATTCCTTGTTTGACTATGGAACCATAAAAACACACACGATTGGTCTGTCGCGATCGTCAAGCGCGCTCACTATTAATTTAATTACGGTATGCCTAAAGTTACCCTCGAAGTGCGGGGTGAGGCGTGGTATCTAAAGTGACAGGCAGGTAGTGGCCGGTCAGTATGTAGTACCTACTATTATATCATTATCTATTTTAATCTTTTCTTATGTGAAACACAACTGCAAATACTTAAGGCTCTACAGTAATTATAGTACTATGTGGCTCTACGGTGGCGGCGTCAAATTGTTTAAATTTACAGATGTAGCTCTTTTAAATATTTATTAAAACCCAGACTTTATAAGAATTGATCATAACTCTCATCAAATAACAGTCAACCCAAGTACGGAAGCTAAAAAGCTTTAAATCAATCCAAAACATTGATAAAACTCACACTTACATGCTAAATAAACGAAAAGATACGAAAACTGGTCAAACCGTTATGCGCCCCACTGTTGATTCAAATTAGTTATTTTTATCATGTTTGTTAGTCCTTTATCATACGCAGACAATTATTTTTAGGCGATTTTCATTACCAGAACGCATGAAATCTTTAAAAGGATCATAGTTGGTGTCCACCATCTTTTTGCAGTTCAATTGCAGTGTTAAATTTTTTATATGTTTCTAGAGTTAACACGCGACTCCGTCCACACAAATTAAATGCCAGAATTTAAGTCAGATCGTAAGCTATCTAACAAAAAAGTTTAATTAAAATCGGTTCAGTAGTTTTCGCGTGATGCTCGCATAAAGAAACATACAAAAAGACAGACAAAGATTCTAAAAAAGGTTGATTATGCAAGCCGAATAAAAAAATGGGGAACTTGCACAGTTTTAGTGTATCATAAAGATTTAAGGCTTACATAAAAATACCAAAAACAAAAATGATAAAATATGCACAAATGATTACTTATTGCAAATCAAAAATTGGCTTTTCAAATTTCGCGCCAAAACGCTCACTGCCATGACGTGACGTCACTCCTTTTCATGACGCGTGAAGCTCATCACAAATCATCCGCTATAACATGTTGCTGTACTCTTCTAACGCACGCAATTTGCTAATCGCTTCGTCACTTTGCGCTGATTGGTGTTTGAAATTACGTTCCGATCCACGTAATTTATAATTGAAATATTTGGTAAAAAATAAATCTTTCAAGTAATGTTCTATTCACAACTATTATTATTGAATTATTAAAATAATTTCTTATTACATATAATGTTAGTGTAAGTTCCCCATTATCTGATGAACAATTATTGATAGAATTGCGAAAATTTTGTCAAATCTTAGCCACGGTTTATACAGAAGAGACGTGTGGCGATGGCGGATAATCTAAGTAACACAATATAAACCTTATAGTACCTATTTAGCATAGCGTCGTTTTTGTCGTAAAGGAGAATCGCGCCCGCGCCTCCAGGTGACGTCGCCTGGATATAAGGGTTTATAATTATGTTAACTTGACTATCCGCCACCGCCACACACACGTCTCCTCCGTATAAACTGCGCCTTAGAATATGTCACCCGCTCTTCCTACAACTCTCTAGCTAAAAGTATTTAGTACTAGAAACTCTTTCTTTAACTGTGTTAAAATCTACGCCAACAACACTATTTATTAACCTGATGAACACAGTCAAAATGCTTCTTCTTACTAATTAAAAGGACGATTAAATTATAGTTACTCAAACAACAAGTGAATTCATTACACCATAAAATAACATAATATTTTTCACAAAATTATGACATTGTTACGTTTACGAGCTATAACATTAAAATTATGGGTAGGTGTTATGGAATCAACAAAATTTAGTCGTCACCATAAAAACTCAAATATAAGCCACATTAAAATTACCTGTAAGTGATATGGATCTTAATTTTGTCATCACTATACATTTTAAACAAAATAACATTAATTACAAAAACCGGTCAAGTACGAGTCGGGCTACTCGCGCACTGAGGGTTCCGTACCACACAACATCTTCTTCAAATTTTATTTTCTACGCGGCCTTTAGCGCGAGACCGACTCACACTTGGCCGGTTTTTATTATTTTTTGTTTAACAGTAAAGTTTGCTCTATAATCACACCAAGTTTGACGATAGTGCGGATTGATGGATTTCTAGAAAGTTGCTTGAGAAGTTACACGAAATAAATAAGACATTCGTTAATAAATTCGTAAACTTGGACCAAAATTATGTTCATGTACATATTATGTGTATGTGTATACCTTATTTTTATCTTTACATAAACTGAACAAACAAATTATTTTTCAATTTCACACATAAGTCCACTAAAGTCATAAATAAGAACCCATATCTATAAAGGGCACTCTTTAAGCATAAACTTGTATTAACATTACTTGAAAACTTCTTTCTGATATAGTTTCAATTTTATAGCGACGATGGGCCAAATCGGAGTACAAAAGTTCAAAACACTGATTTGTTGACTTGACTTGCACTCTGCATTCAAGTAGATTGGATATTTTGTTGTTGTTACATAATTCATTTCATATTACAGTTCTTCTAACTACTTGCAGCGATCAACATTTTATTTTTGATAAATTTATTGATCAGTAAAAAATGATAGTTATTGGCTTTGAAAGAAAACGTTAAAAATATATATATAGTTACAAAACGTTTTCTCTGAATTATAATTGTGAAACATTTCCTATTTACTTATTTTGCATATAATTCGCATTGAAAACCAAAAGTGATAAAAAGTTAGTAGACTGTGGTACATAATAACTTTTCTAAATTGTACCTATTTATTGTGAACCAAGAATACCTAATTTTGTAGTTTAAGAAATCAGTCATTTTCCAATTTCATACTCAAAATTTCCTTTCCGATTTCCCTGCAAACCAGTGCAAAATGGATCTGTAACAAAACATTTTTAAATTAGACATACGAGGGCAGAGTGATAAGTAAACAATAAAAAGTAAACAAGGAATTAAAAATTTGTAAAGTTATTATTTATTTTTCGACATAGTATCCTAGCTCAATACACTTCATCCAACGTTTCTACAGTTTTTCGATCCCTTCAATATACGTTATACGAGAATATTATATGAATGACCAAAATAACTGGTCTTGAAAATGTTACACTATGTAATTCAATATTGTTTTTTTAAAGATGTGTTTTGTAGAGTTTCTGGCCGCATCTTCTCTGCAACGGAACACCTTCCGACGCGGTGGTAGAGTTAAAAATGACGTCAGAAAGCTATTCATGTGATATTATTTTGAATAAAACGTTTTGAGTTTTGAGTTTGATAGTGACTCTACTTTCTTATTTTCTTTAGTACCTACTCGATTAACATCCTAAGCTTCGGTAAATCCTTGTTTTATAAAAAACGTAAAGGTCGATTTCTTCATACCTGCTTTTGTTTCCAATAAAATCAGTGTCAGTGGCTCAGATTTAGACAGTGATTTGTTTTGAATTGTAGTGACGCATGTAAGTAACAATTTGTCAAATACATTAGGTTTCGGTGTCACGCATGCGCTACATAGTAAACTGCTGATCAACCTTGACTTGACAATAACCTTTTTCGATATCGAGGTGAACGATTTGTCTACAGGTAAATAATCTTTATGCTGGCCGCTTTGCTTATATTTAATTTAATGTATTTAAAGGTTTGCTAACGATACATTAACGCTTACTTCATCGATTCATTCACTAATACCATTGATGTCTTATACAACGTGTTAATGAATAAGCGCAAAACCTCATACACCCCAATTGATTTATAACTAAATAATTAGATTCAAACAATAATTTCATTATTTGTATAGTTAAAATTTAAAGTTTTTAAAGCATTTTAAGTTTTGAGGCATAAATGACTTGTTATCATTTCAGCAATGAATGAAATCGCTAAAGTGCATATGGATACATTTTAAGAATCTTGCTTTGGTAGTAAGTAGGGTGAGATAGCCTGAGCGGTGGGTTGAGATCGAGTTCAATAAATTTGAAATTTTAGAATTAAATTATTTTTTATAATTATTGAAAAAAAAATCGTATGTTGAAACCATGATAATTCAATTATGCTCTCGATTCTAAACAAACGACTTTCTAGTTTTGCGTTAATTCATTAACACGTTGTATATAACTGAACTAGATTCACAATCAACGTTCGAAAAATGGCAGAACCAAAAGTGCTCATAAGTGCTCTTAATTATGTACTAGCTGACAGTAAATATGACAAATACGACGACGACGTTAATTAATCAAATACAACTTATTCGTGCCACCCAACAGCATGCATACTTGATTTGTGTGGGTTATATTTGTATAGGGTCCTTCCTAATATGCTGACACTGTTTTAAGGGTATGACCTGACCGTCAAACTGAACAACTTTCTCTATGGCCCCTACATCGAAACCGCGAAAAAAAAAATCTGGTGTTCCATACAAATCTGCAAACCTACTCGAGCCAAATATAAGTTGATTTTTTTTCGCGATATCGATGTTGGTCCCATGGAGAAAGTTGTTCAGTTTGATAACCTGATCATGCTCCTAAAAAACTGTCAGCATATTAAGTTGGACCCTATATGTCAGATTCGGACAAAAATTTGCTAAGATTTTGTATGAGACTTGGAGTCTATAGTATTTATGACAATGATTAAATGATTTTGGGGAATATTTAGACGTTTTGGGGAATATTTAGACGTTTCGTAAAAGAATGCATCAGCTGTTAAGTACTGTAGCCAAGACTAGTTACCCTGCTAAGTAAAATGTCCTAAATTTGAATGAGAGAAGAATCTCTTTTGGAGCTGCGTTGATTTTTAATGCAGGTTATCCTTTTAATTTTAATTGCTTTTTCCACTTAGGTACCTGGAGCTTATCAGCATTCCGGACGTAATTTTCGATGCGATTGGCAGTGTTTTTATCTAAATGCAGACAAACTGATTATTTAGGTTTTAATATCACAATCATGTTATTAACTTAGATACATCAATCATCATCAGCCCATCATCGTCCACTGCTGAACATAGGCCTCTCCCAAGGCGCGCGACAAAACTCTGTCCTCGGCCTTCCTCATCCAGTCGCTCCCCGCTACTTTTTACAGGTCGTCTATCCAGCGGGCAGCAGGACTTAGATATACTACAATACTTTATTTTAGCTAAAGCTAATAATCCTCTAATCTTCCTTGAAAAACTTAAGTCTGTTTCAAATCCATAATATCCTGATAGGCGTCTGTTTACGATATGCTAATAATAAGTAGGAGTTAAATCCTGTTACGTTGGCAGATGTATTCCCGTAGGGACTGGACAGGTGTCCAGATATCAAGTGTATCCAGTTCTTAATCGTGCCTATTCCTCCATTAATCACATTATAACCAATCAAGAAAATTGTCGATCAGTTTACTTGACAATATTGAAACTCAAGAATCATGATTGAACGATATTTCAATATTTACATGAATAGGTATCGTTCAATTATGATTGAATTTAGGAATCTGCATAGAGAATCATAGTCAACGATTGTTATTGCTCTGTGAAATGGAAATTTTACTTACTGATTTCTAGCCGCCTAATCTTCAAAGATTAATTACTATTTTAATATGCAGGGTGAAATTGAAATCCTTTTAAACTAAGAGTCTACCCATTAAACTGTACAACGTTTACCGTGGGAGCAAACAGTAAACTATTATATACCCACTTTATATTATACTATACTCCATTCAAAATAGCAACGAAATTATAAGGTTATTTTAGAAACAGATAATTGAAACAGTTTCTCTCAGTTATTCTTAGAACGTCCGAGATATGTCGGATAGTATATGTATCCAATAAATTAATTACGTTTGGTAATCAAAATAAGCCAGAAAGCTAAATAGGAATCGGAAAACCTCGTCGTCCTTATTTGGAATGAAATATAGCAGATTGCAACTTCTTTCTGCGGACACTATTCGTTGGATATTGAATCCAGAATTTTCTGTCACTAGGACTATACATTATAATGAAGTGGAGTTATAGCGAGAAGTAGGTATGTGATTATGAAGGTTTTTACGTGTCTAATGCACAATTATTGCGGTTACCAAATCTTCCTGAATACGTGACGAACTCATTCGACTACCAACTTTTTTACTAGATTAATCTTTGTAAATCGTTTCTATAATCTAGGTACTTAAATTCGAACAAACCATTAGCAAAATTTTGCAGGCCTAATTAAGCGATAACCTAAACCTAATTGACCGCATTATTTTGTGCCTCGTGTATCTTTTCTCTGTTACCTCTTATGTTTTGGTGCAAAATATAGTAAACTTATTATACTCTTATACCTACTCTTTTATAAGGAAAAAAAACACTAATGCTAAACCCTTAAGTAATTACTCAGTGTAAACGAAAAACTAGAATTAAGCACAACATAACTACCTACCTTATATTATTTCATATCCTCTAAAACTAATAGAGAACTAATAAGTTTCATGAATCCAGTCGTCCAGACCTTCTAGCAAAATCGAGTAACCAGCCGAAACGTCTAAATAGTCCCCCCTATTCGAATTTTGGATCGAAGTTATCGGCTGATTATCGAACTTAATCATCCTCCTTATACCACTTTAAACTCTACTTGGAGAGTTCTAGAGGCTCTAAATAATCCTCTAAAACCGATACAGATACCTAAAACCGCAACAATATGACAGTTATTCATCAAATTGATTACAGTATGCAAGCACCCGGCGCGGGTCGTTGGCCCCAATGAGACATTTACCATTTAAGACGTAACCCCCACTGAACGACCTTGACCCTTTCAGAACCGCCTCACCTCTACTAAACTACGTTATTTTAATAGGTATAGCTATTTTTGACCGGCTTGTCCTTCATTATATCACTGTGGTGCCTTCTTATCCAATGAAAATCAAATTCGAAAATCATAATAATTCACACCAAATTTTAAAATGATCTAATTAACTCATTTAATATTTATCTTTAAAAATTAAAAGTTTTAATTTTCAGATCACAATATTTTCTACACAGTCATTAGTCGCAAGTAAAAGTGACTTCAACTTTTAACGTAATTGCACGTAATACAGACTTTTTCAAATATTTAGGCTTTCCTTTGAACACAGGTTACATGCGTATTGAATAGAAAAATAAGAAATATACTTTAGAGCAAATAAAGTCGAGATCTTGAAGATCATAGGTATATTTTTCATTAATTTGTAATGTCTTTCAAATAACGAGAAGATATAAATGGCCCGGCCCAGCGTACCTACCTAGTGGGAGCGTCTTAACTACCTACTCCAAGACCGTAAAGTTCACGACACAATATTGAGACACTATGTCGCTTTTATCGTCATGAACTCATGAATCATTTATATATTGGTGACGAATCTTATCGAAGTTCCTACCGAAAAAATACAAAACTGTTTTACGAGGCAGTGACTAAGATTTATGTTTCGCGTAAACTGTTGTTAAATTCTTGAAGGAGGAGAAAGGATATTTAAGACTTAATTTAAAGGCATTAATAAGTCGATACTTCACATTTTTGAACAATATCTTACGCCTGCTACACACAATACGAAATTCCGAATCAGTTTTACGATTTCGTATAGATTTAGTCCCTCCAAAACGTCACATCCTATACAAAATCACAACTCTTATTCTAATATACGTGTGTGGCAGGCCTTAGCCATAAAAAACACGAATTTAAAAAACTATAAGTAGTAACATTTTTACCGCAGGTATCTTATCTTATCTTGTTGGGGGGCTGGCAAGCCAGCAACACTTCGACCCAGTGGGATCTTTTGCGTTAGCCCAAATACTGTTTCGCTTTCTTCACCCTTCAATACATGGTTAATGAAGGAGGCAGTACTATTGAGGGGAAGAAACCTAAGATCTCCCGGTTTTGGGTATCTATCTCCGAGGAGCCACATGCGTTTTACCGCCAAGACATCACAGTCACAAAGGATATGTTCCATGGTCTCCTCATCCTCTCCGCATGCTCGGCAGCTGGGATCTAGGGTGAGTTTCATTTTGTGCATCATCGTGCCTGTGGCGTAGTGCCCGGTGAGGGCTCCAACGATGGCACGAGCCTTGCTCCTGCTGTTGTTCAGTATTAACTTTGAAACGCGAATTACAGTTACAGCAGGTAGGTAACTTACCTCCTACCTACTAAATCAATCACACTACAATTGCAGTAAAAGAGCTAGGTAAGTAGGTATGTACCAACTTATGTAAGTACCAAGTATTTCCTGAATTTGTGTCCGTATATAAGAAAAAGGTTGTAAGACTGTTTCCTGAATTATGATGTAAACAAAGACCCAACAAAACATTTAATTTCTTCATGAAATTCCAAAACATGGTACACACGGCGACACATCAAGCTATACAAAACCAACATAAGCCAGCTTATTTTGTTTTTGTATAGCGTGATGTGTGCTTACTGAATTTATCTGTCGATTCAATTGACTATACAGCAAGATAGGTATGTAAATACGTAGATTTTAAATACCTGTTTATATTTATGGTTTATTACGGCTATCATAGGGCCGCAAACTGCGCTTTATAAATAAAACAATCTTATTCAGATCCGTAGGGTAGGTAAGTACCCAAAGTAACTACTATAATTTAGAGTAAAATTTAATGTTTCTTCATAGGTAAGTCGGTAATCTAGCTAAATATTGAGTCGAATATACATTTTCAGCAAAACGAAGTTTTATGCAAAATTATAGTTTCGAAGCGTTTAAACTACCTACCTACCTCTTTATTATTAATCAAATTCTTTTTAAAATGTTCAACGTCATTTTTAATGAGATTAAATTATATACAGCGTCGCTTTTATCATATTTTATGATACTTACCTAATTATGCATTTTTACAGTTTTAGGGTTGCATGCTCAACAATGTTGATAAATTCAACAACCTGTTTCAACTCTATCACAATCTAATTCTGTGCTTTAGTTTTTATTGTGTATATTCTTTTATGTTCGGTGTTCACTGCTTACCTATAAGTTCATATATATACAGGTTGTAACTCTAGTAATATTTAAAGGAGTGGTTTAGAACTTTAGATCATCAAACTGAACAACTTTCACTATGGAGCCAACATCGAGAAAAAAATTTAAAAATCTTTGTTTCATATATTTGAGTAGAGCTTGCGGTACTGCAGTTTTGTACGAAATAGCTGTTTTTTTCGTGATTTCGAAGTTGGCTCCATATTGAAAGTTCATCAGTATAATCACAGCATAACTATACTTAGTCCTTACTGTACGGCAATGGATGTACTTACGCAGAGCAAGGGACCGGGCCTTGCGGGGAAACGGGCGGCGGGGTCGCATGCCCAATCTCTGTATGAAGAGATTGGGATTGACCGACAAGGACAGGCGCGGGATAGGGTAAGTACTTACACCGGCGCGGCAACGCCCGCGATCAAGAGTGTTGCAATACTGTAAGCCTTATAGTAATACTGTGGTTTAATGATCTAAACCACGCCTAAGCGTAAATATTACTATAGGGTTACACTCAGTTACTGAATAATCGACACCACAGATACCTAAATTTGTCCAAACACCCTTCACAAACGTCGACATTGCATTTATTATCTACGGAACCCGCTTCGGCCATACCCCTGCCGTTCCCGTTCAAATACAAGTTCTTTGCATTTTGATTCTCACAAAACTTTATGGGCCCTTCAATGCACGGGACGAGGCCTTCCCCAAAAGTTTATTAACATTTTTACATTTACGTAAGAAGATAACCGTAATCTCCAGAAAAAATACAGTTATAATCATACTGTGACGCAACATGGTTAAAATTTAAATATTAAATGTAAAATAAGGCTAATTTTAGCTCTTTTGGCAGTGGAATACTTCATAACCCTGTACAGGCTAACACTTACTTAAGATAATGTTTTTGCAAGTTCTAGAGGAAATACCTAAACATGTGTACCGGGAGTAGGGTGCAAGAAAATACAACGAAATGAACATTTTTGAGGAAGAGTAGACGAATGTTCAAATCCTCGCGAATTAAACTTGACGTTAATGCCTAATTATTATAATATTTATTTATTTCCTTTTTGGAGAACTTACAGCTAAATAACAGTTTGATTTATACAAGGAAAAAATTATAGTTAGATGCTGCACACACCGCACCACACAGCACAGAATATCCACTAGATATCTGTAGATATTTTCTGGACACTTAGATATTTTGTAGACATTTGTTCTGTTGGGAAATGCATGATCCAGACAGATGCACCCCTCTAAAAATAATCCTGCTGGCCCATGGAAATACATAACATTCTAAGGTTTATTTTAAGGTTCTTAACATTAAGAGAAGTTTATTCCGAATGCGTAAATGCGCGCTGCATACAAACGAAGTCTGGTGATATTTTCAATACCAACCAATTAAACTCAATGAAATTTTGCAGAAACAATCTAGGAACAAATATCTATGCTTGTATCGTGTCCGATTTTCGTTAAAATATACAGTTTCAATGCTAGGATTAATTTAAGATTTGTATGGAAATCTTTGAGGCACTGTCACTTTAAAACTGTACATTTTAAGGAAAATCTGACACGAAACAAGCATAGAGATTTGTTTCTAGATTGCTTCTGCAAAATTTCATTGAGTTTAATCGGTTAGTATTGAAAATATAACCAGACTTCGTTTGTATGGAGCGCGCCAGCAGTAATATACCCTTAAGGCCCTTACACCATTGATCGGCCCGTGAGCCCAGTTGGCAGTTAGCCTGCTTGTAAAATCGAGAATCTCAGGTTCGAAACCCGCAAGTGTCTAGTACCTATTCATGTGATGTATAAACGAATATTTTTATACCTACCTAAATCATGGATGTCTACCGAACTATTCTTTATCCTTTTCTTTATCTATAAGAAGTTATCGTGAACAAGTCTAAACTAGATGATGTAGTGTAGTGAGTAGATACTTCGAGTGTACTAATCTGTGTGAAAATGTATCAATTTTACACGTGTCTACACTCTACGTTCTTTTTATTTTTGAGACTGAGGGAGATCGAAGATCTTTTGACATATTTCGTATCAAAGATATGTTATAAGAGTAAATAATTTAATAATTTTACAAGAACTTATCTACAATGTGGTGAAACAGGCCTTAAAACTAAAAGATATTTAATTTTATAGTTTTAGACTGCCTGGCTTTTAGATTTTTCAAGCTGCCTAGGATTCCACATCTAGGCATAGCACATCATGATTTTTAATAATTAGGTATTTGTTTCGGAACGTGTATCCGTTCTCAATCTGCCGCGGTTTTGATTAGATTTGACAGCTAGCATTGGACATTCTTTTCATAACCTAAGTACGATCATGCAGATGCAACACTTTCCTTATTTTGAAATATAATTATTACACTAATATATTAGTCTTCTTATTGATAAAAGAACTACAAAAACAGTATTATAGCGCCTACCTGATAATTGCGAGCAAGTATGCTAACGTACATAACAATTACGTACCTACTTATAAATTAATTTATCTAGGTAGGTACCTACCAAATATCGTGTATCTCCAATCATCATAGCCGTCGTCTGACACTCAGTTGCAGAAACGCTCATTAGAGTTAATCCTCCGTTAAATCTCTTGCTAGCTTTTATTACGGCAACAAGACAAAAAGTGAAATCAAGAGATTTAATGGAGGATTAACATTAGTGAGCGTTCAAAAAACAATTTCCATTTGATACCGATTAATTAGATAAAAAGGATAGTCACACAATGGAAACCCTGATGACATTATGATAACTCTACTATAATTGACGTAAGGGTGCTAGGTAACGCCGGTCACTTATTTTCTTGAGCATACCAGAGCCGGTTATTTGCAACGTGCTTGCTGTAAAAAGTAGACAGGTAGCTCTGCTGGTTTATTGTTTTTTTTACTCACTATCTTTCGTTGTGAAAAAAAAAGAACTATTTGTCTTGTGTAGGTAATGTGTACCTACTTATTTTACCGACGAAAAAAATGTACTATGAAGATGGATCCTTGATAATGATAAGGAACCTATACTCAATTTAAAATAGGAACGAAATTTTAAGGCTATTTTGAATTACAGAAACAGAGATTTGAAAACACTTCCTCTCACTTATTCTTAGAACAGCTTTAGCAGCGTCCAAGATATGTCGGATAGTATATCTTTCTGATAAACAAATTATATTTGCAAAACAGAATTGGCCAGAAAGCTATATAGGAATCGGAAAATCTTTTCGTCCTTACTTGAAATGAAGTACCTACCTATAGGTACGTAACTACTTACCTACGTAATAGTAACAACTAGGAGTGTGATTTTTTAAAGTCACACGTTCACCAGTTCACCAGCGCTAGAAAATTTGAAAATTACTCGATTAGGTATGCATAATTCGACCACGATTATCTTCTGCATTTAGGCTAACAGAGATATAATACGCTATCCTAGGGGCCAAACCCTGAAATTTCGTTGGTAGGCCTGGGTAGGCCTAAGTAGGTTAATGTAAGTATAGGTAAAAAGCATTACCCTCCTTCTGTAGCGCAGTCGGGTAAAAAAAAGCCAAGCAGCGAACTGACGCTGACTGGGCGTAACTCACATAGAAATATTAATTTACTACGTAAAATATCTATGGTGACTCAGGGCGTGAATCAAATAGTGGTAGTAAACTTAATCTAGCTGCTGGCAACACTGATTATAGGTATTTTATAGTCGTCAACTTTTAGCTAGCAAGATTTCAATATTTTTTCCGAGTTTATTTTAACAATTAGAATAATCAAATGCTACAAAAAACATAAAAATAATATACATTATACATAGAGTACATTTTTTAACTTTTTGGTACGTTTGTATCGAATAATTTTGAGCACTGTCTGTAGAGTTGTAGCAGTACTATAAAGTACCTTGTGATCCGTTTCCGCTCTGTCTGGCAAACGTCAACGCTAAATTTGTCCGATTTTATTTTGCAGATATTCTCGGTCAATGCAAATCTTTTGCAGCTAAATAACATCTCTAAAATTTGAAAAGAACACTAATTCAGAGCAAAATCCATCATGCCACGAGGTAAGACAACGTATTCTGTATTTTTTTTGTCAATGTCGTCCAATGTTATTCAAAGTGTGCTTTCTTGTTTCCACCTAACCTTTCATTGTTTTTAGGCAAATACACGAATCACAAGGGCCGCAACCGCAAGTTCACCAGCCCCGAGGAGTTGGAAGAGCAGCGGAAACAAGAGGAGCAGAAACAAAGGTATGTTTGTTTCTCGGAATAATGGACGCATTCTGACGTATTTTTGTTATTGTTCCGGTAAGAATATCGCTGTGGCACCGATGCTTGTAGAATACTCTTCTATAAAATAGATTCTGATCAAAAGACAGCAATTGATTGCCAAATTTCAATGTAATGTGTCAGCATGTCAGCATGCATATTATTCGAATCACATGTAGGTAGCAAATATAGATGAATACCAAAAAATAAATTTTAGTTTAAAGGGCTAATATGTACCGTCTGTATTTCCTGTTTATTAACTCTCTGTATACTAGGTTTTTAGGTGTAAAATAAAGTATAATTGATTGATTGATTGGTTAATATTTTATAGCAGGTTGGAAGTTTGACAAAAAATCACTTAAATCTTCATTTTGGCATAAGTCATCTCGGATATGGTATCAATGTGTTCAGTATGACCTCCTGAATAATAATATATAGGATGACAAGCGCTCTGACTGTGGGCACAGAATTGGTAATAGTATATAGTTCGACATACAGAACGGCCACTCCCCGCCTCCCTATGACTTCAGATCCCCCACCTCACCTCACACTTTCTGGGAAACTTGAGGGAAGCCGAGCAAGGGAATGCAGTCAGGCGCCTGTATTTGACTACATAAAATTGAGTCTTTTCGGTGCATAAAAAATGTTGATAAATAATGCTAAATTCACATTTGCATTAATTCTTTAGCTCAAATACTATTTTTAATATCAGAACTGAACAATAAAGAGTATCAAAATGTAGATGATGTTCATATGATGCGTGGTAAGTCATCATATGAACAGTAATGTCGAAGACAATTTGCACCAAGTATGCATGTGCGAATGCCATCATGTCAAATCCAAAATGTTGTTTGATGTGTCGGACCTGTGCTGTGGGGGTAGAAAGGATATCCTGGGTCATTTAAAATACATTTTACATAAATCCATTGAGTTATTTTCAATCTACAGCGGTTCAAAGTCAACTCTGAATTTCATATTTAATTGTTGGCATTTTTTGATGCTTTCAAATAATTTGTTAGACCAAGTAGTGAAAATGTTATACTATGCTATATATTTGTAATTTACTCATAAAGCCCTTTCAATTGATACCCCACATGGTATTTTTGAATGAAAAAAAAATGTATTCATCGTATGGCCATCTTTATGACGTCACAATTTCTACCTCCACAGTAACAGAACCCATTAACACCAGATGACTCAATATCCGAGATTACTTGAACGGAATCGTATGAAAACCCCGAGTGGCCAATGTACTACTTATTAGTGACAAAATTTCAATATGTGCAGCCACAGTATTACTATTAGGCTTACAGTATGCCAAAGCTCTTGATGGTGGGTGACTCCGCCGCCAGTGTAAGTACTTACAATGTCATGTGCAGTCAATCCAGACAACTTCTCACAGATCTCAGGATGATCCGCGCTGCTCGCTTCCCCACTAGGCCCCCTCCATTGCTCTGCGCAAGTACTTCCGTTGCCGTACTGTAAGGACTATAGTTATATTGTGGTACAAGCGTACAACCAGGAAAATAAGACCACTCATCAAGTTTTGTTCGTGCAGACAGGGATTAATATTTCCCGGAGGTACTCAAAACTATTTGATGATAGAATCAATCTTATGATTGATGATCCTCCTTGATGTATCCGTCAACGGCGACACCCTGGGCATCACCTGGTAGGGTGGGCTCGGATGTGACTCGAGAATCAAAATTCTGATCCCACGTAAAACAGTAAAGTTCTTCGCTTTCATCATCATTATAAGTGTAGTTAAAGCTTGGCTTTGGCAGGGTCTTCCTAATTCTTCCTCATAAAATGAGTTAAGTTGATTACCGTACAGTCTAAAGACCGAATGTAGATTGTGTCAGTTATGCCTAAGATGTGAAATCAATTGACCAATAGAAGCAAAAGATTTTTGTCACACAGTCAACTGCCCAGGTACGCACGGCGACAGATCAACCTAACCATAGTTGGACCTTATGTCCATGAAAATAGAGTTCAACTATGGGTAGGTTGATCTGTCGCCGTGTCTACATTCGTAAGACTTATAAACATGATAGTACTGTACCTACTGTTTACAGTGCAATATGCACTGGAAGGAGGTATTGTAGGCATATTCTTGTGATTTTTAAGGTTCCGTACGGGAGTCGCGCTGCAAGTCTGACGGAGGGTGGACGCGTGCGTGGTGGCCTCTCTTAGGCTTGCACGTGGCTCCGCCATTTTGTGAAGCTCTTTTGTGTTTTAATCATAAAACAATAACTTGAATTATAAACTACTTGATATTGGCAGAATTGCCGCGCTAGACGCAAGCAACCGGCCATTAATTAAGAAAAAAAAAAAGGTTCCGTACCCAAAGGGTGAAAACGGGATCCTATTACTAAGCCTACATTATCCGTCCATCCGTCCTACCTATTTAGGGCTGTAACTTTTGAACCGTAATACCTAGACAGTCGAAATTTTCACAGATTATGCGTTAATACGGCGGATTTGATAAAAAATAATAAAAATTGCAAAAAATTTAAAATTAAGGGCTTCATACAATTTCATACAAGAAACTAGTTTATATCAACGTTTTTTTTTCTCCCTCTATCGTCAAAACGGTCATACATACAAGAGTCAAACTTGGTGGGATTATAGAGCAAACTCTACAGAATAAAAATAAATAATAAAAACCGGCCAAGTCTGAGTCGGTCTCACGCTAAAGGTCCCGGAGAAAACAAAACTTTTTTGTAAGTTATAAATATTATGTAGTTGGTGGTGTCAAAGTCAATATAATTTATTCAATATAGGAGCTTGCAGCACACTTATCAAACGTCAAATCTTTTTAAAGCTACCACCGCGTCCGGTGTGTTACAGAACCCTCGGTGCGCGACTCGCACTTGACCGGTATGATTTATCAAACCAACTATCCATTTTCACTAAGTTGTCAGCATTTCATTGGGATGAGGTGCAGGATTTTCCAGATTAACTAATATTTTTTTTAAATTTTTATAGGTGGAAAAAAGAGCATGGAGGGGAGAGCTCTAGTGAGGAGGAGTCGCCTGAGAGCAAATCTGGCTCCGGCAGCAGTGATGAGAGTGACTCAGATGAAGATGTAAATATCATTCAGTTTATCTTATAATAGGGGCTGGCAAGCCAGCAACAATTCGACCCAGTAGGATCTTTTGTATCAACCCCTTAATATTTATTTTCTTCATCCTTCAAAATCTTGGTAATTGCGGGAGGCAATACCATTCAGGGGGAGAAACCTGTAATCTCGTAGTTTTGAATACTCTTCAAGGCACTATCATTCAGTTTTCTTACCAATCGTATTTTAAAAAATATAGCTCGATCGTAATATTTATGATTTTGCCAATGTCCAGAAACACGCCAGAAATAGCACAGTATGTGCTTGATGTTGTTCGGTAAATGATAAATAATTGTTTCCCACTGCGACTGTACTCTTTATTAATTAGAGGAAAACATGGGAATGCTCATCCCACTGTGTTAGGTTATTAGCCGTGACATCCCATGAGAAGTAACTGACAAACGCCCAGGGTGTGCCGGCCCTAAACCACTAGATTTCCCTCCAGACTCATTCAAAGGTACCAGAAGCAGGTGGGCTGCTAATACAAGGTTGTTACCTACTTAGCAGTTTTCTTTTTTTTTCAAATTCAACTCATGATATACTATTTGACAAGTATTATATGTATGTTAATGAGTGATGAAAAAGATCTCACCGATCCCAGCTACCCAATCCGCCGCGTAGCCCCAGCAACGTCATATGCCGAGGTCCGTACCCCCCTGGGGTGCCCCTAGGTCGGTTGCTTAAGTTCATTCAATTGGCTCGGTGCCCTTCTGGTCCCTCCAATAATCCGCAGTAAAAAGCAGTAAATGCTCCCTGAGCCAGGGATCTTAACCGGTTTTGAAATACCGGTTAATATAGTTCATAAAACCGTTATAATTGTGTTCATTCATTAACCGGTTAATCCAGTAAACGGTTTTTAAAAAAACGAAATAATTTTGGTTACCGGTTAATTCAGAGAACGAAATTATTGAACTCGTGCTAACCGATATTATGATCAGAATTAACCGGTTAAACTCACGCCACCCGTGCGCCGGTCGCTGCGCTGTTGCCAGATTGCCGCCAATCTGGCAAAGCTGCGCGCGCTGTGCATTCGTTTCGGTGATATGTAGCCCAGTCATTAATTACAGTTTGAGTCGGGATGAATTAAGAATTGTTTTTTTTTGGGTGTATCATTTGAGAACCAAATTGGGCCTAGAAATATATCAAAATTTTAAAACACTCACGTCAGCCCACCCCACCCCAAATTTAAAATTATGCATTTATCTCTTCAAAAAATATCTTACGGTAAAATTTTTTTATTTCACTTTTTTAATCCTTTACCTTTACAGCCTTCAAACACGGAGTAAATTATATTGTCTACTTAGAAACCTTTAAAAAATACATTTTTATTTTTTAATGAATAACTCATTTAAAATTAATTTAATTTTAAACTTTTTTGTTTTTTTAACCGAATGCGTCCAAAATCTACATCTGGGGGTTTCTGCGATCTCTTGCGACGAATCCGATGTCAGATTTGAGAAAAGTGGCCGCCATCTTGAACTTTTTGTTTCTCAACCGATTGCTTCCAAAATCGATATCTAGGAGTTTCTGCGATCTCTTACGACGAATCTGACGTCAGATTTCGGAAAAGTGGCTGCCATCTTGAACTTTTTTGTTTCTCAACCGATTGCTTCCAAAATCGATATCTAGGAGTTTCTGCGATCTCTTACGACGAATCTGACGTCAGATTTCGGAAAAGTGGCTGCCATCTTGAACTTTTTTGTTTTTGAATTGATTGCTTCGAAAATTGATATATGAGGGTCCGCGTGGACTCCTAACATGGATCCGATGTCAGATTTGAGAAAAGTGGCCGCCATCTTGAACTTTTTTGTTTCTCAACCGATTGCTTCCAAAATCGATATCTGAGGATCCGCGTGGACTCCAAACACGGATCCGATGTCAGATTTGAGAAAAGTGGCCGCCATCTTGAACTTTTTTGTTTCTCAACCGATTGCTTTCAAAATCGATATCTGAGGATCCGCGTGGACTCCAAACACGGATCCGATGTCAGATTTGAGAAAAGTGGCCGCCATCTTCAACTTTTTTGTTTCTCAACCGATTGCTTCCAAAATCGATATCTGAGGATCCGCGTGGACTCCAAACACGGATCCGATGTCAGATTTGAGAAAAGTAGCCGCCATCTAGAACTTTTTTGTTTTTCAACCGATTGCTTTCAAAATCTATATCTGAGGGTCCGCGTGGACTCCAAACACGGATCTGATGTCAGATATGAGAAAAGTGGCGGACATCTTGAACTTATTTGTTTTTTAAATCGATTGCTTCCAAAATCAATATCTGAGGGTCCGCGTGGACTCCAAACACGGATCCGATGTCAGATTTGAGAAAAGTGGCTGCCATCTTGAACTTTTTGTCTTTCAACCGATTGCTTTCAAAATCTATATCTGAGGGTCCGCGTGGACTCCAAGCACGGATCTGATGTCAGATTTGAGAAAAGTGGCGGACATCTTGAACTTTTTTGTTTCTCAAATCGATTGCTTCAATAAATCAATATCTGAGGGTCCGCGTGGACTTCAAACACGGATCCAATATCCGATTTAAGAGTGGCCGCTATATCGAACTTTTTTGTTTTTGAAGCGATTGCTTCGAAAATCTGATGATCTGAGGGTCCACGTGAACTTCAAACACGAATCCGATGTAAGATTAAAGAAAAGTGGCGGACATCTTGAACTTCTTACCCAACTGCGACAGAAGGAGAGTTATTTAATTCTCAACCGATTAGGCTAGGTTTAGGTTAGGTTATGTACTGGGCTATAACAGTTGTTTAAAATGGCGAATTAAACATTTACATCAATACTGTTAATAGGACAGTTTTGCTGTATAAGGCGAAGATGTACCGTCAAGACGCTTCTATACTACAAACTGTTACCGCTGACACTTTAGTACAACATTTAGCCAACTTTTTTTAGATTCAAATTTAACATTATAGATTTTGGAAGCAATTGGTTGAGAAACATAGAAGTTCAAGATGGCGACCACTTTTCTCAAATCTGATATCGGATCCGTGTTTGGAGTCCACGCGGATCCTCAGATATCGATTTTGGAAGCAATCGGCTGAGAAACAAAAAAGTTCAAGATGGCGGCCACTTTTCTCAAATCTGACATCGGATCCGTGTTTGGAGTCCACGCGGATCTTCAGATATCGATTTTGGAAGCAATCGGTTGAGAAACAAAAAAGTTCAAGATGGCAGCCACTTTTCGGAAATCTTACGTTAGATTCGTCGTAAGAGATCGCAGAAGCGCCCAGATATCGATTTTGGACGCAATCGGTTGAAAAACAAAACAGTTCAAGATGGCGGCCACTTTTCCGAAATCTGACGTCAGATTCGTCGTAAGAGATCACAGAAACTCCCAGATATCGATTTTGGAAGCAATCGGTTGAGAAACAAAAAAGTTCAATATGGCGGCCACTTTACTCAAATCTGACATCGGATCCGTGTTTGAAGTCCACGCGGATCCTCAGATATCGATTTTGGAAGCAATCCGTTGAAAAACAAAAAAGTTCACGATGGCGGCTACTTTTCTCAAATCTGACATCGGATCCGTATTTGGAGTCCACACGGATCCTCAGATATCGATTTTGGAAGCAATCGGTTGAGAAACAAAAAAGTTCAAGATGGCGGTCACTTTTCTCAAATCTGACATCGGATCCGTGTTTGAAATCCACGCGGACCCTCAGATATCGATTTTGGACGCAATCGGGTGAAAAACAAAAAAGTTCAAAATGGCGGCCACTTTTCCAAAATCTGACGTCAGATTCGTCGTAAGAGATCGCAGAAGCGCCCAGATATCGATTTTGGACGCAATCGGTTGAAAAACAAAACAGTTCAAGATGGCGGCCACTTTTCCGAAATCTGACGTTAGATTCGTCGTAAGAGATCACAGAAACTCCCAGATATCGATTTTGGAAGCAATCGGTTGAGAAACAAAAAAGTTGAAGATGGCGGCCACTTTTCTCAAATCTGACATTGGATCCGTGTTTGGAGTCCACGCGGACTCTCAGACATAGATTTTGAAAGCAATCCGTTGAAAAACAAAAAAGTTCAAGATGGCGGCTACTTTTCTCAAATCTGACATCGGATCCGTATTTGGAGTCCACACGGATCCTCAGATATCGATTTTGGAAGCAATCGGTTGAGAAACAAAAAAGTTCAAGATGGCGGTCACTTTTCTCAAATCTGACATCGGATCCGTCTTTGAAATCCACGCGGACCCTCAGATATCGATTTTGGACGCAATCGGGTGAAAAACAAAAAAGTTCAAAATGGCGGCCACTTTTCCAAAATCTGACGTCAGATTCGTCGTAGGAGATCACAGAAACCCCCAGATATCGATTTTGGACGCAATCGGTTGAAAAACAAAAAAGTTCAAAATGGCGGCCATTTTACCGAAATCTGAACGAATCTGTCATTCGTCGTAGGAGATCGCAGAAACCCTCAGATATCGATTTTGGACGGAATCGGTAGAAAAAAAAATAAGTGCAAGATGGCGTCTACGTTTCTTAATTCCCTCATCGGTTTCTTGTTTAAAGTTCATGTGAACCTTCAAATATCGATTTTGGAAGCAATCGGTTGGGAAACTAAAAGTTAATTATGGCGGTCCCGACCAAATACCTACAATCCTAGCAGCACCCGCCACCCACTCCACAACCCACCACCAAAACCCGCCAACCATCACCAGCCACCCAACATCCACCACCATCCACCGCCACTTACCAAACACCAAATAACCATCAAACCAAAACACCCACTAACCACTTACCAACATCCATCCATCCACTACACAGTCAAGATTTGACCCAACCAGTCATCACGACTCCATGCTGGTGCGTGGACTTTAATCGTTAATCATTAATCAGATTAAGGCTTTGATTACTTGATTAATCAAAACAAAATTAACTTTGGGCCCACACTGCTATGACCTTGTAGTGGCAAGCCGCAGAAAAAGCGAGAGTTCCGTTATGCAGTAACTACAAGAGATGGCGCTCGTTTTTTACTCAAATTAACCGGTTAATTCTGCTCAACAAAATTGAAATTTGTAAAAAACCGGTTTGATAGATTAACCGGTTAAAATACCGGTAACCGAAAACTAAACCGCAATCAATTCAGGTTTGGGGTCAATGACCAAAACCGGTTTCCAAAATTAACCGGTTTCCGATCCCTGCCCTGAGCAATGCTGTAAAAGTCATTTCAAAAAACAAACAAAAAATGAAAAAGAGTTGTTGTGTAAAATATACTGCAACCTCATGTGAAATTGGTGGTCTTTTCCTTAGCATACACATGCTAGCTAGCCGCTTCTTGTCAGTGCGAGCCAGTTTGTATGAAATGACCAGGGTGTGGCCATGGCATTGTCATCTCTTTGAAAGAAAAAAACAACCACAAATTAAATTACTTTTAAGTACCTATTAAATTAGGTAACTTCTCTTGTAGTAATTTGTACATCAAATACCTCTAACATTTCACTTGTATTCATTTCAGCATCCCACAAAAGCGAAGGGCGTTTCTGGTCTTATTGAAGTAGAAAATCCTAACCGTGTAGTAAAGAAAAATAAGAAACTATCGAATTTGAACACCAACATAGGTGAAGCAGAAAAACCACAATTATCAAGGTTCGTATTTATTTTAACATGCATTATAACTTGTATTGGTGTATAAAAGAATGTATGTTGATAACTTGATAGTTTTGCAATCATTGTTTAACATATTCATGACTTGTCACAATCAAGAAATTTGAAGTGGTTCAAGACAGGAGTGAAAATGTCAAATGGGAGGGTCATGCAGGGATTGATGCATATAATATACGGTCTGGGCACTGCTATAAAGTCCGTAAAACGCGCATTATGCATCAGGGGACAGTTACCAACTTTAACAGTCGCCCCATGATCACAAAAAATAGGTATGTACAGAAAACGGCTTCATTTAACGAGCGATACAGGTGCATGCACGCATAGACGTGTGATGTTGGCCACAATATTAGCACAAAATGAATAGATAGTACTTGGCGCTCGCCCGATTTGACTTGAGATCGCCGAATATGTGTACGCCTGATTCGTTGCATGAAGCTGTCCTTTTGTACATATTTTATTTTGTGCCATAATCATAATGTAGAACTATTATCTACTATTTATTATACTATACTAACAAAATCTATAATAAGTACTACATTCAAGTAATTCATTCAAGTTCAAGATTCAAAATCTAAAGCAAATATGTACAAATTGCTTTTTAAATTCATTATAGTTAAATTTGATAGCTAGCGTTTGTGTGATTATTACGACGCCACGCCAGTCTGCCAAGCAGCAGTAGTATGGCAGCGTGATAAGGCTAATTATTATTACGCCTTTTATCTCGTTTGCTCGCACGCTAATAGAAAGAGAGCGAAGGCGCGACAGCGCTATAGCATGCGGCAATACGACCGCAGAGGCTCTCGAATCATGGTTATTATTTGGTTATTATTATCTTTGTGTAATTGTTGTATGGTTTCCATAAAAGTCTATAGACAACATCTGGGATCATAATAAAATAATGTATGTGTCTGAGTACGTAACATATTGATGTATTTATTTAAAATTGCAGGCGTGAACGCGAAGAGATAGAACGTCAGCGAGCAGCCGCTGCGTACCAGAAAGCGCACGCGGAAGGCAAGACGGATCAGGCACGTGCGGACCTGGCGCGCCTGGCCATCATCCGCCAGCAGCGGGAGGAGGCCGCCAAGCGACGGGAGGCCGACAAGAAAGCCAAGGACGAGGGCACTACGAAGAAGAGGTATGTATACGTCAGCGAGCGGTCGCGGCGTACCATATAGCGCACGCTGAAGGCAGGACGGTATTGGTATTGATTGAGCGGGCTTGTTTTCTGCAAGTCGACGTCTTGGGCGACTA
The DNA here is from genome assembly GCA_963924505.1 of Agonopterix alstromeriana. Classification (NCBI taxonomy): domain Eukaryota; kingdom Metazoa; phylum Arthropoda; class Insecta; order Lepidoptera; family Depressariidae; genus Agonopterix; species Agonopterix alstromeriana. The sequence continues at coordinate 11,865,921 of OZ004662.1, read as the reverse complement.
TTTTGCGAGGTGGGTATGAGCTGCCATCCCAGCTCCTCCAGGAAGCCCACCAGCTCGTTAATGCTACCGAAGACTTCTGGAAGAGACACCGGTGATCCGTGGTGTTGTTCCCGATTATGCACACCCTGCAATATTAGAAAAATGTTTGTTAAAAGGACCATGACCAGGGCTCCATTAACTAGTCGTAGTCGAGCTCTCCTGAGACGCAGGAGGCTCCTGATTGAGGGTTAACCCTTGGTAGTGTTCTGCCAAGCTCTCCTGTACTCCTCGCCTGTTCGACTAGGAATCCATCTGCTCTGAGAATTTATTCATTCATTATGACATTTCGTTCTTTCAGGTAGACAACTGTCCTGAAGCTAGGCGCCGACAAATATGTTCAATTTTCGCTGTTTTCACGCTCGTATTGTCAGTCGAGGCGGCCATCAAAATCTCAGTACCAAGTAAATTTTATTTTATATGAAAATCCATATGTAAGTAACTGTCTATATAATATACAACGCATAATAAAATAGATAATATACAAATTCTATGGTTTTACGAAAGCTTTCTTAGCAGTGGTGTTATTTTTTGGCGTAAGTGTATGACCAATTTTTAAACCCGACCTTTTCTATACAATTTTGATCATGCATGAGTGTTTTCATGACTCAAAGCGATTATAATGGTTTGGATGAAAATATTTATGATGTATTTTTATGTCAATGCGCAACCTATTAATAAATGTTCACAAAAACAAATTACTTTAACGTAAGTGTGTGTAAATTCAGGGATTTTGATTTTAGTTTTAATTTTGTATTTTATGTAGGTAAATTGAATTGATGACTTGGTGGGAATTTTCTGAAGATTACAGTTATTGTATAATGATTTTATAGAAATCTGAAATCTTGAATGTCTATATTGAAATTGAATCTATCATTTTAATTTAAGACGACACATACATAATTGCCAATAAGTATCTGCCATAGAATACTATAAAAAAAATTGTAATTCATAAATCTCACACATTGCGATCTTTGACGTAATTCCTCTAAACTTAAATCTTGGTAATAATTGATGCTAGTACTGGAATATTGTTATGTTGTCTCACGAAATATACAAGAAGAGTCATTTAAATCTAACGAATTCTAATAAAAGTGTTACAATGTAAATTGATTATATAAAGATACATTAAAATAAAATATATATTATAGTGTACATTTTATTTTCAATACCACCGCAATATATTTCTCAATATTAAAATAATATTATGTTATATTTGCTTAGGTCTAATTATTAGATAGTCTCACTAGACAATTTTTATATGCAAAAACTTATCTATACCATATTCTAATACAATAAAAAGTGAAAATTACTGTTATCTTTAATTTTTTTCATTATTGCATTTAGGTAATTGTGTTGACCTTTTGATTAAGCGGCAGGTGGCAACTTAACCGTGGTCCGTGGCTGAATCAACACGTATTAAAATAGGTAGTGGTAAACTTGACCCTTTCATTTCAGTTGTATCATTGTAAACCTTTGACTAATTATTATATGGACTGGTTACGCGTGTAATTCTACTAACAAACATTTCTGCCACTTTTTGCGGGGGGCGAGGTAACATGAAATCCGCAACTTTGGATTTTACTCCCCATAACTTTAGATTCTAATTTTGAATGTTAAAAATCATGAAAAGTAGTCTCGTGTGAACCCCAAACGTTCTAAGTTTGAAGTTATTATTTCGCAATTATAGGCTGTCTCGTTTAGTGATAAGGTGTAAAATTGAATGTAAATGCACAAGATCAATTGTGCTTATACCGTGGCAGAGGGGAAATGCTACCGCAAGGCTAGTCCTTATAATAATTAGTCAAAGTTTTAAACCCCACCTACTTCAGTAGGGCTAGCATGCCGCGCATGACAAAATGAGAAACCCATCATGCGCTCTCGTTTTCGCATACACAAATTAAGAATCACGTCTCGATTTTTGTCGTTTTCTCGGTGTTAGCCCACTGGGCAAACCAAGCTCAACTTCTGAAATATGAACAAATTGTTAGTAGGGGAAAGATGTACGTGATGATCCCTTGAGGTAAGATGATCCATTTCAATTGAAGCTAAACTATTACTGACGGCCCGATAGCACAGTCGGTAGTGATCCTGCCTGCTGTGCCGAGGGTCGCGGGTTCGAATCCCGTAAGGGACAAATATTTGTATGATGAATATGAATATTTGTACCCGAGTCATGGACGTTTGCATCTATATACGTATTCTGTCTCGTTGTCTAGTCATCATAATACAAGTCCAGGCTAGATTCTGGTACTTTAAATGTGACTAGATAATTTGTGTGACAATGTCCAAGATATTTATTAACACCACCTATACTCCATTCAAAATAGCAACGAAATTTTAAGGCTATTTTGCATTACAGAAATAGAGATTTGAAACACTTCCTCTCACTTATTCTTAAAACAGCTTTAGTAACGTCCAAGATATGTCGGATAGTATATGTATCTAATAAATTAATTACATTTGGTAATCATAATTGGCCAGAAAGCTAAATAGGAATAGGAAAATCTCGTCGTCCTTATTTGGAATGAAGTATAGTTGTTTTCTTTGCTAAAACATAGCCCTCGATACCATCGCATCGGTCAATTTGAGATGGCGGTGTAAGAGTAAATCTTTGTGATAAAAAACAAAAATTTGGTGACTGACCTAAGGAAAGGTTGATTTTCAGCTTATGTAAAGTTCAAAGTACAATAACTACTGTTTTTTATACCAAAGGTTACATAAATGCATTTTTAACTTTAAAAAGAGTTGCTCTTTTAATTTAGTTATACCAAAAACTTTCCCAAATTAGAGGTAAAATAAAATCATCTTGTCCAATCACCGGGGTGTCCAAGTTGATCTTTAGGTAGGGTTTTAAAAAAAGTTAATTATTATAATCAAAGATCAACAAATTAAACATTTTGAATGTGACAACAGGTAGACAGATAAATTAGCTATCATTAAACACTTTTACATTTGCATTAACTTGAAGATCATTTAAACTACGAGCATTCTCCCTTAAAGGGATCATCTCGTACACCTTTCCCCTACGTTTACTAAAATTGTAAACTTGGCATGCATGCACATTGAAGATATTTGCAGTAAAAGCATAGGGCTTAGTTTGGATTAACATTCAGGCTTTAAATCCTAGCAATCAGTTCATTAAATCAAAAGTTATTGAGTATTTAAAGCCAGTGGTCAAAAACATGCCAAGCGTGAAACAAACCACAGTTTTCAACGACGTAACTGTCACTACATACTTGCCAAGTGCAAAAAGCTGAAAATTTAGTTTAGAATGTAGTAATTTGAGTAGCAAGCGGGCGGGTGGATCGGGTACGCATTTGATTCATTGCCCGGTTGAAATCCCCAAACTTTTGCCCATAAATCGCGAATTTAACGCGGCATTTGCCACATTTCGTCAATTCTAGCCGGGCTTTAAGTGGATTTAGAGAAGTTTTTGAACTGAGACGCGGATTAATTTTATTTGAGTGGCTTTTGTTTTTTTCCAGCTTTATTTTACTGACGGATGAAACAAATATTCAGGTCAGCGGTCTTAACTCTGGATAACAAGTTATAGTCACAATACGGCGTTAGGTCTATACAAAATTCCCTATACAACGTGTTAATGAAATAACGCAAAACTAGAAAGCAGTTTGTTTAGAATCGAGAGCAGAATCGAATTATCTTGTTTTCAACACAGGTAATTTTTTTCAAAATATAAAATAATTTGTTTGTAAATTTTAAAATTTACTGAACTCGATCACAACCCATCATATGAGCACACTTATCACACTTACTACCAAAATAAGATTCTTAAAATATATCCACAAGCATGCTAGAGCTTTCATTCATTGCTGAAATGATAAAAAATCATTTTGGCCTGAAAACTTAAAATGTGAATAACTTTAAATTTTATATATCAAAATAGTGAAATTATTGTTTCAATCTAATTATTTTGTTATAAATCAGTTGGGGTGTATGAGGTTTTGCGCTTATTCATTAACACGTTGTATATGCTGACAGCGTTTCCAGTGAAACCATATTCTCTTTGTACTTAATATACTGAATAACAAGTTGGGAGTAGCTAGGTAGGTAATATACAACGTGTTAATGAATAAGCGCAAAACTTCATACACCCCAACTGATTTATAACAAAATAATTCGATTGAAAAAATAATTTAATTATTTTGATAGTTAAAATTTAAAGTTATTTGCATTTTAAGTTTTGAGGCAAAATTTATTTGTTACCATTTCATCAATGAATGATAGCGCTAACGTTCTCAAGTGTATACATTTCAAGAATCTTGTTTTGGTAGTAAATAGGGTGAGAGTGCACGATCGGTGGGTTGAGATCGAGTTCAGTAAATTTTAATTTTTACAAACAAATTATAATAAATCTGCTGTTTTTTATTTCACGATTTCAAAGTTGGTCCCATAGTAAAAGTTAGTCGGTTGTATGATGGTCTGAAACACCCCAATGTAACGCATTTAATTTTACACCCTGTATAATTTTAATGGGTATATTATATTCAGTATTATACACGTTTACTGGTAAATTGTAACGCTCTTTTGTACCAAATAATTTACTAGTCATGTCGCACCTACAGTTTTGGTTTTACAATGTATTTGATTTTGACTTTGAATAAAAAATGTACGGTGCTGAAGTAAGCATAAACACCGTATGGAGGGTTGGGAAGGAAGGTAGGGTTAAATTGCATACCCTCGAAGGGTCAGTCTTTGCGAAAGTCATCTTTGATATTAGATCTCCCGCAACAGATTCCTTGTTTTAATGAATTATTGTTTGCTTAAAAACGTATTTAAGTAGTTAAGTAATAAGTACTTGACTAAAGCTCCACAGTTCACGCGTCATTATCCTCAGGGAGGGTAATGATGCGTTCGTACGATGTCAGATGTATGCGCATACTAACGTAAGATTGAGAGGAAATGCATGATTTTTTGTGACATTTGCATAAACTAGGACATTAATCTTCCCCTGTCTACGAACATTTTGTTTCTTGGGATTTTATATCTTGTTCTTAGTTACTAAACACGGTTCTGGGGTCTTATTGTGTAACTACCCGATTCAATCGGTTTCAAATCGACATGTTGTTTTGGTAGTTCATAACGATTCTGCTTCTTAAAATTTAGTTAATTAATTGCAAACAATGGAAATGATGACCACAGAAACAAAATGTTACTGAGTAATTGTCTAGTACCTATAGTCATAATACGGTGGTTCTCTGAGAGATCACATCAGAAATGAAGTGATACGTCAGAGAACTAAAGTGGTTGACATAGCTCAGAAAATTAGCAAGCTGAAGTGGCAATGGGCTGGTCATATCTGCTGAAGAACTGATAACCGGTGGGGTGTCAGAGTTCTAGAGTGGAGACCGCGAACTGGTAAGCGTAGTTTGGGACGCCCTGCTGCCCGCTGGACAGACAAAAAAAGTATCGGGGAGCGATTGGATGAGGAAGGCCGAGGACAGAATTTTGTGGCGCGCCTTGGGAGAGACCTATGTTCAGCAGTGGACGATGACGGGCTGATGATGATGATGACCTATAGTCATAATACGTTACCAATCTTGTAAACGTTATAATCGGAAACGTACGCAATAGCCCTACTGGTATTATGTAACTCCCCGATTCAATCGGTATCAAATCGACATGGTGTTTTGTTAGTTCTTAGCTTTTCTGCTTCTTTATATTTAGCCAATTAATTTCAGACCATAGCGATGGTTATAATGATCACAGAAACAAAAAAGGTTTTCTGGGTTTACTGAACAATTTTTATCAACAAAGTTTCAAAGAAAAATTTTAAAAATATATTTTTAGACTCGTATTTTTAAAAGCTTTCATTTGATACCCACTCGATATAGTAGAAACAAAAATTTTCTTATCTCATTCGTATATACGATACGAATACCATAGATTCCAAACAGTTTATGTTACTTTTACTTGAAATAGTGTGTGTGAAATTGAATGAATAGAACTCCAGATACGTGCAAATGCAAACTCTATAACTATTATTGCCTCTACATGTTATTATGGACCAACTTTGCCTTAAGGGAAATCCTATGCTGCTCGTTACCGTAATCTAGCTGCCATATTAACAACATAAATTTTGAGCGTCGTCGCTTTCGCCCAGATTTCCTCATGACACGAATATTCGTACTTTTATTTAATATGCGCATACATGAAAATCTTTATGAGGACATTTTCTCGTAAAACACGACTCTTATAATAAACTAGCGAAAAAAACTGTACCTAAGGTAAGTTAAACTTTTGTTTTCCTATTTGGGACGCTTAATTAAAATTGTAGGTTACGAAAGTCTCCAAGGTTTATCGAGTAATAGCTTTTGCATGCGACTTAGAATATCGAAAAATCCTTTCTTAGTGCACCCTACATCATTCGCAGAATCTTTAAGGTCTAACAAAAATTTTCTGAAACTATTTTAAGGGGAGTATTAGACCATCAAACTGAACAACTTTCTCTATTGAACCAACACCTGAAACTCAAAACTGCCAACCTAACTCGACCCGAATGTATGGGACAGCTGATTTTAATTTCGCGATTTCGATAGAAATATCATTTATTTGCCTTGAAACAGGTATACAAAAGATGGTAAAATATAATAGGTTCAGCTGTAGCAACAGCATGCAAATGTGTAACAACTTAAAAAAAACTAAAACCTATAATACTAACATTCTGTAATACATCGACTATTTAAAATCTTCAACGCTATAAAAACTATGCACTGCACTAGCCATCTGTATAAATTATTTAACATTAATTTGGTGTTTTGTTGTTTAAAGCTTTTGGGAATTTTAATATATATTTTGATACTCATATAGTAACAATTAGTCCCATGTCCCATAGAGAAAGTTGTTCAGTTTGATGATCTGATACTGCCCTTAAAATAGTTTCAGCTAATTTTGTTAGACCTTCTAAGGAACGTAGTTGGATAATAGCTAGCTGTTTCTCCGACTGCGACTGCATTATTTGTTTCTCACATATTGTTAATTATTTTTTAGCACTATTTTTTTGTACCTATACGAAAAGAAAAGTGAAGTTTAAGGGTGTCGATTTGTAATTAGCTTACCTACAGTTATTTACAGATGTGTTTACTTTGTAATCAATGCTGTAAATCTTCCTAAGAATAATAAAATAATAAAATAAAATAAGGAAAAAAATTGTTTGACCGCCATACGTCATTATTTACTATGGTAGGTCCAACAATTTTTTTCGTTTTTCGACCCATGTTCCTTAGGGAAAGTTGTTTCGTTTCATTGTCTGAATACACCCTTAAAAGAAAAGCCTATCGTTACGTTCCACCCAGTATAACTAGAAGATAAAGAATTATTCTTCTGACTTTGAATTAGAATATCGTAATAATTTGTTTTCAGAGGAAACAAATAACCAATCTAACTAGATATTTTCATTTACTTTTTCCTATAAAATAGAACAAAGAAAGAATCAAGTTATAATATAAGTGTGTAGGTGACTAGCTATGTTGGATCTAAATTATCGGGCGTTCAATTTTTGTAACAAGGGTGTAGCCAAATTGCTAGCTGATAACCGCTGGGGACCGATAGAGATCGGGTAAAGACGGGTTGACGGAGGTTTAAACCGTAACAGATGTTATCAGCCAACCACATTCGTAACACCCTACATTTAAGGCCTAATGTCGTCTAATATATAAAATAAAGCCATTGTTTTATCTCTATTAGACAAAACAGTTACCTAGGTAGATAGTAATACAAGTGAGTGTAGTGTTTAAGATAAAATTCGGGTAGTGTACTTACTAATCATGTCTGTTATGTTTGAAGAGAAGTATACCTACGCGAGGAAAGAGTTCTAGATCTTGGTTTCAGCACATAATTCTTAAAAGAATTTCCCGACTTCAATTTTAAGTTCAGAAATAACGACACCATTTAACCGTTTAAGGAAACTTAGTATTCCGCGCAAAAATGCACCGCGAAGCATCCTAGAGCCATAAGGAAAACTGAAGAAGATCGTTGCAGAATTCATATTCGACCTCTAGTGTAATCGTCTCTGAAATGTAACTGTAACATAGCATCTACGTGCTGGTAACTCGGTGCGTCGGCAGCATAGGGAAGGCCGTAAATTCTCATTACAGTTAGAATTCGCGTAGGTTCGCCTCGCACGGTCAAACTATGCTAATTTAACATACGTCTCCCTGCTGGCCTGTGCCCGCGGTGCGCTTGGACGTGAGCTACGGTCTGAAGAACAATATACCTGAGGCATAAGAATAATGAATATGCCTGAGGTATAATTTGTAATATTGAATTTATGTAACTTAATATTGAATTTATATAAATTTTAATATTGAATTTATGTAATTGTACTTTGTATATTTTGTTTTGTTTAAAAGAAGTGTGTTGTAGAGTTTCTGGCCGCATCTTCTCTACAACGGAACACCTTCCGACGCGGTGGTAGATTCAAAAACATGACGTCAAAAAGTTATTTATGTGATATTATTTTGAATAAACAATTTTGACTTTGACTTTGGTACTAACTTGTTTACCTGATTATTTTTCTGAAAAGGCGCGCGCATTGGGAATTCAATTGGCAAAGACAAAGACTTTTTAAATGCAGTTTAGCTAGTAGTTACATTATTAATCTTACGTTATTTATCTTTAAACACGTTTAGTTCTTCCGCCGACATCCACCAATGCCTTTGTTTGATCAAATTAAGAGGATAAGTTTTGCTGCGCGCTCCATACAAACGAAGTCTGGTTGTATTTTCAATACTAACCAAATAAGTCAATGATTTTTTTTAAGAAACGATCTAGAGACCAATGTCTGTGCTTTACATTTGTCAGATTTCCTTTAAAATATACAGTTTCAAAGTTATCGGGGCTCAAAGTTTTCCATACAATTCAACATTATTTATTTAACTCTTAACCAGCATTTGAGTGATATTTACAACAGTATATATACTTAACTATGGCTATAAATAAATATGGCTATGATTAAAAATAAAAATAAATAAGCAGAAGAAATGAGCACTATATCATAATATTATGTGCTGTGGTTTCTAGATCGTGTATAAAAAGTTTCATTGACTTTAATTGGTTAGTATTTAAAATATAATCAGACTTTGTTTGTATGGAGCGCGCAGCAAAAACTAACCTCTTAATACCAAGTGCTGTAATGTTTTTTTTTATGACCGACATCTTGATTTGCTCGCTATTGGGTAGTAGATACTCTTTCTTATCTATTACTGCAGGTCGAAAGTAATACTTCCTTACTTCCTTACTTTGTACTACCTATTTTGTTTTGTTTATTAAAGAAATCGATGCTGTTGTAGTGTGTGAATAGCCGTTGTTCATATTATTATTCATGCATTATACACCTAAACACCTAACATATCGTTTCATTCATCTACAACTAACGCACATCATTGCACTGTTACAAAGTGTAATTTATATACTAATCTTTTTAGACTGACCGTACTTTAGGAACTGGTAGGTAGTTTTAAAAATAAATTTTGTAGGATATTTGCATGCATAAAACAAAGTTTTTATCTGAAAATGCAAACGTTTTGGTGAATGCCTCTTTTCCCCGGTAACTGGGACCACTTAAAAACTAATTACTTACTTACCTACAATTCCAGAGCAACTCGCTCTGAGTTGAGTTCTTAATAAATTGTTAGAACTCATCTCTACAACTTAGCTTCTCTATTATCTTGAGCATTTCCTATTATACCATAAGATAATTGTATCGTAAGTAGTAGTGATGAAATGATAATCACTTGGGGATTACGATTTCGATTAATTCCCCAAATAAACGTCGATTACGCTTACGATTATTTCAAACCCATACTCAAAACACTAGGCTCTTTCATATAAAGTTAGGAAATGATGTAGGTATTTCAATTTACAACTACCGAAAACCTTAACATAAATTTAAGTTTCAGGATGAAATAACAGGTCAAGGGGTGGGAGGTAGCTATCCTTTCGCCCACATAAACACTGCATAAGAAATATTTAATCCCTTAGTTAAAATCATTTATAAAAAAATGATTAATACCAGAAAGAAGAATGGTTTACTGAGTTTTACTTGCCGAATATTAATTTACTAACTATGTACACGGCGACACATCAAGCTATACAAAACCTATAACGTATAACGTCGCGCGGCTTACTTATGTTGGTTTTGTATAGCTTGATGTGTCGCCGTGTACATAGTTAGTAAATTAATATTCGGCAAGCCTAAAAACTTTCCGGCGCATTCTTAAGATTCCTAAATGTTCTCAGATTCTCTTAAGTGTTCTGGAAAGTTCGTAATGTCTCAATTCACTTAAAAGTCAGTAAGAAAATTAACCTGAGCTGATAATAGTCTAATAGAATAGCTTATAAACAACGTGTCGGAGTTGGCCGCCGTGCTATAAATAATAGATAAATTAAATGGCCGGGGCGCACGGGCCAAACAGAATTAAAACTTTCCGGGAGATTTCACCTAAATCACAGCTAGCTGATTTATATTTCACGCATCTTCCGTTCTGAGTCCCGTAGTCGGAGGTCGCGCTTCTAGCCTGGGATCCGATCGCGCTAAATAAATCTCCACTGAACCGTAATTGGCCCGCATGCGAATCATAAATAACTTTTTACCCATTCGGCATCGCGCTAATCATTTGACAGCTCATGACAGGCTGTTTGACAGGTCGTTCAGACGTTTCAGGCTGTGAATCTGAACTATACATTTACAACGTGTTAATAAATAAGCGCTAAACTTCAAACACGAATGCACCCCAACTGATTTTTATCGAAATGATTGCATTGAAACAATAATTTATTTATTTTATTAAATATAATTTAAAGTTATTCGCATTTTAAGTTTAACGATTTATTATTTCAGCAATGAATGAAAGCGCTAGCGTGCTCATGAATACATTTTAAGAATCTTGTTTTGGTAGTAAGTACGGGTGAGTTTACCTGTGCGGTGGGTTGACATCAAGTTTAGTTAATAGTTATTTAAAAAAAAGATTTCTTTTAAATAAAATGTAACTTATAATGAAACTTTGATAATTCGATTCTGCTCTCGATTCTACACAAACTATATCTACTTTTGCGTTTATTCATTAACACGTTGTATACATATAAAAAAAAATAGGCAATAAAATTATTGGGGGCGTTCATGATACGTAATGGAATGCATTGAAACCATTTTTAGAATTGTTGTCTGTTTGTCTGTCTGTTTGTGCACGCATCACTTAAAAACTACTGATCCGATTTGGATGGAGTTTCCACAAAAGTAAAGAACTAAGTTTGGATTAACATATTGACTTTACTTCATCGCAATCGGTTCACTCAATCAAAAGTTATGAGTATTTAAAATCAGTGGTCAGCGCGTACGAAGTCACGGGCGCCGCCAGTAATAAATAAGTTAAGTTTAGTGCGATACGCAATTCGGTACAGTGGAATAATGCAATGTGATTATAACTGCAATTTAACTAGGGTTAAACCTATATGTTTTAAATTAGCGCGATCGGGGCCCTGAAATTCCCCTCCTGTAGGATACCAAGTAGCATGTACCTCGTGTGTACACTCACCCTAATGAAATAATGGACTTGTTATGTTAACGTTTTATTTTATTTTGCATTTTCTTTGTCTTTATTCATAACGGTGCCTTTTGTTCTTTTAAAACAAGTACGGAGTGGATATAAATTCAATGAAATAGAGGTTTAAGTTTAGAGCAAAATACATAATTAACTATTTGAATAGGAGTCACTTTGCAAGTTTTGTAGCGAGCGGTCGTCTTACGCGTAGTGTTGGCGTTTGAGCTTGCCACGAGGCTCCGCAATTTCTTCTCTGCTGTATTTTTGCCCAAAAATAATCCTTGAGATTGGGATTGATACTCCCGAAATATACTGGCGGAAATTCAGTGGTAACGCATAAGCAACATTATTTGAATATGTGTTTAGGTAGGTAGGTATTGCTGTATGTCAAATGAAGCAAAATCATGAATAGAATAGAATAGAATAGAATAGAATAGTTAGAATAGAATAGAATAGAATAGAATAGAATAGAATAGAATAGAATAGAATAGAATAGAATAGAATAGAATAGAATAGAATAGAATAGAATAGAATAGAATAGAATAGAATAGAATAGAATAGAATAGAATAGAATAGAATAGAATAGAATAGAATAGAATAGAATAGAATAGAATAGAATAGAATAGAATAGAATAGAATAGAATAGAATAGAATAATATTCTAGATTTCTTTATTTGTCTTATGAAAAAACACATTACAAAAAAAATATATTACACAGTCAGCTTCAGTACTTACAAATACATAAAAAACATAGCAAGAATAAACATATTCAAGACAAAATGGTCTATAACATCAGTATACGGTAGTGGTATGATTTAGTTATGAACCAATAAAAGTCATGGGTTTAGTTAAGTTCTTATAATTATTGAAATTTTGAAAGCTTATTATAATTACTTATATTATACTAATGGATTCTCATAATTTAACGGTAGTGTAGGTATGTAATAGAAGTTTAATTGTCTCGTAAAAGTCACCCCGTTAAACGTAGGTACGTACACAGAAACTTGTTTGTGCCGCGCAAACTGAGCGAACTAACTAATTGAACTTACGTTTGACTTCCGTTCACTGTTTACGTTGTGGAACGTTGTACGTAAATAATTCACTATATTTCGTGTCATTATTTGCATTTACTGTTCGGAATGAATCGTAATATTCAAATACGTAGTTATGTTTTATTTCATTGTTGGTTTATCAATGTTGTTTTGATCTGGTTAGATAAGTCTAACCACGTGTATTATCTTCATCAGCCTGTATAGGGTGAAATTGATATCATTAGCATACTTTTAAACTAAGAGTCTACCCATCAAACTGAACAACTTTTACTATGGGACCAAACTGATAAGTTAAGTTATAGACTATAGAATCCCACTGCAGGGCAAAGGCCTCCTCTCACGAACAAGGGTAAGAAGGGAGTGGGCCATACTCCACCATGCGGGCCCAGTGCGTTGGCGGATCAAACCGATCGGAGCAACAACAAAAAAATCTGCTGTTGCATACATTTGAGTCGAGTAGGCATTGCAGTTTAGTATGGAACAGCAGATTTTTTTTTTGCTCCCATCTGGTTGCTCCTGTAGTAAAAGTTGTTCAGTTTGAGGGGTAGACTCTTAGTTTAAAAGGATGCTAATGATAACAATTTCACCCTGTATACGTCCTACTACAGGGCACAGCTTGGCCTACCCTCAGGGGGAGTGAGTGGGCATCAGACCACCACGCCTGATGCCCAAGGCGGTATTGGTGGACTAGAACATACGCATCCGATTTCTTCTTCAGCGTATGCAGGTTTTCTCGCTATGTTTTCCTCCACCGTTTGAGAGCAGTCGGTATTAAGGGGCCATAGGTTCAAACGAATATTTTCTATGAGAAACGGTATTTGCCCAGCCGTCCGAAAAGTGCGTGCGTGTACCGCATTTTCCGCAATTTTCCGCAACGCGCCGCCGACGCCCTATGCTCGCTCGTAGACTGGTATCATCAAATGTAGTAGGTACCTTTCTGAAAATTATTTCCAAATATGCTATTCTGTACTTCTGAATAATACTTAACGTCCAAAATCAAATCGGAAGTTTAAAGAAACGTCGCATTAATTTTTTTCATTCATCATCATCAATCAAACATCAATAACTAACAATTAGGTACCTTTAATACCTACTACGTAGCTTACCTATAACGTTTTCAATTCTTCCAATTTACATTTCTGCAATCGCCATTAGTTTATTTATGCCCGTGGAAAATGTATCCTGTACCAGATAAAAATCGTAAAAAACGTTGCTTTTGGGCTCGGAAACTTTTCCTCAGAAAGCCGGCCGTAAAACTTTCATTCCGTAAAGTATTTGTCATTGCACATATCTACAGACGTAAAGTCGATTTAGCAAAGAGGTCAGCTATCTATGGGATGAGAGTATCTTTGAGGCTATCAGTGGTACATGTACCTTTTCATTCCAAGATAAACAGACCCGCATCAAGCTTTCAGTTTGATAACTTTCGTCCAAATGTAACTTCTCTATCAACTCTTATAATCTCATGTAGACTCGAGTAGGATAATATTTTTGAGTGGATGGAGCAATTCTCGGGTAAATCTGAAAGGTTTGAATATAAAGTGAAGGTTAAGTCACTTATGGAAATGGAGGAAGTTTGGAAAACTTTCCTGAGTTGTGGTCCTCACTTGAAATAGAGGATATTACCATAATAGAGACTCAAAATGATATCATAGTTTCATGTAGGTGAGTTCTTTGTTACTAATTCAAATTTTACTTTAGTCTTTGTAATCTTAAACATCTGAATTTTTATTTATAGACTTACCTATGCTTTTCTCAGTAGTAACTATACTTCATTCCATATAAGGAGGAAAAGATGTTCTGATTCCTATTTATTAGCTTTCTGCCCAATTCTGATTAGCAATTACTTATAATTTATTTATCACAAAGATATACAAGGTCCTTCTTAATACGCTGACACTTTTTTAAGGGTATCATCAGACCATCAACTTTTTCTATGGGACCAATATCGAAAAAAAAATCTTAAACTTACTCGTAAACACTTAAACTTTTGCTTTCTTTCACCTAAACATTTGGCTCGAGTAGGTTTGCAGTTTTGTATGGAACAGCTGATTTTTTTTCGCGATTTCGATGTTGCTACCAGAGGAAGTTGTTCAGTTTGACGGTCTGATCATCCCCTTAAAAAGTGTCAGCATATTAAGAAGGACCCTATTTATAAGCTATTTATCTTGGACATTACTAAAGATGTTCTAAGAATAAGTGAGGGTAGGTTAGGTAAGTGTTTCAAACCTCTGTTTCTGTAATTCAAAATAGCCTTATACTTTCGTTCTAAGTATGTATTTGGATTGCAGTATTATTTATTTAAATATCGTTCCACCCTTTATTAATTCTCTGAATGAAACATAATTATAAATCGGTAACTTTAAAGTTCGCATTAAATTGGTAAGTACCTATTCGTTAACGTAACAATTTTCCAATACTTAAAAGTTTTCCCATTTCATAATTTACCAATGCTTAGGGGGATTAAAAAAGCAAACAGCCTACAGAGTGCTTATTCAGCGGCCATTAGCGAGACTGGCGTTGGAGCCGACGAGTCAATAAATCATTTCTCGGCGATACTTCGCATCGGCATCTCTTCGATTCCATTGAATAGCTATTTTTGTGCCGCTTATAAATCGCTACACACCGACTTACTTATTTATAAAAAAAAATACAAAAATGAGAATGAACTTCTTCTTTCGTGTCAGCGAGACTATTTCGCATGACAGTAACTGATTTCATAATGAACAAATCTCAACATCACCTTTTTACTATCAGAGTTATTAGTTTCTGTCTCGCTTGGTTTTACACCTTTTAAAAAATAGAGCTCATATGTTTCAAACGAAGTTTTAGTTGTTTATCTCGTATCACTGTTTATTTTCCATGGGATAACGGAATACCCAAAAGCAGTCCCACTGTTCTTAGTTAGATCTTGTGAACTCTTGGAATCCTCGATGGCGAGATAAGTCCTTCGTCATCCAAAATGCTATTACGTGTATAGATGTAAAAAAACCGGTTTAAAACATTTTAAACCAAATTTTGCCGTTTTAAACCGGTTTTAAACTCGCCTACAAAAATAAACGAACTGTGTTTTACACTTCATTGTCGGCGATTTTTGGTCACTCGACGTCATGTTTCGTTTGAATTAGTATATAGAAAGTACCTACCTACATTACATACTACACGAAAATTTATTACACGCGGTAGTTTATGTATGTGCATGTGTGTGTAGGGTAGTCGAGCTGGCAACGTTGCGGCGATTCATCAATGATAGTGCGAAAGTGTGCGTTTGGATTTAAACCAGTTTTAAACCGTTTAAAAATATTTATTTGGAGTTTAAAACAGCAACATTTTATTTAAAAACCTTTTAATCGGTTGTTTCACATCTATATCATATCTCTATCGGTAAAATCAAGAAAATGTAGTTATAATGAAGAAAAACCGAGTCACCAAAACCAACGGTTTTAATCCGAAAAAAATTGTTTATTTCGGTTTTAAACCGTTTTTTTCGTTTTAAACTGATTGGTTTAATTGGTTATAAACCGGCCTTACATCTATAATTACGTGTGACTAGTTGTATTGCGCTAACATTCAATCTGTTGGTTAAATTACTTACCTCGATGCCGTGTCGCCATACAGTTTTGCCTAGTCGGCTCTCTCTTCGGTCCGAATACTCCTCCTGGATACTGCGACTTCGCTGGATATGGAGTCAAGGCAATTTATCTTGTTTTTAAGTATTGATTTTCAGTCTTTCGATAAGTATCAATTCCTTCCTTTATAACGATTTCAGTAATCAGTGAAAACCATCTTTAATTTACTATATTTATTTGCACATTAACATTATTGAGTATTTTATCGAGTCCGATGAGTAGGACTGTGTGTATAAATATATTCATGTAATGCTTACTTGCGCCTTGCGAATGTAGGCAAGAAAAGCGCCTGTGGGAAATAAAACTCTGCCTGTAATCGTATCGCATTTCGTATTGTTAGTTCATACTTTTGTAAAAGGATATTAGATTGTTAGATATTTTGACGTATAACAAATTTAGTATCAAATCACTGTAGCACACGAGTTTTACTAGTTGTACCTACCCTAGGTAGATTAATGTCTACTAAGTCTAAGTATAAGGTAATCTTAAATATGAAATATTCGGCATAGCATATGCTCACGACTATATTCTCCGAGGGGTTAACCAGAGATATGCTGAAAACTCAGAACATCCAAGTTTCACTAGTAATTAGTACCGAAACTCTGAAATCGTAGGTTTTTCAAAAATTACTGGATAAGTGGCTTTTGAAATTCTTCGAACCAGTACAATTCAGTTAGAATAGGAGCACGACATGAGACATTTCATAAATTTTATCTATTATAAAATAAAACGGTGAATGTCTGTGTTTGTTCGAGCATCACTTAAAACTGCTGGAATGATTTTGATGTAACATTGTGTCACTTAAAACTTTGAACTTAGATGATCTTTTATCTCGCTACGATGACGGGAACCGGTGCAGACGAAGCCGCGAGCAAAATCTAGTTAAAATACTTAATAAAACTTTACATACCAATAGGTGGTTATAAAAGTTTTAGCTAGAGGAACAAGATGTTTGATGAGCGAAGATAGTCCATACGGAAGAGAGCTAGCGACTACATTACGAGGCAGTGGTTTGATTATAAAGAATTTATGTACGGTAATATTTATCATTATCACTAGCTCGGCAGTGAAGGAGAACACCGTGAGGAAACCTGCATACCCGAGAATAATAAAAATTAGTTCCTGATATGTGTAAAATATACCAGCAATGGTCGCAGTGTTATATAACGACCCTTGCTTGCAATAGCCCAGCCGTCAATAATAATAAATAATAATAAGATATTTAAAAATCGATACGCGCCGATCCCTATCTATTTTCTTATTCCTAGACTAAACCCAAATATTTACTGCAAAATTTTTTACAATGCCAATGGATCCACGTATATCACAAGAAACTATCCAAGTTTGCCTGAGGATATGGCAATTTGTATTGGATATGCATTAGTTTCTGCATGAACGGCCTTAGGTGTGCCCCGAGATGCAAAAATGTCGGCGTCTTCAAGTATTTTAAAATATTCCTTGCAGCTAGTTTTCAGCGATCTGAGTATAAAGTTTTTGTGACATAACTTAGTTTGGAGACGATACTTATCTCAAAGTAGTTCTGAATTACTTACTTCATCGTAGACTGTTACTGTTTGTAACTTTATTGTAACACAAAGTTGATGTTTAACGTAATTTTTTAAATTTTATCTGTAGTTTTTATCCTCTGTACGTTACTGCATACATACATAAACTGTTGCTAGAATTAGGAGTGATATGGTACGTACTTTTGTATTAACCTTTTCGGTTAACCTTATAATCGATATTATCTATGCTTACGTATAAAACAATTCCGTGACTGATTGACTAACAGACAATGTACAGCCTATACAGAGTTATTCTTAATATGCTGACACTTTTTTAAAGGAATCATCAGACCATCAAACTGAACAACTTTTGATTTTTTTTCGCGATTTCGATGTTGGTGCCTTAGAGAAAGTTGTTCAGTTTGATGTTCTGATCATCCCCTTAAAAAAACGTTAGCATTAATAATATGCTGACACTTCTTGATAGAAGTCCTCCCTATACAGGGTATAAGTGACAGCCTAGCAAATACTGAAACGGTGAACTCAGACCATCAAATTGAACAACTTTCACTATGGAGCCTACATTTGAGTCGGGTAGGTACAGCAGTTTTGTAAGGGACAGCTGATTTTTTTTCTACTATATTTCTCGAGGGAGTCGAAAAATCTGTTTTTCCATACAAAACTGCAAACCTGCTCGGGCCACATTTTTTTTCGCGATTTCTATGTTGGTCCCATAGAGAAAGTTGTTCAGTTTGATGTTCTGATAATCCCCTTAAAAAGTGTCAGCATATTAAGAAGGACCCTGTATGTTACCATGTTCTTGACATAGCGTCTATGTTTGCAGTCATCCATTTTCTGAATTGGTTTGGTGAGAATAGGTCTTTAGTTCAAGCCGGTCGCACATCGATCACGTCACGGTTATCGAATATAGAATCTCTAGCCCCGATACATTCGGCTAAATGATTTGTAAGAAAATGTTAAATTTCTCCTAAATCATGCAACCCCTTCAATTAAAATAGATATGTCAAACTATTAACCTACTTGTGTATGTTGTGCCAGCGCGCTCCATACAAACGAAGTCTGTTGATATTTTCAATATTAACCAAGTCAATGAAATTTTTCAGAAACAATTTAGAAACTAATCCCTTTGTTTGTATGAAGTCTGTTTTTTTTTAAATATACATTTTTAGTGCTAGGATAAATTTAATATTTGCATGGAAATCTTAGAGGCACTTGAATAAAACTATACATATTAACGAAAATCTGACTTCATACAAACATAGTGATTTGTTTCTAGATTGTTTTAGATCTAGTTTCAAGATAGAGTTTAAAAAAATAATCGAACTTAATGGCTTAAGAGAAGTTTATTCCGAATGCGTAAATGCGCGCTGCATACAAACGAAGCCTAATGACATTTTTCAGAAAACATTCTATAAACTAATCACTATGTTTGTATGAAGTCTGATTTTCTTTAAAATATACAGTTTTAGTGCTAGGATTAATTTAAGATTTGTATGGAAATCTTTGAGGCACTGAAACTTTAAAATTATGCATTTTAACGAAAATCAGACTTCATAAAAATGTAGAGATTAGTTTATAGATTGTTTCTGAAAAAAATCATTGACTTTAATTGGTTAGTATTGAACATATCACCAGACTTCGTTTGCATGGAATGGAATCTAGCGCGCTACTCAAAATAGAATCAATCAAACTTCATTTGTATGGAGTTAGGAAAATCCACTTACCATGTTTTGCCTCCATAAACACCGAACATTTTAATATCCTGATTGTGTTATTATCAAAAAGTTAGAGTTAAGTGAAGTTAGTCTGTATTTTGTTAAATTAAGTGCTTTGCACGTCAGTCGTTTGAAATAAAACTTTTCTGTTATGCCGTAGAGATTAAGTGTACCTACCAACCTAAGTTATTATACAAGTAAGTCTTCTTATCCTGTGGGCATGCCCTGGTGTCAGAGTTTTTTCAGACCGCCTAAGTAAGCAATATAAGTAAGTATAATATGAACAGGGTGTAACAAACACCCTAAACTTCATTCCAAATAAGGACGAAAAGATTTTCCGATTCCTCTATAGCTTTCTAGCCAGTTCTGATTTGCAAATATAATGTATTTATCAGAAAAATATACTATCCGACATATCTTGGACGTTACTAAAACTGTTCTAAGAATAAGTGAGAGGAAGTGTTTCAAATCTCTGTTTCCGTAATTCAAAATAGCCTTAAAATTTCGTTGCTATTTGAAATGGAGTATTGTAATACTTAAGGGGGCTTCAGACCATCAAACAGAACAACTTTCACTATGGAGACAACTACGAAATTGCGAAAAAATCTGCAGTTTCATACAAAACGTAACGATTTAGAAATTGGCTCCATAGTGAAAGTTGTTCAATTTGATGGTCTGGCCGTAGGTATTGTACCTATACATTATTTCTTCACATCGAATAAACGTTACGTTTCTCGTATAAGCAATCAGAATAATCTCTAAACAAAAGTATTCATCTAACGACATAAGTTTTAATGGAATTTTAATATCTGAGAGTGTCTCGATAGGTGCGGTACGAGAAAAAAGCGCCTACAGAGCGAACACCGGCAAATGAACCACGTAACGTCATTTTATGAACTGAATTTACGACAAGAGCGGGTCTTTAAATCAAAAAGAAAAGTATTTTGCTGCGGTTATTGCGAAGTTTCTCGTCGGAATTCGCTCGAAACACAAGGAAAAAGGAATGTTTCCAACTTTTTCTCTCACCCTACTTTATAGCCATAACTTTCAGTTCCTCTTGATGCCTCCCAAAAAATTCAAATAATGCAATTCAGCGTTGGATTTTATTAAAAAATTTAATTCATTCATAATTTTCGCGTTATTACATTCGTTCGCCATGGCCCATTATGCCGGCGTTTTATTAATCTGGTCCGATTTTCATTTTAAGCGTCGTGGGTCGTCGCGACAAAATTGCTTTACAATATAATTACAGAGGACCATTGTTCCGGAATCCGCTCGCAGTGCTTCGATTTACATTTAGAATGGGACAATTTGTACAAAATCCGTCCGGTAACAGAAACTTAATTTGTTTTCAGTTCTACATTGTCGAACCTCAGTGGGACATTTAAAATAAATGTGGAGTTTCATGAATGGTTACAGAACTTAGACTACTTATATGAGGACAAGTTACACGTGTAATTCTACTAACAAACTTTTCTGATACTTTTTGCGGGGGGCGAGTTAACACGAGATAAGCTAATTTTAATTTTGTTCCGTTAGTTTAGATTCTAATTTTGAATGTTAAAAATCATGAAAAACAGTGTCGTGTGAACACCAAACGTCATAAGTTCGAAATTATTGTTCCGCAATTAGAGGCTGTCGCGTTTAGTGAGAAGGTATAAAATTGTATGTAAATGCGTAAGATTTTTTGATCTTGCACGTTGGTAGAGGGGAAATGCTAAGGCGAGGCGGGTCCGGATATAATTCGTCTAAGTTACAGAACAATGAACGTTATGCTTCGTAAACGTAAATAGTCCGATGAAAACGTAAATTACGTTAGAACTTAACTATTTCGAATAAGAGTTACCTAACTGAAAATTTACGATAACAAATTGTCACCGCGAGCAGTTTACTGAATCCGTTTATGTAAATTGCAATCTCTGGAGGTTCTAGATTTCCATTTATGTTGTGAGAACTGAGGTGTGTACCTAAATTAAATATCTTCTAGCGATATTAGCCACATTTAGCATAATTAAATAGACTAGCTTTTAACACTTTCGCTGCTGACGACCTACGTCGTAGGTCGGCGACAAATGGGCAACAGTGCAGAAGAACCCACGTAACAAGTCGGTTCTGTTGCATTTCATGACCTACCGCGCGAGTCACCGAAAACCATACGCCTACTGCGGGTGATCCACGACGTGCGCCACTTTTACCATTTCAACGTTACGACTGTGCGCACGACCTACGAGAGGGGGTCAAGTTCTATAGCATTCGCCTGTGCTCATGACCTACAGCATGCGTCACCTTAACCTTACGCCTATGCGGGTGACCTATAAGGTGAGCCATTTCGGTCGTTTCACCGTTACGACTGTGCGCACGAGCTACGGAGGGGGGTCAACTTTAGCACTGCGCGAGGATCATGATTTTGAGTTTAGCAGCGAAAGTATTAAAAGCGACTTATCTCGTTCAGAATTCGATATAGTCGGGGAAATCTACGGATTTTTGTATGGAGTAGGTTGCATTAATTGCACTTTAGGTGATAATTTGGAATATAGTAGATACATACCTGAAAAACATAAATTGTCAATAATCCCCGATTTTTTATTGTATATTATTGAATAATTAAGACGTTTACAAAATATTAAATTTAGACATGAACAAAAAATGGAAAACTGGTGATTTTGTACAGGATGGCTTCGTTCAATACGTTTTACTTATAAAAATAATAATCCCCGGTTAATATCGTAACTTTGAGTAGATTTTTAATATTTTGTTAGTCTTCAGAAATTATAACCTCAAAACTAAATTATTAACTGTTTGTTTGTACGTTTTAAATTTGCCTTGTGATAATTAACTGTCTCTTTTGCTGGTATGCTGGAAGAAATATATTTAGAAATAAGCTTGTCCTTTGTACATTTGTATCCATTTTAAGGTATTTCTCAGGTTCCTGAGCTTATATAACCACGAAATCTCGACAAAAATATTATAAACTAACAGTAATATTAGTTCAAACACAATTTACTAAAGTGTCTTTAATGCAATCTCAAATCTTATTTTTCCTTGACTAATAGTTTTCAGGATAAGATAGGTTTCTGTTGTCTATGTCCATCTCCTCGTCACAGGCTCATCAGGCGGGCATATAATGGCTATTGAACAGTTAAGTGGAACAGGTATAATATAATGTCTTTCTTAAGGGGTTTTTAAGGGGATGAGCAGACCATAAGACTGAACTGAACAACTTTCTCCATTCACATTTTCTTTCGAAATCGCGAAAAAAAGTCAGTTGTTCATGCAAAACTGCAGTCCTACCTCTATACATACTCGACCAAATGCATAGATCAGGTAATTTTTCTTTTTGTGCTTTTGATTTTGGTCCCATAGAAAATGATGTGCAGTTTCATGGTCTGATCAGCTTCTTAAAATCAGCATAATTAAATTGGACCCTGTATGTTGCAGGTACTTAGAGTATAAATAATCATCTATTTGATGATTGAGGCATGGTGATATAGTATTTGTTATGACGCATGGTAAAAAAATACATGTATGGTTTCACTAAAGATCTTTATTTACTTCTTATGTTACAAATAACGTTATGTACAAGCATATTAATTACAGAATAATGTTACAATCTTACAATAACTGTAATTTTACAGAATACTCGAAATACGTGTGTATAGTTCATCAGCCCATGTCCACTTTTTGCACATGTTTAGTAAGATAGCAAATTGTTCAACGTTTGTATCCAATTAAATCTATACTTATTATTGGACATCAAAATTGTTGGTCGTAAAATCAAAAAGATCGTTGGATTTTTATGAAATCAGTTTATTAGACTTTCTTTTTTTCATTTAAATAGTGATGGTTTAATTCATTTTAGTACATAAAAGATTACGTTCTTATTAATGCCATCCATTGAGCTGACATTAAATATGGTTTTTCTGGTATACCAAAATATCATAATATTTTATAGTACATGTATCCACATAATACTAATTATCCTAGCAAGCAAATGTGTAATTTAAGTGGATATGGGCTGGTGTTCTAATATTAATCGTGTCTAGAATATTTCAAACACTTACTTTTTCATGGCTACCGGTCAATTATGGAAAATAGTAAAAGTCACAGTAAAATATTAAATAAGAACTTAATTCTCGTTTCGTATTCTTTACTCGATTGCTATTTCTTTAATATATTATATTATAAAATACAATTTTTCAATTGACTGCAACTGACTGCAATTATTGCTTCTGAATTTACTGGATAACAAAAGATTATTTAGAATAATAAAATTAATTGATTTGATATTAGAACAACAGAATCTTTGTGTGAAACAAAAGACGTGCGTCAAAAATTAATCATAAATTATTGAAACATAATGTCTGAATATCAGTATACAGTCAGTATTATCTGCGTCAGTTATTATTACCGAAGTAGATACCGAAATACACGAAACTGAATTAATTGATGTTATGTTAATAACATATTTTTTGTATAAAAATCAAGGGGATACGATATGCGAGGCTTCATTTAAGTATATTTCAATACAGAAAATGCTTTTATTGCTAAGTGAGTGAATGAATCGGCAAATATGTACTGCAATATTAAATTTAAATAAATTTGCAGTACGTAAACTATATTCACAAGAATATTAACTAACCATTGGCACTAATTATGAATTAATAACAAGTTCATATGTTGTACATCACGGTGAATGATTTGGTTTAAATAATTAATCGTTTTAATAACTACGTAAAATTTATAACTAATATATTTTGTATCATTCGTATATACACGGCACATATTTGTTAATTACATAACACTAAGCAAACGAAAATCATACGTCAGTGCTTTTAATATTTACAGTAAACTTATCTACAATAAAATAAGGTACTTTTAGTCAATACCTACTTTTACTTTTATACAAGGAGTAACAGGTTAACTGTGGATTTTTAACTTTTCTTTATGTTCAAAATAAATAGGTTAGATATTATAACATCGAGAATAATTGGAGAGTTTTTTGAATATAAAGACATACACGGACACATATTGTTCATGAAACTTCAAGGCATTACATTTTTTTAAATTACCTTCTGTTTTTAATAAATTTTTAAAAACATTTTGCTTTTGAAAATTTTCGCGTAGGTAAACTTACGGAGTAAAAAACAGCCTACATTAATTAATACTCGGCTTGTAAAATCTTTCAATAATTCTTTATCCAGTAATTCCAATCACTCCTTGCACAATTAATCATTTCATAGATTGCATCTTCTCTTTACACTTTACATAATAATTAACAGATCATAGTACTCTTCAGTTTGGATAACACAGCATCACTTTTAAACACCCACTTTTCATTCACTATACACAAGTACAGTTCTTGTTCCAAATCGTTGTTTCAGAATCACAAGCCTTCTCTCAAACCTCTTTAATAACACTCCTTATTACACTATGTAAAACTTGGTTCGTTATAAGTGCGCCAGTATATCTATTTCGGAAGGCGATTGTATGTGTGTCTCATTAAGGGCTGGCGATCCAGATACAGTGACAATGACTGGCTGGGCGTCCGTGTGGACTATTGTGACCAGGTGTTCGTCTGGATCTTTTTCTTGCTCTGTGGGTTTCGGTAGTGCTTCGATGGTATCTTCGGCGTACTTAAGGTCGAGGGGGGTGAGGGAGGGGAGGGTGTCGGTGACGGTGACGGGGGGGTCGGTACGGGGAGCGCGGTACGAGGGCGGACCGCTATACTCGGAGCCACACCATGCCGCACCCGTCGATCCTCTGCGAAAAAGAAAGTTCAAAATTGGAAAACAGAAAAAACTCTGGTAGGTTGTATCAGGGATGCAGCCGCAATGGAGTAGGTACCTACGTGAAACGTTTTGTACCGAGTAATGGCTTCTATCCTCTGATTTTTTTTTTGTATCTCCTTTATCTTTTGCAATCAGTCGTTTTATTTTTCTTGGACATTCAGCAAAACGTGTCACGTGTATTAATGTTGGCTTGCATGCTATGCACCCAGTGATGTATCCAAATTAAACTGTCTTAAGGAACTGTTACACTCCCAGTAGATTGTCTGGTGTTATCTTTTTCTTAAGTCGAGGGTCTGAGTCTCTTCACTCATTAGATTTTGAGCTAATGTATTTGGGTGGTTTAGTATCCTTCTCTGGTAACTTCGTGTGAACTCTACATAATCGTAGTAATATAATGCCAGTAGGTGATATACTTCCAAAGTAATCAGCGATCTTGTCATAACATAATGGTGTTTGCAAGTGACCTCCTATATTTCCAGCTTTCTGCCTCCTACCACAGAATAAATACTTGCTCCTACTGACCGAAATGAAAGACGTTTCACGTCAAAACTAGAAACATTTCGTCGCCAACGCCGCAAAGGGACGAACCTCAAACGGTTAAAAATGAGTAAGCATACAAGAATGCACCATTTATCGAGCTCTATGTTGTCACAAAAAGACGAAACTCTAAGACTAACAGAAAAGAAAATAGATTGACGGCGTATCTCAATATATAATCGAAAAAAGCGCGTAATCGGGAAAAGAAACTATTATTGGTTCACCTGTCAAATTTTCTCATTTGAGGTTCGCCCCTTTGCGGCGTAGGAGACGATTTATTCCTAGAAAAAGACCGATAGTTGGCAGTGAATTCATCTAGGGACATCGCAGCATGCAAGTTTTCTTCTGGCAGCATGCAGTTGTTAATGAAGTTTGCAGTTCCACTAAAATATTTGACTTGCCAACTTACCTGACTAGACTGGCTGAGTTCGACCTGTACGTTGGAGGCGGAGAAACCGCTGGCACACTTCTGTCTAAGAGAAGTAACCTGGAAATAAACGACAAAGTTTAATGATAAAAGTAAAAGAGTTATTTTCTCTGTTATCTTGGGGCAGGCTCAATATTATTTTTTCCCATTTCGCGCTGAAAAGTTTTGTTGTTACAAAGTTATAGCGCCTATCTGGTATGTAAATCACAAAGACTTTGTTAAGAACTGTAGCACTATTATTTTTTTGGATTATCTTGTAAGATCACGCTACAGTACGACCAGGAAAATAATTAACCTAGTCTAATCTTCGTTTGCGCAGAGTCCCCCGACAAAACCCGAAGTCGTTTAGTAATCAAAGACTGTAAAGTCGGATAGCAGCGAAATGGGCGCGAAAACAATTAGCCAATCGTGTCAAGGGATTGAAGGTGGCACATCCTGATTGATCAATATAATTTCGCGCGCTATTGGAATTTGTCAATTACGCAGGTACATCGGGGGAACGTATAAATCTGGTACTACTGTACCTGAGTCTATATTCTTGCATAGAAGCTTGATATGTGGGCGGCGGAGGCCTATAATGGAACTCTGGATACAGCATGGCCGCATACGGGTGGTGAGGCCTAGCATAGCTCGGTGGCAGGCGCGGGACGAGCCGGCGACAGGAGGCGCGGCGGAGACCTAGTAGGGCGCACGGTGCGTCGCGGGCACCGAGGCGCCATGCTAGACCTGCAGCTGTCACTAACACCACGCCTATACCTGGAAGAGATTAGTGGGTTTTAAATTATACATAAATTAAAAGATTTAAATGGCTAACCTGCTTCTAACTCTTAACAGACACATTTAGTACTTTAGAAATAGTAATGGATATGTTTGTGCACAGTCTTGGCAAACAGTCGTGTATACTCTATACCTACCTCCTTGGGAAATGGATGATTTTATTCTTCTTCTATCTATACGATATTCAAAATAACTGAAAAATCATTTTCAGGTACAAATGTAAAAGCAATTTCTGTTAATTCGCCTATAATCCAATAATTATCGTGTACCTACATGTGTTTAATTAAATTTCAATCTGTATACGAACAAAGAGCCTACAAAAGGACGCTATAATGAACTACTATCAATTTTCCACAAAAATTAACAGCAACTGTTGCAAGTTGCGCAACTGTTGTTGATTGTTTACGATCTCATGATCACGGACAATGTGTTACGGTAACCCTCGCTAGCCCGACGTGTGATATAACAACATATTTGCAGAGTCGTGAACGACGGCGGACGAGCCACAATATTTGATGTTGATGCGTGAAGTTTTCGACTGAGTGACACGTACAAATTGCTCCCCCGACACAACAATAGATCCTGCCTGTAACAACAACATCATTTGTCCCTAACGCTAATGAAAATCCAATTAATTCTGCTCCAAAACTCATTTGAAGTTTAATTGAAAACTTCGCCCGATGAAGGGCGGACGCGACTTTGTGAATGATATAATGAGATTTCGTCCGGACTTGTTATTGTCATATGCACAGCGAATACCCAATGAGCTACCCGGATTGTTTTACGCTTAATTACCGCCATTTGTTACGTCGTATGTATAAAGCCATTTTGGTCGAATTTATGAATATTAGAATACGGACTTTCAATTTATCTTATGCAGAAACGTACGCTAAAGTAATGGCGGATAGAATTCTCGCCTGCTTTCATTTCGCCAAGACGCTCAATGGACCAGATAACTTTAATCAGCTATGGAAAAACGGTAGAGCATGAAATTATTCACAAAACGTTGAAATGATCAAAGTCTTAAGAATGAAAGGTTTTATCCGAACGAACAAATATCTCACCTTATCCAGGAGAAAGTTATCCGAGGGGTGTTTAATAAGGTAACTTTATTATCACAAAGTTTAAATAGATAGGTTAAATAACCGTTTCAGTAAATAAAATCTCCTAAGCTAAATGGTTAGGTAATTAACGTTATTAAAACGTTTTATCTTTCACAGACGCTATATTAACCCTTTTCAAAGTCGAGATGTCACGAACTGCCACTAAAGTTCTTTCCAATCCGCATACGCTTAAAATATTTATTTACCTATGTATTTGCTTATACAGAAATTACTCATACCTATCATGAGGAGTAGTAATGTGAGTGGAGCTCTCGGATGAGGTCTGAGGGCACCCAGGACTGCACCAGCAGCCACCAGGCATGCCCCGACCACGCCGAGGAACAGGACACATAATCTGAGAGGAGGTCGACCACAACACGACTTCGGAGCATTTCCTTCGCCTTCCGAACAGGCATATGCCGCGCCTCTTCCCGATCTGAAAATAAATTAAAAACTAGTTAGACTATGATATTCGAAGACGTTTCAATGATGTTGATAGAAATAGAAAGTGGATCTGGGGACATGTTTAATTTTACAACCTAGCTTCGCCTTCTACGATGTTGTGTAGAATTCGCGAAAGTGTCCTAGTTTCCTACTTATCAAGAATGAATCAAATGGTTATTCATTAACTAAATTGTTTTTTAAAACAAACAACTGCCTATAAACCTAGTTTCGAGAAGTTACGTTAAACATGTTATGGCATTCTTCTTTAGTCGATGAATATAAACAGGCGCCTTGAAAGAGGCGAACAACAGCTGAAAATATCCTATTTATGCAGCGTTTGCATATGGTTAGTACTTTACGCAGTACAAGTAGGTCGTTTCTAACTCCAAATAAGCCTATTATTGCTCATTCGCCATTTGCCTGCTTTTATCTGCTCGTTAAAGCAGCGGCAATATTGTGCGAATTTTCTTCTTCGAATTGTGTTTTTTTCGTCACGAAAAATAGCTAAAACTTTCTTTGATAACACATGATCTCCAAGAGTAATTTTGCAACGATTAAGTAAATTATAATTGACTACGCGTTAATCAAGTAAATGAACAATCGATGATTCTAAGGATGACGAACAAATAAATAACAAGCAACCATAACGCAGCGTTTTCATTAAAATGAAAAAAAAAAAGCTCAAAGACACTGAATAGATGGCGTTTCAATCTCAAAAATTTTGCTGTCAATTCTATAGTGTTTTTTTGTCCATTTGCTGATTTTAGTGAGTTAATTCATTTATAAGATTTGGATGGTCATAATGTGAAGGATACATTGATTTGATCGACTTTTATATATGTAGTTGATTTTCGTTCATATACAACAGACTAACATTTTTGATGTTATATACATATTTCTTGGTAGATAATGAGCTAATGAGCAGTTTATCTACGAGCAACGTAACAAAATTTCAATGTCAGTCAGTAAACAAACCATAGACAACCAACCTTCCAATTGACAGGTGATTTTATCAAATCTACTAACGCCATCTGAAGTTTTTTATTTTTAATGACTTGCAAAGCGCCTTATTCACTTCATTATCGTATTAAGTCAAACATCACTAGTTGAACTACCTGGATCGCCGCCCCGGTAAGATCGTATTGCATAATGCATGCATACTTCTCTCGTGTTTCCACATGATATGAAGCTTACGTCTCTCATTAGCCCCATGAATAGGGTTATGCGCTCACTTCAGCTATTTTGAATGGATTTAATTTTAATGAGGATTTAAGAACGTGCACTTAACAAGCTAATTGCAAGCTTTACTCAGACTTTCCTTAAGCTGGTACAGGATAAGAACTACGTATCATAGAGATGTTTAAAGGACGACAATAGTTTAGCTTAGCCGGTAGAGTTACAGACTAAATGCAATTTAAAATTACAGATTAGATTCTTATTCAGTTATCGTTTATTGAACGTTGTTACACAGATTATTTAACCCCATTTAAAGTCCCAGAATCTAGCCCGGACTTGTATTATGATGACTAGACAACGATATAGAATACAACGCTGTAACGAAACTACCTAGTAATATTTAAAGAGGTGATTTTGACCATCAAACTGAACAACTTTCACTGTTGATATTTAATATTTATCAAACAAATATTTGCCCCTTGCTGGATTCGAACCCTCGACCTTCGGATTAGCAAGCTCCTGCATTTTAATAAACATAGTTTTCACTACTAGGCCTGCCAGATTCAGCCAAATGTCAACCCTACGTTCAGAAGTCTATGCAAAATGCAGCTCTTCACCAATTAGAGTTAGGAAATTGATACGACAGCGCTGCTCCAATGTTAATGGGCTTCCTGTGTTTCTGACATTGTTCCGTCAACTTCAAGCTGTTTTTCCAAGTTCTTCCACAGCATCCTCCCTTTCTGGAAATAGATCGGAAACTAAGGGCTCTTTCAATCTACAGACTATTAATATCGTATTTATTATTTATGTAAACGTATCTTGCTATGTACCTAAGCCAGAACGGCTTAGAATTGACCACCTCAATTCTTCCCTTGGGCGTCATACAAGGCTACTAAGGGATTAGAGGAGAAACGAAACATAAATTGCTAAACGTGAGCATTGCTACAATGTAGCAATGTCTCTGATCACCCCGAAAGGGATTACGGTCGTGAGTTTTTGTATGTATGTCTCTTGTTATAAATTTTTAATCTGTACTTGTATCATAAATGTTACATTGTTCGTGGACTATCGAGAGCACGGCTGAATGCACATGAGTTTATCGACCCCATCATCTGACCCTAAAGGAAGAGGGTTCTTAATGCTGATAGTTAATGGATGGTAACGTCACACACACCTACGGGCTTTTATCTCTGTCACGCTCGACGACCAACCTTTCCAAACCATTCATTATCAGTCTATTCAGTATTGTGATATTCGGCATTCATCTACGAGTTCTAAGGTTCTAAGAAGCATTAATTTCCATTCGCAACGGATAATTGGGGACATAACCATAACGGAAGCTCTTCAAAAAGTCAACATTAGTATTCTGCTACGTAACTGAGTTGCCTTAAAGCCGAGCTGTCAAAGACGAAACGTTTATCTCAACTGATGCAATGCTCTTAATAGATCCCTATCTGAAGTGTAAAAGCAATAAGAGTAAGTGTTCTCATTGGATAAGTTTCGTATAAAGGCGCTGGTCTTCAGACGGAACGGTCGGACATTTTGATAAATTACTATCGGTACAATAACATTCATTTCGTTGGAGCTCGCCGCTCTTCTGTTTTCAATTTGACGAGTCATCGTACCGACCTCGGTGTTCTGAGTTTGATGAAAAATACGTTTTTCGTTTCTACTTCACTAGATAAGACCTTACGTTATTGTTCAGTTTTTATCAAAGAACGCTCAGAGTAACTTAGAATAGGTTTCAAAAGAATGTCACGTTCGTAGAGTTTAAGAGGATATAATTCGGAGCGCGCTCCATACAAACGTACTATGGTGATATTTTCAATACTAACCAATCAAACTCTCTGAAATTTTTCAGAATCAATCTAAAAACAAATTTCTATGCTTGTATAGCGTCAGATTTTCGTTAAAATGTATAGTTTTAAAGTTACAGTGCCTCAAAGATTTCCATACAAATCTTAAATTAATCCTTGCATTGAAACTGTATATTTTAACGAAAATCGGACCATACAAGCATAGATATTTGTTTCAAGATTGTTTCAGCAAAATTTCATTGACTTTAATTCGTTAGTATTGAAAATATCACCATAGTACGTTTGTATGGAGCGCGCTCTGAATTATATCCCCTTAAGGCTGGCTTGCACCAAAAAGTGTTTAGTAACACTGTCTGCCATACTAAAATATCATACTAAAATGAAAGTAGCAACATCATATTTAAACAAGTTTAAACCCTTAAATACTTTTTGGTGCAAGCCAACCTAAGAAAATGTTGCTAAATAATTACTCATAAACTAAAGTAAGTAATATGGTAATAAAATTAGTGCATACGAACGAGCGACACCATCTGTGCAGGCGATTCAGATAGCGAGGGATGACGAACTCTTTATGTCCTCGGTATTGACTCTAGCCACGCGATATTTATTACTTGATGCCATCATGCACAACTCTAACACATTGTATAATTATCTTTGTTTATACTGAGAGGTAAACATGTTTCCATAAAAAAACTGTTTTTTATATATCTCAGCTGATGTAGAACTTTTCAGCAGCATCGTTTGGAAAAACAATTGTGTTTGCCGCTTTTAGACGTCAAAAACAGATGTGTAATTTATTTGATATAAATTGAAATGAACACTATTCATTCGCAACCTACGCTCTCCAACACGCAAACATATTTCAAATTAGTTGCCCGAAGCTATACATTATAATATTACGTATATTATGATGTACTATACCTATTTTGGGGTGTACCTAAGTTAACCAAAGGACAACATGGATTAACATTAACTCTCACTAAAGCCACAACAACTGTATTTAAGACATCCCCTAAGATGAGCAGTTGATGTGTTATACGCATATTAAGCCCACAACATCTCGAGTGGTGTGCTCCGGAGCGCAAAATTTATGTCGTTAATAAGGACCGGGAGGGTTAATTAGCTGATTTATGTGGCCCATATTACAGAACTGACGCACGCGTTATTATGACCCCTGTCATTGACAGTTTAATAGCCTCTTCTGACTGTAGGACGGCGTCAAGTTTCACCTCAGCTATTATAAAAGCGAAGATTATTACGTACGACATAATGATAAATTACGTTAAAGGGAAATTATGATGCTTAAATTTTCGACGTCTAATGTAGTTTGTGTTAGTGCACGCAAAAGTTCAATGATTCGAGACACATAAATATGAAACTAAAGTGCTTCACCGACACAAACAACGATTGCGCGCCATATAACTGCATCTTTGTTGTTGCAAGTGACGCGACGAGCTTAATGGCATATCATCGTTCGCTCGCGTTATAAAAATGGCAATTCTGTGAACAAACAAGCGTGGCCCCTGCTCAGCCAGACGGGCAGACGGGCGCAGGCACGCTCCATCAACCTTAGAACGAATAAAGCCCATAATCAATGATATAGAAAAAGTGGTAGGCGCTTGAAAAATAAAACTAACCTAACATGAACGGTTTTATTCAAAAGGCCTTTGTTATTCTCTGTCATAAATTTTATGCTTTCACTCTGGAGTTAAAATGTACGAGGATTATCTTTGTCGACAAACTCATCTTACCTACGTAGGTAAGTACACATGCTATTTCGCAGACATTTGTAAACGTGCCTATCCTCTAATCTTATCAGCGTCGGTGCCGTTTATCCAAAGTTGTACAGTTTCATAAACAAGCCGAAATGGGCCGTTCTAGAGCCGTTATGGCCGTGGCCATAAGGCCGTAACTACAACTTGGAGCCGTACCCTATCACGATGTCTGTCAGTCCGTAGCATCCTGTTTCGTGTGGGCGCGGCACTGCACCGTGTGTGCTAAGTCGACGTGCTTTTACCGACACCGCAGAGCAAGGAATTGCACTTCAACAGAGGCGAATGCCTATGTATATTTCTTCGTCACGGCATTTTTTATACGGGCATAGGCTTACCACACTTTCCCACCACTGTAATTCCTGTAAACCCGAATCAACTACCTAGCTAGACATTAAAATACAGAGAGCCCGGGGATGACTTCGTCTCTACATAATATATGAAAGTCAGAAACTAATTATAATGCTGTCAGCAATATTATTCAGGTAATACTACTATTATATTTATGGATTTTGTAATTATTACCTTTTTTGAAGAAATAGTAGTAGACACACGGCGACACATCAAGCTACGCAAAACCAAAATAAGCCATCCGCGCGTAGGTAAAGTATAACGTCGCGCGGCCAGCTCATGTTTGCTTTGGGTAGCTTGATGTGCCGCCGTGTGTACATACTTATAAAGAACATTTTATTTTTTCATAGCTCTGTGGCCAACGCGCCAGTAACGTCGTGTCGGTACATTCTTTGGACAATTTGACATAACACTTAGCTGCGTCAACATCGCAAAACTCTACCTTTATTTCAACGTAAATGTGCTAAGCTTTTAAATGCTTTCAGATGTGGATAAGTGAGTCATGCATGCCGTTATAAGGTCAATCAAAATTAGCTGATGACAATCAAACTGAACAACTTTCTCCATGGGAACAACAACCAATACGCGAAAAAATCTGTTGTCTCATACATTCGGGATCAAACTGAACAACTTTCTCCATGGGAACAACAACCAAATCGAGAAAAAATCTGCTGTTTCATTTTTTTTTCGTGATTTAGACATTGACCCTATGCAGGGTATAAGGAAAAGTATTACTAACCGTTAAACCACATATTCTACCCATCAAATTGAACAACTTTTATTATGGGAGCAAGCTAGGTATGAGATATAATTGTGCTTATTGTTAATTTTATTTTAAAATTCATTTCGTCGACTTCTGTTGTTGACTGTATCTTGAATTTTTAGACAAAAATCAAATCACCGATGTAAGTATCTTAACAAAGGAAAACAGTCGATTTAGTAAAATATTATAGCAAATACAGTTACGAAGAAAACCAATAAGTACCCTCATAAACAGGTAAATGTCATTTCCAATACAACAAATGTTTATCCGTCGTATCACAATCGCAAAAGAAATCTCGAACAGCCAATGCCATACCGTCGTATTACATTTCAACTACACACAAGACAATGTCTGACAACAGCTGCCTTCGATTTACTGATGATTACACTTGCTCGGGAAATACATACCTGCTTAGAATCGACTGGGACCTTCTTATACAGGGTGTAACAAAACAGCCAAGTAATACTGAAGGCTTAATGGTTAATTGATTCAGAGTTCAGACCATAAAACTGAAAAACTTTAACTACGGGGCCAACTTCAAAATCGCGAAATAAAAATCAGCTGTTTCATACAAAACTGCAATACCGTCTCGACTCAAATGAATGGGACAGGTGTTTTTTTTTCTCGATGTTTGTTCTATAGTGAAAGTTGTTCAGTTTGATGGTCTGAAGCACCCCCTTAAGTATTACTCTGGTGTTTTGTTATACACCCTGTATAAAAGAATTGACTATAAATTTTTTGAGAGTTACGCGGTTATTAATTAAGCTAAAGTTAATTATTTTAACGGGTTCTTACCGCGTTATAAGTAAGTATAGGTATCGTGAACTCCAAAAACAATAAAAACGCGGTAAGAACCGTTAAACGTAGAATTGACTATTCAATAAAAACTGCAATTCAACACTTTTCGATTTCTAGAGGCTGCCTCGAGTGGTCTAGCCCTTTACTGTTGAGCTGACCTAATTGATGCTTAGAGCATACAATAAATTACAATGTTATTCTGTTGGTGTTTCGTGTAAACTAAACTGTTTATAATTTTATGTTTGCAAATAAATTGTTAATCTTTCTAATTAAAATAATTAACAAACTGTATTATCATTGAGGAAAATCAGCTGACTAATTCTTACTAATTCATTCCTCAACCACACAACACACAATTACAGTTTAGTTTAAATACAACGCAACACCAACAGAATAGCATTTTAATTTATTGTATGCTAGAGCAACAAATAGGTCAACAGTAAAGGGCTAGACCACTCGAGGCAGCCTCTAGAAATCGAAAAGTGATGATTTGCAGTTTTTCTTGATTCAGTTTTACATACGAAGCAAGAAGGTCCCAGCCGATTCTATGCAGATTTGTATTTCCCGGGCACGTGTAATCATCAGTAAATCGAAGTAGAGGTAATAATTAGTAATCATTTACCTAACTAGGATAAATTAAATAGTACTTTTTTACAAATTAATATGAAAATCTAAATCGATCGAATCAAAAGATTTTATCTGAATATTGAGTAAAAACAAGAAAATTTTCATAAATATCCGTGTACAAAATCTCAAATCCATGTAGGAAAAACCATTCGCTTACCTCTTCTTGTCAGTTTTTCGCATTTCTATGAAGTGACAGTCATATCCAAGGTGTGACAAAGGCCACTAGTTCTTTAAATTAGCTTTCAAACAGGGTATTTAAACTACTTAACAAGTTAGATGGCAAACAAGATAAACTGTCGAGACTTCATAGACAATGACTCGTCACTAATGGTGCGCGCACGCGTGTGAACTCCTGCGAACGTTGATCCGTCAAGTCGTGATCTCACTCGCTTCCTCTTCCTTATACAGCTATCTTTCTTCTCCTGCAAAAAGCACCCTTCGTGGCCTTCAGGTTAAGCCGTGCGAAGTAACTAACACTTAACGCTTGTAAAGTTCTATTGAACGGGATAATGTGTGTAGTTGATACAAGATGTGTTATGTGTTGTTACTGCTAGATAGATAAGTATAAATTTTTAACACGAATGAACCTCTGAAAACCGTTTCTTCGTTATCTATAACACAAAAAAAATGCAATTCCTACTTACAAATTGGCCATGTCAATTGTGGCATAATATGTGTTTCAAAGTCGAAGAATTGAATTTAATAAAATAGTTTTTGCCCTTCAAATATCTATGCTTGTAATTTAAGATTTGTATGGAAATCTGTGAGGCACTGTTACTTTAAAACTATACATTTTAACGAAAATCTGACTATATACAAGCATAGAAATTTGTTTTTACATTGATTCTGAAAAATATCACCATAGTAGGTTTGTATGGAGCGCGCTCCGAATTATATCCTCTTAAAGAATTCGTAAATCAATGCTGCGTTGGATCATAAATCATAGTATTGATAGAAAACATAATGTTTAAGATTTTACGTAGGTACGTTTTCATCTAGTCTACATAGATTTTAAACTTATGTTGATAAAATACTCACAATAACAACTTTATAAAATGCAAACCTTCAGAACTTACTCAAAAGGTTTTGTACCAGTATTTATTTTTCCAAACCTTTATTCAAATTTCAAACGTCCATAGCCGGCACAAAGTGTAGCTCAAACGGCACTGGCTCTATAAACTTACTTTGATACTTTATAGTTGCCGCCCGTTAAAGGATTGCCTATCGGAGCGGATTGAGTCGTTGGTTCGACATCGGCATGCTAAACCTAACCTACGTCTTACAAAGGGAACAACACTATCCAGTAGCCACAAAGAGTTGGGTAGTGGACAATGTTTTATAGTAAACTTTAGTGTGAGCGAAACAGGAATATACCACTATATAAGGTGTTACAAAAATACAACTAAACATTTAAGGGGGTTGATTAGACCATCAAACTGAACAACTTTTGGTATGGGACCAACATCGGAATCGCGAAAAAAAAATCGGATGTTCCATACTAAACTACAAATCTACTCGAGCTAAATGAATGGGACAGCAGATTTTTTTTTCGCGATTTCGATGTTGGTCCCATAGTGAAAGTTGTTCAGTTTGATGATCTAATCAACCCCCCTTAAAGTTTTAAATGTTTTTTTTACTTTTGTAACACCTTGTATTCTTAGTATTTTGATACTTTTTTAAGGGCATGATCAGACCGTCAAACTGAACAACTTTCTCTACGGCACCAACATCGAAATCACGAAAAAAATCTGCTCTTCCATACAAAACTGCAAACGTAGGTACTCGAGCCAAATGTACGGGACAGCTGATTTTTTTTCGCGATAAGGTATACAATAAATAAGGTTCACAATCGTATACTAGACATGAGTCGCGCAAGAGAAATAATCACAGAGGTTCGATATATATACAAGGTCCAACTAAGATCTCTAGGACCTCGGCCGGTCCCCAGGATTCACACCTAGCTTGGCGGAAGATCTTTCCTTTTCACCGGAGGAACCTTCCACAGTAGTTCCTCCACATGTTAATCAAAAACGTCTACTACTGTGGACTTTTTTGTAAAATCGTTGTTAAAATAACAAAGTAAATACGTAGAGTAAAGTGTGTAGCAATGCTGGTATTACAGAAGGTCAAACAGAATGTTAATTAAAAAATATTTTCTCTGAAAAGAAAAGTGGAATATCACGAAATTGAAACGATGTACATTGGATGGAGCTTTCACTTTGGTAGTTAAACCCTCAAGGACATAGCAATACACTGAAATTATAGTTGTAGAATGTTTTTTATGTGAATAATAATAAACTAACTTTTTCTCGAAATTAAAGCGGCATTTTATTTTAATCTGCATCATCTGGTACAGACCAGGACTTTTGACATGGGTTTATCTTTATTAAAGTATTTTTATCAGGGTTCCGTACCCAAAGGGTGAAACCCTTTTCATAAGCCTACGTTGTGCGTCCGTCTGGTCTGTCTCTCTGTCCTATCTATTTAGGGCTGTAACTTTTGAACCTTAATAACTAGACAGTTTAAATTTTCACAGAATGTGTGTTATTGAAGTGCATTTGTTAACAAATAATAAAAATGTCAAAAGTAAAAAATTAAGGGGGGACCGTCCTCATACAAGAATCTAGTTTTTATAAACATTTTTTCTTCGCGCTCTATCGCAAAAACAGTAATACATACAAGCGTCAAACTTGGTGCGATTATAGAGCAAACTCTACATTATAACAACAAATAATAAAAATCGGTAAAGTGTGAGACGGTCTCGCGCTAAAGATCCCGGAGAAAACAAAACTTTTTGGTAAATTTTGTAATATGTTGTGTGGTGGTGTGGTACGGAACCATCGGTGCGTGAATAACCCGACTCGCACTTGACAGGTTTTAGTACTTATACGCATACGCAAGTAATAATTTTCGTTGTAAATAGTTAATTTCATCAGACATATAAAAAATTATTCCCAATGGCTCGATAGATTGCCTTTGATGCGAGATGGTATGGTGCTTGCTTTTAATAAAATGCATACCTACTAAAAATGTTTTTTTTTTTCACTTATTTTCGGGTTTGGTAGCTAAATTGGAAATAGCAATGCCCCGGTTTGAAAAATTGCGGGTTCAAGTGCCAGCCCAAGACTTAAATTTCAATCTTTAATTTAATTACGTAATATTTTTTTCGTTGTTTCTAATGTGTACCTATACAATAGATGTTTATTTTCATGATTTAATATTGTTAAACTAAAAAGGAGGTACACAAAAATAAAGCAGCACGAACGAACGAAGATACTAAACGAATATCAACAGAAGCATCAAAGGATAATCCTCAATTTTGTTACAAATATAGGCTTACACATGGCTCTGCATGTAATACTCTACATGCGCGTGTTCGGGAGGGCTGACACTTCTATGACAATATCACGTCGGAATCCAGAGGAAATAAATTGGGATCCGCGATAAGCGCTCCCTTTGACGAGACCTGTCTTCGGATTAGGGCATGAAAAATGATAGCTTACATGGTCGCCTGACAGTTGCTACATAGGTAGTTGGTTACACTTTCAGCACGTAAGGGGAATATTGCTACATAACTATGTATTCTATTTTAGTTTGATTACCTAAATTTTATTTTCGTGTCCGATAAATTATGATAAATTCGCGTAACTATACTCGCGGTTACCATTTTTCAGTCACTGTATATCTTTTTACTGGTCTGAAATAAACGAGTTATCTATCTATCTAATAATTAATAGTTCGATTTCGAGTATACTATCGTGTAATTATTTTAAAGTAGTTTATTTCTCGGATATTCTCAAGCAGCGAGATTGATAAAATATAATAACAAACAGCAGAAACATCATGGCTGTAATACGCAAATCGGAATTAGTTCTGAATAACTCGCTAGCTGATGACTATGACTGCCTGAATCCTCATATTGTCAAAGAGTGCCATAAAGAATATGAAAATACTACCTATACAGCTACGGCAATGCAACGCCAAATGTACCCTATTTAAAATTTACTGGAATGTCACCCACTTTAATAGCGTAATTCGATGACAAGTCTCTCCTCTTTAGTAGCAATGTGAAGGGGAGGGGGATGTCACTAGTCTAAAATGAACCTGTGAAAATCGACCGTTTCATTTCTCTTTTTATGCATCAGTCCCAAATAAAACACAAAGCCCAAACCAAATCGCGTCGCCCGGCTATTTTGCAAAACCCGCCAAATCCAGTGAAAGGTCGTACGAAGGGTGACACATGTCAAAATGTGATTAAACTTTCACGATTTATCCTGTTAAAAGCTAAGTTATGTACATACTTTACCCGAACACTTAAAGGTATCTGCAATACAACTAAACTGATTCTGCCCCAATCTTTTAAACAAGTCTAGCGAATGTGTTAAAATGTGGCAAAGTTTGTTACCAAAATTTATGGACAATTTAACTTCCAATTGATCTTGACCCTGGTAAACCGAACCGTCTGCATAGTTCGAAAACTTTACCAACGAATTTAAAGCATGCACTGGCGGGCAGAGTGAATTATTTAGTAAATATAGATAAAATATGCCCATCTGTTTTCTCTCACACCCCGGGCTCTACGGTTCGTTCACAATTAGTCACAGGATGTTTACGAGCGTGATTGTTTATGTTTACCTCTTCAGCTGCCGTAAGTGATTCTGCCAGATAGTGTACCATGTATCTGTATACCTGATGTTTACAAACCATTACCGCGGTGGGGAGAGGATTACGTTTTTCATCTCCAATTTCTTCATAAGTAGGTATTATAAGTGTAGAACTATCTCAGAAATAACCAACACAATATCCTTTTCAAAACATATATTGTCCATCTTCTGTTATACTTAATTATTTATGAGTATCCAACATTAAAACTTATCATCTTAATTTATTAATTATTAGAACTATCCAACATCAACCAAATTAGCCAACTGTTCTTCAAAACTTATTATCTTAATTTACAATCGTAGCGTCTGTGTGACTCTACTGTCCGAGACTGGCTGCCCTCATTCCCCAAAACCTCGTCCTTCAACCGATGCCGCCAGTGTGGCCAGTGCAAGGTATCAATAAAACCTTATGAAAATTAATAAAACCTTACACTCGACCATCCTGACGACGTGTATGTCCTCATACACGTACCCGGTGGAACCTTACACTCGGCAAAAGGTACATTTTATTACGAGATTACTAAACAGTAAATT
The DNA here is from genome assembly GCA_963924505.1 of Agonopterix alstromeriana. Lineage (NCBI taxonomy): Eukaryota > Metazoa > Arthropoda > Insecta > Lepidoptera > Depressariidae > Agonopterix > Agonopterix alstromeriana. Next base: position 11,824,823 of record OZ004662.1, on the reverse strand, counting down.
ATAATTACTAGCTTTTATACATAAAGTACATTAATATTAAATATATTTTACACTATGTATACAACATAAACATTAGATTAATTAGTTGATAACAAAGAAAAACAGTCATAAATCAGCACTTAGCTTCGTCAAAACAATGAAATACAAGCTCAGTGAAATAACCCGCCCCTCGTCGATCCTGAATCTGGCGCAAAGGAGCCCATAATGCTAGCAGCGCAGCGTTGCCACGCTGAATAGCTTTTTGGTCAATTAGTTGATTGACCAAACAAATAATTGTCATAAGAATAAATTGTTCGTAAACATTATTTTTGTGTCGATTAACTTAATTTTAATATTAAATGTTTACTGGTAAATGATGTATAAGTAAATGCATTCTTTTTTTTTTAAACCAACTAGACTGTACTAGATAAACCAAACAAATAAATTGATTACCTACCTGGTTTTTATCATAATAATTAATAAGTCAAAGAAATAAATTTTAACAAACAGATATAAAAATAGTAGGTACTAATGACAACAATGTAACGATAAATAAACATTACAACAATGTAACAACAAAACAAACAAACCCAATTCATCAGTAAACTATAGTAATTTTACTTCTTTTATATACAATGTATTATTTGTGGCATCCACTACAAAATATTGTATCTCTTTATCTTAATTCTTTTAAACAACTAACAAACTAATTGGGTACCTATACAAAACATCAATCCCCGGTAAAATTATGTGCCAACTCTAATAATGATCTGTCCTTATATCCAGGCATCTAACCAATTATATAACCATTAACCATCCAATAACAACCAAATATTAATATAGTACCTCTGTTAATAATCCTAATTATTTTGACATTTTAAGATATTTAATAAAATGATGACATTGAATGCCTTGAGGAGGCAGATTGCTGTACCACAAATTAATTATACTATTTTATACAACATGTCCAATCAACAATTAATAAAGGAATTATGAATGGTTACAATAGTGTAACCCTTTAACTAGCCAATTTCTATTCTTTTATCCAACCATAATAAATCCGTAAACCAAACCTCTCTTTTATTGGTGTTGGTTTAACAGATCAACCATATTTAGTATCCAAACTTAATAAATCCGTAAACCAAACCTCTCTTTTATTGGTGTTGGTTTAACAGATCAACCATATTCAGTATCCAAACTTAATAAATCCGTAAACCGAACCTCTCTTTTAATGGTGTCAGTTTAACGAATCAACCATAATTATCCAGTATCTTACTCAGGCGAAGCAAGTAATGAACGTTTTCCATGCTCTTGCTGTACCCGAACTGAAAAACAAACAACTAACAATTTTGTAGTCACAATATGCAGCGTAACAGTCAATGTAATCTAATGCTCGGTATTTAATAAAATTATATAATTCTGATAAGATTCTGAAACTATAACCACCGCTTTCATTTTTGATCAGTTTGATGAATAAGAGCTTTGTAAAAGAATCCACGCGGTCAATTTATAGTACATTTTGTTCTCTCTTAGACTCAAGACAGGTTCCGATTTCAAAGTCATCCTCAGCTATCATGGCCTCTTAAGACCGACTGACCTTATCAAATAACCAATTTTTGTTGTGGGTATCCCGTCCTGACAATTTGTACAGGCACTCAGACATTAACGTCGGAAATTTATACTAATTAAAAGACCACCGACTATTTTATCTATTAAAAATTTGTGTCAATTATCTATCTCATATATTATTTATCTCATTGGCTTATAAACACTAGACTTGCAATATCAAACTGTACTAAAACGTATAAGTATTATAGTAGGTAATTTCTTACAGACAGTTAGTCATAAGAGTAGATAGATAGTTGTTAATCTGTTACGTCAGCTAAACAAAAGTCTCGATTTTTAAACTCTTAATTATCGTTAATTTTCTTCACACAACGGTTCTTTTTATCTAAGAACAATATAAAACAACAATTCTATTAACCCAACCAACCATTAGGAAGACCCAGGAAAGTGGCTCCATGTCATGCTTTCTTATTATCCATCCACCTATTCTAGGTTTGTCCTTAGATCAATTATTGTATCGATCTTAGGTTTATCCTCAGTTATCTAAACCAAATAATAGCTGTCAATAAAATGAAATTTATTTCAACAAGACGATGTCATCATAGGTAAGTAAATCCTTTATTTCACAACTTTATGTTGACCAATATTTATGCTATCTAAATATTTTCTTATTACCTTTCAAAGACCATCATCAATCAAATTTTTAATTATAACTTTTAAAGTTCTTTAGACCGAAAAAACTTTTGAAATCATAAAATAAAATATAATCTTTTTTTTTTTTTAAATCATTTCTTGATACTCGGTACTTAAAGTAAATCTATAATAAGTACTTAGACTCCAATAAGTACTTAGGAAAGTAATCAGATATCTGCTTTATACATCTGTGGAGTCTTGTTTTATCGTCTCTGGTAGGAAATTTTATATTTTTCAAATAAAATTGACAAATCTGAAACTAGCACCAGAATGAGTGATTTCCATGCGATACAGCTCATGCTGACATGAAATAATAAGAGACTAGCATTTAATAGACGGTACAAAGATATACTTAAAGCATCGTTATTATTATTATATATTTCTTTTTTTATTGCTCTTTCTATTTCTCTTTCTATTTTGAGGAGGTTGCATCGCTCACAATATTCAAATGCTCACCCAAAATACTGGGCCTAAAAGATTATCAAAATAGGTTCTTCTCGGAGTACCTTCGGTCATAAATCATAATTCTAACTTGGATAGGGTATCTTTTCTTTTCCAGTGATTAAATTAATTAGTATGGTAATTCAAGTATTAACCGAGAACCGCCATCCCCCCTTTTATTTACAACAATAATTGGGGTAGATAGTTCGATTTAATTTGTTAATGAATCTTATGATGCCTGTATGCTGCCGCATATCATTGAACATTCGGTCGGGTGTCTAAAGTATAGGACGTTGCATTGACTGTTTTTAACTCGATTTTATCTTGGTAATATTAGTGTAGCCTTACTCGTTTTATCGTGTGCAAAACACTGTCTGTAACGCCGAAGGAGTTCTATGAGCTTTGTCTTGCTTGCAGATACCATATCAACTAAACGCATGACGATTTTCATTAAACCGTTCGAGATAATATCATCAGTTTGCTGGTTCGACAAATCCGATCCGCATACTAGTCTATAAACTACGCGCACTCTTTCAGAAAGCGAAAATAAGAAATATTTTCGAAGATGCCATGGTACAGTCATCAACTTAAGCCAATTAAGTTGGGCGCAATTCAAAATAAAATTTATCTTACACAAGCAAATCTATCTTCTTACTAAGTTATAGGTAGATGTAACGTGTAGAATGTTAAGGTGAAATTATCACCTTCAAAGCTAACAATAAAATTACTAACACGAATATATAATATCATCTAATAATTTTAAGGTAGATACTTTCGTTATCTTTTGTTTTTGATACTGACTGTCCTAAGCACGGTGTTATTGTTATAAAAACCAAGCCATGTGCAATCTTGTAAACACACTATACGTGTAACAAGCATCTCTCCCACAATCACCAAACATCTAGAATATTTTACCTATCTCTATCCATCTAATTTTGTATTAACGTATAGCAACATGGTTAGAAGTAATAATTATTATTATTTATTTTAAATATCTCAACTTAAGATTCTCAAGTAGCATTCTTACGGGCGGGCCCTTAGCCCGATCCGAAGACAGATTGTTTATACGCGCTCAGCAGCAAATGTGAGTGAAATTATTGAAATACTAAATATAAAAAAATTATGGAAGATCCAGTTTTCATTTTATCGTTCGTTCGTTACATACGTATTTGTCATATCGTTGTTGCGACTTTAAGATCTCCGATGTGCAAAATGTAAAAGTTTTGGGAAATTGAGATTTTAAATTGCCATCTTTTCATGACTACGTACATAAGAGTATTTTTCTAACTGTAGAATAGCCGTGAAATTGTTGTTATTTTGACTTGGGAGTTTTTGCATTCTATGGAGGACATCATAAATTATGCACTAACATAAAAAAGTGAATTTCGAAAAAAGTGTCACATAGGAGATCTTAAAGTCGCAACGACGATATTTGGTTTCCCTACAATTTTGGATTTCAACAACTCGCTACCAGTAAATATTGCTGTTCCCGCAGCAGCCCTAACACAACATCATAAATTTTATTATATCATCACAAATATTATTTAACTATTACTGTAACTCTTTCACGGCGCTCGTCAGCATCTTGTACGTTGGATAACTTGTAGCCATAGTGTGTAGGAAGTATTATGTGACTACTGGATAGACACTTGGAGTAAGTGTGACTATCCAGCATGAGTTTCTCTAATTTACTATCATTCTCGATCGTACAAGAAACAGGTAGCGGTCAAACCATCATTCGTCAAATTCACTTTCGCAGAATCCACGTAATCTACTAAATTGTTGCCAATCCTGTGGATCATATATGATCATGGCTGAGCCTTCGTTGATCCTGTATTGTTTTAATCTACATATGACTTCGGTTTGTGTCCTATCTATTTCAGTGGCACAGAGAGAGAACCCGGCTTCGCCTTATTAGAAATAGTATGTAGGTGGAGCCCGCGCACCACTAGTACCTAGTTCATCGCACTTAGCCTGACCTGACATCTACTGTAAAACTCATGTTTCACAAATAAATGATTCATATTCTTATTCTTAGAATAGAAAGAAAAAGGTCACAAGTTAATACAACAATAGACAATTTTAAGCATAAGCATATGCTCACGACTAAGTATATTCCCCGAGGGGCAGTCAGAGACATTCCGAAACCCCAGACCATCCACGCCTCACCAGCACCGAAACTCCGTCCAGTGCGTCGGGGAGTGAGCCCGTCGCCATGACAATTTCATGAAGAATTTAATTTGATTAACCTTTAACCTCATTCCAATATTCTGTTCATTATCCGTCTCAAATAATATTGAGGCACCCAGGTACCAGGTTTTAGCTTGCCGTGCAATTGCCGTGTGAGTTTTTGCTTAGTGAGGTGAGACTCACTTTAATTTTATAGTCTTCGCATCCCAGCAGTATACACATTCGTTGACCTTTTTAACCCTTACGTTATGATAGTTATTTTCTGAAAGATTGAATTCAGGAATAATATCTCTATTAATCGATATTGCGTTCAGGTTTGATGGCTGGCACAGTATCAATGGATTTTGTTATTTTAATTATCCTTAACCATAGAAGAAAAAGATGAATTACATGACCTTTTGTGCGGCAATCACCGCTCGCAGATTCTCGTTCCTTCCTATCGCACCCATCAGATAGTCTGCTCCGTTTTCGAGCCTCACACGTTGCTGGACCCAGCATCAGGAACCCTGGTGCAACTGTGGCTCGCCCTGCAGTTCGACCCAGCATCAGGCACCCTGCTGCAACTGCGGCTCGCCTCGCAGCTCGACCCAGCATCAGGCGCCCTGCTGCACCTGTGGCTCGCCTCGTTGCTCAACCCAGCACCAGGCGCCCTGCTGCAACTGCGGCTCGCCTCGTTGCTCAACCCAGCACCAGGCGCCCTGCTGCAACTGCGGCTCACCTCGCAGCTCGACCCAGCATCAGGCGCCCTGCTGCACCTGCGGCTCGCCTCGTTGCTCAACCCAGCACCAGGCGCCCTGCTGCAACTGCGGCTCGCCTCGTTGCTCAACCCAGCACCAGGCGCCCTGCTGCAACTGCTGCTCGCCCGTTGCTCAACCCAGCACCAGGCACCCAGCTGCAACTGCGGCTCGCCTCTGCAAGTCCTTCTCCATCCAACGCAATCGCGCTGGCTCCATCCTCCATGTTTGTTATAGCTCTAGCATGTGGCGGTTGTGGCCGCGGCTACAGCTGCCCTGGCGCATGGTAACTCGTCTGCGTCAGAAGCGAGACCGTTTCCGCTTAGGAGTTTCCAGAGTCCAATCCCTTCATCAATAGCTGAAACTCGCCGTATTTTTTTTTTTTTTTACGGCAAATCGTAAATGTTAATATACCTATGTATTTAAAGGAATCAAAACCTAATAACACAATGGGAACAACTCACAATCATCATATAAGTTTATCACGTTACCAAGTATAAACAATGAAATCATTCCCTAGCGTAGCTTATAAAGAAACTGAAACTTGATACATTTGTTTTGTTACCAACGAATGGTATCGCTCCAACAAGAGGTACGGAAATTTCAAGGTTACTTCCTATTTGACCATCATTCATTCATCAGAACCTTGACTTTGATTTATGTGTAGAAATAATGTGACTAAGGGATAAGCATTTCTTATGCAGTGAATTTGTGTTCATCTTGATACCTTCAATATGTTCATAACTAATGGGTTCACTAATATACAAAAATGGTATCTATCATATTTCAAATCATATTACTTATACATGAGTAATTGTAGGCGTGCACTTACCAGAAAAGTTCATCCCACTTCTGAGATGTAGAACTATCTCAGAAATAACCAACACAATATCCTTTTCAAAACATATATTGTCCATCTTCTGTTATACTTAATTATTTATGAGTATCCAACATTAAAACTTATCATCTTAATTTATTAATTATTAGAACTATCCAACATCAACCAAATTAGCCAACTGTTCTTCAAAACTTATTATCTTAATTTACAATCGTAGCGTCTGTGTGACTCTACTGTCCGAGACTGGCTGCCCTCATTCCCCAAAACCTCGTCCTTCAACCGATGCCGCCAGTGTGGCCAGTGCAAGGTATCAATAAAACCTTATGAAAATTAATAAAACCTTACATAAGCTCTATCGGCGCGACTGATTTTATATCACCAAGTTGTAATTACAAATAAATTGCTTAAATACTTATTTATCGTTTATGCAAATTTAAACATTAAACCGATGTAAACATAAAGCCGATAAAGCCTTGAATGTACTGAAAAGAAACTTTTACCCGAGTAAAATCTACAGCTGATTCTTTATTCATTCATAGCGATTTCCATAGGAAACAGGGTGAAACGTGTTTGAATTTCTTACGGAAAATATTCTCTATTGATACGAATATTTGTTTTCTGTACGATGCGCGTTCTCAAATCACTTGGGATATTTTACAAACAAGCGTTCGTGGATTTACGGCTCGCTTTACTTTGCTGTGTATACTAAAGCATTTGTGTTTTAGAATAAATTTTCACTGTGCTTTGAAAAAAGACGCAATTTAACCAATACTAGTTTCAAAACCACCTCCATTCTACCTGCACGTACGGGACGTATACAGGGTGAAATTGATATCGTTGGCATAATTTTAAACTAAAAGTGTACTACATTTACTATGGGAGAAAACCGACCGTAGCAAAAAAAATTCTACTGTTCCTATTAAATAATTATGATCATTGGCCTACACGAGTGTTACAAAAAATTCAGTCTGGGTGTCTCCTCTAGTAGGTACCTCAATGGCTGTTCCATCCTAAACTGCAATGCCTACTCGAATCAAATGTATGCAACAAAACAACAGATTTTTTTTTTGCTACCATCGGTTTGCTCCCATAGGAAAAGTTGTTCACTTTGATGGGTAGATTCTTCATTTATTTATAGGCTGATGATAATGATGAGTTTCAAAAAGGTCCAGTCGAACACGAACCTTGCGTAACTGCATGCGTAACTGCATGCTTTTGCCAAGTCAACGCAACTAATGCATGTCTCTTAAAAAAAATGTCCCATTCCTTTTGTATAAACCCAGGTAAAAATACAACATGTGGGAGTAAAAATTTGTATAGATTTAACAAAGATAAAGCTGTATGCGCAAGATTTACCCCAGGGTTGAATTCTATGGAGAGCACATGGGATCTACCTTTTCTTGTATATGAATGAATAGGCAGATGGTGGTATTTGCCGTTTATAATAATGGTTTGGTCATAGCTATTTACGCGTAGATTCTGGCAGCGAACGATTTGACAAACGAATGCAAAACTATAACAGAATCTATAAGGTCTAACAAAATTAGCTGAAACTATTTTAAGGGGACGATCAGACCATCAAACTGAACAACTTTCTCTATGGGACCACAGATTTTTTTTTCGCGATTTCGATATTGGTGCCATAGAGAAAGTTGTTCAGTTTTATGGTCTGATCATCCTCTTAAAATAGTTTCACGTGAAGAGCTGAAGAGCCGTTGTTTTCATGTATTTATAATGTGAATTGTTTACAAAGTTTGCTTTTATGTACCTACATACCTACCTAATGTTCGATAGGTTAGGTAATACTTCCCCAGTTTCGTATTTAATTGCATAAATATACTCACACCATTATTATAACTACTATAAAGATGCAAATACAATTTTTCTATACTTAGGTATTACATATATTCATGTCTCTTAAAAAATTGACCCATATGTTTACCAAAATACATAAAAAGCATTATTGGGTCAATAACGTACCTTCAAAAGTGCTTACCTTTCAGTCGGAAGGAACGGAAAAGGCATCGTAAAAAGTCATCCTTTTATCCTTAGTAGTTAGAAGTAAGTAAATTACAATTCTATCTTTACAATGATGACTCTTTATAATACCCTTATTCAGAAATCCTAAGACTGAAAATGGATTGATACGGGGACAGTCGTATGTGGATGGAAATATACGTGTCTTTGGAACGGTCGCGGGCCGTATAAACGTCGGCAAATTGAGGCACCCTCGTCTAGTGGGCCACCCTAATGTGATCCGAGTGGAAACATGTCCAATGCTGACCACTCCATGTACTTGATTGAGACATCGGATAGACGAAATGTATTTCACTTTGTGTAAGTAGATCTTTAGATCTTTAGGTCTTTCAGACTTAATGGATGGGAATAGGGTTTCGGTGGTAATACCTATTACTAAGATTACATTAGATTTAGCAAAATTTATTTGCAGGTAAGCAGGTAGATCCGCTTTACCGATAATATATTCAATAAATTGTACCACTGATCATGATCTTGATCAACGTATTTAAATCTCATGAAAGTTTAAAAGTTTAGTGGTAGATAGTTAATTAGGGATTTACTAGGAATATATATTTCTAATTTAATTTTAAGAAGCAAAATGGCACTAAGTAATGGCAAAAGTCGTGGACAACTGAAAAAATTACTATCGTATATTTTATGTTCGTTTGATGGATGACTTATTTTAATGATTTCAACTGTATACCTACATTCTTTCTCTAAATTGAAAGTGGGTGTTGCTTGATGGATAACTGTGATTTATAGGTACTGTACGAGAATACCTTTTAAATATTCCGAAGGGCATCGATAACACTGTCGACACAGCCCTAATAAATTCATTGGAATTCATTTCGTATTTCGACACCTGAAACCAATTTGTATGAACACAGTAATTCTATCCCTCGCAGGCAGCCGGAGACAGGGTGTGGTTTAAGAATTCGTTTGGAATTCAATTTTCAGAAACATTTCACAAAAATTTCCTTCTGTAGTCTTTTTGATACTGTTGGTATGATAAACCACGCTAATTTTATCATTGGGAGTGTTTCCCCAGAAACATTCAATTAACGTTTGAAATACGGTATTTAGGAATATTTTCTTCTATCCAACTTAGCTTAATAAGATTAATCGTTATTTGGAATCTTAAATTGTTAGGTAGCAATCAATTTTATTTAGCCAACAACAGACATAATCCCGGTCGACAATGATTAACGAAAACGAAATAGTCTTCCAGAAATTCAAATTAAGACGGATCACTGACCGAAATGAATTCAGTGGAGGAAATCTACAAAGCAATGTCGCTGACGACGACAAGAGAGTAATTGGTGCGGCACAATTAGGAGATTACTGTATAGCTGTCGATTTGTCGATCGACTCAATTAGAACCGGGGATTAAGCTCGAAAGGGCGACAAAGCAATCGCATTTGCGAATCGTCAATCCTAACGATCAATTAATATTTAGGACTCTAAATCCTTAATCGTGAATTGAAGAGACAATTCCTATAACATTTTTATTTTTACCTATATACAGAGTCCTTCTTAATAGGCTGGCACTTTTTTAATGGGATGATCAGACCATCAAACTAAACCACTTTCTCTACGGGACCAACATCGAAATCGCGAAAAAAAATCAGCTGTCCCATAAATTTGGCTCAAGTAGGTTTGCAGTTTTGTATGGAACAGCTTTTTTTCGCGATTTCGATGTTGGTGCCATAGAAAAAGTTGTTCAGCTTGACGGTCTGATCATCCCCTTAAAAAGTGTCAGCATATTAAGAATGTATAGGGTTCTTCTTAATATGCTGACGGTTTTTAAGGGGATGATCAGACCATCAAACTGAACATCTTTCGCCATGGGACCAAGGTCAAAATCGCGAAACAAAAATCAGCAGTTCCATATAAAACTGCAATTCTACTCAGTTGATTTTTACTCTTCCGACGGACACATACACACGGTGACACATCAAGATATATAAAACCTATCAAGCTGGCCGCGCGCCGTTATACGTTACTCGATCTACGCGCGGCCAGCTTGTACATATCTCTCATAGATTTTATATCTTGATACTTGCCCGAGTCATCGTAAATCATAATCATAGCGTATTACTATAGGTACTAGATATACCAATGCAAGCGTAATCGTAACTTATTAAAATTGACCAGCAGTTATCTGAGCCGTATCACTCAAATAACGATCAAAGTTTAATAAGCTTTGTGGCCACACTATCCAGCTGAAAATAAAGACAGGAATTGGGAGCGTCGGGGAGCAAAAGGAAAGCGGTGGCCCGAGGGATTATCTCCGGGCTATTAATCATCCCTGGAAGCTATTGACGCGTCGGCACTAGGCGGGTTTCGAGGCTGTAATCCTGAGGATTATACCATCGTTACCTACCTATCTGTTGGTATATGCGATGGTAATTATTTTATAATACCCTTTTGATACAGTTTACAGGAAAAAGTTTATAAATAGGTATAAGACCGCTGATAAATTGTTCTTTCAGCGGTGCATTCTGTTTATTTCATACAGATCGCCTCATATGGAAACAAACGCATAATTAATACGTTATTTCGTAAATTATATAAAACTTGAGTTAACCTGCGACTTCGTCCTTTCAAATTATATACCAGATTTTAAGTCAGATCATAATCTATTAAACAAAAAAAAAATTCAACGAACATACATACAAAAATACAGACAAAAATTCTAAAAAAGGTTGATTTGGAGTCAGGAATACCTAAAAACCAAATCGTCATCTTTTTTTGTACAGACACATTTCTGTTACAGTTTTATAATAGTTAAGATGTGTTCATTTTGCTAGAAGATTATTAAGAGATTTTGTGGTTCCCTGATCATCATATTCATCTTTTTTGGTTGGATTAATGTTTTATAAGAATCATAATAAAGGAACTATCATAACTCAAAAGGCACATTATCGATTTGAAATCGATCAACCATCGGCATTGGTATTTTACCTACACGATAACACCCCAGTTAGGTGCGTTGTTGAAAATACCACGTACGAAGAAAACATAACAGACATTAACAAAGTTAAATCTAAACCAGTTTACCTTATCATTATTATCATAAAGTCATTATAAAGCAATTAGTTTCATAACCTCAAAAAAATGATACCACCCGTGCACAAATGAGTGTTAATTATTACGCACGTAAACAGATGGTCATTATACGGGAACATTACGGCAGTTATACTTCATTCCAAATGTAAAGACTGCTAACTTAAGCCTTACAGCTACAACGTATGTGTGAAAATGCCTTGATATGCGAGACTTTGATTCTGAACAAACTATACGGGTGGGGGCGTCGAGCAACAAACAAAACTCGTATAAAATAAAACCATTACGTATCCGTAACGAGGTGAGACATACGTATAAGAGACCATTATGATACCCACGTAGATTTATTTTATAGTTTACTGAAACCAATAATCCTATGTTTTGTTTTCCTTTTAATTCCATAAAAATGCAAAGTGCGTATATCCACGACAGGCTTCGTCGTGGCCAGCGGGGCGCCGACAGCTCTGTTGGAGTGGAGCATGCCCCGGATAGGCAGGTCGTGGGTTCGAATCCCGCTCGCCGCCCGACTTTTTCAATCTTTAATTTGATGAAGGTAACATGGCATACATGTAGAATCAATAAATTAGATTCGTCAATCCACAAAAAAAATATACCACAGATCCACAACTCGTTTCGTCAATAAATACATCCCGAAACGTAACTTTATAGTTTACTGAAATACAACGTGTTAAGAAATAAACGCAAAACTAGAAATTAGTTTGTGTAGAATCGAGAGCAGAATCGAATTATCAAAGTTTCAACATAGGTCTGATTTTTCAAAATATAAAATTATTTGTTTGTACTACTTACTTTGAAATTAACCAATTAACTTTAAATAATGAAATTATTGTTTCAATGTAATTATTTCGTTAACAATCAGTTGGGGTGTATCAGGTTTTGCGCTTAAATAAGCGCAAAATGTAACATGTGTTAATAAATATTAACACGTTGTATATTCTATACATTGTAAACTTGGCGCATTGACGAGAGAGTTTAGGATACGTAATGGAAAGCATTGAGAGCTGAGAGCTGTTTCTTTGTGCACGCATCACTTAAAAATAACTAAACCTATTTTAATGTGATTTTCACAATAGCATAGGGCTTAGTTTGAATTAACATTTAGGCTTTATTTCATCGCAGTCGGTTCATTCCATCAAAAGTTATTTAGTCAGTGGTCTGCGCCTTTGCCGATAGTACCATTTCCACGAAAATTAAGTTACCTAGGCCTAGTCTAGTCAAAAAGATTAAGATGAGAGAGTAGGTGAAGTGTAATGGAAAACGATTCAAACTCTATACTTCGTTCTACATAAAGATGAAAAGATATTCCGATTCCGATTTAACTTTCTTTTCTTTCTTTTTCTTATCCCACATTACCTTAGACGTTACTAAAATTTTCTAAGAATAAGTCAGATCGAGTTTTTCAAATCTCTGTTTCTGTAATTCAAAATAGCATTCATCGTTATATGTGGAACAAAGTATAGATAAACCTCATTTGGTAGGTATATAGAAAGTGTAAAGTTAAAAAGACTCACCTTTTAAAGTAAATTGTTAAGTTTGTAGGCACCCACCCACCCATATTTGCAACCAAGTGTCATGTGTACCTCTTTAAACAAAGACTAACTCTAATTATCTTATCAAATGGTAACGAGGTTACTTTCAAAATGGTATACCCAGGTAATAGTTTACGAGAGGAAAACAAACTTAATATGCTGACGGTTTTTAAGAGGAAGATCAGACCATCAAACTGAACAATTTTCTCTATGGGAACTACATCACGAAAAAAAATCTGCTGTCCCACACATTTTGTGTCGAGTAGGATTGCGGTCTTGTATGGAACAGCCGATTTTTGTTTTGTTTTCGACATTGGTCCCATAGAGAAAGTTGTGCAGTTTGATGATCTGATCATCCCCTTAAAAACCTTCAACATTTATTAAGTGAAATAGCTTGGTCGAATAGAATGTAAATTATCCCCTTCTGTATCATTATATCAACCAAAAGTTCTGAATTTCAGACTTTCCTACAAAATACTCGTACTTAGACCTTTTTTTAAAAATTATGGACTTCTTGCTTGTACGTTAGCACCGCATTTCCGCCAGTGTCAAGTGGTTTTAGGGATCTATCCAATCTCGAGGATTTTTTTTGAGTAAGAACACTACTGAGAAGGATTGCGGAGCCTCGTGGCAGGCTGAGACGCGAACCGCGCGAACACCACGCGAAAGACATGTGTTCGGGGCAAACCCTGCAACATGACTTTAGACCATTATTACTACGCATGTAATTCTAATACCAAACTTTTCTGACACTTTTTGCGGGGGACGAGGGAGCATGAATACCGCAACTTTGGATTATATTCCATTACTTTAGATTCTAATTTTGATTGTAAAAATTGTCTCGTGAAAACCCCAAAATATTGTTCCGCAGTTATAGGCTGTCTTGTTTAGTGATATGGTATAAAATTGGTCATGGTCAATTGGCCATGTAACTTGCCTGAGGGGAATATGCTAAGGCAAGGCTGTGGTCTAAGACAAAGTACTATTATCGACTTGAACTGAAAGCGGTAAATTCTAGTGAATATTCATTAAAATGTGTCGTGTTGACGAGTCTGAAAATAAACGAGGCATCCCGTGCCAGGGCCGTCAAACCATGACATCCTGCGGTTACTTCTCTCTAGCGCACGGCCGCTCGGTTGAACTGGGACACCACTTCCCGACACCTGCCCACACGGACGTCGCATCTGACTACAGGCACTATGTACTGGATTAATCTACCTATTGTAATGGTTAAATTTTTTTACCGTTTCGCTATTTTCAGGGGTGGTTCAGCCCATCAAACTGAACAACTTTTAGTATTGAAGCAAACTTGAATTCGTAAAAAAAGAGCTGTCTCATACATTTGAGTCGAGTGAATATTGCAGTTTAGTATGGAATAGATAGAAGATTTTTTTTTGCGAATTCAGGTTTGATAGTAAAAGTTATTCAATTTGATGGTCTGAACTACAAAACGGTAAAAAAAATCATCCAGTATATGTAATTATATATCTTTTTTATACAGGGTCCTTCTTAATATGCTGACACTTTTTTAAGGGGATGATCAGACCATCAAACTGAACAACTTTCTATATGGGACCAAAATCGAAATCGCGAAAAAAAATCTGCTGCCCCATACAAAACTGTGAACCTACTCGAGCCAAATGTATGGGACGGCAGATTTTTTTTTCGCGATTTCTAGGTTAGTCCCATAGAGAAAGCTATTCAGTTTGATGGTCTGATCATCCCCTCAAAAAAGTGTCAGCATATTAAGTTGGACCCTATATATATGCTGACAGTTTTTAATGGGGATAATCATCATACTCAATAACTTTTTCTAAAGGACCAACTTCGAAATAGCAACAATAAAAATCTGCTGATCCATTACATTAAAAACTAAACTGAATATTTATCTACATTTGCTTTGAGTCGGTTTAAAGTTTTGTATAGAACAGCTGAACTGTTTTCAAAAATAAAAAAGTTTGACATTTCATGCTGGAATTCTTCGGTACGTATCCAAGGGGGTGGAAGTCGTCGTCGATCCAAAGTCTGGATACGTGCTTGGCGATCCCGCGGACGAGATCTCGGGCAAAACCTAAACCTACCTACCTACGTATTACCTATACGTAGGTAGGTAGGTTTAGGTTTTGCATAATATAATTATTTCATTTTGAGACACCTACATACATGACCAATGCTGGTAATTCGATAGAGGACTTGGATTCGTCATTTTAACACGTCGACAACAGCTGCACAGCCGTTTTCAATCTACATACATTTTCTATTACTATGCAACGAAAATAAGCTTTTTATTCACTAAGATTAATTGTTTTGACTTCAACGTCAGCCATTGTGATTTACAAGACCACATGCATCCTTGGTACCGATACAAAATATTGACATTGACCATGTCTCCGTAAAATTTGTAAAATGGCATATGGTTGACATTTGGCCCTCAATAGAAGACAAAGGCTGTTCCTTCACAGCGTGTGTTCTTGACACCGATATGCTATTGTCCACATTGTCGGACTCCATCGATTTATTGCGATCTCAGACACCCTGTGTAGACTATAGTTGGTATAATGGGTGAGGTGCACCACGGCTCAACTCGGTTGATGTTGATGAATGGCCAGCATTTGTTA
The DNA here is from genome assembly GCA_963924505.1 of Agonopterix alstromeriana. Taxonomy (NCBI): domain Eukaryota; kingdom Metazoa; phylum Arthropoda; class Insecta; order Lepidoptera; family Depressariidae; genus Agonopterix; species Agonopterix alstromeriana. The sequence goes on along the minus strand of OZ004662.1, from coordinate 11,809,129 downwards.
TGTGTTCTGCGGAATAGTTTCAAACACGTGCGGAAGTGTTTACAAGCAGCCCGCACTATTTCACATCCGTAAATAGAATTTGACTACAAAACTGACTAGGTTTACTTAGAAACTCTAATGCGACCTAAAAGAGTACAAAACTGAACTGAAAAAGCAATTTCCACTTCATGTTTACCTCTATAATTTACGCTGATTTATTCAGCAGCCAGTGTTTTTTGTCAACGTTATTTATGTCTCAGCATTTTGTCGCAACAAAAAGTATAACTCGGACACACAAAGCTAATCTCTCGTTGTTCTACCTACAATGACCTCCGTCACAGATTCCACGCTCGCCATTGGCAGTGATCTTGATATTTTTTCTAAGAACTTTTTTGCGTCTTAGATTTTGTCAAGTGTACTTGTTTTTATCCTTACGAAATAAAGATTATACAACGTGTTAATGAATAAGCGCAAAACCTCATACACCCCAACTGATTTATAACAAAATAATTTGATTGAACCAATAAAATCATTATTTCGATACTTGACATTTAAAGTTATTCGCATTTTAAGTTTTCAGGCAAAAATGATTTGTTATCATTTCAGCAATGAATGAAAGCGCTAACGTGCTCATGGATACATTTTAAGAATCTGGTTTTGGTGGTAAGTAGGGTGAGAGTGCCCGAGCGGTGGGATGAGATCGAGTTCATTAAATTTTAAATTTCACAATCAAAATATTTAATATTTTGATAAAAATACCTATGTTGAAAACATGATAATTCGATTCTGCTATCGACTCCAAACAAACCACTTTCTAGTTTTGCGTTAATTCATTAACACGTTGTATATAATATAAATTTGTGTCTGAATAGCGTGTCTTATTATGTCACCGATACGATAATGATTATCCAACAAAAACTGTACATAATAAATCATTCGCACTATCTGAAATAGTTTAGATTTAATACTAGTAGCTGACAATGAGTCTATCACATTTTACGAGTAGGTTTATTAGTTAAAATAAAGCTCAGATAAATCCATCTCATCTAGTGGGTTTTTATTAATTTCATTACAATATGCGTATCCACAACAGGCTTCGTCAAAGGTAATACAATACTCACATCCGCAACAGGCTTTGTCAATGGTAATACATCACTCACATCCACAACAGGCTTCGTCAAAGGAAATACACCACTCTGATCCACAACACGTTTCGTCAATAAATACATCCCGTATATCTGCAACAAGCTTCGTCAAATTCCTACACAAACAAAAAAACAATCAAAAACAAAAAAAGGGGGGGCGGGGGGACCTACAACCTGTAAACCTCCTCCAAAGCCTCTCTCCGAGGAACGGTTCCAAGAACGCTGGCAGCATTCCCCCTCTGAATCGCCAAGCTTATGCGCTGACGTAGTAGTTGGGTATCTCATCTAGTTGAATCATGAATATAACTAAGTGTATAATTCAAAATAAAATAAAAATTTAATCTTAGGATATTCAAAGTAAAGAGCATATAAATCACATACGATATGCTGTGGTTTAATTTCCCATGGTATATGATGGTTGTAAGAGACGATGACTTGTTTTAAAAACTTGGCCGTGTGAACGTAGCGACCTTGTGTTATGATTCGCATGATAATTTTCTGGTTTTCCTCTCTCGATCTTATTTAGTAGGAGGTAAAATGAGTCACGACATGGTTTACTGCTTTAGATTATTCAGGAAATATTAAAACTAGACTCAAAGGTTCAAGGCGTAACATCGAGTCATTTTGAATACAATTATGAATTCTTTTTCTTTTTTTTCTCAATATTCCAATTATTATGACTGATTGTCAAAGATTTTATTTAGTATTCGCTGCGCAGCATAAAATCTTTGCTGATTGCCTTAAAAACTTACGTTTTTCTTACTGAATTCTTAGCTTTCAGTCCCACTAACGCGATACACACCGGAATTTATTTATGAAAGCGACCCCGATACAATCGTGTTTCGTTTTTCTTAGGAGATCCACAGTTTAGTACCTAATTAATCTAGATCTAGATATAGATGTTAAGTCGTAAAATGAACCTAATGATGTAAATTAACAATATTTAAACTTAATCAAAACACTGTTTATTAGTTGGTAATTAGTTCAAGACTTGTACTAGAAATTGTTCGTCTCTGTTCTGTATAATATTAACTTACAGTTAATTACTCTTAGATTGTTTCGTATCTGGATTACACCAGATCCGCTTAATTTATAATTGGTAGCTGGGCGATCGAGCTTTGCTCGGCGTCTTACGACTTTCAGAAAATCCGTTTTCACACATGTGTACTTACGTAGCGTAGGTATATACTAAATATTCACTGGCTAAAGACGATACGGCATCTTTAAAATATTGATTTATTTAATTTATGGTATTGGCTTACAGCTATAAAAATAAGTGGTAGTTTACAGTATATTTTAGACACGTTTTGTATATTAATGATACCTACTTATTACTTTATTCTCGGTTTTAATTAATATCATTGATTCATACATTCACGGATAAGGAAAGTATCTTGAAGAAAAATGCATACGCCGAAGAAGAAATTCTGACGCTTATGTGAAGTCTACCAATCCTCATTGGGCGTGCGTGGTGGACTAAAACATGATACACCCACCTTGAGGGTAGGCCTATGCCCTGCAGTGGGACGTATGGCTGATGATGATGATACATTCACCCTTTAAAATAAACATTTCTACATCTCTCAAATTTTAAAGCATACGGATGTAGCAAGGTTAATATTTAGCATATTTGGAATAATTAAGATAAAGGGGAGATTAGATATAATTGCGGATGAAAATATGGGTTTGAACAGATCTTAATTGTAACAAAGATTAACAGAGATCAGAGCTCACGATAAGTGAGGCCAACAAAAAAATGATTCATGTTCGAGGTAAAGTCAGTACATAATACGAAGTGTTTACGTTAGTACATAATTGATAATTATAACTGACCATTATTGGATATACCTACATAGGTACCTATTATAATTTTTTACAATTAAACCTCAAAATCGATGCCACTTTTTTTACGAAATTTAAATTTTATACTCTCTCTCATTTCTTTTCAGTTTTGTTTTATACTGTACTTCATTTCAAATAAGGACGAAAAGATTTTCCGGTTCCTATCTGATTAGTAATTTATTTAGCAGAAAGATATACTATCCGACATATCTTCGAACCTGTTCTAAGAATAAGTGAGAGGAAGTGTTTCAAATCTCTGTTTCTGTAATTCAAAATAGATTAAAAATTTCGTTTCTATTTGAAATGGAGTATATACTAGGTACAATACAATAATATTTCAATGTGCTCAAATATAATATTATAATTATGTTACGTAATACCTAAATAACAAAGTCCGTAGCAAAATAAATTTATATTTGGATGAAAAAAGGGTATATTTTCGTGAAGCGAGATTCACCTAAATCAGAATCGTTTTTTTTCATAAAGTGTTGATTTGCTATGTGAACATCAACGATATTGTAACTATCCGAAACTTTAAGCTTCAATTCATAGTTTTATTATCAGTTATTTTATTTAATACATATATTTTGATCATTACTGTACTTAGGTCTTTGTTTGCGTGCATTATTATTACGCATGTAAAACTGTAATATAAGCAGCTGCTTTATATTTCACAAACATGCAAGTGTACTGGCCATTAAACAAATAATGATTGTTGCAGTGGCCATCACTGTACAATAAGCTAGGTCATTATTAACATAGATACACGAGCATCCGTAAATGTGCGTTATTATTACACTTATAAGGTTAAAATTAAACGTCAAACAGAGCGTCTTATTTGAACAATTATTTATATTGTTGACTAACGACGCCGAAGAGAATTTTTTTGTAAAGTAGCCTATTAGCAGTCATCTAGAATCTCTATTCAAATTTTATAAAGTTTTCTTCCCGTTCAGTTGCAATTCAAAAATACAAATATTTAGGTTTCTTGTAAAATACACAAATTATGTATTTAAGGACATCCTATATGTTTCCATATTATGCGACATACGAAAATTTGGTTGCATTCAACATTGTCCTTTTATTAAGATTTACGAATCGAGTCTATTCAAAGAATTTTAGGATTATCATTAATTTGTTTAAATGTTTATGAGCAAATACATTTTGATTTTATTACTGCGACTACCTCAACGAAATTAAGTTTTCATAATTATTTCAAAAACAATCACAACTAAATACAATGACGGTCACTTTGATGTCCATTAAATGGCGCAAAGGCATCTAAAAACGAACTTAAATTTTAAATGTATTTTCACAAGTACAGAAACAAAAACATAAGTCAAATTTTTTCCACAATATGTTTTGATTTGAATTTAGTTTTTCAAATATATCTGCTTGAATAATTTAGGGTAAACCGTTGCATTACTTTAAGGGGTGATTGTACAACTTTCCCAACGAAGCAAAGAGAAATTCTCTACAAAATGTTCGATCAGCTAATTGAATTTAGTATGGAAAGTGTAACATTTTTTTGCTAATCGGTTTCATATAGGTTTCTTAGGGAAAGTTGTTCAGGAGGCTAACGCCCTGTATGCATTAGAACATATCCGTTGAATTTAACATCTCTAAATCATATAACATGTAAATCGATCGAAGTATGTAATACTTGCCAAAGCAAATCTCTAACAATAACAATGATATCTTCCTTTGTATTATACGGCTCATCATTTTCACATCAATCAAAGTTTTACCCATAACCACAAACAAAATAACAAACTAATATACCGATAATGTTAGAGATGTACCGACTGTTGTGACCGACTATTCGGTAAAACCACAGAGTACTATAATTGTAAAACTGGCTGTTCGGCCAAATCTCTTCGAGCCAGACCTTTTTGTTGGTAAACAAAATGGCGATTTTTGGAAGTCACACACACAAACACACACAAATGTCAACATTACTATGGAGATTATATTTATTTGTTATTAATTGACTCTTTCTTGTGCGTTAACATTGCATTTACGCCAGTGTCAAGTAGTTTCTACGAGTACCTATCTATCACAGCTGAAAGTAAGAACACAGCTGAAAAGGATTGAGGAGCGTCGTGGCAGGCTAAAACGCGAACCGTGCGAACACCACGCGAAAGACAAGTGCTCGTGGCAAAACCTGCAACGTGACTCACTATGGAGATTATGCATCATTCGAACACGATTGCAAATCTGACAATTCAAAAAGAGACTTCAATTCTCAATTCAAGTTTTCCGCTGTAAAAGCTCTTGTCGCTGGTAAAAGCTAGTATACTTATAAAGTGTCGACTAAAATACTAGTCGGTCTTGGAACTCGGGACGTCTCTAGAGTATAATGTGATTCACGCACGCAGTTAACTTTGACCCAGACATGCTAACGAATTCATGCAAGCATATTAATTAACCTTGCTTGTTCTATTAACACATTCCTGATTACACTGGTAAAGAATACTTATGGTTTCTGAACTATAAACGTCGAGTTATAATTTGGTTAGATATGTATAAATGAACACGCTAAAGTTCAGTTCAGATAGGTACGATAAAAAAACCGGCCAAGAGCGAGTCACACCCGCGCGTCCGTCCGTACCACCACACAATTATTAATTTGCTAAAAATTTTGAGATTTCCAGTAGGTACCCTTAGTGCAAGAACGACTCACACTAGGCCAGTTTTTATTATTTGTTGTTATGCCTATACTGTAGAGTTAGCATTATAATCACACCAAGTTTCACGCTTGCATGTATAGCCGTTTTTTTTACGATAGAGTGATAAGAAATAAAAACTAGTTTCTTATATCCCCTTAATTTTTTAGATTTTGCATTTTATGATTTGTCATCAAATCCAATTTAATGCTGTGAAATTTCAACTGGCTACCTATTACGGTTCAGAAGACACCGCACTCTGAAGGTAGAACGGACGGATGGACAAACGGCGTAGGCTCATTAATAGGGTGGCCATTTTCACCCTTTGGGTACGGAACCCATAAAAAGATTATTTTGTTTTGTCAAGCCTTTTAAGACATAAAAAAATGTTGCTACATCTCATCATAAATGACCCCTTTTATAGCCCTTCGTGTCTGTGTTCAATACTTTTGATCTTTAAGAACGTATTCATTCGGAAAAACTAACACGGCTGACCCATACGTAGGCGGTCAGCATCCCGAAAGTCTATTAAAAGTCAGTCCAAAATCTCGTAAAATTTATGTTCGCGCATGACGTCGTAAACACCAAACGCTCTGTGTATGAGGAAATAAACCGACTTCATAAAATTGGGGTGAAAGGAAATTTCTCTAGCACATTACATTAAAACGTTTTTATATCGGTGGATATCGCGTTGTAACAAAACTCCGCTTTAAATTCTAACCAACTGAGTAACTCAACTGTGAAATCGAATTTAAGACCAAGGATCTACGAGTCTACAAACTAATTTTGTTTGATGAAAACTTGAGTCCGAAACTTCAAATTTCATTCATCAGCTTTTCCCAAATCAAGTTTGATTTTCAAGGATAAACGCAAGTTTTCATTGGACTTGTTTGCAAGATATAATCTTATTAATAAAACTGGCCAAATGCGAGTCGGACTACTCGCCCACCGAGGGTTCCATACCACACCACTACACAGTTTTCTTCGGGACCTTTAGCGCGAGACCGACTCACACCTGGCCGGTTTTACTGTAGAGTTTGTTCTATAATCACACAATGTTTGACGTTTGTATGTATTACCGTTTTTACGATAGAGCGAGAAGAAATAAAAACCAGTTTCTTGTATTGGGGACCCCCTTAATTTTTTTATTATTTTTATTATTTGCTAGCAAATCCGTCAAATTAACACACATTCTGTGAAAATGTCAACTGTCTAGTTATTACGGTTCAAAAGTTACAGCCCTAAATAAGTAGGACAGACTGACAGACGGACGGACAGTGTAACGCGGGCTCCTGGCGCGCACCGTGCCGCGATGGGGGAGTGGGATGGAAAAGAATTTCAGCATTTTCAATATTTTATTTGGTTTATGTTACTACACGTACTTAGGTTTGGGTAGTTTAACCTCGGACACTTTTTTCGAGAATTTTGTACTAGACCCAGCGTCCATAGTATTACGTCAATAGCTTGAACACAAGACAACTCTTATTAAAGGGATGGGATGCTAGATGTCAGTATCCTCAAGGTTTCCCAACCCCAGGAGAGCTACAAACAAAGGATAACCGAACGTGGTTCAAATAACCACGCGCTATTGCGCTAACTATGAAGTCTTAACGTGATTGCGACACAGTCGTGACCGAGGCTGCGCGTGCTCTACTCGGTTGCTACATAGATATAGAGGCATAGACTCTCATTAGTACTTGATAGATGTTTTTATTTGTTAATTTAGTCCTGTCTTTGGATAGGAAAATGTTCTCGGATTAGTAATTGAAATTTATTTCCGCTTGTTAAAGTCCCGATTCCTAATTTCCTTTCTAGAAGTGCCTTTCAAAAGTGGTTTTATTGTCAATTACAGCTTTCTTCGAATACTAAAGATCTAAAATCTGCTCTCAAATGGTGAAGGAAAACATCGTGAGGAAACTGGTGCAGATGAAGAAATTCTGATGCGTATGTGAAGTCTACCAATCCGCATTTCCAACCCTCCTTTAGGGTAAGCCTGTGTCCTGCAGTGGGACGTATATAGGCTGTGATGATGATGATGAAAATATGTAATAACATCGATTTTCATAGATCGCGGACCCTACGTCCAGTACAGCGCAACGAAAGGTGGTTAAACCATGGTAAATTTCGGGTAGCTAAAATAAAAACACAAACTTGTAAAATTGGATTTTCATATTCAACATTTAATGTATGTTTCATTGTACTTTAACACTATAAGCCTATTAATGATTTAATTACATAACATAAATAACATCAAAAAGCCAATAAAGTATCTTAATATCCTGACTATTGGACACGAAGGTTTTAATGAGGTAATTAGTGGGTACAGCCCGAGTGGCGGATTCGCAATCGCGACGCAACCACGAGCGTGATTCCGTCACATTGCGTCGCGCCATGACCGAATAATGCTTATGTTGACAAATCCTCGGCTTAGTTGACAACAACATGACATTTACTAAAGTACACCCTATTACTTTGACGCCAATTACAGAACGTAATGGAAATGTGGTGTGTTAAAACGCACCCAACCATTGTTATCGATTGCACCTATTATTCACTAATAGCAGTTTTATTAGATTAGGTAATCTGTGGTTTTATCGTACCGTATTATCATATACCTAGATACAAACTAATTAAGGCCGTGGTGATACAGTGGTCCACCAACCTTGCCTGCTGTGCAGGAGACGATGGTTCGATCCCTGTCCATGCCGACTCGTACTAATGCGTTTTTTGCAATTTATGTACGATTTGTAAAACCACTGGCTTTTCGGTTAAGGAAAACATCGTGAGGAAACCTTCAATTTCGAGGCATGTATTGTACCCACTGTTAATTATAAGTGGCGACGGGCTCACTCCCCGTGACACTGGACAGAGTTTCGGCACTACTCGTGAAATGTGGATGTTCTGTGTTTGTAGAATATCTCTGACTACCCCCTCAGGGAGCGTAGTAGTGAGCATAAGCTAGATACAAACTTACATAGGTTCAAGACGAATTTCCCTTTTGATATTGTCCATACATTTAACATCAAAAGTAAGTGATGTGATGATGAAAGAAACTTTCAAAATTATCTGATTATGTATTTGTGCTAGTAATTGTCAGGTTAAGGTGATTCCACATCTAAAGCTTCAAGCAAGCGTCACATTTAAAGCTTTGTAAAATTTCGATCTTTATTATTTTCATTTTAAACTTCGCTAGAGTTCGTTATTTTTGCTGTTGACTGTACTCAAAACCAATTGCTAGAATGCCGCGTGCATTTTAACTATATTAAGCAAAGTTTACTTTTAGCCAATTTGTTTAAATCACAAACTAAATAAAAAGCTACCTACCTTCTACCTAGCCTACTCGTTTTCAGGTTAACAAAACAGAAACATAGGGAATTATAAATTCGACGTGTTCCATTGTTACGGACGTAATTTCCTGAGGTAAAAAATAGGTGACTGAAATGGTGGTAAATATTCCGTATAACTAAGTCTCTTTGTGCATATGAACGTTTGATATAGAAGCTATATATGGCTTCCTGTGTTCTAAGGCTAGGCTTCTAACTCTGTATTTGAGTTCATATCATATTCATTTTCTCTTTGTGAATCGATGAAATGTGAGGATTATTCATCCATATTTTATAAAAACTTGTGTGCAAATTTAATAAAATCCTACCATAGCGGGATTTAAAGCAAGTGAATAAGCTACCGGGTAAAACATACAGGGTCGAACTTAATATGCTGACGGTTTTTTAAGAGGATGAGCAGACCATCAAACTGAACAACTTTCTCTTTGGGGCCAACATCGAAATCGTGAAAAAAATCTCCTGGCCCATACATTTTGGTCTAGTAGGCTTGGAGCTTTGTATGGGACAGCTCATTTTTTTCACGATCTCTTCCTTGGTCCCGTAGATAAAGTTGTCAATATGATAGTCTGTCAGCATATTTAGAAGGACCCTATACAGTATGTAAACTAACTAACTAACTGTGTTTTTTTTTTGCGCTTACTGGTTTGCTCCCATAGTAAAAGTTATTCAGGTTTGTGGGTAGAGTATGTGGTTTAAATATTTGCCTTTAGTAAGTTTTCATACTGTATATTTAATTATTCAGACTTTAAAAAACTTTTTCGTCTTTTGCATAAAATTTTTTTTAGCTAGACCCTCTTGATATAAAAGTTATAGTAATAGAATTATGGCTTTACGTGACCGGATTAAGTAATTTTGCGTAAAATTTCTGTTTTACGAACTTTTTTCATAGTGGCATACGGGAATTCAGATTACCTACTGTGAAATTCCACGCGGACAAAGTCGCGGGGAAAAAACTAGTATTGTTAATAAAATTAGATAACATTGTCTAAAAGTATATGTAACCTTTATAAACATATAATAAGGAGAATTAGAAAGTACTATTGAATGTATCAAGTTTATCATGTTTGCGGTAACAGAGCATTGCATAACCCACCAAGTAGAAAATTATCTGATAGGGCTCTAATTCCTAAGTCATAAGTATGAAAATGGGTTGATTGGTGGGACATCGTAATTGAAACGAACTACACACGTAGACGGAACGAATCACAACCAATGTTATACGGATGTATTTCCTCAACGACTCGAGCGTTCGCTTTTAGATGAAAAGACTGTTGATGTAATACATACTACTTTAAAACGTGGCATACTTTTATAAAAGTAAAATTTATTTTATCGATATACAACTTGTTAATAAATAAGTGCAAAACCTCATATACACCAACTGATTTATAACGAAATAATCACATTGAAACAATAATTTCATTATGTTATTAATTAATATTGAAAGTACTTTGCATTTAAAATTTTCATGCAAAAATGATTTGTTATTATTTCACCTATGAATGAAAGCGCTAACGTGCTCATGGATCTTGTTTTGGTAGTAAGTAGGTTGGCATTGAGTTCAGTAAATATTAAATTATACCAACAAATTATTTAATATTTTGAAAAAAATTTGCCTATGCTGAACCCTTGATCATTCGATTCTACTCTCGAATCTAAACAAACTACTTTCTAGTTTTGCGTTTATTCATTGACACGTTGCATAATTCGTTAGACAACATAGATATCTATAGTTATTTCATTATCATCATAGCCTTCCCTACCTGCAATGTACTCGTATAACGTCAGTATCGTCCCACTGTAGGGCACAGCGGTGTTTGTAGTGGTCAACTAGCTGTCAAATTATTCTCTAGCCCCCTCAATCGGACTTCAACCTTGTTTAATGAATAGTTATAATGTGAACTAACTGCACTATTCCTGGACAAACTTATAAAAAAATTTATAAAACGTATTTTGCTTCCAACATTTGTAAACCATCTAGTAGACCAAACGCTTTTCCGCCGATGTGATAAATAGATTTATTTAAAGATAAGGTTTTTTGAACTGTTTTTTGAAGGAGAAAACTAGGCTATAATATCCACCTATCACCATTTGACACCTCATTTTATATTTGAAACCATCGTAGAAAACACTGACATGCTAAAAATGGATTCTATATAAACTGTACTACCCAGTACCTACTACCTGTAGTAACATAGGTTTTTACCACACCGAAATGGGAATACGTTTTGTTATGAGTTCACAACTTTGACTAATTATTATAAGGACTTGCCTTGCTGTAGCATTTCCCCTCTGCCACGGTATAAGCACAATTGATCTTGTGCATTTACATTCAATTTTACACCTTACCACTAAACGAGACAGCCTATAATTGCGAAATAATAACTTCGGACTTAGAACGTTTGGGGTTTACACGAGACTACTTTTCATGATTTTTAACATTCAAAATTAGAATCTAAAGTTATGGGGAGTAAAATCCAAAGTTGCGGATTTCATGTTACCTCGCCCCCCGCAAAAAGTGGCAGAAATGTTTGTTAGTAGAATTACACGCGTAGCCAGTCCATATAATAATTAGTCAAAGGTTCACAAATGCTTGTAATAATTACTCTACTGAAATGTGTTCTAACTAGTCTTGAACCCATACATTGTAAGAGTGTAAAACAAAGAATATTTACATTCAACAATTGATGAAGACAATAAGTCAACGAGGTATCATTTTTCTCCATTAGAATAATAAATATAGCCCACTTCGTTCACGGCGACCTTAACCTATAGACCTAGAGTCCTCGTCTCTTCCTTATCGAGACTATACGTTCGAAGCATAACAATATGCTACTGTGCAATGGTTCTTAGCCTAGTTGTGATTGTGACAAACTTCTACAGGTGTTGGTTAAGCAATACTATTGGTATCTTGTTTTGTTTAACACATGTAGTAAGTCATGTAACACGCTAGGGTACCTACCTAACATTTGTTATTGCATTATGTTTTGTTATATTTTAGTACCGGATTGGTTCAATGAAACTAGCGAAATCGATAACCTAATATTAGTTAAGGAAGTGTTTAATATTAATCAGGTGTATGTTTGTTGTAAAGCTGTTGGTTTTGTCAACAAGTAAAAACAATCATTTGATGTAAAAATGTGCTTTTTACGCATTATGACAGTTTCAGCTTTTAAGTAACTCCGTAAAGCATACCTGCATTGTGCAGGATGTTTTCAATTATTTTTAGAAACAGTAGATTTGTTATTGAATTTAAAAACTTACCCGTATTTCCCACACATCACAAGTTTTCCACCATATTTAGGGAACTTACTTAGGGTAGTATGCTTACACGTTGTTGGCACGAACCTACTTAAGAGTTACCTTTCGCGTAATGTTTACCCTTCAACTAGTACCTTTCTAAACACGCGTTTTTCCTTCCCTCCAATTTAGCAGCCACACACAGTGCATTACCTGAAACAAGAGTAAAAAAACATAAAAACAAAAGTAATAACGTCAATAAAGCATGTTCGTCAATCGTAATCGTAAACGCTCCACATCCACATGGCATGGCAAGTTTACGATATTATCTTTACGAGCAGCTTTAGATAACATGCGTAATTGGGGCAGTAAAATGTCTCAATTTATCACGCCATCTACCAAAACGGGGATCTGTGCTTAAATCAATATGGCTCAAAATGCGGTCCAAATATAAACCACTAGTAGAGCTCGAATACACATTAATGTATCGCATGTACCTATCAATACTATTTACTGTTTATGTAAAAACTTTCACGAAGGAAAATATTGTGATAAAACGAATATACAATCAATCAATCAATCAAATCAGCCCACATCAACTCGCTGCTGGGCGTAGGCCTCCCTTTTATTGCGCCATTCCTCACGGTCCTGTGCTAATCTGATCCAATGCGAACCTGTCACCAGGCCTGTCTCACTCTACAGCTCAGGTACGCTTGACAGCCGATCCCCATCGAGGGGTAAATGGCAAGAGTACTCAATGCGAGACTTGAAAACTCTAGCGATGTCACGCTGCCAGCACGTGAAATAATGAAAATTAAGCTTTCATAAGATAAGATAAGAAAAAAAATTCTTTATTTACACACCAAAATACACAAAAAACTACAACAAACCGAACCGAACCGAACCGTCCGTATCCGCCGCTTTCATGTCTAATGACTCGGTTCATTTTTGTTTGCACGCGCGCTGTTGTGACGGTTGGTTGGTTATTCGCGAATTGTACGACAGGACGGGTGCGAATAACGTTGCACCTTATTCCCGTGCGGAGAGACTGGCTTTTATTTAAATCAGTTTTCGAAGTGATTCTTCTGTACGGGTAGTACTAGCATTTATTCTGTGCCGTCCTCTCGCAATGTCGAACCAATGTGCTGTTGGTCTGCCTCTGCCACTACTAGACTATGTATTATTGTATACATAACTTTAGCTTAAGAATTTATATTGTAATAGTTATTAAGTCGTGTTATGTTGTAGAGTTTCTGGCCGCATCTTCTCTACAGCGACAACACGTTCCGACGCGGTGGTAGCTTTAAAAAAGATTTGACGTTTGATAAGTGTGCTGTAAGCTCCTATATTGAATAAAATTATATTGAATTGAATTGAATTGAATTGACCTCTATCCGTACCTCTAGGCCACCACCAGTATACGCAGAAGAAAAATGCACTGCTCAATATACTATCATGGTCCAACTAATTAATGCTGACGGTTTTTTAATCCACAACACGTTTTGTCAACAAATAATCAAAATACACAAACCAAACCTGCTCTTTCGCCATTAATCATACCCAACACAAAGAATCCCATCACACCAGCTGCGTTTCCGTGCTGGATGGCTAATGAAATCCTCTGCACCAGGTACGACCCCGAGCGGACATCGTCCCATACCTTTGACTATTTATATGTGTACTGGTTACGCGTGTAATTCTACTAAAAACATTTCTGCCACTTTTTGCGGAGGGCGAGGTAACATGAAATCCGCAACTTTGAATCATGAAAAGTAGTCTCGTGTGAACCCCAAACGTTCTAAGTTTGAAGTTATTATTTCGCAATTATAGACTGTCTCGTTTAGTGATAAGGTGTAAAATTTAATGTAAATGCACAAGATCAATTGTGCTTATACCGTGGCAGAGGGGAAATGCTACCACAAGGCTAGTCTTTATAATAATTAGTCAAAGTCCCATACTAGCTGTATGGGACTCGGGTTTGCAGTTTTTGTGTAATTTCTATGGTCTGATCATTCCCCTAAAAAACCGTATGCTGTATTTATTCTGATGCGTATTGTGACATCCACTAATCCACATTGGGCACGCGGTTTGGTCTAATGCCCATACACCCTCACATGGATCGGTATGTCTGTGCCCCAGTACTGGGGAAATAGAGGCATATACATACACAGGGTTCTTCTTAATATGAAACTGAACAACTTTCTCTATAGGACCAGCATAGAAACCACGAAAAAAAAATCAGTTGTCCCATACATTTGGCTCGAATAGGTTTGCAGTTTTGTATGGAAGATATGATATTTTTTTTGCGTTTTCTATGTTGGTTACATAGAGAAAGTTGTTCAGTTTGATGGTCTAATCATCCCCTTAAAAAAGAGTCAGCATGTTAAGAAAAGGATCCTGTATTGTATTGCAACAGGTTAAAGCCATTAATTACCAAGTATTTCTAATCACAAAACACGAGCATTACTCATTAACAGAAGATGTCCAATCATATTTTATTATTATAGCGCTATCTATAGGTTACCTTTAAAAACGGTATAAAGATAAAACACGTTTCAAATCTTCGTAACAAAAATACCTGTTATAAACATAGATATAAGCTGTTTATTTACTTTCTCTACTTATGGTGTCAAAACAATTTAATATCGTGCTCTATTCTATAAGGTCTGACGTGCTAAATAAGATTTAGAGTAAAACCATATCACTTTTCAAGTGTTAAAGCGCACGTCAGTCGCATCGGCCGCTGGCATCGGAAGTCCAATTTTATAGATTAATCAGAAAGTGTTAATGGTTAATGTATAAAATGGATACAAAGTTACTCAATTTTACGGTAACATCGGGCGGTGGAGCCTTAATACTCTGCAATGTTGAATGGTAATGCGACTAATTGCATTTGATGGAAATGTTACAGTTTTTCTTCAATCTACATTTTTGCCATGTTTGTAGTCTTCTAAGTAGTGATGAAACGATGATCATTTAGCGATTACGATTTCGATTAATTCCCCAAATAATCGTCGATTACGATTACGATTATTTCACACCCATACGATATAGATTAGTCACGTCATTACACTATGTTCTTTTAAATAAAGAATTTATATTTTTGTAAGTTTTCCGATCCCAGTCTATTTCTTTTTTCGGTTTTTATTGAACCGGGAGTAGAAAAAAACCAATCCGAGACAGCGAATGATTGAATGATTTTTACATGTTTATGAAGTGCGTTACGTTACGCTTAACTTAAAATTCACTTAAATTCGGATAAAATTATATTTAATTACCTAATAGTAATCGTTAAATAATCGCAAAGATATACGACGATTTCGATTAGTCGCTACATGCCTATAATCGCAGATTACGATTAATCGAAATCCTAATCATTTCATCACTACTTCTAAGTTCGACTACTAACCTTCCTTGGTATTATCATCGACTGATTGCCCTCATGCTACTTGTTCGTACGCATGACACGTAGTGGGCAACGTGCTAGGAACCACAATTGATACGATTTGAATAATTGCTTTATACCTCTACAATTGACACCGTGTTGATTGATATGTTTTGTTGCCTAATAGATCCTGTGAGAATATTTGATGAATATTTTTTGAGTGTAGGTTTGAATATGATGAAACAAAAATAAAAATAAAACCAGCCAAGTGTCGGGCCACGAGCAGGGTAGGGTTCCGTAGTTGCCCGTCACAATATACGGACTTAGAAGGGAGTTTTTTGTTTTACGAAGATTTTTATACTACGATTTAACGGCTAATAAAGAGTAAAAAGGACATTTTACAAGTTGGTCGACTATTACTCGTTAACTTGTAAAGCCTACTTAGCGGTGATAGTTTTCCTTTTAACTTCGTTATATACACTACAGCCGTGAATTTTTTCTGAAAAAAAAAGGTTGATTTGGAGTCAGGGATACCTAAAAACCATAATGTAATCTTTTTCTTGTAAATATCTTCAATGTACGACACACTTCTATTACAGTTACATAATAGTTAATATTTTAATACTCCTATCTAAAGATTTTTCGATTTACTAATTCTTGAAAAACGCTATTTAGTAAGTAAATCACGTCCAAGAAGACAGAAACAAGCGGCTGATCCGGCCCGCAAGATGAATCCAGGCCAAGTGTGCACCGAATACCGGTACACGGCAATTACATAAAGTACTTTACACCAAATAACTGTACCGAGAGTCGTAACCTTACGAACCATAACATATCTAACAATTTCTAACAGTGATACAGCTAAAACTATAAAGGGAATAAAAGATAAGTCATCATTAAAATACAAATTTATCTCTCAACGTATTCCCAACTAATTGATTGATGCATTCGATTTCAAATGAGAGATAGTAGACACATTAACAACAGAACTATCAATCAATTTATTTAATGGTTGATGATAAAAGCGTGTTAAACGGGTAGGACTTAAGAGAAGTTTATTCAGAATGCGTAAATGCGCGACATACAAACGAAATCTGGTGATATTTTCAATACTAACCAATTAAAGTCAATGAATTTTTTCTGAAACAATCTAGAAACTAATCTCTATGCTCGTATGAAGTCAGATCTTCGTTAAAATGTGTAGTTTTAAAGTTACAGTGCCTCAAAGATTTCCATACAAATCTTAAATTAATCCTAGCATTAAAACGGTTTATTTTAACGAAAATCTGACTTCATACAAGCATAGAGATTAGTTTCTAAATTGTTTCTCAACAATTTAATTGACTTTAATTGGTTAGTATTGGAAATATCACCAGACTTGGTTTGTATGCAGCGCGCATTAGTTTTTTCGGTATAAACTTCTCTTAATAATCTTATGTCAGGTAGAAAGGTATAGAAATCATGGCCGAAGAGATATTGTACAGAATTGTTGAGTTTACGTAAATCAAATCACAGGACGGCAAGAGAATCGCAATAATTTGTAGAACTAGGTCGCGTTTCGCATTCATAGCGAATCCATTTTGTTAGCGTATTCCGCGTTGTCCTCGTATTCAGTGATTCCATGACGATCTGGGTCCTTCCGCTTACATTACCCATTCGTTCGTTTTAAATAAGTAAATAGAAAACAAAACAGCTTCGTAAAGTAGTGTACCAAATATGACTTTATAGTTTATTGCGGAGTTTCTCGAGAAAGCCGCCGTCACTTGCATGTTTTTTTATAAACTAACTGTAGGTAGTTATATATCAGAAGAGATGTATGTTTAAAGTTATACAGTCAAACGAACGCTTCGTAGTCGTAGCGTAGACATTAAAAGCCTGATTTGTTGACACAATTTTGACCAAATGTGCAGAAACCGAAAAATCTTGCATTATGCTGAATAATTTCTAATTATTATTATATTTCAAAAAGAGGAGATTCGTACTGAGAAGGCAACCACTGACCGCGTTGGTTCTACTATAAGATAAGATAAAATAAATATGCTTTATAAGGTAAATAAGATAAGATACATTTTCTATTTGACTGGTGCCTATTGAAAAATATTCCGATCCAATTTATTGACCAGATCTGTTTCATTGACACAATTGATACACATATTGTGTCCTTCTAATTTATCATGATCATCATCAGCCTATATGCGTCCGACTGCAGGTCACCCGTGCCCAATATGGATTGGTGGACTACACATACGCACCAGAATTTCTTCTTTTAACTATTCTGACGGTATTATAAGGAGATAATCAGATCACAACTTTCTCTATCCAACCATCATCGAAAACGCAAAAAAAGCAGCTCCATACAAAACTGCGCAAACCCATTTGACCCAAATGTATTGGAAACCTGTTTTTTCTGCGATTTCGATGTTAGTTACTCCCGAAGAGAATTTTGTTCTCATCATCCTGTATTACTCACGAGCCTTTAGGGGGCGGTCAATAACTTTGCAATAACTCCCTTTAGGCCTCGTTGAGGGAGACGCGGTGCGTTGGGCGACGCGTAGCGCGGGCAATAAATCTATGACCGTTTGACGCGTATGACAACGCTTCTGCAGAAACGCTCTCATAATTATATCAGCATACGTTTCATTGAGCCGCGTACCGCGCCACCCAACGCACCGCGTCTCCCTGAACGAGGCCTTGGAAGTGTTATTTTATTGAACCATATATATTTTTACAAAAAACACAGATGAGTGTTTCTAAAACAAATATTATCAGAGGCCATTATTGATTTTACAGCACGTTTTTACAATGTTTATTTAGGACACTTCTTGCAATGTTACGGATTAGGATGTGCTCATGACATGAGAAAAGGGATTAAAGTGTATTTAGAACTGTCATATGTTCAACAAAACCATTTATATATGAGTGACATTAGGTTTGGATCAGACACGCCATAGAACGATCTCACGATAATTGCTTATTTATTCCGACTGCAGCGAGAGAGCGAGAGAGTGTCTGTGTGCCCATTGTACCTACTGGCCACTGAAATCTCTCGTCAAGTGCATTTAGTAATTAGAAGTTAGTGAGTGATCATTCTGTACGTTAAACTGTAATATATTCTGTGGTTTAGATCATTAGACACGACATCATATTTTATTTTAATTTAATTGCACCTAAATATCATCATCAGCCTATACAGAGTCCAACTTAATATGCAGACGGTTTTTTTAAATCATGATCAGAACATCGAACTGTCAGCTTTCTCTATGGGTCCAAAATCGAAATTGGGAAAAAAATATCAGCTGTCCCACACATTTTGGTCGAGTAAGATTGCAGTTTTATATGGAACAGCTGATTTTTTTTCGCGATTTCGACCATGGTCCGATAGTGAATGTTGTTTAGTTTGATGATCTAATCATCCCCTTAAAAAACCTTCAGAATATTAAGAAGGGCCCTGTATACGTTCCACTGCAGGGCACAGGACTATTCTCAAAGAGGTTGTATATGGGCGTGCAGTGTGACATGTAGTGATACCGCTAGTGAAATGTGGATAGCGCGTCGCCACTTAGGTATATTGGTACTCAAACACTCACTCTTCCTTTATCTACAACAATATTCAATCAATTCTACAGGGTGTAAGAAAAAGTATCATTAACCTTTAAACCACATACTCTGCCCATCATACCTTTACTATGGGAGCAAACCTATCACATCAAAAAAATATCAGCTGTCCCATACGTTTGAATCGAGTAGGTATTGCAGTTTAGTATGGGGCAGCAGATATTTTTTTTGTTCTCACGGGTTAACTCCTATAGTAAAAGTTGCTCAGTTCGATGGGTATAGTATCTGGTTTAAAGGTTAATGATACTTTTCCTTACACCCTGTATATCGATACCAAGGAACTATTAAACATGATAAAAGGTCATTCATAGATAAAACTCAGCGGTTAAAGTAGACTGACGCCTAGTGACGTAATGACAGAGTTTGAAGGTCTATACACATAGGTTTTCACCGTAGTGTTGCTTGATAATGTATGGAAGAAAAACGTATGTGTGAAAAGTCCCTAATATGTGCAACTAATCATCAAACTAATGATATCATTTGCACCCTTTTAAACTTGAAACTTTTGAACAACTTTCACTATGGGAGCAAACCGATCAGAGCAAAAAAAACGCTGTTGCATACATTTGAGTCGAATAGGCATTGTAGTTTAGTATGGAACAGCTGATTTTCTTTTTTGCTCCAAACGGATTGCTTCCATAATAAAAGGTGTTCAGTTTGATGGTTAGACTCTTAGTTTAAAAGGATGCTAATGATATCAATTTCACCCTGTATAACAGAACTAGATACACAATCAATGTTCCAAAAATGGCAGTGCCAAATGAGCTCCTAAAG
Organism: Agonopterix alstromeriana; assembly: GCA_963924505.1. Taxonomy (NCBI): domain Eukaryota; kingdom Metazoa; phylum Arthropoda; class Insecta; order Lepidoptera; family Depressariidae; genus Agonopterix; species Agonopterix alstromeriana. Next base: position 11,789,139 of record OZ004662.1, on the reverse strand, counting down.
AGCTCTTTTGCCAACAATCTGACAGTGAACATACCAAATATGACTGAGTTTATTAATCAAATACAACGTATTAATGTCATCTATTACAAGTGGCGACGGGCTCACTCCCCGTCACACTGGATAGAGTTTCGGTACGAGTGAAACGTGGATTCTATGGTTACAGAATATCTCTGATTACCACCTCGGGGAATATAGTCGTGAGCATATGCTGAATGCCATCCAACCGCTTACCATACTTGCTTTGTGTGAGTTATTGTGTCAATTCGGACAAAAATTTGTCATGATTTTATATGAACACTGTATATTATTTGGTCATTTATTATAAGAGATAAGATATCTTACGGAATCTGAATTGTACAGTTTATTTTGTATTTCATCACGTTACGCAATACCGTTACTAATAACACAATTCACTATTCAATTCAATGGCATATCATCAAGATAATTTTCGAAACAAAACATAAAAAGTTAGCACACAATATAGTTTTTTTAAAAATTTTGAGTATTTGTTTAGGCACGCGATCGCAAGGTGTAATTTTAACTTGCAGTATAGAAAGCGATCGTGTGAGCTAGTGATGTACCTGGGGAATATCCCCATTCTCCGTAATTACCCACGTCGAAATATTCTCAGTAAGTTTCCAATGTTTCCGGGAATGTGAGGAACATTGTTCAATTAATTAAATAAAAATATAAAATTTAACCAACGTTATCAACTTTCATTCATTTAACTTAAAAACACCGGTAAACTGAGAATTTACATTTTTTAATACAACTACAATACTGTAATTATACAACTACAACAAACTAAAAAACTACAGTTCAATAAAATATTTCCTAAAATTCCCATTTCCAGGGGATGTTCAAGGATTCATTCCTGTGAATATTCCCGGAAACGGCACATCAATAGTGTGAGAGCGTGAGCAATTTATTGGGAATAATTGTATGCTCTTACAATCTCATTGATCCGATCTTTGTTCAAGGATGCGAAGATAAACTATAAAGCGCCCTCTAAACTTAGCCCGCGGATCGCGCGCGAAAGCTGCAAATGGGCGCGAACGCTAAGTGTGGAGACTCATTCGCGCCATTCGCGCGCGATCCGCGGTAAAGGCGCGAATGAGTCAATAACTTTTATAGTTACTCTACATGACTGGAGTACTCAAACTTATTTTTTCAATAAATTCAACATTGTTTTATACCGCATGTTCATGAACTCAAAGAAACGAAGATAAAAATTCTTTATTTTAATTTAATTTAATATTTCTATATTTTTCTCACCACAAACACAAAAACAAGATAGTGATAGAGGTAAAGAATATCATAAAGCCATTACCTCAAAGATAGTGGTAGCCAGCTGCACTATAGTTTCTGACCACCCCGAAAAGGTCGTGTGTCTATTTATTATGTACACAAAACCATTTTCTTAATAAGTATTTAAACTATTATAAAACTGTAACAGAAGTGTGTCTGTACATTGAAGATATTTACATGAAAAAGATTACGATATGGTTTTTAGGTATCCCAGACTCCAAAATGAACCTTTTTTAGAATTTTTGTCTATTTGTTTGTTTGTATGTTTGTAACAACATCACGCAAAAACTACCGAACCGATTTGGATGAAACCTTTTTTGTTTGATAGCTTATGATCTGACTTAAAATTTGGTATATAATTTGTGCGGACGATGTCGCGGGTAAACTCTAGTCTCTTATATTTATAAAACACGTAAACTACACATACCTAAATTTAAAAGTATTTTATTAAATAAATTATTAAGTTGTAGTTGCACTTTTAATTATAGGTTTTCTTGATGCCCATGGTGACATATTAATAAACACATTCGATACTAGAGCGATAAAACAATATGGTACTTTATGAGAATATTTTAAAACAATTTGGAACCAGTTGCTAAAAACCCGACTGCATAAAAAACCTATTAACTGAAAAGAGAAAAACAAGCTTTATAATCAATAATCACTTTGTTTGAGCAAATATAATTTGATTATTGATTATAAAGCTTGTTTTTCTTTTTTCAGTTAATAGGTTTTTTATGCAGTCGGGTTTTTTGTTTATCTTAATAATTTAGTTTATTTCATACTTTTTAGTCTTGTGTCGAAACGGTAATATAAATGTACTATAATATTTATATATTTGGAATCGTCTGATTACTAGCTTTCATTTGATACCCAAATTGTAATTTTTAACAAAAAAAAATTGTTTATTCTCCCTCTCTTTTTTAATTCGTAGACGCCATCTTGAAATAATATACCCTATGTCACTCTCATCATTTTTACGAATCCAATGATACCTCATACGTTAAAATCCATCAAGCCGTTTAGGCTGTAGGCCGTGCCAAAGAAATAGACATACAAAGATACATACATACATACATACATACATACATACGCTCGAAAAACATAACCCTCCTTCTGGCGCAGTCGGGTAAAAATCCAATTTAATACAGAAAAACAATAATTTCATTGACAATATAACGGGTTTGGACGTCGGAAGCGAAAGAACCGGGCCGTGGAAGTTGGTTGCAGGTGCACAATAACATGACCTGGATTTAGGAGTTGCAGGCAGCAGGTACCGGGGCGGCGGCGGCGCGGCATGTGGATATGGACTCTCGTTAATTAAAACACAATTCCTTTAAAATGCTCTACACGTTCAAGTTTCGTTTTACTCCAGTTTATTTAGCTTTCATTTTAATTTGGAACCGAGTACTACTTTAGTTTTAATGCATTTAATACAATGGTTGGAACATAACGACTCAGTACTTAATTGTCAGATCGTTATTACATTATACAGGGTGTAAGGAAAAGTATCATTAACCTTTAAACCACATACTCTATCTATCAAACTGAACATTTTTACTATGGGAGCAAACCTGTCAGAACAAAAAAAATCTGCTCTTTCATACATTTGAGTCGTGTAGACATTGCAGTTTAGTATGGAAAAGCAGTTTTTTTTTGCGCTGACACGTTTGTTCCCATAGTAAAAGTTGTTCACTCAGTTGTTCAGTTTGATGGGTATACTAATGTGATTTAAAGGTTAATGATACTTTTCCTTTAACCCTATATGCAGGGTGTAAACTGAAATGCGTTACACACTTAGGGGGTGATCATCAAGCCGAACAATATGAACAAGAATCGAAAAAAAAATTGCTGTTTCATAGAAAACGTCAATGGCGCTTCAATCCAAATGTATGAAACAGCAGATTTTTTTTCCCACGATTTCAATATTGGTCCCAAAGTGAAAGTTTGTCAGTTTAGTGGTCTGAAGCACCCCGTTAAATATTTGACACTCTGTATTTTCCTCAAGAAACTTTTTATTATTTTTACACTTTACACTTTAATGCATAATTATGTACCTACCTATACAAAACGCGGTTGTCCTTCAATACAGATTACCTATTGTTAAACAGTGAGAAGTTAATATTAGTTTAATTTACGTCGTAACGTTACGTAAGTCAACTTGAACTTTCTATTCTATTGAACGAACTTTGTAGGATTTGCACTCAGTTGCAGAAACGCTCGTTAAAGTTAATCCTCCATTAAATCTCTTGCTAGCTTTTACTACGTCAACAAGACAAAAAGTGACATCAAGAGATTTGATGGAGGATTAACTTTAATGAGCGTTGCTGCAACTGAGTGAAAGTAAAGTAAAGTTCATCGCCAATCTATTCATTGGTTTTACACCACATCTGAACATACTCCCTTCTCAACATTTGCCACTAAGGTTAAATAATATACAACGTGTTAATGAATTAACGCAAAACTAGAAAGTAGTTTGTTTAGAATCGAGAGCAGAATCGAATTATCATGTTTTCAAAATACGTAATTTTTTTCAAAATATTAAATAATTTGTTTGTAAAATTTGAAATTTTCTGAATTCCATCTAAACCCACCACACGGGCACACTCACCCTACTTACTACCAAAACAAGATTCTTAAAATGTATCCACGAGTATGCTAGCGCTTTCATTCATTGCTGAAATGATAACAAATCATTTTTGCCTGAAAACTTAAAATGCGAATAACTTCACATTTTAAGTATCAAAATAATGAAATTATTGTTTCAATCTACCTAATTATTTTGTTATAAATCAGTTGGGGTGTATGAGGTTTTGCGCTTATTCATTAACACGTTGTATACTATTACCAGTACATTATTTGTCGACGTAATAATAATCTATTCAATAGTAGATAGCCTCGTAACATCCATGACACATATACCGAGTACGGTAACAAACTGGACCGGCGATCACGACTGCAAATTATTACTACTTCCATTTACAGAAGTTATACCTACCTACTATTATCCCTTCGTTGTTGGGAATATCGTGCCATTTTTGTTCCTAATTGATGTTGATAGTAATTAGTCATTGTTTTGCTTTAGCGGCATTCGCATTACGAGATTTTGTTCATTTGTTAAACAAGTATTTTTTCGTATAAATTGAAGTACATCCTTAAACAAATGGATTTCATCGATGCCTCACACACACCTACGATTTCGCAAAAGGTCCTGCTGAATCGCCATTTGCCACAATTTTATAAAAAATCATTGTTACTTCTAGAAAACCATTTGTACTAACAAAATATTATTTGCAGTTTGTACTTTGTAGATGTAAACGTAATTATACCGGTAATTTTTTTTACCGTGTCTAAATTTTTAAGGGTGGTTCAGACCATCAAACTGAATGCTCTTTCACTATAGGAGCAAACCTAAAATCGGAAAAAAATCTGCTGTTTCATACTAAACTGCAATGCTAAAAGTTACCCAATTTTACAGTAAAATCAGGCGGTAGAGCCTTAATTGTAAGATTTTCACTGCAGCTTAAAAAGAATAAAAGCAATAAATTCTTGCCGGCTCCCGGAGCAACTTAACTTGGGACTTGTAAAACTCTCCTTCTCAGTTAATTACTCTGTATCAAGTTAATGAAGTGCTAATTCGTAATGTGTATGCAGCCCCTCTCTCTTCACTTAATAAATTTTATGTTTTCACTCCATTTACTTGGAAAGTGGAGAAAATTTTGATTATGTATACTTCATTCCAAATAAGGACGACGAGATTTTCCGATTCCTACTTAGCTTTCTGGCCAATTCTGATTACCAAATGTTATTAATTTATTGGATACATATACTATCCGACATATCTTGGACGTTTCTGAAGCTGTTCTAAGAATAAGTGAGAGGAAGTGTTTCAAATCTCTGTTTCTGTAATGCAAAATGGCCCTAAAATTTCTTTGCTATTTTGAATGGAGTATAGGTATCTAAACAATATCGTATACCCAAAGTTCCCTATTGATTTTAGCATTAATGGTTTCCCGTATTCTTTTTTATTTCACAATTTAGTAGTACATTGTATTATACATTTCAACAGTTCAAATTAAAGATTGAAAAATTATGTCTGAGGCGGAACTTGAACCCGCAATTTCGTTCTCTGGCGTAGTGGGCTCAGTAGCTAAATTGGAAAAAGCAATTCCCCGGTTTGGAAGATTGCGGATTCAAGTCCCGCCTGAGACATAATTTTTCAATCTTCAATTTTATTTGAAATATCACAACATGGCTCTAACATGTTTATAATCACAAATACAGGGTCCATCTTAATATGCTGACAGTTTTTTAAGAGGATGATCAGACCATGAAACTGAACAACTTTCTGTATTGGACCAATGTCGAAATCGCGAAAAAAAATCTGCTGTCCCATACAATTGGGTCGAGTAAGATTTCAGTTTACTATGGAACAGCAGTTTTTTTTTGCGATTTCGACATTGGTCCCATAGAGAAAGTTGTTCAGTTTGATGGTCTGATCATCTTCTTAAAAAAGTGTCAGCATATTAAGAAGGACCTTATATATGAAATTTCAACAGTTTTATTTTTAAAAAAACGAACCAAAAATAAATCGAAAAAATCTTATCCTGGTGATTTTAGTTGATTTTTGATATTTTTTCTGAAGTTCGTTAATACGGTTAGGATATTTTAGTGTTTTGTTTGAATAATAAGTAGGTTTATATGTATGTATGTGTTATTATTTAATTCAATCTATGACGAAATCATTAATTAGGTTTTTGTTTGTAACCCTACGTTCTTCTGTTATACACTTAGACGATTTATATACGGACCCGCCTCGCCTTAGCATTTCTCCTCTGCCAGCGTACAAGATCAAAAAATCTTCCGCATTTACATACAATTTTATACCTTATCACTAAACCCGACAGCCTATAATTGCGGAACAATAATTTCAAACTTTTCACGTTTTGGGTTCACACGACCCTTTTTTTCATGATTTTTAACATTCAAAATTAGAATCTAAACTAATGGAATAAAAATTCAAAGTTGCGTATCTCGTGCTACCTCGCCCCCCGCAAAAAGTGGCAGAAAAGTTTGTCAGTAGAATTACACGCATAACTAGTCCTCATATAAATAGTCTAAGGTTATACAATATACCGCAGATTATTCCAAGTAGAAACCTAAGTAGAATAACAGAGTAACAAAACTGTTCGGAGAATTTTCGGAGTACACTTCAAGACTTGCATACAAAAGGGATTGCAAGAAAACAGCCAGCAAACAACTTAAGTTTGCTCCTTTCCTCTCTGGAAATGGAAACTGAATTCGACATCAACTGGGTCTAAGTTCTTTTGAGAGAATTTCGTCTTGTTTTTACATTACTGGCCTTGTTATAAATATCGAATGAGTCCAAGTTGTAAGTTAGGTTCGAAAAGGTACAGTCGAGTGTCACTCGACTGTTCAATTAGGCAACTTCAAGAGTTGAAAATTGTTCCGAAACACGGTTGCAATTTATCATACACTCGTCGGGCCGCGGTCTGGCCCACAAGAAAGTTGGGCTGGGCCTCTGGGAATAAACATAGGCCCGATGATATTTTGAAACTTTTTGCGTCGTCGTACCGCAGTGAAATATTTTGCCTATTTGAAATGATACTTCTTCTTGTGAAGAATAAATAAAACAAGGTAAAATATTCAGAACATTAAGAATATAACAGCAAAAATTAAGGACCTATTAATGATCTTTTTATTTCAAATTCAAATTATAGAGTAATTAACGTTAAAATTCGACCTGTATTAATTCAAAATGAACCTGTACAAAGTGCTAAAATTACTTCAAGAGGTACCTTTAACCGTTCTTTGTGCAATACTCATATCATAAGATTGTCACGAACATTTAAAAAATGACCTCTAGAGACATTGTTTTTAAGATTGGCCTACGTTTTTATTTCAAAAAGCTACACAAAATCATACTCTGTTATCGATTACTCACAAACAGCTGTAATAAACTTTTGTTCGTTTAAGGTTTGTTAACTAAGGTCGAGGGTGTGGTAAGCGGATCACAAAGTTAAAGTTTAGATGGATGGGACACTTGGCTACAAGGGACGACGGCCTGTGGACCAAGGCAGTATCGGAATGGTAGCCAAGGTACGGAAAGAGGTCAGTAGGCAGACCATCAACACTTTGGACAGACGGCATTGTAAAGGATGCGGGTCAGAAATGGATCAGATTAACACAGACCGTGCGAGGAGTGGCGCAATAAAGGAAGCCTACGCCTAGCAGTGATTGATGTGTGATGATTTGATTGCTTTGATAACACGTTGTTAACTTTGATTAAATTAAAATAGCGGAATATAGGTGACTAGCCTATAGCGCATGGACCGCATAAATTGAGCCCCCGTCGCCTAATTGACTTTGTCGCAATTCGAGCGGCATTGAGTCATTGAGATACTTTTTTGATGTTAGGCGGAATAAAGATACCACAATGCCTTCGTATGCACTTACTCGTTTTACAAATCATTAAAAAGAAAAAAACCAATCACACGGCATTACTTTTCACTCGTAGTAAGTACATGAAAAGCAGATCCAATGTTCGAGTACGTAATGCAAGAACGTCACCTATCTTATTTTTAATTTAATCAATGATTGCAAAGTAGATTATTCAAAACCAATAAATTTTTTCATACTCCCTTTTTTAACTAAATGAGTAGGAACTGAATCAGGAAGCCGAAGACGTTACAATTCTAAAAATAAAACGTTCCTAATTCCTATATGTGATCCTCAGCTAGCAATTAATTATGTTAATTGGCTCTTTGACAAATTAAACCCTTTCCTTTGAACATGTTAACTACTAACTTTAGTGGAGCAAAGTAAAGATTGTATTTGTTCTGCTAAAAGTAACTAACGTGGGTTAAACTAAGCTATATTCCTAATTACTTTTGTTTTGATGATAAATTAACTTAGTTTATTAACTTTACGGAACAAGATGAAAAGAGAAGGTTAGCCTAGATGCTTTGCACTGAAAATTATGGCTCATTACATCATAAATTCATAACAAGCCTCAGAAAGTTAGTTTCAAACTTTAACGTAAATAAATCTTAACATAAAAATTACGAATTTAAAAACCCAAACGCTAAAAACATACATTTAAAAAGTAACAAATAATTCGATCACCTATTTTTTTATGTAAACAAATGTTTGTTTTACTTTTTAGCATTCTTTAAATTTGTAATTTATTGTTATTTCGTAATTTTCAATGTTACTTGAAAACTGCTGAACTGATTTTAATGAAACAAAGCTAAGAACACTCGCAAAAATTTGCTTTCTATTGAAAAAAACGCATCGAAATCGGTCCACTCGTTTGGGAGCTACAATGCCACAGACAGACAGACCCACAGACAGACAGACCGACATAGGCGACAAACTTATAACACTACTCCCTTTGCGTCGGGGGATAAAAATGTACTTAAATAAACATAAGGCAAGCTATACTAAGTAAGCCTAAGTACAACTTGCCCAAAAAGAGTAGATAACAGTAGTAGCAAGGACTAATTAATATTTTGGTACAAAATATTGATCGGTCTTGGCGTAATTTTGACGACTTTGCAATTGCCTTTTTTTATTCTTTATGACCAAGCTAATTTTGTTCTACTAGATATAGGGTCCTTCTTAATTATACTGACACTTATAGGGTCCTTCTTAGTATATGAAATCTTACTCGACCCAATTGTATGGGACAATTGATTTTTTTTCGCGATTTCGTCATTGGTCCCATAGAGAAAGTTGTTCAGTTTGATGGTCTGATCATACTCTGAAAAAACTGTCAGCGTATTAAGTTGGACCCTGTATTTCTTAACATTTTTAATTTTTATGTAAAATTATGAAGATTACATTCTATCTGACTAGAATGCAGCAACCTTAAGATGTTAACAGAAAACTTTGCCAAGCTTTATTGTAACCATTGACATAACACAATGGCTGTAACAAACTTTCTGGTCAACCCTGAAAAGAACACATTTATTTACATACCTTAGTGAAAACTCAAAGTCTAAAAGGATAAATCCATACAAATTAAACGTCAGAGATACAAGAATAGGAATGGAAATTAAAATAACATAATTTAGTGAGCCGATAAAGTAGGGTGTCCATAAATTTGAGTGAGCGCGGACGCTCCGAAACTTTTTAGTGGCGCCCAAATGGCGTCAACCAAAAATATCCGGTCGTTAGTCGACACGTTCGGAGATTAAAATTAGTCGTTAGTATATTCGAATGCAGTGATCTTCTTCGTTAGAGTTAAAATTACCATTTGCTCTCACTTTTGTCAAAAGAATCGTTGTTTGTAAAAGTTAAATACCTATAGTCTTTATACAAAGTATACAAAACACCCTATTAATACTTAAAGGGATGATTTGTATATCAAACTGAATAACTATCACTATGGAGACGAGGCCAAATGTTTTTTTTTCATATTTACTGTATGGGACATTTGAATCGAGCAGGGACTGTAGTGTTGTATGAAACAACAATTTTGTTCTCACCGAATCAACCCAGGGTGGATGAAATGGCGACCAGTTACGAGAATGACCTGTGATTCCCGAATCCCCCTTAAACAGAAGGGGAAAATATATAAAACCATCGTAAGATCTGTCGTTATTTATGGCTAAAACGACTGCATGCAGCAGAGATGCGAGAGATGATTGTACCCACTGTCCATTACAAGTGGCGACGGCTCACTCGCCGTCACACTGGACAAAAGTTTCGGTACTACTAGTGAAATGTGGATGTTCTGAGTTTTCAGAATATATCTGACTACTCCCTCGGGGAATATAGTCGTGAGCATAATGCTATGCTATGCTACTAGCTTTCGCCCATGATTTTGCCTGCTTCGACTTACGATTCAACTCCTATGTGTTAATCTAGAACTCAAACTAAACCTATGTAAAGATTTTAATCTACAGAATTATATTCATTTGCCGTCATCAGTGCAATGGAGTAGACATAAAAACTTTCGCATTTATTGTAACTAAAACATTAGTATGATTCAAACTAAATAGTACAAGCAGTTACGTACAAATTATCAAATCTAGCGTAGCTGTGAACAATGGGCCATTTTGAATGGGCAATCCGAGTTATCATTACCTACCCATTATAACGTTTAACGCTGCAATCAAGTCAATGAAGCGTGCAATGAGATAAGCGACAAGGAATGACTAAACAAACCATTTGTTTTGGGGGACAACTTCCTTATAATAAATAAGGAAACTTACAAGATACTAGGAAAATAGCAAAGGACTCTTTGGGCATTGTAACAAATAGAAAACTGCGATACTTGTGTTCTATCCCAACTGTAATGAAATTAACTCACTGACATAAGTAGTTATAGACCGAGATCCGTCCGTAAAATTATGCACCTGCAAACATGAGACTTCTTTGAACCTGGCTACCCTAGAGTTACGGAAGATTGAGCGGCGGCAACCCTAGTTTTTTCCCCAAACAGATAGGTGGAAAAAATTGTACCAAAAATCATAATGGTAAAGGTACTTGCGGCAAGATTTTGCTAGGCAACCCGGCGGCGTTGTATGAACCCCTGTATAAACTTTCACTTAAATCACATTTCGTTCACCAAACAAATAGGTGCATAATTTTACGGTCGGATCTCGGTCTATTACTCTTCGAGATCTCTTACAAATATATACATAGTAGAGTTTTATCCCTTACCAATGCTTGATAGGTAAATGCTACATCAAAATATTTTTGTTTAGGTTTTTGATTCAACGTTATTTAAACCATTAAATCTACACAAAATCCTAAACACGAAAATAATAAATCTAATAATTTGGCATATCATCACTATACCAAAAGAATTTCAACACCGTACGGAATCTACAAGTTAAGGCATAGTTATTTCCCCAACGTAAAAAAAGAAAAGGAATGGTTCAGCTCAGCGTTGGAGTTTAAAAAAACTCAATTCAGGAATTCCTGATTAAAATGCTACGTTTAACATTGGTAGAGCGGGCGGGTCGTGAGACTAGATTAGTTGCGGGCACTCCGTTTTTCCGCTTCGCGTTCGTGCACTAATCAAGTTTGGTGTTGCATAGTTTTTCAACAGAAATGTCAGGTTGTTTTTTATTACATAACTAGAAATTGTTGTCAATCGTTTACGTTTTAGGAGTATTTATCAAATAAAAGATTATATTCGAACCCACAACAAGCTTATCCAGATTTCAGGCCATCCTCTAAACTAATATTTTTTAAATTTTATGTATTAAACACTTACAACACATACTTAAAACACTTATAAGTGCTTAACAAAAGAACAAAAGATCACCAACAAATGCTAGTAATTAACGTTTTCAACGTAACACTATTTTTTTTTGCGATTTTAATTTTGGCTCCATAGCGAAAGTTGTTCAGTTTTATGTTTTGACACCCTGTTTAATATATAGTTAACATATTTAATTGTACAGCCTGTATTATATCAAATCCATATATTTGAAAATGCTTATTATCCAAATCACTTGTCAGTGCACAAAATGTGGGGCACACAATGGCTTTCAGACAAGTTTTGAAGCCATTTCGTTTGCATACGACATGCACCCAAGTTTCCCAAGGTACTTACCTCAAAGAGCTTATAAAGGAGAAATAGAGCATCTCTGCATTAGAGTGCACCCCATTTAAACCACATGTGCTAGACGTCACCGTGCGTCTTGCTGTTGTTGCTTCTCAAAATATAAATACCCTCTTTTTCGAGAGTTATTCGGTTATTATTTAATCCAAAATTAAACTGTTTCTTACCGCGTTTTTAGTTTCATGAACTCAAATATAGCAAAACGCGGTAAGAACCCGTTAACATTTTAATTTTAGATTCTCCTTATTATTATTTACTTTATTACTTGGTTAGAGTTTTAATATTTAGGTAAATAAATACAATGAAATTAACTTACATTCGATTAGTTAAAAATAAACAAAAGTAAGTTATGCCACAATATTTCAAGTAGCTACTTGATTTTTCTCGAAATTAAAAGCTTTGCAGCAATGTAACCTTTATCATAATATTTTGGAGAAATGTCAGACATTTTGATTAAAAATCTGGTACCCTGGTTATTTCATTAGAAGGGAAGGTTGTTATATTTCACTCTGTCCTAATGAATTCCGCTAGCGACCCAATTATGTCACAATAAAGAATGCCATCGTTTATTGTGCGTTAAAAAATTCAAGACCTTGTTAGGAATGTTTATTACATTGTATTTGTTCTATATGTACGTAGAAAAATATCTAGTAGTATTGTGACCACTTTATTTTAGTAGACTTTAATAGAAAATAGCAGCAGCAATAAACAGTAGTCAATATACCGCTAAATATTTTTCTCCGTGTGTACAGGGTGTAAGAAAAAGTATCATTACCCTTTAAACCATATACTCTACCCATCTAACTGAACAACTTTTACTATAGGAGCAAAACTGTCAGAACAAAAAAAATCTGCTGTCTCATACATTTTAGTCGAGTAGGAATTGCAGTTTATTATGGAACAGTTGTTTTTTTTGCGCTGACAGGTTTGCTATCATAGTTAAAGTTGTTCAGTTTGATGGTTAGACTATGTGGTTTAAAGGTTAATGATACTTTTCCTTACACCCTGTATAGGAATATAAAGCTTTAATTCAAGTGTTGGTTATTTATTCTTCAATAATTATTTTTATTAACATTCTTTTTAATTTAAAAAATCATTGTAATCATTTGTTATTATTTAACTATCATCAGTCGTCACTTTGGATAGATACTAGCCATTATTGTCACACTATAATCATCACATGCAGAAGTCAATATATCAACTCGTATAATACGCATACAAATGTGATTATACTCATATCACACCAACCTAATTTAAATATATCAGTATAAAAAAACAAAAACACTTCTGCGAATACACGATTAGAAGTTTGAGAAGCGATGACGGTGATAATTTGTTTGCGCCTGCGGTACTGCGCTCGTATTTATACAGTTCCATAATGTTTATACTGCGGGATCAACGCCTACGATTTACATGACATCTTCCTACTTCTGGAGACATCATTAGGATAAATCTCCCTTTCTGTGTGAGACAGGCGTAATGTACTAATATGAAGAATCACCTACATTTTAGATGTACATTATTTATTCAATATAAAGGACAAAATATATATTTTATAAAAGCTTTGCAGGTTTGTTTTATGTAAGGAACATTTATCAAAGTACTTGTGTCTAGTGAAAGTTTTCTGCTTGTATTTAGGACTGAAAATATAGGCTCTGCCGAGAGGTTTTGTTAATTCTTTTGTACAAATAATAAACTATCGACCGTTTTCAGTTTCAGAGTGGTCAGAAACATTATTACAGTTCACGACCGTTTCAAGCCTGCAACCTGAACCAATGGAAAGTAACCTGCTGCATTTTTTCCCAAAATGTATTATTCATCATTTCATTTCTCTCTTTATTTCAATTGTTCTAAACCAGTACCTACCTGTATAAAGTAAGTTGTTAAGTATGTATGTACAAAAAGGGACCACTTAAACAGACTAGTATTTTTAGAACATAAACACGAGAAAATTGCTTGAGCAGACATCAAAGGATCTCAATAAAACTCACTTATTTGAACAGTTGCTGGGGCGGGACACATCTGTTCCTAATAAATTGAACTGAAATAATAATTATTTATTGCTACCAATCATTTCAGGTAGCACCAATAAAAAAATGTTTCGATTCGAAATAAAATTATTAACATCGATCGGATGACCCGCAATTTTTAATGGAAAGCCAAAAAAAAAATTTTTTGTCATCTGCGAAATCTCCCTCGACTTTTATTAAAAATGTTATTTTCACCAAATATCGACGTGCACGGCATAACTCTGTTTCCAATATTCAAGTAAAAATAAAATTCTTAACGGCCGTGGCTCTGCCAACACCATTTATTTGATTTATAAAACTTTACTATTACACACTTCAACGCCTTTCGTATTATTTCAGTTCATTCTGAGGATATTTCAATTTTACCATGTTTCTTCGAGCGGATAATCTCTGTCAAGACAGTTTAGATAAATTGAGTTTGTGATAAATATATAAAACTTAATAAACACTGGGATTGCTTCGAGGATAAAAAGATTAAGAAACGGTCTTACAACGAGTTTGTTGACCTGAGAACGAAAAGAACTGAGAAAATTCTTATGAAACCCAATTTTTGGCCTAATCTATATTTAAGCGAATCGCACATTGTTATAAAATTAAGCGCATCCTAATTAGAAGTCTACATACTGGAGGCTATTTAAAGCATTTCCTCTTTACGTGATGAGAAGCCGAATTTTCCACGATTGCGGCTAGGTAAAATATTAACGAGCCACTTTAACCGTCCGCGCTCTGAACCTTAACTGCCGATAAAAGATTTAACAGGCTCCCGGCAACGACATCAAAAACGAACGAACCACTCATCAATTTGGGTTAAGAGTTCCTTCATTAAACTACTTTTAAAATTAATTTCATTATCATCTACCCGAAAATGACCTCAAAACCTTCAGCTTTAAACACGAAAGTCATCTCTTTGAACATTTATTAGTTTTAATCGACTCAAGACTTCAAGAGAGCCTAAAGTTATTCGAAGAAAAGAAAATAAGGCGAAAATAATATCAGAGCATCTAAGTAAAGCGCCTCATAAACAAGAAAGATCGGAACATAAAAAAGGAAATTTCAAAAAGCACTCCGAGAAAAATAAGATCGAACGACGCGAAGCCCTCTTGTTGCATAAATCTAAAAGAAGTCTCTAATTGAATATTCTCTTTGCGTAATGCCTTATTTCACCCTTTAAAATAAAGTACAGAATGCGAAACATGTAAATTTTTATCGTGTCTGCGAACGGCCGCCCGCCGGGACCGGCCGCAGATTTTTTACCAGCCAAAGGTATAAGGTAAAGGAGAAAACTTACCTCGTATTTTCCGCTAAAAGTTCCCCCTATAGCGAATACTCGTCGAGAAATACTTTTGTGAATTACGGAAGCGAGTTACAAAAGAACGGCGAATTGTATGGACCCAAACTAACAAATCATTTCGATCCCTATCCAAAAAATCTGAGTCGGTCAGTGTCACGAAGAAGTAGACCGTGTATAACATTACTATTTTGTGTTAACATAAACTAACATTGATAAATAATCCCAAGACAGTAAACAGATACATGTAAAGGTGCTTTTCACGGCACAAAACTATTTTTTCAAGTGTTAAAACGATACAATCCATTGCCCCTTCCATCTCGATATTGTCTCGAGACTCACAAGACTTTACGCAGTTCTTTTCGTTTTAGTTGACTGCTACCAAAAATTAAAATTTCACGGTTTTTTGCTCACAAATTGTTTCGCGTGATCGCTATTTAAGAAGTTCCTTTTAAGTTGCACCATCGATCGGCATCATTACAAAATTATGATAATCTTAATAATTGCCAGATATTTTTATAAAATAAAGTGGCAAGTTGGAGATGAACAATGTGCATAAGGGTTTTTATATAAGTCGTGAAATTATCTATCTAAACTATTGTAAATTTAACAGAAGTGTGTCTGTACTTTGAAAATATTTACAGGAAAAAGGTAAGAAGTTGCGGGTAAACTCTAGTAATGTATTAAGACGTAAGTATTTTGCGTGATTTTGAAATTCTGTTTTACTTTCTTTTATTCTGCTAAAAAAGCCTGTAGAATCCCAACTGTACGGCAAATGCCTTCCTCTCTTTCACTAGCGAGAGTAGGCAAAGGCCTACTCCTTTCCTTTGTGAATTTGTGTATTAATCTTATTCGTACTTGTAAAGTGAAGAAAAATACAACATTCTGCTATCTTTATCCAAACTTAAACATAAAGATAACAAAAATCGATACGTTACCTTATTAATACTTTGATTACTTTTATAAATTTAAACTTTATATCAAAGTCTGTAAAGCATAAAACGTGATCGGAGATGAGACTAAGCCAGTTCCACTTCGTGGGTAGTGGTTTGCCTTTCACTTTGCAATATCGTACTAGGTACGTACCTAGCTGTATAGTTCTTATGTTTCCAGCTTAGAGGTGGGTCGCCGGATTATATCAACAACTACTTTGTTTCCATGCTGAATATTGAACGAGGATAAATAGTCACATTATTAAATAAAGAGGGAGTTAAGCTTAAAAAGGATTCCGTACTAATATTACAAATGCGAAAGTTTCTTTGTCTACCTGTTACGTTTTCATGGCTATACCGCTGACCATATTTTGATGCAATTTTGTTAAAATAGAAATAGCTTTGAACCTTAAGACCTTTGAGTACAGAGGCACACAAATTTCACGCCGATAATGTCCCGGATATCAGCTAGTATTGTATAATTTAGGAATATTAGAAAAGTTCCTAAAGAGAAGAAAGAAGATGATCCTTAAGAGGGCACTGAGCCTTCAGTACTGCCCTCAAAGGTAGAGAACAGCATTAGAGGTTCGGTGCCCTCTTAAGTATCTACTTTAAAATTATTGTTACAATAAAGACGATTGTACCTTTAAATCGGTCATCAACATCAACAACATTCATCTTTCGCAGTGATGTAATGGAAGAGCCTCACCAGGTGATGAAACCTAATTCGTCTGACGCACCCATCACCTGGGCAGTCAGCCTCGATACAACCATTGACTGGCTGACTGGCTAATCTATCCACTACAGCATGAGATATTGTCATACGACATAGCCTCGGACCAGCCTTGCGGTAACATTTCCCCTCTGCCACGTTACAAGATCGATTGATCATGTGCATTTACATACAATTTCAAACCTTATAACTAAACGAGACAGCCTATAATTGCGTAACAATAACTTCAAACGAGCCGCGTTCGGGGTTCACACGAGACTATTTTTAACAATCAAAATTCAAATCAAAGGTAATGGAATAAAGTAAAAAGTTGCGTATTTCATGCTACCTAGTCCCCCGCAAAAAGTGGCAGAAACGTTCGTTAGTAGAATTACACGCGTAGCTCGTCCATAGTTATATTGTCTAAGGATATAGCTCATGCTGACACGAAAGAAGAGAGAAAAAGAATCGTTCGTAGTACCACAACCTAAATGTAATTTAGACATTTGGAAAGCAACGTTCATCTGCTGTGTTTTGTAGCCAATAGTTAGCTAACCATTAATTCTTACTGCCTAACAGTATGTTATTTAATATGGCTCGCAGTAAGCGTGCCAACAATGTCCGCATGGCTTCCATCGATAAAACAGCTGCTGGTCGGAACATTATACAAAACACATTGATATAAAAACCTATTCATGATATAAATCTGATACCTTTTACTGTAATATTTACTTACGTAATGGGTTCATCATGTAAGTACCGGCCGGAAGTAGAGCTTTTGAAATGTGAGCTTTAGTAGCATCGGCTTATTTTTAATATTTTTTAGTAAATAGCCGTAATTGTGGCGCTTTCCGTGCAGACGGCGGTAGTTCGATTCCTAGCTAGATCAGACTCGTACCTACTATTTAGTTTTTTGGAATCTACGAGTATGTAGGTACGATTTGCAATATCACTGGCTTTTCAGTGAAACAAATATTTATTTTAATATTTTGGTTACTAGGTAGGTACTCCACATATGTTTATGGTCCAGTACATTTTTTTTAAATATTCGATATCCAACGTGTTAATGAATAAGCGCAAAACCTCATACACCCCAACTGATTTATAACAAAATAATTAGATTAAGACAATAATTTCTTTATTTCAATAGTTAAAATTTAAAGTTATTCGCATTTTAAGTTTTGAGGCAAAAACGATTTGTTATCATTTCAGCAATGAATGAAAGCGCTAACGTGGTCATGGATAGTAGTATTTTAAGAACTAGTAACTAATATTTTAAGAATCTTGTTTTGGTAGTAAGTAGGGTGAGAGTGCCCAAGCGGCGGGTTGCGATCGAGATCAGTAAATTTTAAATTTTATCAACAAATTATTTAATATTTTGAAAAAAAAAAACCATTGTGTGTTCCAATATTCAAATATAGGTACACTGTAAGTTCTAATATTCAAGGAGAGATGATTATAAGTTCCAATATTCAAATATTTAAGTTCTAATATTCAAAGAGTGATGATAAACTTTACCAGTTTCCAGAAAAAACTAACCTAGCAATTTGTACAGCCAATTGTAAGTTTACAACCGCAATAAAATATATATCTACAAAAGAATCAGAGGAAAATTGTTGGTATAACAACAGAAGCAAAGGCTTAGATTTCTATCACCGCAACGTAGAGTAATTTGATGCAGAGGCAACAATAAAGGCAGTTTCCGATGTTATTTAAACAGCTGTCGATTTGAAACTCTGCATCCGTGTTTATTAAACGAAAAAACCTTTCAGAGAATGCTCGCTCCATTGTTTACTTTTATCGTTAAATGATAGAACTGATAAATACGTTTAAATAGCCTGTATTTGGCGAACTGAAATATTAAGAATATACCCGAGCGCGCTGCATACAAACAAAGCTTCGTCCTATTTTCATTATAAATCAATTAAAGTACAAAAATATGTTGTTAACACAATCTAGAAACCAATATGTGTCGGTACCTTATCAGATTTCGGTTTAAATATTTAAATGCTAGGATTAATTTAAGGTTTGTATGGAAATCTTTCAGCCACGGTAACTTTAGTTTTGGGTTGGTTTCTAGATTGTGTTAATAACAAACTAGGACGTAACTTCGTTTTATATGGACCGCTTTATCAGGAAACGAGTATCATGTTTCAATCAGCTTACCATTACAAAATCCTACCCACTTATGATGGCTTTCTGTTAGCTATCTAAACTTGTAATATGTCAACAGTAGTCGGTGTTCTAAACAAAATCCCCATACCTACCTAAAATGTAATCTTTATTCAAACTTACTTATACTTTGCTATACACGAAGAAAGATAAATGGTAACAGCGACAGCAAGACGACGTCATTTCCATTCAACCATATTAATCTCCATCAAGAATTTTTTACCGGATTTTCTCTATCACTCCTTCGGGAAACAAAATTTGAGTGATATAAACCATATAGTGTGCAGCTTAGCCCGTTAGGCGCAACGACTACAGTCATTGCACGTCACAAGTCTCCTAACTGAACCTTTCTGTTCAGCTTGTAAGTGTGATAATAGCTTGAAACAAGGAACTCTATACGTGAAACGAAGTAAAGAAGGCGGGCAAGGCAAATTGGATCCCTTGGGATTTACTGACGCCTTTACGCGCTCCCTGCGTCGGGACCTGCCATTCACGCTGGAGCGTGTAAAATATTCACTACTCCTAACCCGAAGATACTTGTTTTGAATTATTTTGAAATTATTCAGTCCAAATATCTTACAGGAAAATAATTTGAGTATCCTAGAAGCACGGATAACAAGGGATCAACACAATTTACTGTTTGGTATGATTTGACTTATGAAACAGAGACGTGGTCGCTCACTCAAGGCCTTAAAAAAGGGTGAAAGTCACCCAAAGCGCAATGGAGAGGGCTATGCTCGGAGTTTCCCTATGAGATCGAATCAGAAATGAAGAGATCCGCAGAAGAACCGGAGTAGCTGACATAGCCCAAAGAATTGCTAAAAAAAAGTGGCAGTGGGCGGGGCACATTGCTCGCAGAACCGATGGCCGATGAGGACGAAAAATTTTTCTAGTGGGGACCGCGTACCAGATAGCACAGCGTGGGTAGGCCGCCAACAAGGTGGACCGATGACCTGGTGAAGATGGCGGGATCCCGTTGGATGAGGGCAGCGCAGGACCGGACGTTATGGCGATCCTTGGGGGAGGCCTATGTTCAGCAGTAGACGTCCATCGGCTGAGATGATGATGATGATGATGATGATTTGACATGATAAGTTGATAAGTAATGATTCAATTTTCTACCTAAGCATCATCATCAGCCCGTATCCACCAACTACTAGGCATAAATCTCCTCCCCATGATAACTAGTAGACTCAATTGTTAGGTACGATTTCAGCCTGCCCTGCTTCGGTAGAGGCGAAGGATACCTTTTCATTTCCAGTAGTATTGTTTAGTTTTGTTGACGACGGTAAAATTGAAATTCATATTTCACCTGACGATGTATTAACTACCTACCAACTTACTTTGCTTTACCTAAGAAGTTCACTTTAGTTCACGTGACATAATAAAAAGCCTATCGCTTTACAGAGCCCTAAGCACAAACGATTAAAACTTCAATAGGAATAATACCAGGAAGATATCCAGAGATGGTACAATGGCTAATAAGTTACCAAGTGCGTGAGGATGAGAGCGTATGAGACCATTATTTATCAATAGATACCTCGTGCCTTAACACAATACAGGTACTGACTGTCGGAAGTATACAATCCCGAGGGAAATATTGCTATGACTACTAGTACCTTCGTAATTATCTCATTTCTGTATGGATACAATGAAAATCCAGGAACACTGCAAGTTTGTATGCAAGCGGATATTAAGTATGTATACACGGTGACACATCAAGCTACGCAAAATAAACATAAGATACGCCGCGCGACGTTATACATTACTTTACCAACGCGCGGCCAGCTTATTTTGGTTTTGCATAGCTTGATGTGTCGCCGAGTGTACGATTGTGCGATATTCCATAAGTAAAAGTTATGTAGTAGTTGGCAATAAATGTCGTTTAATTAGACTACTTCATTCATTCATTGTCAGTGGAATGGAAATAACATTGTGTAAGAAATGTTGCCACACTTCTCAGATTATACAGGGTGTTACAAAACTAAAAATAAACATTTAAAACTTTAAGGAGGTTGTTGAGACCATCAAACTGAACAACTTTCACTATGGGACCAACATAGAAATCGCAATCGAAAAAAAATCTTTTGTCCCATACATTTAACTCGAGTAGATTTGTAGTTTAGTATGAAACATCAGATTTTTTTTGTGATTTCGAAATTGGTCCCATAGTGAAAGTTGTTCAGTTTGATGGTCTAAACCACCACTTTTAATGTTTATTTGTATTTTTGTAACACCTTGTAGATGTTCCGTGATCTGAGGCATACTTTAACATAATTGAAGTATTAAGTTATACAACGTGTTAATAAATAATCGCAAAACCGCATACACCCCAACTGATTTATAAGGAAAAAATTGCATTGAAACAATAATTGAATTATCTTATTAATCATTATTTCCAAAAAGCTCATTTCTGTCAGCACTAATAACTACATAGTATTTTGTTCTAGAAATCATTTTTTTCTGCCTGGTGAAGTGAAACATAATTGTGATTTCGCTTCAAGCAGAACACCGTATAAAAACAGATTTACGAGAAAAGTTGTTAGTAAATGGAGAGTTGGTTAGCAGGTACAAGCAAGGGTAAGTAATAGGACCCGCCTCCCGCAGGGCACGCATTTCGGATCCCTATGTTTCATTCCATACAAGAAGTCCCCGACAGAGCCCTTAAGCTGAAGTAAAAAGTATGAAAATGGCTTGACTCATAGAACATTATATGGAAAGATGAGCTTGGTTGCTTTAATGACGCACATGAGGTAGACTTTTTATGCCATCCTCAGCCAACTTGATTAGGCGATGCCGGAATTTTAAGTAAGAATGAACCGTTTTACGGTTGATTGATATTTAAAAAGGACTGTGGGACGTTATACGAAAAGATTAAGTTTCTTTATTTTGTAGCTACCGTTCTGTATTTACAGATGAATAGAAATAATAATAAATCAGTGTAGTGATAAAATTTTAAATAATAGTTACTGCCGACGTCTATTACAATCGCATTTCGCAAAAATTACAATGTAGTAATTATATCAATTGCGGATAGAGCTCTTTCGTTCACCGAAATCGAGTTTCCCCGGACCCGTTTCCATCGGAGTTTTTCCGGAGATGAGATCTAATCTAGAGCGATTTTTTGTCCCATATTTGAAAATTTCAACTAAGTCGTTAGAGCCGTAATGAGCCGTTTAGAGAAAACACGATTACGATACGATATACAAACAAATATTTATCGTTTAATAAGAATACATAGCAATTAAATAATCGAAAATACTTCCTCAACTTTTATCAAAAAGACCCCAAACGCAACCAATATATTGGTACATCGCAACATAAAATAAACCAATTGGTTAAGAAATGCCGGAGTTATGGCTTAATACTACATTTTAAAAAAACCTGACGAATTATAACCTCACCCTTTTTTGAAGTTGGACCAAAATGTACATGAAATATCAGACGTGTCTACAAAAAATCTTTCTCAGTATCAGCTTCGTTGTCAGTCGAGACGTAGCCGTATCCGAGCTGCAGATATACTTTATTATTTATCACCTATTCCCCAGATGAACAGTGGAAAGTGGAATAAACCGTCAACGCGTACGTGACCCCGCTTGTCTGCTACATTGCACGCTACATCCGAAGCGTTGGTTCTGGGAACCGATCGCACTAAATAAATCTCCACTGAAACGTCATTGGCACGCATGCGAATTACAACTTTTTACACATTCGGTATCGCACTAATCATTTGACAGCTAAATACTTGCCGTATTTACTATGCGAATAGTTGAATAGTAACTGGATTGCATTGTGATTAGAACTGAAATTGAATGAGGATTGAACTCTGACGTTTTAAATTAGCGCGATCTGGAGACCGATTGCATTAAGTTAAAACATCGAAGTTCTATTCTTACCCAATTTCAGTTCTAATCACATTGCAATCCAATTACTATTCAACTGTGCTGAATTCCACATCGCGCTAAACTCTATGTAACTGACAGCCTTTAGCGTCTGAGCGATCTTTCAAAACAGCTGTCAAGAGCCGAGCAGTACCGCGATTAGCGCAATACCAAAAGTGTCAAAAGTTAATGGTTCGTCGTAGTCCAATCACGGTTCAATCACCGAATATTTACCGCGATTGCAGCCCAGGGCCCTGATCTCACACGGGTTAAACCGTGGAAGACATGATGGGAAATAGGAATATAAGTATTTACTTTTATATAGAAGGTATTTAATATTTATCTGCATCTGTGTCAGTACAATCTTTATTGTATCAAGAATATTTTGGAGAGAAAAAAGATTTTTCGTACTAAGATCTGTGAATAATACATTATTATGCGATACAGCTCATGCTGAGACGTAAGTAGAAGAATAAAAATGTTTTCTCACTTGTGTTCTATCATTTAATTTATTTATTGTACATATGGACAATGAATAATTATTTAGGTATACGAGTAGAAAAGTGGAAAGAGCTTAATTATGTTCGTTTTATCGCATTTTAACGGAATATTTTTGTAGCTTCTGTATTTCCTGTCTGTGTTCTCTGTGTATTATTATGTTTTTGGCATAAATTTAATTATAATTTGATTGAATGATTGCTTTTGTGAAATTAAAAGATTTCTTCCAGCAGACACGAAGCAGAGAGAGAGTTTCATATCATTAGCATCCTCTTAAACTAAGAGTGTATCCATCAAACTGAACAACTTTTACTATGGAAGCAAACCGATCGTTGAAAAAAAAATCTGCTGTTCCATACTAAACTGCAACGCCTACTCAACTTAAATGTATGCAACAGCAGATTGTTGTTGTTGCTCCGATCGGTTTGCCACCTTAGTAAAAGTTGTTCAGTCTGATGGGTAGACTCAGGATGCTAATGATATAAATTTCACCCTGTAGTCTTAACTGTAAAAACAATTGGTAGCGATTCGATTCAAAATCGACCTGTATTCGGCCAGTTGTCCTAAACATCCCTATTGGCACATCAACGCGATGTAAACAAAGCCAAGTATTGATGCATCAGAGAATACACATGCACCAGGTCATCACAACTTTAAACAAAGGAATACGAATCATCTGCCCGCATGATATGGCCTAATATGTCTACGTACGATCCATAGTTCCTTACTTGCCCATCCGTAGCCATCCGCTTCCTCATACAATAACGCTACCATTACTTAGCAAACATGTTGTAATTATGTAAATGGAATATTATTACGCACACACGGCGTTCGTAATTAAAGCAGCATGGCTGACGGTTTGTAATATTAAATAAACAACGCGGTTTTGAGCTAAACTTTCAAGTAACTGATACATGCGTATGCATAAGTGGTTTATACTTGAAGATTTGTTATTGTAATAAGTTTAATTCTTCGTTACTTCTTCGTTGCACACATTCATAGTATTTTCAACGTGAAGGGAGCCTTTAAATTAGTCGTAAAACAGTACCGTCTGCAGAAAACCGAAGTTAATAGGTACGAGCTCAAAGTCAAGATCTACGTGTGGGTAATTTCATAAAATATTATAGATAAGTGGATCAAATGAGGCACCGATCCCATCTCATATGAGATGAATCGTATTTTTAGGGTTCCGTAGTCAAACAAGGAACCCTTATACTTTCGTCCATTCTGTCTGTCTGTCTGTCGGAATATATGCCCCGCCTCAATAACTCGCTCATTTTTGCACCTATTGAATCGAAATTTGGCATGAAGACAGATAACAATAACCCAAAAACAGATATGTAGTGACTTTCCTGGTCGGTTTTTTTTTATTTCTTTTTCCAAAAAACATGAAATTCACATTGTAGCCATTGTTGATTTTCAATTTATTGGGTCATTTCGGATTTGTTTTATAATGTTTTTAGTTACCTACTATCTTTAAAACCGCCAAAAGTAATCACGTTTGGCGGTTTTAACAAACATATTAGTCCGTAATGTTTCGATAAATTTTAAACCAAAACCATAAATACAATGCAACATTCTTTTTTTTTTGTGGAAATGTTTGTTTAAGCCTATTTCCTGTGCCTTTATGATATGCGTGTTCATGTGCTGCCTGCACTGAAGGCTTGGTTATACAACGTGTTAATGATTTAACGCATACCTAGAAAGTAGTTCGTTTAGAATCGAGAGCAGAATCAAATTATCATGGCTTCAACATAGGTATTTTTTTTCAAAATATTAAATAATTTATTTGTAAAGTTCAAAATTTACTGAACTCGATCTCAACCCACCGCTCGGGCACTCTCACCCTACTAACTACCAAAACAAGATTCTTACAATGTATCCATGAGCACGTTAGCGCTTTCATTCATTGCTGAAATGATAACAAATCATTTTTGCCTCAAAACTTAAAATGTTAATTGCAAAAATAATGAAATTATTGTTTCAATCTAATTATTTCGTTATAAATCAGTTGGGGTGTATGAGGTTTTACGCTTATTCGTTAACACGTTGTATAACACATTTATTAAGCACTATACTCGTACCTGTTTCTAACGATAAATAAGCATTAAATATTATGGAAATTTCGCCATTTCATATTTGACGGAAGCAATTTTGTATCAGATGATAAACTGACCACTTTATTTTTCTGAAAGATCACAAAAGCGGAGCCTCGCACGCCTTTGTGGAGCAAACGAAGTCACTGCGCCACATTACTGCCTTTTACCGGCCTCTACCATTTTGTCATTTTTGCAAGGAAAATCTATGCTAACGACATACATCGTTGTAGCCAAACCATTATTTTCGTCGTCTCTTTTATCGACAGTTCATTCACTCACTTGTACATTTCTGTATTGAAGCGTCCCATATATACCTGAAACAAATAAAGCATAAGTTAAATAGAGTGCTGGCAGTAGTAAAAACTACCGAACTATCCATACAAATATTTAACTCCAATCATGGTTCAAACGAGTTTCCCTTTTTGGCACGAACTAAAATTACGGTCGAAAAAACGACTGCAGCAAAAGTGTTCATTTTATTTTTAAAACGCCGCATTCGGAATCGGTTATTCGTAACAAGCGGGCAATTTAGTAAAATCTGTGGGAGTATCGTTGGACAATTACGTATCACTAACCGAACTTTAACCGAAACGTGATCGAATGCTCTCACTTTTCATTCTGCTTCTGTATTCTTAACATGGAATTATTTAATGTCTTTCTCATGGTTTTTGAACTCAGCACGCCATTCTCTATAACTTCAGCTTAACTTTTGTTGCGACTTATTAAAAAAACCGGACAAGTGCGATTCGGACTCGCGCGCGAGGGTTCTGTAGCACCATATAATATTACCAAAAAAATTTTTTTTCTCCGGGACGCGAGTCTGACGCTTGACAGCGCGAGAACGACTCACAAATTGGCCTTAATTATTTGTTATTTTACCTTGGAGTATGCACTATAATCACACCAAGTTTCACGCTTTTATGTATTGCCGTTTTTATGATCAAGCAAAAACAAAAAAACCTAGTAAAAAACCTTATAGGATTTTTTTTTTAAATATACGTTCCCCTTAATTTTTATCTTTTCTGTTGGCACCCTTTGGGTACGGAATAACTCTGTGGTGGTCTAAAGAAAGCAGACCCTGGGGTGGAATGGGAGCCCCGTATTAGTTTCGAATAAAGAAAGCCCATCATTTGATATCGCAGTTTCTTTTTTTAAATATATAAACGACCGTATTTTCCTTACAGGGTGGACGAATATTTCAATGCAAAAAATCTAGTTTTAGGTTAAAGGCCGTCTTAGATGTTTTCGCTTCAGTCACGGAATATCTAAGAGTACAACTTTAGGTCGCATCTAAAAATAACGGTAACTATTTACTATACACACATTTAAATAGAACCATGACATATGTAGGTATGTATATCAGATTATCATAACGTATACATTTTCATAAAATTACTGTATTTTATTCAGATGAGGACATTTCAAGGATGGTTTCTATGAAATTGTACTCGTACATTTCGGTTCCAAGGTTTTAATCAATACATGATACTAAAGCAACCAAATATATTTGGTATCTATATGATAAAATATCTCAGCTTAAAATTTTGTGTTCGCTTTAGAAAGTTAGGTAAATATCCTGTTTTGCCAATTTTAGTACTAGACTTTAAAAAGTGGTGTGGACACTGCTTTTACCCTTTAAACTTGATTAAAATGCCAGCATGCTGTGGCTAGTTAAAATGCAATTATTAACTTGCAATTTATATAAAAAGTTCATTGACAGCACACAGGATGCTGACAGTTTCGTGGACTATCGTCCAGTTGATGCATCGCTGCACAAAATGCAGGTCACAGTCATAAAATTACTAGAAGAGCCTTTTATTTTACTTTATTTTGTTGTGGTAAAAGTAAAATGAATTTGTAATAGAAAAAATATTCTTTATGTAGTGATATTGTGTTTATTTCTCGTGAGTCATGGATGTTGGTATATATACAGGGTGTAAGGAGAAGTATCATTAAATTGAAGATTGAAAAAGTCGGGCGGCGAGCGGGACTCCGGGGCATGCTACACTCCAACAGAGCTCTCGGCGCCCCGCAGGCCAGGACGAAATTTTCAATCTACATCATCGTCTATAAGGGGCGTTTTCAATCTTTAATTTGATTAAGCTTACATGGCATACATGTCGAATCAATAAATTCGAAGTATCATAACCCTTTTAACCACATACTCTACCCATCAAACTGAACAACTATTACTATGGGAGCACCCTGGGAAAAAAAATCAGCTGTACCATACTAAAGTGCAATTCTCTTGCGTTGCGTTGCTACTCAAAATGTATGAGACAGCTGATATTTTTTTTTGCTCTGATAGGTTTCTACCATACTAAAAGTTGTTCAGTTTAATGGGTAGAATATGTGGTTTAATGATTTATTAATTTCCTTACACCCTGTATGTATTCTATATCGTTATCTAGACATAATACAAGTCCAGGCTAGATTCTGGTACTTTAAAATGTGGCTAGATAATTTGTGTGATAACATAACATAGCATAACATAAATATTCTTTATTTGCACACCAAAAAACATACAGCAACAAAACAGAATACTAGAACGTAAGGGTACAAATGGCGGTCTTATCACTAAAAGCGATTTCTTCCAGGCAACCATAGGATGGAAGAACTCTTAAGTAAAAAAACTTGCGATGGCGGTGTCATAAATAAGATATAAAATAAAAATAGCTTACAATACATACGAGTATATTATAATACATACATAAATATATGTATATACACATACATAATATCTAACAATGAATAATGAATACATTAATAAACATATAATAGGTAATGGATCAAAATGTCAAATTAATAATAATAATGAAACAATAATAATGAAAAAAAAAAAAAATAAACATACGAGTATATTATAATACATATATATATATATGTATATACACATACATAATATCTAACAATGAATAATGAATACATTAATAAACATATAATAGGTAATGGATCAAAATGTCAAATTAATAATAATAATGTGCGATAATGCCCAAGATATTTATTTATTATTATTATTTCTTCTATTACACTCTCAATTATATTAAATACTGAATCATGATTTTATACTGAATTTATTACGACTCATTTAATAATTGAACATTACATTTTATACTCGTTTAAATAACAGAATAATATACAGGGTGTTAAGGTAGAAAGTTGCATTACTTTAATGGGTGTTTGTCCTCATGATACCTACTAAAAACATTCCCAAAGGAACAAAGGACTATTCGCAAAAAAGATTTAACTTTTCATACAAACGTTCGATCAGCCGATTGCATTTAGTATGGAAAGTCTAACACCCTATATTATTATTATATCTCCGTATAAGGATTACTCTCGGGCTTCGCCCGGACCTTTGAAGGGCGGCGTGGGGGCACAGTTCCAATACGTAGAGGCCTTTGATACACTATTATCTTATTATTATGTTTACAATTTACAATACTTACCAAGTGCTTACGAAATTCTTATTCCATCATCTTGAGATTTAACCTCATCTCCTGTTTAATACAACATCTCTGATAAAAACCTCTCAAATAACGTTGTCTCATCCAGCATCTTTAAACCCATAACTAAAATGTAAGTTAGCAAGTGCGACATCTGGTGGGCGTGCAACGACCTTAGAGTTCATTCCACAAACTAAGTCCCACAAATCAGACTAATTCCATACTTATTGCTTTGTCATAAATGTTCTAAAAGGGGACTTCTAAAGTCAAATAAGCATTAGTACCGGTTTAAGAGACCCGCTGCAGACTGCGCTGGCGCATCTTTGCATCTCAGGCTGAATAGCCCAGTCAATTTACGGAGTTTTGTTTGGAGGGGTGAGAAGTAATTATGTACAGTTGACACATTTAGTAACAAAAAGACTATCTGAAAATATTTTTTTAAAATAAACTACGCAACATAGAGATCAAAATGTTATCGCTCGGCAGGCTTTTAACGTAATAATTATACCAATCCACTCATTTTAATTAAACAGGGTGAAATCAAACCGATCGCGATCGGAGCAAAAAAAAATCAGCTGTTCCATACTAAACTGCAATGCCTCCTCGACTCAAATGTATGCAACAGCAGATTTTTTTGATCGGTTTGCACCCTTAGTAAAAGTTGTTCAGTTTGATGGGAAGACTTAGTAAAAAGGATGCAAATGATATCAATTTCACCCTGAATTTAACAGTATAAATGACTTGAGAATTAAATACCAATTTAAATTTGTTATTCATTGGAAAATACATAGTATTTTTATAGCTTTTTAGGTAGACAAAAATATTTACTATCAGGTTTTTTTAAAACGAGATAAATGATAAATTTTAAATTTTGGGATGTTGCTGATGTGATATATTTTTTAATTTTGGTTTTATTTCTAACCTCAAATTGGCTCTTAAATGATATACCGAAAAAAAAGGGTCAAACCGTAAAATGACTGGGCTATGAACTTGTTAATGCACGCTCTAATTCTAATTCCATTGTTTACGGGTGCAAAACAGTTAGTTCTACAAGAAATACCAGAGAGATTTATCAAAAGCTTTAAAGTTTTCAGTGTCCCATTCTTCGCTTGGCCCGCGAATTCTTCAGATATTGGTATTCGATTTTTAGCGTTCGCGTACCTAACATAGAGATTGCTATTTGCAATATTTCTTGTAACTGTTTTTCGTTGTAATTTCAAGTTTGGTTATTTTAAAGATACAGAATAAACATCTAATTATTATCTTCAATCATTAACTGAATACCTATTATTGTTAGAAATAAACGCAAAACCTGAAACCTTTCTTTCAGAATAGGGTATTTGACAACATTTAAAATATAGGATCTATTGATGGCATCCGTATTGAATATGAATTTTGGAAACCAACTATTTAGTCAGTTAAGAAAAATACTGAATATTTTGAGAGAAAATCTTTATTTTGTCTACTTTAGTCACGTGATCGTAAACGACTTTGATTGGCCGAAAGTTTGATGACATCAACTGCTTGTAAACATTTGCGTGTAAAGTGTGAGTGTCGTACAAAGTTTACGTCATTGTGGCGTCACCTGCTTGTAGACACGTATATTGTCAGGAAAAGCGCGGGATATTTAAATAATGATTTTTGTTTTCGTTTTTTCTTACACTATATGTAATGGAACGTAAAATATACATTTTCTATAGAGTCCTTAGACATCAGTGATTAACGTAGAACAGTTTTTAAACTGTCAAATACCCTATTGATAACTGAACAACGTTTTGATGTGCTGAGCTTTTTTTAACATTGTGTTAATTGAATTAGTCGCAGTCATTGCAGAAACAGCACAAAACAGAATCGTTTCTAGATGACCTACTCAAAGCTAGACCTAGAGGTTATCCAGTTGTTAAGTTGTTTCTAGATTATGAAATGTTATTATAATCATATTAAATGGACCTATACTGAATGTCACACAATTTATCCAACGCCATTTCGAGTTTTAGAATGTATTTGGTTTGTACTTTGGTAAACTATACAAATTTCTGTAAAGTAGTTGTGATACAAATACACATACATACATAGTATAAACTTAAATGTGTTAAATGCATTTAAATCTACGTTTTACACCCCGTATAACATAAAACGGGCTTTCCTGACAGATTCACTCCCAACTAGGCTATCGGGTCTTCAACATAGATGCAGTTTCTCACATACAAAAGTCCCGCATATTAAGTTATTTTCATACTTCTGGCATGACCATAAGAGATGTGTCGGGAGACTTCATGTGGAATGAACCGTAAGTACGGTTAGCGACGCGTGATCGTTCCACGGACTTGCTTCCAGCTATTTACTGGTACAGCTGTTGTTACGAAATCAACTCAGATAACTATTTACATAACGTTACCGATCCATTACACGTTATATCACAAACACAAAGAAAAATAAATGCAGTATTAAATACGAGTATATAGGGTTCAACTATTAAGTTGAACCCTATATACTCGTATTTAATACTGCATATTAATATTAGCATATTAATGGTGACACTTTTTTCAGGGGATTAGGAGACCGTCAAACTGAACAACTTTCTCTATTGCACCAACATCGAAATCGAGAAAAAAAAATCAGGTGTCTCATACATTTAGCTAAAGTTGGTTTGCAGTTTTGTATGGAGCAGTAGATTTTTTTTTTGCGATTTT
Organism: Agonopterix alstromeriana; assembly: GCA_963924505.1. Lineage (NCBI taxonomy): Eukaryota > Metazoa > Arthropoda > Insecta > Lepidoptera > Depressariidae > Agonopterix > Agonopterix alstromeriana. The sequence goes on along the minus strand of OZ004662.1, from coordinate 11,757,480 downwards.
GATGTAGGTCCTATAGAGAAAGTTGTTCAGTTTGATGGTCTGATCATCCCCTTAAAAAAGTGCCAGCATATTAAGAAGGACGCTGTGTAGGGTCAAACTGCACACTAGATGACTACTTACTAGAGCGTATATCCCATATATTTCGCTCGAGTTTTTTATCGAGATTTCGATGTTGGTCCAATAAAGAAAGTTGTTCAGTTTGATGGTCTGATCATCCCCTTAAAAAAGTGTCAGGATATTAAGAAGGACCCTGTATATTAGACAGTGAGAATACCACAAGCAGTCATTTTGAGAATAAGAACTGCAAATTGCACATAATTGATATAAATCACTCTTTTGTTTTGAGTTTACAACAATTGTCTTAACCGTAGAATGACAATGACATTTTTTTTTTAAATTGAGACGACTTATGACTCGTAGAATTAAGTAAAGAGTGATTTAGTTAAACGTCTAAAATAACACTGACATAAACTTACACTAAACGCATTGAGTCAAGAACAATGGGCAATCTTGAAGCGAAAGGACAGAAACCTCGTTGCATCGATTTCCCACGATCAACGTCGTACGCGTAGGCACACATGCTTTATCCCTTTTCAACGACGACGTTTATCATAGACGTAAAAAGGACGACGATCTTAAACAAACGTGTTAAAAGAAAGGTGTCCTGGAAGAGCAGGTTTTTAAAGCGAGGAATGAAGTCAAGGATTACAACAATTTCCAACAAGTGTCTATCCTTCATTGACAAAGACTTTTGAATTTAAATGCTAAAAATCTAGATCGACATTAATAATTGTCAACAGACCAATCTTTGTAAGTAGACAATGAAAGTCCTTGATAGTAATGAATAGGCACTTAAAATTTGAAATCATCGCACATACGTTGATTTAGTATAATTACGCGGCCATAATTGGAATTTCCCAAATCGTTGCACATGCAAAAAACACCACGCCAATAGCTTAAGGGTTAATCAGGGAACAACAATCACCACCCCTCCCTTCCATCTCTTTCACCAAGCACGCGCACAGACAGTTTGAACTTAACTGTCTCTGACTACGCACGTTACCGCTTACTGTTCCTTGTGTTGAAGCACTTTTTCGAAACGAAATATTTTCAATTTTAATAGTGTTAGTGAAGTGATTGTGATGGATTCCAATAATCCAGGTAAGAAGCATCATTTATCATACTTTTTAAGCAACTGAACCAATTCAAATATGTAGTTTATAAATTTTAAAGCAATAGTGTTTTCTCATGAAGGATTTTACATTTTTTTTCTTTAATTGGATGTTTTATTATACTTCCGCGTCTTTCCGGGCAATGATTCTTTCTGATATCACAATGTGAGGGTATTCTTAATCTATTCATGTTTAAATAACTTGCGGATAGCTGCAGATGTGAGAAATATTAGTGATATTATTACATACGGAAAAATACCACGTGCAATTTTTTTTTATTAAATTCGGATTTTGTTTGTTCTAGGTTCTTCTAGCTCCTCTGGAGTGAGATTAGTGACACGTAGATGGTTGTATGATCAAATGCAGCAACCGGATTTGGTCAAATTAGATCAAAAATTAGACTATTTAGAAAACCACTTTATATCGCATAATGGTGACTCAGAGGACGATTTGGCATCTTTGAGGAAACGTTTTAGTTATTTTAAAACTGCGATTAAGGAGAAGTGGGCCAAATCTCACAGAAAAGAAGATGTTTTCTTGAAAATGAATGAATCTTGGTTAGATGGAACATTCGAACTTCCCACGCAAACATTATTACGTCCTGGCCGTCCTGCTAAATCCTTTGAAGATTCGAGTGAGCGCAGCAAAAGACGTAAGACTGAGGAGTTACGTTCGAACACGGCTGATGAACTTTTAATTCACGCTGCTCAAACTACCTTGAGGCAACAAGGACACCGTAATGCTTCAAATATGCTTAAAGAGATCACAAATACACCAACTCTTGCTGGAAAATATAAAAAAGCTTCTCAAGCACAAGATTGCAAAGAATGCATCACGCCACTGACACCACTTCAAGCATTGACTATGTTCGTTGAAGCAGATTTGACAAAACGGCAGTATGAAATTATTAGAAATACTAACAAAGCCCTTTATCCCTGCTACAATAGATTGCTTCAAGCTAAACAAGAATGTTATCCACCAAAAGAATGTCTTCGTGTAACGAGCACCTGTGCCGAAAGTTCGCTGCAAAGCTTATTGGATAATACTGTTACACGATTATCTGTTTACTTGGCAGACGTGTTAATCACTCTCAATGAAGAACGAAGAAATTCATTGTCATTGATTTGTAAATGGGGTTGTGATGGCTCGCAGCAATCGAAATACAAGCAAAGGTTTGAGGATGCTGATGACTCTGATGCAAACTTATTTTTAAGCTCTTTTGTGCCCTTGCGAATAATTTGTGGAAAAGATAACAAATATGTTGTATGGCAAAACCCAACACCATCCTCTCCACGATTTTGCCGACCGATACGCTTCAGATTTTTAAAGGAGAGTACAGACATAACTAAGGAAGAAATAGACTACGTGAAAAACTCTTCAAATTCCTTAGTAGCATCTGAAGTGCAATTGAACGGTGCCAAATTCTCATTTACACATGTGATGAAAATGACGATGATCGACGGAAAAGTGTGCAATGCGGCAACAGACACGAAGTCCACCAGTCGTTGCTATATTTGTGGAGCAACCAGTAAAGATTTTAATAATCTTTCCAAAAAAAACGAAATCTGTCCTGAAAGTCTCGAATTTGGTCTTTCAATTCTACATGCACGGATAAGATTGTTTGAAAGCATTTTGCATTTAGCGTATAAACTTCCAGTCAAAAAATACAGGCAAAGAAGAACTGAATCAGAAAAAAAATTAGAAGCTGATGCTAAAAAAAATATTCAAAAACGATTCGAGATTGAAACCGGACTGCAAATAGACAAGCCTAAAGCGAATTTCGGCAATACCAATGATGGCAACACGAGCAGAAGGTTCTTTGAGAATCCCGAACTGGCCTCTGATATAACTGGTGTGGATTTCAATCTAATATATAGAGTAAAGGTTATATTAGAAACCATTTCAAGTGGTCATAAAATTGACACTAAAAAATATGATGCATATGCATTGGAAACTGCAAAATTGTATGTCGACAAGTACGGGTGGCATCCTATGACACCCACCATGCATAAGATTTTGATTCACGGGGCTACCATAATTGAAAATTCATTGCTGCCTATTGGGCAACTATCTGAGGAGGCACAAGAGGCGAGAAATAAACATTTCCGGAAGTATCGCGAAAACTTTGCGCGTAAGTTTTCGCGAGAGGAGTGCAATAAAGATATTTATTACAGATTATTATTAAGTTCGGACCCCTTAATAAGCTGCATGAATAGATCTGCAAAAAAAAATTATTCAAAAGCATTTTGTCCTGAAACCATCGCCATACTACTATCGGCAGAGCCGAATGAGGCCCCAGAATTTTCAGACAATGAAGATAATGAATAAGTTTTACTGTATATATACAATTTTGTATAAAATTTAATATAAAAAAATAACATTTATGTATGTTTTCATTTATTACCATGTTTAGAATAAATATAAGCAATAAAATATTTTTGGCCGCCTAGATTTCGAAAATCAACGTATGTGCATCGTTTGTTACCTTGAGTGGACAATGAAGGAAGTCAAAGTAGCCAGTTCACAATAAACTATGGGAACAGAAACATTTATCTACGACGTACTTTGTATCTCTTATTACGGAGACATCGTCTTTGTAACACTTTTAAATAGCAGGTAGACGATCATTGTGTTCAAACAAACAAGTAAAAATTTATGTCATATTTCTATACATAAAGCATGAGATATGACAGTAATAGTAAAAGTTAATCGATAAAACTATTATTTCTTTGGAAAGATGACATACTATCTGGTAACTTTTTGATATCTATTAGATACTCCAATAAAATAATGTTATCAATACTTTATCGTGGACCCGATAACGTATAATATAGCTTAAGGACTTGTGGCTTTATAAGTGTTTTTTATTAGGATAACTGTTATGTGGTCAAACCACAACACAATACTTTTATAAGTTTCAACTAAAATAAATGTGAAAAAATGTATACTCAAAAACCTATTTACTTATCTGGAAATTATCCTTCTGATTCAAACTCACATACACATTGATATTCAATCTATCTCTATATATCCTGTATTGAAACTAATCGGACATCGCAACAACCATAGCAAATTCCATGTTGAATAACGTCATTGTTATGCGTATTCATAGCCTGCGGTGTAAGGGCTTATTCTATAGCAGGTAAACCATCCCTCTTTGAATAACGAACGGTCTCTAGCCAAGCCAGCACACGTGTTCCACATTGGTTCCGACGATATGATACGATAAATCAATGCCCATACATATTGTCACTTACTTAATGAACTAGCATAGGTACCTATTATTTTGGGTTATCGCTATGTTCTATTGTATTGTAGAAAGCCTGAATATTGTAGTATATTGTTAGATACGTGGTTACACCTTAATTTATACGTATGAAAGCTACCTATAGTGTATAGTATAGGGTGTGCAACAATGTGCTGATCTCTGATTTCAAGCTGTTCGTTGATATGGTTGTAAATTCGCATAGATACAAACGTGCATGTGCAACTCGGAAATGTCAGACATGACATCAAAAGGAGTTTCAACAACGTAGTCTCAAGCCATTGCAAACTCCGGGATCTCTTTAACAAACTATATGTATAGGCAGTAGGTACGTAAATACCAACTGGTTATAAACAAAGAAACAAAGCATTATGTAAGTTATAAACAAAATGCTCAACAATATCACCACTTAATTCCAGACACTCCCTGACTCATGCTTTTATCGATACAGAAACCAGTTCGTTTGAAAAAAAAGTGATGCAGCAAGTTGACCTGCGCTCCCGCAACACCATTTGTACACTTTTTTGTTAATGTGTGTGTGAGAGAGTTTTGATAGTGTGCGTTTGTTTTGTAGGTCCGTGAGACTGCTGCGTGAGGGACTACAGTAGTGTGAGTGAAACGAGTCGTAACCTGTTCGATGTGGTTGAATGAAGAGTGGCTCAGGAGGTAAGCTACTTTCTACCGGTTCGGTTGGTGCTCAGTACCACGTGATTTTACTATATTTACCTAACTTTACAAGAGATTTTAAGCAAATTTTACTGATCTACAAAAATCTATGATGAAACAGGGTCGTCTAGAATCTAGATTATATTAAAACGTAGCATGCTCATCTTGAAAACAAAAAGGTCATTTAAAATTTCGACATTGACATCATCGTATCCTTCCATTCTCTAATATCGAAATCACAAAGCAAAATCCGTGGCAAAATATACTGCACGATTAATATTTTGGTTGTAGTTCGAACTAGACTCTCGGAAAATTGGAATTTCTTCGAATTGATAAATAAAGTTCACTATTTCCTGTTCTTCGGGATCGTAACAAGATTTGATCACATTCAACCTGGAAAAATGGTCGTGTGCGGGCGTACCCTATCGCGTAGGGTGAGGGGAACGAAAGTTGGCTTCTTTTAGTGGATCCGAATTTTTCTTAGATGGAACGGTGTGCTCCGAATTGAAACTTACTTTTACAATTTGTAAGACACGAATTTATCTACACTATTCATTTCGAAATTGGTAATTCAATTTATGATACTGCTGCCTACGAGCCAATATACAGAGTGGAACAAAACACCCTAGTAATACTTAAGGACCATAAAATTGAACAATTTTCACTATGGAGACAACATCCGCGCTTTCATACAAAACTGCAGTACCGTGTCCACTCAAATGTATGGGCTACAGATTTTTTTATTTTTTCTCGACGTTTCAAAGTCTCAACGTTTCAAGTTTTTCAGTTTGATGGTCTGAAGCACCCCCTTAAGTGGGGATGTTTTGTTACACCCTGCATAATGAAAATGTAGGGTACGCATTCATGTTAACCCGATAACCCCGACCCAACACATTTTAAGGAAACAATAGTTAACTATAAGCACCATATCAATAGCTACCCATCTCTATAAAATTATACAGCCATAGTATATGTATAGTGGCGAAGGGACCAGTTTTTGCGGAGGTACGAATTGTGTTCGGAACTTCGAACATTGACTTCGGCCAAATTGTTCGAAGGGTGGGACCGACCGTATAGTATAACCGTAGGGAGCACAAAAGAGCTTGTCCATGCCATTAGAGCCCATTGATACAGAATCCTATGAGATGAGAAATATTAAGGGTGTTTGCCTGCCCTTATAATGCTGCTGGTGCTGTAGCCAAAACTATGTTGGGTAAATATACCAAGTCCTATATTGTTTGAGAAAAGGCAAAGATGAAACTTGTCTTAGAAAACATATTTTCACGAACGAATGAACTATGACAAGAAAATACAGATTCTGTAAACGTTAATGTTGATGGAATTTATTGAAATGGGTTCATTTCATGGTCATGGCCAATATACATGGTGTACAATTAAATGTGTTTCATATTAAAAATCTGCTGTTTCATACATCCTACCATTGGCTTTTCGGTGAAGGAAAACATCGTGAGGAAACCTGCATGCTACAATTTCGAGGCATGTATTGTACCCACTGTCCATTAAAAGTAGCGATGGGCTCACTCCCCGTCACACTGGACAGAGATTCGGTACTACTAGTGAGACGTGGATGTTCTGAGTTATCAGAATATCTCTGACTACCCCTTCGGGGAATATAGTCGTGAGCATATGCTTATGCTTATATGTTTCATACATTTGGGTCGACCAGTGATTGACGTTTTCTACGGAAACGCAGATTTTTTTTGCGATCTCTATGTTGGTGTCATAGTGAAAGTTGTTTAGTTTGATGGTGTGAAGCACCACCTAAGATATGTAACGTATTTATTTTAACCCCTGTGTAATTTAGAACCAATTAATATTTGGTTTCAAAACTCCTACTACCTATTCAAAGTTTAGTCCCTAGTTCAAACAGACTACATTTTTATTCAAACCACTTCCCTGCACTGGCGGTTTCGATAGGAATTTAGAATTCAGTTAAACCTGACTCGTTGAAGTCGTTAATTGAATTCTAAACTTGAATTTTGTCGACCACATTTGAGAGCCACAAAAGTTAATTAATTCTGAACACTCGCGCACACATATGTATTGGAGTTAGTATGCCAACCCTGGGAATAAGGATGTGCAAAGGGGAACTAGAAATACACTGACAGTAAGTTATAACACCTATTTTACCATTGTGTTAGAAGACAGTTAAGTTTCACTGAGAAAACGAGTGATGAGTAACCATGTCTGCCGATGCCATGCAGGAGGCGATAATGTTTCAATCCTCGTCCAGGCCAACTCGTACCAATGAGTTTTTCGGAATTTGTGTATGATTTGTAACACCGCTGGCTTATCGTTGAAAAAAAAAACATCGTGAGGCAACCTGCATGCTTCAATTTCGAGGCATGTATTGTACCCACTGTCCATTATAAGTGGCGACGGGATCACTACCCGTCACACTGGGCAGACTTTCGGTACTACTAGTGTAACGTGGATGTTCTGTGTTTTCAGAATGTCTCTGACTATCCCCTCGGGGAATACAGTAGTGTGCATATGCTATGCTAATTAGTTGGTCTGTAAATAATTAGTTAAACATAAAAGTTAAATTATAGTCCGGAATATAGTCGTGAGCATTCACATACACAATTACAAAGCTAGTTAAACATTAACATAATAAAAAGATAACAGATAAAATATTTTCTAAATATCACTCTAGACCTGTGGGAAAACAGATAACACAAACCGATGTGTATTGTTAAAACAGTCGTTAGGAAACAATGAAAATAATTGAAACTCCCAGAATACTGCAACCCCTATAAATTAATATGAACATTAATCACACTACGCCACGTCTAACGGGAGGGTGTTTATTATTTATCAGAACAATTTAACATCGGATGTGTATCGAATTAAAGCTTTGCACGGATTTTTGACATCTGCATCTCGCGATTACATCGATTGAGTCCATCTTATTTCAAAAATTTGATAGCAGAGACCAAAAAGAAATATCCCTCCATTTTCATGTAAAATGATGGCAAGACTCGCACTGTCAAAATGTTATCAGATCTCATGTAGAGCCAAGCTTCTAACTCTACAATCCCTAACTTCACAAAATCTACACCTTAGTCAAAATATGTGGCTTGGCCATTTCGCTACGAGTACATTCAAGTGGGCGGATGGTAAAAAATGTCACTGTCCTTTACTTTTCTGTTATACAATAGTTCTTGTAGTAACGAAACGGCCAAGCCACATATTTTGACTAAGGTGCAGAGTTTGCGAAGAAAGGAATTGTAGAGTTAGAAGTTTGGCTCTACATGAGATCTGATAACTTTTTGACAGTGCGAGTCATGTGGTGTCGTCTTGGCAAAATTTTACATGAAAATGTTTTTGGTTAAATTTAACTTCTTTTTGTAAGTTGCCAAAGACAATAATTTTTTTTAAGTTTTAGAATTTTGTTGTTATTTGTGTACTAATACTAAATTACATTCCAAATGTCAGCTTTCTAGGACTTCAGAAAGTAGGTACCCTAAGATCGAATTTTGATGATTATTAGTGAGTGAGTGATGAAATCGGTTTTTTTAGATTAAAATCTAAAGTATAAGAGCTATGCGATTGAAACATTAGATATTTAATAAGTCCATTATTGATATCATATCCCGAGAATTTTGATTATCCGGTATAATCCATATTATGAGGGTTTAAAAAAACGACGAAGCGCTTCAAGAAAAGGTAGGTAGTGCCCTTGCACTTCGCTTGGCTCGTCTTGGCGGGGGCGCTACCGTGCCCGCAAAATCTCTCTGACACATTGTAATACCAAACCATAATTTAAATTTTATGTTTAACTAATTATTTACAGATCAACTAATTAGTATAGCATATGCTCACGACTGTATTTGCCGAGGGGATAGTCAGAGATATTCAAAAACTCAGAGCATCCACATTTCACTAGAGGTACCGAAACTATGTCCAGCCAGCGTGACGGGTTGCTAATGAGCCCGAAGCTTATAAAGGACAGTACAACTAAGTAATTAAATTAATAATCAAAGGAATTCACAATACACAATTAATTAATTGGAACTGTGTTTATTGGAAACGGAATATAATATCCTCGTTGACAATGCTAAACCACATAGGTATGTCCCAGAATCCTTGTTCCATTATGTCCGAATCTGCACTGTGTGGCATGCATCCAATTAAGGGGATATAATTCGGAGCGCGCTCCATACAAACGTACTATGGTGATATTTTCAATACTAACCAATGAAAGTAAATGAAATTTTGCTAAAATAATCTTGAAATAACTATGCTTGTATGGAGTCAGATTTTCGTTAAAATATACAGTTTTAATGCTAGGATTAATATAAGATTTGTATGGAAATCTTTGAGGCACTGTAACTTTAAAACCATACATTTTAACGAAAATCTGACTCTATACAAGCATAGAAATTTGTTATTAGATTGATTCTGAAAAATGTCATTGAGTTTAATTGGTTAGTATTGAAAATATCACCATAGTACGTTTGTATGAAGCGCGCTCCGAATTATATCCTCTTAACAATAAATAGATATCTTGGACATTGTCTCTCAAATAATCTAGTGTCCCCATAAGTAGTCCCATTTAAAGTACCAGAATCGAGCTCGGACTAGTAGGTACTAGACACACATACATGGTGTAAAATTTAATGCGATACATATTAAACAGGGTGCTTCAGACCATCAAACTGAACAACTTTCTTTTCAGGACAACCATCGAAATCTCGAAAAAAATCAGCTGTTTCATACAAAACTGCAATCTTACTCCACCCAAATGTATGGGGCAGCAGATTTTTATTTTCGATTTTGACATTGGTCCCACAGAGAAAGTTCATCAGTTTGATGGTCTGAGCATCCTCTTAAAACCGTTAGCATACAAAAATACATGATTTGGTAAAAATATTAATATTCATCATACAAATATTTTTACATAAGTAATGATTAAATAATTGGCTAATTAATTAATTATTTTTTTGTGTTATTAAAATTATTATTATTTATTAATTCGAACAAAATGCAGTTAACCAGACATAACAGAGCAATGTTATCGTACAGTTACTAAATTTTCCCTAACATTATCCTCAACCAACTGAATTCTCTGAAAACGTCCTTAATAATAAAAGCAGAAAAACAACAATTAAATTAAAACAATACAGCTGATTGAGGAAATTAAATTGAATAAAAACCGCAGTTCGTTTTAATACAATCTCCCACCACAAAACAAACTAATTTCAGTATTTTCCTGTTGGATACTAAATATTCCACGAACAACACTGAAACATTTATAATCGTATTAATAATTTAAAAAAATACTAGTTCTTTTATAAGTATTTTTAAAGTAAAATTAAAATAACAAAAATTCGAATCCGCAACGCGGAAGAGCTATTTATGAATCATGAGATTCAAAATCGTGTTCGAATGATGCATAATCTCAATAGAAATGTTGACGCTGCTGCTGATTTGAACGTGTGATTTTCAAAAATCGCACTCCAGATTTTGTCAAACCAAAATCACATCCATCTACTAGTATTATACAGTGACAGCCTAGCAAATATAAAAAATCTGCCGTCCCATACATTTGATTCGGGTAGGTACAGCAGTTTTATATGAGACAGCTGCTGATTTCACGTTTCCAGAGGTAGGCTCCATAGTGAAAGTTGTTCATTATGATGGCCTGAGTTCACCGTTTCAGTATTTGCTAGGCTATCACTTACACCCAGGCTTCGTCAATGGCAACAAACAAACTTGGCTTTTATAAAGTTATCAAATCCCCAAATAGCTGATAACAAGGAATAAATCACGAGATCGGATTAGACGTATACAGGCCTATTCTATAGAATAGCTCAATGCAATCCCACTGGCCTGTCAATACCCTTGTGTTGTGCTATCATCGCATACAATCCAGCAGCCCGGAGATAGGGTCAATTTAATATTCCCTTGTACAATATTACATACAGGGCATTTATAGAATGTATTGAACATTATGCGGTTGACGCTTATCTGAGGAAAACAGGATGTTTTAATGAGACAAAGACGAGGAAAGAGACTATTTGAATTATTGTTCGGAATATAAAATCCTTTGGTAGTCACTCCTTGACTACGATTACAAATGCAATAATATTTCCTGCATATTGAATTTTACTTAAAAATGAGCTCCGGGTTCTGGCTTCCTAAGATAAAAGATGCCACTGTATGCTGCATGTACTATGCAATACTTAGTTCGCCCACACTGAACCTTACACCTTGTTGATAGTTTGTAGTTCTGGAGCGTCGACAATAAAAGCAGTTTGAAGATGTATTTGGATTGTTTATTTCCTCTACTGTTTTCTCCTCTCAGTATTTGTTTGTAGTCGTAGATAGTTCTAAGGTTCAATTGACACTCAGCTAATATTGTATTAGCTTACGAAAACCTGACGCCAAGCGACAAACAAAACTAGGTGAAATAAAAATGTGCGGTGTTAGACCGTACACTGCAATATACCTATTACGCGAAGTATATCCACGTTGGGGCAAAGTTTGAGACTAGCCGGAAACGTGCATTTATAATTGCATTTAGTATTTTTAGGGGTGATTTAAACGGTGAAAACCCTATGTTGTCCGTTCTTCCGTTCGTCCGCCCGTCCGTCCGTCCGACCTATCTATTTAATGCTGTAACTTTTGAATAGTAATAGCTAAATAGTTGAAATTTTCACAGAATATGCGTTATTACGGCGGATTTGTCAATAAATAATAAAAATGTTAAAAAGTTAAGGGGGTCCCCATACAAGAAACTAGTTTTTATCAACTTTTTTTCTTTTCGATCCATCGTAAAAACGGTACTACACACTACACAAATTTGGTATTATTATAGAGCAAACTCTACAGTATAATAACAAATAATAAAAACCGGCCAAGTGTGAGTCGGGTCCCGGAGAAAACAAAACTTTTTAAAGCTAATATGTTGTGGTATGGAACCCACGGTGCGCAACTCGCACTTGACCGGTTTTATTTAAATATGACTAGAATCTAACCTCTTTTTTTCACCGATTAACTCAAAGGCTAACTGATGAAATAAGAGTCAACATTTTAAACTTCATCGTATCGAACTACAATGCGATCTTGAGTAATTGGTCGCAAATGCAAACGGGACGATCGTGTTTTATTCTTTTGAAATCCTCAGTATTTGATGTTGAATAATATCTTTTGAATCGCTCCGCTTTATGTTCTCGACTGACTTATATCTTTATACGATTTTATTTTCAAAGCCAATATAAGAGATTTTAAGGAGATAGTGATCCATGTGTGAGAATAAAATAAAATGAGAATAAGCTGAAAATAGATAAGTACAACATTTTAACGGTAACAAAACAAAATAAAAATCATGATTTACGACGCGAGACGTCAAAATGGAATGTGCAATCAAGTTCATATAAAAATCATTGTTCTCAAAGACTTCTAAGTTTGTTATCTAAGCACGAATGTTGGAAAGAAAATGGTATTTTAAGTATTATAAAATATTTAAAAAAGTGTTATGTAACGATGATTGAATTACGATATAATAATTTTTTTAACCACCTGTTTTTATCCTATTTACAATAGAGATACGTATTTTTCCGATTTTATTTTTGACCGATATTTCTATTTTTAATATACTTTTGAATTTTCTGTAAAACAACGGATTTATGGCTAAGATACCTTGGCCGCAATAACATTAAAAATAAAAACTGACAAATACAATAGAAAAGCAAGGAGGAGGCTTGCCGCCATTAATCTGTTCAGTCGGTGTTGTATTTGATATTCGTGAAAAATTGGTTTTAGTGATTTTTGTGACATAATTTCGTGCGGATTGTGAACCAAAAAGTTGCGTAAATCGACCAACATAACAGGAATCTCAAATATATACGAAGAAAGAACAAAATTTTTGGTGCAAGTTTACTCGTTCATGGTGATTTTGGCGGCAACGCGCGAGCTTACAAAATCGACCACAATTTCATCCTCATCTTTCATCTATCATCCCATCATCATCAGGAGAGTTTTGCACGGGAATCGTGAAGAAAAGGACGGGCTTTGTTTCTTAATTTTCTAAATTCGTTTTTCGTCGCTATTATTTTGTTAATGTGGTGGATTTGTTTAATATTGTGCCATTAATGGAGAACAATATAGTAAAAGTGGGAAATAAAGAAGGCGCTCCCGTTTGATTCGGATTGATCCTTGCGTAAAAATCCCCTCAACATCGGAATCTGTGTATCGCCCTCGCATTTCAAGAGTTAGGTATTAAGACAAAGAAAAATTTCACTAAAGACCAGGCTGTAAGGGCTTCCTTCCCATTGCCTTTCCGAAAGGATAAACTATTAAAAAAAAATAGAAAAGCAATTTTTTTTTGTTGAGAAAAGCCAAGCAAGAGGCAGAGGAATAAAATCTCATTCAACCTCCATTATATTTTTCAAATAACTCGAGAAATAATGGATAGAAAAATCTGATAATTTTGATATAATCACATAATCTCCAAATGGTTTTCTTATTATGGTACCTTTCTTAAAATGAAATGTTGTCAATTGACACAGTTTCAATGAAGCCAGTCGAATCTGAACCTAGCTAAATAAAAATATATCGACCAATATCACTAAATTGTTTCGCAACATTATTGCTCCTCCAAACCACATTCTGAAGACAACAACAGGCATTGCATTTCGTCATAGATACAAATTGCACACGTACTGGCGATCGGCACTAGGCGCGCCTTTACCAACAGAACCTTTGAAAACTAAGCTAAAGTAACCTTTAATACCTGGAGTGTAAGAGCTGCGGCAGCTGTATTTATAAATTTGAAAGTATTTACAGCACAGGTCAGCAATACGAGGTCATAAAACGAAATGTCAGGCAGCCGGATTTGTTTCACTGCCGCTACCACTATTGATTAGTGCTCTTATCAAAAACTAAACGCTGTTAGGGACATGTTCATAAAATGTAGTTTAATGTTTAATTTTTAGTAATACAACGTGTTAATGAATAAGCGCAAAACCTCATACACCCCTACTAATTTATAACAAATTAATTAGATTGAAATAATAATTACATTATTTTTATAGTTAAAATTTAAAGTTATTCGCATTTTAAGTTTTCGGAGAAAAATTCTTTGTTATCATTTCAGCAATGATTGAAAACGCTAGCGTGGTCATGGATACATTTTAAGAATCATGTTTTGGTAGTAAGTAGGGTGAGAGTGCCTAAGCGTTGGGTTGAGATCGAGTTCAGTAAATTTATATTTTACAAACAAATTATTTAATATTTTGAAAAAAAAAACTATGTTGAAACCATGATAATTCGATTCTGCTCTCGATTCTAAACAAACTACTTTCTAGTTTTGCGTTAATTCATTAACACGTTGTATATGTATCGCGGGCGAGCGTCGGTGGCGCGTTGCGGAGAGCTATGGAAACTCAATCTTGGGGTCCAAGTTCGAATCCTCACGGATCACGGACGGACGGATTGCCCTCAAACGGTGAAGGAAAACATCGCAGGTTTCCTGCATACGCTGACGAAGAAATTCCGATGCATATGTGAAGTCTACCAACCCGCATTGGGCACGCGTGGTGGACTAACGCACATACACCCTCCCTGAAGGTAGGCCTGCAGTGGGACGTATATGTGATGACGATGATAAATATATGTATGTATAATGTATCTTTATTTAACTATGTAGATACCTACCTATGGTTATACAGGGTGTTAGGGTAAATATGATACTGAACAACTTTCCATTTAGGAAATAAAAAAAATTTTGGTCTTTCCATCCTAAATGCAATCAGCTGTTCGAACGTTTATTATGAAAAGTTTTTTTCGTATTGCCCTTTGTTTCTTTGAGAAATTTATTAAGTATTATGAGTACAATCGCTCATTGAAGTAATGCAACTACCTACCCTAACAACCTGTACCATATTAGGTTTAATACAAATTAAAAAAAGTTTATACAAATTG
The DNA here is from genome assembly GCA_963924505.1 of Agonopterix alstromeriana. Classification (NCBI taxonomy): domain Eukaryota; kingdom Metazoa; phylum Arthropoda; class Insecta; order Lepidoptera; family Depressariidae; genus Agonopterix; species Agonopterix alstromeriana. Next base: position 11,742,426 of record OZ004662.1, on the reverse strand, counting down.
TTTTTCTGTGGTATATTGCCTAACAGAGGTACAGAGACTTAATTAAATATGGTGTTGGATTTAGAAAACGCGACAGGTTTCGTAAAAAATATATCAAAGCCTTGCAATTGTGTACAATTTGTTTTATGTTTGATCAAAGCGTGCAATAGGGTAAGGTGTTATTGTATTGTACCCAAGCAATCAAACCAATTGTTTGTTCATAACAACAAAATAGCTATTTGTGACACGTGTTACAAAAATTGCTTATTGCTACGTGGGTAGTGGACTACTCTCGTCAGTTATATAGGAATAGTTTATTTTTTAAATCCCTGCGTTAGGAATGTATTACGCTATAAACTGAAAATTTGTTTAACCGAATAAAAATATGTTGTTACAAAACTGAACTTTAACCAAATTATGGTTAGTTGTTAAATATGCATATTATAGTTGAGTCGTCGGCTATACAGAGCGATTTATAATACGCTGACACTTTTCAAGGGAATGATCAGACCATCCAACTGAACAACTTTGTCTATGGACCAACATCGAAATCGTGAAAAAAAATCAACTGTCACATATATTTGGCTCAAGTAGGTTTGCAGTTTTATTCAAACTGAACAGTTTGATGGTGTTATCATCCCCTTAAAAAAGTGTCAGCATATACAACGTGTTAATGAATAAGCGCAAAACTTCATACACCCCAACTGATTTATAACAAAATAATAAGATTCAAACAATAATTTCATTATTTTTATAGTTAAAATTTAAAGATATTCGCATTTTAAGTTTTGAGGCAAAAATGATTTGTTATCATTTTAGCAATGAATGAAAGCGCTAACGTGCTCATGGATACATTTTAAGAATCTTGTTTTGGTAGTAAGTAGGTGAGAGTGCCCGAGCGGTGGGTTGACATCGAGTTCAGAAAATTTAAAATTTCACAAACAAATTATTTAATATTTTGAAAAAAATTACGCATGTTGAAACCATGATAATTCGATTCTGCTCTCGATTCTAAACAAACTACTTTCTAGTTTTGCGTTAATTCATTAACACGTTGTATATTTAACAAAAGTTTAGTGTATTACATTACATTATACTAGTAGACCTAGTAACTAAAAGGTAACACGGAAAGCTTTTAGTTTATGATTCTACAAAACGTCCGGGTTCAAATAAAAATGTTCTGTCGACGACAATTCCGTTCATGGAAATAAAAATATTGTATCGTTTTGTAATCAATTACAATTAGATTTTTACTAAAAGCACACAATGTCTACAGCATATTTCGTAACTAAAAATACATTGGCGTTTAGTCATTCAGTCATTCGTGATACACTCCCTGAAGTTAGTTAAACAAAGAACTTAGATAACACGAAGTGTTTCAATGTTTATTGCGTAAAAGTGTTCCGTGGAGACTCAATAACAACCAAAACACCTGTGTTATGTTATATATGAAGCATGTGTTATGTTATATACGAAGCATGTGTTATGTTATATGCGAAGCATGTGTTGCACCTATTTATACCTATCTCTATTCAGTCTTTTGTAGTGTTGTTTTATATCATACAAGGGCCCGCGTTTCAAGCCATTTAGATATTTAAGTCGCAAGCATTAAGATCTACGTGAAATTAATTCAATACGTGTATGTCCATAGGCTACCCGCACTTACGAACGTCGATAATACCTTTGTCGTTTTAATTAAGGCGACACTGAGCCTCTCGTATATTTTTTAATTTCTTAATAATTATAAAACATTTTCAAAAAAACAAGAATGTAATATTGTAGTCATTGTGTGAAACATGACGGACTACTACGTTTTATGTTTGTAGTTCAACAAGGCAACTTCTGCAAGGACTATCCTCTTAAATAACATTTCCGGTGTCGTTTTGATACAAATTCAGGTTTTATGTTATTTTGTTAACACCGTGTGAACGAAAACGATGTTTACATTATCGTATATCGTCACTCTCGATAAACGATATGTAGTTACGCAATACTGATAGTATTGTTTATCTTAAAGTGTTACACGAAAAAGTAGATCACCGAAATTTAATTATAAGTTTTCGTTCTAGTTATATGAAAAAATAATTAGATTTACATAACAAGAGACTGAATAGATCAGAGTGTGTTGTTTCCTTCCGTACAGGTAATGTATAATTGCATTGGTAGCATAATTAATGTTATGCATTATTATACTTGGTCAGTTATTTAACAGAATAAGCTGTCTGAATTTTTAATTATACAGGGTGAAATTTATATCATTAGGTTCCTTTTAAACCAAGAGTCTACCCATCACACTAAAAAACTTTTACTATGGGAGCAAATCGATCGGAGCAAAAAAAAATGTGCTGTTCCATACTAAACTGCAGTGCTTACTCGACTCAAATGTACGGGACAGCCGATTTTTGTTGTTGCTCCGATCGGTTTGCTCCCATAGTAAAAGTTTTTCATTTTGATGGTAAGACTCTTAGTTTAAAAGGATGCTAATGATATCAATTTCACCATATTTAGAAAAAAATACAAACATTACAGGGTACTAAAGGATCTAAGTTTTAATAACATAGATAACACGAATAAAAACATTGATTTGATTATTAATAACAAAATCTGCGATTATTTAAACAAATGCGAATTACAATTTGAAAAGGAACCTGACTATCCGAAGCAATAATGCAATTGGAACAAAAGTGTTCCACGAACAAGAATAAAAACATATTTTTTAGGCTTCTCGTCCAACTTTTAATTTATTCTTCATTCAACCAGCCAGCCTGTATTATCCAAGAATATATAATTATTTCAAAATAATGGGAAGAATAAAAAAACATGTGTTTATCATATCAAACTTCATTAAATCGAAAAAAAAACAAAGCAAAAAATTTGATTAATAGACGTTCTGTAATTAACTTTGACAAGTTACAGTACACAATATTCCGCATCATTTGATTTTCATGTGAATGTCCACATCGCGTGTCGTCATACACTCACCGACGAAAGTGATCGCTATTTTAGTCTCTTGATTATTTATTTAAATTGCATAGATCAATAGAGAAACTTAAAAAGATGTATAGGTATCGTAAGGATCGTTAATGGTGTTATATCGGGTTATTAAGGGGATAATCAGGCCATCAAACTGAACAACTTTTTCTATGGGACCAACATCAAAATAACGAAAAAAAAAATCAGGTGTCATATACATTTGGGTAGTAGGATTGCAGTTTGAAACAGCTGACCTTTTTCCAGATTTTGATGTTGGTCCCATAGAAAAAGTTGTTCAGTTTAGTGGTCTGATCATCCCCTTGAAAACCGTCAGCATATTAAGATGGACCCTGTAGTTTCCGGTAATTAAGGTTAACATAATCAGCTAAATTTTAATTTCTTCACAAATAAAATACATTTTAAACTGTATAAAATTTCAAAACGTAAATAGTCTTTTATTTGTGAAGAAATAAACAGTTTATTTGTCTCGATACTGGAATCTGAAACCGGGGACGATTCCATAATAATTCGACTTTTGTGAGTGACCGTACAACACATCGTTCGGACACAACACGGAATATCCAATTAGTCTTGCAATGAAACATACATGACGCGTGCGTGTCTACTATTACACCATTACATTACTACCATTACAATCGTTGACGAAATGTTAAATGTTCATCAAATATCTATGAGTTGATAGGCCAGGTATTTAACAATTTATTTCAGTGTTTAGAATTGAAAATGTCGTACCCAGAGAAAATTAATCTTAAGATGTTCTTGACAATGTCGAAAAATTCTGTATTTTCAGTCAAGAACATATGCATTTTCGAACATAAAAATCTCTTGACAAACATTTTGTCTACGTCTACATTGCTCATGCATGGCAGAAGAATTCTAGTTTGAGGTAAAAAATGTAAGCTTAGTAGTAACTTAGTTCTTGTGAACAATGAATGAAACTTGAGTTTTCTATTATATTGTCATCGTTATATTCATACACCGATCCGTGTGCCTCTCTTCACCGTAGAGGGCGAGTAAATATAAAAACACAACATTTTTGGTAGGTAGGTATGCCATTATTTTGAAATATTCAAATATCCGGTGCGATTAGAACAGTTTTGATATTTTATATTAACATTTTGACTAACTTACCTACATAATTACGAAATTCCAACTTCTCCCGCCACATCCATATAAGCGATATTGCCACATTCCTTTAATACAATACATTTTATCGCTTCGGGAAATAGTTATCCCTCGACCAATTAATTCTATACAAAAGCTTTCAATAATTAGCGCTTTGGTCTTTGTTTACATCTCCGTCAGAATTATACTTTCTAATACTAGACAAAAGGAAACACGTTTACGGGTTGAAAAAACAATCTGAAAATTAATTGAAATAAGATTTACATTCAGCCTCCTATTCTAACTATACCATATTCATTAGATCTTTAGGAATTTTGGTAACTATACTCTAACATCAACTTATCAATTCGTGTTACTGCTATTGTTCAGGAATATTAACTACATTTAGATAAAAGGTACTTACTTACGTAAAACACTGAAAAAATGTTTTGTTAAATACAACCAACTTTTATTTGCTTGAACATAACCAAAAAAAAATTCGGTATATTTTTACGTAGGCTTACTACAAAAATATCAAATGTTATTACTGTTAGCATGGATTTACTTTTGCTTTTTGCTTATCGTTTTGGATTATTTACGATTACCTAGCGTATATAATATTATGTATTATACGAACTAAAATACAAACGAATGGCTTTTAAGGGGATATAATTCAGAGCGCGCTCCATACAAACGTACTATGGTGTTGTTTTCAATACTAACCAATTAAAGTCAATGAAATTTTGCTGAAACAATCTTGAAACAAATAGCTACAACAAAATGTGTTAATTTCTCGTTCAATTAATACGAGTCCTAATTGTGTGTGCGAAAATATTGAAGAGCAATATTCAACCATCTATTTAAGAGAAGTTTATTCCGAATGCGGAAATGCGCGCTGCATACAAACGAAGTCTGGTGATATTTTCAATACTAACCAATTAAACTCAATGAAATTTTGCAGAAACAATCTAGGAATAAATCTCTATGCTTGTATCGTGTCTGATTTTCGTTAAAATATACAGTTTCAATGCTAGGATTAATTTATGATTTGTATGGAAATCTTGGAGGCACTGTAACTTTAAAACTATACATTTTAACGAAAATCGGACTCTATACAAGCATAGAAATTTGTTTTTAGATTGATTCTGAAAAATTTCATTGAGTTTAATTGGTTAGCATTGAAAATATCACCATAGAACGTTTGTTTGGAGCGCGCTCCGAATTATATCCTCTTAAATACAAAACGCGAGTAGGTAAAAAGAATGCAAAATATCTTATTGTAGACGAGATCCACATGCTGTCATGCAAATGGTTCGAATGCTCAAGATGGTTTTGTGTTGTCAATAGTATGATTTTTGTCATTATGAATTCTAGTTAAGTTATTACAAAAATAGTAAATAAAGCTTTTTTCCCCTTGATGCCTTCGGACTAAGCCACTCTAGTCACTTTGCACTGCAATTGACAGTTTTTGGTTCGTTTACCTCAAATGTTATTTTGCAGCTTACGGGAATTCCAGCCGTCAGCTTTAATTTTTACTGAATGCTTCAAAAATTACAATATCATGTTGAGTAAGAGATAAAATTCAACCGTCAGCTCCCGTTTGACGAGTATCTATCGACATAAATAACATTTCAATTATTTTGCAGGATCTAGATTTAACGCTCGAGTTAGTTTCAGAGACTTGGATGGAAGAGTTTTCTTAGAAATATATGACGTATATGAGAATATGCTTCAACTTCAAGTTGGATTAGGTTGGTAAATTGAATAGCATTTGACAAAGCGTGAGCCCAGATAACTTACCTTGGCTTGGCTATAGAATTGAAGGCGGCTGTTTCGACACTCGACACTTTCACCGCAGCTAAACAGAGCCGGCTCGACAATTTGATACAATCACAAGACTAAGCACAACCTGTCTAAATTCACACTCTATATGAAATAGAAACTATAGGAAATCGTACGAAAATTATTTAGCTAACACAACCAAACTTGTCCTCGATAGAAATCGAAAGTGATTTCGCTAAAATATATAAACGTGTCAGTTCTTTTTATCTGTTTTTTTGATAAACAAAATCACGGCTATCAGAACGAGTTTGCATTTTGGTAGAGTATAGCGGAAATTTATTGAATGACATATTTTTGGTTTAAAACTATTGGACTATATACAGGATTCTTCCCTGTTTTGTGATCCTATTATTTGGTTCTTACTCAAATATTGAAATTGTTTTGAAACAAACAATCACATCCATGTTCTCTATTATTGCCAATGATTGAACTATGAAATAGCCCGAATGATCTAATAACAATAAAATACATATTTATGTCAGAATTTCGCAAGACTTAACCACTAGGTCAGCCACAGCACTATGCTAGAAAATAAATTCTTACAACAGTGAGGTCAAATAGGTACCTACTACTTCAATTTCAACTTTTCTCCTACCGAGTTTGCTTATTACTTAAATTTTTGAGCCACTGTTACTCTAACCAAAGAAAAACGTTAAGTTATTCTTGTAAGGATTTCCATGAAAACATTACTTTCATTCATATACTTTTTTTAAATTGAAAATCATAAAGACCCCATAGCCATAGCACAGGCACTTATTAAACGTAAGAAGTTACTAGGAAAGTAGTATTTTAAAAAAAATATAAACTGTTATTTATGTTATGATATACCTATTGACTTTATGTGACATAACTACCCATACATGCTGCATGCATATTGTGACATATTGAACATAACTTTCATAGTTTTAAACCATAATATTTAAAAGAGAACCCCCACAAGTATTTGCCTACTGTTTAAAGCTTAAAGTTGTGGGTGCGGACAGAGGGACAATGCACTCGCAAATTGGATTGCCGTTGCTCCGAGGACCGTCGCGTCGGACTCGGGCTGACTCGGCCCGTAAATTGGCTGCTCGATTCGCCCGAGTCACGACTCGAGCAATCTCCAGTTCGACTCACCGTTCCCCATCGATACACCACTACGACAACTACAATAGAGAATTCAATAACTTACAAACAGATTACAAATCTCTCATGCGGAATACCTTTTTAAATTTAACAATACAACTATTCAGAGGTCCACCACTTCGAGTTCGATGTTATTGAATATAGAAAGGGAAGATTAAGTCAATCCACTTTCAGCTACAAGTTTAGTTTCCAATGTAGAAGATTTTCTGGCGGCTTTGGCGCTAGTCCCGAGCCATTAGGATGTTGGCAGTGAGCCAACAACGCTCGAGGTGCAAGTATATTTGTATGCTTAACATTCAAGAAAGTGTGGAATCTTGGAATAGAACTTCCGCATGGAATGAGGGGTCGATATCAATAAACGAACTTAGTTTATTTTCATTGGAAAGATCAATTGGTTAGTGACCTGGTTTTGTTCCAATTTCATTCTTTTTCAACTTTAGCATAAGGTTATTTTATACCAGGAAGTTGGAATAAGTATTGTTTATACCTAGAGAGCAGACTGCCTTACAAGCGGTGAAACATGAAAATACGCCTTGGTGCCCGGTAATGTTCGCTCTTCTTTCGTAAATTCCCGTCGTTGTTTCTGACGTCAACTTTGTCCCTTTCTAATCCAACGATAAAAATTGCTAGAAAGGGACAAACGTAAAATCTGAAACATTGATGACGGACACGTACGGAGAAGTACGAAAGGACAACATTACCGATCAAAATGGTAAATTTTCTTGTTTTCATACTTGTAAGGAGGTTATGGAACCATTTGTTATAAATCCATGCTTTATACGTTTTAAAATTGAAAGACTGACATTTACTTTTTGTTCGTTGTGATCTTAGATATAGAGCGCTTGCGTGCATCTGTCACGGCCCTTGTCGCCGAGCGTGAGCAAAAATATTGTCTATAAACATAATTTTCTTTAAAAATTTCTATATTAAATAGATGGTTGAATATTTCTCTTCAATATTTTCGCACACACAATCAGGACGCGTAGTAATTGAACGAGAAATTGACGCGATGGTCACTATTTTCGATTAGCAAACCGCGGTTCATTGAAAAAGTTTTTTAAAAGTAACATAGGTGTATGACAATTCTTCCTTACGTTACAGGTTTTATCATACGTTATGAATCCATATTACAACGCATGAGGTTTTTACCAGAGTTCCTAAGATAATAAATAGCAGAATTATTTGCAATGTAACAATAAGAACGGGGCGCGTCGGCGCCGCATGTAGTACGGACTACGGATGCGCCGACGACGGAGTCGAGGCACAGTTCTCACTACCATGCAGCGCGTACGCAGACGTTTCGCAAGCCTGCGGTATTGACCGACAAACCACGATTCGAGGACAACACTATGTTTACACAGCCATGGATAGAACAAATTTGTAAATGCGCCATATTTATCAATGATGCCATAGAATTTAATTGCAAGATTCAACTGTTATTGGTGAATGAATAAACCCACTATTCTACTTATTAATTTTTTCGACTGTGAAAAGAATCTATTGAAATATTTTCTTAAACTAAATTGGTTATTCCTTGTGCGATCTATACTCCATTCCAAACAGCAACGAGATTTTAAGGTTGTTTTGAATTACAGAAACAGAGATTTGAAACACTTACTCTCTCATATTCTTAAAAGAGCTTTATCCAAGATATGTCAGATAGTATATCTTTCAGATAAATAAAGTATATTTGCTAATCAGAATTGTCCAGAAAGCTATATAGGAATCGGAATATCTCTTCGTGTCTAATTAAAAAAGCATAGCATATGCTCACGACTATATTCTCCGAGGGGGTAGTCAGAGATATTCTGAAACCTCAGAACGTCCACGTTTCACCAGTAGTACCGAAACTTTGTACTGTGTGACGGGGGGTGAGCCCGTCGCCACATAATCTAATTATTTGGAATTAAATATAGCTTCTCTCGGCCTCTTTTATTTGTGTCAAAACGTTTTTTTTTTCAGGGATGATATTCATCTAGAAATCTAGATAATATCAGGCCTGTCTCACTCCACAGCTCAAGTACGTTTGACGGCCGATCCCCATCGAAGGGTGAGTGGTCGCTCATTGACATAAGTCGCATTATAGTTTTCGTTCCTGAAGCACAATGTTCGAAAAATCGGGTTGAGTGAACTATCTGTTACGGTAGTAACTATTAAACAATCTGTGATAATGTCTCAATTTCCAATGACACAAGAGGGTCTTATGCGACCCACCAGAGCTCTACTTAACTATTAGGTCGCTAATCATCTGATTGTTTTTTATAGGTAATGGCTAAGTATTATTTAACTGTATGTCATAATAATGTAACTCCTAATTAATTAATAATCTTTGTATTCTTTAAACTGGAATATTATAATTATACGTGATATAAGTTTTTTTGTTTTAATGACAAAACCTGTCTCACCGTTATCATAATTTTATTTTTCTAACTGTAATCGTGTTTTAAAGAACAAGCCCGATAGACTAGCGTGTAATTAAAATCATGTTAAAATTCACTTGAATTGCATATTGTTTTACGCTTTGACAGTCAAACAAAACAGTGTTATTGCATGAACTATTTCAATTTACAAACTCTGCAATATTGCAAAAGCAAAAAGTAGCAATAGTTTTATTTTATTTCTTCGGTTGCATTTTATTACAATCAATTTTTACTTGAAGTTGTAATATGTTGTGTAATGCTTATGTAACTTATTAAATCTTCTCTCAATGGTCTGTATGAAATAATAAAAACCCACCAAGTGCGTGTCGGACTCGCCTATGATAGGGTTCCGTAGCCATTGCGTAAGTAGAATAAATAAAAAGCAAAATTAAAAATTATGAAAAAAAACACCACGGATGCAAACATGGAGGTATTTCACCGAATTGCGTGCCCAATGCAGAGGTGGATTCCACATACGCATCAGAATCGGAATTTCTTCCTCAGTGTATGCAGGTTTCCTTCACCGTTTGAAAGTAGTCGGTATTATACAGGGTCATTCTTATTATACTGACACTTTTTTAAGGGGATGATCAGACCGTCAAACTGAAAAACCTTCTCTATGGAACCAACATCGAAATCACAAAAAAATAAATCAGTTCTTTCATACAAACCTACTGGAGCCAAATGAATGTGACAGCAGTTTTTTTTTCGTGATTTCGATGTTGGTCCTATAAAGAAAGTTGTTCAGTTTCATGGTCTGATCATCCCCTTAAAAAAGTGTCAGCATATTAAGAAGGACCCTGTATCCATAGTAAGAAATTTAAAATAGGTACCTAGTGAACAAAATTGAAATAAAGTAGAGAAGATCTTGATTCGAAACAATGTAAACCAGCTCGCTACAACCTACACTCCGCCGAAGCCACTTTCCACCATGTGTTCGATAGACGTTCAACAAACCTGTTCCGATGCGAGTAGGTACTATTCTACACGCGCTGTTCTAGTAGGTAGGTAAGGTAGGTACGTGGATAACGTTCTTTATTGTGCATTTAATAGGTATAAGTATCGAAGGGTACACTGCCATGCTATGACAAAACAAGCCATGTAAGCCATTGCTAGCCCGTTTTATAAATAAAAATACTGTTTTTGTTGCCATTATTTTGAATTAATACAATAATTGCGATATTTTATAGAGTAGCCTATTTCCAATACCTATCATATCCTTTCTTTTTTTACAAAAACATACGTGTAAATTTACTTGTTAGGTTGAATGGTAGAGTATGTTTTGTCATAACCGTTAGTCGTTTCAAAGAACTTTCATTTACAGCAAAGTGATTTTTGTATTTCAACGACTTTGAAATGATTTACGAAAATGAGATTTAATTTCGAGTGGTCACGTTTTTGTGAACTGTGTTTCTCACATTTATCATAATAACAAAACTTAGGTCATATGATGTGTGGTCTATGCCACTAAAACGCTAAATCTTCTGAAATCATAACTCACAAACTTATGTTTTTTTTCGTGACCTACATCGAATGCAAATCATTGTAATGTAATTAAAATAATAAATATTTAAAGATGCGTCCGCCGTGCGACCTTGCTATGTAAATATGTAAGACGATCTTACATAACGAGGCCACCGCATTAGCTTCCATTGCTATTGCTTACTATAGCGTGACCAAAACAATAATTATTAACATTGCTCATGCGAGTTCATTTCGTTACTTGGATTTTATTTTATTTTATCTACTTGAGTATGTCCAAAAGAGAACCTTGTACAACTGCATGCTTAAACAGGTATATGACCTTGTAGCAATGTATCTGCCGATATAGAACGTTTTTTTCATCATCATCTTCAGCATATATTCTTCCCACTGCAGGGCACAGGCCTACCCTCAGGGAGGGTTCACCACGCGTGCCCAATGCGGATAAGTATACTTCACATAGGTACGCATCAGAATTTCTTATTCAGTATATGCAGGTTTCCTCACGATGTTTTCCTTCAACGTTTGAGAGCAGTTGGTAAAGAAAGATTTTTGAACTATTAGTTTTGTTTAGAACCACGTACCACTACCAGTAGTGACATGGGGAACTTTCAGCAATACTATACTTCATTTCAAATAAGGATGAAAAGATTTTCCGATTCCTACATAGCTGTCTACCCAATTCTGAATTTGCAAATAGAATTTATTTATCAGAAAGATATACTTTCCGACATATCTTGGACGTTACTAAAGCTGTTCCAAGAATAAGTGAGAGGAACTGTTATTAATCTCTGTTTCTGTTATACTTTATTTACAATACAAGTACAAAAACATGAAGCAATTCTAAAAAAGGTTGATTTGGAGTCCGGGATACCTAAAAACCATATCGTAATCTTTTTATGCAAATATATTCAATGTACAGACACACTTCTGTAATTCAAAATAGCCTAAAAATCTCGTTTCTATTTGAAATTGAGGATAGTCATGATATATATTATATATGATAGAGAAAAGTTTCGTCCCAATGACACAACTAGGCACTACTAATAGTGTCCCTTCAGCGCTACTAGTAGTGCCAAAGGGACAAGTTTTGTTTTGTAGTGAGAAATATCTTTACACCACTGGCTTTTCGGTGAAGGAAAACATCGTGAGGAAACCTGCATACTTCAATTTCGAGGCATGTATTGTACCCACTGTCCATTATAAGTGGCGACGGGCTCACCCCCCGTCACACTGGGCAGTTTCGGTACTACTGGTGAAACGTGAATGTTCTGAGGAATCAGAATATCTCTGACTACCCCCTCGGGGAATATAGTCGTGAGCATATGTTTTGTTGAGTTTATGTTATTTAGAATTTTATTGTTCACTTGTGTGAGACGACTTCCATTGGCTTATCAAAATCTAAACAAACTCTTGTTTAAAAGTTGTACTAAGAGGAGTTAATTGTCTCATCATTGAAGTCAATCATCTTATTAACTAGATTTCTTGGAAATTTCTTAGTTTAATAACAACCACTTGTTTTCTACTGTATCATTGTCATTAGAGATAAATATAGGTACCTCGTTCAAATTATAAACAGCGTCGTGAGAGATTAATCCTTAAGGGTCCAGCATACTACACAGAGTTGCTTTTTATAATTTTTTCTTTTGATAAAGAATATTTATCTTATCTTCTTATCTTTTTAAGTGGATGATCAGACCACTAAACTGAACAATACTATTATTATACGTGGAATATCAATCTATAAAGCGAATCAAAAAATCATAAACAAAGTAACTTGACATACATTGCTCTTCTTCTTTTCGTGTCAAATGTATGTACCTACACAATAAGTAGTTGCGCTCACGGCTATATTCCCCAAAAGGTAGTACTTATATTCAGAATGTTCTTGTATTGTATCCACATCTCGCTTGTATTGTCCAGAATATATCCATTATGGAAAGTAATTAGCCCGGCTTGGTTAACATATGGGCCCATATGGGTACGTACCTACTTACTTTAAAACTATTTTGTTTGTAATTTAGAATACATGTCGCCAAAGCCACTCAAATGACGATGTTTGGTAGCTTTCGTTCCCAAGGTCGTCGCAGAGACGCTCCACTTTTTATGAACAACTTTCTGTTTCCTACTTAGGTAGTCATACAGATTTTTTGCATAGTGGCGATTTAATTAACTTTTTAATGCATTTAAACATTAAGTACAATGCGTGTATGAATAATTACTTCATGTATACAGTGGTAATGTTATGTAGTGAAACGCTTATTGAAACAATTATGCAATAGCGATGTCAGTGCTCGCTTAATTTCAATGCAAAACGACCATATAAAAGTTTAACTCCGAATAAAGTTGTGGAGTATAGAACGTTCGAACAAAAGAGATCAACGCGCGATGCAACGCACCAAACCTGCACGAGAGGCAGCGCCAGTACCGCCACGTTACAACTTCAGTCATTATTTATGTTGTATTCATCGTATAGGTACACTAGCTGTTATAGTAAGACAGCTAGCTATATGTAGGTAATATCTCACAATGGAGCGAGTCGCCTTTCTCCGCATCCGCGAGTTGTTAACATGACCGACTGGGAAACCTAATCGTTTATGTTTTACGTCGATCGTCGACATTTATGATGCATTGTTTACATTTAAAGGCGAAGCAAATCTGTGTGAGAACGAGAAGACGCTCTGTAAGGATGCTGGAGCAAGATTGTTAAGTCCATTGAGTATTGAGTACCTGAGTGGAATCGGCTGGAAGGGGAACCGGGGCGCAGGCAGCTGAGGTGCGAGGATGGTGGCCGGCGGGGGCGGGTGCACGGGCACCGGCACAGCTAGCGGCACGGGCACGGGCACGTGCGCCGGCGGCGGCAGCGTGCTGTACGGCGGCGGCGGCGGCACGCTCTCCAGCAGGTCGGGGGCCCGCGGCCGCACGCGCCGCGCCCTCCGCCGCCGCGGCTCCTCCGTCTGGCACTCTGCGCTGACCACACTCCGCTCCCTCTCCGTCTGCACGGCACTGTTTACGTTACAACTGGAAGGCGCATCCTGCACCTGCACTATGTTCACACTGGACACGTTATGTCGGCTCGGCTCGCCCGGAACGCGCACAGAGACCGAGTCCGACTTTCGTAGAGGGGCGGGCGCCGGCACGGGCAGCCGCATCTCGTGGCGAGGAGTGATCGCGCGGTACGACGCGCGCGCATGACGACCGCCGTTCGGCGACTGGAGCGCGCACTCCGCGGCCCCCCCTCTGCACGCCAGCGCCCCATCGGTGTGGGAGCGCGCGAGGGGAGGCGAGCGGCACTCGTAGGGCTGCCACAGCAGCGAGGACAGCGCCTCGGCGGCGGACAGCGGCGGCGCGCTCGGTGTGGCTGCGCTGCTCATCTCGCCACCACGCTCCGCTGCCGCGCCAGCGCCGTCACCCGCCACCCGCCACCGCCTGCGCCTGCACCATACCACTACGTTATCATCTCATCAAAATTCAATACATGGAACGTTATCTCTTGGCACTTTTATTATGTCTAGTCATTCAGTGATCGATTTTTAGCATTTCACAACACTAAAATTCATTGTGACAAAATACCATTTTAACCAAAATTTTCATCGAATTAGTAAAGTCTAACAAAAGACATCAACGCGAGACCTCCGATATTGTAGTGCATGGCGTAAAACTTCCGCAAATATGTGGCAAAACCATTCAAGCAATCGTAACAGTTCAATCTAAAGTAAAGACGAAATACCTACTATATGGTGAGCTTATAATATTTTGTCTGCAGAAAGCCTGTAATCGGATCAAAGTAACAAAAATAATGAAAATATATGTCAAAATATTTTTCCTGAATTTATATGTATACCTGTCGAACCAGAAATTACACGAATGAAGTTATATATTAAGGAATTGTTAAAGTAAGTTACTATGTAGGTGAGTAGTATAATATGTTACATAAGTACTAATTTAATAGGTCTCTTTGAGGCTTCTCTCGGTTCGGTGCTTTCTTTCATTACGTAATTCGAGTTCGTACTGTTCCGACTTTAATCTTTTTGTTACTTTACGAGGTTCTTTCAAGCTTTCGTGCTCACTGTTCAAGTCTCTGCTCCGTCACACCTTTATCTTTGTCTCACTCAAAGATCACAGCATTGTGTTAAATTGCGAAACGTGTAAATGTTATTTACTTCCGATGTCGTAGGTATATCTTATCTCTACTATTATAAAACTGTAACTGAAGTGTGTTTGTACACACGGCGACACATCAAGCTACGCAAAACCAAAATAAGCTGGCCGCGCGTAGGTAGAGTAATGTATAATGACGCGCGGCCAGATTATTTTGGATTTGCGTAGCTCGATGTGTCGCCGTGTGTACAAACACATAGAAGATATTTACAAAAAAAAAGTTACGATGTTGTTTTTAGGTGTGACTCCAAATCACTAATTTTTGGATTTTTGTCTGTTTGTGACAGAGACACACACACACACAAACACACTGGACAGAGTTTCGGTACTAGTGAAAAGTGGATGTTCTGTGGTTTCAGAATATCACTGACTACCCTATCGTGGAATATAGTCGTGAGCAATTGCTTACGCTTATCTGTTTGTTCGCGTATCACGCGAATACTACTAGACCAATTTTGATGAAACTTTTGGTATTTGAAAGCTTATGCTTAGTCATAAAATCTGGTACATATTTTCCGATTCGCACTTGACCAGTTTTTAACTAAACTTTGTAACTAAAGATTTGGAGTAGCAGATACTTCTAATATTTAATTTTTATGTTTTTGCGCTGAATTATTTCAAAGCAAAGGTATTACTTAAGCTTTACTCGTTTGTTTTATTAATCGAATAAACTAAAATATTACATTATATGATTATAATAGGATCTAACAGTAATAATGTTATCTGCCTTGATTCTAGTGATCGACTAATAAACTATCTACATAAAACGTTAGCAGGTACGTGCATAACCAGTTCTCAAACAGAAAGTTTCAAGCTTACAGCCGCTTTTCCACTTATATTAATTGAGCGCCACACTTCCTTCTTTCATTTAAAATCAAGGAACAGTTATATAGCTACTTCCTTTACTTAAGTCGAGATGGGACATTATGCATAAGTAATCGTAGTCTACCTAGTTTTTAGGGTTCCGTACCCAAAGGGTGAAAACGGGACCCTATTACTAAGCCTACGTTATCGGTCCGTCCGTCTTACCTATTTAGGGCTGTAATTTTTGAACCGTAATAGTTAGACAGTGGACATTGTCACAGAATGTGTGTTATATCGGCGGATTTGTTAACAAATAATAAAAATGTCAAAAAGTTAAAATTTAAGGGGATTTCTCATACAAGAAACTAGTTTTTGTCAACGTTTTTTCTTCTCGCTCTATCGTAAAAACGGTCATACATACAAGCGGAAACTTAGTGTGATTATAGAGCAAACTCTACAGTATAATAACAAATACCAGGACAAAAAAAAATTTGAGATTATGTTGTTGTGTGGTACGGAACCCTCGGTGCGCGAGTAGCCCGACTCGCACTTGACGGGTTTTATTCTTTAATCCTTTCATAAACGCTCCTCAAAAGACTAGAGATTTATCCTCACAATGTTCATATTAGGTATACTTGGTACAATATTAAAGGCAGCTTAAGCCGTCAGCGACGAAACTATGAAATTTTAATATCTGTGCGTTCATATACTGGGATCGAAAGCAATAAGTATCTCTAAGAAAGTACGTGTGCATTTACATTATAACACAAAAGTAGGTAGTTAGGTTTATAAAACTACGAACTTCTTCCCTCGACTTCGTCAGCTAAAATTAAAGCGGATAGAGTGCAAAGATTTCCATCAAAAGACAACCTCCAAAACGAGACATTTTTGTATATATTTATATATAAATTTTGTCGTACAAACGAGATTCCTTGAATTTCATGATGGATATTTTTTTGTTCAAATTGTGCAAAAATGGCGGAAGAAAATCGGATCGGATTTAGTGAAAAGATATTTTTTTGTATCGCTTACTGCGCTATTTCTAATGACTTTGAATATTTTGTAACACCAAACGACTTTATTTGGGGCTATTTTTGCAATTGTATTTTATTTTATCATATTCGTCTATAGTATAATGCGTATAGCAAAGCTATCACATGCATATCACAATTTAGCCGAACGGCCCATGCATAGACGTATGTTGTCATTTTTCCCAAATACAACATCATGGCAGCTGACCTTCTAGGGCAGCAAGATGAGTTACTGAAACAACTAGAAGTCGCTCACAGCCAGTACCAGATTTTAAGTCAAATCATAAAATATCAAACAAACAAAATTTCATCAAAATCGGTTCAGTAGTTTTTGCGTGATACTGTTACAAACATACAAACAAACACAAACAGACAGACAAACATTCTAAAATCAACCTTTGATTTGGAGTTTGGTGTCAGGGATACCTAAAAACCATTATTGTAATCTTTTTCTTGTAAATATCTTCAATATACAGACACACTTCTATTACAGTTTTATAATAGTTTAGTCGTAATAGAGAAGTTATAAAAATATGAAGATCACGTAGTTTCTTTAAGAGTTGTTTAACTCCAACATGTTCAACTTTATGAAATAATTATGTCGTAAATGTAAAGGCAAATCACCGCTATTTTATGTTGACAAAACCTTTGTTCTTTGTTCTAACCTCATAAACCTCTTAAAACGAGGTAAAAATGTTGTTCGTTACCCACAGAGCATCAAGACATCAAGACAGTCATTTGTAGTCCGTAAAGGGAGATTATGGCTGTTACGTCAGGGTAAATAATCTACAGGGAGATCTGCCGCAGGGCGGTGGAGATCAGCGGAGAAACCGACACGAGAGACGAGATACTTTCTCCAAGGCCGCACCGGCGCCTGCGCATGCGCCTCCCACTACCGTCATACAAACAAACACGGATACTGTTATATCATGTTCTGTTAAGCTATAATTTCAGCAATTTAGCTTTCGTTTGAGTTGACACTTTAATAAATAGTATCATTGTAATTTTTTGTCACTTCTAACACTTGAAGATGATCTCAGATGATCTGACACACTAAATATTACTCTGTTCTGAATAGACACATAGTTCAAAGTGTTTGTTAACGTGTCATTTATTTGTAATTGTAGCAATTACTCGCAGTTAATCTTCTGCTCACGTCACTGACATCTTATAAAAGAAATGGACTCACAATCTCATATAAAGACTTAGCGAATTTTTATCCGAATTGACTTGGAATTGACACATACTTTTTAAACTTCTGCAAACAGTTTTCAATCACTACGTTTATTTCTAACTTAATAACTCTCAATTGAATGTAGACTTTATAGTCTAGGAATAAAGTCGTAAAAGCTCCTTCTATGACATTGAATCGGATCGATATTTTTAACGACTGTATTTTGAAAAAGGAACAAGATGTCATCCTTCAGATGTTGACAGTACTTTAAAACAGGGACGATGTGTTGTCAAAATTATCACCCACACAATATAATTACTAATGCTGTAGTGTAGGGTGAAACGGGTGATACTAATACGACATAATATTTGATTATTAAACTAAGTCGTATTTGGTATGTTTACAGTCAGAGAGTTGGGGCGGTACTGAGGCAAAAGAGGTACTTTTATTCGTTAAGTACCTCATTTGCCATCTGCCATTTTGGGACCGCTGATTGTGTATATTGTTCTGTTATAAGAGGTCAATGGCTCACGTAAATAATACTTAATAATTACAGGGTGTCCCAGAAGTGGTAGTCCAAATTAGACGAGGTTGTAGTTCGGTAGATTTATTAAAATATCATTTTTGTGCCCACGTTTTCACAAAAAAAAAATCTTTTGTTTTGAACCATTCGTTTTCGGACCTGTATGTGGGACCAAAACTGTTGGAAATCATCCTCACTGCCCTTTCATCCATTTTGGACCACCACTTCTGGGACAGCCTGTATAGGAGGCATGCTAACTCGGACTCAGAATGAGCAATTTGTATTTGAGAAGCTTCCAATAATTGTGTTACTAATAAATTAATAATACCGTTATCTTGATAACTAACAAGTTGACTAATTAGGTAATCGAGTTTAGAGTTTATTAGTGCTGTTTGTTTAACTAAAATAATTAACTTTTACTACGAAAGGGAGTCAATAAGAATGTTTTTACTTAATTGTTTTACTAAACTACACTGTCATCAAAACATGATTTAAAATTATCAGTCTATATCTTCTGTGATAACTTTGTAAGATAACAAACCGCCCGAACGGTATTGTCTCTTTACTGCAATAATTATACTGCGCCACTGTAGTAACATTGCTTGTTATTACTATATTGTATATACAGGGTGTTATGTTAGTAAGTTGCATTACTTTAATGGGAGATTGTGCTATGATACTGAACAAGTTTGATAAAGGAACAAAGAGAAATTCGCAATACAAACGCTCAATAAGCTGATGGCATTTTTTTATAGTTTCTTAATGTCTTTCTTAGGGAAAGTTTAAGCTTTAAGCTTAAATTAATGCAACTGTTTACCCTAATTCCATATTGGAATGGAATTTTTTGAAGGTTCATATTGTTGTCGTAAATCTCTTCCATTTTCAAAACCATTATTAGACGACTTAGGTACATTCTGTAAATGATACCCTTTTATTAATTTGAGGAATCTTTATTAACACAATGAAACACTGAGTTTATGTCGTTTTTGTCAGGCTTACGAACTAGAAACATCGGAAGACCGGTACGAAAACAACACGTGATATTTTTATAAGTCGGATATTGATGTTTTATAATTTATACGCTGACAATTCTTTAGTCAAAACCTTTTCTTGTGCTGTAAAAAAAAGAGACACTATTTTCTAGTTCGCAAGCAGCAAGCACGCACCGATCAAACGGTACCGATACGCTTTCACCGAAGGTCGGATCTGATCTATAGTTTCTTGTTTCTTGCCAGCGGCATTGCCCTATGACTTGAATAAAGTCACTGACTTTTGACGGCCGTTTCTCTTAAGACTGATTAACGGAGACTCGACCACAACAATTGCTAGTTTCCGTCCGGCACTGTACAGTGATTCTTTCTTCATAATTCTTAGCCCGTACAAATAACTATGCGGTAGTCGCAGTAATGATGGTTTAAAATTGTTGGGATGCAATGCACACTTACTACGAGTATAAGAATGGCCTTGGTACGAAATAGCGTGAGAACAAAATTGATCACAACATTATGTCAACCAAAAAGTTGATTAGTTGTTCACTTCTTAGTAAGTTCTTTACTAATAAGTGAAGTTAGGTTATCTGACAGATCTTTTGGCATATAATTATTTTGAACGATCTGTCAGCTAAGTTAACAAGAACTTACTGAGAAGTGGTGAAACAGGTACTTAACAAATTAAAGTTGGAGGATTAACTTTAATGAACGTACGTGCAACTGTCAGTAAATCTACTTGGGAAAACTTCGGTCGAAGCTAAGGTATGTAGTATCTACGAGATACCCTTTCTTATACTGTGGCTAAGGTTTCAATTATTGATGCGAAAATTGAAAAAAAAACTTGTACCAATAGTACGACGAAATACCTTAAAGGCATCTTATATTTTTCATTTTTTCAGTAAAATTTGATAGTTTATCAAATCATAAATGGAATACACGATTAGAATTACTTCACTCGATAGAAAATCGAAACAAAGATGACGTAATTTCAGTATTTTTAAAAAAAATCTCGTTTTAAAAGAACTTCAAATAGTTTCAGATTTTTGGTATTTATACTCACATAATCACCATTAGTTTATCTAATGAAATCATTAAAAAAATCTATAAAAAATACTTACGGCACACGCACGCACTTTTCGGAGGGTTGGGCAATCGCGTTTCTCATAGAAAATATTCGTCTGAACCTATTGCGCCTTAAAGACAAGTGACAACTAGCTATCGATCAAGGCTTCCCCGTCGCCGTCGATCGCAAAGGTCCGTAAGTAATCCATCCTCATAAGCGCATCGGATCGGTACAGAAGCGACCACCACGGTTCGACACCTTAATCTCCTTCAATTTTTCACAAAGCCCCTACTATTATGTAGCCCAAGCATTAGTTTTCTAACATAATATCGTCGTAACGAATGCTTAAAAAAAACTGTATGTCTTAAAATATTGGTAGATTTTTTTTTAACCGCTGCTTTTCCTACTGATAACGAGTTTAACGAGCTAGTTTGGTAACGAGTAGGTATGTTAAAATTATTGCATGACTAAAAGTTATACAGGGTGTTAGGGTAAACAGTTGCATTACTTTAAGGGGTGATTAAGCCCATGATACTGAACAAATTTCTTTTTTTAGCCCTCTTCGAGACGCGTCTTGTGACACTCCAAACCCACGACACCCACTGTCGCTGAAAATCGGGGCTATACCGAAGCGAAAAAAAACATTTTCAATGTTAAATTCAGGGCAATCTTAATTGATCTCTTGTAAGAAGACTCTCAGAATTTAGCAAAAATCAATTAAAATTGCCCAAATGTTTTTGCCTTCGAATATTCTAACCCTTTGAAATTAAAGGTCTGATGTTAAAGACTAAACCAAATAAATTGACTCGAATACTTTCAAGGTAAGTCTAATGTAAATAGTTCAGGACTACGGAATGATTTCAATTTTCAAATTTTATTTACTTTTCCTTTGGCGCCTATTAATTGGACCGTTAAATGAAATAACAACGCCTAAATTCTGTGTTTATATTAGAGCTCCCTAACGTTTTTTCTATAGAGGCCACCCTCCGTGTTCTTGTAATGAGAATATTGAATTAGAAGGAAGTATTAGATCTGACATTCGTTTTAAATGCTTTCTCCAAATCGCAGTTCGCGTTGGGAAAATTAAGTGGAGTGCGTTCCCTTTGTCGCCGCGGACATAACAATGGCGCGGCGCCGGAACTCTGAATAAAAATGAAAGTGGATTTGCCTGTTATTTTTATAAACCCGACAATCTTGTTTCGTTGTACGGCCTCATTTGCATACGGCGTCGAGCCCAGTACTGTTCGTAGCAACGCCTCAGCCTCTCTAAAGCGGAAACGTAAAAGTAATTTATGAAAATAAGCTGTGGTCTGCTGATGTAAAGCTCTTGAAAGCAAAATTAAGTTACACTTATACACCCGTTGCAAAGTTGAAAAGCTAAGATTTTAGTCTCAACTGGAGTTAGAAAGGTGCCTAATTGGTGTCTTATTTATTATTCACCGTTTAATCTACTGCTGAAGTGTTCTCGAGAGAAATTTTTCTGCGTGACCTTTCTGTTTCATCCTGTTATTTCTCCTTCAGTTCTGGAGTCTAGTGACATTTGTGCACATTTCTTATGATTACAACAAGTCAAACTCAATAACATTGCCACTTGATACGACAAAAGAAGAATGTTAATATGTTATGTGCAGCTGTTCCATACAAAACTGCAAAACAACTCGATCCAAATGTATGGGATTTCAGAGTTTCTGGCCGCATCTTCTCTACAACGGAACACCTTCCGACGCGGTGGTAGAGTCAAAAATAACGTCAGAAAGCTATCCATGTGATATTATTTTGAATAAAACATTTTGAGTTTGAGTTTTTTTGAGTTCATCAGCAGATTTTGTTTCGCTATTTCGATATTAGTCGCATAATTAGAATCTTGTTTGATGGTTTGATCATTTCCGTATAAAACGTCATAGGTGTATCAAAACACCTTATAGTAAAATTTAAAAGGGTGGTTTAGTTATACTATCAAACTGAACAACTTTCACTATCGAGACAAGGTCGAAAAAAAACTGCTGTCCCGTACATTTGAGTAGAGTCGGTACTGCAGATTTATATGAATCAGCAGATTTTTTTCTAGATGTTTCCATAGTGAAAGATGTTCAGTTTGATGGTCTTTACCACTAGGGTATTTTATATACATGAGCACATAAATCATAACAAAACCCCATCCGTTCTATTAACGCTACCAGCGAGTGGTCCAAAGCAATCAAATTACATTCAGCATTATTTCATTAAGGCAGCCTCCGCGTCGTTTAACGTCTCCCATCGTCCATCCAAGATCCCGGATGATGCATACCGCTCGGCTGGATTCAATTAAGGAATTGATTACCGTCTGTCTAAGTTGCGGCCACTATCTCACGTAGGTAGTAATAAGGTACGAAGACTACGAAGCAATTGAAGCGAGAATTGAGACATTATGTATGTAAGAGGAACCAGGAAATGCACAATAGGGGAGTTGACTACATAAAATATATTTTAGTTTTAATTGCTCAGTAAATAACCGTTTAAACCGCTAAACTCACATTTCCAGTAATGCTGTTGCTTGAATAGGTACTATTTTTAATAACTGGATAAACTATAAAAAGTATCAAAACGACAACGAAAAAGAAAAACAGTGACGTCACTTTTCAATTTTTAGTACAATATTTCATACAAAGCACGCGTTTTGACGTTTGATAAAGAGTTGTTAATTTGACTAGTTGGACACTCGCGGATTTATATAGACTAAATTTATAAATTTTACTAGATGTTGCCCGCGGATCTATTTCGGTGGTCCTCAAAAATGTATCCTATTGTGTTAATCCAGAAAACATTATATCTGCATACCATCCAAATCCGTTCAGCGGTGTATGCGTGATTTTATAATGTTAGGTAATGAAACTAAGAAAGAAAATAAAGAAAAAGAAACAAATTTCACCGCAGTTCTTTTTTTTTTTTTACTTGGCGAGTATGGCGGGGTAAATTTCTCGTGAATGATTTATTTCAAAGTTTGGAAACGGTCACCTGTCCAAGGCCCAGGGGTTCAATAAAACTCCAGTAGTCTGGGACAAGTGAACCCATCACCGGCAGGCCGGGGTGCATAAATAATTTAGCCGGGCAATCCGCCGGTTGTTTGCATGGGGATTATCATATTAAACGGATATCAGGGTCGACGACCACGACTACCCGATACAAATGCAAACAATATCATGCAACATTTATAAAGGTAAACAGTAAACACTAGCGGGAAAGCAGGCACGGAGTCGGGCGTCAGGATTTTTAGTACATTTGATAAGGGGGCGTCCATTAATTAAGTGAGGTTGGTTTGACGATGCCCCCCCCCCCCCCTCTCCTCCATTCTCACGTCATTCATCCCAAAATTTTGTATGTATAATAGAAATATTAAAAAATGTTTTACTTCATTGAAATCAGTTTTCTCGCAATGTTACACTGTTGCTAGTGGGAGAAAAAATTACGTGAGATTCTGCTCGACCCCCCTATATCCTCGATAAAAATGTAGGAGGAAACAATTCATTCTGTAACATAAAGTTTACTGCTTCAAACGTAGAGCGCATTTACAAAAACCAAATTTCTTATAGTATAGTATAAATATGGACAAATAATTATATTTTATTCAATAAACTCTGTTCGGATACATGCAGTATGAGCACAGTACAATACAGTACAGTGCAGCATTGAACAATTATGGATTTTGTGCTAATAGTTTTCATGTTTTTTGCAATTATGTTGAACTTTGCGTATCTCTAGGTAGGACTACCTACCTATAAAAATGTTGTCTTATATTTTTATTATTGTTTTTCCCTATAGCCTTCTTCCAAATCCGGCCCTGCCTATTTGAAGCTACAGCCGCAGACAGGTCCGCTGGTATTGAATTTTGGTTTTGAACAGCTCCCATACACTAATTCCTGTTCCCAAATGTGATTGTGGTCGTATAGATAAATAATACACGCTGAAGGTGATCATGATATGTAGACCTTCGATACGTGAATAGGATGTTGTTATTTTAAATAACGTAATATTATAAATAGTATCAGAGAAATAAAGAAAACATTTCCCTCCTTCTGTCGCAGTCGCGTAAATACAGGATACATTTTTAGTCAGTGTTGAATTCATCTAACTGAACAACTTTCACTGTGGAACCAACTTCGAAATCGTGAAAAAAATCTCAAGTTCTATACATTTTTAGTCAAGTAGGTAGTGAAGGGCAACTGCAAATTTTTCAAGTTTGTTTCCATGCTTCCAGGCAAATAATTGGTGCTGGTGGTATCTTCTCCAAAACCTGTTAACACTTGCCTTGCATCAAAGAACCTGATAAATAAATTCCAAACAAATAATTCTTAATCGAACATCAACACCGCTCCACATTATTGCGACACAGCATCTTGCTCCCCGAGAAGTTTGTTTGTTTGTTTGTTACGAAGCTCACTTTCAAACGGAGCGCGACTGCTTTCCTACCGTGTTTCCGTTCCCATTTCCCCGGATCAGACAACAATGCGCAAAGGTAATTAGGTATACAAATAATTTCGGGAAGTTCCGCTAACAACGCGAAAACAAGACGACAAGATATTTTGTACGAAACAAGAGTTTCAAATTGCTGTGGACGAAAGAGAGATTGAATCGTAGTCGTATGACAATTTGCATTTTAATTGGGTAAACAGCTTTACAAATATGAATCTTCTATGGGCCTATTGCGAGCGCTGAGGTCCTGAAGTGCCGAAAGTACGGATGGACGGCAGCTACGTGCTCACGCCAATGGATTTCGAGATGCTAAGGGTCTTTGAGGCCCAGAGGCCAAAACGTTCGTTGCAGACCTATCGGGGCATCTCAATGAGACCTCTGGTAACCACAGAGTTAGCAGCTTCCTGGCACAAATAATCAGTCTCGCCATCCAAAGGGGAATGCTACTAGCCTTTTGGGCACCATGTCTTGCGGTGACGCTCTGAAGCCCGATCGCGCTAATTTATAACATCGAAGTTCTATTCTTATCCAATTTCACTTCTAATCACATTGCAATCCAATTACTACTCAAATGTGCTGAATTCTGCATCGCCCTAAACTCTATGTAACTGACAGCCTTTAACGTCTGAGCGATCTGTCAAAACGGCTCTAACGGCTGTCAAGAGCAGTACCACGATTAACGCAATACCAAATGTTTCAAAAGTTATGGTTCGTACGTAGTCCAATCACGGTTCAATCACCGAATATTAACCGCGATTGCAGCCCTGGTGACCACAGAGCTGGCAGCTTCCTGGCACAAAGAATCACTCTCGCCATCCAGAGGGGAATGCTGTTAACCTTTTGGGCACCTTTTCTTGCGGTGACGCTCTGGACTGTGTATAATATTTGTAATTTTTGTATTTAATTGGATCTGTGTCGATTTCATGCAATTAGAATATTGTAATGGAATCTTTAACGTAACACTTATCACAGTAATAACAAAGTTAAAGCTAAAAGCAAACTTTTCTTCGGTCCCAGCTTTATAGCGCTCGTTTTACATATTGGACAAACAGCCGTAAAAGTTGGAAGTCACATAGAAGCGAGCACGTCTAACTCAAATGTAACTAATCTTGTGAGGAGATCAAATACCCGGAGCTTTCTTACTATTACAGCGTACGTTGTCCGAGAAGAATTCGGGGGGATTTACGATGCCTCTCCCGCATCCCTTTCGTTTCGGCTAAACTAATACTTTTTCCGAGGAAAAACAGCTAAGATTTTTTTTCCGAAGGGGTAAAAAGTTTGTAAATGGCGGTTGTTTACGAGTGTTTACTTAATTGTTCGCCACATTCTCAATGTTCAAGGATCCAGTGGAGTTTAGACAAAAAAAAAATATATTCTTTTTTATCATTATAGCGTAATAGGAAAAAAGATTGAAAAAAATCTAGTCCCCAAGAAAAAAAATTTAACTAAACACTTAAACTACCTTAACTCGAATATTTTAACCACTAAGATCATCATCATCATCATCTTATTTAAGAGCTACGCTCTTGTCGGTGGAGCGCTTGTTGGTGGTGGTGGCGGTGGGAAAGTTTGATGTCGAGTCGTATCAAGAAGTCAAGATACTAGCGGAAAAGAGACAGGATTGGCGAACCACTAGGATACTCATCAAAAATACTCGTACATGAAAATAATTCATTTCAATTCCATTAAGTATACTACAATTGTCAGTATTTTGCATTTTCTGGGGTGTGTATGTTTCTTACAACGGAATATAATACCTATAGTTGAGACTTCCAGATAATAGCAAATCGTGGTTCCATTCTTCACGCAAGGCCGCAAGGGTAGCTAAATTTAAAACTTTTGAGTAGAAACGATTCCAAGCCGCTTTTGATTTTACTTTTTTCTTTTGTGGAGTAAAAAAGTAGAGTAAATATGACTCCAAATCCAAACAAATACCTGGTGTATTTGTTTATAGGTATTCTGGTATATTTATGTGCTTAACAAAACTACCTATGACAAAAGTTAAAAATGTAATACAAAACAAACAAAAAAAAATCAAGAACAAGAGTTTTGTTGAGCAAAAGGATTGTTATTTACATAGGTAACCATTTTATATTCGACGCAACCTAAATGGGTTGCATATGTGGCATAAAGGACGTCACAGAAATCAAATTTTGATGTGAAATGAAAAAAAACGTAAAGCCTAGTTACTCAATTGAGTTTCATTTTCCACTCTATCCTCGGCCTTCCTCATCCAGTCGCTCCCCGCTACCTGTTTTAGGTAATCGGTCCAGCGGGCCGCAGGGCGTCGCACACTACGCCTGCCAGTTGGTGGTCTCCACACTAGCACTCTGGCTCCACATCGGTTGTCAGTTCTTCAGCAGATATGAGCAGCCCATTACCACTTTAGCTTGTTAATTTTCTAAGCTATGTACTACGTTACGCGATAACTACCTACGGCATTTGAAATTTTAGGAAATCTCGAACATAATTGTCTCTTAAAACATCCTTTATTTTATTGTCTAGAGTAAAATTATGTTTACACGTTTACATTCGAAAGTTTAAAGATTAAAGTGAAAACAAATCGCTCGAGATTTCTACTTGTAGCACGAGAAGTGGCTGAATTAACTCAAATATGGTTTCTTGTTTCGTCGGTAAAAGTTCTTTTTTTATTGTATTACTTCAGCGCTATAATAATAAATAATATATTTTTATGAAAGCAACAGAATACCTACAGATTCCATTAGGCTCAGCGGAGATGATAGACTTTTTACCTTTTCACATACTTACCTTATTACCTTACATACTCTTATTTTTTCGTCTGGCTATAACTCGATCGTATAAAGAAGGGGTCATTGAAAATATAAAGAAATGCAGAGCTGGTATGAAAGCCAAATCTAGTGCCTGCTGTTTGAACAACACATCTCAAACAAACATTGCGTCCAATAACACGGCAGGCGCGGGCGCTTCATAACAAAGCACATAGGTATCACCAGTAGTTTTCAGGGTTCCGTGCCCAAAAGGTGAAAATGGGACCCTATTACTAAGCCTACGTTGTAAGTCCGTCTGTCCTACATAAGGACTGCTGTAACTTTATATAGGAGCAGAAAACTGTCATCATATCTCCAGAAGACAATTTCAAAAATTACTAAGTAAAGTTAATTTAAAGCTCTTTCACGTAAAATCTATAACAGAGTAAAATAATGATTTGTTCGATAATAATTTAATTGTCGCCATTCATCGTCTTTTGTACTACTTACAAATAAATTATATAGGAATACTTCGATTTCTCTTTTCAAGTTAGCAGAAATTTAGCTACAACTACCAATGAAATCAGAAACTCACGTTCCAGGACTTAAACAATTCAACTATAAGTTCCTACTGAAAACTGTTTCCAAGTCTTTATGTCCATAAGTATTTTACAAGCGACAGCAACTAAGATTTACGACTACTCGTAATTAAGTACAAACTTTAACACATTTTAAGTGAAAACCGTAGGAAAAGTTGTTGGGATTGAATTTAGCTAGATTTAAGTACCTACAGTCGAGACTTAGCTGTAGTGTTGGCACCTGATACGACTCACAAACTAATGGCGAGCTTAAGTCCGAGCCAAGTTTACTCTGAGACCTGCATTATTGATTATTTTTTCTAACAGTTTAAAATAGAAGAAAAAATCCTTACAAAAGTTAAAAATTCCTCAAGAAGAAATGATTAAAACAATTTTGACTAGAGACATTATTTTCTTCTACGGATTTTTTGAAGCCGGGTTTCGTCCATGTTCTCGAAAACATGCTGAGTACGACATATAAAATATTTCCTAACAACTATAGGTATTATCAAAACTTATAGCTGGCTTGTAGTTTGGTAGCGTAAAATAGCTCTATCGCTCTCTTTCTATTTGCGTGCGAAAAAACGAGATAATAGGCGTGATAATTATAGCCTTATCACTTATATCATACTACGGCTGCTGGTCTAAGTCAATTTACCTACATTATGCATTTCGAGATACGACGACCAACTTCCATCAACGGAATTAATTCCGGAAACCCCAACCTAGATCTAAAACAGAATTTCGAGAGCTAGAAACCGGGGCTTCTCACACGCATTGCATGGGACACCAACTATTCATGATCGGTTTCTAGTTCGAGGTGAATCGACATTTCATCCCGGGAGTACCACTTTGGCCTCGATTACAGAGAAGCATCTTCAATTCCCGACTTTAACTGAGTTACTGACCTGCGCAAGCTTTGATAGTTGAACGTTTAAACGTGTCTGCAGTGACGTCAACTGTGCTCTCAAAGTTTGCTGTAGCGTTAGAACGAGCGAGTGTCTCCAGGTATGTAGGTTACGTTTCTAAGTCAGAGACGTTAGAATATTTAAGGATAGTCTCAGGCTGACATTCAGATAATGCGATATGTAAGTTTTTTTTCAAGATTTTTTTTCTCTATAACAATATTTTCTAAGTACCGATCGTCGAGTGACGTCACTCGTCGGACCTGTGAACTCTTTGGTGTATTTAAAATCCACTTAAAATAACTGGCCATTAAGAAAAAATATATATTGACAATGTCAGAATTAGACATTTGATGTTGCCGTTTCTGTTTCCAGCATAGAGTTAGAAAGACAAGGCAGGTGATTTTTATTTTTTAAATTAAGCAAAGGTTCGCTATGGAGTTTGAAAGAATTTCTCGCGACCACTTTTACCGAACATTAAAAATCTATCTAATAGATATTGATAAACTCGATGAATAGCAAAAAATTAAATAATGTTCTTAAAATAATGTCTATCCGTAAAAAATATGAAATAAAGACCAAAAAAATCTTGACATACCGAATTTTTATAAGTTTAAGTCCGAACTCCCATATGTCAAAATTCATACATTTTCGATACTACTTAGACTCAACTCACACTCAAATCCATAATCTCGGCTTCGGGCCTGTGAAATTATGATAGGCAGTAAGTATCGAAAAATAAACAGCCTTTTAATACATATTTCTACAGAACATGGAGTAAATAACGGTTTATCATCGCAAGTTGAAAGATCCATATTAAAAAGTAAGTATGTTTCATACAAACAATTGAAGCAACTAATGGTAGCAAGTAGGTTTCATATAAACAATTGAAGGGTGCTACCATTACCAGCAAGGCGACTGAATCATGGACCACCTCAAGATCTTCCGTACAAAATAAATATTTATTATATGCTGATACTTTTTAAGGGGATTATCAGACCGTCAAGCTGAACAACTTTCTCTATGGCACAAACATCGAAATCGCAAAAAAAAAGTCAGCTGTTCCATACAAAACTTGCAAACCTACTCGACCGAAATGTATGGGACAGTTAACTTTTTTTTTCGTGATTTCAATGGTGGTGGTCCCATAGAGAAAGTTGTTCAGTTTAATGATCTGATCATCGCCTTAAAATAGTGTCATCATATTAAGAAGGACACTGTATAATTCCTCTTTAATACTCGATAAATTAATATTATCATAAATATACAGTATGTAAACTAACTAACGGCAAACCTTTAAACCATAGTACTCTACCCATCAACCTGAATATCTTTTACTATGCGCAAACCTGTCAGAACAAAAAAAAATATCAGCTGTTTCATACGTTTAAATCGTGTAGGCATTGCAAAAGTTCTATACGGTGTCCTTCTTTATATGCTGACACTTTTTTAAAAGGATGATCAAACCGTTAAAATGAACAACTTTCTCTATGGGATCAACATCAAATCGCGAAAAATAAATCAGCTGTCCCATACATTTGGCTCGAGTACCCAGGCTTGCAGTTTTGTATGGAACAGACTTCTTTGTGCGATTTTGATATTGGTGCCATAGAGAAAGTTGTTCAGTATGATGGTCTGATCATCCCCTTAAAAAAGTGTCAGCATATTAAGAAGGACCCTGTATGTTGCTCCCATAGTAAAAGTTGTTCAGGTTGATGGGTAGAGTACTTGGTTTAAAGTTTTGTCTATAGTTAGTTTACATACTGAATTATTCCCAGTGATCTATGATAGCCCTCAACAACAGATTATTTAATAGTCACTACGTTAATGCCTCAATGTATCAACACCTCCGATAGATTGACGCTACGCTAACAATCTCGTTCATGATCATGAGCTACTGAGCTAAAGCTTTATAGATAATTTGACGTGTCGTACTTAATTTCGTAGATACTCACACTCTAAACCGCACCGTTTAAAATAATTAACTGTGCTACCGAACGTGGCAAACACGCAAGGCAGGCCCGGGGCGTTTGGTTGGCGGCTACAATTTAGCTAATTTATTCGAGTGTACTTGAAAGCAAAAAGTTTCCCTCGTTAACTAAGAGACAACTGCAGTAAATCACGCTGCGAACTCCACTCGTATCTGTGACACGATTTCCATCTTCAAATTACCTACGGCGAAGGGTAAACGGACTTACGGGCACGGCTTTATATCTATTTGTCTTTGAAGGTTCATTGGCACTAACTAATTGTTTATCCATTAATGGAATGGAAGCTGATCATAACAACGAGATCATGTGTCGACGGGAGTACAATTGATACTATTATAGGTGTTTTTCGTCAGAAATGAAATGAATTTGGCGTGCAGGATGAAACTATTAGCACAGATAGCTTTACACCCGCTTGACATGTTGACACCAGAAGGCCTAGCATGGTTTATTTTATTTTTATTTATTTGGCACAGTAACAAAGTACAAACTAATATATCGATCTTAAAAATGATACTAAATTAAACTACATCTTTGCACCTCAATTATGACTGCGCACAGCGTTCTAATTTGTTCTTACGTAAATACTACATGGGTTAAATTAAACTTCTAAACATAAGAGCTAGGTAGGTATATGAATACATTGACGAGAAAATGAAAAAAAATAAAACGAAAGCAAAAACATAGTACCTACACTATCAATCTTGGCGCTTGCGGACTGTCCTGGGACTTCGATCTTACAATGATAATTACATAAGTAGCACATTGCGAATAAAGGACTATTTTAAGATACATTAATACACGAAGTTTATCCGTGTCGAGTTAAAAGTTTACTATTTTATACAGGATGTGTTCAGTATTTGCTAGGCTGTCACTTACATCCTGTGTAAGGTCATCAAGTCATTGGTTTGACGCCTCGACTGCAATAAGTCCAGATTAAATTTACTCAGCCTATCGCTGAAGGTAGGCAAATGATGATGAGTGCAAAAAGGCTCTGTCGCGCCTTTTATTTCGCTAGGATGTGCACAAACTGAATGAGAGCAAAGGCGCAACAGCGCTATGTCGCGTTACCAAGCTAGTCCATCTATTATGATGATGACTTGTATTTTTTAAATGATATCTAAACGAAAGGCAAACAATTTTAGATTGGCGCCTCACATGTGTTAACTAGATTAGTGTGCTCTTCTGAGTTTGATATTAAATAGCAATAAATTTTGGCTAGCGACATTTAAATGTCATGCGTGGTCTACTTTCACCGACAACATCTAAAAGGCACGGTAGTCCGTAGGCCAAGTTCTTAAAACATAATTCGCTCGCGCGGCGACGACTCTAGTAAACTTTTGACCTACACGAGATATGTTGATAGGTTAGGTTGGTGACCCGGTTGGTGTAATGGTTGCCATGCCTGAGTGCCAAACCAGGGTCCTGGGTTCGAATCCCGGTTCGGTCATGGATGTTATATGTTTGTGCCGTTGTTGTATGGTTTCCATAACGCCTAAGGCTTACTTGGGATCAATACAATGTATGTGCCTGTGAGCGTCATTTATTATTTATTTATAGCTAAGTTATTGCACTTTCCTACTTAGTGTTTTTTTTTAATTCATAGCATAGCATATGCTCACGGCTGGGTCAGAGATATTCTGAAAACTCAGAACAACCACGTGTCACTAGTACCGAAACTCATTCACAGACTAGGTACAGGATAGATAATCGCAAATTTTTTAAAACCTTATCTTTATGCAAGCAATTTACAAGAATGGTCATAATCTTTCTTTTTCTTTCCGCAGGTCCATCCTCATTCGGTTTTTGGGAAAAAAATCTTGCCTATCCTCTCTAGGTTCAGTAGTTTAACGTAACAAATCGACATACAAACATATGTATTTGTTTCTCGATTTAACTAACTCTGCTATCGTTTCACCTCATACATACGCATGACTATCTATAGGTCGATTGAAAAGCCCTTACCTCTATATATCTACCCTATTCACAGTGCATAGACGCCAAGAAGGTATTGAGCAGATGTCTCATCAACGAATAACAGCCACCGGGTTACTGATTAATTCGGCAACACGGACAGTATTAGAGGTATAAGTTATTCACTAATACTGTCCGTGTAGACCATCCATTTGACCGGGTTTCATGATAAACTATCACACTTGAGTTAAGGTCCCTTTGGCACTACTTGGTTTTTAGGATTCTGTACGTCATTAACGTCATTCTTTATTATAGAGACTAAAGTTGAATATCTAATCGAAAGTTCGAGTGAACAAAGGATTTAATTCAATGCATGGAATAATTTGATCTCCCCTCTTGGCTTAGAATTAGGACAAATTCTGTCAAATTTTTGAATTTATTTTATTTTATCTTTATGTTCACCATTGTATTAGGTATCTATCTACCAATGGTATCTTAAGATAAAATAACTCTTATTTTTAGGGTTTCGTACCCAAAGGGATAACACGGGGCCCTATTACTAAGCCTACGTTGTCCGTCCGTCCTACCTTAGACAGTTGAAATTTTCACAGAATATGCGTTATTACGGCGTATTATTATAATTATAATAATAATAATAAAAATGGCATAAAGTTAAAAATTAAGAGGGGTTCTCAACAAGAAACTAGTCTTTATCAACGTTTTTTGTTCTCGCTCTATCGTAAAAACGGTAATATATAAAAGCGTCAAACTTTGTGTAATTATAGAGTAAACTCTATAATATAACAACAAATAATTAAAAACCGGCCAAGTGTAAGTCGGTCTTGCGCTAAAGGTCCCGGAGAAAACAAACCTTTTTTGTAATTAATATTTTGTGTAGTATGGAACCCTCGGTGCGCGAGAACCCCGACTCGCACTTGACCGGTTTGTATTTGTAAAATGCAAGCCTTTTATTTTAAATTATGATCTGCACTATCTTGAATGACAACGTGTTAGCATTTTAAGACTATTGACAAAAAAGCAAAAAGAGTCAGCTTTCACCTTCGCCTTCCACTGAAAACCGCATTTCTCGCTTTTCATGATAATTTCCTTTCCAACTTTAGCCATCTCGTTTTTTAAAATATTTTTTCATTTAATATCATGCAGAATGAAGGTAGGGGCTCGGAGGGAGGGAGGTATGCCACTGAATGGTCGACCGGGCCATTGCATCGCGTCCATAAATCCGGAGGTATTCTAAGGTATTGTCGGTGCGGAAGCTGGACTGAACTGTTGGATAGTGCTCCTACCTCACTCAGGGCTGCCAGTCATTCATAAGATATAAAAAAATCCTTTATTGTATTTAACAAATTATGAACTTACAAATGCGGCACTGACTTGCCTAATCAAGTAGTCAAATCTGAATTTATAATTTTCTGTCGATACAATAAAACTTAATTACCCACATTTTCTACTCAGTTATATCTATGATCGTAAATACATTACAATTTAAAATTTTGAATGTGTAGTGTGACAACTATCAATATTCCTTATTTTCTTTTAGATAGAGCATTATCAATCTCAAATTGTTCTCATTTTAGAAATCTGTATTTATTTATTTAATTCTTTTTTTATAACTACAGCTAAATTATTATTAGACTTATACATAGACAACTATTGATTGTCAGATGCCGACAACTAGTTCACTGTTTAATATTTAACTGACCTCACACAAAATGGCAAGACGTTAAATACAAGGTTAACAAATGATAGGTACGCAAAACCGAAGTACCTATTTCATTTTTAACTTAAAAATAATATTTAATGTTTAATTAATCTCATACTCTTATTTATTTTTATTCTTACTTCAAACGCAAGTCCGTTTAACATAAAAATGATTTTGCATTCATTTGTTAACAACTTGTTAACAAATCTCTTCTAGCAATAAATTAACTTTTCATTGAAAACACTACCCAAAGACCCTTCGTCGACAACCCTAGCTCGGCTCCCCGATGACACCCATTCACTGCGGTGTCGCGATTTTACTGCTCTCCCAACTTGAGACCGAGAAAACGTTTTACGGGCTGTTTTCACAGCGGGAGACGAAAGTCGTAAGATTGCATCAGTTCTACATTTGATTTAGATTCTGCACTATACATATATTTTATATACAGGGTGACTTTTTTAAAACCTTAAGAGAAAAATAGTGGATAAGGTGACCCGGGGCTATTGGAACTATGTCACATATAAAAGTAATACTTAGATACTAACAAAATGATTTTCACTTTATTTTTATGTCTATAGCCCCGGGTCACTTACGTAATATCACAGAATAGGTAATAGTATATAGTTCTATGTAATATTTCAAGTTTTCAACGAATATTACATAATTATTTTGCCAATTTTGGTACGGAACATTAAAAATGCAGGTTTTAATATGCCATCACATTGAAAACAATAAAAGAAACATTGAAAAAGTTTATATAGGTAAAGAGTTTGCTAATCTTTACGTCAACGGTACTGGCGACAGGTGACGAAAAAAAAATGTTATTCCATTAACGCCCAGAAAAAATATTGTCGTTTCTTTTTTTTACTAATGGAATTTTCAATGCTTTTTTTGTCAATTTCAACCAGTTTCACAATAAATTCGGAGAGATTTTGAATAAGGGAAAACTCCTCTTTGTATTGCAACTCCATGGAGAAAAATGTTTAAAACAAATCAAATCTTTGTCATAGCCTTTGACTATTTATATGTGGACTGGTTACGCGTGTAATTCTACTAACAAACATTTCTGTCACTTTTTGCGGGGGGCAACGTAACATGAAATCCGCAACTTTGGATTTTATTCCCCATAACTTTAGATTCTAATTTTGACTGTTACAAATCATGAAAAGTAGTCTCGTGTGAACCCCAAACGTTCTAAGTTCGAAGTTATTATTTCGCAATTATAGGCTGTCTCGTTTAGTGATAAGGTGTAAAATTGAATGTAAATGCACAAGATCAATTGTGCTTATACCGTGGCAGAGGGGAAATGCTACCGCAAGGCTAGTCCTTATAATAATTAGTCAAAGGTCATAGCCAATATTTCTTTCAATATTTACTGAAGGTGTTTATTATTTTTTTAGTTTATTTAATTAGGAAAAAAATAGGCTTATGAACAAGTTCGGTACAATTTGTCTTTTGCTAATTAAAATTGGAAAGAAAATGTTGATTTGTTGCCTTAAACATTTTCCTAAAAATCTTTTATCTGTGGAAGCATAAAATGTATCACTATACCCAGTGACATTATAAGGAAACCTAAACTCATAGAGATAGGAAGTACTACGATGCCTAAACTACGTTCGAGTAGCACTTAACTTACCTGCCATTAGCCGCAGTCGCAGGCAATGAACTAGCTGCTTGTAGATAGCAAATTCTACTCTAGAGAAATCGGCTTAAAACTGCTTTCTAGTGAATTTATTATTGTAAAACTTTGCTCCTCTGTTCTAGTTGGTATTAATTTACAAGATGGTCACAAGAGTAGCCCATGTTTTAATACCAAAGTATGCAAAAAACTGTTTATACAAACAGAACCCTTCTTAATATGCTGACACTTTTTTAAGGGGATGATCAGACCATCAAACTGAACAACTTTCACTGTAGGACCAACAATGAAAACGCGAAAAAAAATCAGGTATTCCATACATTTGGGTAAAGTAGGTTTGCAGTTTTGGAGCAGTTGCAACTGCTCCAAAATCTTAAAATTGTTCAGTTTGATGGTCTGATCATCGCCTTAAAAAAGTGTCAGCATATTGAGTTGGACCCTGTATTTTGCGCATTGTTAGGCGTACCGTAGATATAAAAGAAAACTAAATTGATTATAAAGGTACTTAAAGGTACTTTGGGGTTTGACGTGGTTCTATTCTTAAGTTAAAAATTGTGGCTTTATCGGCTTCATCGTGATATCGATTATTTTGCCAATGTCAAATTTAAATAGCAAATTACCTATGTACGCTAGATGATATTCGGTAGTTGATATTTCGGTAATATCAAGGATTGTTTTTGTACAAAAACACACTTGAGTCACCACGATATGGCGGACTTGGTGGTGGGCCGGAGAGCAACCAACACGCGACCGCCCAGAAATTGACCAGAAACTTCACTCTTTGTCGTGATTAAATCGTTCTAAGGTTTGTCACATTTAATTGCATTCAAGAAGTTGATATAATCTCCTCCACAATCTGAGTAAATGGCGAGAGAGCACCAAAAAAAGATAGAGAGATACCACTTTTAAAGCATCTTGAACATTTGGTAAACATTTAAATGGTAACCGAGAGGATTGGAGAATAAGAAGGGAAGTTTTTGCGCAGCAGTGGGACACTCAGTACGATTTAGGATAGATAAATAATAAATAAAATAGAGGGTGCCGTACCACACCACCACACAACATATTAACTTCCAAGAAAGTGTTGTTTTCTCCGGGACCTTTAGCGCGAGACCACCACACACTTGGCCGGTTTTTATTATATGTTGTTATACTGTAGAGTTTGCTCTATAATCTCCCCAAGTTTAACGCTTGTATGTATTCCCGTTTTTACGATAGAGCGAGAAGAAAAAACGTTGATAAAAACTAGTTTCTTATATGAGGACCCCCCTTATTTTTTTCTTTTTGACATTAATATTATTTTTTAACAAATCTGCCGTAATAACGCATATTCTGTGAAAATTTCAACTCTCTTGCTATTACGGTTCAAAAGTTACAGCCAGTTACATAGGTAGGACGGACGGACGGACGGACAACGTAGGCTTAGTAATACCCTTTGGGAGCGGCGTTTTTACCCTTTAGGTAGGTAGGGAACTCTAAAAAGGCTTTGGTTTGGAAATTCAATCAGTTAAGAATTTTGCCAAACCAGCATATACTCGTATTTCAAGTTTACCTACGTGGGGCGCTATTTCTAGTACCTACAACCTACGACAATACATTGTCGGATACAGATTAATTAAAGACTCGACGTTTGGATCTTTAGAGACATAGAAAACAAATCACCTACAAATGTGACTTTATTTCTCCCGCTTCCTCCAATCAGAACAATTATATTGGCAACAAAGAAAAAAATACGCTTTCCACCCACGTCCGGCCGATTGGAGAGGGGCGGCGGAAGGCAAGAGAGAAAATCTAATTGTTCTTACTTTAGAGCAAAATTATAACTGCAAATGCAGTCTTTTAACGTCATTCTTTATTATAGAGACTAAAGTTGAATATCTAATCTAAAGTTCGAGTGATCAAAGGATTTAATTCAATGCATGGAATAATTTGATCTCCCCTCTTGGCTTAGAATTAGGACCAATTCTGTCAAATGTTTGAATTTATTTTATTTTATCTTTATGTTCACCATTGTATTATGCATCTATCTACCAATGGTATCTTAAGATAAAATAACTCTTATTTTTAGGATTCCGTACCCAAAGGGAGAACACGGGACCCTATTACTAAGCCTACGTTGTCCGTCCGTCCGTCCTACCTATTTAGGGCTGTAAATTTTAAACCGTAATAGCTAAACAGCATATAATATGCGTTATTACGGCGGATTTGTTAACAAATAATAAAAATGTCAATAAGTTAAAAACTTAGCGGGGTTCTCAACAAGAAACCAGTTTCCATCAGCGTTTTTTCTTCTCTCTCTATCGTAAAAACGGTAATACATACAACCCTCAAACTTGGTGTGATTATAGAGCAAACTCTATAGTATAACAACAAATAATAAAAACCGGCCAAGTGTGAGTCGGTCTCGCGCTAAAGGTGCCGGAGAAAACAAAACTTTTTTGTAAGTTAATATTTTGTGTGGTGGTGGGGTACGGAACCCTCGGTGCGCGAGTATCCCAACTCGCACTTGACCGATTTTATTTCAGATTTTTAACACACATTGTGAATG
Source organism: Agonopterix alstromeriana (assembly GCA_963924505.1). NCBI lineage: Eukaryota > Metazoa > Arthropoda > Insecta > Lepidoptera > Depressariidae > Agonopterix > Agonopterix alstromeriana. Next base: position 11,703,265 of record OZ004662.1, on the reverse strand, counting down.
CATAAGCATTAACACAAAACAACGTGAACGTAACTTCAGTTTGGTGGTCTAATTTAAACCGTTTTGCTACATCCTATACTTTCTCCCTTCCATCCCGTATTTTATAGTTTTCAAAAGCTATTATGTATTATTATCAAAAGAAGAAATAGGAAAGTTTCGTGTTCAAATATAATAAAATAATAAATTGAGAACGTAAATGAAACGGCTTATTTCATCAACAAAGAACACCTATTAGTTCCGTAAATAAGTCGCTTTACAGATATTTTTCTTTCATGCCATAAAATCGCTTCGATCGCTCCCCCATGGCATGGAGGTCATTTCACAGGCTATTTTCTTTGATGGCGGGGAACGCTTTGAATATAAAATACCGTCGCTAATGATGTAAACGATTATTGACAAAATGTTTCAAGCCCATTCGGCGAAAAGATAAACAATTTTCCAAATTAGGCACGTATTTTCATTAACTCAGTAAACACGTTTTGATAAAATAATAAGCTTAACGTTAATGTTACTCTATTTACTTAATTCAACCTAAATTGTTGATGTTCTGTGAGAGACAAAAATTACTTACCTATCATTATTAATCTATCTATCTATACAAATAATAATATTGTAAACTTAGCGTGGTTGTTCATTGAAGACATATGCAAAAAACCGGCCAAGTGCGTGTCGGACCACGCGCAGGGTAGGGTTCCGTAGTTGCCCGTCACAATATATTAACTTAGAAAGGGGCTTTTTGTTTTATACTGCAGAAAATTCGCAATTTTTTGATTCTATTTCTGACTTTCTTTTACAATGTGTGAGGCCTCCAACTTCAAACTGCCTCGTACATACTGAACATATTTTGGATTTGATTAAAAAGGGCTTCTCTTCTCGAGATTTGGAGGCCCCCAGGGCCGTTAGCACTTTTCGCTCTGCAAAATAGCATCTTTGCACCCTTTGATTACAAAATGACTTAGGTGTTTATTTATTCGTAGGACTTAGGGTTTTAACGAGGACTCGGGTCTGCGCAAACGAAAATTGACGAGCGAAATTATTTTCCTGGTCGTACTGTAAAAATTTCAGTGAATTTAATTGAGGGAAAAGCTTCAGTGTTATATTTCAAAAGCTAACTAAGCTAGCGGGCTCTGTAAAAATTATCCAATAAAAGTGTCACCTACTGCTGACTGGGCGCCGCGACGGTTGATTTGGTTTTGTCCGTTTTCCGTTTCACACTGCCCACTGCCCACTGCCCACCGGGTACTAGTTGCTTTACAAAAAGATACAACAGGAAAAACAGAAATTCAAGTTTAGTTACGAACGCGGAACGGGGACGTCAATCATTTTTGACGACATTCCATTTAATTTACTTTTCTATCTATCTATCTATCAATAACGTCACGCCTCTGTCCTAGTCAGGTAGGCAGAGACCAAGGCGCGGCATCTACTAAGATCCTGACATGCCTGCCTCTTTTGCCTCATGCACATCCATACATCTCTTCATACAAGCCCGTTGGTTTCGAGTACTCCGCACCTGCCCTTTTTGTAGGACACAACCGATTTGATCTGAATACGTCCTACGAGGGCGTCCTCTTCGACTGACATTAGCATCATATATCTCTTTCGTTCATCTGCTATCACTCATCCTCTCCACATGACCAAAGAAACAATGCATACCTTTCGCTATTCTTGTCACAACATCTTCTTTCAATTTACATTGATATCTAATCGCACAATTTCTCTCTCTATCTCTCAGCGTAACACCACACATACTTCGCAAGAAACGCATTTTATTTTTACTTTTCTATCTATACAGGATGTAAGTGACAGCCTTGCAAATACTGAAACGGTGAACTTAGACCATCAAACTGAACAACTTTCACTATGGAGCCTGTTTATCCTGTATTGTTCTGATGAAATAAATGAGTTATTAATCTTATCTATCTACCTCAAGACACGCGAAAAAAAATCTGCTCTCCCATACATTTGAGTCGGGTAGGTATGGGTTTTGTATGGGACAGCAGATTTTTTTCGCGTTTCCTGAGGTAGGCTCCATAGTAAGAGTTGTTCAGTTTGATGGTCTGAGTTCACCGTTTCAGTATTTTCTAGGCTGTCACTTACACCCTGTATATTTGTCTACATACCTAACTCGAGACCTCAGAATTTCTCTACGACGATTTATAATTTGTCACAGCCAATTTCGACTAAGTACTCATTTACATTAGCAGTCAGGTACCTACGCAAAATAATTTTATGTAAATGAGTGTGTACGCTAAGCACATACTCACTTGCCCTTATCTTGAATTCGATGGAACGGAAAACAGCTTCGATCAGTCGGTTCGGATGCAGTGACTTTCCCGTACGCACAGACCGTACGCACCGATGCGATGGTACGAAGTACGAACCAATCAACGGTGTGCAACTCGTCACCGGAACACAGATCGCCCATTGATTGGTCAAGCACTAAAACCAGCCTAATTGGTAACCACAATGGGCATCAAAGATGCTGGCCGTTCCTGATGCAAATATGGTGTAACACTCATCATTAGATGCAGTGCCACACAATACATAGGTATAGTAAAAATAAGTCTAGAAATGTTCATAGTACGATTTTAAATGAAACTTTAATTGATATAAAGCTTGTTAGTGCTTCAGTGAACAAAAGACGAAAAAAACAAACGTGTGAAAAAGACAATACCAAATTGAATCTTTCCATTTTCTCTCCTGCATCAATTTACAGCGTTGAAAGGTTTTCTCTGAGCATTTACACAATTTTACACTCTAAAGGTGGACTCAAGATAACGTAAATAAACATTCAGGTAGGTACTGATAGCATCTGCTTTTCGAACGTGCTCCGGAATAAAAAGCGAAGGACTAATCGAGCGTAGACGGGGCGGGGGCTCCGAAAAACAAAGCGTTTTGCCTTTGACGGGCATTCAGCGTGAAAATAAACTCTGGCCCCAAGACAGTTTGGCCCGGCCCGGCCGCCCCCGGAGCCCGTGCGGTAGGTACAAATGAAGTAAAGGCTGAATTACGCTCACAATATTTGCTCACAAGATTGAATAACTGCGAAATTGTTGAGTTGGGAACTTCGTTTGACTTTGCTTAATATTTTGACTGAAGATCGCTAGGATTTCGGACTATCGAGAAAATTCTCGTCTTATTTCTCTCCTTAAAGGACTTGTTTGTTAACTACATTTTACTAACGCTCAAAGGCATTAATGCTTCTTTGTAAATAAGCCTTAATGAATTTAGCAGTACGAACGAAGTATAAAGTATCTAAACTATTATAAAACTGTAACAGAAGTGTGTCTGTACATTGAAGATATTTACATGAAAAAGATTACGATATCGTTTTTAGGTATCCCGGACTCCAAATCAATCTTTTTTATTTGGAGTCCGGGATATTGTTGTCTGTCTGTTTGTTTGTTTGTATGTTTGTAATAGCATCACGCAAAAACTACTGAACCTTTTTTGATACAACTTTTTTTGTTTGATAGCTTATGATCTGATGCAGATCACAGCATGCATGCCACACAATACATAAGATCTGGAAACGCTCGTTGGCGTAGTGGAGCTTCGGTATTAGAAACGATCACCGAAGTTAAGCAACGTCAGGTCCGGTCAGCCTTTGGATGGGTGACCGTTTAGTGGTATTTCATCTCGACCGTTTCCGTGCTTAGGAAGGTTAAGCAGATGGTCTCGGATAGTTCCGTCAGATAGCGTTGTAACTATTCGTTAATCCAGGTCAGAGGCCTATTAAGGCGGTATGAAAATTCTCTGACAGCAAGTTGACCACTATCTTGTCTCCACCAATACGCACTGGGCCCGCGTGGTGGAGTATGGCCCACTCCCTTTCACCCTTATTCGTGAGAGGCGGCCTTTGCCCTGCAGTGGGATTCTACAGGCTTTATAAAAAAAACTTATGATCTGACTTAAAATCTGGTATAATTTGTGCGGACGAAGTCGCGGGTAAACTCTACTAATAACATAAAGATAGTATCGAATCCACGTCAAAACAAATGATACGATAATAAACTCCTAGCTACTGATCTATTATCTATAACAAATTCATTCTGACTATTAGGTATAGGTAGTATGAATTAATAATTGTACCTACCTACACATGTTTGTGAAGCCGTAAAGCACGGCAGATCTCCCGTGAAGACACGAAAGCGACATGGCGTCAGGCCAAGCTCTTTAACAAAGATTTAAAAAAAAAAGGTTTCAGTCGTCGTAAGTGACGTAAGGCAAGCGTGGATTACGTCAGCGCGTAGCAGATCTCCGGTGAAGACGCGAATGTTTCAGTCGTCGTAAGTGACGTAAGGGAGCGTGGATTACGTCGGCGTCGAGCCGTCTTCAGCGCCACCGCACCGCTTTCGAGATGTTAATCGCCCCCTTTCAAACATGCGACGTAGACAAATTTAATTAAACACGCTTTTACACTCTCTACAATGTTCCATTATTAATTATTGAGCTTGACGCCGAATAATTATTATTTACGTTAACCTTTGCCTACGTATCTATTACCTAAATAAAGGGAGCTCTAATTTTAATTAATGAATTTAGAAAATTCGTACTTTAAGCACAGATTACTGGTTACTTAACAGATACATCACTTCCTTAGAAAATGATAGGTAAATTCTCACGCTTTAATTACCCACTGCGAGACGGTACGCGCAAAAATGTACCTAGTCAACTTTGCAACAGCAATGTTACGAGTATTACTTCGTACAGCGCGCTACGTATGCGACGTTGCCGTCTAGAGCAAGTGGCAGAAATCAAGCAAGCACATCGCTTACGATGCGCCAAAGTGAAGGTACTTATCACGGTACCTACGGTCGAGTGATAGAGGACTGTTTTAAGTAATTCGGTAGCTAAACTACCGAGATTTTTTTATCCAGAAATCAAAAAGCGGTTCAACGTAAAAATTCTGAACCGAAATTTCAAGGCCCATTTAGCAGATTCGTGCGCTGGACAGAGATTAACGTGCACTCTGTTTCATTAATAAATTTTCGGCTTTATCAAATCCAACAGTGATTTGCAGTCGACAGTTCGGTGGAGTTACCTACGATTAGTAAAATCGATCAGTTTGAGTCCTTATTAAAAGAAAAGTTACTTTGAGCTAGGAACAGTACGAGTATGTAGGCATAGAGAGGTATTTCACGAAGAGAATTTTCATCACATTTTCAAAAGCACCCTAGAGCAACTGAGTTAAAAATTATATTGAAACTGAGCTAAACATGCCCTGCTGCCCGCTGGACAGACGGCCTAAAAAAAGTAGCGGGGAGCGATTGGATAAGGAAGGCCGAGGACAGAGTTTTGTGGCGCGCCTTGGGAGAGGCCTATGTTCAGCAGTGGACGATGATGGGCTGATGATGATGATGATGATGATGAGCTAAACATTCAAATTGTCTTTCACAATCGATGATATCATTGAATGACTTACACGTACTGAATGTATAATGAAACACGAGGTATTACGTACTATCCAGGAAGCTTATCATTCTAAGTCCATGGTACTACCTCTTTCTTATACTGTGGTACTTATTACCAATATCATTGTAATGAAACTAAGTGAAAAATCTTGGTCAATTAATGAAACAAAACTTTTCTTTTCTCGATAAATTCACAATTTGGTTTTCCTTTTTTCAAAACAAAGATTTTTTCACCACAACGAATTTAATAGATTTAAGACAAGGATTTGTTGGTCGCACGGCCGACGATCGTTTTCGCATGACTTCGGATGCAGAGCAGAAAAAAAACAATTATAAGAAAAGCTTTTCCTACGATATTAAAACAAAAGTTGTTAAAAGTTCCTGGGGCTGCCGGATTGTAGTATTCTATCTGCTTATTCGATCATTAGGTACGGTAACCAAACTTATTATAGATTAATGATTTAGAATATTTAATATGTTAAAAACTTAAGTTATTTAAGTTGTCTCAGCGTAAGCTTAAAAGTTTATAACTTAGCCAAACGAAGAACAAAGTTAATAGGCTTTCAACTTTCCACCATCAACTAAGTGCTTATCATACTCGAGATATCCATTACTTTACTTACTTTGCATTATCATAATCTAGACAAAATGTAAAAAACAAGTTTCCCAATGGTTTCCCTTGGTACTTATGTTCGAAAAACATTTCCACTTTTAGGGTTCCGTAGTCAACAAAGAACCCTTATAGTTTCGCCATGTCCGTCCATCTGCCCGTCTATCCGTCTGTCCGTCTGTCTGTCTGTCCGTCTGTCCGTCTGTCCGTCTGTCCGTCTGTCCGTCTGTCCGTCTGTCCGTCTGTCCGTCTATCCGTCTGTCCGTCTGTCCGTCTGTCCGTCTGTCCGTCTGTCCGTCTGTCCGTCTGTCCGTCTGTCCGTCTGTCCATCTGTCCGCGGCTTAGCTCAGAGACTAAAGCCTACTTAACGGTGATAGTTTTCCTTTTAAAATCGTTATATACACTACTGCTGCGAATTTTTCACGTATCCGGAAACAACTGTTTAGAGCTGGGAGAGGGGGGGGGGGACACTGGACTCTAACAAAAATTTTCACTTTAAAGCTTAATATTTCGCTAACGGATCACTAAATCGAAAAATGGTTCTCCCACACCCACAATATTTTTAAAATACCTATCCAACGATACTTCACACCATGGATAGAGGAGAAAAAAATTGCATACCCACTTTTCGTGTAGGGGAGGTACCCTAAAAAAATATATTGTTCAAGATTTTGTTTGACCACTTTGTCGGCGTGATAAATATGTAAACCCATGTCAAATTACAGCTTTCTAGTACTAAGCGTCTCTGAGCTAAGCCGCGGACAGACGGACAGACGGACGGACATGGCGAAACTATAAGGGTTCCTTGTTGACTACGGAACCCTAAAAATTATAACAACATTCATTTCGACACGAAAAGAAGAAGGTATGTAATGCTTACTATGATTATCATTACCTAGATCTTTACTATTCTGTGTATAAAGCAGCAATGTGCAAAAACGTATAACCTACATAGTAGGTAATAGATTAATACGAAACATATTGAGGAAAAAAACGAACAAAAAGCGATTTCTTTTTGTTCGGCCGATTCGTTTGTCTTTTGAGTTTTCGCCGACTAGCGTATCCCTCGATCATTAAGTGCGCTTGTTAGGTGCCGTTTTCCGTCTCGAAAAACCTTTGTTAGGTTCACATATATATATTTACGTATCGCAAATTTCCACGAATAAGTTGCTTTATTCGGAACGATTTTTCGTGTACCTAAAAACATGATGAAATAATTTTTCGATACAATTTTTGTCCGCCATGTAGGTACCTAATTATGTATTTGATGTATATTATGGCAGAGAACAAGTAAGCTGATTAGACCAAGAGTGATATAATAATAGGTGAGAGGTATAAAATTATGTTTGCCTGCACGAAATGCGATTGTGAATGTAAACAAATAACCAAGGTATTTGCTGAAATTTGTAGCCCCAATGGGCTAGAAGAATAGCGGCCTATTTTTACCACAAAAACTCATCATGTCATTGATTTTGTAAATAATGTTAGTACAAGCTTTTTCCTGCGGTTTCACTCGCATCCTATGTTCTACGTCCACCTTATACTATCTGCACACCAACACGATTGGCGGCCCGATAGCTTAGTCGGTAGTGAACCTGCATACTATGCCGAGCGTCGGCGGTTCGAAACCCGCAAGGAACAATATCTAAGTATTTATGTATTCTATATCGTTGTCTAGTCATCATAATAGAAGTCGAGGCTAGACTCTAGTACTTTAAATGTGGCTAGATAATTTGTGTGACAATGTCCAAGATATTTTATTTTATTTATTGGAAAATCTCTTCACTGCCATAATGGCAAGTACAAATCAATGGCATTGCCATCGATTCGACAGAAGAACCAAGGCAACATGAAATCACTTTCATATTTTATCAGCTGTAAACATTATGCGCAAATGGTTCACCACTATGCCTAATCAAAGAGCTTTAATTAACTCAGAACTTTATCGTTTTACAACAAATGCAATCTACAAATTGATTGCTAAGATTATATCTAGGCTCCAACCACACATTAATTAAACCAGACACTATATAGAAATTATCGCGAATTTTGGAACCACACGCTGGCTTTGTGATCAGCCGAGCGTGTTATTAAATGAACTTTGATCATGTTGACTCATTTATAGGGAACTAGCCCGCCCCGGGACACGTTCCCCGATTTTCGCTAAAACCACCAATAATCTGACCTATATCTAACATTCAAATTATCTAGACTTAACATTAGGTATATGGTTAGAACTTCAATGTAAACAATCTTGCTGTTAATGAACTTTGGAATTCTAATTACCTACGTATTTACATCAAAATTTAAAACTGCTGTCGATTACGGTGACTATATTCCAAGAATGTTTTTTTTTCCTTGACTCCAACAAAAATGTTCACTTCAAAGCTTAATATTTCGCTAACGGATCCCTAAATCGAAAAATGGAGCTACCACATCCACAATATTTTTAAAAGACCTATCCAACGATACCCCACACCATGGGATAGACGAGAAAAAAAATTGTGCATCCCCACTTTTCGTGTAGGGGAGGTACCCAAAAAAAATGTTTCCAGATTTTATTTTACCACTTTGTCGGCTCCCATGTCAGTTTACATCTTTCTAGTACTAAGCGTCTCTGAGCTAAGCCGCGGACAGACGAACAGACGGACGGACATGGCGAAACTATAAGGGTTCCTTGTTGACTACGGAACCCTAAAAACTAAGAGATAATCATCCAGTTAATATCGTGTTCTTCATAACTTTGTAAGAGCAATTTGCTAAATAACATCGGATCTCACAAAGATATCTCTCAATGATAGCATCTGTTCAAGTTCCGAACATTATGAGGAAGTTCACGCGAGCAATAAAGAAACTATTCTATCCCCATTTCGCTGTTCTCCTACCGACTTCATCAAATTCTCCCAATGAGAGAAAAACGTCGACAAAAAAGTATATTCTGCTCTGGAAGATATAACTGAACAAAAGGTTGGAAATGTATCTAGTCTTTATTATAAGGAAAACAGTTCTATTATCTTTGATAATATAAAAGTAAGATCATTATTACCTGGGGAATCGTACAGCATGGCAAAGGTGAGAGGGAGTGAGCGTACACCGTCACTGAGTAATAATTGACACTTGAAATTCGTAATTCCATACATACATTATTCATGTATGGAATGTACGAGTAGTAACTACATTCCAGTAGTATACATTTATAAAGTGTTCTATACTCCTTCACATTTTTATTGAATAACTTATTGCATATTTATGTTATATTGGCGATTAAAACATACCTGCATCCTTAAGGTGGTTGCAGAGTTGTCAATTTCATACAAAAGTTTGACGCATAATACGCGTAGACGGTACAATTAAAAGTAATATTTTATACAACGTGTAAATGAATAAGCGCAAAACCTCACACACCCCAACTGATTTATGACAAAATAATTAGATTGAAACAATAATTTCATCATTTTGGTAGATAACATTTTAAGTTATTCACATTTTAAGTTTTGAGGCAAAAATGATTTGTTATCATTTCAGCAATTAATGAAAGCGCTAACATGCTCATGGATACATTTTAAGAATCTGGTTTTGGTAGTAAATAGGGTGAGAGTTACGAACAAAATATTTAATATTTTGAAAAAAAAATCCTTTGTTGAAACCATAATAATTCATGTCTGCTCTCGATTCCAAGTAAACTACTTTCTAGTTTTGCGTTAATTCATTAACACGTTGTATATGGAAAAAGAGTTAAGAAAATCTAGATGCCGCGTATCAAATAATATTTTCAATTTATAATAAAATTATGAAGATAAAAATCTCACAAGTCATTTTATATGGATAAGTTCAAAGCGTGATAATTATAATATAAATTGCAAATGTTATTTGATACGCGGCATCTAGATTTTCTAAACTATTTTCCATATATAAAATGTTACTGTTATTAATACTGTCTACGCGAATTATGCGTCAAACTTTTGTATGAAATTGACAACTCTGCAACCACCTTAAACATTTATCCTACTACTAGTAGCCCCAATTTATTCTACAAAAAAACGTAATTTGTAATGTAGCATTGAAGTCTAAATAACAATTCATAATCAGTGCTAGATCAGCAGTGTTGGGTCAAAGTGATATTAAGTAATAAATTCAGCGCGGGCTTGGCTCTAAACGCTTTCAAATTACCCACTGGCGTAATGGCCAAACTTAATATTCACGAAGGGATCAACCTCCTCTACCAGGAGTTTGTGCTGTTTCATTATAACTATTGTATATTATTTAGGCTCTTGGATTTGGCACGACAACAAATTAACACTTTATGTGTAACCGTCAATATTAATCTGTGGGGACTTGCGACTGCCACAGATGTCAACACCCAAAACTTATAGCATCGAAGCTAACAGATGGCGTTAAGATCGCACTCGCAAATGTGCACGTTAGACAACTTGCGACGTCACATTGGTAACCCGTTAGCCGCTAAGCAAAAGGTTCACAATCGTATACAAGACATGAATCGCGCAAGAAAAATAATCACGGAGATTTGATACATATACAAGGTCCAACTAAGAACTTTCGGACCACGGCCGGCCGGTCCCCAGGCTTCACACCTAGCCTGGCTGAAGATCTTCCCTTTTCACTGGAGGAACCTTCCCAGTTGATCCTTCACAAATCTATAATACATTTTGCTTTGACCCGACAAATCAGTTTACCTAGTATCTACTTGTTAGTAAATTATCAGGTACATACTAAGTACCTAAAAGTTGAATCGAATTATTCAATATTAAATTGGAAATAATAACGTCCACTACTTTTTTGGTACCAAAGTCAGCAGTAAAACAACTAAGAATAAAATTAATGAAACTAAATCTATAAAACATAACATGAGTTTTTGATAAAATTTTCATTCAGTTCATATAGAACTCGAACTCAACATTTTTCATTCATAATCATAATAGTAACACATAGACAGCATTTTGACGTCATTTTTTGACTCTACCAAAATTATACTGTGAAGTTCTTGTTAAAAAAGTGGTAACAAGAGTTTCAAAATATTTCGTTAGTACAAGTTTGATTTGGATCCTTTAAACGTCGTCATACTATTATTATACAGGGTGTTAAGGACAGCCCTCTTGAACTCAGTCCATTAAACTGAACATCTTTCACTATGGAGCCTATCACCGAAAACGCGAAAATAAATCTGCTGTCCTATAGAAAACTGCTGTACCTACCCGAGTAAATGTATGGGACAGCTGATTTTTTTTGGTAGCCTCCATAGTGAAAGTTGTTCGGTTTCATGGTCTGAGTTCACCGTTTCAGTTTGCGGAGAGCTCTCCCTTACACCCTGTATAGGAACCGTATCATAATATTGTTCTCTTTAATTAGCATTTCTACTTCACAGCGTAAAAGATCCAATTTCAAACGGGACTTTGACAAACTGATCTCGGAAATAGGTATACACAATGAATTAAAAAGTCGTTTCCTCTTATTTAGAGGCTCATTAGGCACAGCTCCGTTACATCCATTTTTAATCATACCCACTCGGTATGCAGAGATGTAAAGATGCTAAAAATTAAATGTTTTTAAAAGATTTTGTATTTTAAAAGGACAAACATGAAAGGAAATGAGTTTTTCGGAATTTATGTACGATTTGTAACACCACTGGCTTTTCGGTGAAGCAAAACATCGTGAGGAAACCTGCATGCTTAAATTTCGAGGCATGTATTGTACCCACTGTCCATTATAAGTGGCGACGGGCTCACCCGCCGTCACACTGGACAGAGTTTCGGTACTACTGGTGAAACGTGGATATCAGAACATCTCTAACTACCCTCTCGGGGAATATAGTCGTGAGCATATACATACATACATAAAAACATGAAAGGGATTTTATTTCGTGATTTCGAAGTTGGCTCCATAGTGAAAGTTGTTCATTTTGACGGTCTAAACCACCCCTTTAAATATTACTAGGGTGTTTTCTTACACCCTATGTAGGGTCCAACTTAATATGCTGACAGTTTTTAAGAAGATGATCAGACCATCAAACTGAACAACTTGCTCTATGGGACCAAAATCGAAACAGCTAAAAAAAATCTGCTGTCCCATACATTTGGCTCGAGTAGGTTTGCAGTTTTGTGTGGAATAGCTAATTTATTTTTCGCGATTTCGCTGTTGGTCCAAAGAGAAAGTTGTTCAGTTTGACGGTCTAATCATCTTCTTAAAAACTGTCAGCATATTAAGAAGGACCCTGTATAATGATGAGCTTATTAGACCAAAACATAAAATTACCACTGTAGTCTGATCAATAACGCCCCTGGCAAACAATCAAAACAACGGTGAAGCATGATCCGGTGCTACGCCGCGCCGCTACGCCGCTACGAGCCGCTACGGCTACGGCCATCAAACGAACGATATTTCCATAGTATTCCTTTTGTTATTCGCCTATGAGAACCATTCTGTATTCCAATCCTCCAGCGTTTTGCATTATTTTCTTTTTCGACTAACGAATCGAATGTTTTCGTTCCTATTCCAACGTTGATATTGATGGGCATGGTAATAGCCGAGCTCTTTGAATGCGCTTTATTATTCTTTGTCCCGGCAAAGATACAATTTATTTGAGTAATGAACGAAATGTACCCCGGAGTTCATTCTGTATACAGGGAGTAAAATTAAATGCGTTTGGTATTATTATTTCTTAGACCATCAAACTGAACAACTTTCACCTTGGGACCAACATTGAAAACGTGAAAAGAAACGTACTATTCCATACATTTGGAACAGCTGTTAATTTTTTTCCCGATTTCAATGTTGGTTCCATAGTAAAAGTTGTTTAGTTAGATGGTCTATAGCGCCCCCTTAAGTATGTAACACAATAAAGTTTACATACAGGGTGTAAAAAAACACCCTAGTAATACTTAAAGGCGTACTACAGACCATCAATCTGAACAATTTTCGCGGAAGAAGCTACGATACCGCAAAAAAATCACATGTTTCATACAAAATCGCAGTACCGACTCGACAGCTTATTTTTTTTTTGCTATTTCGTTGTTGGCTCCATAGTGAACATTGTTCAGTTTAATGGTCTGAAGAACCCCTTTAAGTAATACTAGGATAGTTCCCTGTATGCAGGGTTTTAGGGTAAAGAGTTGCATTACTTTAAGGGATTATTGTACTTATGATACTGAACATCTTTCCTTAAGAAACCTATAGGATATACGCAACATTTTTTTTTCGACTTTTCTTACTAACGTTCGATCAGCTGATTGCATTTAGTATCGAAAGTCCAAGTATTTTTATTGCCAATTTCCTACATATTTCTTAGGGAAAGTTGTTTAGTATCGGTATGGGTACAATCACCCCTTAAAGTAATGCAACAGATTACCCTAACACCCTGTATTGAAAATTCTAGAAAATTGTTTTAGGGTAAAGGATCTAGTTCAAGTCCCAACATTAACGAACAAGATACTCTAAGTAAGTATTTGTAAAGTGTAACACAAATTAAGTTAGCATTCTGGTATCACTCACGCTACATAATTAACTTACACATACATATATGTATTTTCACTCGCCCAAAGAGTTGAACATTCACAATATTAATGTTAATTATTAATTAGAACGCAAACAATTATCCCGACCCTTAATTTGGAGACCACGAGGCGGGATTCTCAAATTATAGCGCTAAATACGCAGGCCAATTTATCTTGAATCTCGTCAGGATCGGCGAAATTTAAATTAAAATGTAAATGTTGTAGGGAGGGACGCCCTCTCTAATTGCAATCCGAGTCCGGTGACAGAGTTGTACTATTTGGAGTTCTGGATGAGATTGCATAGTTTCAGTTATACCTATTTGTACAAAAAACAACGTTGTTTATTTTTAACAGACTTTAACAAAAGGTTCTCAATTCGTTTGTTTTTAAGGGTTGAGATAGATTTACCGCCGTCGGTAAATGTGTCTCAATCCTTACTCGGGGTTTTTTGGACGCAAAATTAAGATAGATAGATGGATACGATAGATATTAATATCTAGCTGGATAAATATCCAGCATTAATACACGCTATCTTCATTTACGCTATTTTTAATATCTTTTTATTTTTCAATACAGATTAATTGAACATTTTTAGTTCCACATTCACGCTCAAATTATATGTTTGAAGAATGATGTGTTAAGCAAAAAAGGCATAAATAGTTCAAAAAGGGGTACTTTAATACAACAATAACGAAACTAATTTAACGCGGGTAAAGCCGTAGTTAAAGGCTAGTTTAGAGACTAAATAGGCGTTACTCTAATTTTCTACTAATATGGGCATTTGATACGATGGCATACATATTCAGTATAACTCGTAATCCCGGCTGTTTTGAAAAGAAACCAATGTTCGGTTGTTTATATCTTGATGCAAATGATTTTAAATTGCCAAAACACAATAAGATTAAAAGATAGTAGTTGTTCTAATAAGCAAGGGTTATGTATAATTTTTTCTTGTTTGTTGTAAATAAATAATAAAAATATATCTTATATTTTGATCTAGCAACAAATCAAATAGTTTTTATTTTCAACTTTACAAAGTTTTACGGGTCCGAACACTTTTTTAAGGGGATGGGAAGACCATCAAACTGAACAACTTTCTCTATGGCACCAACATCGAAATCACAAAAAAAATGTGATGTTCCATACAAAACCGCAAACCTACTCGAGCCAAATGTATGGTCCAGCTGATTTTATTCGCGATTTCGATGTTGTTCCCATAGAGATAGTTGTTCAGTTTGACGGTCCGATCATTCCCTTAAAAAAAGTGTCAGCATATTAAGAAGGACCCTATACAACGTGTTAATGAATAAGCGCAAAACCTCATACACCCCAAAGTATTTATAACAAAATAATTCGATTGAAACAATAATTTCATTATTATGATAGTTAAAATTTAAAGTTATTCGCATTTTAAGTTTTCAGGCAAAAATGATTTTTTATAATTTCAGCAATGAATAAAAGCGCTAACGAGCTCATGGATACATTTTAAGAATCTTGTTTTGGTAGTAAGTAGGGTGAGAGTGCCCGTGCGGTGGGTTGAGAACGAGTTAAGAAAATTTAAAATTTTGCAAACAAATTATTTAATATTTTGAAAAAAATTACCTATGTTGAAAACATGATAATTCGATTCTGCTCTCGATTCTAAACAAACTACTTTCTAGTTTTGCGTTAATTCTTTAACACGTTGTATATTTCTTTTTTCATTTACCTGTTTTACCTGATTGGTCTATATTAAACACATTTCCTCTTTATATGTATCCATTTAGTTCTGTATCAACAATTATTATACCTAATGTAGAAGATAACCGAACTTCAAACTCTGTTAACTCTAAAGCTTTACCAAACCGAACGTTAAATCTGTTTAATTACTCCAGCACCTCAGAGACCTTTGTAAATGACACTTGAAGAGGAATAGTTTAATGCATATTTAAATGTTGGGAATACCTTATTCATTGTAAGTTAGCTGACGTTTTAAATCTACAAACTGAACAGTTAAAGTTAACTTAAGTTCTTTACCATCAACTCAAATGCTTTGATTATTACTAGAAATCTTTTTACTAACACCGCAGGCGAATCGTCAATGTCCACTGCTGGACATAGGCCTTCCCCAAGGATCACCACAACGACCGGTCCTGCACTGCCCTCATCCAACGGGTGTCCCCGCCGCTTTCACCAGGTCGTCGGTCTATATTTTTTATTCTCATCCTTTCTGATAAATTGGTCTTTGAATTATGAATTTGAATTTAGTTTTCATATTAGCAATCGACCACTTCTGCTATTCTTGTTATGTATGTTATCCTCACATACCAGCGCGTGGATCTTCACAAAGAATTTGTCACCGTGTTAAAAAATATTGAGTATTGAGTATGGGTTTCATGTAGCTAACAAACCAACTTACGATCAACAATAGAGTTGATACAGTCGTAGTTACCGCGGCTGGAATCGGTCAAGAGCACATCATCGACATGTTTATAACATGAGGCTTTACTTGTGATTTGGCTTTAGCTATCCCATTGATAAATGTCACTATTTGCCGTCAATTATAACTAAGTAATCATTACCTTCTGTATTTTAGTGATTTAAACTAACTAAGAACGTCATCAATTTAACCCAAGGAAGTCTCGATGATTTAAAAACATTGTTATAACCTAATTATAAAACAATTTTCAATGTAGGCTTCATAATTGCTCGACTTATAAAAGATGAAATGGTAAAACTCGGTAGCACAATTTAATTAGTATCTCTTTTCGTAAAAAAACTTTTAACGAACTTGTAAAAAGGAAAAAAAGGGACTAGCACGGTGAGACGTCTGTAATTAACAATTTCATTGAACAAATTAAGAAAAACTTGTGTAACTTAATTGGATGAAACTAAATGATTTTTCTGTCCATTTTTTCTTTAAATTAATTAAGTGTTATGACTTTTATTTCTATTTAGCCATACTTACTTATTACGGTCATTCCAAATATCAGAAAAACATCATCCATTAACTCTTCAATAGTTTCCAAACTTAACCACTTCACTCAACTTTTAAATAACAGTGACGTTTCATGAACTTTTTTTAAAAATAAATTATCTCTTCGTATTCACCGATCGAGGTTGCCTGTTATCGGTGTCGTGTTCGATTGGTCCCGAGCTTAAAGCTGGGTCGCCCCGGGCGTCCAAACACGCCGCCGCGCGCTTTCCAACTGCCGGCACCGGCTTTTCGCGAAAGCAACACATGATTTCAGAAACAACCCCCTGGCATAACTCGGTCGAGAGTGCAAAACCTTCACACAGTGACACGGGGGTGAACATAATAGCAGTTCGTTAGCGTACCGGCCGGAGGCACTCGCCCTTGCTTAAGTAAAATATTTGTGTTATTAAATGATTTCAGCCCTTCCGCTTTTATTGAAATTTTGCGTTGGCTCTGGAAATGTTTTATGGATAAACTTCTGTGTAAACGATCTTTGTTTGTACGGCTTAAGCAAATAACGAGTTTTAGCGTAATGTTGATTGAGGAGCTGAGAATTATTGTTATGATTATAAATAGAGATTGTTAAGATGTATCTAAAATTATTGTATCCTTTCGTTTTATTTTAGGCACATAAATACAGCTTTATAGTTTTCACTGTAAATATACAGGGTGTAAGGAAAAGTATCATTAACCTTTAAACCACATCTACCCATCAAACTGAACAACTTTTACTATGGGATCAAACCTGTCAGAGCAAAAAAAACAGCTGTTCCATACTAAAGTGCAATACCTACTCGATTAAAATGTATGAGACAGCAGATTTTTTTATGCTCTTACAGGTTTGCTCCCATAGTTAAAGTTTTTCAGTTTGATGGGTAGAGTATGTGGTTTAAAGGTTAATGATACTTTTCCTTACACACTGTATAATTGATCGATCTAGGTTATAATCATAGTTGTTTACACTGATACAATTTAGTATTAGATTGATACAAATAATAGGATAAAAACAAGTACAAAGGGCGAGCTTACCTCTGAATATACAGGGTGTAAATTTACTTATCTTAGAGGGTGCTTTCACCAAGAAGTCAACATTTGATATCACGAAAAAACATCAGCTCTACCCTAATGTATGGGTATTTGGGTCGACTAGTCAAACGTTAAATGTTTTCTATAAAACAGCAGATTTTTTGCGATTTCTACGTTGGTAAAAGTTATTCAGTTTGATGGTCTGAAGCACCCCTAAGACGTATTTAAAATTTACACCCTGTATTTCTTTAACCAGACCCATGAAAGCGAAATCGAAACACAGATTATTTAAGAGTCTTTTTACTGTTCATTGGCGCCCTCAATACAATTTTAAATATTTCTCATGAAAACCCTAAATGAAAAAGTGCCTACTCCAACTATCTACAAAAGACTAAAAGCTTATGAATACTTTTATATGTAGATTTAAAACATTCCACTTTTAAGAAAATCTAAATAAATCTAAAAGTGGCCGTTATTTTTCTTTGTGTGTTAAGATTTTAGACCTAAAAAAAGCTATAAAAGTATTAACATTAAGTATGAACACCTATTAAAACCGATATAAGGCTTTTATGTGATTTGATGTAGCACTTTTTAGGGTTCCGTACCCAAAGGGTGAAAACGGGACGATATTACTAAGCCTACGTTATACGTCCGTCCGTCCGTCCTATTTAGGGTTGTAACTTTTGAACCGAAATAGCTAGACAGTTGTAATTTTCACAGAATGTGCGTTATTAAGGCGGATTTGCTAACAAATAACAAAAATTTAAAATAAGTGGGGTCCTCATACAAGAAACTAGTTTTTATCAACGTTTTTTCTTCTCGCTCTATCGTAAAACCGGCAAAACATACAAGCGTCAAACCTGGTGTGATTATAGGGCAAACTCTACAGTATAACAACAAATAATAAAAACCCGCCAAGTGTGAGTTGGTCTTGCGTTAAAGGCCGGAGAAAAGAAATCGTTTTGGAAGTTATTATGTTGTGTAAGGGTTGAGACACATTTACCGACGGCGACCGTCGGCGGGCCCATACAAAAATGTGATTTAGTATGCGAAACCGTCCGCCGTTGACGTGGCGATGACGGTGGACGGCTTCCCATATTAAATGTCATTTTTTTTTGGACTGGCCGTTGGTCGCCGTCGGTAATTGTCTCTCATCCCGAGTAACCCGACTTGCACTTAACCGGTTTTGATTGATTGAGAATTCATGAATAGTATGATGAGGGCGCCAATGAACGGTAAAAGGAGCCTTAAGATCTTAACAATGTAACATAGGTGCGTCCAGATTACATATCTGAATAACCAAATATGTATAAATTGAGACTGTATTCGAATCACGGTGTAGGTAGGGTAGGACCGCAGCTAAGTAAATTGTGTACGTGCTTGGCCCAGTGCCGAATGGGTCGACCACGATCACGAAGGATGCATACCGCCGAATATATTCCTACAAATATCTAGACAAATTATTGCATATTTAAAATGGGATTGGATTGGATCTTTTAAAACTGTATACAAGCCAAGTTATATAACGGTATACAAGATCTTATAAAACTCTTTAGCGCCAGACCGACTCACACTTGGCCTGATTTATTATGTTGTTATACTGTAGAGTTTGCTCTATAATCGCCCCAAGTTTGACGCTTAGATGTATTACGGTTTTTACGATAGAGCGAGAAGAAAAAAGGTTGATAAAAACTAGTTGCTTGTATGAAGACCCCCCTTAATTTTTAACTTTTAGTCATGTTTCTTATTTGTTAACAAATCCGCCGTAATAACACATATTCTGTGAAAATGTCAACTGTCTTGCTATTACGGTTAAAAAGTTACAGCCCTAAATAGGTAGGACGGACGGACGGACAACGTAGGCTTAGTAATAGGGTCCCGTTTTCACCCGTGTGGTACGGAACCCTAAAAAAGAATTACTGACGTCGAAAATCATTATTTCGTTTTTGATTGTCAGACTTGCCTTGCTTACATTGATTTCTTCTTAGGAAAATTCGTGAACTTATTTTTATGTTGTCATGTTATGTTATTTCCATTCCCACAATATTTCCCTTTGAAAATCCTTTTTGACTAATGGAATAAGTAAAGCTTTTTTCACTCTCATTGGTTTGCTAGGTTTCCACGAAATAAAACATTTTCCATTCCCATCTTTTGTATTAATGAACGACCTGTAGATAGGTACTACATTAACAAATGAACACCAAAGCTGAAAACCATTTCTCTAGAAAGGATAATTGAATAAAATGTTGTATTGTGTATATGTCGCAGCCATCTGCTTAAATCTGCCATTTGATTGAAAGGCTAGCCCGTTCATTGAATGGCGACACTCAATTAGGCATTTTCCAAGACTAGTAGTACGGAAAATCACTTGATGGCAATAATAAAAAGTTCAGAAAAACCTGTCACATTAACAGTAAAAAGTACAAAGTAAACTAAGTAAGTTTGTCTATGGTTTGCATAATGTCTGACAAGTGGTGTTGCTAATGGATAAATTGTTCACTACCATTAAATACGAAATAACACCGCAAATGTTAGTTTGTTCTACATAAATGAACATTCATTGTACAAAATCTCGATGAATTCAAAGTATCACAACGTCTTTCATATTAAAACCATCTTAATCTTATTAATAAATCAATAAATTGCTCCCTGAAATAAGGGAATCGAGAAAAACACTGAACAATTTCGAGCTGACAGCTAAATGAGCACGATTGTGACGCCATCCTTCCAGTGTCTTTGAACTATTTTTTTTTAATGAAAACGCCTCATTGAATGACGGACGAAAGGACAACTGGCTAAATCATTGAATGTAACGTTCAACGAAATTCAGGCAGGTGATTCAAAATTGAACCAAATTTGAGTCACCTGGCTGATTTTACATCCGCCATATTCAAAGAGCTATCTTACAATCAGCCAATTAGTTGAACGTTTAGTGACGCTTGTTCAATCAACGTTCGGCCTAGTCATTCAATTGAGTGTCGCCATTCAATGAACGGGCTAGCCTTTCAATCAAATGGCAGATTTAACCAGATGGCTGCGACATATACATGTAATGTAACTTTTTGAATATAAATTGGTAAGAGTGACAGCTGTTGGAACGCTCGGCACCCGTAAAATGACTCTACAACGTTTTCCCATTACATTTAAAAGAGTTTTGCAGGTAAAGGACTAGCTGTTGCCCGCGACATCGTTTACGTTGAAGTTAAATAAAACTTGTCAAGTGCGAGTCGGGCTACTCACGCACCGAGGGTTCAGTACCAAACCACCACCCAACATAAGAACTAAAAAATTGTTTTGTCCTGGACCTTTAACACGAGACTGACTTACACTTGGCTGGTTTTTATTATTTGTTGTTATACTGTTGAGTTTGTTCTATAATCACACCAAGTTTGACGCTTGAATGTATTACCGTTTTTACGATAGAGTGAGAAGAAAAAAGGTTGATAATTAACAAAAATTTTAATTTTTTTATATGTTAACAAATCCGCCGTAATAACGCATATTCTGTGAAAATTTCAATTGTGTAGCTATTACGGGTCAAAAGTATCCTGTGTTAATCCAAAGCATAATTAATTACCTATATGTCACATCTAAATCAATCATTATGGGAGATTGAGTCACAAACGTCGTAACTTTTTTTTTTCAAATAGCACAATTTACGACGTCAAAACTTATAGTCGTGTATGCCACCCGTACCATTTCACTAAATACAAGATGTTGAGTTAAAAACACAATTAATTATTGTACGCTCTATCTTAGTAAAGTAGAAATCTAATGGTGCGGTCAGACGAGCGCCACGCAGACAGCCCGGCTTCAAGCAAGCTATTCAACAAGCAAGCGAGGCGAGAACCTTATAGCCCAGTCATTTTACGGAGTTTTATTAGGAGAGAGGGGGGAGTAATTATTAATGGGACTTTTAAACTGTAACCGGCACCATTTAGTGGCAAAAAAAACTATCTAAACGTATTTAAAAAATCGCAACGCAATATAGAAATCAAAATTGTGTATCCCAGAAGGCTTTAACTTTATAATATGAATACCAATGCACTCATTTTAATTATACTTAACAATATAGATTACATTATTTTTAGCAATAAAATCGGCATTGAAATTTAGAAAATGAGGTTTTAATTAGAAAATACTAATGTATTTTCCAAAGCCTTCTAAGTAGACAAAAATATTTACACCATTGAAGTATGTATAATGGTAATGTAATAATTATGTGCATTAAAAATGTACCATCAAGTTTTTTAGAACGAGATAATTGCTCAATTTTAAATTTGTAAAAAAATATCACGTCATATTTGTATTCAATTTTTTATATTCAAATTGGCTCTTAAATACTATACTATTCTTATTTATTAGTCCCTTCTCAAACCGTAAAATGACTGGGCTATTATTTACATGCTTGTGCTCGTGTACGTGCCTGCTGAATGACGATTTGAACGGAAGTATGTGAACGCACCTTTAAACGTCAAAATATATCAGAACAATAGATTGATCATACCGCTGCGCTGCGATTAATAAGTTAACGCCTTAGACTATTTATATTATGGACGGGTTACGCGTGTAATTCTACTAAAAAACATTTCTGCCACTTTTAGCGGGGGGCGAGGTAACATGAAATCCGCAACTTTGGATTTTATTCCCCATAATAGGTTCTAAATTTCGTGTGAACCCAAAACGTGATAAGTTCAAAGTTGTTGTTCTACTGCTGCCTCGTTTAGTGATCTTAACTATTATAAAACTGTAACAGAAGGGTCGTATGTACATTGAAGATTTACATGAAAAAGATTACGATATGGTTTTTAGGTATCCCAGACTCCAAAATCAACCTTTTTTCGAATTTTGTCTTTCTCTTTGTTTTTTTGTTTGTAACACTATCACGCCAAGACTACTAAACCTATTTTGATGAAACTTTTTTTGTTTGTTAGCTTATGATCTGACTTAAAATCTGGTATATAATTTGTGCGGACGAAGTCGCAGGTAAACTCTAGTAAAGTAAAAAATTGTATGTAAATGCACATGATTAATTGATTTTGTAACGTGGCAGAGGGGAAATGCTGGTCCTTATACAACGTGTTAATGAATAAGCGCAAAACCTCATATACCCAACTGATTTATAACAAAATAATTAGATTGAATCAATAATTTCATTATTTTTATAGTTAACATTTAAAGTTATTCACATTTTATGTTTATAGGCAGAAAGGATTTGTTATCATTTCAGCAATGAATGAAAGCGCTCATGCGCTCCTGCTCGAACGTGCTCATGGATACATTTTAAGATTCTTGTTTTGGTAGTAAGTAGGGTGAGTGTGCCCGTGCGGTGGTTTGAGATCGATTTCAGTAAATTTTAAAAACAAATTACCTATTTCATTTTTCGAAAAAAAAAATCTATGTTGAAACCTCAGAGGAAGGACCTCCATAGAGTCCGCATAAATTTACGATTGTAGTTAGTCTCTTTTGTCTTATGACGTATCTTTAATAGTAGAAGGAGATAGAACTATAGATATTTGTTTATACGGCTGTCCACTTTTTTTGAGCTAGTGTGTGTGAAAAGTGAAGCACTTGGTGCCTTTTGTCCATACTACTTGACACCACACACTCAAACCTAAACGTCAAAAAAAGTGGACACTTTACAATTGGTATGGCTCACTCTATTAGGTACAATCTCTTTGGTTGAAACCATGATACTCGTAATTCGATTCTAAACAAACTACTTTCTAGCTTTGCGTTAATTCATTAACACGTTGTATAAGTAGTCTAAGGTTAACGCTTATGCATTTTTTAAACACTGTTCGCTGGGAAGTAAAAATAACAATGTACAAGTTTCGGAATAAATTCGTGCAAGTATGAAGGACCCTAAGTTGTCCCCGGAGCGGAAGATGAATATCACGAAACTTGCCAAAATAAACTTTATCATATGACTTGTCCTAACGAATACAGTTATGAGACTTCCATTCTCGTATTCTTACGCTACTTGCTATTTTCAGCAAGTTAGTACTCGTATATTCTTGAAGTTATTGTTTTACTTTTAAAAGGTTTCCAACTTTAATATTGAAATTTAATCTTTACATACAAAACAGTTACGTGATTGCCTAGACAATTAACACGCAACCGCTGAAGATAAAACACAAAATTTTGAATATATTGATCAGAAGATCTGGGAGTGCACTAAGAAAAGATTTTTTGGAAATCAAACCCTATAGTACCTACCCCAGAAGCACAGTATAAGAAAGAGTATCTGTTACTAAATACAGTATGGAAACTCCCTGCCTACCACGTAATTATTGTACTCTGTGCTCAACAACTTTTTACCTCACCCTATTGCCCTCTGGTTACCTCGGCGGTTACCTGTAGCTTAGACTGACACCACAATGCGGTATGTCAAGTTTTCTTTTGGTCTTCATTTTAAATTTTTTACGGATAGAAGACATAATTTTAAGAAACCAATCACATTTTTATTGCGATTCATCGAGTTTATCAATATAAAATTATTTTTTATATTACTCTGATCTGTAATCTCTACATGCAAAAATGGTGGAGAGAAAATAATTCGAACTCCATAGAGACAAATTACTGCTTTTTAAAAAAAAACTGCCTTCTCTTTCTAACTGCTGCCCCCCTAGATAAAGTGACATTCTATTGGCGTTGACGCTAGTAGAAAATGACAGAATGTATGGATTTGACATTAGCGATCGTCAAAATGTTTCGATCGCTAATGTCAAATCCATACATTCTGTCATTTTCTATTAGCGTCAACGCCAATAGAATGTCACTTTGTCTAGGGGAGCTGGAAGGAAACAGAAACGGCAACATCAAATGTCATGTTCTGACATTGTGAATGTATTTTTTTTTCTCAATGGTCAGTTATTTTAAGTTTACCAAGGAGTTCACGCGTTTTCCAGTAACGTCACTGGACGGACCGAATAACGACGTTTTTTTAAATTTAAAATAACTGTAATCCTTTCATTTTAAAATCTCTGAGCTAGAAAATATTAGTTTTCGTTTCAGCCCTCCAAAAAAAAACTTGACATACCGAATTGACACGCTAGAATTTACGTTTTCGAAAGAAAGAGAATATCTGAGAATTTAATCTCAGAACGAAAGATAAAAACATTGTTGTGCCGAACGCCGTCGGGATCGGACGCATCTGTCTCTCCTGTAGAACAATGTTTTTTGTTTGCGCGTAATAAGGATCTTCTATTATCTGATCTCGTCACGCCTAGGGCGAAAGTTCCAAAGATCTTATTCCAGTTTCTTTATTGAAGTTAACGGACATAATATAAATTACATATAACATTAAGTTTAATTCGGGAGTGAGTGTGGATGTCAGTGTGTGGGTGTGTGGCTGTGGTGGCTGAGCTGCGTCGCGAAAAACGCACGAGGCAGACTCCGGGTGAGATCAATCCAGTTTTTTTTTGTTTTTTTTTGTTTTAACTATTAGGTACTTGTAGTTTTGTTGAAGGAGGATATCATTTGGTGTGCCCAACACCAATACGAGCGGGTACTGACGGGTAGGTACATGTAGCCTTGTCCGCCAATCTAGAGATCCACAACTAACGCTGGTTTCTTACTTTTCATCTCATCATTGTGCATGTTCTTGCTTGGCCACATCCGGTCAATGTGTTCTATACATTTCCCACTATAAACTGTAGAAGAAGTTTTGTGGCCTTTGATACCACCCTGTGTATACTACCTATAAAACTAGAACTATGCCACAGTATAGGTAGGAGTATCTGGTGCTATCGTACAGTGTGGATGCTCCCTGCACTGGCCCCAGTTTCTGGGGTCATTTTAGGGGCGCCGAGCGGGAAGCACATACAGGAGGCGCAAGCGTACACGCGGGTCGGCACGTAAAGTAACGTCATGTTGAGTCGCGAGTGCCGAACTTGTGACTATACTCATCGGCTCCAGAAATATAGAATATAGGTACCTACAGCAATCGAACCATTTCCAATAACATATCTGTATGAAATATAGTAGCATCCATGTATTCAAAATTTTTGTGCAAAAGAGCATCCAACTTTCCAAAATAACACATGTGACAGCCAAGCTGCCAAACACGTGATGTTTTTAAAAAAAAACAAAAGGGAAAAGAAAGGAAACAAGATATATTCGTATATTAAAAAAGCGCCCCTACAAACAATACCTACCTAAGCAGTTAAATAGCAATTGCGCTAGACTCGCATCGTAACTTAAACAATAAGGTACCCCATGGCACAGTAATAAAAAGTAAACTTAAAATAAAAGCAGAATGAAGGTCGAAACCGACAAAAGCTGAAACAATAGAGTCCAAACATCTGGTCATTTTGAAACATTTGGCCATCTTGCTACCTACGTCTCTCAATACCGTAACGATTTCAATATTCACCATGCTGCACTCTTGAACAACATGATCGATACCGAAACCAGTCTCGGAAGTAACTTTGAAAATTGAAATCGATATAAAAACAGAAATTCATTGATGGGGCCTGGGCCGGAGAATATTATATTAATCACCGCAGCTTCTGAATACTATTTACTAAATGTAACGAAACATCTACATTCACCACAATCAACTAACTTAAAACATAAAGAACCTGCCTCAACCCAGCTGACAATGACACGCTGCTAAGTTTATAGGATACGTAGTAACAATACCTACAACTCCTAGGCCCATCGGAAACACACAAATGGTAGATTCAACAGGCCAACGTTTTCTAAGAATTTAACACACCCGCTCCCGAGCCATAAGCAGGCAAGTCACTACGTGTCGCAATACGGAATGTAAATGGATGTGTCTTGCTGCACGACCGAAAAAACATAATATACTCGTATTAGGAGCTTCCCAACCGCAACAGCTATTTGGCGTGTACAAGAAACGCACGTGATCAGCGCAGTGGAAACGACTCGTCCGAAAATTATAACTGGATCCTAAGGTGGTGGAAAACGGCTTAAAGAATATAGGACCGCATTAAACTATAAATTTGCGGGAATGACAGTCTCATTGAACTATTTTTTTATCTCGAACCACGTACCGGTGGAAGAAACCCCTTGTATGTCCTGAACATGTAATCTAACTCGTCAAATATCTAAACAATCGTATCTCATCCTCCTGGGCGATTTTAACGCTCATAACTTTTGCTGCAATTAGATTAATATAACCTACTACAATATAGGCATATTGGCCGAAATTTGATTGAACTGCTTTCGATGTCGCGCAACAACACTATAATATATGAAAGTATAAGTTACCTGGGACATTGTGGACAATAGGAACAAAGACTCCCCACGCTGACCACTATAATCACCTACCAAGACTGAAAACCTAAAATTAAATTTTACTAAAGACGAAGCATTTCTCTATCGTTATAGAGAAATACTATGTATAAAAAATTTATTTCAAGACCTAGTAAAAGAAAAACGTCAACGAGCCCAATTGGAATCACCGTGAGCTAACAAGAATCAAACCTGGATCTTCAATAACGAGTGAGATGCGGACCACGTAGTGAGCGTTGCACATACGGATTCAGTACTGGGTTTTAGTTGACATACCAAGGAGTCAAACCCGAAGAAGTTCCCCATACACTACAACATCTTAGCAATCTACAGTCTTCACAATTAAGTTTCACTTACCTAGAGGTGAAGGAAGATCCAATAAGATAAAAACTCAGACCAGCCCAACTAGAAACACCGATGTGCTAACAAGAACTAATGTTTGCTAACCTGGTACAAACTAACGATATTCTGAAAGATCATATATCATTCGCTAACGCATAGAAGAAGCCCGTACTAACCTTTGAAAAATTTAAGAACACGAAGACTGAAAATTAAGTGCTACAAGAATAAAAGTCACCTACAAATTCATACGGAAACACAAGACGTAAACTTCGGGAAGCCAAAGTGAATATTGTTTCAATATCCAATTGGATTGAAATCAGGAAATGCAAGACCCTGGAAAGGACATTGAAACTGAAGAATACGAGATTAAGACAAAATCCATCAAATAAAGCCAGGACAGGCGCTGCACGCTACCATCGGATAGAAGATTAAACGAACATTAGCAGTCCCTACTCCTTCCCCCTCTAGTTTATAACACACCAAGTATAGTATCTATCTTCCACATACTGGCTTTACGATGACCTGTTTCGGGCTGGTTGCAACCTCCTTTCATTCCTCATCCTGACTGCGAAAAGCCTACACTCCTGTCCTATCTACATGGCTCACTGGTGCCTCGGGCAGAAGATTGATGTCTATACCGAGGACGCAAGTGCAGCATCAGCTCGGAGGAGCAGTTCGTGTGAACATAGTATTGCCATGCAAACGATTAAAAGGCGAATAGAGGTAATGTTCCAAGCCTAACTATAAGCTTGATTGCATGCATTGCAATGCTCTGAGCTCGCGAGCACCTCTACAGAGTAGCTGTTGCGCTGGCCCCCCTCATATAGCTGTCATCTTTGCGTCCTTGCAGCAGTACTGCTGGCTGGTGAGTCAACGGAACGGAACGGAACGGAACGGAACGGAACGGACGGTTGTCAATGCGTTTTATTTACGAGAAAGTCCTGTACCGCACGCAGCTAAAGTTATTGCAGCCCTAGACTCCGTTTCGCATGTGCTGACGTCATCTTGTCAATTTAAGATTTTTGTAGGCAGTGTCCGGGGTGTGTCAGAAGCTAATAGTGTAGTGAGCCATAATAATAAATACTAGTTATTCTATGAGTAACCTTCAAAGAAAACTGACCCCTAGCGTGAAGTTGTGCCTGTTAGATTTCTTTAATGCTGACTGTACAACAAAACAAAATTACAGTTTTGTTAAGTTTTATGGTCACAAACATCCTTTGTAACTTCCTCAAGTAAAGAATCCTATTACTGACAGAATATTCAGAATGGAGTGCTCGAATGAGATTATTAAGAAAGACAGTAACTGTTGCAAAGCTTGTCCTGAAAAATAAAGTTTTCCATCGTGTCGGGGCGATGCGGCAGTTAGTTCGCGCATGGAGGACAGAAAGGAGCGGAGGTGTCGTAAAGCAATTTCTATCGAAGTAAAGTATCACTAAAATGCAGGGACGGGGGACAAGACGGGTGCGCAGGTTCAGCTCCTAAATCTAAATCCAGGAACAGCGCACTTCATCGTTTTGGATTTATTTGATTGAAAAAATCCTCTCAGTAAAAAGAATGGCGGTCCACTTCGAACTGAGCATCATAGGCCACGCCCACTGTGACGTCATGACTTAATTGAATGGCGAAAGACCTAATTGCCTAGCGACACCTCCGCTCCTTTCTGTCCTCCATGGTTCTGCGGCACGCGAAGTGTCGACAACCAAGCTTTTCTCCCTTTATTGCGAGACGTTCTGGACGAAGATGTTTCATCAAGATTATTTTCTTTTCTTGTTCTCGATGCCACTTCAATGGACGCTATCAATTCTGGAAAATCTTGACATTTGTCATCGGCAGTTCTGAATACCATTTTTATGCGTCTTTAAAATAAATGCCAAACTTTTTCGCCGTTATCTCTCTTCAGTTGGAGTTTGGCACACATTCCATCTTTAAATGTCAAATATATTAGAAGACCTCTCGTCTCTCTTCTCTGAAAAATACAGGGTGTAAGGGACAACCCTCCGCAAACTGAAACGGTGAACTCAGACCATCAAACTGAACAACTTTCACTATGGAGCCTACCTCCGGAAACGCGAAAAAAAAACAGCTGTCACAAACATTTGAGTCGGGTAGGTACTGCAGTTTTGTATGGGACCCCGTATAACAAATATATTTATAATTTAACAAATTGTCCAAAAACAATGGGCTTTAAGCTAAGTCCACTATTTTTAAGTGCTTGACCACGAATAACGAAGGATCCCGTAGTTATTTACTTGACACCCAAGTTTTTGAAACAATTCCTCTTTGAACTCTCTGGACTATTCAACGAGAACACAAACGAGGATGTAAGTGAGTAAGCACAATAAACCTATTATCCGCACTTGAAATGTGTGAATGTATACATATTTTCGTGAAATTAAGATCCACATCGAATGTATCTATCTATCGATACGCAATTCCATGCATTTCTGTTCATAACAGGCTACTTGACAACTAGTCAAATCAGCTACTCTTTATCAGACGTCAAAATGTGCGCTTGGTATGAAATTTTGTACTCAATTCTGAGTTGTGACGTCATCAACATTTCATTACTTTTTAAAGTTTATCTTGTTATTAATAATAGTATTCAAGCTAAAAACTCAATGAAAATGGGAGTTTAGCGTTATTTTCTAACCTTTTTTTATTGAGAAGATAAAATAAAATATATTGTATGTAGTCAAATACCCAATTTTAAAAGTTATAACGATGTGACAGACTAAGACGGACTGAATAATTTTAAAAGGTTTCCTTATTGGACGGCGGAACCCTTTTATTAGGCTTGTTTACGTCAATTAATTTCGAGTGCGCTAATCTAATTAAAAGCAAAGGTGCACTTAACGATCGACGGTTCAGCAATAAACAATGGAAACTTTAGACAAGTTTGAATGTATTGTGGGGTGCTATTTTGTCAACAGGAAAATGGCGGACCCTGCCGTCGCTTTCGAATATTTACGACCACGACTCGACAAATTTTGCATCCTTTTATTTTCAGCACCGAACTAACTGAACGTAAAGGTAAACACGATAAAATGAAACACTTCCAGTGAATCTGTGAGCAATTCTGGTGTTTTACGAGTTCAGCAATTTCGATTGGATGTTTGCAACAATTAACTTACCTACCCGCTATAGCTTATTTAAAAGTTAGAACGTTCGCCGGGAACACTCGTTTTTGAACGTTAGAAAAAGAGACTTGAATGCACGAAGGAGAGCATCAACAATCGTTTTTATAATTATTTATTAGTTTGGTTGGGTATGGTCGCAAGAGAGAACGAACGTGACACGGAGGCGTATCTTAAAATCAGTTATATTGTAGGAAGTTATTGTAAACATTTCTTTACTTGCAACTGGTAGTCTGTGCGCTAACGAGATATTTGATCTTGTTAAAAGTAAATAAAAAAATACATGCGCTAGACTTAAACCTGTTTTTATTTTTATTTTCATCATCATTCATTATGAGCGTCCCACGCAGGGCACAGGGCTACCCTCAGGGAGGGTGTATGGGCGTTAGTCCACCACGCGTGCCCAATGCGGATCGCTAGACTTCAATTACGCATCGGAATTTCGGATGTTTTCCTTCACCGTTTTAGTGCAGAAAAACTCATTGGTACGTAGCATATCGTCCGTGCGAATTCGAACCCGGACCTCAAGATTAAGTTTCCATACCCCTCCCCAAGCAACGCGCCACCGACGCTCTCATTTTGATATTATTGAACCTACATAGTGGTCCTAGCAGGCATTTTGACACAAATTCTTGACCACATTGCAAGGTATTGTTCAAAGTCTCTGACCATCTCTCAAAACGGTTGATTGGGCAACAACTCGGCCACTAGTTCTCATTCCGTGGCTATAGTAGCAGCCAAAACAATCCCACGCTTCACTACACTTTGATAATTTTCCTCCCAGTACGTTCCAATTCCCAGATAAGTGAGCTGGACATCTATCTATTCTTTTTTACCTCTTTGTCTGTACTAGTAGCTAGTAGCTACTATCAATGTGTTGTATCGATTTCAAACATTATACAAGGTGTAAACTAAAATACGTTACACACTTAAAAGGGTGCTTCAGACCTTCAAACTGGACAACTTTTACTTTAGGGCCAAGATTGAAATTCGGGAAAAAAAATCGAGAAGCTATTGACATTTCCTATGGAACACATTTTTCTTGATGTCATAGTTAGTCCCATTGTAAAAGTTGTTAAGTTTTATGGTCTGAAGCATCCCTTTAATTATGTCACGCATTTATGTTTGCACCTGTATGTATAAAACGTCTCATATATTAATTTTCTCGACAATAGTCAATACTCAGTACAATCCACGACTGAGGGAAAGAATTCTTAACTACAATAACTAGGTACATATTAGTTAGGTGCATATTATTACTTACTGAGATGAGATAATATTTTCTAGGGGTCTCAAGGGTATCATTTAAACGGTTAGCAAAGTATTCGTACTTTTGTGAGCAGAAAAATGTATTTGGTTAGCCAAAATGACTAGTTGGTTAGCAAATTATGGCCAGCAAACATTTCCAAATCACTCTGCAATTAATATCATACTGGACTGCTCTAAAATTTATTGTACAGCCAATTAAATACATAAGCCGCATTGAGTGACCCACGTTTAATCAAATATTAGTAAGTACTCAGAGGTAGTAGAATATTTAATGTTGTTCAGCAAATACATATACATTTCTAAAAAGTCTGAGTCAGTTCCGACCTCAGAGGAAGGATCTCCATAGAGTCCGCATAAATTTACGATTGTAGTTAGTCTCTTTTGTCTTATGACGTACCTTTAATAGTAGAAGGAGATGGAACTATAGATATTTGTTTATGCGGCTGTCCACTTTTTTTTGAGCTAGTGTGTGTGAAAAGTGACCGTAAACATAAGGTCATAATGTCACTTGGTGCCTTTTGCCCATACTACTTGACACCACACACTCAAATCTAAACGTCAAAAAAAGTGGACACTTTACAATTGGTATGGCTCATTCTATTAGGTATAATCTCTTTGGTTCCGACCCTTCCAGCAGACTTTAATCTAACCTAACCCAATGAAGTCGGGTGCTCAGTACGGGCAGTCATAGGATATAAGTGGGCTCTCGCCAGAACTCTCACTTCGTTCGAATTCGCTGCACTCGCATGTGAGACGTCCGTATTTTTTTTAATTAAAATTTCTAATACAGTGTTGCTCAGGGAGCAATTACTGCTTTTTACTGCGGACTATTGGAGGGACCACGAAGGGTCTACCAAGCCAAATGAATGAACTTAAGCAACCGACCTAGGGGCACCCAGAGGGGTACGGACCTCGGCATAGGACGTTGCTGGGGCTACGCGGCGGATTCCGTAGCTGGGATCGGTGAGGACCTCCGCTCCGAGAGCTTCGCTAGCTCAGCTAAAGCCTCACGCGCTCGTCCGCTCAGCACCTAGCTCCTCGTGAGCTTCAGGCTCCGCCTTTTTGGAATACACTCTAGCGGTAATAAAGACAAGACTGCGTGGAAGTGGGGTGCTCTGAGTTGATTCTGGGATATATTTTAACCTAACTTAACCCAATGAACCTCTTGACAAACCTCTTGACACTGGCGGAAATGCAGTGCTAACAAGCAAGAGTAAGAAAAAGTATTATTTAATGACTAACGAAATCATTCAAATCATATAAAATAACGGTTCTAACCTGACAATTATATTTTTAGAACAGAAATAAAAGAAACGAAACTAAATAAAACAAGCCAGAAATCTTGATTGCACAAAGCACATTTCATAAGGACTAGCAGCGTTTTGTACAAAGGCCAATTACGGTTTAGATTTAGGGCGCGGCCTGGCTCAGCCTGGCTAGATTTACACCGTCAGCGATACGGCGAACTAATGGCTAAATGTCTCGTACCCTGGCGGTGGCGGCCGACCATGCGATTTGCTTCCTGGTCTTTACTAATTTTTACAACAATGCTACTATACTTTTTATTTTCTTTGTTAACTTATGCATAAGCATATGCTCTCGACTATATTCCCCGAGGAGGTAGTCAGAGATATTCTGAAACTTCAGAACATCCACGTTTCACCTGTAGTACCGAAACTCTGTCCAGTGTGACGGGGGGTGAGCCCGTCGCCACTTATAATGGACAGTGGGTACAATACATGCCTCGAAATTGAAGCATGCAGGTTTCCTCACGATGTTTTCCTTCACCGAAAAGCCAGTGGTGTTACAAATCGTACATAAATTCCGAAAAACTCATTGGTACGAGTCGGCGTGGACGGGGATCGAACCATCGCCTCCTGCACGGAAGGCAAGGTTACTCGCCACTGGACCACCACGGCTTTTTTTTAACTTATGCTTGCTTCTAAATCCTTCCTTATTGTTTTACCTTAAGGGAAGTTTATTCCTTATGCGTAAATGCGCGCTGCATACAATCGAAATCTGGTGATATTTTGAATACTAACCAATTAAAATCAATGACATTTTTTAGACAACAATAATCTAGAAACTTATCTCAATGTTTGTATGAAGTCAGATTTTCGTTATACAGAATTTAATTGTGGCCAATATGAAGAATGAAAGATTCAAACTAAAACGAATTTTCAAATTCTTACTTTGATTGTAAGCAAATGTTACAATAATCGCACCTTTGCAGCCTTATAAAATAAAATGAATGCCCTCTTTGATAGAAGTATAAAGTGATGCTCAAATAACATATATTTCAAGAGACCCAATCTACGAAACATTCAAACCACACATCACGTCAGCACTGCCAATTTAGGAGCACCCCTATAACAAATCACCTAATTTGTTTTAATGTTATACAGGGGGACATCCATTTGTGCGTTCTACAAACAATCATTACGTGTGCTGCGTGTGACGGATCCGTGCCTAAAAGGTGATGTATTATTCATACGTACGTAATAAATCACATTTGTGTATCCCAGCAGGATTGTGATTGTGCCCTTTTCAAAAAACAGGGTGATTTTCAAGAAAGAAGATGGCACGACCCTACGTAAAGGGTGTGATGAAACTGGTAAATAGGGGTCAGTGATTTTACCTGGCCATTTATCTTGCTACACTTTTCAGATTCGTAGGTGTAGATGTAGCACTAAGTTATTATACAGGGCGTAACAAAACATCCTTGTAATATTTAAAGGTTTGGTTTAGTTTAGACCATTAAACTGAACAACTTTCACTATGGACCCGACATCTAAATCGCAAAAAAAATCTGGTAGTAGTAGTCTGCATAGTGAAAGTTGTTCAGTTTGGTGGTCTATACCACCTCTTTCAATATTACTTGGGTGTTTTGATACACCCTGTATACGGTATACAGAGTTTAGCAAAACACCCTCTTATATCGCTATACAGTATAGTACTCAAACAGACTGAAAAATTGTACTGTTGAGAAATGTCTATCTAAATGTCGCACGTTTTAAATGTCCATCTGTTCTAATTAGTCGAGTAGAGTAGTAAAATAAACGAGTAGCTTAATCGTGAAATCGTAAATACAGATTACTGACTCTTACACTATCAGGTGTATTGTATCTTATAATTGTATAACCATATTTAATTATAATAAAACCGGTCAAATGCGACTCGGGCGACTGGCGATCCGAGGGTTCCGTACCACTCCACCACACAACATATTTACAAAAAGTTTTGTTTTCTCTGGAACCTTTAGCGCAAGACTAACTCGCACTTGGCCGGTTTTTAATATTTTTTATTATACTGTAGAGTTTGCACTATAATCTTAATCACACGAAGTTTGACGCTTGTCTATATTACCGTTATTACGATAGAGCGAGAAAAAAAACGTTCAAAAGTTACAGCCCGAAATAGGTAGAACAGACAGACGGACGGACGGGCGAACGGACGAACGGACACCGTAGACTTATGAATAGGGTCCCGTCTTCACCCTTTGGGTACGGAACCCTATAAATATCATTTCTTGAAAAGAGTAAATAGGACTCGAGAATAAGTCTAGTGAGTCAAACACATCGGCGGTGTAAGTTTCAACTACAAGATTAATACTCGGTTACAAAGTTCTCCCACCCGGACGTGTGAACACCGAAGTTTGTAGAAAATCGTACTAGGGGAAACAATAAAATTCACGGATCGCTGCCGCAATGGTAACTGGGGACCTGCGGCAAACGTTATGGTCAGGTCTTAGTGGAT
This sequence comes from Agonopterix alstromeriana, assembly GCA_963924505.1. Taxonomy (NCBI): domain Eukaryota; kingdom Metazoa; phylum Arthropoda; class Insecta; order Lepidoptera; family Depressariidae; genus Agonopterix; species Agonopterix alstromeriana. The sequence goes on along the minus strand of OZ004662.1, from coordinate 11,667,983 downwards.
ACCCTAGCAGGTAGCTAAGAGCGTGAAATACCTACAATTTTAACCAATCTCACCGAAAAAATTAAACATATCATGGCATCCAAGTGTTAATCCTGTTGATGTTATAGCTTTGAGCAAAAATTAATAGAATAAATCGTCCACTCAAAGATGCAGTGGCATGTTTTTTTTTGTTTTATTGTATTGAACAGATAGAAAAAGACCTAGTTTGCCTAAATGGATATTTCAGAAGATATGCGCCGATGATTACCTACTTCTTATTATATAAACTGTAGGTACTTTTCGGCCGCTTGGTAGCTTAATTGGACGAAAGCAAAACCCAGGTTTGGCAGTTTGCGGGCTCAAGTCCCGTCGGAGACTTAATTTTTCAAGCTTTAATTTATTATGTTATTTAATTCAAATTGGTCATGTACTTGCCCAAAATCCGCGACGCTTGTTCTCTATAAACGCAGCCTAATCTCAGTGCTCCAGTACGCCAATAAATCTGACGGCGAGCCGACCGAGCATCGATACTTCCGATATTGCAGTTTTGACCTTAAAGTACAACGGTTTATCTGAGTTTAATGTTTCATTGCACAAATTATGATAGAAAGTTAGCAAAGTACTTCAAAGTACCTTAGTTAGGCACTTCCCTGCTTTGATTATCACTTGAAGTGAAAACGGCATTCTCCATATTTACTAAACTTTTAATAGTTATTTGTTATACAAGAGTGCAAAGTTGCTTTTTAACCGCGTGCTCAATTTTGATGACCGAGCAAGCGAAGGATTCTGAAATTAGAATCCTGAGCGTTAGCGAGGGAATCAAAAGAGCACGAGGTGAAAAATCTTTGCACTCGAGTGCAACACGTAACTTTTCATCCCACCTTAGCGAGGAAATGATAAATGAAAAAAAAAACTATAAGTAATAAATTCGGCACCATGGAGGGAAAAGCAAATAGGTTTAAAAATGTTTTGAATTCACAAACTTAGTGCACACGATGTTCTAAATTCAATTTACTTTATCCTCTAGTGGATTAAAACGGCTTTGGCACTCAGATATCGAAGAGCAAAAATACTCTTTCCGAGATGGGGGGATGAAAATGTAATTATCTATTATGTGCATAGAAGAACCCTGACTCGTCAATCTCAGGACTACCTACAGGGTCCTTCTTAATATGCTGACACTTTTTTGAGGGGATGATCAGACCGTCAAACTGAACAACTTTATACTCGTATATGGCACAAAAAAAAAATGCTGTTCCATACAAAACTACAATCCTACTTAAGCCGAATGTATGGGACACCTGATTTATTTTTCGCGATTTAGATGTTGGTCCTATAGAGAAAGTGGTTCAGTTTGATGGTCTGATCATCCCCATAAAAAAGTGTCAACATATTAAAAAGGACCCTGCATAAGGTCTAAAAAAATTAGGTCAAACTATTTTAAGAGGATGATCAGTCCATCAAACTGAACAACTTTCTCTATGGGACCAATATCGAAATCACGAAAAATAATCTGTGGTTCCATACATTTAGGTCGAGTAGGTTTGTATGGAACAGCTGTTTTTTATTTCGCGCATTCGATATTGGTCCCATAGAGAAAGTTGTTCAGTTTGACGGTCTGATCATCCCCTTAAAATAGTTTCAGCTAATTTTGTTAGACCTTATATATATCGAGTCAGCATCCTGACATAATTATCATGTAGTTTTCACACCTCACTTTCAGACCTTTCTCAACAATGAGTCAAATAGTATTTTATTGGGGATGCGTACAGATACATTTTTTTTGTATGGAGTCACGTCGCGTTTTTGCCTGCCAAGAGGCTCCGCAATCCTCCATCTCTTCTTGTTCTTGATCAAAAACAATCCCTGAGATTGGTATAGATACTCCCATATACTACTTGACATTTGCGGAAATGCAGTGCTAACGCACAAGCAAGAGTCCATTAATCTTAACTATTATAAAACTGTAACAGAAGTGTGTTACGATATGGTTTTTATGTATCCCGGACTACAAAAAAACCTTTTTTAGAATTTGTGTCTGTCTGTTTGTTTGTTTGTTTGTAAGTTTGTAACAGCATCACGCAAAAACTACTGAACAGATTTTGATGAAACTTTTTTTGTTTGATAACTTATGATCTGACTTAAAATTTGGTATATTATTTGTGCGGACGAAGTCGCGAGTTACTCTAGTTAAAAATAAATAAAAAAATTAAAAATATTTTGTTTTATTTTATTTTATTTTATTTTATTACAATTTCAAATTAATGTGATTTCAAAATAACACATTAATGCATCATTAATCGTTGACAATGTTAAAATTGTATTTAAACATTATTACGAAATGCACAAAGTTCACATCAGTGAAACAAAATTAGCCCGGGGCCTATCCTCAGGGAGTGACCGCCGGCAGAAAATGTACGCCAGTAATGTGTTTCAATTCCCGTTTCATTTTCCCAAAACCAAATTTTCCACCACACTCCATTTGGCTGATGCAACACGGCGCAACATAAATTGAATAAAATTTTTCATTGCAACTTTATTCGAATTTACGGCCGTTAGCATCGGAGTGAAAATTTTTAGAAATACCAAGTTATATTGCGTTCACGGTTCAGATTCGAAACTTTGTGAGCGGGTCTCAAAACTCTGTGTGAGTTTTGATAGGTACTCTGAATCACAATTTATCTTAAAGTGAAATCGAATCTAATTCAGATCAAAAACTAGAAACAAAACACTGAAGCGTGCTCCATACAAATGAAGTCTGGTGATATTTTCAATACTAACTGATTAAAGTCGTTCAGTTTGATAGTCTAAACCACCACTTTTGCAAATAAATTGTGTATCTATCTATCACTTTAAATACTTATTTACTACGGTGGTGTTTTGTTATTGTTACATCCTATAGAATCCAGCTTAAAAAATTGTAAAATCATAATTCATCATCATCACTCTCCCGTAAATTGTGTGAGAAGAGAGGATATTTGTGAAAACCGCACAAACATCGCATCGTGGGCGAGAAAATGGGTCGCTTTCCAATTGACAACTCGTGATAAATCGTTTCCTACAGAGCATAAATCATACAAATGTTGTGGTATCAAATCTGGAGATAGAACCTTCTGTGATTGAAAACGTAACATTGTCTACATAATATTACTTTCATATTTCTTACCTACTCACTTTATATTACTCAATGTCTAAATACTAAATAAGTATTTAGCTTTTTTCAAACGATCTTCTTCTTATCGTGTGGGCAGCAAGCCAGTGGTGTCAGAGTTTTTTCAGACCGCCTTACGGCCTCTGACGTGGTTTTTTATGTAACGACTACTACCACACCTTGCCATCCGAAGCACGGAATCATATTTCTTTTCGGACAATCAGGTGATTTAGTCTGCAATGTCCTAACCAACTGGGAAAAACACACAAAGTGAAATATCACTAGGTGTCCCCCGTGGGAATCGTACCCACGACCTCCGTGTCAAGATCCCAATACTCTTAACCACGGAGGTTTCTTACGGTTAAACAAGGTCTGGCCCAGTCTTAGGCTGGCTTGCACCAAAAAGTATTTAGGCTTAAACATGTTTAAATATGATGCTATCACTGTCATTAGTATGGGCAGTGCGAAATACAGAACTATCGCTCTATCTCTCACACTGCCCATACTAATGACAGTGACAGCATAAATATTTAAACCAGCGCCCGCGGCATGGTTCCTCGATAAACGTTTTATCGCGCCTGCTAACTCGTTCGTTCGCGTGCAAAAAGAAAGGGAGCTAGGGCACGATAGAGCTTTATCGCGCCATCATGCCGCGGGCGCAGGAAGCTGGCATAGGTATTGTCTATACCTGGAGGGCAGAATGCCTTACAAGCTGTGAAACATGAAAAATACTCTATGGCTGGCGGTAACGTTCGTCCTTCTTTCGTAAATTCCCATCGTTGTTTGTCCCTTTCTAATCCAACGACAAAAATTGATAGAAAGGGACAAACGTAAAATCAGAAACATCGACGACGGACACGTACGGAACAAGGACGAACATTACCGACCGCCATGGTAAATTTTCGTGTTTCAAAGCTTGTAAGAAGGATTTGTATCCATTCGTTTAAATTAAATCCATGTATTTAAACATATTTAAGCCTTAACATAACATATTTAACCCTTAACTTTTTGATGCAAGCCAGCCTTAGTGTTTTTTTAATTATTTGGCAACGTACAGCAGATTATAAATGAAACCAGCAAGGGAAAAAAAATGTATGCTTTTATTCAATACCTTTTAGTGATGTGATAAATAAGCAATTATTTCCCGAACAGAAAAAGGATCAAGCGACAAATGGAATGAACCTCAGAGGAAGGATCTCCATAGAGTCCGCATAAATTTACGATTGTAGTTAGTCTCTTTTGTCTTATGACGTACCTTTAATAGTAGAAGGATATGGAACTATAGATATTTGTTTATGCGGCTGTACACTTTTTTTGAGCTAGTGTGTGTGAAAAGTGACCGCAAACATAAGGCCATATGTCACTTGGTGCCTTTTGTCCATACTACTTGACACCACACACTCAAACCTAAACGTCAAAAAAAGTGGACATTTTACAATTGGTATGGATCACTCTATTAGGTATAATCTCTTTGGGATGAACACAGGAACCTTCTCGTCATATTAAATGTCTATCGACGGATGTGTTGCCAAGTCAGGATTTTAAAAAGGAGCTATAAAAATAAATGTTTGGTACTTACCAATCTCTAATATTAATCACATATTTTTTTTTTCAGTTTAAATGAATCAAATGCTTACACTGAAATTCAAATCCATTTATTAAAAAAATACAATAAATACTTAAAATTGTCAGTTTTAAATTATTTTTAAAGGAACCGGAAAGGAGGTATAAAAGATAAATATACCTAACACATACCGTATACAGTATGTAACAAAACCCTGATAACATTTAACGGTGTGGTTTAGAGTTTAGATTATCAAAGTGAACAACTTTCACTATGGAGCCAACATCTAGAAAAAAATACAAATATCTGTTGTTTCATACAAAACTGCTGTCATCATCATCACAGCCCAGTCCCACTGCAGGGCACAGTCGCGTCAGTCCACCACGCATGCTCAATGCGGATTGGTAGACTTCACATATAGGTACGCATCGGAATATCTTCTTCAGCGTATGCAGGTTTCCTCACGATGTTTTTCTTCACCGTTTGAGAGCAGTCGGTATTACGTACTTAAGTTACTAACTCATTGGTACCAGTTGTATAAAATGTGACAAATACATCTTTTTCATTGTCACTAAATCGACGATAATAGCTAAACTAGTAAATTTTTTATACCCAACTATTTTTTAAAGGTTTAAAGTTAAATACTATTTCTTGGATGACACGTGTCCTATTGAAAAATTTTATACTTATATTTTTTTAATATTTGCATTATCAACTTTGATTTATAGAGCTGAATTTATCTCTAGAAGAGCCTGGTAACACTGACATATCGGATTACATTATTCCACTATGCAAAGGTCAAATTACGAGCGGATATAGCACAGACTAAAAGGCCAATTGACAGTCCCATTATTTTCCTATTCATATTTAAAAATCTTTTTAGTGGTCAACCCTTGGTAATAACTTCAGGGTTAAAAGCCCCAATTTAAAAAAAAAAGAATTAAAAAAAACGGTATACATACCGATGTAATCGTAATCCTATTGACAAAGGGTCTAAATGAAGACGGATTTTAAAGGGAATGATGAGACCATTCAAACTAACTTTCTCTATGGGACTAAGACCGACATCGCGAAAACAATATCAGCTGTCCCATACATTTGGTTTGCAATTTTGTATGGAACAGCTCTTTATTTTTCGTGAGATCGATGTTAGTTCCATAGAGAAAGTTGTTCGGATCATCTCCTTTAAAAACTGTCAGCATTATTATGAAAGACCCTTTATACAGTGTGTGCGAAAAATGGGTACCATGACACATGGAGAAAAAATAAACAGTAAGTAACAGTAAATATTGAAGATTTTAATCAAAGAAAACTTTTTTAAACAATAAAATCTGCATTCAGTTTTATCTTTAAATCATAAGGTGTAGGTACACACGGCGACAGATCAACCTATCCATAGTTGAACTCTATGTTCATGGACATAAGGTCCAAAGGTGTGGGTAGGTTGACCTGTCGCCGTGTGTACAATGTACATTTTCCTCCAAAAACAGGTTTGGTGCACTCGTGCATCAGTTTCTATCTAGGGTGTTAAATAAAATATGTTAGGATACTTAAGGGAGTGTTTCATACCACCAAACTGAATAACTTTCTCTAAGGGACAAACATTGAAATTGAAATCACGAAAAAACTCAGTTGTTCCAAAACATTTTGGAACGAGTCGCTATCGACGTGTCCATAATCCATATGGGTCAGCTGTTTTTTTTGCGATATAAATATTGGTCCTTTAATAAAAGTTGTTCAGTTTGATAGTCTGAATCGCTCCCCTTCGTATGTAACACATTTAAGTTTACAACCTGTATACCCTATAGTACTGGAGCCCGGGACTTTTTAATTTCCAAAAAGTTTACGGTATTACGGTAACCTCAAAATTAAAATAATTTTTTTTTGTTTTTGTTACGATGGGTTGACTGTACGGGTGTATGACTTAGGTTTTTTATATGAGTAATTTCGTACCTTACAACAATATCTAAACGGCAATCGGTAATCTTTTTGGTAATTAAAAAGTCCCGGGGCTACAGTACAGGCGATAAAGCCAATTTAATAATATTTGTTTTATTTTAAATAAATTATCATAACGAATAATAGTTTATTCCCTTACTCTCAATTACACACAATGACCGCAGCATCGCATCGTTCAGAACAAATACAATGGGCTCTTTTAAAACCATCTCCATCGCGTCGATGCCACAGCACGCTCCATTGTCCATTGTACAGAAGAATTCATTCACTTGTGCGAAATAAAGACAGTTGCTTTATGCTTCTCGATATATCATGAGCCTATTGTCTTTCCTTGTATATTCTTGGACGCACGATTGTTTTTTTAAACACTATATTAATTGCTTGCATGCGCTGTCAATCCTGAAAGGAGTGACTCATAGAAAGATAAAGCTAGTTCCCAAATTAACAATGGAATGAATAGGTTGGGTCTATGTTGTTTTTAGTACCATGGACACCATTTTATTATACAGATTGTAAATTTAAATACGTTACGTATCAGCGTCAGGGTGGCCTGAAAAACAGCACTGTACAATGAGACCTTGTGTATATTGTCAGTATATGCTGAGAGCCATCCTATTGCCTAATTTAAATAGTAATGTACGTGTGTCTATTAAATTTTCTGCTTTCTCATATTTTGTATTATTTTGTATGAAAATGTCAATTCTTCGTTTTTTAGATTAAGCAGTTTTTGTGTTCTAAGTTTATATTGGCAATGCGATATATTTATATTCTATTCTATTTCTAAATGAAATCGCTATTCCATACATTTGGAATTTGGATCGAGTAACTATACTACATTCAAAATAGCAACGAAAATTTAAGGCTATTTTGAATTACAGAAACAGAGTTTTGAAACACTTACTCTCAAGAACAGCCTTAATAACGTCCAAGATATGTCGGATAGTACATATTTCTGATAAATAAATTATATTTGCTTATCAGAATTGGTCAGAAAGCTAAATAGGAATCAGAAAATCTCGTCGTCCTTATTTGGAATGAAGTATAGGTATTTATGTTTTCTAATGAGAAAAAACATTATAGTCTACCTGTATAATCCAAAGTATAGGTATATACATCCAACAAAAACTGTAGGTAAGTGCATATAGTGTTAACACAGGGCGAGAACATTTGCTATCAGTCTCATTTGCGAGTTCATGTCTTCTTAGATTGTATCGGATTTCTTAGTTACGTAAATATATGTATTTGGCATGCAGTCTACCTGATAAAGTAGGTAATAAAATTACAAAATAAATAGGTAAGTATCCCCTCAAACAAAAACATTAACTCTAGTGCCTAACAGTAATGCAAACTAATCATAACACCGACCCATTAACAATTTGATAGTGACTGTACGTGACCAATCGCCACCACGGTCTCTTTTAATTATGCATCGGGCAACGTGATTAATCCTATAATAGAGTGCGCAATGGTCTCCGATCAAACAGGCATCATGCTCTGTTTACTGAACAATAAATATAATCCTGGTGGTCACTAGTAAGCTTGCTAGTGCATAGTTCGAAAATTATCTGCCTAAAATACGTTGCTCTACAGGGCCTTCTTACGAATAAGGAGGAAATAGAGCGGGCTACACTCCGGTCCTAGTAAAACAATATACAACGTGTTAATGAATTATCGCAAAAATAGAAAGTAGTTTGTTTAGAATCGAGAGCAGAATCGAATTATCATGGTTTTAAAATATTAAATAATTAATTTGTAAAATTTAAAATTTACTGAACTCGATCTCAACCCACCACCGCTTGGGCACTCTCACCTACCCTACACCAAAACAAGATTTTTAAAATGTATCCATGAGCAGGTTAGCGCTTTCATTCATTGCTGAAATGATAACAAATCATTTTTGCCTCAAAACTTAAAATGCGAATAACTATAAATTTTAACTATCAAAATAATGAAATTATTGCTAACAGTCTAATTATCTTGTTATAAATCAGTGTGGGTGTATGAGGTTTTACGCTTATTCATTAACACGTTGTATAGGGAAATGTGGAATAGGTTATGGGACTTTAGCATAAACATACCATAAATTCAGAGTATCCACATTAGCACACTAGCAGTGCCTAAACTCATGGGACTATTAGTAGAGTATTAAATCATGCATATAGGTACTCTCAAGTCTTCAATAAGTATGAGATCATAATTAATTTCAGATAACACTGCCGTTTCTGTTTTAACCACCCACATTGCTGTTTTTATAAAGCGCACACTACGATTGACCGCATCGGGGCGGAGCGGGCCGCATCGCACGAATGGAAATCCGCCGCGCAAATAGTGCCCCGGCATAGTATGCGATAGTTCTTTGAGATTAGTTTATTAGATGAATTGTGTATAAGCGATTTGGGTGGATTTTTGCGCTGCGGCCCGCCCCGAGGGGGCCCGTGTCTTTATAACCCCCGACGCAAAAAGAGGGGTCTTATAAGTTTGACGCCTATATCGGTCTGTCTTTCTGTCCGTCTGTCGGTCTGCCTGTCTGTGGCACCGTAGCTCACAAACGGGTGGACCGATCTCGATGCGGTTTTTTTAAATAGAAAGCTAATTTTGGCGAGAGTGTTCTTAGCTTTATGTCATGAAAATCGGTTCAGTAGTTTTCATGTAACATTAAAAATTATGAAATAACATTAAATTACAAATTTAAAAAATCCCTAACGCCAAAAACAAACATTTAAAAAGTAAACAATAATTCGGTCGCCTATTTTTTTTTATGTCAGCAAATGTATATTTTACTTTTTAACTGTCTTTAAGTTATTTTAGGTCAATTAATGTGTCGGGGACCGCAAGTTGATAGTAAAAAATCAATGGTCATTTCATAGCGGTCGCATTAATTGACCTAAAATATCTGAAAGAGAGTTAAGAAGCAAAACATACATTTGCTTACATCACAAATAAAAGGTTGTTGGTGTTTAGGTCGAAACATTGATAGTTCGCACTACATAATGCACTATTTTAATAACCTATTATCTTTCTCCCAACAGAACGAAAGGATCTAACGAGCAATTGGTATTTTACTCGTAGTTGGTACTACGTGGTTATTAGTGCAATAAATATAAATTTTATTGACGTACCTATTTACGAGTACCTATCTGACCAGATGAGATAATTGGAAACATGTTATAATTAGATAAGTTCGCTGTAAGGTGTTTGCTAGTATCTACAATCTAGATTAATATTCCACTACCTATGTTATGCTTACAGATATCACAAAGTCAGGCCACAAGGCCAGCTTGCAGGTCAATTACTAATCAACTCAAGGATCCTCTTTCCGACCGTCTAATGACCAATTACGTCGGTTAACTCTTGACCACAATTATACGCTTATATATTTTTAGTTCACCCTTTAATTCATGGTTGAATCAACGCTCAATAAATATAATACGGAGTAATATGCTGTTCGCATTATGTTATTCGTATTCTTACCTAGAAATGTTTAAATCGGTTAAAGTTCTGAGTTTTTTATGACTTATTTTGCTGATTTCATTGGCATCTTTTTTATTTATGAGAACTTAAGTGATATTTACAACTATAACTTATGGCTGAAAAAAAAGATTTCTCTGAAGGATGAAATTGATATCATTCGTATCCTTTTAAAATTAGAGTCTACCCATAAAACTGAACTACTTTTACTATGGGAGTAAACCGATCGGAGCAAAAAAAAAACTGTTTCATACATTTGAGTCGAGTAGGCATTGCAGTTTAGTATGGAACAGCAGTTTTTTTTGTCCGATTGGTTTGCTCCAACAGTAAAAGTTTTTGAGTTTGATATGTAGACTCTTCGTTCAAAAGTATGCTAATGATATCAATTTCGCCCTGTATAGTGAAGGCAGTTTTATTTTTTTTTATTTTAAAGCAGCCTTTAATTGAATCAAGCTTAGGCAAGTACGCTGTACATCGACTCATCTGTCAAGTGATTGTTACTATTTAACTTAAAAGAAGCTTCAATGTACAGCGAACTTGCCTAAGATTGCGCAACCATGTAAACCTGGCATAAAACATAGAAAAAGTCTCCAATATAGGTAGGTTAGTATACTTAGCTGGGCACATTGTTAGCCTAGATCTGGTGCTCCTCGCTTCCGTCGTGTGCTCGACTTGACACCGACCGACTAGTCTAGGAAAAATAAGGTTTGAGATTGCATTAAAGACACTTTAGTAAATTGTGTTTGAAATAATATTACTGTTAGTTTATAACACTTTTGTCGAGAATTCGTGGTTATATAGGCTCAGGAACCTGAGAAATACCTTAAAATCGATATTAATGTAATGGCAAGCTTATTTCTAAAAATATTTCGACCAGCAATAGAGACAATTAATTATCAAAAGGCAAATTTAATGTGTAAAAACAAACAGTAAATCATTTAGTTTTGAGGTTATAATTTTTGAAGACCTACAAAATATTAAATATCTACCCAAATTAACGATATTAACCGGGGATTATTATTGTTATAAGTAAAAAGTATTGAACGAAGCAATCCTGTACAAAATCACCAGTTTTCAATTTTTTGTTCATACCTAAATTTAATGTTTTGTAAATGTCTTAATTATTCAATAATACAACATACAAAATCGGGGATTATTGAGAATTTATGTTTTTCAGGTATGTATCTACTATATTCCAAATTTTCACCAAAAGTGCAATTAATGCAACCTACTCCATACAAAAATCCGTAGATTTCCCCGACTAGACGGTCGCGTGACACTCGTGCCTTGCCTATTACCACTGCCACTGCCCTACATTGCAAAGTAACTACACTTTTACATTACTACTACAACTTATGGCGAAGCTAAAGTGCTAATCTTCTACTATTAATTCAACCTACTTAAGTAGGTAGGTACCTATTGCAATTATTTGAAACTAGATGTTTACCTGTCTACATACGCGAACATATTATACAACGTGTTAATGAATTAACGCAAAACTAGAAAGTAGTTTAGAATCGAGAGCAGAATCGAATTATCATGTTTTCAACATAGGTAATTTTTTTCAAAATATTAAGTTATTTGTTAGTAAAATTTAAAATTTACTGAACTATATCTCAACCCACCGCACGGGCACACTCACCCTACTTACTACCAAAACAAGATCCTTAAAATGAATCAAAGAGAACGCTAGCTAGCGCTTTCATTCATTGCTGAAATGATAACAAATCATTTTTGCCTCAAAACTTAAAATGTAAATAACTTTAAATATTAACTATCAAAATAATGAAATTATTGTTTCAATCTGCTATTATTTCAATTTCAATTTGCTGATTATTTTGTTAGAAATCAGTTGGGGTTTATGAGGTTTTGCGCTTATTCATTAACAAATAATAAAAAATAAAATTTTAAATTTATTCACATTTTAAGTTTTGAGGCAAAAATTATTTGTTATCATTTCAGCAATTAATGAAAGCGTTAACGTGATCATGGATACATTTTTAAGAATCTTTGTAGTAAGTAGAGTGCCCGAGCGGTGGGTTAAGATCGAGTTCAGAGTTTCACATATAAAATTTTACAAACAAATTATTCAATATTTTGAAAAAATAACCTATTTTGAAACCATGGTCATTCGATTCTGCTCTCGATTCTAAACAAACTACTTTCTATAGGTAGTTTTGCGTTAATTCATTAACACGTTGTATGACATGAATCCCGAAAAACTCATCTTAATTAACATTATTCTGTTTCTCATGATGCTTCCTCGATTATTTTATTTTGAAATATTGTCAATAAACATATGCGCACGACCGCAAAATTTATTAGATAGGTATTCGATGTAATCTACTTAGAAGAAGTTATGCTAAACTGGACAAACATCACAAATTATACCAGAATAACAAGAATATTTTAGTAAATATCTATATTGAAACAGAAACCAGATCAGTTCCATAGGAACGAAAATAATAACGAGAAAATTAAACATAGAGTCCATTTTATTTAAATTCATTTCCTAATAAAATAATATTTTGGTGGATAACAGGAAACTCAATACTGTTGTACACTGTACAGTCGCCATCAGATATATCATAGCATACAAGGTAGTCAAATATTTCTAAGCAGTCCTTATTTTCAATAATTTCTTTACACATAACAAATCAAAAATATCTGAACGCCTAGAACATCAAACACATCTACGCAGTCCAGGTTGATCATAAACATCTGAGCAGCTAAGGAAAAAAATATTTCGTTATAATACATTTCAATTTTAAATAACATTATAAAGATATTATTGAAAATTTAATGTTCAGATATTTATGACACAGTACACGTTTAGATATAATTGGTACATTTACTGTAGTGAATTTATTGAAAATTAGCACTGCTCAGAAATATTTGACCACTTTGTATGCTACGATATTTCAGATGGCGACTGTACTTGAGAACAAAATATGATTCCGATAATACCTACAATTATAAAAATTTTTAAACCATTTTCTATTCTGCCGAAACGGCTTTACGAATTTACGCTCACCTGAGATTCCATTGTTTCACTTCTAAATGAAACTAGATTTTTCTGCAATTATTGAATTTATAACCTTCGAGACTGGAGAGCATACCAGTTTGTTGTCAATAGTAATCCAGCTGTACAATCATTCTCTTCAGCTGTAGGTCAAAGCTATAAAATCGTATCTGCTTACGTTATAGGTACAGTTATACTTTTATCGTTACGTTTTATTAAATATTGTTGAATATTGGTGTTGTTTTGGTCAGCGACGCGCATTTAGAGGGTGCTTCTGACCATCAAACTGAACTACTTTCACTATGGAGCCAACATCGAAATCTCGAAAAAAAACAAAATTTTCTTACAAAACGTCAGTACCAAGTCGACTCAAATGTATGGGCCAGCTGTTTTTTTTGTGGCGATTTCACAAACATTTCACGATTTCACGTTGGCTCCATTGTGAAAGTTCTGAAAGGTCTGAAGCACCCCCTAAATGCGTGTCGCTGACCAAAATCACACCCTGTATCGGGTCTTTCTTAACTTATATGCTGAAGGTTTTTTAAGGGGATGATCTGACCATCAAACTAAACAACTATCTCTATGGGACCAAAGCCTAAACCGCTAAAAAAACAGCTGTCCCATACATTTGTGTCAAGTAGGATTGCAGTTTTCTATGGAACAGCAATTTTTTTTCCCTTTTTTTCATTGGCCCCATAGAGAAAGTTGTTCAGTATCATGTCTGATCATCCCCTTAAAAAACTGTCAGCATATTAAGTTGGCCCCCGTATTGTTGTTACACTATTATAAAACTGTAACAGAAGTGTGTCTGTACTATTGAAGATATTTACAAGAAAAAATCACGATATGGTTTTTAGGTGTCCCTGACTGCAAATCAACCTTTAGAAATTTTGCTTCGTCTGTTTGTTTGTTTTTTTTTTGTGTATTTGTTCGAGCATCACGCAAAAACTACTGAACCGATTTTATGACACTTTTTTTTAATGTAATGTGCAGACGAAGTCGCGGGTAAACTCTTGTAATCAATAAATATATACTTATTAAGTTAGTATAATTCAGTGTCTAGGCATATGCAACATTACTTAAACCTAACCTAACCAACTAACATGCAATCAATGAGTCACGATCAACTTTTGAATAAACACCAAGGTGGTGACATGACTTGTATTAGAATTAATGGAATTAGCCTTTAGTCGAGGAACATACTAACCTGCCCGACCAGACGCAACACAAGCGCAACTCCATTCTTCACTGTTCCACTCGCGCGCCAGTCTCCTGCGAAACGTCTGTGCGTACGATCGCACCAGCTGCTGCGCGCGCGCTGCTTTTACTTTACGATACTCCTTTCGAACTCTAATATTTTCACGTGAAACTGAAGTGTTGTGCATCCAGTGACGGATATCTTACACAATATTGTTATCAACAAATTATATCAGAAATGCTATGAAGTGAAGTGACGAAATGTGAAAACACCATTGTGCTTTACTGCAGTTGCGGCGATTACCTTTTTATGGTAAGGAAGTATTTCCATTATTTTATGAGTTCATCGACGTTTTTCTACAAAGTTGCACTTTACAATGGATTTGCATTGCTTCGAATCATTTGTTCCTTCACACCTTTGTTGTCATCCACTTGTTCTGTGTAAACCTTTTCTCTATTATGGTATGACAATGTTTTTGTAATGCTTTATTATTCTTGTATTTTTTTCTGATGTCTGTATAGGTATTTTATGTTTGTAACATTTATTATTAAAATTTAACTCTTATTTTTCTTTTATAGAAGACACTTCACCAGTCTGCTACGATTAATAAATGTCTAATCTTCATAATCATAATAATTTATTACATTATATGGTTACATGATGGTTCTTTCAAACTTAATGCTTCGTATTAGATAATTAGATAGATTGATTAATAAAGTAGAAATGTATACCTAGTTCGAGATAATGAGTTTCAACACGATTCGTCGTCACCTCTCACATATGTGTAGAGTAGTTATCGGTGTTCTCAATGCATATTAATGCAAACCGCATAACAACTCCTTATGTCTGCGGTGTGGTTGCGCTTGCGACACTTCCTGGTACCAGCGAGAAACAATGCGTAACCGTGTCGAATCTAAACAAATATTAATTGTTCTAAATGTTAGATACGAATCACACATTCTACTACGACCTCCAACCTCCTAAACCTCCTTTAATGTTCAGCAAACGTAGCGAATAACATACTTATGATTGTGGTCTACATTACATTAAGCTTTTTCACAGTATATTACCTAAAACCGGCCAAGTATCTACGATTTAGACCACGCATCCACTAAGGTTCCGTAGTCACTTAATTGATGCCACAGTTTTAAAATTGAGATCTCTATACCTAATTCTAAACTTCAGATGATGAAAAATCTCATTCATTTTTTAACTTCTATAGTTATGAATTATGAATCCGTGAAAAACTGGAATGGACTGACAGATGGACAGAAGGATTGGACGGTGTTAAAAGGGGTTTCTTATCTGACATACGGAACCCTAAAATATATTAAAATAAACAATACAAGGGCACATGTGTTTCAAGACATTGGTAACGCCTGGGATACGTCACAATTCATATGAATTTTAATTAATTTACATTACGCCATGGCCTAGCTGATTTCATAGCTTTGTTCCTTGTTGCTCGTAAATATAGTACTCATATTTATGATAATCACAGAATCATTAGTAAAGTAAACAATGTCGCGCTTTATAAAAACGACATACGAATACACTAAAATACGCAAAAACTTTGGAAGGCAAACATTGTTCCAGCTGGGTCCAGCAGAAATGCTGGACTCTATTATGCCCGAAAAGAAAGACCAACAATTATATGGACTCCGCAACCCAGTGCACCGAGAGGCACAGGCAACAATGCCACAATCAGAACATGATGCCAACACTAAACATGTGGAATTTGACGAGCAAGGAATAAATCATATTGAAGGTGGTTGGCCTCGGGAAGTTCATTATAACAGCGAAGAACTAGTAGCTCGTCATCGTCGTAGAGTCATGCATGAGGATAACTACGTCCATACTGTGCTGAGCGCTGCGCCGGTAATGGAGCACTACGTAGACCAAAATAACGCAATTGACATGTATCAAACTTATTTCGCAGACATGCATCCACAGGAACCGGTCGAGCAGTACCACGTTAGAATCAGTAATGTGTTTCGCGATCCTTTTCATCGTCCTGTCTCATGCGTAGTGTGGACAAACGAGAAAAAATCAAACCTAGCGGTTGCTTATTGCGATCGAATATTTGCACCAGGGGAAAAGGTTGAAAAAACTACCAAATGCTACATTTGGGACGTACACAATACCACCAAACCATTGTATGAATTAGAACCCGAAACATCGTGTTGGCAATTAGCATGCTCTCCAGTGTCTCCAGAAATTTTAGTTGGTGGTCTTGAAAATGGTATTGTTAATGTGTTTGATATACGTGAAGGTGAACGCGCGGTGTCAAGTAGCTCTATCTATAATTCTCACCGTCATCGCCCGATCACTGGATTACTATACATACATTCTCGAACTAACACGGAATTCTTTTCTGGATCTCCTGATGGGCAATGTCTTTGGTGGGATATGCGCAACCTTTCACTACCTACAGACAGACTATCCATGTCGATTAAATTAGCTCCTGGAGAAGAGCCTAATTTAAGTAATGCAGAAGGTGTTAGTACTTTAGAATATGATCGTGGCTTCACCACAAAGTTTCTCTGTGGAACGGAATCAGGATTAGTTATTAATTGCAACCGTATGGGTAAAAGTCATTCAGAAATATTGATTTCATATTGGGAAGCGCATAATGGGCCAGTGCGGTCAGTACACCGCAGCCCTTGTACTTCAAGAATGTTTCTAACATGTGGTGACTATACAATCCGGGTATGGAGCGAAGAAGTGCGTACAGCACCGATAATTGTGACCAAACCATTCGCTAAGCAAGTCACAGACGTTGTTTGGGCGCCATTGCGGTTCTCAAGCTACATGGCTGTCAGTGAAGATGGATACTTTTATTATTGGGATTTCCTCCGAAAATATAAAGAGCCCTTGTTGACTCAACAGATATCTCAGCATCCACTTACCAAAGTTAGTCCTCACGCACAAGATGAATTCG
The DNA here is from genome assembly GCA_963924505.1 of Agonopterix alstromeriana. Taxonomy (NCBI): domain Eukaryota; kingdom Metazoa; phylum Arthropoda; class Insecta; order Lepidoptera; family Depressariidae; genus Agonopterix; species Agonopterix alstromeriana. The sequence goes on along the minus strand of OZ004662.1, from coordinate 11,650,701 downwards.
TTGCCATCGGAGATGATAATGGTTCTGTATTTTTGATTCAGATGTCTGATAATATGATAGAAGCTGGAAGTCGAGACAAAGTTCTTATGTTTCAAACGTACGAGCGTGAGACAAGACGTGAGCATATTTTAGACATGCGTATAAAAGAAATTCATTTGAAATTGAAACTTGAGGAGGAAGCATTAAATGCCTCTAATGAAGGAGAAATAGATGAGGAAGAAGTTGAAGAACAGAATGTAGAAGAAGCATATTTTAAAATTGTTAATAATGAGTTACTAAAGATGGAAGGGATTAATGCGCCTGATGATATCCTGAATACTTAGATATTCTTTCTGCCAGTTGCACATACCTTCATTAAAGTTAATCCTCCACTAAATCTCTTGCTGTCACTTTTTGTCTTGTTGGCGTAGTAAAGTTAGCTAGAGACTTTAATGAACGTATGTGCAACTAACCGTTTGAAAGTAAATAGAATGGTTGTTTTTAGTAAAATCTTTCTTCGAATTATTATTATGCAGTTTTAAATGGTATTGATTTATTTATGTTCTCTAACATCAAGTGCGCCAGGTGACATTTTCTCATTTATTTCATTTGAGTTGCCCTCGTGGTGAAGAGATGTTCCGATTAGGTACTAATTTCCAGTAAATCAAACTATTTTGTCAAAATCATTAAAGTTATCGACGTGCTTTTAGAAGATAGTTGATGCAATCACTCATCCCGGATGTTTTGTGCGGTCGAGAAACCCGCATGTATGTACCCCAAGCAAATCCGGCGGCTCGAGGGCCATGACCGCCAATACATCTTGCACTCCGACCAATATATAACGAACTCTTCAGGTCCACTAGCACCCCCCACTGTCAGTATCAGATAAATGAATGAGAAGGGCGGAGGAGGTCTCGTTTGAATGGTAGCGTAAATTACTCGTATACCATGAGTTGCGTGAATACAAAGTGCGTCACAAGCAAAGCAACTTTCACCGCGAGTAACTCCCGCCAGGCCGCCGCTGCGCGCGCATCGACCGTGAGGTAGCCCGTTTACACAGTGATACCAACTTTGCAACTTTATAGCTAGAACTAGCAATTTTTTGATGTCAGGCAGGTTTGTAAAATTTCTAGCAACTATCGGGATTAAGACTTTTATGAAGCTAGACCCGAAATAATAAACAACAATGAAGCTAAGAATAAAGGCAAACTATTTTAATATTTCTCAGTGAGAGAAGGATCATCAATCGAGTCGAATAATTTCTTATATAGTGCGGCGTTTCTTAGCACAAATGGCTAAAACATGTTTAATAAGCAATCATATTCGTAGTTAGGCGAAATGTTGGCAGATGGAGCATAGCCTTAACAAAGTAGTGGCCTAGATTAGGCAGAAGAGGTGTGGGAATTCCCGAAGCCAAGTGGGTTGACGACATCTGGAAAAGGACCGAGAGGGACGGCAAAATGGGGACGGGGAATGCAGGATGCCTTGCAGTGGGTAGATACAGGGTAACTATGATGATGATAATGATATTAGAAGAAAGTTAAAGACATTTTTATAAGTGTTTTATTATCGGTTTTATTTTAAAAACTTAAATAAATGTTCGAACTTGTTGGTTAGCTACTTTTAGCAACTTTTACGGGAAAGAAAATTGGGCAATCTGGCAACTTTTCGTATATTCACTACCTAGCTACAATCCTATGGTAGCAGTTGGCAACACTGAGTTTACATTTCACACTTTGTTCCTGATTTAAACTGGAAATTAGAAAACTAGCTATAGGTACTAAAGTAGGTATGATATAATACACTTCGTCTTCGCCAAGTCTTCGCCTATACTAATTAAAGGAGTTTCTGTAATTCAACAAATGGCAAGTATTTAAGTGACAATCTTGAACAAGTTTTGAACCTACTAAAATGTAATTAACAGTTGTTTAGAAGTCAAAAAGTTAAGTATTGCATTGCAATTGCAAACTAGTTTAAAATGCAATGTAGGTTAATGTTTGCTACTCTTGCAGGTATATTGCGACGATGATAAATGTAATAAGTAAGTAAGAATTGTTTGTAACGTACCTATCACTTTCATAGTTTTTTACTTAAAAGCGCAGAATTGAGTTACGCCAATATTACCTACATCCACCATCCCAATATTTTCATGTAAAATAACGAGAAATTCTTTTCTTTATGTCGGTTCCCATTCGTTGCACTGCACACGAAATTAAATAAAAAATATTATAGCTACTGCGATATGGTGATCAAGAGTCTCATTGTGTAAGTACCCGACTATATTGGTATCGATATAATCGGAAGCTAACACAATAGCCATACAAGTATAGTACATTATGATACAAGTGAGCGATGTTGGTCATTACAGCCCAGGTGGGATTGCAGCCCGAGCCGCAGATGAGTGCTGTATTTACTGTTCGAGGCTGTAATAACCAACGCTCACACGTTTCATACAACGTTTTTCAACCCACTGGCGAGGAAAACGTAATTAAATTTCGTAAAACACAACTATTTAAGACAAATATTAATTTGTGTAAAATGGCGCCGGGATTCTTTTTTCAAGATAGCTCAGGTCAATTAAGAGGCAATAACTTAGCCGACATTCAACCAACGACATTTTGTTGCTAACAACCTAAATTAAAAACTTTATAAACTTAATAATCATGTATTGATAACTCCAATTAATGTTAATTTGATGAAATGAAACGTTTATTTAATCTCTTTGCTGAGATTTAAAAACAAACTGTATAAAAAAGTAACATTACCGCACTGGTGCGATACTGTAACATTTCTACACGCGTGTTCGATAAGCTGCACTATGTACCTAAAAGCGGTGCAATAAGAGTCACTTTACGAGCAAGTGTGTTGAAAAAGTATGTGTATGAGTTTCCGATTATATCGTTCACAAGTTCGGTATACAGGGTGTTACAAAAATACCCCTAAAGAAAAAAGGGTGTTAAAGGGTCTCTTGTAAAGAGTCTATTGCCAATGTATGACAACCGTAGTATAATATTATTATTCACCGAAAAAAAAATTATCGATAATAAAATAATAAAATAGTAATCGTTGAAGCACATCACTATTTTACGGACTGCCGGTAGTTCAAAGACTAAACGGCAGTAGATACGTCCTAAGGTCACCGCGATGTCACTACCTATCTTCTAAGTACTTAATTTAAAAGATGATTTTTCTCTAAGTTATCTTTATTACTAAAGCTAACATGAATATTAAGACCTATTTAATGCAAAAAAAATACAATCAAAATAGATTGACAAAAATATTTCAATTATTGGTACAAAAATAAAAAATTAAGAATAATTTAAATAAAGTATTCATATTTGTCATCATGTAAGATAATTTAAGCGTCTTACAATTCGTTTTTATCGACAAAGAAAGCTTCTTCGTCTCTTACTATTTAGGTACAAATGACTTACAAAGACTACCCTTCTGAAAAAATAGTCTATGTTTCAAATGTCACACTAGAGTTGGGATTTGTTTATAATTGGTTTCGACGATGGATTTTATTTTTTTTGGTTAATTATGTAACACCCTGTATACCTAACGTATTATTGATATGACTGTATAAGGCAATTTGATTCTGGATCATATCCATTATCTGAAATTAATTAGGCACCTAACTAAAAATTAATAATCAGAATCACTAAAACTCCTCCTCTGTAAAAAAGGTTACTATAAACTCGATGATTATTTGAATGACCAAAATGTCTGGTCTTGACAATGTTACACTATGTAATTTAATATTGAATTTATGTAATTGTACTTTGTATATTTTGTTTTGTTTAAAAGAAGTGTGTTGTAGAGTTTCTGGTCGCATCTTCTCTACAACAGAACACCTTCCGACGCGGTGGTAGATTCAAAAACATGACGTCAAAAGTTATCTATGTGATATTATTTTAAATAAACAATTTATTTTTTTTGACTCCCATAAAACACCATGATGATTTGATACCGATTGAACTGGGTAGTTACACAATAAGACCCAAGCCCAAGGTTCGTGTTTGAATATCCATAAGCCTTAAATAAATGGATAAGACAACAATAAGCTCCCAGTGGTGCGATTTTTAAAAGTCACAAGTCCAAAGTCATGATCGAATGATGCATAATCTCCATAGCAATTTTGTCATTTTCTATTGCTGATTTGAACGTGGGACTTTCAAAAATACCACTTCTGGTATTATTAATCGTGAGGTAATTTGCTCAGACGGCCTTTTATATCAGACATCTTCAAAAATCTGAAAAACAAACGCTATGAACAATTGGTTATGAATGTTAAAACTCGACAAGATATCTCATTCGTATCGAAATACGTGTAATCTAAACTGAAACTAATCAGAATCTTATGAAATTCTATTTAACGACAAATCTAAATCAGGGGTGCGATTTTTTAATGTCACCGGAGAGCTTGAACGGTTTTTATATCTCATACTAAAGCCTTCTCACATACTCATGAGTTCAATACGAGTGGGCAGGGGCACTCGTATTGAACTCTTGGGTATGAGAATTTAGTCACCGGTAAGATTCAAAAATGCAAACTTTGGAAAATCGGTGAATATCGCCATTTTACTCAGCAGTGACTTTAAAAATCTCACTCCAGGTGAGAATTTGTTTTTTGTCTATCAGAATGAGATATATTACAATAAACTCTTATCCTAAAACAAATCTAAATACCTAACCTGACAAATGAACCTTGAAGTTGATATAAAAAATCAGCCAAGTGCGAATCAGACTCGCGCACGGAGGATTCCGTACCACCATACAATATTACCAAAGAAAATTTCAACTCGCAAAGATAAAGCCCTTTTTTTTAATTTATAATTAATGGACTTTTTGCTTGTGCGTTAGCACCGCATTTCCGCCAATGTCAAGTAGTTTGTGGGAGTATCTATCCCAATCTCAGGGATTGTTTTTGATAAAGAACAAGAAGAGATTAAGGAATGCGGAGCCTCGTGGCAGGCAAAGACGCGACGCGCGGACAACACGCGAGACAAGTTCTCGGGTCAGAAGAACCTGCAACGTGACTCGATAAAGCCCTTATGAACAGAGTTCGTTGCGTTGATAGTCTTTGGGGTACGGAACCCTAAAAACTATAAAAAACTATTTAAAACTGTACCAGCTTAGGTCACGATCTTCAAAATATCCGCAAGGTTAAATATTAAAAGGGCATTATCGGCTTACAAACACTGTTCGTCAAAAAATGCTTAGTCACAGAAATATCTTTTGTTGTCTACATGTTCTATCATACAAAGCATTCACATTTGTATGCCTATTATATTCTCGACGGCAACGGCTTCTGCAGAACACATTCTTTATAATTTTGTAACATTCTGTTACGTAATTAACGTTCATTTTGTTTACAATTAGTTCGTAATCTAAACGATATAATTGTCATTGTTGTAAGATTTAAACACTGTAATGTTGTAGAAATTTCGTTTAGTTATGTTATTGTATCAAAATACTAACGGTAATTTACTTGTTAAATATACTATCTTTGTTCAAAGATGTGAGGTAGTTTAGCGAATCATGATAAGTATAGAGTAAGTGCCAGGCCAAATAAAATAAATAAATGTTTATTGGTTTGATAGTGAAAGTGTGAAGTTTGATTCGCATTTAATTTTACACCCTGTATTATCAACCGTGTCGACTTGACACCGACCTAAAGAAAAACAAAGAACATAGCTTTTATTATTTCTTAATTTTAACCGGTTTTTGTCATTTCGAAAAATATTTAATTTATAGAAGATACGGCCCCGATACAGTACATAATGACGTAGGTATTACCAGTAGTATACCTACTATTTGCAAACCACAACATTTTGTAAATACAACGTAGAAAATGTAGGTGTTTGTTACGATACGAATATTACCAATAGGTAATTAGAAATTGCCCAGTACCACAAAGATTTGTAATCAGTAAAGCCGCATGTGGGTTTATAATCGGGTGTAGGTATGTTGGAAGTGGGATGCCTTCGCTCGGTAGCAGTAGAGTACACTGGTGGTTATCGAATGCCAATGTCAGCTAATTTGCAAACCCGTCCGAACAGCGCTCCATTCCATACTGTTATGTGGTTATACCCAGTGCTGCCAATGTAAATTTCTCGATTCCCCGCTTAAGTACTATACGCTCAATTCCCCGAGTTTCCCCGATTTCCAATCATGCATTCTCCGAAAATTACCCGACACTATTATAGTCAAGAAATGAAGCATTGTTTTATGCAAAATGTAGATTAAAAATTAGCTTAACAATTTATTTTTCTTCTCCTTTTTATCTAAAAATTAACAGAAATATTTAGAATACAATAAGGTATTAAGTATTTATATATAAGGTGTAAGGTATTTATTAATTATTACTACCATACTTTCGATGTAAGATAGTCCAATTTGGTACGATTTTTAACAATTCCTCTTTTTTAGACATTCTTTTTTTTGGTATTTATTATCAATTCGGTGCTACCAGTGAAACGTGGATACTCTGAGGTTTCGGAATATCTCTGACTACCCCCTCGGGCAATATAGTCGTGAGTATATGCTATGCTCGATTCTCCGATTTGAATCTCCGCGCTTTCCTCCAATTACCCCTCTTTCCCCGAAAATCGGGGAAATTGTCCAGAATCGGCAGCACTGTTTATACCGCGACGGGGCCAGATTGACCTGACCCACTTCAACGGCAAAATAATAAATAATTTAAATAGGATAACGTTGTCACAAATTAGCACCAATTTCACACGCCGTGGGAGCTGAGTCAAATCAAGGTCACTTTATTTGACATTCGGTGTCGTGTTTGTTTTAGTAGGATTAATTTTATAGTTGATTTTTTTATTTGATTAACAGCGAGCCAGGTCATCGAGGCGTGGCTGATTTATTGAAAATACTTCTGATAAAACAAGTGGAACAGCAGCAAAAACAAAAACACACCTTTGCATTTTTTATTTAAGAATACCTACAAGAATACAAAATAAAAGAGATACCTATCCTATAAAATTAAGTGCTTACATTCGTTGCGTTGATGTCTTTTATATGGATAATTTGTATTTCAATTCCTCTATTTTTAACTCTATTTAAATCTATCAAAGCAGTCTAGCGTTGCACCAATTCACCACCATCTCGAATGCACCTCACTCTTGGCCAGTTATTTTAATACAATTCAGAGCAAAATACAGGGTGAAATTGATATTATTAGCATCATTTTAAACTAAGAGTCTACCCATCAAACTGAACAACTTTTTCAATGAGTGCAAACCAATTGGAGCAAAAAAAAATCTGCTGTTGCATACAATTGAGTCGAGTAGGTAAGGCACTGCAGTTTAGTATCCAACAGAAACAGAAAATTGTTTTCACATTCGATACGATTTATGTTATAGTGACCTGACGATTGAAACTGCCCCATTATTCACGATTGTTTTTCATTACAATACCACAGATATATAAAACAAGTAACAATACTTATTTCTTCATACAGAGTCCCATCATGGAGTGCGCAGTGCGATGACACGCGCGTTGCTGGTAGCGCTGGCGCTGCTGGTGACGGTGAGCGCGGCGGACGCACAGCTGCGGCCGGCCGACGCGCCGCCCGCTATCAACGACACACGTGAGTGAGTCTGTGTTGTATTAGATCATCGTGAGATGGGCGCAGTGCGTTGAAACGCGCGTTGCTGGTAGTGCTGGCGCTGTTGGTGACAGTAAGCGCGGCGGATGCACAGCTGCGGCCGGCCGACGTGCCGCCCGCTATCAACGACACACGTGAGTGAGTCTGTGTCGTATTAGATCATCATGAGATGAGCGCAGTGCGTTGACACGCGCGTTGCTGGTAGCGCTTGCGCTGCTGGTGACGATGAGTGCGGCGGACGCACGGTACTTCTGAGGATATGTCGTGAATACTTATTTGCACCTAATCTTTTATGAATTGTGATGGCACGTAATAATTTTGGAGTATATACGACATACCTAAATACAAAAATAAATATTATATAGATATATAGATTGAAATTCCCTTCTCTCAGTGACTAAATACCTACCTATCAGATGGTTTACACCCCTATCAGGTTTATAGCGCTATAGCTAGTAAGTAGTTTGTAGTTTTGTACTTAGGGACTAGCTACTGGACCACAGTTAACTATCTAATAGGTGTACATTGAAGTGTTTACAATGGTTAGCAATTGGATTACAGTAGCAAACTCGCACAATAGAATACGCTGGTACCTACTACGTATCGCCTTTAACTAACTCAAATTAATCAATCAATTTATTTGGTAGGTTGGTGGTCTCGGAAGATAAGTATTTATGAACTTTTACGTTTTTACTCAAAACAGAGATGTAAAGTCGGTGTTAGTACAGCTGTTGTTAGTTAGTTAGGTAGTCTGTATTAGTATTGTCAAGAGTAAGTAGAAAATGTTTATGAATTAAGCATTTAAAATTCTAAACAAAAACGTAAATGTTTGTTACATTCAAATCTACAACTTATAAACCTACGTCTGCATCGAATCGATTAATCGTCCGACCTACGACCAATCCAACGGTCACGGCCCCAAAGAACTTTTCAAGTATAAAAACCCGTTGTCCCCAAAAAGCTCGCAAGCAGGTACATCGTCTGCCTGGCCTTCGCAGGTACAATCCAATTTTGTACGTTAGAACAATAAGGTCGTGCTTTATGAACAAAATAAATAGTACATAACAATGACTATTCGACCGCTCAGTCCCGTTAATTGAACAGCGGCATACTAATCGCACATTGAGCGCTTTCCCTTTGGAAAGTACGAAATTCAATGCCACAAGTCAATAGAGAAGATACACTCGATTTCCAAAAGTCATCTTTAATAATGATGAAAGATATTTAAACGTTTGACTGAGCACTGCGAGTGAAAAATGCTCCAAAAAGATGTCTAAATCTTGATCATTGAAATGCAGCATTCGAAAATTAAGAATTCCGCTACTACCTACGTAATTCTGCTAAACCAATCCGAACCTTACATCTACATAATGACTTTTTTCGTCGCGACCGTGTAGGTGTGGTGAAATTTCACATTCACCACTCGCCACATTTGTTGCCAACAATCGAATAAACGTGCACCACCATGCATACATTACGCCCAAACACGGTATATTAGCATAGAAATTCCGATGCGGGTATCGAGTTAGGTTTGAAGAGACCCCAAAACAGTTATTATGTAGCTTTTAGGTAACTTTAGGCCTTCTTAATTTGTGTTATTAAAGAACTGATAAAAGCAAAAAAGAAAGATAAATAGTTAGTTATTACGTATACATAAGCTCACGCCATTGTCCCATGGGGGTAGGCAGAGACCACGGACCGCCACACACTACGACTCTGACATACCTCTCTGGCCTCATTCACATTCATACATCTTTTCATGCACTTCCGTCGATTGAGGGTGCTACGCACTTGTCCTTTTCGGAAAAGATCATTGTTTTAATCATGGTATGTTTTCCTCGGACGGCCTCTTACAAAAACTTACTCTAACAAAAATGTTCACTTTAAAGCTTAATATTTCGCTAACGGATCCCTAAATCGAAAAGTAGTTTTTATACACCTACAATATACAACGTGTTAATGAATTAACGCAAAACTAGAAAGTAGTTTGTTTAGAATCGAGAGCAGAATCAAATTATCAAGGTTTCAAGATAGGTATTTTTTTTTTCAAAATATTAAATAATTCGTTTGTAAAATTTTAAATTTACTGAACTCGATCTCAACCCACCGCACGGGCACTCTCACCCTACTTACTACCAAAACAAGATTATTAAAATGTATCCATGAACACGTTAGCGCTTTCATTCATTGCTGAAATAATAACAAATCATTTTTGCCTGAAATCTTAAAATGCGATTAACTTTAAATGTTAACTATCAAAATAATGAAATTATTGTTTCATTCGAATTATTTTGTTATAAATCAGTTGGGGTGTATAAGGTTTTGCGCTTATTCATTAACACGTTGTATAAAAGACCTATGCAACGATACACCACACCATGGGATAGAGGAGAAAAATAAATTTTCGTGTAGGGGAGCCTAGTACCCTAAAAAAAATTATTTTTCAAGATGTTATTTTACCACTTTGTCGGCGTTATAAATATGAAATTACATGTGTAATTACAGCTTTCTAGCACTAAGCGTCTCTGAGCTAACCCGCGGACAGACGGACAGACGGACAGACGGACAGACGTACAGACGGACAGACGGACAGACGGACAGACGGACAGACGGACAGACGGACAGACGGACAGACGGACAGACGGACAGACGGACGGACATGGCGAAACTAAAAGGGTTCCTTCATGACTACGGAACCCTAAAAAGTGATATGCACCGCGAAATATGAATACTAAGCTTGGATTTGGTTAACAATACTTATTCCAACTTCCTGATACTAAGGCCGAGATTCAGAGACGTTTTTTAAGTCATAGTTCGAACTTCCGTATGTCAAAATCCATACATTTTGCCACGCTTAGCTCGAGCTAAGACTAAAAAAATCGTCTCTGAATCTCAGCCTAAGATTACCAAATGTAGCCGAATTCTCATAAAATACTACACAAATTGAAAAAGTTTGTTTTTCTAATCGATCTAATCCATTCCTTTAGCATGTATTGAAGTCGCGTTGATTTTTGCGTTCATTGGAGATAATAAATAGGTATTTAATTTACGACGTTACTACACGCGGCAAAATTACATACCTAGTCGTGTTTGTTAATTTTGACATAATATGCATTCTGCAGACGCATTTGTAGTCTTAGAGAATAGTCTTAGAGAATTCAGTCCCCAGACAAGTGGCGCGGTCACAAGGCATTCTACCTATTATTATATGTTTTGTTTAAATATACCTATACTACATTCCAAATAGCAACGTAATTTTAAGGTTATTTTGAATTACAGAAACAGAGATTTGAAACACTTACTCTCACTTATTCTCAGGCCAACTTTAGTGTCGTCCAAGATATGTCGGACAGTATATCTTTTTGATAAATAAGTTATATTTGCTAATCAGAATTAGCCAGAAAGCTAAACAGGAATCTGATAAAATTTTCGTCCTTATATGGAATGAAGTATAATAACTCTATGCCCGTGTTTCAGGATGCGGCATCGAATGCGTCCGATGCGCTGCAGACGGGTGCGTCAAGTGCGCTCGCCTGCTCGTCTGGCCCGAGGGCATGTGCAGTCATGACTGTCCATCGGGCACCCGCGAGTCCTGGGCACATGACGACCACCTCATGGGCAGGGTGTGCTATCCAGCTCATACTTATAACGAGGTAACGATTTTTGTACCCGAGCGTCAGTCTTTATTATCAGCTATCACCTATCAAGTTAGCTAAGCCAACCGAATTGGATCTTAAACTCCGACACAAAAGAATGCTCTGTTTTGCATCACACGACATTCGCCTTCAGCAAAAATCTGGTAGAAATGTTGAAAATGTTTTCTGAAATATTGTTGCTTCATTCTCGTCGTCGGTTTGTTCAAACATCTTAGAGCTTACCAGTTAAAGTATACAGGTTATAAACAAATTCGTTACATACTTAAGGGGATGCTTCAGACCATCAAACTAACCAACTTTTACTATGGAACTAAAATTAAAATTGTGGAAAAAAAATCTGCTGTTCCATAGAAAATGACAAAAGCTACTCTACAAAAATATGCATATGAAACAGCTATTAATTTTTTTCGAAACTTTGGTCCCGCAGCAAAAGTTGTTCAGTTTGATTATCTGAAGCACCCCTTCAAGTACGTAACGCATTAAGTTTACATCCTGACATGAAATGACATGAAAAATTTTTTTATTGCCAATAACTACTTAAAAAGAACATAAAAATTTAACATACAAGGAATAAACAAAAAAATTATAACATATATGCTGCATATTAAAGCTTCCGTATTTTATAAAAAGAATCTTCATAGCAGGTAATAAGGTCAGGACATCAAAGTGTAAACATGCTCTGATTAGAGATGTGGCAATGTTCCGCGTTAATCTTTCATGTGCGACACAGATGGAGCAATGCTTATGTCGATGTCGTTGAAAATCGTCAATCTGATTACGACACGATTTCGTGAACGACTAAACGTTCTTTTAAAGATCTTACGTAGAGTTTAAATACCTTTTGATTTTTCTGAAACGTTCTTAACTAAAAGCTTTCGCGCGTACATTGCACGGTAGCGCTATCGCTGGAAAGCTTAAGATCTACTTTCGAACTAACTTATGTTTCAGACTTAGGTAGCATGTAGCTGCTTATGTTTTCTACTACAGGGTATTTTGCTATGCAAGTTTTAAAACAACCTTACAAATTCATCCCAAGTATCCTGTATAGTGCCCGTCAAATAATTCGGCAACTCGAAAATTTTAGATGAGCAACCACACGGAGGACAGAAAGGAGCGGAGTTGTCATGTCGCAAGGCATTTAGGTCTGTCGCCATTATTGAATAAGTGCAAAACCTCCTACACCCCAGCTGATTTATAACAAAATATAGATAATTAGATTGAAACAATAATTTCATTATTTTGATAGTTAACATTTAAAGTTGTTCGCATTTTTAATTTTGACGCAAACATGATTTGTTATCATTTCAACAATTAATGAAAGCGCTAACGAGCTCATGGTAACATTTTAAGAATCTTGTTTTAGTAGTAAGTAGGGCGACAGTGCCCGAGCGGTGGGTTGAGATCGAATTCAGTAATTTTTAAACTTTACAAATAATTTTTTTAATATTTTGAATAAAATTACCTTAGTTGAAACCATGATAATTAGATTCTGCTCTCGATTCTAAACAAACTACTTTCTAGTTTTGCGTTAATTCATTAACACGTAGTATAAGGCCTAAAAAAAATTGGCTGAAACTATTGTAAGGGGATGATCAGACCATCAAACTGAACAACTTTCTATATAGGACCAATATCTAATTCGCGAAAAAAAATTAGCTGTTCCATACAAACCTACTCGACTTAAATGTATGGGACAACAGATATTTTTTTCGCGTTTTCGATATTGGTCCCATAGAGAAAGTTGTTCAGTTTGATGGTCTGATCATCCTCTTAAAATAGTTTCACCTAATTTTTATAGACCTTATATTAGGTCATGACGTCACAGTGGGCGTGGTCTATGATGCTTAGTTTGAAGCGGACCGCCATTCTTTTTGCTGAAATGGGTTTTGTCAATAAAATACATCTAACGTGAGCTGTTCCTGTATTCGGTTTTAGGGGCAAAACCTGCGCACCCGTCTTTTCCCACGTCCCTGCATTAAGGCGACACCTACTTTGATAGAAATATTGCTTTGAGACACCTCCGCTCCTTTCTGTTCTCCATGGCAACACTGCAAAGTTGTGTAGGTACTGTAGATACGAGCACACTTAAATGCAACTTCAAAGCGGGCCTTCGCCCGTATTTGGTGCAAGCTTTAAGTACGATCACTATAAAATTAAGCTAACTGTTCTCATTTTAATTATCCATTACATAAATCAAAAACCGGCCAAGAGCGAACTCGCGCACGGAGGGCTCCGTACCACTATACAAATATATTAACAAAAACAATTGTTAATCTGGGACCCTTAGCGCGAGCCCGGTTATTTGTTATTTTACTTTAGAGTATGTACTATAATCACACCAAGTTTCACGCTTGCATGTATTGCCGTTTTTACGATCAAGCAAAAGCAAAAAACACGTTTCTTGTTTGAGGCCCCCTAAATTTTTTACTTTTTGAATTTTTTATTATTTGTTAGCAAATCCAAAATAATAACACATATTTTGTGAAAATTTCAACTCTCTATCTATTACGGTTCAATAGATACATCCCTTCAAAGCTAGGACGGACGGACAGCATAGGCAATAAATAGGGCCCCGTTGCCGTTGGCACCCGGCGTCCCGTGTCTTAAACTGTAAAAGAAGTGTGTCTGTACATTCAAGATATTTTCAAGAAAAAAATTACGATATGGTTTTTACGTGTCCCTGACGCCAAATAAATGTTTTTTTTTATTTTTAGTCCTGTTTGTTTGTTCGGGCATCACGCAAAAACTACTGAATCGATTTTGATGAAACTCTTTTTGTTTAAAAGCTTATGATTTGGCTTAAAATCTGGTATATAATTTGTACGGTCCAAGTCGAGGGTATAATAAGCTCGTTATATATAAATTCAGAAAAACTCATTCAGGCAAGGTTACTCGCCACTGGACAACCACGGCCTTCCTAAATTAAAAATTATGCTTAACAATACTTATTTATACGGTCCCAGGTGTTAGTGGGTGGTGCTTGCGGTTTAGTAGCATGCATCGCGCTGGTAGCTGCTGGAGCGGCATATGCGCGGTGCAGAAACAACGCGAGGGCACAGGCGCAGCCAGTGCCTCAGAGACCCCGAGATGACGACGCGAGGCTAAGAGAGTTCCACAAGCAGCTGGATTGTTTACGAGTAAGTATTAACAAGAAAAAAAAACGTAATATCCTTTTGGACAGGAGTGGCATCATACTTTGATATGTAGGTAGGCAACTTAGGAATTTGAAATTTAAATAAAACTGGTCATGTACGGGTCGGGCTATACGCGCACCGAGGGTTCCGTACCACACCGCCACACAACATCATTAACTTGCAAAACAGTTTTGTTTTCTCCGGGACCTTTAGTGCGAGACCGACTCATACTTGGCCGGTTTTTATTATTTTTTGTTATACTGTAGGGATTGCTCTATAATGGCTCCAAGTTTGACGCTTGTGTGTATTACTATTTTGACGACAGATCGAGAAGAAAAAACGTTGATAAAAACTAGCTTCTTGTATGAGGAACCCCCTTAATTTTTAACTTTTTGATATTTTTATTACTTGTTAGCATATCCGCCATAATAATGCACATTCTGTGAAAATTTTAACTATCTAGCTATCATGGTTCAAAAGTTACAGCCCTAAATAGGGAGGACAGACGGACGGACGGACGGCGTTAGTCCACCACACGTGCCCAATGCGCAGCGGATTGGTAGACTTCAAATACGCATACATTACGCACTTAAGCTAGAAAAACTCATTGGGACATGGCATGTCATCCGTGCGGATTCGAACCTGGACCTCAAGATTGCATTTTCATAGCTCTCCGCAACGCGCCGCCGACGCTCTTATTTATGTATAAGTTACGCAAATATAACCATAAGTCCAAGCTTAGGACATTCATGCAGTCACTTCATTCTACTTACGTATTTCGAATACTTACTTACGCCTGTCTAAATTTGACTAATAACCTACCTACTAATGTGCTTATACCTTAGACGATTTATAAACGGACCCGCCTCGTCTTAGCATTTCCCCTCTGCCAACGTACAAGATCAAAAAATCTTACGCATTTACATACAATTTTATACCTTATCACTAAACTCGACAGCCTATAATTGCGGTACAATAATTTCGAACTTATCACGTTTGGGGTTCACATGACACTGTTTTTCATGATTTTTAACATTCAAAATTAGAATCTAAACTAATGGAATAAAATTTAAAGTTGCGTATCTCGTGCTACCTCGCCCCCCGCAAAAAGTGGCAGAAAAGTTTGTTAGTAGAATTACACGCGTAACTTGTCCTCATATAAGTAGTCTAAGGCTTATACCCCTAAGCTGTAAGCACTAAAGTTCCAACCAGTAAGGTAAAGTGCCTAGTGAGCTCCTTTCTAATGCTCTTCCCACACCTGTCGATTTATCATTAGGCAAGAGCTTAAACACGAGCTTATTACCTAATGTTATAACACCTACTATGAACACTTAGATTCAACATAAAATTCAAATGAACTCTAACGTTTCTTGCTAATCAAGCTTCTGATTAACCAAGCGTCAGCGTCGCGAATCAAAATGCACTTAAACACGTTCGCGTTCTAAAAATCTGCATCAAATCCTAGGAACTGTATATTGTTACAGTTCTCAACAAAGTACATTGTACATACTTGCATCAAAATTATATACTACAGGTTTTTAGATTGCAACATCGACGATTACGTTTTTCATCTGTTTTATAAGTCATATTCCAGTGGTTAAGCAAGATTAACGTCGCGTGAAACAAGAACGGTTATGGTCGTAGAGAAATGGTCTACACTAGTTTAATGACAAAGTAGTCTCACTTTCTAATACCTACCGTGAAGTGGAAGTGTGTACCAATGACATTTCATTATCGACTTGAGATATTTTGCGACGGTAATTTGTCATTACTCGCAGGTCCATTACTTGCTAGGACCAGTATTTTCACTTCTCTATCTCTGAATTATTCGATTCGTCGAAGCCGGATTTAGTAACTCTAACAGTCAGTTGCAGAAACGCTCATTGAAGTTAATCCTCCATTAAATCTCTTGCTGTCACTTTTTGTCTTGTTGACGTATAAAAGCTAGCAAGAGATTTAAGGGGGGATTAACTTTAATGAGCGTTTTTGCAACTGAGCGTATAGCATTTAACTTTAATCATAATATACTCGTACCTACTACATTATAAGGATGGCAAATCTCTTCATCACACGATGGCAAGACCAACCGACTTGCTAGAAAATGAGAGAATGTAAAGTTTGATGAAATTAAGAATTTCTGTTTTCGACAAAAATATTCCGCTATGATCGCCATAATAATAAAAATGTAACATTTTACTGAAAACAGAAAAATAAAAATAAAGTAGGTAAAATAAATAAATGACGCAACATACAAAAATTTTTACAGATCTTCAATGAAAAATCTCTTAAATTTTGTTTTAATTACTATTAAACTATGTAAATTGTTTCAAAATGTACCTACTACCTGCGTAAAATTATGAAACTGAAAGTGAATGTAGGTACTCTAGGTGCCATTAACATTATTTACAGAAAACTGATAGATGATTAATGCTACAATTTGTTATGTTCCAGCCTCACGCCTACACTATCTTGGCTATTTTGAACCACACGCGACATCAGGTGCGAGAACTCTACCAGTTGGGCAACAATGATGCTGCTATGGCTTACAGGTAAGATTACTCTCTCTGAATTACCCTTTTTTTATCGGGTATTTGTCCACCTCACATTTCCACCACTTTAACTCCTGTAAATCAGGATCGACATCGGCAACCACTAACATAGCACAGCCAATGTACAGAGTTTTTTTAGTAGGAGTGGGAAGTAATTATACTTTGGGATGGGACTTTTAAACTGTAACCGCGCCATTTAATGACAAAACGACATTGAAAAATAGTTTTTCAAATCTAAGAATTTTAACTTAATAATAATAATACCAATGCACTAATTTTAATTAGATTCAACAATATCAATTACTTTTAAACAATAAAATAACCATGGGAAAAAAGAGTTATTCATTATAAAAGACTACGTATTTTTCAAAGCTTTCTAAGTAGCCAAAAATATTTACTCCGTGTTTGAAGAGTATAAAAAGGTAAAGTTTTGAAATGTAAAAAAAAAATTTTGAACGAGATAACTAAATGCTAAATTTTTATTTGGGGCTGTTACTGCCGTGATTTTTTTAAATTTTGTTATATTCAAATTTGCTCTTAAAAGATATACCGAAAAATCCACAAGACATTATAAGAGGGGTTAGAAATGCAAAGTAGCGCTTTTGCTTCGGAGACGGCTGTCGCCACTTGTCTTCCCGCTCACGCTGCTACAATTACTCATGCCCTCTCGCTCGCACCACGCCGCGCGCCTTATTGTGTTATGCAAATCATTGCATAACCTGTGGCGACACGTTCCACGCCTACTTTGCACTTCTAACCCCTCGTATAATGTTCTGTGGAAAAATCAATTCTTAATTACTCCCAGCTCAAGCCGTAAAATGACTGGGCTATACAATACTAGACAATGAAGTTCGGCGAGTCTGCGGATGACTTCTAATCTGTCTTTTAATTGAAACCCGAAAAGAATTTAATCAAAAAAGATATAGAGGAGGATAAGATGGTTTTCTAAGCCTCCTTCCTAGCTTTCATTGAAAGGAGGAGAGAAACATACTTTATGGTGTGCTTCAGACCATCAAACTGAACCACTTTTACTATGGGACCAACTTTGAAATCGTGAAAAAAGAATCTCCTATTTCATACATTTTGGTCGAGTAGCTAATTGGCATTTTCTATACAGGGTATTAGGTTAAACAGTTGCATTACTTTAAGGGGTGATTGTGATTGTGACCTATGATACTGAACAACTTTCCCTAAGAAACATAAAGGAAAGCAAAAAATATTTTCGTCTTTTCTTACAAAAGTTCGATGAGCTAATTGCCTTTAGTATGGAAAGTACAAAACAATTTTTGCGAATTTCCTCTAGGTTTCTTAGGGAAAGTTGTTCAGTACCATGGGTACAAGAAGCACGGAAACGCTCGAGGTGAAATACCACTAAACGGTCACCCATCCAAAGACTGACCGGACCTGACGTTGCTTAACTTCGGTGATCGTTTCCAATACCGAAGCTCCAATAAGCCAACGAGCGCTTCTTATGGAATATAAATATAAATCTATTATTATACAGGAATGTGAGTTTAAGGGTCAGTTCACACCGAGACGCGACGCGGCGCGACGCTGCACGCACATTTTTCATAGAATATACTTTATTCACTACACGAAAAGATACACATTACATTGTGAGAATTCAGATTACGTTGCACCACGCAGCACTGCGCCTCGAGGTATTTGAGTATCGTCGCGTCGCGTCGCGTCTCGGTGTGAATTGACCCTAATGGTGCCTTATGAGTAATAAACATTCCACCGTGCAGTGCATCAACGCACCATGTTTACATACATTTCCAAATAAGTAATTTCACCAGCAACGTGAGGCATTTTAAACTTTATTTTCTAACTGTAAGAGCTATCCCATTTAGTTCCTTTGGCCGGCGGATACCTTTAAACTAACGTTATGTAGTTTACCTTATATTTTGTTATATCATATCTAATTTTAGCTATTTTATTTACAGTTGCGTCCTGACTGATCTGGCGAAGCTCCTGATACTTTTGAATAAGCAACAAGTACCCGTGGTGCCGGTGGAATGGCCGAGGCTTGCCAGCTGGGCTGAACGGTAAATACCTCTCTATTTTTAGTTTTAATCTTGATTGAAAACAGAACATACAAACAATTGAAATAACTTTACAATATGTCAAGTTTTTTTGTTTGGTCTTCGTTTCATATTTTTTACGGATAGAAGACATAATTTTAAGAAACCAATTTCATTTTTAGTGCGATTCATCGAGATTATCAATATACATTTAATTTTTAAATTACTTTGATCTGTGATCTCTAAATGCAAAAATGGTGGGGAGAAAATAATTCGAACTCTATGGAGAAAGTCTCCTATTTTTGGCCTTCTCTTTCTAACTCTATGCTAGAAACAGAAACGGCAACATCAAATGTCAAATTCTGACATTGTGAATGTAGTTTTTTCTTAATGGCCAGTTATTTTAAGTTGATTTTAAATTTACGAAGCAGATCACAGGTTTTCCAGTGACGTCACTGGACGGACCGAAAAACGCCGTTATTTCATCAAAAATTTCTGTAATCCTTTCATTTTAAAATGTTTGATATAGAAAATATTATTATCTCGAAATGGTTTTCGATTCAGCCCTCCAAAAAAAACTTGACATACCGAATTTAAACAATTAAGGGGGTGGTTTAGACCTTGGTGTCAAACTTATTCGTGTTAAGCTGTAACCGGTTTTCAAGTCAACTGCTTTCATTTAGACCATCAAACTGAACAACTTTCACTATAGAGCCAACATCGGAATCGAGAAAAAAATTTATGTTTTCTGTCGTATCGAATAGACTCCTATGTATGGAACAGCAGATTTTTTTTTCGCGGTTTCGTTGTTGGCGCCATAGTTTTTCACTATGGCGCATGGCGCAAACAACGAAATCGCGAAAAATTGTTCATTTTGATGGTTTAAACCACCCCTTAAATTTTTATTTGTATCTTTGTAACACCTGGTATAGTTTCAATGCTAGGATTAAATTAAGATTTGTATGGAAATTTTTACTATACCTATATTTCAAGGTACCGACACAGATATTGGTTTCTAGATTGTGTTAAGTAACAAAATGTTTTTAGTTCATTTGCTAAACGTTCAAACTACGGCAGAACTTCGTTTTTTATGATGCGCTTTATCAGGAATATATCCTCTTAAGCGTACTCGTGTCAGCGTTCATTCAACTGTGAATTTCATTATTACATAGTGAAGGCACAGATTATAATTATAATAGTTAAGAGGGCCAGGGGCCCCTGGTGGCTTATCTAACTTATCTTTGATTAGTTATAAAACGTGTTAATGAATAAACGCAAGTCTAGAAAACCATTTGTTTAGAATCGAGAGTAGAATCGAATTATCAAGTTTTCAACATAGGTAAAAATTTTTCAAAATATTAAATAATTTGTTTGTATATTTAAAATTTTACTAAACTAAATACTAACCCACCACACGGGCCCACTCACTCTACTTACTACCAAAACAAGATTCTTAAAAATCCATGAGCACGCTAGTGCCTATATTCATTGTTGAATTACTAATTACAAATCATTTTTGCATGAAAACTTAAAATGTAAATAACTTTAAATTTTAATTAGTAAGATAAGGAGTGCCTACTATACCTACTGGTGTCCCCGACTCCAAATCAACTTTTATTAGAATTTTTGTCTGTCTGTTTGTTTATGCGAGCATCACGCGAAACTACTGAACCGATTTTGACGAAACTTTGATGAATATTTTTAACTTTACAGAATACTGAAACGCTACAGCCGAATGGGTGTTGGCCAGCAGCAAGAAGGACAGTTAGTAAATTTCCTTCCCCCACCTAGCCAGGGCTCTGACTCTGATACTCAACAGTCATTCTCAACCTTTAAACCTCCGTCCTACTCACCCACCTCCTATAACAGCACGTTAGAGAAGGAGCTAGACAGTAAATGCGAGTGGAGTGACGTCAGACCTCCGAGCTACTCGCAGATAGAAAGAGAAAGAGAGACTATAGTTCTCGCAGATCCATGGGAGAGGAGGCCTATTGTGAGAAGAGATAGTGTGTGGTTAGAAGACGAACTCTTCGAAATGACGAGGCGGCCTCAAGATGAACTGACCACTGAACTATAGTTAAACATTTGTCGTTTAATAGGTACCTAATCATTCCATGCATCAGCTCTAGCAAGTAGGTAGAATCACGAAATTTTTTATGGAACATTTTTTACTACAGGGTGTTAGGGTAAACAGTTGCATTACTCTAAGGGGTGATTCTACCCATGATACTGAACAACTTTCCCTAAGAAACCTATAGGAAATTCGAGAAAAAAAATGACGACTTTTCAAACAATTGTTCAGTATTATGGGTACAATCACCCCTTAAAGTAATGCAACTGTTTACCCTAACACCCTGTATAATAACAGGAGTCTTATTGTGTAACTATCCAATGCAATCGGTATCAAATCGCTAAGAACTGTGATCATTCACAGATACAAAATATGTCTTAAAAATTGCCTAGCAGTCATAATACGCTACTGATATAATATAGGGTGTAAGGAAAAGTATCATTAACCTTTAAACCATATACTCTACCCTGAGAGAAAGGATCGAAAGAATCTCTCTTTAAGACACTCTACCCATCAAACTGAACTTTTAAATGGGAGCAACATTTCGGAAGAAAAAAAATCTGCTGTCTCATACATTTTAGTCGAATCGTGCAATTTAGTATTGAACAGCAGATTTTTTTTGCGTTGACAGGTTTGCTCCCATTGTAAAAGTTGTTCAGTTTGATGGGTAAAGTATGTCGTTTAAAGGTTAATTATACTTTTCCTTACACTCTGTATACCGTTACCTATAGTTTGTTTTGACCAGTCTTGAGACATTCGACATGTTCACGAGAACCTCGAAATACGACTACAACATTTTTCCCATCATCATAATCTTCAATCTTAAATTTTGCTTTCCTGTAAAAATTTGGTGCCATTCACATACGAGGTTTTCTCAGTATAATGACGAAAAGTGGAATCGCCAAGAACCTTAATAAACATATCGATTGGATACCAATTGCAACGGGTTCGTTACATAATAAGACCCCCAGGTTTGTGGAACTCATTCCTTGTTCGCCATTCGGAGTCTATAATACTCGTATAGACCTTGAATGGTGGGTGAACTAGGCTGATCTAAAGTGTTATCGACGTCGATAGAAATAGGTCAACAAGTTCCCTTTGAGATCATAATTACATGACCTAATTAGGACAACACACTAGTAGATCGAGATCGATTAAATTAGCCACAACTATAATCTGATAAGTACAAAATAATAGACGTTTACCTACCAACTAATGAAAAACATACATTTTGTAAAATGAGTAATGTTAACATAATTTTAATTAGTTTTTAACTGATAATAAAATAATACCTTAATTTATAAATCACCATACCATTTCGTACCTGTTTAAAAAATACTTTTAATATTTGTGTAAATTTCAGCAAAACCGTAGATTATATTTTGTTTTAGTTTAAGTAAATTAAAAAATGTTAATGTATCTGGTAGTGTTTTAGCAGTTGTGTAAGTTAAACCAAAGTAGTAATTACGTGTAGATAATTTAGATGACTAGTCTTTAAAATATTTGTTTAAATTTTTGTTTCACTACCTACTTATTTCCGATTGCTTTCCAACGCTGTGGTAACATTCTTATTATCGATTATTAAAAACGGTTTTTAATTATCGATAAAATATGAAAGATTTCCTCCTATCTCCTATTAAAATTGTTAATGTACCTAAGTATTAAATCTGCCCGCGAATATCATTGCCTGCCATGTTTTTTTCAAACAATCACTATATATATATACTGCTTATTAGGTACCTAGCTAGATATTATAAAATGACTTGTTAGTTAATTAAGTAGTTAACATTGAACAACAAAGTATAGGCAATAAATGTAATTTGGCTAATATAAGTAATAACCTACAGGACCAGTGGCGGATTTGCAGTCTTGGTCGCCCTAGGCTCCAGGACATTTAGTAAATGCCAGCCGCCCCTTTCTCAGCAGCCATCATATACATAATTAATTTACTTTATTACCAACTTTTATCGAAATCGATTCAGAAATTTAAATAATGTTCGCGAGCCTTTAGAATATTTAGGTATTTGAGTAATTTTTTGATATCATCAGTGAATTTTTTGTCGCGATTAGCCGCCCCTGATATCTGGCCGCCCTAGGCCCAGGCCTAATTAGCTTTAGGGCAAATCCGCCACTGTACAGGACCATAACAAGTTTTTTTTTACATCATTTTCATCACTCTTTGCCCTTCACCTGGCTATTCCATACCTTTTACCTTTTTGACGTATTTTTTCTATCTACCTTTTTACCTACTTATCAGATTTGTTTGTTTTTATTATTATCCCTACCTAGTTTATGAGGTAGGAACATCACGTCGATTCAACGAAAAATATTTATAAATTTATTTAAAAATCATGTTAATGAACGGTAACCAAGAAAGGTAAACCGTCAAACTAAAGGACAAACATAGTTTAACATTTAATATGAAGAGACAGAAGCGACTGAAAATTTAGGTAAGTACCTAAGCCACGGTTTATACAGAATAGACGTGTGGCGGTGGCGGATAATCTATATACCTTATAGTACGTAACATAGCGTCGTTTTTGTCGTAAAGGAGAATAGCGCCCGCGCCTCCAGGTGACGTCGCCTAGAGGCGCGGGCGAAATTCGTCAAACGACGCTGTACTACGTAGGTACTATAAGGTTTATAACTGTTACTTTGACTATCCGCCACCGCCACACGTCTCTTCTGTATAAACCGCGCGTTATAGTATGTACAAGTAGGTATCTAGATACCTATACCTAAGCAACCACGACACGAGCGATTTGTATGATCCTATCGGAATTTCGAACCCTTTATTTAATAGGTAATAAATAAGTACCTAAGTACGTTAAATTCTCATGGTTGTTAATAAAATGTATGCTTTATCTTGTTCTCAATTATTTTTCATTCCTATCCTGCAATGTTTCCATAGTGAAGTAAGTTCAAAATGCTAGATAAACACTCCGAGCACGACCATTGAATATAATGGTGATAGTTACACAACTTCTTCTTATCGTGTGGGCAGCAACTGGTGTCAGAGTTTTTTCAGACCACCTTACGGCCTCTGACGTGGCTTTTATGTAACGACTACTATCATCGTCAACAATCATCGTCATTCATCGTCGTCATCGTCATCAACGGCTTAACGTGCCATCCGAAGCACGGAATCATCTTTCTTTTCGGACAATCAGGTAAATCAGCCTGCAATGTCCTAACCAACTGGGGAAAAGCGCACAAAGTGACATATCAATAGGTGTCCCCCGTGGGAATCGAACTCACGACCTCCGTGTCCAGAGCTCAATGCTCTTAACCATTAGACCACTGGGGTACACCACTTAGTAGCTCCTATAAGGTACACTAATGGGTACAAGGAGTGACTAAGTAAGCTAAGAGAGATAAACTTTACATTATGTTACCGACAGCATGCAATTTGAAGTTCATCGACTGGTTAGATTGACATCAACTTGAAACATAACACGCTCACGCAGCAATGTACTTCAAATCGCATGCTTTCGGTAGCATAGCATACCTAAAACGTAACATTCATACACCGTGTTCCTGAGGATATGAATTAACTTTGATGTGGTTTAGGGTTCCGCAGTCCGTCTGTCCGTCTGTATGTCTGTCCGCGGCTTAGCTCTGAGACACTTAGTACTAGAAAGCTGTAATTTGACATGGATATACCTACATATTTATCATGCCGACAAAGAGGTAAAATAAAATCTTGACTATCACCGCTAAGTAGTTAGGCTTTACAGTTAACGATTAATCGTCGACCAACTTGTAAAATCTACTTTTTAGACTTTATTAGCCGTTAAACCGTAGTATAAAACAAAAAGCCCCCTTCTAAGTCAGTTTATTGTGACGGGCAACTACGGAACCCTAACCTGCGCGTGGCCCGTGGTCAAGTTGACGTGTTTGAAATTCGTGAAAAAAGTGGTTTCGTATAATTTGTGACATAATCAGGGCCGTCTTAAGCATATTGGGCGCCGGGGTGCGAAAACCAGCCAGCGCCCCCATTTCCAACAAGCGCAAAATTGAATTTTAATGTTCCATTTCTCGCCCCACGCTCTCTGAATTTGCTGCACGTTTTTTGTAATTCGCAACTGAGCAAGCCTAATGTGCTGAAAACTGCTAGAGCCGTATTTTTATTTTATAGTAGAATGAATGTTTGATGATTTATTTTCAAAACAAGCAGATTACACTTGGTATGTGTATCGGCTTACGCCCCCTAGTTCCCTGCGCCCCACCCCTTGCACCCCCGAGTAAAGGCGGCCCTGGACATAATTTCGTGCAGATTGTGTACCAAACAGTTGCATAAAGCGACTAACATAACACAGGAATCAGTGATATTTGTGACATAACTTCGTGCGGATTTTGTACCAAACAATTGCATAAAGGGACCTTAACAGGAACCAATATAAACGATTATAAAACTGTAACAGAAGTGTGTCAAGATATTAATAAAAAAATGATTACGATCGAAATGGTTTTTATGCATCCCTGAATCCAAAACAATCTTTTTAGAATTTATGTCTGTCTGTTTGTTTGTAACAGCATCACGCAAAAACTACTGAACCGATTTTGATGAAACTTTTTTTGTTTGATAGCTTATGATTTAACTTAAAATCTGGTATATAATTTGTGCGGACGAAGTCACGGGTAAACTCTAGTCACAAATAAATACGAAAGCAGAACATCAGCTTTGGTTCAAATTACCTCACGGCGATTTTGGTGTCATCGCGCGTGCTTCCAAGATCAGTGCTGCCATATTGAAAAAATTACTGAAGACATCGGTTGCATGGCCTAGATCCCTTTGCCTGGAATTTAATTTTTAAAAAGACAAACTGACATTGACAGTGACAGTTAATTTGCCTACTTACCGTGAAGTGGCCGTGTTCAAAGAGTACTTTATTATACGCCGTGTTGTTGATTTTGTTTAGCGCACTGTGTTATATCTCTGTAATATTTAATAGTTTTGTTTGAATGGGTATTGATTTTAAACAAACAGTGAAATTAAAATAAATATAAACTGAATCCAAAAGTGCTTTAAGCAGTCAGCAATTGGTCAAATCATGAACCAAAAATCGACTGCAAAGTATACTTACGTACATTAGAATGTATAACGGTAATTTTTATAAATAAATACTGTAATTATATCACTTTTTATGCGACCTTTATTGTTATGTATGATGTTCATCCGCACTGTGGGGATTAACAAAAATTTGTTTCAAAACAGATTTCATAACAAGTGGTGTTTTGTCTTTAAATTTCCTGATCAAACAGGCTTTGTTCAGTGCTTATCAGTAATGGAAATAAACTTTGGTTTTCAGCCATTGCGTTCATACAAATAGAGTTTTGATTTAAAAGAAATTTTATGAGAACAATAACAAATGGTGAGGCATTGTTTCACTGATGATATTTAATTCAATAACTGTACCAATTATTTATAAATTAATATCTTTTTACAGCTTTCAAGTGTGATTGAAGTGAAATTGTTTGCAACTACAAATTTTATACATTCAGTTAATCATGAAGCAGCTGGCGGCGTGGTAAGTTCACAAAATATTAAAACACAATTTGGTATGTCACGTTTTTTTTTGGTCTTCATTTTATATTTTTTACGGATAGAAGACATAATTTTAAGAAACAAATTAAATTTTTATTGTTATTCAACGAGTTTATCATTATAAATTTATATTGATCTGTAATCTCTAAATGCAAAAATGGTGGAGAGAAAATAATTTGAACTCCATGGAGAAAAACTACTTACAGCTTTATTAAAAAAAAAACCTGCCTTCTCTTTCTATCTCTATGCTGGAAACAGAAACACCAACATCAAATGTAAATTTCTGACATTGTGAATGTATTTTTATTCATAACTGCCAGTTATTTTAAGTAGATTTTAAGTTTACCAAGGAGTTCACTGGATGGACCGAAAAACAACATTATTTTATTAAAAATATCTGTAATCCTTTCATTTTAAAATGTCTGACATAGAAAATATTATTATTGAGACAATTATCTCGAAATGCTTTTCGATTCAGCCCTCCAAAAAAAACTTGACATACCGAATTGAGTTTATGAAACAATTGCTAATTATAAAGATTCATACTAAAATTGTGAATTAACTGATAGATTTCTAATTGAATATTGATCAGTTCTTTTGGCTACTTTTCCTGTGTGGTTTGAATTCATTATAAATAAGTTTAATTTTAATTACTTGTCATTATGTTAATTATAATCACTTATTATCGCTGTGGTAGTTAAGCATTGGTCATTGGTCTGGCCAATGTTTATGACCTAAGAGCCTAAACATAAAATGTTTTGTTTTGAATGGAAATTACAGCAAAATCCACATATTATTAAATATAACTATAGCTGCAACATCTATTATCAGTAGGTACTAATCTCCAGTCATATAATATTGGAAGAATGTGGTATACATTCATTAGAAATGTTAATATAACATTTACATGGAATAAAATTACAAAAAGTTAATGATCTTAAAACTAACTGAACTAAATAAGAGCCTTTATTCTCTGGCTTAAATTGCTAAACTTAAACAGTAAGTTGTTAGTTGCAATGTTTCTGACCACCCGAAAGGGATTACGATCATGATCAGACCATCAAACTGAACAACTTTCTCTATGGGACCAACATTGAAATCGCGAAAAAACATGGGCTGTCCCATACATTTGGGTCGAGTAAGATTGCAGTTTTGTATGATTTTTTGATTTCGATGTGGTTCTGAAGAAAAAGTTGTTCAAGTTGATGGTCTGATCATTTCCTTAAAAACTGACAGCATATTACGACGGATCCTGTATTTAAAAATTTTATGTGTATAGGTACCAGAAAAAGATCAGCTCATACGACAAAGAAGAATGGGAGACGATGGTGGAACAGCTGCTGATGCGCGGCACCTACCGCCGTCGCATCGTTGACTTCTCCTCACATGCTCGCTCCTATCTCATCGATGTTGATTTAGTCAGAGGTGAGCTTTTTCTTCTATGTCTTACTGTTTAGGGACCAGAATTTGGCCTTGGGGTCCTTATTTTTAATCTTTATTAAAGTTATGTAGCTTTTTAGTATTCCTAGAAACTCATACTAACAATTTTTTATTCGAAGTATTATCGCATAAACAGGATGTAAAATTTTATGCGTCATATCGAACAGGGTGCCTTCAGAGTTCAGACCATCAAACTGAACTGAACTGAACTGAACTTTTAGTAAGGATCAAACATCGCAATAACGAGAAATCTTCTATTCCATAAAAAAACGTCAATAACTCTACTAGCTGTATTTTTTGTCACGATTTCGGTGTTGGCTCCATACTGAAAGTTGTTCAGTTTGATGGTCTGAAGCTCTGTGTTTGATATGTAACGAATTTAATTTATCACCCTGTATAGCTTACTGACGTCATTTTTTGACTATACCACCTCGAATCGGAAAGTGTTCAGTTGTCAAGAAGATGCGGCCAAAAACTCTACAACACATATTAAAAAATTTTTATCCACAAAAGTTGTTCATTGGCTCTCTATAGCTGTCTTATACCTTTAAAATTTTACAGGATCATCATTTCCTAAAGCGAAGCCCACACTAGGCATGCGGCGCGTCGTGTGGTTCGCTCTAGTCAGACTGTTATTCCTCCCTGCACTGTACCAGTGGTGGTCGCAGCAGACATCTCCTGCCTGCGCCAAATTCCTACTAGCCATATGGGTCATGCAAGTCGTCAACCTATCAGTTTACTTTCTGTCACCTGCCACTTTGGATACAGACGTGAGTACATTAAAAGGAAAAAATTTTAAACACAATCTAAAAAACTGTATTCTATATGTATAGTATTTAACGAAAATTTGTCAAACCACAGGAACAGAGATTTGATCATTTTTAAAAAACCGGCCAAGAGCGTGTCAGACTCGCCGATGATAGCCATGATAGGTTACGTAGCCATTGTATAAGTAGAAAAAAAGAAAAATTTTTAACGAAAATAAATCGTGCTATCATTGTGTTGTTTTGTCAATTTTACCTAGGAGAAATTGTTGAAACACAATGATAGCGCGGGGGAGGGGGTTGGGTTTAAGACTGTCTTATTGTCGTTTCTAATATAGAGTTGTGATGTGTTGTATTTCACGTATAAAATGTCCGGCGGACATATGAAAGTGTTTTGTTGCATATATTTTTCATGCTTGGTTGTGTACAATAATGTTTAACTAGTTAGCTAGAGTTTAGCATAAGTTAAATAGGTACTCGTCCTTCCTTAATAGAATACTTGTGTATAGATAATAGATCTGTTACAAAATATAATACAACACAAAACATTTAAGCTATGTATTCACTAGGAAACAATTGCGGCGCAACACGTGACGCTCAACATGTATGGCAACGTTGCACGCCTGACGTTGCTAGATGACGTGCAATATGACGCGGTTCTTGTTTGTCTCCGTTCGACATGTCATGCGGAACTGATATCAACACTAGCTACTTAGGGGACACGTTGTCATCATGT
Organism: Agonopterix alstromeriana; assembly: GCA_963924505.1. Taxonomy (NCBI): domain Eukaryota; kingdom Metazoa; phylum Arthropoda; class Insecta; order Lepidoptera; family Depressariidae; genus Agonopterix; species Agonopterix alstromeriana. Next base: position 11,621,176 of record OZ004662.1, on the reverse strand, counting down.
ATGGACTAGGTTGCTAATCAAAAGGTCCGCGACGACGTCGCTCAACTTGTTGGGCTACATGTTTAGCAACAGGTTGCGCTTCATTTCTTGACTTGGAAGGATCGGTGCAAGTTTGGTCACGAGTGGTTGTATCGTTCGCGCGGTTCGCGTTTGGCATTGCCGCGAGTCACCACTATGTCTTTTCTCAACTGTGTTTTTCTCAAAAAACAATCCTTGAGATTGGGATAGATACTCTCAAAACTATTAAATATTAGCAGAAATGCAGTGCTAGACAAAAGCGAAACGCAGTCTAATTTAAACTATTATAAAACTACAAGAAAAAGATTCCGATATGATTTTTAGGTGTCTCTGACTCCAAATCAACCATTTTTATCAGATTTTTTGTCTGTGTTTGTTTGTTCAAGCATCACGCAAAAACTACTGAACCGATTTGATGAAACTTTTTAAAGCTTATGATTAGACTTAAAATCTGATATATAATTTGTGCGGACGATGTCGTGGGTAAACAGGACAGTTTATTTATGAAAACATTTTATATGTAAGAAAAAATTTGTCGTTATTTCCAAAAAATTGTGATGTCCATAATTACAACACTCGAAACAAAAATAAACTGATATCTCCACACTTTCGGCTTAGTAGGGTCAACACGTCTTTCATGGGTCACTGTATACGTTGTTATAATAAAATCCCCGAGACCATTTTGAATCTTTCCGAAAACATGTTTAAAACTCAAATCAAAAAAGTCCTCTGTAAGAAAGCATATTATAAACTGGATGATTATTTAAATGATCAAAATGCTTGGGTCTGAGGTCACTAGCTTATAGTTTATTTACTTTACTGTATAGTATCAATTATTTTATTAAATAGACTATGTATTATTGTATACATAACTTTAGCTTAAGAATTTATATTGTAATAGTTATTAAGTCGTGTTATGTTGTAGAGTTTCTGGCCGCATCTTCTCTACAGCGACAACACGTTCCGACGCGGTGGTAGCTTTAAAAAGATTTGACGTTTGATAAGTGTGCTGTAAGCTCCTATATTGAATAAAATTATATTGAATTGAATTGAATATTGAATTGAATTGAATTGAAACTCTAGTTAATTTATAAATTTAAAAAGTATTATCGATTGATTGAGTCTCACGTTATTTATTAATCGTATTGTTTCAGGCTAACTGTTGGCTCGTGCCATTGTGTCTAATGTTAGTGCTGAGCGTAGTGCACGCACAGATCGTGAGCACCACTGAGATGGAACTAGCAAGAGTCCGGCCTCGCTCCAACTATCACAGGAAACTACCTAGGTATTTCAGGTAATCTTCTCTTTCTGACCGTTAAGGGGATATAATTCGGATCGCGCTCATACAAAAGTCTGCTAATATTTTCAATACTAACCAATTAAAGTCAATGAATTTTTTCAGATGCAATCTAGAACGTAATATCTATGCTTGTATGTTGTCAGAATTTCGTTAAAATATATAGTTTCATGCTAGGATTAATTTAAGGTTTATATCGAAATCGTTGAGGCACTCTAACTTTAAAACTATACATTTTAACGAAAATCTGACAACATACAAGAATATAAATTTCTTTCCAGATTGTTTCTGAAAAATTTTACTGACTTACATTGGTTAGTATTGAAAATATAACCAGACTTCGTTTGTATGGAGCACGCTCTGAATAATATCCTCTTAAAAGTGATGACGGGTTCAGTACCTGTCACATTGGAAAGAGTTTGGGCACTTTTAGTGAAATTAGAATATTCTAAATAATAGGTTTTGAATATATTTGAATCGGGGAATATAGTCGTGAACAATAAGCTTATGCTTGTCTCTTATACTCATTCATAATGACCTTCATCAATGTTTTTTACAAGGAATTTAATATCATTTGTGCAACAGACTTGTGTAACTATTTTCTTATCAAGTGAATTGGTCAGTTAAGTTATAAATAAACGTAAATTAAATCCGTTAATCGAAGCTTCATTATTTATTTATTTTAATAGGTACTTTATTGAACCTATACGCAATATATCGGTACATTCATCATCATCAGCCTATATAAGTCTCACCGCAGGGCACAGGTCACGTCTTGGACCCTGTCAGCTGATAGCTGCATTTCATACAAATAGGAAAAATTTAATAGAAGAGTTAAGCATGTGCGATAATAAGGAATGCGAGCGAGACAGGAATACGCATTTCCTTAAGAGGTAACCACGAAGTAACCAGAGGAGGTAAAAGTTGGTGGGAGGCAGGGAGTGTCCATACTGAATGTAGTATAGATACTCTTTCTTATACTGTGGCACAGGCCTACCTTAAACGACTCTGTATGGACGTATATTGGTACATTGCATTGATAAAACTAACACAGTAGACATACCTACAACAAAATTATACATATCGAAGATATATGAAAATGTGTTTGAGGCACTTATTTGTGTTATTTGGTTGTGCTATGTATTCATTTTCACTTATTTCTGCACTAAATCTTCTCATTCATTTTTAGGGTTCCGTACCCAAAGGGTGAAAGCGGGTCCCTAATCATAAGCCTACGCTGTCCGTCCATCGTGCCGTCCTAGCTTCATAGGACTGTATCTTCTGAATCGTAATAGTTACCCAGTTGAAATTTTCACAAAACACGTATTATCGTATTGGATTTGATGAAAAATAATTAAAAAAAAGGAAAACATTTAGTGGGGTGGCCATACCAGAAATTAGTTTTATCAAAGTTTTTTCTTCTCGCTCTATCGTAATAACGGTAATACATACAAGCGTCAACCTCGGTACTATTATAGTGCACACTCTACAGTATAACAACTGATAATAAAAACCGGATAAGTGTGTGTCGGACTCGCACTAAAGATCCCGGAGAAAACAAATTTTTTTGATAATATTGTGTGGCGGTACGGAACCCTCCGTGCGCGAGTTTTTCACACTATTCATAGTAACAGACTGAATATCCAAACAATTTCCAGAAGGCCAAGATCAGAATGTGACGGAGGCAGCGGTGGTGGATCAGCAGAAAGTGGCGCTACGTCCAGCCAAAGCAAAACTCCTTGCACGAAACCTGCGAAGTACAGACGACGATTATCTAGATCTGAGACTATCGATGTTGGTCTCAGGTACAAATGTTAGTAACATCTTTGATCAGAGTCTTGGGTAGTAGACAGAAGTTATAGCAAAATTTTTTTTTCAGGAAACGTAAGAAAGAACTGACAAAAGAAAACTTGATGAAGAACTTAGAGCCATCAATAAAGAACAAATCAGTGATTAAAAAGGCCAAAGATTCGGATGATGAAGATTACATGGCTTGGAAGAAACCTGACGTATCTGCGCCTATAGTCACCTTCACTCCACCGCCCGATGATACTCCCGGCTCGTCATTCGATTTTAAACCTAATGTTCTTACTAAAAAGCATTTAGAAACTTTTAACGTTAGACAAAACATGAACGCTGCAAGAGCGATATTTGCAGACGGTGACGATGGTTTTGAAAGCCTGAATGGATACAATTCTAATGGTAGCGATAAGCCTATAAAAGAATCTAACAAACGGACAGTTGAAGCTAGCGTAAGTGTAGATAAGGTAACTAAAGAGGCATTTGTTACGAACAAAGTGAAGAAAGAAGACGATGAAAAATCATTGGAACCGGAATCGGATGGTGCTCTTCCGACAAGCAGCCCCAGCGAGGGAAAGCGAGTCGGTGTTAGGTTTAGAAAGTCGTGGAGACGCAACGATGACGACAGCGAAGAAGATTTTACTACGCCTAAAAAGAAACAAAAGGTAAGAAAGAAATCAAGGAAATTACCACAGACAAGAGAACCAGTAGAAACAGCATGAGGAATGTTTAGTTCAAGAACTAGCGTGACAACAAAATAATCAGATAAAATTCAACCTTATTCGAATGACTGAATCTTCATAAAATTCTTCTCTGAAGCAAATGTATAAACAGAGACGTCATATGGACCATATCAATGGTACGCGGGCTGCACCTGCATGCTACTTCTGTTAAGGCAAAGCCAGGTTTTCTCTTCTGTGGAAATTATCAATTTGTTTAATAACAGTTAGAAGTATTAAAATAAAGATATTAAATAGATTTTTGTAACATTAGGTGACAGATGGAAAGGATTTTCCACACGTCCGAGGTAGCTATTGTTGATTTGGATGTGTTTCGAGTTAGCATGTTTGTTTTATTGTATATAACAGTTATCCTTTCATAAACATAAATTGATAACAATGATCACCCGTTGCGGTGAATTTCTTAGCCGCCATTGTCATTGTCAGCGGTCAAAATATGCACTAAATAAAATGTTGTTTTATGTAGAAATTAGAAAACTACCAGACTTCGTCGTCCGATGGGGAATGCTCAGCATCGGCGCCATCCATCGCGTTACCATCTCACCATACCATGTCTGACTGGGTTGGCCAAACCACTAATAGTAAGAATTTTTTTTTATGTTCACATTTTTATGAAATGTTTACCTAACACGAGTTTCGTAACTATGCCAATGTTTTAGCAATGACACCTAAAAAGAAACTCATGATAGTAATGGACTGTTTTCACGCACTCCATACAAAAAATATTATTATATTTGAAATTACAACAACCTGTGTGTCACCAATAAAGATTTGATTGATAAATCCTTAGATTCCTTATTCGTAGCGACATTTCTCTTGCTACTGCTCAGAACGTGAATACGATTGCTAACAAATTAAATCGAATCATATGAAGAAAAAGGAATTCACATACAGTTTCTTTGTTTGTACAGTCGCCAAATTAATTCGATTTTCCTCTATACTCATGATCAGATTTGAGTGTGTTAATCGTCCCGCTGAATTCATTGAAAACTTCGGTTTGAGTCTAAATGTATCCTTGAAGACAGAATGATCCATTCCATCATGGATATAAACCAATGGATGCCAATCCTCCTTACAAGCATCAAAACACGAACATTAGTAATGGCGGCAATGTCGATGATACCAATGTGTTTACTTTGTCCCTTTCTATCCAACGACGCTATTTCCTTCCTCTTAGGTTTTACGCATGGTAGAAAGGGATAAAGTTAACACGTTGGAAACATGGACAGAAATTTATGAAAGAAGAACGAACATTACCGACAGCCATGGCCTATTTTTATGTTTCACCGCTTGTAACGCAGGCTGTTTTCCAGGTATATAGGGTCCTTCTTAATATGCTGACACTTTTTTGAGGGGATGACCAGACCATCAAACCGAACAACTTTCGGGGACCAACATCGAAATCACGAAAAAAAAAATGGCTGTCTCATACTTTTGGCTCAAGTAGGTTTGCAGTTTTGTATGGATGAGCTGATTTTTTTTCGCGATTTAGATGTTGATCAGATCCCTTAAAAAAGTGACATTATTTTAAGAAGGACCCTATACACAATACCTATGCCAGCTTCCTGCATTCCATACTCAAGACGTGTCACTAAAGCTATCAAATCAGTCGAGCTTCGCACAATTTGTTAATGTGAACAAAATCTTATGCCATGCATCATTAAGTTAAATATCGGCAGGTGAGGAAAGCAGTTACGGCTCTCAGTCAGAAGGTGACCATTCGGACGTGGGCTTCCATTGCGCCGCGGACAGCTCGTGGGATCCTTTCGCTTTATTAGACCCTAGTAGTGATACAGGTAATGCACTATACATTTTTCATTAATCTCTTTATTAGAATCACAGTCCAACTTGAGTAGAATTGCCTTTAAATTGTGACTATCCAGACTAATATTATAGACTCAAAAGTGTGTTTAACTGGGTCTCTGTTTTTATCTCTTCAAATCTAAACTATCGAACCGATTTCAATGAAATTTGAAGGTGAGCATGAGAAAAGACTTGAGCTACTTTAAAAGCAGAAAGCAATCATCAAATCAATAAAATATCTGTAATATCTCCAAATACTATGTATAGCCTGACCAGAAAAAAAAACGCCTCGTCATGTTGCGGATAATCAATGGAACTAATGTTTGTACTTGATAAATATTGTATTTAAAGGTTATGATCGTAGCGCCTCCAAAGCAGGTTTTTATTTTTCAGTTCAAGCTTTAACCTGCTAATTCTTCAATTTCGTACTAACCACCTGTGTGAACATGGTTAACCATTTATCTTCGCCTTTCACGTTTTTAATCGACTAAAAATAAAAAGGGGTGCGGGACGCAAGGGAGGATAGGTAAATTCTAAAATGGGAATACTGGTGCAGGTGACACATTACAGTGAAGTGCACGATGTGGGAGCGCGGGTCGACGCTGCGCGCGGAGCTGTCGGCCGTCGACATCAGCTGGTACGTGGTGGCGCGGGCCGAGCGTGCGATGGCGGCTGACGGCTGCCTGTGGGCAGGCCTGCTCATGGCTGCCACGGTCGCCTTGTTCTCACCTGCCACCAGGCTTGTCCAGGTAACGTTTAGCCTCTAGGAGACAGAGGTGACACATTACAGTAAAGTGCACGATGTGGGAGTGCGGGTCGGCCGTCGACATCAGCTGGTACTTGGTAGCGCGAGCCAAACGCGCGATGGTCGCCGACGGCTGCCAGTGGGCCGGCCTGCTTATGGCCGCCACTGTCGCCCTGTTCGCGCCGGTCACCAGGCTCGTGCAGGTAAGGTCTAGACATTATAAGGAACATTATAGTGAAGTGCACGATGTGGAGGCGGGACTCGACGCTGCGCGCAAAGCTGTCGGCCGTCAACATCAGCTGGTATGTGGTCTGTGGGCCGGCCTGGTCATGGCCGCCACCGTCGCTTTGTTCGCGCCGGTCACCAGGCTCGTGCAGGTAAGGTCTAGAGCTAGACATTATAAGGAACATTATAGTGAAGTGCACGATGTGGAGGCGGGACTCGACGCTGCGCGCAAAGCTGTCGGCCGTCAACATCAGCTGGTATGTGGTCTGTGGGCCGGCCTGGTCATGGCCGCCACCGTCGCTTTGTTCGCGCTGGTCACCAGGCTCGTGCAGGTAAGGTCTAGACATTATAAGGAACATTATAGTGAAGTGCACGATGTGGAGGCGGGGCTCGACGCTGCGCGCAAAGCTGTCGGCCGTTGATATCAGCTGGTATGTGGTCTGTGGGCCGGCCTGGTCATGGCCGCCACCGTCGCTTTGTTCGCGCCGGTCACCAGGCTCGTGCAGGTAACGTTATCTTCGTTTATTATAAGGGCTGGCAAGCCAGCAATACTTGGAACGTATGGTATCTTCTGTGTTGACCATTTAAATTTTCTTCCTTCTTTAAAAACGTGGTAAATGAGGGCAATACCGTTTAGAGGAAGAAACCTGTATTCTCCCGGTTTTGGATAACCATCTCCCAGGAGGCGTTTCGCCGCCGAGGATATTTTGTCGTCAACGTCGCCAGACTCTGCCAAGCCTAGCAATATTGTACTATCAGTTCAAAATAAGATAGTGAATGACCTTTAAGGGCCGTTAGTTGACCGTTGAGTAGGTATGGACTGCAAAACAAGCATTTTGGATGTCGAAGTTTTCGTATGAAATGGCCAACAATAAATTTCACTCTGCATAGCTGTAAAGTAGGTACAAGTACGATCACGAAAATTAGTCCGCTCGTCAATCGTCAAAACCGGAAGTCATTTAGTAATTAAAAGTCAATAATGCGCGGTGTGCGCGGTAATCATCGGTAATTCTCTTTTTCACTCTAACTCGAATAGCAGACTGACGGACGCTTCACCGGCGATAAGCACGTGGAAACTATTAGCAAATAGCGGCTAGGTATTTTGGGCGCAGGAAAGTGGCACGTCTTGATTGGTAATATCATTTCGATTTTCGCGCACTTGTCGCCGGCATCGGTAAGTCTTATGAACATGGTATTACTGTATACTTCAGTTTTGTTTATAATTGGTTAAACTATTTTTTTTTTCTTTAAAAGACAACACTTTTTTCATTTATCAGGTATTTTAATACTTCCTGGTTAAAAGTTGTAAGTTATAGACTTTAGAATCCCACTGCAGGGCAAAGGCCTCCTCTCACGAATAATGGTGAGAGGGAGTGGGCCATACTCCAACACGCGGGCCCAGTGCGTGTTGGTGGAGGCAAGTTATTGGTCAACTTCTTGTGAGAGAACTTTCAAGCCGCCTTAATAGGCCTCTGACCTGGCTTAACGAATAGTTACAACGCCATCTAACGGAACTATCCGAGACCAACTGCTTAACGTGCCTTCCGAAGCACGGAAACGCTCGAAATGAAATACCACTAAACGGTCACTCATCCAAAGACTGACCGGATTAAAAGTTGTATATTTTTCAAATGGAGCTCTTAGATTCTAAATATGCCATTACTTACAGGTCGCCATAGAACAAGACACGAGGAGCGAGGAAGAACTCCAAGCACTGTCACTTCTAACATACATACCTTCACTGGTTGCCAACTATTCTAGAAACTCACTTACTTCCATTTTCTGCGGTGCTTTTGGTGATAGCATCTGGTAAGTTACAATATCAAATATTACTATTAAAGAAACAAAATTAATAGAATATTTTAAATATTCTATCTCATAAAAGTAACATAGAACGTTTTTAAATTCTTGCTGACATGATTATTATTATTTTGATGTCAATAAAAAGTCCTTTATTTCCGCACTTAATTTAGAAACACCCTATTTATAAACATAATTTATATTTTTATTATTTTACTAGAGTTAACCCGCGACTTCGTCCGCACAAATAATATACCAGATTTTAAGTCAGATCATAAGCTATCAAACAAAAAAGGGTTTCATCAAAATCGGTTTAGTATTTATTGCGTGATGCTGTTACAAACATATAAACAAACAAACAAACAGACGGACAAAAATTCTAAAAAAGGTTGATTTGGAGTCTGGGATATCTAAAAACCATATCGTAATCTTTTTCATGTAAATATCTTTAATGTACAGACACACTTCTGTTACAGTTTTATAATAGTTAAGATTTATAAATGAAAATGGTCCTTTGTGTGTCCAATCACTGCATGTCTGCCAATGTCGAGTGGGTTTTGGGAATATCTTAATCTTAAGAGGATAAATTAGTACCGTTTTGTCCATGCAAATTTGGTCTCCTGTTTCCTCCCTGGATAATCACACTAAAGATTTTTTTTTTACCATACAATGGATGTTACCTCTGCCATGTCCCTATGTTTTGCTTTCTTGCCTAAATTAATTACTGTAAGAACTAGGTACCTTCGAAAATGCCAAACTTTACCGCCCGTTTCCAGACATCCAGCATCCGTCCATCCAGGATCGGACAAAAACGTAAACAGTCGGAAAAGTGATCTATTCTCCAAATTTCTTCGAGAAGAATGAAGACATTTTACATAAGCATAAGCATATGCTCACGACTGTATTCCCCGAGGGGCTAGTCAGAGATATTCTGAAACCTCAGAACATCCACGTTTCACCAGTAGTACCGAAACTCTGTCCAGTGTGACGGGGGGTGAGCCCGTCGCCACATAATGGACAGTGGGTACAATACATACCTCGAAATTGAAGCATGCAGGTTTCCTCACGATGTTTTCCACACCGACATCCGACATTTAACATAATACTAAATATGGCCTGCTAGCCAGAATGCGCACATCTATCTTCACAACCGTCCGCGAACCTACTCGACACATGACTTACCATATTTATCCTTAAGCTATCCACGAAATGCAATCAATCTAAATATATTTTCAGGGAGGTGACAAACAACATTCTATCATGCGTGCTTCGGTTCGCTCTCAGCAGCCTCGTATTCTTCTTACTGGCGGTCGCAGAGCGCGCGTTCAAACAAAGGTTCCTGTACGCTAAGCTGTTCTCCCATCTGACGTCAGCTCGGCGAGCACGCAAGTCTGAACTACCCCACTTTAGACTCAACACCGTGAGAAATATCAAGACTTGGCTCTCTACACGATCTTATTTACGGGTGAATAGAGTTTATTTTTCTTGTTATATATTTTGAGGGACCTGTGATTTACATGCATTATATCTAGAGGCTTAGACTATATAACTAGGGATCAGCCACGCGTTAGCATTCCCCTCTGCTAAGTTACAAGATCAATTGATCATGTGCATTTACATACAATTTTATACCTTATTACTAAACGAGACAGCCTATAATTTAGGAACAATATCTTCAAACCAGTCTCGTTTGGGGTTCACACGAGACTATTTTTAAAAATCAAAATTAAATAATAATTCCTAATGGAATAACATCCAAAGTTGCGGATTTCATGCTACCTTGTCCCCCGTGAAAAGTGGCAGAAAATCTTGTTAGTAGTATTACACGCGTAACACGTCCATAGTTATATGGTCTAAGAGTTGAACTTCTGTATTGGAAACGATCACCGAAGTTAAGCAACTTCAGGTCAGGTCAGTCTTTGGATGGGTGACCGTTTAGTGGTATTTCATATCGAAGACACGTTTAACAGTTGGTTCCGACAGATTGCGGTGTGTCTTCATTAAGCCCGGTCAGAGCCTATTAAGACTTAAAAAAATCTCTGACAACAAGATGACCACTAGTCTTGCTTTCACCGATCCGCACTGGGCCCGCGTGGTGAATTATGGCCCACTCCCTCTCGTTAGAGCGTCTTTGCCCTCAAATCTAAGTAACGTATGTCTTCAAGACCATAACACCTTTTGGAGTAGTCAGGAAACATTGCTTTAATTATTCATATTTATATTCAACTTCTTGATTGCCGCCTTATTTTAATGTAACTTTTTGTTTTCAGCGTCGTGGTCCGCAGAGATCAGTGGATTGCATTGTATCGGCAGCGTTTATGCTGACTCTTATTCTACTTGCATGCGTTAGCGCACAGCTACTAAGGGTACGTAATTTACACCAGCCTTTTTATTATTTCATTGAACACTGATGTACTTTTAGCCCGGCTTGCACTAACATGTATTTAGGCTTAAACGTATTTAGTGATAGTTCTATCCTTCACACTGCTCATACAAATGACAATGACAGCATCATATTTAAACATGTTTAAGCCTAAATACTTTTTGGTGCAAGCCAGCCTTACTGTGAGAAGGAAACGTTTGGCGTAGGAGATAAATAATCTAATTGAACTCTTTGATTTTGCATATCTGCATAACTCGTGCAATTTTGAACCTTATGTTGAAGGGACTTCTAATTTTCATGCCTTATTCTTATTACAGATTCACGAATATATAAAGTATAAAATGGCATAAAACTGTTACCGGCGGCGGGCCCATACAAAAATGTATGTTTAGTATGACCCGCCGTCGGTAAATGTGTCTCAACCCTTATTCTGCGTGGAATGTTTATGCCAGTATGTCCACGAGCACAGATTATAATGTTACCCTCTATAAAGCTTCATCAAAATCGGTTTAGCCGTGAAAAAGTAACAGGCAGACAAGTGTCTATCTGTCTGTTACTTTATCACGTTTTTTTCGCATTTATAATTGTCCTTTAAGAGTTAGGACGGACAACGTACTCTTGATAATAAGGAGCATATTATCAAGCGTATGTTGTCCGTACGTTTGACACCCTTTGGGAACGGAACCCTTAAAAGTAATGTGTCAAACCTAATTTGAATCATTTATATTTTAGGACTCCGTAACCTTGGAGCGTGGATGGTTACTAGACGCAATGGTGTGGAGTTGCTGCCTTGGCATCTATCTCCTGCGACTACTAACTTTAGGCAGCAATGTGAACCGCAAGTACCGCGGCTGTCTCTCCGCCATACTCACCGAGCAGATTAATTTACACCTCGCCATAGAACAACGGCCCGATTGTAAGGAACAACTGACCGTTGCCAATAACGTGCTTAAATTGGCTGCTGACTTATTAAAGGTATGTAGAACTTATTATTGCAAGTATAGATTGAATCGTCGATTGTTGTAACGAACATTGAATAATAAGTTAGTTCATTTGAATAGATAATTATTAAATGTTTGATGCCTAGTAAAGCAAGCAATGGCAGTCTATCTAACATCCTGCCAATGAAATCAATTCCATGTATTTATAATACGGCTATTAAAACAATGTTCGGGGTTTCTCTGAGAGATCATATCAGGAATGAGATGACATCTGAGAACTAAAGTGGTTGACATTCTGAAAAATTAGCAAACTGTCCCCTCTAGTATCGTTTCTCTAATCTCGCGCGAATAGGAAAGTACTCTACCCGCGCTTTTCAGAAAGCGAAACCCACGCTTGCCGCGATATGTATTATGAAAAAAAAACAGAGTCGCGCGCAAGTAGAATTATCTCAAACTATACTCAAAATAGCTACGAAATTTTAAGGCTATTTTGCATTACAGAAACAGAGATTTGAAACACTTCCTCTCACTTATTTTTAGAACAGCTTTAGTAACGTCCAAGATATGTCGGATAGTATAATATGTATCCAATAAATTATTTGGTAATCAGAATTGGCCAGAAAGCTAATTAGGAATCGGAAAATGTCGTCGTCCTTATCTGCCGAAGATCTGAAAATCGATGGGGAGTCTTGAGTTCTAGAATGGATACCACGAACAGGCATAATGGATGAGGAGGGCCGAGGATAGAGTTTTGTGGCGCGCCTTGGGAGAGGCTTATGTTCAGCAGTGGACGATGATAAGGATGATGATGATGATGATGATGATTTATCATACAAGGTAGTAATTATACAGGATGAAATTAATATCATTAGCATCCTTATAAACTAAAAGTCGACCCATCAAACTGAACAACTTTTACTATGGGAGCAAACCGATCGGAGCAAAAGAAAATTAGCTGTTGCATACATTTGAGTCGAGTAGGCACTGCAGTTTAGTATGCAACAGCAGATTTTTTTGTTGCTCCGATTGGTTTGCTCTCATAGTAAAAGTTGTTCAGTTTGATGGGTAGACTCTAAGTTTAAAAGGATGCTAATGATATCAATTTCACTCTGTAGTATTCTGTGATACAAGTGATCGTTTCCAATACCAAAGCTCCACTGCGCGAACTCTTAGAGCGTCTCAATTCTTAGATTCAGATTATCAGTTTTATTTCCTGCTGTGTAATGAATTTTAAACGAACTTTAAAAAAGGAGCAGGTTCTTAATTCATCAGAATGTTCTTTTTTGTTGTGTATTTTATACGCGATAACTTCGGCATTTCTTGACCGGCTTGAATGATTCTCTTTGTGTTTGGTATAAATTAATAGTATATTTCATTCAATCATCCATTAACTGTTATTCTTTTTTCTTTCAGGAACTGGACTCGCCCTTCAAGATATCGGGTATATGTGCCAACCACTACCTTTACACAATAACTAAAGTAGTTATACTGTCCGCACTCTCAGGAGTACTATCTGAAATGCTAGGCTTCAAACTTAAACTTCACAAAATTAAAATAAAGTAAAGTTACTTAGAAAATTATACAATTATAGTACGTTTTCATGACAAATCATATACAGACAAAAGACATAGATTATGTAAAATGTTGTTTTAAGATGAGTAAATGTCAAGAAATCAAAGTTTACGTAACGTTAAAAGTACGTTAGTATGTAACGTTACGAAACACAGAAACATTCTAAAATTCCTCTTCTCAGAGTGATACCAACTGTAATAAAATATATATATAATATTTATAACTTCAGACCCTCTAGCATGATTTCTCAACTTGCGCGCGACTCGGCCATTTCCCAACTACAAGTCGCGGCAAGCGCGGCTTTCGCTATCCAAAAAGCGCGGGAACAGGTTATTTTCTATGCAGCGAAGGCGCGTCGCGCGCGTGTAGAGAAATCATACTAGACGTACACCCTGCTCTTGAAGTTATACATATTATTTAACGAAAGAGAAATTTCCATATTTTGGTAGGTCACCATTTGTCATTCCTTTTATTTTAACGCCGTCAGTTTTTTTTTTTTGTTTCCTATAAAACGCAGTGATATTTGTGGAATCCGCGTTTTAAAAATGATTACCTGTTTAGTATATTTAAGCGTTAGCGTTTTCCCACGTCAATCCACATGCGTGCGGTATTTTCGTGTCTTACATTGCATGCTTCGTATATTGTTATCATTGGATACATCGAATATAGTCAGCAATGAACGTAAAGTGCGTGCAGGCATAACTGGAAAAATGCCCTTACGTCGTTATAATATCCAGAAAATTATTAATTTAAAATACTCATTCATCGTGCATGCCCGTTTTATAGGGTCCTTAATATGCTGACACTTTTTTGAAGGGATGATCAGACCATTACCCCACGATTATCGACCATCGCGATTTCGATGTTGGTGCATAGAGAAAGTTGTTCAGTTTGACGGTCTGATCATCCCCTTAAAAAAGTGTCAGCGTATAAAGAAGGACCCTATACCGGGTGTTACAGAAGTAAAAATAAACATTTAAAACTATTAAAGAGGTTGTTTAGACCATCAAACTGAACAACTTTTACTATGGGACAAACATCGAAATCGCGAATAAGAATCTGCTGTCCCATACATTTAGCTGGAGTAGATTTGGATGGAACACCAGATTTTTTTTCGCGATTTCGACGGTTGTCCTATAGTGAAAGTTGTTCAGTTTGATGGTCTAAACAACACCCTTAAATGTTTATTTGTGTTTTTGTAACACCTTGTATTGCCACTCCTAAATACACATAAGTAAAAATGTTATAATGTAACGTATTCTAAGCTTTGACTATTTATATGTGGACTGGTTACGCGTGTAATTCTACTAACAAACATTTCTGCTACTTTTTGCGGGGGGCGAGGTAACATGAAATACGCAACTTTGTATTTTATTCCCCATAACTTTAGATTCTAATTTTGAATGTTAAAAGTCATGAAAAGTAGTCTCGTGGGAACCCCAAACGTTCTAAGTTCGAAGATATTATTTCGCAATTATAGGCTGTCTCGTTTAGTTATAAGGTGTAAAATTGAATGTAAATGCACAAGATCAATTGTGCTTATACCGTGGCAGAGGGGAAATGCTACCGCAAGGCTAGTCCTTATAATAATTAGTCAAAGATTCTAAGTCATCCTCTTGTATTTGACAAAAAAAGGAAAACTTCAAACAGAACAATACGTGTAAATTATTTTTATATTTTTGGCTATACTAGGTACTACTTACTTTTAAATGTTAAATCAGAAGTTATTGTTTTAAGTATATTTATTAAGTCCTAACTCAGTGGTGGGCCGCAAATGGGATATAAGGTCTACCGGGGTAATTGTAACTATATGGAGCAATTTCACATATAAATCATTATTCATTTCTTCTCTTTATTTACCAACACCTGCCTTCATTACAAAGCAGGTGTTGGTAAATAAAGAGAAGAAATGAATCATGATTTTTAAGTGAAATTGCTCCATATGGTTGCAATTACCCCGGTAGACCTTAATTTTGAATGTTTTTCCATTTGAATGGTACAAGACATCCGCCTTTCATACATTTATGGTCCAAATGTGAAAGAGTCGGCCAACAAAAACGAATGATATATTATGTTAGAAATTGTCCACTAACCATTTATTATTTTGGCATGAAAACTGTAGCTGTAAGTTTTATTACATCAAAAATTTATGAAAAGGCAGGCAATTTTGGACCAAACCGGATGTCTTTTGTACGAAAATACGGCACTGCTGTCATGGTCATCAATTCATCCCTTGGATGCCACTATCTCAATCAATATTGTTACTAGTTGTAACTTCCTAATAGTTATTTTATACTTCGGTTTTGATCTCATTTTATAGGAAAATTTCAGATAATATTCTTCAATAATTTTGATCATGGATTGAATATGTATACAAGGTGTTACAAAAGTAAAAATAAACATTTAAACCTTCTAAGGGCAACCCCCTTAAAAGGTTCAAAGGTTTCCAATGACCATCAAACTGAAAAACTTTCACTATTGGACCAACCTCGAAATCGCGAAAAAAAATCTGTTGTCCCATACATCAGGTTTTTATTTCGCGATTTCGAGTATGGAGCCTACCTCTGGAAACGCAAAAAAAATCAGCTATTCCATACATTTGAGTCGGGTAGGTACAGCAGTTTTGTGTGGGACAGGTAATTTTTTTCGCGGTTCCTGAGGTAGGTATAGTGAAATTTGTTCAGTTTGATGTACTGAGTTCATCGTTTCAGTATTTGCTAGGCTGTCACTTACACCCTGTATAGTCGAGCAACAAATCCGTGTAAGTATTTGTTTTTGAATAACGTCCGTCTCAGCACACACGCATGCGTTGTAACTAGTAAACACTTTGGAAGCTCTTGTCATATTATCGTAGTAAGATTTTTACTAGCTTAAAACTCATTGGTACAAATAGCGTATTTGCCTACAATAAAAATGTACTATTTTTATCTCCTAGTTAAAAAAATCGTTTGAAAATAATTAACTCACATTTTCAGTATTTTTTTTAGCATGGTTACCGTTTTTAATAACAAGATAAACTATAAAGTCTGATGAGTAATATGACGTCATAATACATTTTAGTACGATTTTCATTCAAAACGCGCGGTTTGACGTTCGATAGAGTTGCTGATTTGTCTAGATAGGCAAATACCCTATTGGTTGAAGAGTTTCGGGCCTTGATATTTATATTTGCATAATACTATTCTTGTTTCTCTTCCGCATTACCGATCTAGACGCGATTCTAGTATATTCAATCTATGATGGTTAAGTTACTGAATTCAATAAAAAGCATAATTATGTTATATTTTCACTTTTGTTACATTGTGATAGTTACAGAAATAAAATGCATGTCATGTAACGTTTTAGTTATTAAATAGAAAATTTTATTGTTCCTAGCAATATTTGCCTTTTATTTTAAATCTTACCTACCACCGTGGGGCTCCAGTTTAAAATGGACCACCCAGTTTCTTCCTGTTGTTGTCATACGAGGCGACTAACGGTCATAACCTTAGAGCATATAGTAATGGAGTTGTCATGGCGCTCATTCGCCGAACAAATTCTGCCACCTAAACCCTGCCGCTAAAGCGGGGGGGCGAGGTAGACACGTACAGCACACCACGACAAATTTAAACACGCATAAACAACGCTTCATACTGATACAAGCAACCGCATCTAAAAGCGACACCACAAACAAAACGACTTGTACTGCGTGCGAGCTACCTCTGTACCACTGTATCTTTCTATCGTTTTCTTCTCACAACGGCTTTTTGTTTATTTGGAGAATTTAAATACAAACTTAATAGCTAATATGACTACTCACTTATGATAGGAAACGCCATAGTCATGCAGATTTGAAGTGGCAGATCACCTTTTACATTGAAAAATAACAATTAACCATTTTCCTGGGAGCAATGTCTTGCGACACGAAACGTTACCGAATGGTAACGGACGAGCGTGAACTAGTTTTATATAACGCGCATGGACACAAATGGCCTCGTACTTTGGCAGAGGGTACGCCCGTCGTTAACAGCTCCATTACTATATGCTCTAAGGTCACAACACACAGCAGCTATAATATGTTGTACTCTTCTAACGCTCGCAAAATTATAAAAGCACGTCTCGTTCCTGCGTGTAAGTGAGAGGAAGCAATTAGCAACTTGCGTGCGTAAAAGAGAACAACGATATATTTAGCTGCTGTGTTAGTAGAATCTCGAATAGAAGGAAAAGCGTTTGTCAAGAACTGCGTATCCGCCCGGTAACATGTTTCTCCATACTAATCTAATCTAAAATCTAATTCAGACTTTAGCCGTTTTCTTTGAAAAATGAGATGATTTTTATGAATTTTCCAAAAATAAGAAATCCAATTCATTCTAAGTTGTCTTGTGAAGTATATTATAAAGCATTTTCTTCCGATCAACATTATAAGAGTAAAATGTTTACAACTGCAAAAAAGGGGTGAGTTTAGATTAATTTTTCTTCAGTTTTATTATTTAAAATAGATTTCGAGAAAAAACAAATCACTTCTCATGTCCTGTAGATTGTTCACTTTTGTTTTCTGTTTAAAAGTGTCATAGTTAACGTACAAAATGGTTACAAAGTTACCCAATTTCATGGTAAAACCTGGGCGTAGCGCCTTAATCCCGAGTTTCATATGCAGTGTATTTGTGGGTGAAAGTCTAGCCACCACCAATTTACAAGTTTTTCATCTTGAAACCCTTTATATGCTAAGAGTTAACCTTGATAACAACTGCATGTAATACTGTTAGCAGTTGTAGCAATGTTTCTGACTACACTGAAAGGAATTATGGTTGTGAGTTTATGTATGTACCTCCTACTAGTATATGCCTTTGCATATAAGTGTCTTTACACTTTTACGTATTGGTGGAGGCAAGTTAGTGAACCACTTTTTACTTGCTGAAATTTTACTGACCAGTGTATATGATATTCTGAAAAATGAACAATGCTAGATACATTTTTATAATGATTTATTACGTCAACAAAATAGCACAAGATTTCGATACACATACTCTCATTCGCCTATAAAATCGAACTTTTAACCTATTGAGCGCCAGCGACGTCACTATGCCAACATCAACACGCTTCGCCACCATATCGGCACATAAAATTGTATCATATTTCGAACTTGTTTAATTTGAAATATATTCTTGTCTCCATTAGCAAATATTATGTTGTGTTCTTTTTCTCTAAATACCTATAATTATTTTCAATTCTTTTTTCCCTCAAAACGCCTTTGCGAAGTGTGCCACCATCCCTTTTTTGTTGTTGGGTCGATCAATAGGTTAATGCTGATATCGGTACACGACTCAAATAATATTTTCTCCATATTATGGCGACTAAAACATAACATAACACAAAACAAGTGTGAAGTCCAAATTTTACTTATTTCACAAAGAGAAGAGTTTAATTAAAACTTCGACATACAGGGTACTTCTTTTTGCTGACTGTTTTTTAAGGGGATGATCAGACCATGAAATTAACAACTTTCTCTAGGTTATCAACATCGAAATCGCGAAAAAAAAACTGTCGTAGAAAGTTGTTCAGTTTGATGGTCTGATATTCCCCTTAAAAAGCTGTCAGCATATTAAGAAGGACCCTATATACATACATTTAAAGACTTAAATATAGTTCAGTAACTATTCAGTTATTAAGAAATACGCAAACTTTAAACGATTTAAAAACATTTTTTGAGCGTTTAAGACAAATTAGATTCTCTTTAGATAATGGGTATTTTCAGATAATTTCAGCTAACGTGATAGCTGTCCAAGGCTTTTTCTATGATTTTTCATTACTTCATTTTATGTACTTAACTATTTATTTCTTTCGTAGAACTTTATAGTTAACTTATTAATCCATACAAAATTGGCAATTGAATATGTTACTAATATTACTTAGTTTATTACTAAGTTATCGTGGATGTAGGAAGAACGTAAGAAAGCATGGAAATAATTAAATCTATTTTCTAAGTCAACTTAAATTCTTTAATATAATGTAAAATGTTACATTTCATTGCAAATAATACCTAGTGTCTATCTATAACGTATCGAATAAATACGACGACATCGGATACTTAGTGGCACATTTCCAAACTGGGGACCACATTCTCATCTTGGCTCCCTCAAATCTGACTTTACAAATAAAAACGTGCAAAAAGTTTAAATCTATCTACATACAATACATACATATGTTAAAATTATTATCATTACTAACAAATCATTCCAGGAAAAGTTATCTAATATAATAAGAAACTTTTTTAATGGAATTAGAGATCCATTTCGAAAACATTCTTGCACTTACTCGGTATTTATGATTTTCTTATTCCTATGACAATTTATTGGCAAGTAGACCTAATACTAGTTAAATATAATAATTAAATGAACAATCTGAACACACTTACAATATTTCAACTCATAAAAGGTATGCGCGTTAGTGTAGCGACACACCTGCGGATCGTTCGGGTGAATACGCTCGCAGTGTTTTTCCCGATACCGGCGACACACCATAAGCGCAGTTGCGCAGGTGTGTCGCTACACATAGATATCAAGCGATTTCTATTTTCATTGAGCTTGTATTATCTATTTTCGCACAACTTGCTCTATCAACATCAAGGAAAAAAATTATGAAGTCTACTCGCACAATAATCTGCGTCTATCTGTGGGAATAGACTAATAATTTAGTAAAAATCGGATCATACGATATGTGATGGTAAAGATATAGAAATAAGGTAAAGTATTGCAGGGTTAGAAATTATCAAGATAATTATTTTTTTTGATAATTATCTGAACTGATTCTTGGTTTTGAGTAAAATTTCTAACCATATGTTATAAAATCACGTCACTTGTATCTAGCTAGACCAACCAGCTCCAAGACTTTGGAATTTCATTTCGTATCACAATGAATAATTGAGAAAAATAACAGAAAACAGTGAGAAACATTATTTCGTGCTTGTGAGCTTCTTTTTTCGCGAATCATAATCGGAAATAATTTCCAAGAGAATTATCAATGATAATTATTCTTTCTAACCCTGTTATATTATGATGAATGGTCCAATTTTTACTAAATTGTTTAAATTCTATAGAGTTATAGGTAGATTGCTGTGAAGGTATATGAGACTGGATCATAGATTGTAAAGCAATGCAATTAGTCGCGGCGACGTTCTCGCGATCCAGAGCGGTGCGAGCGACTACGTCGAGCATCACGTTCGCGGTCCCGACCGGATCTGTCGCGCGATCCATCGCGTTTGCTCCTGCTGCGCGATCGGCTGCGTCTGTTGACAAAAATCAAAGCTTTTTAGAAAAAAAAAGGAGGACAGCGACTAAAATAATCTACATTAATAATATAAAGAGGAAAGATTTGATTGTTTGTTTGTATCGAATAGGCTCCAAAACTACTGGACCAATCTGAATAATTCTTTCACCATTAGAATGCTACATTATCCATGATGAACATAAGTTACATTTCATTTAAAAAACAAACCCGTGCGAAGCCGGGGCGGGCCGCTAGTTATAAAATAAGCTGCTTGCCTTCCTTCTGTGTATCCAAGTATAATCCTACTTGACCTAAATTTATGGGACGGCAAATTTTTTCGATGTTCGTTCCATAAAGTTGTTTAGTTCGGTGTTTTGATCATCCCCTTAAAAATAGTGTGCATTTTGAGAAAGACATTACATTTTGTATATTTATGGGCCAGATTTGCACACATATTCGATTAGAACATTAAAAACAGAGCACAGATTACCAAGTTACTTCGTAAAAGATACATCACTTCCTTAGAAAACGATAAGTTTTCAATCTTTAATTATCTACTGGCAGACAGTACGCGCAAAAATGTATCTAATGGCGCTTGACTCAGCGTTTTTAATTCGTACAGCGCGCGATGTATGTAACGTTGCCGTCTGGAGTGAGTAGCAGAATTCATACAAGGGTATCGCTTACGATGCGCCAAAGTTTAAGTACTTATCTCGGTTCCTACGGTCGAGTGACGGAGGCCTGGTTCGAGTTTTAAATATCATACAAAACAACACATACTTTCTGTCACGTTCGCGGTCGCGGTCGCGTTCCCTGTCTTTTCCTCGATCGTCCTTGCCGCGGTCGCCGTCCTTGCTGCGGTCACCGTCCTTGTTGCGGTCACCGTCCTTGTTGCGGTCGCCGTCCTTGCCGCGGTCACCGTCCTTGTTGCGGTCGCGGTCGCGTGCGGTCTCCCGGTGCCTGCGCGCTCGCCGGTCGAGTTCTCGTCCGCCCACATAGTGCCGACGACCACCGCCGCCTCCACGCTCACGTTCTGAAGCTCCGCGTTCTTCACGTCTCTTGTCCACCGTTTTCTAAAAAAGGAAGATTTAAAGAAACTATTTTTGATGATCTTTATCTTTCAAAAAAGAAAATTGTACGACCAGGAAAATAATTCCGCTCGTCAATCTTCGTTTGCGCAGAGCAGACCAGAGTCTGTCAAAGCCCAAAGTCATTTAGTAATCAAAGGGTGCAAAATCGTAAAACAATTAGCCAATCGCGGCAAAGGATTTCAGGCCCGCGAAGATGGCCTGATCGGTCAATAATGTCACGTGCTATTCAAATTTGTCAACTGCGCAGCTACTACTGTAACGTTGATTTTGGGTGAAATCATTTAATAAAAATTGGTACTTTCTTTACATGACTTACCTTTAACTCTGAGAGTTTATCACGAATAGTAATGAATCCGAGATGGAGTTTCCCGCCGAAATGGTCGGCGAGCCGTCTATCGTTGTCGTGTATGCCGAGGTAGGCGGAACACACTTCACAGACTCTCAACTTCTGCTGTTGGTATGAGGAAGCCGGCATCGAATTGCGATATTCCTGTTCTGCCACTGCTTTCTTTTTACGTAGTTCATCGATCTGCAAATAAATTTAATACATTATAATCTATTCTCTTTGTAGTTTAGGGAATTTAATACAAAAATGTTATGTACATGTCAGTCCCGTCGTACCTTATGTCTACAGGGTGAAATTGATATCATTAGCATTCTTTTAAACGAAGAGTCTACCCATCAAACTGAACAACTTTTACAATGGGAGCAAACCGATCGAAGCAAAATAAAATCTGCTGTTCTATACTAAACTGCAGTGCCTACTCGACTCAAATGTATGCAACAGCAGATTGATTGGTAGACTCTTCGTTTAAAAGGATGCTAATGATATCAATTTCACCCTGTAGATTTTACCTAAGCTAACTTAGTTGTTTTAATTTACAGAGACACTGAAGAGTTTGCAAAGGTGAATACTTTTACAGCAGCATCAGAGCCTGGTGATATTAGGATCACGTGAAATATGCCCACATCAATTCTATTCACTCTAAGGTCCCTCATCAGTGTCATTCAAACCTGCTCGTACAAAACACACTCCACTAACAGGTGATGAACATCCTCGACCACTTCACCCTTATCACAATTTGGTGAACTACTCTTTTTCATCATGAAGCCGAATTTATTTAGTGGAATATGTCCATTACGAAGCCTTGTGCGTGCGATACAATGATGTCCTTACAACCTAATTTATATCATAATGCTATACCTCTCCCATAAGTTTCATACTGTCTTCCACCATGCCCTCTTCCCCAAGAGCCTCAGCGCGGGCGAGCTTTTGCCCGATCTGCTCGGCCAACTCATGTACTGCATTGGCTTTTTCAGTGACTTCAGCAGACAGTTCCTCCTGGGTTTCGGCCAGACGCTGCTTGGCCGCTGTGGTGCGGCGGTCGCAGTCCGCTATAAACGCCTCTAAGTGCTCTGTCGCCTTTATAATAACAATATAGAAAATTAATTGATGGATTTCATAGTTGTACCCAAAATTTTTTGTGCCATGACATAGTAAACAATACATTTATACAAATAACCCTCCTTCTAGCGCAGTCGGGAAATTATTCAGACTACTTATTGCTTTGAAAATACTTACGAAGAATATAACACATTTAGGTTTTTATTTTTATTTATTTTGTAACTGTAATCCTAAAAACACTAAAACTTCAGTGATGATAATGGAATTGAAACAAAACAGAAATCATAACAAAATTATACTCACATCTATGTCATAGAAATAGTCTTTGGTTTTGGATGCTAATTCAAAATCCGCACGAAGAGCCAGATCATGCATTTTTGGACACTCACCTAAGTCCATACGCTGCAATAAAAATTATAACAACTTTAAAAATAAGAGTTCTAGTTTAGAAGAAAGAACAACAAAAGGGAGGATGGAACAGAACTAGGTTTCCTTCTCACATAACTCATTAGAAAACCTCAGACTCCAAAATTACACTTTATAAAATCATTAAATTTAATATTACATTTTATGTGGCTCATTTGACATAACTGTGTTACTTTGGACATGTAACATGTTACCAAAACAACAGGTTCAAATGAGCTACATTAATCACATTATTATTAGCCCAAGATCCTGTGGTTATTTTTCTTATAAAGTTTTCTAATGTATTTAACAATCAATATTATTCTGTTGCTTATTAGCGAATATGCTTTACTGTGTCTCAGTGAAAGTTTTAATTTGTTTTTTTAATTGAACATTATCTAAATTGCCACCAAGTCGTATGAAAAAATATACAGGGTGTATGTGACAGCCTAGCAAATACTGAAACGGCGAACTCAGACCATCAAACTGTACAACTTTCACTATGGAGCCTACCTGAGGAAACGTGAAAAAAATTCAGCATTCATTTGAGTCGGGTAGGTACAGCAGTTTTTTATGGGACAGATTTTTTTTCACGTTTCCTGAGGTAATAGTGAAAGTTGTTCAGTTTGATGGTCTGAGTTCACCGTTTCAGTATTTGCTAGGCTGTCACTTACACCATGTATATGCACTTTGACTATGCTTTCTTTGAATATTCTTTATAAACTGTCAAACTCAGCAAACAAATTAATTTACCACATTCAATAAAAATTAATAATAACGGTTGAAACGGTTTAATTTTCTACTGAATTTACGTTTAGTTAAATATATTAGAAACTTTACCAAATTAAGGGTATGTAAATTGATAATCTTTTTACACATTTATAATAAAAGTAATATTACAACAATTGCATATTATATTATCCAATCGAAAATGGTTTAATGAAAATACATACAATATCACCGACAGCGCACCTGGCCCAAGTAGAAACTCCTGAATGTATACCAAAATACTTACAAATCTTAGAGAAACACCCTCCCTACTAGCCCTTGGAAATATCAACACATTAACGGAAACGAAAGAAGAACAAAATAGTAAAGCATGTGACAACATTACAATATAAACTATTACCTCACACAAATTGTGTGTATTTATCAGTACACTGTCTAGTAAATGACTAGGGTTACCCTTAATTAAAAAAAATTGCCCTAAGAAAACTCAACTGGATTAATGTAATCTGAACTATTGTTGTTTTGATAAAATTGTTGTTTTAGAAAAGCTCATCGCTTTTTTATAATACTGAAAAAAGGCACCAAGAAATCTCCAGGTTATTCAGACCATATCATACTTTTAAAATCAAAATGTATGTTTTTTTTCAACTTTCATCAATTTCAAATATTTTTAAACAGACTGTTATCCTCAAATTATGTCATGCAAGTACACATTTCGTTCATATTCTAGCCATTTAGACAGCGTAGTACGTACCCAATGTAGTAAGAATGAATCACCGAATTGCTCTCACCCGGGCATAAGATTATTCACGTTCCTAAAATTTTTTGTACTCACCGAAGCAGCATTAGCAACCGATGGAAATTTTATTAATTTTAATTAAGCCAGAGAGTGACTTAACATATTAAATCCTGCTTAGCAGTAAGTATACAGTCAGCTAACTATAAATGTTTATACGTACATCTTGGTACTTACAGAACGCCTAACCCATACAATCTATTCCTCATCTGATAAGTATTGTGATGAGCAATAAAGATTAGTGTTGGGCATTTTCTGAAAAGCATATTTCACCACAGTTAATGCCACTCCGTTGTAAAGTTTCCAGCGAGTTTACAGATATCAAATGGTAAGTGACAGAATGAACAGGTTCATAATACATTGGAATGTTGGTATTCGAAAAACTGATGATTAGATCATTAATTTAAGTTGTGAATAAACTTTGTGAAATCCCAATGTATACAAAATTATAAAGAACACTGCAAAACCCCAAATACAATTTATGAGACATCATTTTAATTATAATTTATGTAGTTTATAATAAAAATAGTATAGATTTTAATGGTAGTCTCGAATGAAATCTCAAAAATTAGAACTTTATAAAACCCACAAAACCCAGATGATGTTCGAAGAGTATACATACCGTGGATGATAGAATTTCATGTGGACAACATTGCAGCAGAAATGATTTACACACAGAGTCATCATAAAATTTGACTCCGTTTCTGTCAGATTCCCCTAAAACAAATGAAAGCAAAGCTGTAGCAGGAAGTTATTATTGCTAATATAAGTCATTATTGTAATTTGAAGGTCTCATTCTGGGTAATTATGTGAAATCCGCCAGTGTATTATTATGAAGAACATCTGAATAATCGTATGTAGATTATGCGAAAGAAATAACCCAAAAACGGGCTATCGATCGTAAGTACCTAGTAAGTTTTGAACAGTCCAATTAGCCAAAAAGAGAGTTTGAAGGAAAAAAACACGTACCATTTCGAGCAGTGCCCATCAATTGATCCAACATTGCCCTCATTTGCTCGTGGGCAGACATGGTGATTTGAAATACGTCGACTCCTGTATTCCAATTTTTTTGACCTTACTATTCCAAGTGCTAGATTTTAAAGGCAATGAATAAAGCTCCTCTCTTGAACTCTTTATTCCAATAAAGTAAAACACAATTTCTAATCCTAAATCAAGCCAACACAGCGGCCAGCGAATCAAATAAAATGGCGAAGCGATTCAGTCAGTGTTGCCAGATCCATAAGTTAAGAATTTTCCCAGTCAGATTGACAGCAAAATTATCGTGTTTTTATCGCATCATAAATTCCCAAAATTATCGTATCTATGAGAACCAAATGATGCATGAAATTCAATTATTCTTGACAACATTACATGCCAGTATTTAATATTACCTATTTATAGGTTAGTACAAGGTTTAGGGAATCTTAGTAAAAATTCTTGATTTGAAGTGAGGACATATTCTATTTAAATTTTTCTTATTAGAACTTCAATTTTAGTAATATTTATACACTGGTTTACCCAATACTAAATACCAGTATGATGTATCGTTGGAATTTAACGGAAATTATTAATGAAAATAGTAACTGGATACACCGATTTCATAACATATCAAAATTTTCTTGGATTATCGTGTAATTTTCATGAATTATCATGCACTACCCGCCTATTATTTTTTATCGCATGCCACTCAATAATATCGTGGATCTAGGATAATTATCGCACGTCTGGCAACACTGGATTCAGTCAGTGTGATCATCTGGAAAATAGAGAATCTTCCTTTTGGTATTTATTTACTATACTCTGAAGCCGAGATTCAGAGACGATTTTTTTTGTCTTAGGCCGAGATTCAGAGACGATTTGTAAGTCATAGTTCGGACTCCCGTATGTCAAAATTCATACATTTTCGCCACGCTTAGCTCTAGCTAAGACCAAAAAAATCGTCTCTGAATCTCGGCCTAAGTTTTCGATCCTATATGTTTTCGTAGTTAAGTAAAATCAAGCCCGAGATTTTACTTAACTACGAAAACATATAGGATCGAAAACTTAGGCCGAGATTCAGAGACGATTTTAGATTTTATTTCAACGATTCGTTTGTCGTTGCAATAAAATCTACAATAACAATACAACAATAGTAGTAAAATTTTTCATACAAAGCGTACGTTTTGACATTCGATTAATAGTTGCTAATTTTGACAAGTTGTCCGCTCCCCTATTATATTTAATTATTAATTATTTCGTAAATCAATCAAAAATTACCATTACCAATGAAAAATAATGGATAATAAATTCGTGTCATGGATGGAAGTATACATTTTGACACCGCTGCCGGCGCGTACCCCAAGTCTCTGTTGACTTAGGGTACTGCCCGCAGGCAGAGCGGGCCGAGACGCGCTCCTCCTACGCCCTGCACCCGAGAGCGCCCTGACTATTATTACATTCACTTTGGTTATGCCGTGTTGTTGCGTCAGAAGCTTATATCAAAGTGAATTTAATAATAGTGAGGGCGCTCTCGGGTCGCGACAGGCCTATCGTGCGCGGGGTGCGGGGCGTGGGAGGAGCGCGTCTCGGCCCGCTCTGCCTGCGGGCAGTACCCTAAGTCAACAGAGACTTGTTTATGTACTTAATACATGTTATTAATTGAAAAATAATGTGTTTTTCTTACAAAACGTTGAATTAAAAACGTAAATAATAGTTCACAACCAAAATAAATACCTAGGTAGATATTATGATCACTACAAATTAATAAAATATTAAACGATTAGACTTATATCATATTGATTATCTTATATTTATTTCATATCCCCTAAACATGACTGTAACAACCCTTAGCATGGCCGCCATATCGCCGTGTCGCCGGCGCGTCGCGTGGTTTCTTAGAAGCGCCCCTACTATTATCTTATATGTACTTTGGCATAACGATGCTGTTGCTGTAAGTTCAATCAGCGTCAAAACGGCTATATCGGAACTAAAGTTGTCATAGGCCTGGTCAAGGTTGCTGTCGTGCAAACGTGCAATCTCTTTTTAGCGTGCAATGCAGTGCAGCTGTCACTGTCACACACAGCGAAAGTCCAAAATGTAAACAATATTTTTGTTCTTAGAAAATAGTCGAGATAAAATTATAGAATCTGTTATTTTAATAATTCTTCTAAGACCTAAAATTAATAATTGTTATTTGGGTTTATAATGACGCACTTAATAAAAGTTATGCTGCCCGAATTTCCCAATAAAAAAGAAACTATTTACCTTAAAGGTTATATCGTGTCTGAACAACATGAAATTGTTATTTATATCTACGAGTTTAATACTCAATGTTTACAAGTTTTGAATGAACAAATTTGTGATAACAACAAGAACATAATTTACGGAGTGATCGGTGATGAAAATAGTCTACCAAAACCCGCTAAAACAATCAAAGTTTTGCGCAGAACAAATTCTATTATAATAGAACAACAGAACACACCGAAAATAAAAGAATTATACATTAATGGTTGTAAAATTTATATCAAAAATTGTATTATAACTTTGTATGACTACAATAGTGTTAAAAGTTCAGAAACAATCAATGAGGCTACAGATTATATCAGTAAACTACAATGTTTAGTGCAGAAGCAGCACGAACAGGTGCAGAGCAGTGATAATGATGCAGGTTCCACGAGTATGCACTGGCTGTCATCCTTTATGTTCGCCCAACACTTGATAAATTATTCAAAATTAGTGTGTTGGCTTTTTAGTACTGTAAGGCGAGATAAAAAAGTAAGTTTTAGTACCAATTGTCTTATTCTAATCTTAACACTTTCGCTGCTAAGCTCAAAATCATGATTTTCGCGCAGTGCTAAAGTTGACCTGCCTCGTAGGTTGTGCGCTAGTGGTAACGGTGAAACGATCAAAATGGCTCACCTTGTGGGTCACTCGCATAGGCGTAAGGTTAAAGTGACTCATGCTGTAGGTCATGAGCACAGGTGAATGCAATAGAACTCGACCTCCCTCATAGGTCGTGCACACAGTCGTACTGTTGTAACGATAAATCTGGCTCGTCGTGGGTCACCCGCACAGGTGATTTTCGATGACTCGCGCGGTAGGTCATGAGCACAGGCGGAAATTTCGCCACTTGTAAGGCAGTCTGTTTTCCAGGTATAGACTATACCTATGCCAGCTTCAAGAAGGTAAACAACCTATGCAAAGGGTGCCTGTTTTAGTCGTATTTCACAAGACACAATGTAAGGACCATCCAAAGCAGATCTCTCAATTGACTACGTCCTGGGTAAAATGCGTGTTTTTATGTATGTTTGTAAAATAAGCAATGAATTGTAAATATATCAATGAATGATCCTATTCATTTAAGCAAAGATGGACCTGTGAAGGTGACCTGAAAATGCTGACAGCAAGTGTCCTGATCTTGTGTTGTGAATTTTCTCCTTATAAGTTGATGATGTACTTATTTTAATTTCTATTGCAGGTTTCAATAAAACACGGCAATTTAATAGCAGCTATTATAATAGATGTCATATTAGGATATTTTGTGTTGCAACTGTTTATGCAAGAGAAACAGGAGCTAAGAGCTATGTTAATGGGTGTTTTAGAAGTGAGTATAAAGATTTTGAATTTAATCAATAATAAAAACTTAAGTTGTACTTACTTACAAAAATTTTACATAGTCTAACTCCATTTAAAAAAATAGTATTTAACACTTAGAAATTTTTCATATATTTTGGTTCAAAGTCAAAGTCAAAATTGTTTATTCAAAATAATATCACATAGATAACTTTTTGACGTCATGCTTTTGAATCTACCACCGCGTCGGAAGGTGCTCCGTTGTAGAGAAGATGCGGCCAGAAACTCTACAACACACTTCTTTTAAACAAAACAAAATAAACAAAGTACAATTACATAAATTCAATATTAAATTACATAGAGTAACATTGTCAAGACCAGACATTTTGGTCATTCAAATAATCATCGAGTTTATAGTAACCTTTTTTACAGAGGACTTGTTTAACATGGGACTTAAACTTTTTGTCCATCAAGTTAAGAATATTCTCTGGTATCTTATTATAATAAAGTATACAGTGCCCCATGAAAGATGTTGACAATTATATTCAGCTGGTTGATAATTATATTCAGTTCATAAAGTTCACTTTTCAGATTTCCGTTTTCATATACCAAATATTCAGTCAGTAATTATGGTACCTACAGAAATATCCAAAATGATTGACCTACTTACATGTTAATATTTCGTATGTTACAGAAACTGGTAAACTTACTTTATTCTTTATTGAAATGGCTCATGGGTGCACCAGCCGGCCTCAAACTAAATAATGCATTTAACAAAATGCTAGGAAAATATTTTTCCTACCATATACAACTTTGGTGGCTATTTATAGGTAAGTCCAATGCGTGGGTACTATTCGGTACCTAAGCAGACTAGACTAGACATCAGAGAGCCTTGATGCGCGCGACAAAGTTCTCCCGCGCCTTTTCTCTATCTCTGTTATGTGCCAAGGGAGAGATATGCGCGACTTAGGGTCAGCGCACGTCTAGCGGAGAACTGCTTGAACAATTTTCATGAATCAATTGATAATGAACTCAATCACGCAAAATAGGCGCCTAAGACGTCGAGTTGCGGAAAAAGAGCCCGCTCAACCAATACCAATAATGAACTCAATGACAATTGAAACAGAGTTGAAAATAGCGTGCAAGAGATGTACAATGTGTTTTTTTTTCTTAGCCTATTTCGTACCACTGTTGGGCAAAGGCCTCCCCTTTAATGAACCATCTCTGACATAGAAGGTGTTACAAAATTGAATAAAACATTTACAACTTTTAAGGGGGTTGCTTAGACCATCAAACTGAACAACTTTCGCTATGGGACCAACATCGAAATCGCGAAAAAAAATCAACTGTCCCATAAATTTAGTTTGAGTAGATTTGTAGTTTAGTATGGAACATCAGATTTTTTATAGCAATTTCGATTTTGGTCCCATAGTGAAAGTTGTTCAGTTTGATGGTCTAAACCACCCCCTTAAATGTTTATTTGTATTTTTGTAACACCTTGTAAAACCCTGTGACGTGTGTTCGCGTTATCTCTTGCACGCTATTTTCAACTCTGTTTGAATGAACATAGAGTTCATTATCAATTAATTAAAGAAAACTGCTCGAGCAATTCTCCGCTAGATGCGCATCACACACTACTGTGAAGATAATAAATTAATAAGAGGGTACAAAATAGCTACTTACTCAATTTCTTGCACTTTTCTTAATACTTATCTTTTTGTTCACTTTTCAGAAGTTTCCGGTGAAAAACTGGATATAATATTAGATGTTTATCATTACCTTGGTTACTTAGGATTCACTTTCCAAGCTGCTATAATCTCGGATATGATATGTATTGTCACATTCCATTCCTACTGCATTTATGTTTACGCTGCAAGGTTAGTTCTTGTAATACATCGTCCAAAAAATGCATGATAAGGGTCAGCGCACGTCTGACGGAGAACTGCTCGAGTATTTTCCAGTGTCCAATTAAATGTCGTCCTTATCAAATTGAAATAGAGTTGCGTTTTATTAATAGTTGTACAATTATAACTTGACACTTATTTACAACTCTATTTGAATTGGATAAGGACGACATTTCATTGAGCACTCGGAAATGCTTGAACAGTTCTCCGTTCCTAAATCTTATAAGAATACATTCCCCTTCCAATTATACATACTATAGAATACATATTAGGTATTCATTCATAGAGTAGTGGTAGGTAAATACACCGATTCACCCACGCTAAAAAATGCAAATAATAGTTCTAATTTTTGCCGCAAAATTGCGATATTTACACAACATTTTTTTATATTTATTCAACGTCAATGTTCAACGTTTAACATTTTTGAAATGTTTGTATATTTTTAATTTTTTAGGCTTTTTAATATCCAAATATCAGGATTGATTGCACTTTTGAGGCTGTTTGTTGGTCGAAAATACAATCCTCTTCGAGACGGCATTGACTCTTGTGAATACACAAATCAGGAACTTTTTGTGGGCACCGTGGCATTCACAATATTATTACTGTTGCTACCAACTACTACTATGTATTATATTGTATTTACTTTGGTAAGTGTATTTCATAATTTTGTAGTATCTGTGGTACATTGTGGGCATTTTATTTTTATTATAATACTAAAGTTAACCCGCTACTTCGTCCGCACAAATTATACACCAGATTTTTAGTTGGATCATAAGCTATCAAACAAAAAAAGTTTCATCAAAATCGGTCCAGAAGTTTTTGTGTGATGGTAGCACAGACAAAAATTCTAAAAAAAAGGTTGATTTGGAGTTGGGGACATCTAAAACCATATCGTAATCTTTTTGTTGTAAATATCTTCAATGTCGATACAGACACACTTCTGTTACAGTTTTATAATAGTTAAGATAAACACCATGCCCTTTCTTTTTTAGTTTCGACTATTGTCAATTGTCGTGCAGTATACTCTAGCCAAATTGATTTACTTGGTACAAACTTTGCCAATTTATGTGGTGACCCTGTGGCTAGCACGCTCTCCGAAATTAGCAGGTAAGATTTATTTATTACCGGATTTGCGATCGTGCAATGAGCCTTTAGACATGCAATTTGGCCTTGACAGAAAGCATACAGTCGATTGCCCGTCGTCTACAGGGTACTTTAGAGCCATCACGCGTGACGTAAGCAATATAGATTGGTGGACTTGACATACACATCAGAATGTCTTCTTCAAACAGGATTCGTAACATGTTTTCGTTCCTTTTAAAATTAAAGTTTTATTAGCAATGTATTTCCTGCCGCACCGGGCCCGTCCGAATTAAAGTCGAAACCTGCTCAAGCTGAAGAAGAAATTCTGATGTGTTGTGAAGTCCACCAATCCGCATTGCTCACGCGTGATGCCCATACACCCTCCTCGAGGGTAGGCGAGTGGGGACGATGGAGGCTGATGATGATGCTTTATGATTATGACCATTGACTTACCAACTACTGGACTTAAGGTCCGCGCTCAAAAGTGTCCGAACCAAAAGAGAACCAAAACGTTAAAAGAGAACCAATTACGCGACAGTCTTAGTTTGATCGGCCGACTACGCGTACGCGGGCGCGCTCCGTGCCCCAATGGGCAGTGGGGTGGATAAGAATTTCAGCATTTTCAATGTTTTTAGTCTGTCTATCTCGGATGCTTTTTTAGAGAATTTCGCACTAAACCCGGCGTCCATAGTTCTACGTCAATGATTATGACTTAAAAATGAACATTTTTATTTATACCATACTCCGATAAATAATTTATCTGAGATACCATACCCTCAGAGGAAGGATCTCCATAGAGACCGCATAAATTTACGATTGTAGTTAGTCTCTTTTGTCTTATGACGTACCTTTAATAGTAGGAGATGGAACTATAGATATTTGTTTATGCGGCTGTCCACTTTTTTTTGAGCTAGTGTGTGTGAAACGTGACCGTAAACATAAGGCCATATGTCACTTGGTCCTCTTTTGTCCTTACTACTTGACACCACACACTCAAACCTAAACGACAAAAAAAGTGGACACTTTACAATTGGTATGGCTCACTCTATGACCATACCATATACCATCGCTGTCTGTCAAGTCAGAATAAGAGCCGGCGCATATGGCACAGATAATTTTTAACTGTCAAACCATTATAGACTTTGCTTGCGTTGAAATAACATCGAAAACAATTAACACAACGCTCATTTCGGTATTCTCGGGGACTAGTGGTGTTCATTAATTTTCGCCAGATCTACGCCGGTTCTAAGACCTACACCTTATCCTTCAAATAATTCATTTTTATTCCAGGAAACATTTCGATAGAGATGATACACAGTGAAAAAGGATCTCCCATAATTCTCAGAGTCAAATTACTGAACAAATCTCTGAGTGAATTGGTAAATAAATTCAAACCTCCAGTAGAAGCATCAAAACAGTTCGATTGGACTAATATACTTTCTAAGCTATGCACTGGAAAGCAAATATTTTGAAATCAGGAGTTCTTGTTACAATGAAATAAAAGAATAGACTTTGGACTTATGTTTTTAATATTATTCAATATTAAATTCGCACTAAATAAAAACTGATTGGTCACCGCAAACGTGAACATATAAATGCTTAATTACTTAATAACTAATTGCAGGCTGACTGGGCAAATTCATAATATAAAACAAATGTTTTGGTACATATTATTTCTTTTGTAAACCACCTAAACATACTGCACATCCTGAAACCTTTTACATTAAATATTAAATTCAACATTGCAGATCTAATCTACGTGAATAGGTGTCAGTGAGAGTATGAAATATATTCGCTAATACATTTAAGTCATCAGTACAAAATATGAATATTATAGCACTGTAGCCCCCGGGACTTTTTAATTACCAAAATGATTACAGATTGCCGTTTAGATATTGTTGTAAGGTACAAAATTACTAATATAAAAATCTAAGTCTTACAGATCACAACTCGCTGTAAGAAAACTTATTTAATAAAAAATTCTGATATTTATAAATTTCGAGTTTACCGTTTTTTTTCTATACCGTCATGTTCTTTACCTTAGTTTAATACCCGTACGTAAGATCGGTCTTATAGCTTTGTATGGCTACTTTAGACAGTCTTACTATTACGTATGGGTATTTAACTAAGGTAAAGAACATGACAGTATAGAAAAAACCGGTAAATTCGATATTAAAAATTTCAGACAATTTTTTCTTTCTTACTGCGGGTTGCGATCTGTAAGACTTAGGTTTTTATATTAGTAATTTCGTACCTTACAACAATATCTAACCGGCAATCGATGTTCTTTTTGGTAATTAAAAAGTCCCGGGGCTACAGTACTATTATGCTAGATTGCTATCTCTGGACATTTAGAATTTCCCTACACTAGTTATGTTAGCTGATAACACGAGTTATTTTCAAGGCAAGATTTAACATTGTTAATAAGACATCTAGGGAAATTTAGCTGAATATCATTTATATTAGACATTTTACTTGGTAAATGTTCAAGTCCTGTTTTAACACAAATAATAAATTAGTAGTACATGCAAGTGTAGGATATTATATTATTTTCTTATTATTGTCCAATCAAAACAGTTAGTCACAAATTACTGTAAAAAGTGTCGTTTCCATACTAGATTTTGTCTTGCGAAAAGAAAATGTCTTAGCATATGAAAAGATAATAGTACTTATACTATTATTATCTGTTCATATGGTCTTCACTAAGCAGACAGTCATTTTTCGCGATATCAAAAATGAATTTACGGAAAATATGACGGAGGTGTGCGTATGCGTAGTAAAGCAGACATCCGTGATTGATTCCATACTGAAGCCTGGTGGCGGTCATTTTTGACAGCGAACAAAATGTCCGTCGTCTGCTCAGCGCCTAAAGGTTAGAGTCGGGTAACGTTATATCAATAACTAAATCACCATTACCTACTATTGTAAAGATGGGCAATATAATTTTGTAGATAAAATATTTAAAAAGCTTCAAAATTATTTTTTCCAGCAAGAGAGTCACCCGATATAATGAATCTGACTTAAAAATGTTTTTAGATACTGATTTTAATACTTCGAACCGAAATGAGAACAAATAAGATTTATTATTAAAAATATTTTTTCATAAATTATACCTACCTACATCTATTTACACCGCTTTTGACCAACTACCTGTAAACTGGCTCTAAGAATGATAAAAAAACGGGTACCAAAGTACTAATTTAATCCAAAATTTCATACGTAAGGCAACGGTCCAAAATTAAAATATCGTGATAATATGGAAACGTAATAAAGAACCATATTTTGTACAGTTATTATTATCACTATCAGTATTTTTATCCCAATGCAGTAATTAATTTAATCTACGTTGAGAACATAATCAATCAAATCAGCCCACATCGACCCACTGCTGGGCACAGGCTTTTTTGAGAACATGAGTATAATAATTATTATTAATGCTGTCTCTAAACAATATTATTTCATAGAATTTCGTAATATTAACATTTTATACATACTTTATCTATTTACATAAAGTTATTTTTCCAAAATTTTATTTTTCTCCAATATAAACTAAAAAATATATATGTACATACGTTTAATGGGTGAAACTGACATAGTTCACTGTTTTACTCCAATATGATTGAATGCATTGTTTGTTTGTCCCAATTTTTAAAAGGAATTATTATGGCCAAAGAACATTATCTTTTATACTGAGTTAAGTATGTTTATATAAAATAATAAATTATGAGATATAAGTTTACAGTTCTGTATGATTTCATATAGACGAACACAGTGCGTAAAGCAAGCCACATAAACAATGTGCCGCATCTCACAGTGCCAGGCTCCGGTGGGTAGGCCAAAATTAATTTATCAAGCCTTAACTATTTCATTACTTCATCACAGATATTAGAATAGGAAAGTGTGAAGTAGATCACAGTACATGAAGTTATATTTTGATGTAATGATCAGGATTATGGTATATTATGAAGCGATGTTTAAGATTTGCCTGGTAAAGAACGATCACACTACAACGAAAAGCTGCAGTTCCAGAAGTAGAGCAGGAGTGACGTCATACGGCTAGTCTTAGTTCTTCAGTACACACCTGTAGTCCTTATTGACGTCGGAGCTTGAATTTGGTGAATGCTCTTTAGGTCTAACAGTACCGCGACACGATGCTAACTTTGATTCCAAAGCCTACAATGAAGAAAAGTACAACATGAATGATGTTAATATTAGTAGGTGATAGGAGATTAATATGGTGTTATAGCCGCCACCTGCTACCATAAATGCAACTATACAAATGTAGTGTGGAATACGCTAAAATCCTACGTCATAGAGTAAAGATAAGAAAGAGTACGATTCTCCATACTAAGTGGCGTATATCGGAGAAAGCTCAAAATCCCGTCTCATAGATGGCGCTGACTCCTTGCCTGCGAGTAAATGAATTGCCAGTATACGCTAAGAAATTGTGATTAGTCTTCCAATATTATAAACCAGAGGTAGCTTAGGTAACTAAGCAGAGTAGTAGATCCGAAATTGTCGATGCAAAAATAGCCAAATGGGTCATTACGATATCTAGCGAATTAGAATGTACTAAATTCCGGTGTATGCAGCTTAGTATGGAGAATACCACTCTTTAGTTCTCCTTACTATATGCCTACGTTTAATAATTCTACATTACAAAAACGAAAGTTAAGATTTATTTGTCTAGTAAAAATAATCTGGGTGACACCCATTAAGTATATAAACAATTATAATTTAAAGCTTTTAAACACTGAATTTACAGTACATTCATATAAATCACACTCAATCTCTCATGGTTGAATAATATTACAATAGTTAACAACTTTTTACTACAAAAGTTCAAGAGCCACTATTGAACACTCTTAACATCAATGATGCAGAGTTTGCTTCGTTTTTGTTGCATCTTGTCCTTTCCTTATCGAAGCAAAACTCAAGAGATTCTCTAGTCCTTCCCGAGATCGGACAGCGAAGGATCTTCTCAACTTCCCATTTTCGCCCTGTACGGATCTAGAGAACGGCTGTTCGGAGGATCTGTGTGTCAAATGCGGTGGTTTCTGTGGTACAGGGTCCGGTCCTGAAAGCTGACGCGTGAGCTTTGCTCTTCTGAATTCTACAGAATCATGTGCAGAGTCAGATTCGTCATTCTTATCTTCTTCTGGTGGCGAGGGATGACCGGTGGCGGCAGTAGTCAAGTCACACGCGCATTTGACCTTACCACATTCACGGCAAAGAAACCTTTCAAGCTGTAAGCAATAAATGTCATGCATACTACACACACAAGCACAAAAAACAACCATGCAAAATAAAAAGTCGTTATCTACCCTTTCTTACTATTTTGTCTAACTACACTATAATAACAAAAATATTCTATTAAATTAAATAAGGTATCACAATAACTTCTTCGATACTCAGGTTGAATGAATAATTTTACAAACTATGGGGTGTGTGTGTGCAACTTAGTAAATAAACTATATACATGGATATACATGGAGTGAAATAAATAGCAAAATAGTTTAATATTTTATTATAGATACACAAATACAAATAAATATTACACAAATACATTATAGTAATAGCTGTGCTGTAATAATATATCATATTAAATGACTGACCCATGTGATATTTGATTAAAATTATCAGTAAATGGCACCAGGACCCTAATAAGGCAATTTATAAAATGGTACATAGCTGTAAGATTGTCTAATAATTATATCATTAACTACTAATACATACAAAAGTGAAAAGTGCTACAATTAAAACTACGATAGCTTTGACTAGTATTGAAAGTATGTTCATGTCACTCACCCCAACTTTCCGAAGAAGATCTCCAACTATATTAATAGCTGTAACTCGTGATGAAGGGGTCATACCATTGCCATTTATTTCTCCTGTGGAAATAGTAAAAGAAATTATTGTAGGTGTTAGCCTGCTCAATTACAAGTTAACAGTTGTTATTGAATTATTAATAGAGTTTACCCGCGATTTCGTCCGCACGGGTTCCCTTCATCGTATCGAGATAAATGATATATCAGATTTTAAGTCTAATCAGAAACTTTCAAACAAAAAAGTTATGCGCGAACCAACAGACAGACAAAATATATTTAAAAAAAATATATTTGGAATCAGGGACACTTAAAAATCATCATAACTTTTTTCTTTTAATATCTCCACTTCAATGTACAGACACGCTTCTATTACATTTTCATAATAATAGAGATTAAACGACAAACAAACGTCATGCTCCACGTGAGAGCAGGACGAGTGCAGGCGGGTGAAAGACAGCGATAGAGATTTTCGAAGTGTGGCTACATCGCCACAATTGAATGGGAGAGCGTAATGAAGCGCGGTGTTCACTCTATTAAGTACATAATTACACAATGATTTATGATAGTTTTTAATTATCTCGATCTCGTCAATCTAGAAAAATATTGTTAGGAAGCCTGTATAACCAAGAACGAAATCAGAGGTAGAGTAGAGGTATGTAATATGGGTGAGCACAATAGATCTAAATAGTAGCTATGACTTGCAATAACCGACTAACAAAAAGACCTGTATAAATAGTTCATTCCTTAATTAAGTAGATATTCGGCAGCCATAGCATGATGCGTGAAAATGCTATGTCACGCCTTTCACCTCGTTCGTTAGCGCGCAAATAGAAAGGGAGCTAAGGCACGATAGCACTACCTATATATCACGCTGTCATGCGATGGCCACTGGTCATCTTGTATGTGATAAAGTCAAGATAAACTTTTTATTGGTTTGAACCTGGGCCTTAGCGTATAAGTCAATGCCAGTGCAAGTCCATATCAGTAAATAAAAAGCCATTTTATTCTTTCTGTTTGTGCTCTAGACGGCGAATTGACCTTTTTTATCCGTTAAATGTTTAAACTCCATGCTTTGCATGTATTATAACAATATCTTAGATTCTCGAGTCTCTGACTACCAGTTAGAAATTTTATTGTTAAATTAATATTTATTATTAGAATTAAATTTTTTCTTCATTTAGTATTTTGTAATCAGAATCACCACTGTAGCGATGGTACCAAGAATTACGAACAAACCAAAAATTGGTTTGCCTTAACCAAAAAAATACAAATAAACATTTAAGGGCGTGGTTTAGACTATCAAACTAAACTTTCACTGTGGGACCAATATCGAAATCGGGAATAAAATATCTCATGTTCCATACTAAACTACAAATCTACTCGAGCTAAATGTATGAGACAGCTGACTTTTTTTCGCGATTTCGATGTTGGTCTCATATTGAAAGCTGTTCAGTTTGATGGACTAAACAACCCCTTTAAAGTTTTTAATGTCTATTTTTACTTTTGTAACACTTTGTATATGCCATACCTTCATGCCATACTAATCATTTGCTTTAGATTGATCAGCTGCTTTCTAACGATTTTTATGTTTTTACTTGTTTTTATGACAAACTATATCCACACTACATAGCACATAAGTCGTGTATAATGACATTACAAGCAAAACTTTTAGGATCGATCTAGCAGCACAAAATAACATTTTTTCACGCTCTATCATTTTCTGTCGCTCAGGAACGTCATTGGCTAGAGCGAGAAAGGTCGCAGCACTGCCGCGTTCGATCGCATTCTCATTATCTTTCTCGCTCTAGCAAATGACAGAAAAGGATGGAGCGTGAAAAAAATCGATTCCGTGCTGCCAGATAAAGGAAACCCTTAAAAAAAACAATAAGAATAATACTTACGTTTTAGTGGTGATGCAATGGACGTTTGTGTTTCAATTTCAACATGAGTTCGAGATGAGTTCGAAATATGTCCATTAGTTAGAGAAATGTCAATTTCACTGCCATCTTCTTTCTTATGTGTTGGTATTTTTTCAACTACTTTTAATTCTTGTTTCAGATCTGAAAAATAAGGCTTTATTTAATTTTTTTTTTACTTAAGGTGGTTGCAGAGTTGTCCATTTCATACAAAAGTTTGACGCATTATACGCGTAGTAATGTTCTATGTATGGAAAAATTGTTTAGGAAATCTTTGAACTTATCCATAGAAAATTTCCAAGCTTATCTTCGTAATTATATTATTTGCATATGTTATTTGATATGCGGCATCTAGATTTTCTAAACTATTTTTCCCTATATAAAATATTACTATTGTTAATACGCGTATTATGTGTCATACTTTTGTATGAAATTGACAACTCTGTCACCACTATAATAACTTTTAATTCCAGAATTTATCAGAAAATACATACATATATAAACAAACTCACGACCGTAGTCCCCTTCGGGGTGGTGAGAAACATTGCTACAACTGCCAACATTCTGCTTAAGAATGTAGTTGTAGCAATGTTCACATTTAGCAATTTAAGTTTCAGGATGGAATGACGTGTCAAGTGGTGAGAGGTGGTTGGCCTTTCGCGCACATAAACACTGCATAAGAATCTTTAATCCCTTAGTCGCCTCATACGACACCCACGGGAAAAATCTGGTTCGTCCCATTAACTTAGAAAATAAATGTAGTTATGAAATCATTGACATAAATACTAATATAAGATATAAATGTATGAAATAGATAAAATATCATCTTATTTGAATATATAATAATATGAGCAAACAAATTTTCAAAATAACATTACATTAAAATAACATACACTCAGAAACGCTGATTAGAGTTAATCCTCCATTAAATCTCTTGCTAGCTTTTACTACGTCAACCAGACAAAAAGTGACAGTAAGAGACTTAATGGCGGATCAACTTAAATGAGCGTTTCTGCAACCAAGTGACAATGTATGAGTTAAGAAAAATGTTATACATAGTACACACCTCTGGCTTCGTCTGTTGCCCTCTGCAACTTTACCCTCAAATTTTCTATTTCATCGACTTCACTTTCTAATACAGCATTTCTTTCATATGCTTGATTCAGCATAGATTCTATACATGAAACTGACTCTGATATCACCCTGTAA
The DNA here is from genome assembly GCA_963924505.1 of Agonopterix alstromeriana. NCBI lineage: Eukaryota > Metazoa > Arthropoda > Insecta > Lepidoptera > Depressariidae > Agonopterix > Agonopterix alstromeriana. The sequence goes on along the minus strand of OZ004662.1, from coordinate 11,579,690 downwards.
TATAACAATTGTACAATCAATCTAAGCTTAGGAGTTATCTTCTTACTTCTAAAATACTTTTAATAAATATCTGTCTATCACACACATCGTCAATTCATCTGAAAAAGGGAAGAGATCCCGTCCATTCCAGCTTCCTCATACGTCATTCTCATCTTCCATCCCTCTTACAAATACACACTTTGTCTTTAATCCTTATCTTAAACTGTACTTTAATCTCCTATCCTTCTCTCTTTCGATCTGCATTCGGTTCTACTCATACTTCACTATGTTCCATTCCAGAATTTATGTACCATCAAGAATTAATCATAAGTTTCAAAACTCATTTGTACAATGACATGTTGTGTGTGCTGATTTGAGATCAGACCATCATGATCAAAAGTCCACACCCCTGTGCAACACAACCTACGTTTATATACAGGGTCCTTCTTAATATGCTGACACTTTAAAGAGGATGATCAGACCATCTAACTGAACAACTTTCTCAATGGCACCAACATCGAAATCGCTAAAAAAAGTCAGCTGTTCTATACAAAACTGCAAACCTACTCGAGCCAAATGTATGGGACAGCTGATTTTTATTTTTGTGATTACAATGTTGGTCCCGTAAAGAAAGTTATTCAGTTTGATGGTTCAAATCACCCCCTAAAATGTTTATTTGTATTTTTGTAACCATGTATATGTAGCACAATGTAGCAGGAAGGAAAATATTGTGAGGAACCCAGCTAACACTGAAAAAGACATTCAGATGTGTATGTCAGTGTACCAATCTACAGAACTAATACACCTTTCTTATGAGAGTATGCCTGTGCCCTGTTAGCAGGCTCGATAGAGGCTGATGAAGAGTGAAGAAGTATCTTTACCAGACAGAAGGAAAGTAATGTTTTTAAACAGATGGAAACAATAAACAGGGTGGAAATTTAAATATGTTATATATCGAAATGGTGTACCTATTCACTATCGTGGATAAAACATAATTACATAATTTGTTTTTTTTCATATTATTGGATCACATTATTCACAATTTATTGTATGCATCTAATTAAATGTTCTCAAAGGCATCAATACAACTACTTCATTGAACAACATTAAAAGTGAAGCTAAACCTATGTACTTACCCGCCATACCTAACAAGTGAAATATCTTCATGACATGGAAAATCTTACAGCCGTTCCCTTTGTTATGTCATGGGATGACAAATTTTAGAATACAATAAAAATGCTTAAAATATAATGACTTTTTACAGAATTATGTTCTATCCACGACACTGAATACCCATTCAATATGTAATGTATTGAAATTAAGACCTTGTATAGCTAGTCTTAGGCCTGAAATATTACATAGAAATACTACCTTTGTCCTCTTTCTAAATCATCATTCTTTTGCTCTAACTCTCTGATGTAAACAGCTCGTTTTTCCTTATCAATCTTCAATGCCTGTAGTTCATGTTCCAAGGCACTTGTCTCTTGTTGACTTCGATCTAACTTATTCTGCAAAATAAACATTTTTATTTATGATACTTGTTCTCAATTGGACATGATCATTACTATTATTAGTTACATGTCAGAATTAGATCCAAGATGTTTTTGAGTTGGGCTCTAAATTTATTATGTGTAGATTGGATAGTCCGATGCATATTTACCTATGAAAATTTGGAAGGGGCTTCTTCAAATATATTTTTTGAAAAATCAATTCCAGAATGCCAGGAAATCCGGGAATCAGATGCATAGTATGGAAGCAACTTCGTAAAATTATTAAATTGAAAAAAAAAAATTTCATTTCTATTTATCCCGACCGGCATGCCAGGAAATCAGGGAATGCATAACTAATCAGATGCACAATATGGAAGCAATTTAGTAAAATAATATAATTTAAAAATTTGTTTTTAACAAAAGTGCATTCCATAATAACCAACTCCTTAACTTTAGGTAAATCAATACATCCAATTATCTCATCTCTGAATATGTGTTAATAGGATGTGATATTAATGTATTTTACTTTTACTTATAAATTAAAGGACTCTTCCTTGTAGGTGCATTAGCACTGCATTTCTGCCAGTATCAAGTTGTTTTTAGGAGTATCTATCACAATCTCGGGGATTGTTTTTGAACAACACAAGATGAGAAGAGGTGGTGCCACATGGCGAGCTCAAACGCCAACCGCGCGAAAAACAAGCGCTCACAGCATAACTTGCAACTTAATTCAATAGGAATGTTATAAACAAAACATATTTTTACATTTCACATAATGAAGGTCATTAAAGAAATTGTTAAGTGGTCATAGGGGGCTAGCCTTTAACTCACAGAAGCACTGCATAAGAAACCTTATCGCTTAGTCACCTCATATGACACACACAGGAAGAATTTAAGCCAGAAACGCTTAGCCACTGCGGTATACATTAAATAATTAAAGTAAATTCCACCATAAATAAGGGATTGGACAATGAGTTTTCTAATTTATAGTTGACAGGCTAGGACATTCATGACAACTTGGCATGGACTAGGCATGCCAATTTTGTCAAGTGTTTTCACAGTACACCTGAGGTTCTACTGTCCCCATTAGAGATAATGAGCGTGAGTTACAAATTCAAAATAATTAGGTAAGGCGACCTGATTAACATAAAAGATGCCACTGGGTCAAAATGTTGCTGGCTTGCCAGCCCCCACAAGATAAGGTGACCCGTCACGGTACAATTGATGACCTTAATCCCTTTCAGGGTGGTCAGAAATATTGCTACAACCTTGGATAAGTTAATGTCAAGATTGACAGTCGAAGCTAAGCGTTGAAAAAAATTGCAACCAGTACTGGCCTCTAAACCCTATCCATATACACACATACAGACATAATTTATAAAACGCCTCACGCACACCAACCTAAGAAAGTTGGCCCGTTTTGTTTTATATGGTCGAAGCATTAGGCTCAATCTAGACATACATACTTTTTCCAAGGCTACAACTACCAACATTCTGTTTCAGAATGTAGTTGTAGCAATGCTCACATTTGGCATTCGGACTGTGTTAACATTTAAAAACTATGAATATGCATTTATTATAACTGTTTTAGGTCTATTGTTAGTTACGGTTTGGTTGTTCATACCCTTAGCATTTCAATCTCGTTCTTTAGCCGTTGATTTTGGTGTTCTAGATCTTTGTTCTGTTTCTCAACTTGTACCAAAGACGCTTCCAGTTCCCTTTCGAGTTGTGCCGAATTCTCCGTGTACTCATCTAGCTCCTGCTGTATGTCGTTAGCCCTATAATTACGCAGATTATTGCATGAATCACAAAATCTATGTAGGTAGAACTAAGGTGAACAATGTTGTCAGTGTTGTATCGTTTATACGAATACTCACTTTTGTTCATAATGTTTTGCTTGTTTCTTCCAGAATTCCACTTGTTCAGATTCTGATTGTCTCGGAGATTCCATGTTTCTAATATTTTTAACTTTCAACAAACGCAAACGATATCTCAAGGATACACCTTCAAAGAATCATAACAAAAACAATGTAGTTGTTTGCAGCGAGGTATTTACAAAATGTAACTTTAGATAAATGATCGCAAGATCAAATTCTTCCGTTCTTTTGTAACACAATTCACTGTTGTAACGTAAAAAAACGTAACACTCAACTTGGTCTGTTCGTCATTCAAAACAAGACAGACAAATGCCAAGATGGCGCTGGTTTTATCAGTGTTGCCTTCTTCAAAATTCGACTGTCATGTCAATCCATAGACAATTAGATCGACGCCGGGCGCCCATTCACTGCAGTCCGCCGCCTTCAGTAGATACGTTTATAAGTCTGTGGTTGATACATTTTGCTCGATGTTGCAGGAGGCCATGCATGCAGGAATGCGACAACATTCACTAGGTTCCCTTTATAAGCGGCGGACTGCAAACCGGACTGCAGTGAATGGTTCCCATTAGATTAGAGAGAAAGAGAACCGATTAATCGACTCACATATTGAATCAAATCAAAAATTGTCGTTTAGTGTAAACCGCACTTTTTGTAATCTCGCGATTTGTGAACACATCTATTGATGACGTTTTGACATTGACAAGTAGGAAAGGAACACAATTGTGACGGAACTTGGCAATAAAAAATCAAAATACGTGCAAAAAATAGCATTTTTGCGCCTGATGTAATTCTCGTTTAACAGTATTTACTATGTATTTTCGATCTCACCAGGTTCACATTATCGGTGGTCTAGTTATTTGTTTTAACCTATACAATTTACCATGCAATTTAAATCGGTGAACGAATTTTAACAAGTACATTTTCTTATTGTTTTTGAATGACGTGTAATGTTTCCAACGGCGGACACTGAAGATATTTCGCAGGTCACGTCATTAGGTAGAAATTCGAGTCCTTCTAGAAATGCGCGAAATTCTTCAGACAACACTCAAGTGGCGAAACAAAATAATAATAGGGACTTAACCCTCAATATGTTGGTCAAGGAAATGGTCTTCTGTGTTGCCCTGGCTCTCACTACCTATGGAGCGCTTCATAATACGTACGTTTCTTGTGTTCACTTAACTGTTCATTTGCTTTCACACATACCTAAACCAAGCGACTCTCGCTTGCAATTTCTCTTGAAAGACTTGTTTACTTACTTTCCTGATGTGATGGCCTGATTCTGTTGTTCAGTGGTTTCAAAACTTTTTTTTATTCGATTTTTTTAAACTGTAGCTAGAAACATGTACATTATAGCTTGTTGAAGCATTATGGGAGTTTTGTGCGGGAACTGATCAAAAAAGGACTGGCTAATTTTCTATATTCGTTTTTCGTGGCTATTATTGTGTTAATGTGGTGGAATTAGTTTAATAATGTGCCATTAATGGAAAACAATATAGTAAATGTGAGAAATAAAGATAGGCGCTCTCGTTTGATTCGGTTTGATCCTTACGTAAAACTCCATTGAACAAGGGAATGTGGGAACCACTCTCATATTTCAAGAGATAGGTATAGGTTAGGTTCAAAGAAAAATATGACTAAAGACAATGGCTGTAAGGGCTAGTTTCCATTGCCTTTCCGAAAGGAATAATATATAAAATAAAATTGAAGCATTATAAATATGTTGAATGATTTGTCTGTAGAGTTCTAGATAATAATTTTAAAATATCAGGGTCCCGGAGGCAGGTTTATATCAACATAAAAGTTTGATACAATCATTCTACCTACCCCAATTACTGGTAATGAGCAATAAGACAAACCCGAGATCAAGGGATTTAATAAATTAAAATACTATATCTGGTGGTCTTACCATCTCCATGTTATACCTTCTTGCTCAACTTGAGGTTAAATACAATCTACTGATTCTGATCACTGACCATAGTAGGACAGAATTTGAATTTTTATGTAATACCTACCGTTTATTCCTTTTTGCAAGATTGCTAAGTACAATTAGGCATGTTATGCCAATTGGATTTACCCTTTTAAGGACCTTCAGCACAGCATAATACTAATTCAGCTATACGATCAATCAATCGAGCACAATGTGCGGGGAACAGGGATACCCAAATTTAATTCACTTTGTTGGTCGATTAACGGGTTGCGACCACAGATATTCCTAGCAAATTTTTTATTCCTAATTAATGGCCGGTTGATTGCATCTAGCGTGGTGATTCTGCCAATGTCAATTAGAATCTCAACTATTATTCTATGGTCAAAAACAAATTAGAGTGTTACAAAATGGCAGAGTAACATGCAAGCCTGAGAGAAGATATGTGACCGCCCACCGTCAGACTTGCAGCGCGACTCTTATCACACGCTAACTGCAACTATTTCCTATATTATTTTGCTATGCCTTCAGTCTGACACTGCTAGCTACCTACATAGAAGCCCTTATTTGTCTGTTGTAGGCCTTCCAAGATCTCAAAACATCCTCAAGCAGTGAGGTTCTTCAGTGAACATTCCCCCGTGACGGACTGGTATAGAGGACAGCTCAGTAATGCATTGGCATCTGTCAACAATGCTGAGGTTTCATTTGTCATGTACTATGCCCCGTGGGACGCAGAGTGTCAACATGTTAGAGGAGAGTTTGATAAAGCAGCACAGATTTTGAGTGACAGGGTATGTGCATTTTGAATGTTTTTAATTTATAATAGACATCATTTCATTTTAGGAAACATATTAAGCATATGCTCACGACTATATTCCATGAGGGACAGTCTGAGATATTCTGAAACAGAACATCGACATTTTGTCACATCCTTTTAGGAAAGGTACCAAAATTTGAGAACCATTTGGAGATTATGTCTTACAAAGCTTATACTTATAAAATTTACAGATTTTTCTATCCATTATTTCTGAAGTTATTTGAAAAATGCTGTAAAATAAATTTCACGATGGAATGGGACTCATTTCATTTGCCTGAATATATTTTGAATTTATAGGGTGATAAAAAAATTATGTTGTCCATTTTATAGTCATATGCTTGTGTTTAGTACTGAATTTCTACAAATTTCAAGTGGGTTTGTATTAAGTAGGTTTACTCACGATGTTCTCAACTTCAAGATCATTCTATCATCAATCAGATTTATAGATCTTATTAACAAGTTTTTCTTTTCATAGGTACATTTTTCTGCAATCAACTGCTGGAGTCCAGGCAGTGAGTGCAGGCTGCAGCATGATAAGATACCATCATGGCCCATATTAATGGTCTACACATTTAATTCTAGGGGAATATTTTATAAAGGTAAGGAACTATGAAGTAAAATAAGAATTTTTAATTAAATTTAGTTAATGTCAATAGGTAATACTATCTAAGTATGTACATTATGTTTACTTAAAATACATACAAAAGCATTACAGACTGTAAAAGATGAATTATTATTTAAACAGAATGTTCTTCATCCAATTCTTGTTTCCATTATAATGCACGTGCGAGTGACGCACTTGGCGGTCGAAGATTACATCACAGATTATTTAATAGTAACACTATGTTACGAGTACATCTAGGCGAAATCGCTACTGCGCACGCCCCCTCACCCTAGCCTAGCCTTTACCCAAAAATACACTGCATAGGAAAAATTTTCCCTTAGTCGACTCGTACGATACCCACGGGAAGAAATGGACTGGTTAATTCTAAAAAAAAGGAGCCAAACGGCACCTACCTAACTAATGCTGTGTCAATAAAAGGTTCCACAAAAAAAAAAAAATGAAAAGCATTTGGCGCATGGCGCGTTGCTGTGAGGTATGGATCATCGGTCCGGGTTCGAATCCGCACGGACGACATGCCATGTCCCAACGAGTTTTTCTAAATGATGTACGTAATACCGACGCTTTCAAATAGTAAAGGATATGTGGAGGAACTACTGTGGAAGGTTCCTCCGGTGAAAAGGGAAGATCTTCCGCCAGGCTAGGTGTGAAGCCTGGGGACCGGCCGTGGTCCAACAGATCTTAGTTGGACCTTGTATATATATCGAATCTCTGTGATTATTTCTCTTGCGCGATTCATGTCTTGTATACGATTGTGAACCTTATGTGTAGCGGCTAACGGGTTACCAATGTGACGTCGCAAGTTGTCTTTACGTACACATTTGCGAGTCCGACCGTAGCGCCATCTGTTAGCTTCGTTGCTATAACTTGTGGGTGTTGATGTCTGTGGCAAGTCCCCACAGATAACATCATGAGGAAACCTGCATAAGCTGAAGAAGAATTCTGATGTGAAGTCGTCCAATCCGCATTGGGCGTGCGTGGTGGACTAAAGTCCGTACACCCTCACTAAGGGAAGGCCTGTGTCCTGTAGTGGGACGTGTATACGCGGATACTTTCTATATTTAATGTTTACCACTTATTTCTTCTTTCAGGGCCCAAAGATGCTCATAGTATGGTTAGATTTTTAGAATTGATTATGAATCCTTTGGAGCGAGTATCTTCAACAGAAGATCTTGTGAATTTATTATCGATCTGTGATGTAAGTTATAGTTTTGATTATGAAATACAATAATTTTGATAAGAATATTATTTTTTTAACCAACTTATGTTCACAATTTCAGGCAGTAGCCGTGGGGTACACTCCTATGACAGATACATCAAAGTATTATAACATTTGGTACCACGTTGCTATTAAAGCTCGAGAATTTGACGTCGTCGGTGAAATATGTTTCGCGGTGGTGACATCCGCTGAGTTGGCCATCGATTTAGGTGTAGATAGCCTGCCTAGTGCACGACTCATGCTATGGAACGATACTAAGGTATGAAGGTACATTATCTACACTATTATAAAACTGACAGAAGTGTGTCTTTACATTGAAGATATTTACAAAAAAAATGTTATGATGTGGTGTTCTGGTGTCCCTGACTCTAAATCACCGATATTTTTTCACGAATCACCAAACTACTGAACCGATTTTGATGAAACTTGTTTTCTCTTATGATGACTTAAAAAAGGTTGTATATTTTATCTCGCAACGATGACGGGAACTAGTGGCGCGGCCGAAGACGCAGGCAAAAGCTCCTTAACCATTAAATCAACGCAGTATGGCCTACTCTTTCTCACCATTATTGATGAGAGGAGGCCTTTGCCATACTGTAGAATCTTACTGGCTATAATGAACTAATGTTGCTTTATCTTTGTAGGAGTATAAAGTAGGAGAAGTCATTCAATCTTGGAATGAATCGTCGCTTATGAACTGGGCATTAGACCTTTTCACTCAACCCGTAGCGCGGGTTATACCTATGTGGAAGAAAGCGTTTAGCTTCGAGCGTTATATCGACGGGAACCCCATACTAATGCTGTTCACGCCTCTCAATCCTGTATACGAACAACTACCTGCTTACGCTTTGGTATGTTTATTAACTATACAAATACTAATAAAACTAACAAGAAAAAACAAATGTACGATGTGTGACACCACTGGCTGTTCGGCAGTGTTGGGCCAAATGTAATGAATTACTAATAATTATTAATTGTAACTGTAATTGTTAATTGCAATAACTCAATTACTTTTTTGGTTACGATTATACAGAGTGAAATTGAGATCATTAGTATCGTTTTAAACTAAGAGTACCCATTAAACTGAATAACTTTTATAATGGGAGCAAACCAATCGGAGCAAAAAAAATCTGCTGTTGCATACATTTGAGTCGTGGAGGCATTGCAGTTTAGTATGGAACAGTTGATTTTTTTCCTCCGATCGGTTCACACCCATTGTAAAAGTTGTTCAGTTTGATGGATAGACTCTTAGTTTAAAGGGATGCTAATGATATCAATTTCACCCTGTAAATGTATGCTTTTCGAAAGTAAAGAATGTTTGCATTAGCAATATTATATAATATTATTAATATTTTATAATATTGCTAATGCAGTCATTAATTGGCAAATCAAATGGCTAATTTAAAATCGTAACCAAAAAAGTAATTGCAATTAACAATTACAATTTGTAATTATGAACTAATTAAATTTTGCAAAACACTGTTATTCGGTGAAGCAAAACATCGTGAGTAAACCTGCATGTTTCGAGGCATGTATTGTACCCACTGTCCATTACAAATAGAGTTTCGGTACAACTAGTGATACGTGGATGTTCTGACTTTCCAGAATATCTCTGACTACCCCCTCGGGGAATATAGTTGTGAGCATAATTGCTCTATGCTTATACTAATTTATTCTACTATACATCGTGTAATCGGGGTCGTTTTGAAGCCGGAACAGAGTGCTTCAGACCATCAAACTGAACAACTTTCCGTATGGAGCCAATGTTGAAATCGCGCAAAAAAATCTGCTGTTCCATAGAAAATGTCAAAAGTTTCTTGATTAAAATATTTGAATCAGATTTTTTTTTAGATTTTAAAGTTGGTCCCATAGTAAAAGTTGTTCAGTGGAATGAACACCCTGTTCAGGCTTCAAAACGACCCCGATTCCACGGTGTATTACTTGACTAATAATTTAGTCATATCTCGTGTTATTGCATTGCAGCTACGTGAAGTTGCCATGGAATATAACAATTGCAAAAACAATAGCAACCAATGGACGTTAGAGTTAATGAAGCTACAGCAGGTTCAAAGACTTCTGTATCAACAGAAGGACCACGTCAAGTTCTGCCAAGAATACAAGTTCAAGAAACCATTGAGAAAACAAAGCAAGTTCTATAAAAAACAAATGGTTTCTCGAAACAATAAATATCCATGGAGTAATTCGACAAGTAAGAATCAAAAGTCTGGGTTGTATAATTTTCTTGTGAAACGAGGTCTTGCTATATCCAAAGTAATGGAAAGTACAGACGATAATCCCGAATTGTTAACTTCCTTGGGTCTCATACAAGGATGTGGTATGAAAGTGTTGCCGGCTGAAAAAAGTTTTTATGACAATCATGAACAGTGCCAATCATACGAAGAGAATTTAGACGTGGAACATGATTCTGATATTAACACTGGAGAGTAAGTAGTAAACATTAATTTGATTAAATTTAAGCCTGTTATTGTCTGCGATTTAAAGCAGTGTTATGTGCATATAAGGTCCAAAAAAAATAGCTGAAACTATTTTAACGGGGATGATCAGACCATCAAACTGACCAACTTTCTCTAGGGGACCAATATGGAATTCGCATCTAAAAAATCTGCTGTTCCATACAAAACTTTCCTACTTCACCAAATGTATGGGACAGCAGATTTTTTCTTTCGCGATTTCAATGTTCCTTAGAGAAAGTTGTTTCGTCCTCTTAAAATAAATTCAGCTAATTTTATTGGACCTTTATTAGCAAGCGACATTCGGAGCAAATTCTGCAGTCTTATAACTCATGTTTTCTATTAATTTCAGCTCCGAAACATCGATGTTACCTTTAGAAGACGACCCATTATCTCCTGAAAATCTCATACAAGAAAATGTGAAGCATTATTGTAAGCTACTGAAATTTGCCAACGAGTGGGGACCAGTAGTGACTCCGGTTAGAGTACATAATGCCAATATAACTCACATACACGGCCTGGGATGCGAGAAAAACTTCACTTTGAACATGTTAGCTGTTGACAGTGTTCAGAATCATCATTTTGCTGAATCCCTCGGCATTGACATCACTAATAAGAAAGATATGACTGCGGTAGTCATCTTGGATAGCAAGGTAAATTACATTTTTATCAACTCTTGGTTTTTTACCCGATTACGCGACGCATAGGAAGGGTAATCCGCTTATCAGCCTATGTATGTAAGTTTGTTCCTTTGTGGCACTCTAGAGACCGAACGCATGGGCCGATTTTGATGATTCTTGCATAAATTTGTCTTAATCTAGCAAGTGTCACTAAAGACATGACAGCAGGAAGCTGGAAATAGATATTGTCTACATGACAGTAATCAAAATTCAATATGGCGACAACCAGAGGCCATATTGTGAAAATGAAAAAAAAATAAAGTTGACGCTCTATATTGAGTGGTATCATTGAATAGAAATTTGAAAATCATCTTTAGGTATCTCTTACCATTTTTCATTTCGAACGACCATTTAGGATGGTGCCAGAGTCGTAGCGTGTGGCGGTCCGTGGTCTCTGCCTACCCCCATGGGACAATGGCGTGAGCTTATGTATGTATGTATGTACGATTTAAAGTTGAAAAAATTAAAAAAACAAGTGTAAAAAAAGTTTATTTAAAAAAAATCAAAATACAAGTCCAGTAGTCTAGAATTCTGTTAAGTAAAATTGAAGCGATTTTAACAGTCGGGATCCATTAAACATTCTAGACCGGGTCAAATTTTACCAATAATGGGTCCCGACTGTTAAAGTCGCTTCAATATTACTTAACAGAATTCTAGACTACTGGACTTGTATTTTTTCTTTTCAGTTTTTATTTAAAGTTCACAGAATTCTAGATTACTGGGATTATGTTTTTTTTTTCATTTTGATACTACTACTATAAAAGGAGTGAATATGGTCCGCTCCCTCTCACCCTTATTCGTGAGAGGAGGCTTTTGCCCTGCAGTGGGATTCTACAGGCTATAACTTACTACTTTAATGTACGAAACAGTAGTATAGAATTAAGAACATCAGTGATGTCCTTTATCCACCGATAAACTGTTCTCGCAGTTTGGCAACCAAATTTGTATGCTATTTTTTTGTCTAATAAAATGTAGACAGAACAATCGACGTCTATACATTACGACGTCTAGACAAAAAATCAGCTGTTCCATATAAAACTTGCAGTACCTGCATGACTAAATTGAATGGAATAACAGTTTTTTTCGCGATTTTGATATTTGTAAACAGTATAACAGTTTGATCAAAGATACGAAAAAAAGAATTCTAGACATCTATGTTCTGGCCAGTGTTTAGTATTTAACTAATTAATAAAACATTAAATTTTCAGCACGAAAGCCAATATGTTCTATCAGAGGAATACAATGCTAAATCAGTCCGAGATTTTATTTACAACTTCACAAAGAAAAGTTTGAAACGTTCTTTACGAACGTACGTCGAGGATGCTGCTCACACGCACTTCTTCGGTTCCGACGGCAAAGTAGAGCAGATGGGGATAAATGACAGCACTATACATATTATTGATCTCACTACGCGGACCTTTAGGAGATTAGTGAGGAACCAGAAGACTCCTGGAATGGTTAGTGTCGGGGATTGTATCGTATCTCACTAATATTATAAATGCATTGACTTACCAACTACTGGACGTAGGGTCCGCGCCCAAAAGTGTCCGAATTGAAGCATTCTCTATATCATGTATTGGATTCTCGAGATCTTCTCATTCTCGAGATCATGTATTGAATTCTCGTGATCATGTACTGAATTCTTGAAATCATGTATAGAATTCTCGAAATCATGTGTTTAATTCTCGAGATCATGTATTGAATTCTCGAGATCATGTACTAAATTCTCGACATCATGTATAGAATTCTCGAATACATGTGTTTAATTCTCGAGATCATGTATTGAATTCTCCAGATCATCTATAAAATTCTCGAGATCATGTATAGAATTCGCGAAATCATGTGTTGAATTCTCGAGGTCATGTAATGAATTCTCTAGATCATGTATTGAATTCTCGAGATCATTTAATGAATTCTCCAGATCGTCTAGTGAATTCTCGAGATCATGTAATGAATTCACAAAATCGTGTAATGAATTCACAATATCACGTATTCAATTCTCGAGATCATGTATTGAATTCTCGAGATCATGTATTGAATTCTCGAGATCATGTATTACATTCTTCTAATCATGTATTGAATTCTCACTTGGTAAGTATATTTGAGCTAGGTAGTGTATGTTAAAATAATCAGAATATAAAGATAATTAAAAAATTTCAAACGTACTATTTCGTAGACGCTACTAATACAATATTGTTGTAAGTAGTTACCAGTAAAGCATGTTTGTCAGTATCGTTAAAGACAAAATAAATCGTAAAACACAATCAATCAATCAATCAATTATACTTTATTTTACACCAAAAAACATGGTAAAACAACAAAAACAAACACAAACACAATTAACACAATTGTTTGTTATTTAGTAAGGAATTGAGTGCTATGCTCTATTAACAAAAATGCATGTTGATTTTGCCAACTACTTCGTCCGCGTGAAATTAGAATATCCAAAAATCCCGTTCTTAGTGCACCTCTACATCCTCCGTAGAGAATCTATATTCCAAATGTCATGTTTCTACCGTAGACTGTGCGTTTTCTGTGAGTCAGCTAGTCACTGAACTGTTTTATAATTATAGAATATCGATTTTTTTGCTCGTTTTTGGCGTTATAAGTTGGTTAACCTCTTGCCCTCAAGAGCGAAAATCAAACGAAACCTTAACAGATTTTGTTCATTTTATACTAGAACTAGCAGCCCGTCCCGGCTTCGCACGGGGTAGACAAATAAATTTTAAGACTCATTTTTCTACACCTTCGGTTACATTGTTCAAATTTTACCAAGGATCCCTAATTTTTTTCAAAATGAAATGTAGCCTATGTCAAATTAGAAGAATGTAGCATTCTATTGGTGAAAGAATTTTTTAAAACGGCCCAGTACTTTTTGAGCCTATTCATTACAAACATACAAACATACAAAAATAGGTACAAATCTTTCCTCTTTATAATATTAGTGTAGATGTAGATTTATGGGACGTGATTCATCGATTCCACGAGGTCGATCTCACTAGTTACGGTGCAAATTTTGTATATCAAAATCAGTTTTCAAAGTAATCAGTAGTAGCACTCGCTGTAAAAACGACAATGGGAGTAACACTACTGTAGTAAACAGTGTAAACTCATGGTAAGCTTACTGTCCTTAATAACCTTCGCGATATTTTACTTTAGTTACAATTTTAACAAAACAGGTGACAATAGTGGCAGTGTGCGGAGGATCATGCGGGGCGCACACATCGCGTTCGCTGACAGAGGCGGCGCGACTGCTGACGTCATGCGACGTGCGCACGCGCACCGCCCGCATCGACGCGCTGCGGCACGACCTGCCGTGGCACTACACCGCCACCACGCTGCCCGCTGTGCTCGTGCTCGTGCACACACGGTGAGTGCTCGTCCGTGTTCTGTACGTGCCCGCATCGACGCGCTGCGGCACGACCTGCCGTGGCACTACACCGCCACCACGCTGCCCGCTGTGCTCGTGCTCGTGCACACACGGTGAGTGCTCGTCCGTGTTCTGTACGTGCCCGCATCGACGCGCTGCGGCACGACCTGCCGTGGCACTACACCGCCACCACGCTGCCCGCTGTGCTCGTGCTCGTGCACACACGGTGAGTGCTCGTCCGTGTTCTGTACGTGCCCGCATCGACGCGCTGCGGCACGACCTGCCGTGGCACTACACCGCCACCACGCTGCCCGCAGTGCTCGTGCTCGTGCACACACGGTGAGTGCTCGTCCGTGTTCTGTACGTGCCCGCATCGACCGACCTGCCGTGGCACTACACGGCCAACCGCAATCCTCCATTACTTTGTATGAACGTTCTCCATAAACTTGTTTAGTTGCTGGAACCTGGTGGACCTGGTCTGCGGGGTCAATCTGCCTGCCAAACGAGGCCGCAGGCCGAGCGTGAGGAAGGACATAGACACGAACATTTATAATTCATTTATACATTCGATCATATGGTACATATAAGGTATTACAAAGCAGTCAGCATACCCATTGTTACCCATTGTTTGTGGGCACAGCATCCTATGGAACATGGGACAAAATTAATCATAGGTATTTAAAGCGATTACAAATTAAATTCAATAAAATTACTAGATTAGAATTTCAAAATTCTGTTAATTATATTCATAAGCACGAAATTTCCACCCAGATGAAGTGGGTACCAGCTACTGACCTATTTATTTTGATGTGTCACAGAGGCGGAGACCCGGACAGCCGGTCGTACCCGGTGCAGGCGCGCGTGTCCGCGAGCGGCCTGGTCGCGCTGGCGCTGCGCTCGCTCGGCACGCCGCACCACCTGCGAGTGAGGCTCGCACTCTGCGCCAGAGTCAAGGTACAGTCCCCGGTGCAGGCGCGCGTGTCCGCGAGCGGCCTGGTCGCGCTGGCGCTGCGCTCGCTCGGCACGCCGCACCACCTGCGAGTGAGGCTCGCACTCTGCGCCAGAGTCAAGGTACAGTCCCCGGTGCAGGCGCGCGTGTCCGCGAGCGGCCTGGTCGCGCTGGCGCTGCGCTCGCTCGGCACGCCGCACCACCTGCGAGTGAGGCTCGCACTCTGCGCCAGAGTCAAGGTACAGTCCCCGGTGCAGGCGCGCGTGTCCGCGAGCGGCCTGGTCGCGCTGGCGCTGCGCTCGCTCGGCACGCCGCACCACCTGCGAGTGAGGCTCGCACTCTGCGCCAGAGTCAAGGTACAGTCCCCGGTGCAGGCGCGCCTGTCCGCGAGCGGCCTGGTCGCGCTGGCGCTGCGCTCGCTCGGCACGCCGCACCACCTGCGAGTGAGGCTCGCACTCTGCGCCAGAGTCAAGGTACAGTCCCCGGTGCAGGCGCGCGTGTCCGCGAGCGGCCTGGTCGCGCTGGCGCTGCGCTCGCTCGGCACGCCGCACCACCTGCGAGTGAGGCTCGCACTCTGCGCCAGAGTCAAGGTACAGTCCCCGGTGCAGGCGCGCCTGTCCGCGAGCGGCCTGGTCGCGCTGGCGCTGCGCTCGCTCGGCACGCCGCACCACCTGCGAGTGAGGCTCGCACTCTGCGCCAGAGTCAAGGTACAGTCCCCGGTGCAGGCGCGCCTGTCCGCGAGCGACCTGGTCGCGCTGGCGCTGCGCTCGCTCGGCACGCCGCACCACCTGCGAGTGAGGCTCGCACTCTGCGCCAGAGTCAAGGTACAGTCCCCGGTGCAGGCGCGCCTGTCCGCGAGCGGCCTGGTCGCGCTGGCGCTGCGCTCGCTCGGCACGCCGCACCACCTGCGAGTGAGGCTCGCACTCTGCGCCAGAGTCAAGGTACAGTCCCCGGTGCAGGCGCGCGTGTCCGCGAGCGGCCTGGTCGCGCTGGCGCTGCGCTCGCTCGGCACGCCGCACCACCTGCGAGTGAGGCTCGCACTCTGCGCCAGAGTCAAGGTACAGTCCCCGGTGCAGGCGCGCGTGTCCGCGAGCGGCCTGGTCGCGCTGGCGCTGCGCTCGCTCGGCACGCCGCACCACCTGCGAGTGAGGCTCGCACTCTGCGCCAGAGTCAAGGTACAGTCCCCGGTGCAGGCGCGCCTGTCCGCGAGCGGCCTGGTCGCGCTGGCGCTGCGCTCGCTCGGCACGCCGCACCACCTGCGAGTGAGGCTCGCACTCTGCGCCAGAGTCAAGGTACAGTCCCCGGTGCAGGCGCGCCTGTCCGCGAGCGGCCTGGTCGCGCTGGCGCTGCGCTCGCTCGGCACGC
Source organism: Agonopterix alstromeriana (assembly GCA_963924505.1). NCBI lineage: Eukaryota > Metazoa > Arthropoda > Insecta > Lepidoptera > Depressariidae > Agonopterix > Agonopterix alstromeriana. The sequence goes on along the minus strand of OZ004662.1, from coordinate 11,562,927 downwards.
CGCACCACCTGCGAGTGAGGCTCGCACTCTGCGCCAGAGTCAAGGTACAGTCCCCGGTGCAGGCGCGCCTGTCCGCGAGCGGCCTGGTCGCGCTGGCGCTGCGCTCGCTCGGCACGCCGCACCACCTGCGAGTGAGGCTCGCACTCTGCGCCAGAGTCAAGGTACAGTACCCGGTGCAGGCGCGCGTGTCCGCGAGCGGCCTGGTCGCGCTGGCGCTGCGCTCGCTCGGCACGCCGCACCACCTGCGAGTGAGGCTCGCACTCTGCGCCAGAGTCAAGGTACAGTACCCGGTGCAGGCGCGCGTGTCCGCGAGCGGCCTGGTCGCGCTGGCGGTGCGCTGCTTTTGGTGGACAGCAGATTTTTTTTTTCGCGATTCCTGAGGTATGCTCGATAGTGAAAGTTGTTCAGTTTGATGGTCTTAGTTCACTGTTTCAGTATTTGCTAGACTGTCACTTACACCGATGATATTAAAAGTTTGAAGTGCGAGGTGCTTTTGTCTCTTTAAAAGTTATTGCCTCTTCACATCATTGTTTAGTTTTCCATAAATAATCGATTTATCAGCTATCGCTTTTTGTTACAGGCAAATGCAGAAAAGAAGACTTGCCTGAAAGACTTGAAGGAGCACATGACTACAGTGATCGGGAGGAACCTGAAGTACTGGCGACGAACCGAGGACCAGCGCCTCAAGGAATCTTTCCTGAGAAGACTCCAGTATCTACACAGAGTCGCACTTGACCTCAGTCTCTTTCATATATCCGACCTTAGAGACTATAGCCAAAAACAACAATATTTATTAAACTCTTTAGTTGAATTGTCGAAAAACTGGGATATCGACGTACCGTTCCTAAGAAATGTCGCTATATCTGCGGCGAGAAGTTGATAATTATTTGTATTGTATTGTAAATAGTGTATATTGCTCATTTTATATGTATCTAAGAGTATGTTGTTTATTTTTAGAGAGGAAAGTGTTATTAAATGTTTCAAACAAATATTTTGCAGTTTCAAAATGTATTTTTTTTCTAATATGAACATTAATATGTTCCGATGTGTTGTATTGTATGTTATGTTGTATGTTCCGAATGTACAAAATTTTCCTTTCTTTACTTCTCCAAGTACATTTTATAAGTCGATAGACTATTACTCGTTAACTTGTAAAGCCTACTTAGCTGTGATAGATTTCCTTTTAACTTCGTTATATATACTATTGCCGTGAATTTTTTCACATCCAAAAACAGCTGGGAGGGGGGGACATAAGACTCACAAAAATGTTCACTTTAAAGCTTAATATTTCGCTAACGGATCCCTGAATCGAAAAATGGCTTTCCCACACCCGCTATATTTTTAAGCGACCTATCCAACGACACCAGACACCATAGGATAGACGAGAAAAACAAAAATTCTTCCCCCTTACTTTAAGCGTAGGGTACCTGCCCTCAAAAAAAATTTCAATAATTTATTTTACCACTTTTACGGCGTGATCAATGTCTATACTCATGCTAAATTACAGCTTTCTAGTAATAAGCGTCTCTGAGCTAAGCGGGCGGCGGACAGACGGACATGGCGAAACTACCTGACTGACTGTACTAGGGTGCCTTGTTGTCTACGGAACCCTAAAAACCAACATGACTGTGGTAGATGATAGTCGCCAAGATAATCGTTTGATTCTAACAGATCCCAGCGTACTTACTAACCACATGTTTTGAACTCCAGGCCATTCCCGTGGTCCACCAATTTAGTCCACATGGTAGATTTAGGGTTGACCCACATCTACGACAGCACGGAATCGCTTTTTTTTCCATGCTCTATCCGCTATATAGCTATCCATATCTATCCGCTATAACTCTGTATTTCTGTCGCTCAGAAAAGATAGCGTAAGTGCTATAGCGTGAGGCAGCACGGTCAAAATGCGATCGCCGGCAGGGAGGCGATGGAGTGCTGACGCGTGCTACCGCGCGCGCTAGATCGAGAGCGAGGGCTATCGCATTCGACAGGAGCAGGACGTAAACGCGACCGCATGCGATGATAGTACGCGGAAGCACATAGGGCATCAACGCGATTCCGTGCTGTCAGATGTGATGTGGTTAACCCTTAACGTACCCAGAAGATTAGATGCAATCTACGATGCGTTGATTGTGGCACCATTAACAAATAATTTTCGATGTTAGACACGCAAAATGTCACGACTTTTTTTTCTATTAATGCCAAATACGCAAAATGCCAGTCTTAACGAGCAATATAGATGCAGTGAGTATTAAAGTCCATAACAACATTTTTTATTAAACAAAGTTTTATTATCACACGAAGAATTAGAATTCGACTTCCTTGCCATAGAAATAAAGTGTATTTAGTTTGGTGCTGCTGCGCCAGCCTCGAACTAGCCCCAAGATTGCAGATAATGCCTTATTAACATAAGTATCTGTAACAATCATACTAGATTATTCAGTAGTTACTTAAGTATAGTCATAGCTATGCCATCTTAGAACCTTATCACAGCAAATTGTGATTGGTGATTGTGACTAGGATCTACCTTTATTTTTGCGTGATTTGAGACTGGCTCCCTTCGAATTTGGTTTGCTAGATTTTGTTAATTTTTTTATCTAAATAAATTACATGTTAAAGTTATAGTTTATAATTTAAAGCTCACAGGCACTTTAGTGATATAGTCATTGTATTTAGTCAAAAAGTTAACTATAAACCTTATGGTAAAGGACTTAAGTCTAACAATCGAGAAACCGTACACCAAAACGTTTCCCGTCATGCCTGAAGTGCTATTTTTGAATCGTGATATTCAAAATGATCCATAGTAATTTCGACATTTTCTACTGCTGATTTGAACGCGTGTCTTTAAAAAATAGCACTTCAGAACTGTAACTGCTGGTTTCATTTATTTTATTAACATGAAACATAAGTAGGTACCAACCGAGAATCCTGACGTCACTGATGTTGGGGAAGGGTTCGTAGTAAGGCTTGATGAGAAACACGCGCTCGGTGCCCACCACGCCCGTGATATAGTCGCTTATGGAACCCGCTACTCGCTCGTCACTGCTGCTTTGGTGCACCTATCATGCATGCAACATTATAGGTACCTAATACTCGAGTTTTACCTAGGTACTAATAACTATGAAGAGATGAGATGCGTATGTGAAGTTTACCAATCCCCATTGGGCAAGCGGCGAAACGAATACAGGTTATTTGGATGGAAAAGACTTTTGTCCCTTGGAGAAAGCTTGACGGTCTGATCATCCCCTCAAAAACCGTCAGAATATTAAGAAGGACCCTATTTAAAGGCAGAAATCCGGTCCCGCCGTCGGTCGCCGTTGGGTAATGTTCTCAACTCTTAATGGTCTGGATAATGCCTCAAAATGGAAGTATGTAAGCAGGTTTCCTCACAATTGTTTCCTTTGCCTAAAAGCCAGAGGTGTTAACAATTGTTAAAGGTTACCACCATCAATAAGGGTTTAATTCATCATCATCGTGTTAGCCGATAGACGTCCAGTGCTGGACAAAGGTCTCCTCCAAGGATCACCACAACTACCGGTCCTGCGCTGTCTACATCCAACGGATTCCTTACCAGGTCGTTGGTTTACCTTACCCACGCTGCGCCTTCCGGTACGAGGTTGCCACTCGAGAACTCTTCGGCCCATTGCCACTTTAGTTAAGCAATTCTTCAGGCTATGTAGGATACCTATGCGAATCTCTTCATTTCTAAATAATAAAATAGAAGTCACCTCATATAGCCGCCCATCTGGCAACCGTGCCTGTCTAGCCGCATACTCGCCTATAGCTTGCAGAGTACGGTAATTACTTTGCTGGCGTAACGAATATCTCCACGGGTACAGGATATACTCCTGCAATAGAATAGTAAGAGTGAAATTAAAGCCACTACATTTTAATGGGTCATTTTTGACGTTAATGATTGACAAAAAATTTAATTTCCGCCTATTATAAATATAAGGGAAGTCATGTTGCAAGTCTGTCTGTAGGCAGTCGCGAGTCGGATAGATACTTTCTGGTTTGCCACGAGGCTCCACCATTTTGTATCAACTCAATTTATGTACCCACATAAAACAATCCTTGAGAGTACTATACTCTCAAAACTTAAACGACATTGGCAGAAATGCAGTGCTAGAGAGAAGCAAAACATTATTTAGTTTTAGAAGACTTCTCCCAATAAAAAAAAAATCTTTATAGAAATGCCATCCATATAACTATGCCCGCGAGTTCGTACTCATGGACATGTGATTTATATGGCCTATACCTAACCTGTATAACTCAGGGATAGTGTAGCTTTCCATAAGAGATAGATGTTTTAGAATCGGTTCAGTAGTAACCAGAGATGACCCATTTATACAAACAAACAAACAAAATATTACTCTTTATAACATTTGTGTAGGTAGATAGGAGTAACTAACTGGCTAACTTTTAATGTTAAAGTTATCTAGGGATATAGTACCTGTTTTTTCTGCAATATGGCGATTATTTTTGTAGGTACTTTCTATCGGTAGGTACTACGGTAAGTACCTATATCTAATTACTTACCTTCTTCGGTTCGTAACTTGCATACAAATGTATGGCAAGTTGAATAGTATCGCCCATTAGGTCGAGGTAGGAGCGGACCGCCTGGGCCTCGGCTGTTGAAAAAGGTTTAACGCCTGGATAATATTGTGAGCAACGCTCCGGCGTTTTGCGTACATCATCTGTAACGACAAGCTTGAGAATATTCATGTCAAAGTGAATCCAAAATGCAGGGTGTAAGGAAAAGTATCATTAGGATTTTAACCACATACTCTATCAAGAATAAGTATATTTAAAATGACGTGGGGCGTCCTACACTGCGCATGCCAGTTCGTGGTCTCGACTAAACTCTGACACTCCATCGGTTGTCAGTTCTTTGACAGATATTGTCCAGCCCAATGCCACTTCAGTGTAGGACGGACAGACGACCTAAAAAAAAAGCGAGCAACGACTGGATGGGGAAGGCTGAGGACAGAGTTTTGTGACGCGCCTTGGGAGAGGTCTCAGCAGTGAACGATGATAGGCTGGTGATGATGATGTATACGTAATCGTAGGCATTAACACTAACAGTACCTACTAAAGGTGCACTTCCGATGCCAGCGGCCGATGCGACTGACGCGCGCGGCTCGCGGCCGACGGTCGATGCGACAATACTAGTTACTATGAAAATATACGGCGCCGCTTCCGATGCCAGCGACTGACGCGTGCGTGAGACGCGCGCGGCCGATGCGATAGATATATGGCATATATGGATATATGGATATATGGATATATGGATATATGACAGACGCGCGCGTCAGTCGCATCGGCCGCTGGCATCCGAAGTGCACCTTAAGTGTGCAAAGACTGTTTAGAACTGTTCAATAATGAAAAAAATATATACAGGGTTTAAGGAAAAGTATCATTAACCTTTAAACCACGTAGTTACTCTACCCATCAAACTGAACAACGTTTACTATGGGAGCAAACATGTCAGATAAAAAAAAAAATCTGCCGTCCCATACGTTTGAATCGAGTAGGTATTGCAGTTTAGTACGTAAGTTAAAGTAAGTAATTTATAGCCTGTAGAATCCCACGGCAGGGCAAAGGCCTCCTCTCACAAATAAGGGTGAGAGGGAGAGGGCCATACTCCACCACGCGGGCCCAGTGCGTGTTGGTGGAGGCAAGTTAGTGGTCAACTTGCTGTCAGATGATTTTCAAGCCGCCTTAATAGGCCTCTGACGTGACTTAAGGAATAGTTACGCCATCTGACGGAACTATCCGAGACCAACTGCTTAGCTCGAAATGAAATACCATAACATCATGAGTAGTGTCAGCATATTAAGAAGGACCCTATATAAAAAAATAACAAAAAATATATTGTGAAAGTGTGAATTTGTTAAAACACTTTCACAATTCTTCTTCTTTCGTGTCAGCATGAGCTATACCGCATAACAATCACTCAGCAACTTTCGCAATAAGGAACCGCAACCATTCTCACAGATACCTAGTCTGATCATGCCCTTTAAACGGTCAGCATAATTAAGAAGGATTCTGTATTAAGTAGTCTCCAGTTTCAGCACACCTGGTACGTTTTAAATAAGTTACAAGCTGAAACTGACCTTGCCAATGATAGGCGAAATTCCGATTAACGTTAGTTCCAAAACAAACATCCCGCCCTTCCTTATCGACGTTCTTATGCCACACAAGAGGGCGTGTGTTTGTTCTAGCGGTGACATTCCGCATCCATTGCGACGAATCCACGGGCGTTAGGGACCGAAGACTTTTTGTGAAGTGGACTCCGTCGGGATTCGCCATTGGAATTAAATACCTTATTGTAAAAGTATAAGAATATACATTTTTTTCTAATATTTTCAATTGTTTATTTACAACATTTACAAAAAAGGACATAACTGCAAAACATAGAAATAAGAACAACAAAAGAGTATAGAAATAGATCTTAAAGATAGAAAAGATCGTCAGGTGCAGATTCGCTGGACATGGTTCCATGCATGCTGGCAGCGTTCCCCCTTTGGATAGTCAAGCTGATTCTTTGACCAAGGAAGCTGCCAGGTCTACGGTCACCGATAGTCTCATGGAGACGCATCGACAGCTCTTTTTTAAGTTTTTTGGCTTCTGGGCCCCAAGGACCCAGCGCGTTTCGGAGCCAATCGGTGTAAACGCGTGCGTGTGATTTATTTCTTGATAATGTTGTTTATTGAAGAGTCGATGGCGCGTTGAAGAGGTTTAGACTATGAACACTCAATCATGATGGGCTGGATTTGAATCGGCACGGATGACATACCATGAACCAATGAGTTTTTCTATCTTAAGTACGTGCAATATCGATGCTGCTCTCAAACGGTGAAGGAAAACATCATAAGGAAACCTGCATACGCTAAAGAAGAAATCCTGCAGCGTATGTGTAGTTCACCAATCCGCATTGGGTACGCGTGGTGGACTGGCGCCCATACACCCTAACTAAGGGTAGGCGTGTACCCTTCATAATATGTCCCACGTATATGGTGCTACAAAACACAAAAGTAATACTTAAAGGGGTTGTTTAGGCCATCAAACTGAATCACTTTCCATCTCTCTTGAGGGTAGACATTTGCCCTGTACATAGGCTGATGATGAAGATGATATTGTTAATACTAGAAATAGTATTTAATGACAATAGCTCAAGCAAAAAACAAGCAAATAACCGTTTCACAAAATTAAAACCGATCGTAAAAGAATAACTTATAATATAATTATACTGTGTATCCTTGAGAGCACGAACGAGACTATGATCTGTACCATTCTATAAACCTTGGACTAAAATATATTATAGCTCTTACCAGTCGTAGTCGTTAAAGAACGGAGTTTGATAGTTAGAATCGTGGAGCAATCTTTCTGCCAACTCGAGGATTGCATTCGGTGCCCCCCATGCCATCGCGCTAAGTGCTGGAAGCAACTCACATTGTAGTCAAATACATCTAGCACAGCAGCAATAAAAATCTAAGCTATTGGTAGATAGAGTTGTTCTGTTAGGAACCGTCAGCTTATTAAGAAGAACCGTGTATAAAAGCCAAATACCTCTCACTAAACTGACTCATCACGAAATCTCCAGGTTTCTCTTAGTTTTTTTATGTTCTCTAAGAAAGGATTTTCCAATATGTCATCCATAAAGTTAAGGAAATGGGATGAAAATTATCCATATCACGTATTGTATTATTTCGAAATAATCACCATAGTGATGAATGGGCGTCCAGATAGTTAAGAATATAACAAAGATCTTTCAGGTAGGTAATGCTTTCTATTTACCGCCAATGATGAGTATGCCAGGCTTCCTTGCTTGCTTGTCGCTATGGAGCTCCAAGGCCACCAGGCTACGGTTCTCGGCAGTGCGTGGAGATAGATGAATAACGCGCACCACCTCCTCGTCACTACCTCCCAACTTCTCCGCTATTTCCATCAACATTTTGTAATTTACGTACTCAGGGTATTGCAGAAACTTCTCTCCGGTACTTCTGACTGTTCGGATCTTTGCGCCAGACCTGAAGGGGATCGTAGATGTTAAAATGTAATATAGAAGCATATATTTTCATAGATTTATTGGACATAGCAAACATACATTTCATAGTTTCTCGGCGGGAATAAAACCATAAATAAAACACCAAATAAATAAATAATCGCAATCAAATAAATTTTTATCTGGAAAAGCATTATCGTAGATATAGTTCAAATCCTTCTAAACTTATAAAATTATGTTATGTGAAGACATAATTTATTTTGAAGATTTCTGACATTATTAGTTTGTGGATTTGTTCTGTTTTTTTCTTTGACTCTCTGACCAAGAAATGTCACTTGCACTAGGGGTTTTTTATTAACTGCAAAAAGTTTCAATGTATAATTTTCGATTTCTTTCAATATGGATAAAAAAGAGTTTGATTAAAGTAGGGGTCTAAGTCTTAAAGAGATGGGGGTTTGACTCAGATAAATTAACGGGAAGGGTTTGATCAGGAAGTTGGAATAGGTAATGGGTTTGATTCGGGAAGCTAGAAATAGGTATTGATGTTTAATTCAACATCTTGTTCAACATCTAACTCATGATTTATAACCAAATACCTGTACCAGCTTCCTGATCCAACTCCATGATCAACATTTACCAGGAAGGGATATGTTGGAAACACAGATATATCTACCTATAAACCCATGGTAAACCACATAGGCAAATGGTGATCTATCTAAGTTTTAATGTTATTATAAATGTTACTGCTAGACAATACCACAGTATAAGAAAGAGTACCTTCTCATTTTCTTTCAAAATTATAGAGTAGGATAAATTATTGACAATCCATGAACTTTTATTCTCATTAACTGGCAGGTTTTAGTCTTTTAGCACATCAAAGTCAGTTTACGTGTTTGCATCATTCAATGTCAAAGAATGATGGAGTTCAGCATTTTGTTATCATGAAAAGTCGTATATTTTTGATAATTTTAGGTTTTATACAATCAGTTTATTGCTTACAAATTTCAAATATTACTTATGATGAATCATATCCCGTGTGTCCAGTATCACGTGAGTACCTTTAAACGTTCACGATCCTCCAAATTATGTTTGATATTTTGAGTAATATCAATCTTTCCATACCACATAATAATATGCTTTTAGTGTTTCGCCGAAAAAGAGCGAATATGGAATATACACGATGGCGATATAACGTAGCAACGGGTCCCACGGAATTTATAGTAAAGGTGTTGGAAGAAGAAATTGCAACCAGCAAGACTATCGTTGCGGTGAACATACTTCCTGTCACGAAAAGAGAAGAGAAGATTATAGTAGGGGGTGCCATGGTGCCTCCACCCACGGCGACGCCCCCCGACGTGCAGCCTAAAGACTACACAAGATTCATGCCACCTACTACAGCAAGCGTGGTGCGAGTTGATCAAGAACTTTACCTCGCTCCAGCTCATCATACAAACAATGAGCATCATTTAAAGCCAAAAGGTAATATTATTGAAACTCTCAAAACTTAGAGTACCTATAGTTTTTAATCAATATTTTCCTTTATAGGACGTAAGGAAGAGCCAGCGTATCCTCAAATCTACGCTGCGGTAAAGCACGCTCTACGAGATGAAAGTCCTCCGGCTAGTCCTCAGTTTCTGGCGCGAATGCAGACGCCGTTAATTCGACAATATGCACCAATTTCTCCTGTGTTTTTTAATCGTCGAACTTCATTAACGCCATTAACTCCACCTGCTTACCACATCTCTCGCACAGTATGTAATATAAAATAAAATTGTACTAGGTATTTTGATTGATGAGTTCCATCAAATTTGAGCACTGTACGTAAACTAATCAATTTGTATCACAGGAAGGTTCGTCACCAACGCGATCGTCATCGATTCCCAATATCCAACAGCCAACGAGAACCGTTCCTAATGACCTTAATTTCCCTATTTTCCAACCCTTTCTTGAAGAAGAAGTAGATACAAAAGAAATATTTTTGACTCGAAGTACATTCCGGCCAACTCCTAGCCGTTCATCTCCACTTCCAGATTTAACAACGGGAAAAAACATAGGTGAAGAGGATTTCAGGACCACACCAAAAAACCTTAGGGACGTACCAAATGAAATCGATGGTGGTGGTGATTTTTCTTATCACAACATGTTTTATCATGACGATTATAAAGACAGTGATCTCAGAAAAAAAGGAGAAGAATCAGTTGAAAACGAAGAAGAGACAACTATAAAATCTGAGGAAAGTTATAGTAATGAGTCAGTCGGAACCACGTCTGATTGGAGACCTGAAAAAATAACTGAAGAGAATAGTGTTGATCAAGACGACGTTGATGATGACGATAATCAAACAGAACAGTCCACTAATAGGACTCTCAAAATGACATTTACAGGAGTAGTGGATAAAGACGGGATGAATGTGGCGGCATACAACAAGGTTGTTAAAGAACGTCTTAGTAGGGAAAAGACACTAAATAAAGCTTGTAATGTACGCAAACTTAGACAGCTAAACTTCAATTCGCCGCGCACGTTACAAGAGGTAGGTACATATATTTTTTTTAATATTGAATTTTTTAAATGTTTAAGTACTAACCTAAGTACCTTAACTTTCGGACCCTGTATTACAGAATGCTTCAGACCATCAAACTGAACAACTTTTATTTAAGGGACCAACAGTGAAATCACAGATTTTTTGCTTACACTGTCTGTTTGTTTGTTCGAGCATCATGCAAAAACTACTGGACCGATTCTAATGAAACTTTTGTGTTTAAAAGCTTAGGGTTAGACTTAAAAACTGGTATATTTATTTCACTACGATGATGGAAGGCAGTGCCGATTCGCCATGCCGATGCCGAAGTCACCGGCCGCCGGCACTAGATTATGACAATCTAGTGCAAAATATAAATTTGCTAACCTGTGCGCCTGCACTCTGCGTGACCCGACATGTTCTAATAGTTAAAAGCTATTTTCACATTTCACACTAACATAGATAACTCGTTTATTTCATCAGAACAATACAAGATAAAGGTGATAGGTAACACTTTTAGGAGGTCTGTGCAAAACCCCAACAAGGAGCTCCCACGACGGACAATTTAACCACGATATAGTAGGTTTTGAGCTTTTCGCTCGTAATTTAGAGCTTGAGAGTCACATTTTTCTTATATTTTTTGTCGTTTCAAATGCTAGATTTTTGCACAATTAAAGACGTGGGCAGAGGAAAGTCCTGTGGTCAAATGGGTGGACATAACAAACGGAAACTACACAGCGATGGAGAATCCTATTTATTTGATGATCGTGGACGATCCCAGTAGCGGTCAAATTATTACTGCTAAACAGACTGTTATGGTGGTTGCGGGTAAGATTTTTTCATTAGCTTGGTCACCATGATTGGTCCTTTGTAGAGACCGTACCGAAGATACACTTAGACACTATTAGCAGGTCTTTTTATCCTTACATTGTCTTGATAGGGGAGAGCAGGTAGGATTCGTTCACTTTTTACTCTAAGGCTTATAAAAGAAAATCTATTAGCTATTTCAAAGTAACTTCAATGCTGATATGAAACAGCATGGCGGTGCTAAGGTAATTTTTCCCAAAAAATGGGAAACGTACGAAAGCATCCCACACGTCGGGGACCTTCGTACATAGTGTGGTACTTAATGTAAAACCAGATGCTGACACTTTTGTAAAGGGATGATCAGACCGAAGCTGAACAACTTTTTCTATGGGACCAACATAGTTGGTAGGGAGCGAATGACGAAATCAACGAAGTTTGCATATTAATAAATCTAAATAAGCAGGTTTATAAACATGAAATATTAGGTCCATTTTATTATAGTGATGTCATGTTGTCCTGAAAATTTGGGCTCACAGGTACTATCTAGCCCAAAGTTAAGAGCGCTCAAAAATACGCCGAATCTCCTTGAGAAATGGTACGGTAAAGGGGCTAGGGGAAAGGGGGTAGGACCCCTTAATTTTGGGTGGACTCTACGGATCCTAATTTCTAGTGCCAAGCTAAAGTCAGATTTTCGTTAAAAAATAGTTTCATTGATGTACTAGTTTTGCCTTCAAAAGATCATAATTTTCCTGTATTATCAGCAATAGTCGTATCGAGGCTGACTGCCCAGGGTGCACCAGACGAATTCAGGTTAGATTACGAGTATAATCGATCGGCATTATGTCACAGGTATTCAAGGACGTGATCATCACGCCGTGGCGGCTGCCATGTACTTATTGTACCAGCTGATTGAGCGTAGTGAGTCTCACACCGATCTGCTTAGCAAGTTCCGCTTCTGGATCGTCCCTGTCTTCAATCCTGATGGATATGACTACTCTATGACGTTTCCACACGTAAGCAAACAAGAGAAGTTTATTCCGAATGCGAAAATGCGCGCTGCATACAAACGAAGTCTGGTGATATTTTCTATACTAACCTATTGAAGTCAATGACAATTTTCAGAAACAAACCAGAAACTAATCTCTATGCTTGTATGAAGTCAGATTTTCGTTAAAATGACAGTTTTAAAGTTATATTATATTCCCTTAAGCAAGTCAATAAATCACGTAGTTATCTTGGACGTTTACGAACTGATTATCTAGTCATTCTAGGCACATTTAAAGTACCAGAATCTAGCCCGGACTTGTATTCTGATGACTAGACAGCGATATAGAATACATATACAAGGTGTTACAAAAATACAAATTAACATTTAAGGGGGTGGTCAGGACCATCAAACTGAACAACTTTCACTATGGGACCAATATCGAAATCGCGAAAAAAACATCTGATGTTCCATACTAAACTACAAATCTAGGTACTCGAGCTAAATTATGATAGATATTGTTTTTCGCGATTTCGTTGTTGGTCCCATAATGAAAGTTGTTCAGTTTGATGGTCTAAACCACCCCCTTTAAATGTTTATTTTTACTTTTATATCACCTTGTAAAAATCAATAATATCTTTATAGCTCGATACAAACATTCATGATTCGAGTCATGCTCAATTGCTCATCACACAAATATTTGCCCCTCGCGGGTTCGAACCGCGACCCTCGGATCTGCAGGTAGGTTCACTATCGAGTACCGACTAGGCTGAGCTATCGGGCTGTAAAGCAGCTGGCAAAGGAAAGCTGGGTCAGAGTTTAGTAATTTTATTCACTAGATCAATGTTTATTTTAACAGTAAAATGAATGAATGACGTGATTTTTAATTTTTTTTAATGTAGTGACGGTATTTTTTTCAATGTAGAAGCGCTCGTAGGCGTAGTGGAGCTTCGGTATTGGAAACGATCACCGAAGTTAAGCAAGGTCAGGTCCGGTCAGTCTTTGGATGGGTGACCGTTTAGTGGTATTTCATCTCGAGCGTTTCCGCGCTTCGGAAGGCACGTTGCAAGCAGTTGGTCTCGGATAGTTCCGTCAGACGGCGTTGTAACTTTTCGTTAAGCCAAGTCAGAGGCCTATTAAGGCGGCTTGAAAATTATCTGATAGCAAGTTGACCACTAACTTGCCTCCATCAACACGCACTGGACCTGCGCGGTGGAGTATCACCCTTATTCGTGAGAGGAGCCCTTTGCCCTGCAGTGGGATTCTACAGGCTATAACTTACTTACTTGGTATTTGAGTCAAATTTTGGTTGAATGTCCATTGGTATTGTATATATCTAGGTCTATATTTACATGTAGGTATGTACCTTATCCTTGTACCTATATATCTCAGAGATTTTATCTTTGTCAGTCGCGTTATAAGTAATTGATGTTAATAAACCACGAAAACGATAATTAATTATACTATGATTATCATTAGATGATATCATGTAATTAGGTGAAACTAGGTATTATAAAGAGACTCTTCAAAGCTTCACATGCTGATTTACGATGATTAGGACAGATACATTTTAAAAACAGTTGCCTATAAATTTAATAAAAAACTAAACGTATAAACGCGAAAGTCATCGCTTGATCGACTGACTCCGCGCACGTCTATAGTCCCGTGCCGCTGTGCTGTAAGAATTTGCAAAAACTAAGCAAGCAAAATGAAAAAATAATTTCAACAGTTACATTGTTTTTTTATTTTTATTTATTATCTTGGACATTTTCACACAAATTATCTAGTCACATTTAAAGTACCAGAATCTAGCCTGGACTTGTGTTATGATGACTAGACAACGATATAGAATACATATATAGATACAAACATCCATGACTCGGGTACAAATATTCATATTCATCATACAAATATTTGTCCCTTACGGGATTCGAACCCGCGCCTCTCGGCACAGCAGGCAGGTTCACTACAGACTGTGCTATCGGGCCGCCGTTTTTAGTTTGTTTATATTACTAAAACATACTTACGTTTACGTAAGTTAGGCGGGGACATTTTTTTCAAGAATTTTGTATGAGACCCGGCGTTCATTAGGCCGGCGTTTGTAAGTCAATGGGGTATCTGTTCTATTTTTTTTAGACAGAAACTATAATAATAAAATAATACCTTCGTCTCGTACATAGGTACATTACTGGCGCTTTCTTCCAAGATTTCTTTCCATTTTCCATCCATCATAATAATCACTTTTAGGGTTCCGTAGCCAAAGGGTAAAAACGGGACCCTATTCATAAGCCTACGTTGTCCGTCCATCCGTCCGTCTGTCTTACCTATTTAGGGCTGTAATTTTTGAACCGTAATAGCTAGACATAGAAGGTTGAAATTTTCACAGAATGTGCGTTATTATAGAGGATTTGCTAACAAACTTGGTGTGATTATAGAGCAAACTCCACAATATAACAACAAATAATAAAAACCGGCCCAGTGTGATACGGTCTCGCGCTAAAGGCCGCGGAGTAATAAAAACTTTTTTGTAAGTTAATATGTGGTGTGGTGGTGTGGTACGGAACCCTCGGTGCTCGAGTAGCCCGACTTGCACTTGACCGGTTTTTATTTAATATTCATTAATCATCTTTAACAAAATGTTATTCTTTATTAGAGGCGGGAATGGACGAAGAATTTACGACAAAGTTGGGAATCATGTAGAGTGAAAGATTCCTGTGGATATTGCGAGGCGTACGGCCTCCGATGCACCGTCCAGCCATGCTACGGGGTCAATCTGGATCGCAATTTTGAATATCAGTGGATACCCAGTTAGTTACGAGATTACCATTATCAGCATAAGCATAAGCATATGCTCACGACTATATTCCCCAAGGCAGTAGTCAGAGATATTCCGAAACCTCAGAACATCCACGTTTCACCAGTAGTACCGAAACTCTGTCCAGTGTGACGGGGGGTGAGCCCGTCGTCACTTGTAATGGATAGTGGGAACAATACATGCCTCGAAATTAAAGCATGCAGGTTTCCTCACGACGTTTTCCTTCATCGTACCATTTTCACAATGTTCCTACTTTGAGGGCTAAAAGTCAACATGAGTATCGGCCTCATTAATGACCAGATCACACAACTTGAAAGAAAACTTGTAGACAAATCGTGTTTCGAAAATAAGTAGACGAGCGAAGATTGTACCCGGTCCACAGCTGAAGAACTTCGGGCGGAGCACCCGTGTGGCACGCTGTACGCCGGTGAGCGGCAGCTGAGCGAGGCAGAGACTCGTGCGCTCACGCAGTACCTCCTCGGGGTGCATATGCATCATGCGCCGATCTACTGTTTCATCGCTTTTAAGGAGGGAGATGTGCTTGTTAGCATTCATTTTTTATTTTATTTATTAGGACTGCCTACAGCTATTACATCTGATACAAGTTTACAGTGATCTTAGGTTAAGATGTATAACTGATTACAGGCAAACACAGCATGCAATGTAACTAGGGTTAACTATAAGATATCTTGGCTGGAAGATTGACCCCGGAGACGAGGTCTACCTGGTTCCAGGGAGATCGCTTCGGAGCTTCGCGTTAATTGTCGCAATATAAAATTACAATGAAATATTGTAGCGATCGCATTTTATGAAAAACTAAGCTGTACCCGTTTCATAAGTTCTTTGCTAAGTTGCGTTATCTACTATATACCTAACGATTTTAAGTCTTTAATCTAATTACTTTAAAAATTAATCAACTTCACTAAATTGACAACTCATCTGTTACTATAGTGTTACAAAAGTAAAAATAAACATTTCAAACTTTTATGGGGGTTGTTTAGACCATCAAACTGAACAACTTTCACTAAGGGACCAACATCGAAATCGGGAATAAAAAATCTGCTGTCCCATACATTTAACTCGAGTAGATTTGTAGTTTAGTATGGAACATCAGATTTGTTTTTCGCGATCTCGATGTTGGTCCCATACTGAAAGCTGTTTAGTTTGATGATCTGAGCATCCCCTTAAAAAGTGTCAGTAAATTAAGAAGGACTTTATACAAGGTGTTTCAAAAATACAAATAAACATTTAAGGGCACCCCCTTAAATGTTTATTTGTATTTTTGAAATCATCAAACTGAACAACTTTCTCTATGGGATCAACATTAAAATCGCAAAAAAAAATCTGCTGTTCCATACAAAACTGCTAACCAACTCGAGCCAAATGTATGGGACGGCTAATTTTTTTTCGCGATTTCGATGTTGGTACCATAGAGAAAGTTGTTTAGTTTGACGGTCTGATCATCCCCTTAAAAAAGTGTCAGCATATTTAGAAGGACCCTGTATAAGGAGAAAGTCTCCGTCGAACTCTGGAGGGACTAATTCTTAATATGTACAAAATAAAGTAAATTTCATTCATTCATTCATTCAAATGTTCTACTTGCAGGGTATTATGTATCCATATTCACACACGAAGAAAAAACGTGCTTACGAATACATTTATGTAAGTTAGTGAATCATTACTAAATGCTTTCCCAGTAAGTAGTTCTGTTCATCATCATCTCAGCCAATGGGCGATCCACTTCTGAACATAGGCCTTCCCCAAGGATCTCCACAACGACCGATCATGCGCTGCCCTCATGCAATGGGTTCTCGCCGCCTTCACCAGGTCGTCGGTCCACCTTGTGAGGAGCCTACCCACGATCTGTTACCTATACTCAATTAACGACTAATGGCTACGATACATTGATCGACGGTTTGTCCATACAAAAAGGACGATTAATATGGGACGCCGTACGCATCCTTTCGCGTCGACGCCGACCGACGTGGCGAACGGCGTCCCATACTAATCGTTCTTTTTGTATAGCCAAAACCAAATCTGATCATTTTGTTTTAACGATATGCTCCCGAATACGGTGTGCAATCCCTCCCTCCCGGGGTTGATATTAGTAGGTACAATTCCTAATACCGTTTGATCCCGGTATTGACCGAAATAACTAGGATCCCACTGGATCCTGACTGATATCATATCAGTCACGATCCCTCAACTTTATAGAAATGGTCCCACAATTTGGACCTCAAATCTGTATCAGTACTAATATAAAGCATTTAATTTGACAGAAGCAACGCGCCTCTCGCGCGGCGTCTGCGGCCTACAGCATCAGCGGGCGTCCATACCTAGCCGGACAGACATCTGAATTTCTACGTAAGACTTATTTTAATTTGTTTTGCTGCCTTTTGTATTTAATGCTGGCACTTCACATGGTCTATTTGACAAATATAACGCATGGCAAATACGCGTTTCCGGGCGTCGTCTGTCGGTTTTCGACGCGAGTGAAATAGGCAAATATGCAACCAAAACAAATCTCCTGGGGTCCATGTTTTTATACAGGGTCCTTCATATTGTGATGACACTTTTTTAAGGGGATGACCAGACCATCAAACTGAAGAACTTTCTCTATGGCGCCAACATCGATATCGCGAAAAAAAATCTGCTCTACCCTACAAAACTGCAAACCTACTCGTACTTGAGCCAAATGTATGGGACAGCAGATTTTTTTTCGCAATTTCGATGTTGGTCCCATAGAGAAAGTTGCTCAGTTTGATGGTCTGATCATCCCCTTAAAAAGTGTCAGCATATTAAGTTGGACCCTATAGTTTTATTGTCTATTTTCACGTAGAAACGCATATTTGCCAAATAGGCCATATGAAGTGCCACCATAACTTGATGTACATAGAGTGCAAAAGCTTTTTTCCGATTCTGACACCCAGAATCCGAAACCTTTCAGTCAAGCTTGGTTGAACTTTATCTGACATCTGTAAATAATCTCTTCATCCTTGATTCAATCGATTTTAATCAAAATCCCATAGCAAAATCCCTAATCCAGATACACCTTTGTTTTTCTTAATCACAAAAAATCCTACAAAATCAATTTCGATAAAATTTACAAAAACATCAGATAAAATGTATAAGGCATGACGCTGAGCCGAACAGTGAGCCTGATGAATTTACGACCACGGATAAGATTTTATTTTTATCAAAAACGTGTTCTTTCCCCGAGTTATGATTCGTCAAGTTTCGGTGCTACTAACGTGGATGTTCAGAATATCCACGACGATCTGACTACCCCCTCGGGAATGTAGTCGTGAGCAAATGCATGTAAAAATACCGTGGTATGAATACATTATGTTCCTATAAAATGTCCTCAGATGCAAAAAAACTTCAAAACAAAGCACTAGGTATGTTTTTTTCTGTTTTGCTAGTTAGTACAGTAGCGTGGCGGGGGGCAAATGCCCCCGGGGGCACTTTATTAACAAATTCGTAGAGCAGAGAAAAGTCTCGCTCTTAGTTTCAAAAACTCTGGCTCCAACCGATTCGTATTGGTCGCTTCGCTCGCTCTAAGTTTCTATTTTTGCATGGATACGTCAAAAGAAGTCTGCCCACAACCTAAATTGTTGTGCTACCTTTGTTGTTGTTGTAAGTTGTTGTACCTCGCTGCGCTCGCTCCGTTATTTTTGTGTAGGTCTTCTTAAAAAGATAATGGGGGCAGCAAATTCGATCCGTGCTCCGGGCGGCAGAAACCCACGCTACGCCATTGTATGGAAATCAATGCTTTCCTAAAATTATGCACCATAAATTTGGAATATTAGCAAAAATCTTGTTTCCAATCGATATTGCAGTGTTAATAATTGTTTATGGTTTTACAGCACTATATGCAGGCGGAATAGAAGATTGGGTGGAGGGACACTTGGGGATCGACAACACTTATACCATAATGTTGTTCCGGCCGTCAGATTCATATAATACCAAACTTATCACGGAGGTCAGTTAATAAAAAATTATCTGATAATCGAAGGCTAATAATTTTATTAATGATATCTACTTAAATAACATTAATAAAACTCTATTGTTTTACTTGCGAGGTAAATATGTAATATAAATATTGTATATCTACAGGCTGTAACAAAACACGTTAGTAATATTTAAAGAGCAGAATTTTTTTCGCTAATTTCAATTTTGTTCCCATAATGAAAGTGTCCAGTTTGATGGCCTGAAGCCCCCTTACGTATGTACTCTACACCCTATTTTGATTAAATGTTCACAAAGTTTGTTTTTATTATCAAATAAGTTCATAGACGGATTTTAATCCATATATGCCCACTGACCCAACGACCCAAATACAACAAAGTCAAAGTCAATATAATTTATTCAATATGGGAGCTTGCAGCACACTTATCAAACGTCAAATCTTTTTTAAAGCTACCACCGCGTCGGAACGTGTTGTCGCTGTACAGAAGATGCGGCCAGAAACTCTACAACATAACACGACTTAATAACTATTACAATATAAATTCTTAAGCTAAAGTTATGTATACAATAATACATAGTCTCAAACACAGGTTCGTTTTCGACCCAGTGGGCATATATTGGTTAAGTATATTTGGATAGTATTGAAAAGAACACAGGTTTTGGACAATTTTTATAAAATACTAATCACAGCCACTATCGCCATGAGCAAGAGGGACAGGCCTTCAATCAAACAAAAGTTACCCTGGCTGGACACAAGTTACCTACATAAGTTCTGACGTCGTGTTATCGAGATTGGTCGATGTGATAATTCCAAAAGGAAGCAAGTGACTATGCCAACTTTCTTAAAACAATCTTCGATTTCCTTTTCAATGTTATACCTTGTTACAGCGAGTGGTTCACGAAGCATACGCAGCGGTCGATACAAT
Organism: Agonopterix alstromeriana; assembly: GCA_963924505.1. Classification (NCBI taxonomy): domain Eukaryota; kingdom Metazoa; phylum Arthropoda; class Insecta; order Lepidoptera; family Depressariidae; genus Agonopterix; species Agonopterix alstromeriana. Next base: position 11,542,899 of record OZ004662.1, on the reverse strand, counting down.
ACTACTTCACCAGACGGTCCCGCAGGAAGTCCGTCTGGTCACAAGTGTTCAGTGGAAGACGCTACCATCATTAACTTTAACCTTATTCATTGGCTTATTACCTATTTGTTTAAAACTTATTGCCTTCTGATTTTAAGCATTGTGCATAATGGGAATTAATTTAGCCGGTGCTGCCGAACGGCAATGCTTTTTTAGAAATGGGTAGGCAACATGTCAAAAAGTGCAAACGATTGGAATTTTTTTGTATTATATATTATTTTGGAGCCTATTTTGATAGACACGGTGTTACCATGGTGAAAATTACACTTAATTTAAACTAAGGCTATTGGCTATGTACACGACACTAGCGTCCCTAGCGGTGTCGGACCGCCGTGAATTATTTCAAGTAACATGTTAGTTCAAAGTTTGTTATTATATAATAAAATAATGTAAAAACTAAAGAAATTTGCAACATTATCGATATTAAAAATTTTAAAATACCTATTTGCTAGAATCCACGATATTTGCAGTGCCAATTTCCGTAAAACTTTTATCCCGGTTTTCACACCTTTGGAGATAAAATTTCAAAAAACCCTTTTTAGTGAGCACCAAGATGCCAATAGAAACTTCCATGCCAAACAAGTTTGTAGTTTTTACAGTTTTGAAAATTTTTCGTGTTGAGTTATTGTGTGATTTGCATGGATTCAAGCATGCACATATTACACAGCTAGTCCAACAAAAGTACACATTTCTGCCACCCCAGGCGATCGATTTGTCAGTTCCCATCACCATATCCAATAGGAAAAGGAAAAGAAAAATCTATAACCTTCATGTTAGTTAAGAGCCACACTCTTGTCGGTCGAACAATTGCCTTCTAGACCTTTCTTCTTCTCCTTTCTTGACCATGAAGAATTCTATCGTTTTGCTACTTTTGTTGTAGCCGTTTGTTTGGTATAGGGCAGATTCAGGATTCCGCAGAAGTACCAGTTGGCAAAAGTTTAAAGATTATGGAAGAAAGAACTTGTTGCTGCTAACACTATTCCGTTATCCAATATTAGACATATTGGATAACGGAATAGTAACTTTATTTCATCCATTATATGAATACATTAAGTATATTATTGAAAAACAAAAGCTTCCAGCCTTTCCTATCTCTGTTTGTTAGAATTTCAAAGCATTAAGATTCTGTAAAACATGATCTTGTATTTATTTAAATATGTAATAGGTACTTGAGGCTCTAGATAAACTGGATTATATACAGGGTGACCCAAAAGTCATGGTGAAATAAGGTGATAGCTGAGCTCATTTCCAAACAAAAAGGTCAAGTAAGTTGGGGTCCCATTGTTGATGGTTCAAAAGTTATTATCACTTTTTGTATTTTTTTCATAATATCCCTTTTTAACTATGCGATAATATGATGATATGAAAAAAGCAAAAAGTGATCATAACTTTCGAACCATCAACAATGAACTACTTACCAACTTACTTGACCTTTTTGGTTGGAAATGTGCTCAGCTATCATTTAGTTTGACCTATGACTTTTGGGCCACCCTGTAGATACCTATAGATTTTAGATTAAACACCTGACTGTATTTCTGTACCTAGAAGAATTTGCGTTATCTAGCGCAGACATAAGGCTTCGATGTCGTGATAGAGACACAATAACATTTTTAAATAAAAAGTTTATTTATTTTGAAGTATATTTGAAAATTCTTCTATTGCTGAAGACTCAATCTGATATTATATGGCTTGACCATGCATAATGCAAATTGGATCATGATCAAGAATCATTGGTTCACGAGTCCATTGGTGTACCTTACTTAATCTTTAGCACGCCGCCGCTGGCCAAACCGGTTCAAACTCAAAATATTTTATTCGTATATACAGGGTGAAATTGACCTACTGGACTTGCTCCCATAGTAATAGTTGTTCAGTTTGATGGGTTCACTCTTCGATTAAAAGGATGCTAATGATATCAATTTCACCCCGTATGCATACAACGTGTTAATAAATAAGCGCAAAACCTCATCCACTCAACTGATTTGTACCGAAATATTTGCATTGAAGCAATAATTTCATTATTTTATTAATTAAAATTTAATCTGATTCGCATCTTAAATTGTCATGCAAAAATGAATTGTTATTATTTCAGCAATGAATGAAAGCGCTAGCGTGCTCATGGATACATTTCAAGAATCTTGTTTTGGTAGTAAGTATCGCCTCTGCGGTGGGTTGCCATCGAGTTCAGTAAATCTTAAATTATACGAACCAATTTATTTTTATTTTGAAAAAATTTAATGTATGTTGATACCTTGATAATTCGATTCTGCTCTCTAAACAAACTATTTTCTAGTTTTGCGTTTATTCATTATCACGTTGTATATGCCCTTTTTCTTAATATGCTGACGGGTTTTAAGGGGATGATCACACCATCAAACTGATCAACTTTCTCTACGGGTCCATTGGCGAAATCGCAGCATATTAGCAGCAGCAGTTGGACCCTGTACCTTTCTGAAGTCATTGCCACCGCGTCACGCGTTCTGTTGTAGAGAGGATGAGACCAGAAACTCTACAACACACATCTTGTTGTGTTGCTGGCTGGATTTTGATCAGATACTAGTTACATATTAGTGTGGATTATAAAACCTTTATTCTTATAAACATCATTGTCAAACATACCTATTTACAGGGTGAAATTGATATCATTAGCATCATTTTAAACTAAGAGCAAACTAAGAGTCTACTCATCAAACTGAACAACTTTTACTATAGGAGCAAACCGATCGGAGCAAAAAATAAACCCAGCTGTTCAATACAAAACTGCAGTGCCTACTCGACTCAAATGTATGCAACAGCAGATTTTTTGTGCTCCGATCGGTTTGCTCCCATTGTAAAAGTTGTTCAGTTTGATGGGTAGACTCTTAGTTTAAAAGGATGCTAATGATACCAATTCACCCTGTATATTATAAATTCTTAGTCTAACGTGCATCTAGGTATACAGTTCTTTAAAAAAAATCCTAATAGTCGTATATTTCTTAAAGGAGCTAGGAAGCTCATCTTAAATAAAACAATTTGTTGATATATCACTATCGCTTCATTGAACTGAACCAATATATTTGCTAATACAACGAGGATATTATGATATTGATACAGTAAGTACCACAACACCAATAATTAAAATATGTACACTTGTACAGTCACTTAAGTGACAGCCACAAGCGGAAGAGCCTCCAAAGTCAATGCAAACTTGACCGGCGCGGTGCAGGAATTGCAATAAAGATTGTAATAAATGCGCTTCGTCCCGCCAAAAACAATCGACGACGCTCTTACGAAGGCACGTTTTGAATTTACTGCTTCTGAGGTCAATGCCATGCCGTCGCAGTTTAGTTATTTTTTTTTTAAAGTTTTAATTTGATGACGATTTGTGTTTGTAATAGTATTATTAAGGTATATTAATACTCTGGTGGAAGCTGATTAATATGTATTAGTATACGATCAAGGATAACTCGAAGGTTGGCAAATCACGAAACGCGGTAAAATCTACATTGTACAATGAACAGGACGGTTAGCTATCTCAAATCACTCATTGAACAAACTTTGGTATCTTAAGGCCTCTGCCCAGTTTTCCATTAGTAGGCTGAAAGGAATGTATAGTGTTACAAAACGTAAGACGGAACGAGAGGTGGTTCACGAGGGTGTCTCATCACAAAGTCTTGTTTGTTTGTTTACGAAGATAAGATCAGAAACAGTTCAATCACAATATACACAACATCTATTAACTTAATAATGAAAAATTTCTCTTATCAAAGTTAAGGATGTTTCAGCGTCTTCGCTGCCGTACGGAAAATTTGTATTGTATAAAACCGGTGAAGACATAGCGCAATGTTCCATTCGCGGTCCGTGAGCGCGCGTTGCCATTTGCCAACCACGGCTCTTGTGCTGGCGAATACACTTCTGTGATTACCTTTATATGGCTCAACAAAAAAAACAAACAAGTGATTATATTGTGATACAAAATGGTGAGGAGAATTTTAGTTTTTGTTGTGCTGTGAGATTTTTTTTTTAATTTTTATTTAATTGCTAATCCAAATATTGTTTAAAATAGACAAGATCGTAATCATGACCAATGAAGTACATAATGTGCCGGAAATAATAGGGTCCTGGATGTAGAGTTTTAACATTAGTAACATAGAATAAAATTCTTTAGTAAGTTAATTTAAAAATTTAATAAAATTTTGCAATTTTGAAGCTAATTTTTTATGAAAAATAGTTCAAGATAAATTGCTATAGATTTTGTCATTTAACGATCGTAATAAATCGCAAAATTATTGTTGTTATATTTAATTTAGTACGTGCCATAAAATCCTAAAACGTTTAATGTGAGTGCCCCACTTTTGTATAGGTACCTAATAAAGTTTTAAGGTCACCTGTCGATTAGGTACGAGTGTTTTTGGCGGCCGAAGTCCTTTGACAACATTAATTAATTCGCATCGATAAGGTCGTATATTAACAAGCAGATAATTCCATAATCTCATAAAACATGCTGTAGGTACGAGTAGATATATTATCTACATACTAAGAATGCCTTGCTACTGAAAGCGAATGGGTTTCTTAAGGGGCCATAGGTTTAGACGAATATTTTCTATGAGAAACGCGATTGCCCAGCCCTCCGAAAAATGCGTGCGTGTGCCGTATTTTCGATTAAAAAGAATTAACAAAAGTGCTTTTTTATACATTTTTTAATGATTTCACTAGATAAACCTATGGTAAATAAATGTGAGTATAAATACAAAAAATATGAAACTATTTTAAGTTCTTCTAAAGCGAAAAAATGATTAAAAATACATGAAAATACGTCATCTTTGTGACGATTTTCTATCGAGTGAAGTAATTCCAATCGTGTATTCAATTTATGATTTCACTAGATCTGCATAAACTATCCAAGAATACTGAGGTATGACTTTGGTTTCGGTAAATTGTATAAATCTAGTCGAAAAATTAAAAATAAAAGATGCCTCCAAGGTATTTCGTTCTACTATTGCGTATAAAGAAAAATGTATTAATTTGTTAACATTGGTTTACCTACTTATTGATCTCATTCAACATGCTAAACGTGAGCCTTGCTAAAACTGCCTTCATTAAAGTTAGCAGTTTTAACAATGTTTCTGACCACCCCGAAAGTGATTATAGTCATTAATGTACCCATGTATGTAATCTCATTAAAAATAATGACCATTGATTAAAACAACTACAACTATCTAGATTGATAGGAGTAGTTAATCGAGGTTTTATCTTGTTTCATCAACAAAGACCTATATTCAATTTAGTTCACTGATACTCTTCAAAGTCAGACACTTCACTTCAACTCCATCGTTTTATAAAATTACTCAATTTCTTTATTGTATTCAAATAAAGTACAGTCACCATCAGATATATTGTAGCATACAAGGTGTTCAAATATTTCTGAGCAGTGCTAATTTTCAATATATTTATTTACTGTAAATGTTACCAATTATACAACGTGTTAATGAATTAACGCAAAACTAGAAAGTAGTTTGTTTAGAATCGAGAGCAGAATCGAATTATCATGTTTTCAACATAGGTAATTTTTTTCAAAATATTCTTTAATTTGTTTGTAAAATTTTAAATTTACTGAACTCGGTTTCAACCCACCGCACAGGCACACTCACCCTACTTACTACCAAAACAAGATTCTTAAAATGTATCCATGATCATTCATTGCTGGAATAATAACAAATCATTTATGCCTGAAAACTTAAAATGTGAATAACTTTAAATTTTAACTATCAAAATAAATAAATTATTGTTACAATCTAATTGTTTTGTTATAAATCAGTTGGGTTGTATATGGTTTTGCGCTTATTCATTAACACGTTGTATATAACAGCTTATTTTCAAGAATCTCTTTACAATGTAATTAAAAAATTTTAATGTATAACAACGGAGTAAGGTCTTTTTTCCTAAACTGCTCAGATGTTTATCTCACCTTGACTGCGTAGATACATTTGATGATCTACTTGTACAGATATTTTTGATTGGTTGTGTGTAAAGAAATTATTGAAAATAAGAACTGCTTAGAAATATTTGACTACCTTGTTTACTATGATATACCTGATGGCGACTGTACTTACTAAGACAAACATAATTACTCTTGTTTGGTGAGTTTGGGTCAAGGAGACCGTTGTGTTTCTATTATACAGGGTGTAAACTTAAATGCGTTACATACTTTATGGGATGCATCAGACCATCAAACTGAATAACTTTCACTAATCTTTCCACTACAGCATGAGTTATTGTCGAGCGATGCTGACATGAAAGTAGAAGAAACCTGGATAAAACAAATCAGCTGTTTCTGACATTTTCTATGGATCAGCAGATTTTTTTCGCGATTTCAATGTTGGCTCCATAGTGAATTTTTTTAGCTTTCTGGTCTAAAGCACTCTGTCCGATTTGAAACGCATTCAATTTTACAACTTATACAGGGTCCTTATAAATATGCTGACACTTTTTTAAAGGGATGATCATACCGTCAAACTGAACAACTTTCTCTATAGCACCATTATACAAGACGCGAAAAAAAATATACGGTCCCATACATTTGGCTCGAGTAGGTTAGCAGTTTTGTATGGAACTGCTGAATTTTCGCGAATTCTATGTTGGTCCCATAGATAAAGTTTTTCAGTTTGACGGTCTGATTATCCCCTTAAAAAAGTGTCAGCATATTAAGAAGGACCCTGTACAAGATTGAAATTTAATAATCGCCACCGATATATTAAAAATACTATTGACTTCTTTCTATTTGCACAAAAGGATACGACATAAACTCTTCCCAAACAACTAAAAGTTGTGAAGTGCTAACATTTAGAAAGGTGCGCAAAATGCTCACTCGTTGCACTCTTGAAGTTGCGAAACATTAGCACACGGCCACGTCTTTCAAATATACCGATTCTGTCAATCAACAAGGCCTCCTTCATTACCATTGACTTGAGTACATTTTGAACGTTATGAACATTTCAAGAGTTACGTTGAAATGCGAAAAAAATTAACCTTTACTAAAAATATATGTTTGTAGCGTAGATAAGATTTTTAATCATCACTAACTATATCTTAACCACATGGAACAACGAAATCGAAAAAAAACTCTAAGAATCGATCAGCTGATCGTCTTGCATAGAGTATGGAGAAATATGTATTACTAGAGTTAACCCTCGACTTCGTCCACACAAATTATATACCAGTTTATAAGCTATCGAATAAAATTCATCAAAATCGGTTCAGTCGTTTTTGCGTGATGCTCGCACAAATAAACACACAAACACACAGACAGACAAACATTCTAAAAAAGGTTGATATGGAGTCAGGGACTCCTAAAAACCTTTTCGTCATCTTTTTTTTGTAAATATCTTCAATGTATTATAAAACTGTAACAGAAGTGTGTACATAACACACTTCTGTTACAGTTTTATAATAGTTTCGATTATAAGGTGGATATTTTGTGGGCGAAAGGCAAAACCAAAGGCTGCATAGTCCAGGCGTTAGCCCGCGTTACACACGCGACTTATGTTTCCGTCTCACACTAGATGCAACGTCCTAAACCTATTTGAATCTACACTATTATAAAACTATAACAGAAGTTTGTCTGTACATTCTTCAATCCGACTAATTCTGTTCTTTTTTTTTTAATGACTACACATTAAAAAAAAAAGTCACGATATGGTGTTTAGGTGTCACTAACTCTCCAAATCAACAATTTTTTGATCTAATTTGTTTGTTTGTTTGTTCAAGCATCACGCAAAAACAAATGCACTGATTTTGATAAAACTTTTTGTGTTTGCAAGCATATGATTATTCATTAGACTTTACCACTGGTATATACTATTACGATGACGAGAACCGCTACGATAGCGGACGAAGTCACGGGCTCATTATTTATAAAAGTTAGAATTGGACGGATCATTCCCACTAGTCCAAGATAGCTCCATGATTTTGACAGATCGTTTTAGAGCGATTATTTTAGGTACTTTCTGAAAATGTTTGAGCCTTAAAACCTTTAATTTAATGTTAAATGTTAATTAATCTTAGTATATTTTTGTATTATAAATTTTAGATGGCTCCAAACTGCTTTAAAAAGCAAAAAGTACTATAAAATCTCTAAAACCGCCTGTCAAAATCACGGAGCTATTTTGGACGCACTATACCGATTAGTTCTATTCTAACGTAGAACTACTTGACATTCTATAATAATGAACACTAAAGTCCGGCCGCTGAAAGATTGCGTTTGACAGTTACCATTAAATTGTAAAAAACTGAATGAAAACTATAAATGCCGATCATTATTTAGTAGCTTTTTGAACTTAAAAGGGCAGCTAGTGCCCTGTGTACTAGAGTGAGCACAGGTAAACAATATTTTCATTCGGTTTTTTACAATTTTATGGTAACTGTCAAACGCAATCTTTCAGCGGCCGGACTTTAGTAAACCTTATTTTCATACTAATAAAGATTATTCACCTTTGTTAATCGATTTTCGTTGCAGACTGTACTAGTTTAAATTATCACAATGCAATTAAATATTGAATAGATACAAGGCAAAGAACAAATGATAGGCAATTCGAAGAAAATTTATAAAATCGGGAGTAAAGCCGCGGGGCAATAGCTAGGTTGTGTTATGTAGAGCGTGTGTTTAATCACGATCCGGTAAAACATAGTTTCCTTTACAAACGATATTACACTATACTGTTCATACTAAAACAGCGTTCAGTAAACCTGTAATGGTGTTTCATGATCATAAAAACATAAAACATGCTTGAAATCTTTCACAGTCACGTATTTTTAGAGAATTCAACTTCGTCTGAAAATATACCCGGGTACATTGTTATCCGTTTTGATCTTCACATAAAAAGGCTCGGCGCAAACAAGCCTAAGAAAGTGGGATCCAGCAATCAAAGTATAGGAAGGCGAGAAAGACAATTAGAAATTATATTTAGCTTTCACATTGTAGGGAGTTTTAATGAATATATTTTACTTAGGCTTGCAAATCCTAAGTCTGTTACAAATCAACATATGTAATTAAAAAATAAGGTATACTGTTCTCGATGGCATGTCATTGACTAGATAGAAGAAGAGGCATGACAAAATAATATTTTTTTATTTGTTTGCCATGCCTATAATAATTATGTCACCTGCTATCAATTTTGTTTTTAATTAAAACAATAATTACTACAATATTTCTTCTGCTTAAGAAGAAACGAAGTCTGGTGATATTTTCAATATTAACCGATTAAACTCAATGAAATTTTGCAGAAACAATCTAGAAACAAATCTCTATGCTTGTATCGTGTCAGATTTTCCTTAAAATGTACAGTTTAAAAGTAACAGTGCCTAAAAGATTTCCATACAAATCTTAAATTAATCCTAGCATTGAAACTGTATATTTTAACGAAAATCTGACTCCATACAAGCATAGAGATTAGGTTCTAGATTGTTTCTGAAAAATTTCATTGACTTTTATTGGTTAGTATTAAAATATCACCAGACTTCGTTTGTTTGCAGCGCGCATTTACGCATTCGGAATAAACTTCTCTTAAGCCGTCCGTACCATAAAACGGGACAATTGGCTACCCGCACACCTCTTTCGCTGGACGCATCCTTTAAGGATCTGGAAAAGGGCTGTCCAGACTCTCGTGGGACGGTTGGCAACCCTAGTGGTGGCTGATAAAGAACTCAGACGTATTGCAATTAAATCTCAGGCTCACTTGACTATAGTTCCAACTAATTTTTTTTTTCGATATTCAAAAGCCGACATTCATTCTTATCTACTTTCTGATAGATTTAGATATTCGGATTAACTAATTTAGTTATAATTGATCGATATAAAACAACAGCGCGTCTAATTCTTTACAATTTGGTACACGTGTATTATAGGGTAAACTTACATACAAACACTATAGAGGGTGGAAAGTTAAGATGGGGCACAAAGGGCCCAGGGACAAAATGTCAGCTGGGTGATTTTGTTATTTCCCTTCTATACTTCATTCCAAATAAGGACGACGAGATTTTCCGATTCCTATTTCGCTTTCTGGCCAATTCTGATTACCAAATGTAATCTTGGACGCTACTAAAACTGTTCTAAGAATAAGTGAGAGGAAGTGTTTCAAATCTCTATTTCTGTAATGCAAAAAATTTCGTTGCTATTTTGAATGGAGTATACATGTATGGGAATTTAATTATGCGTTTTCTGAGAGTTCTATTACCTCGACCTCGGTTGACGTCATAGAGACGTATGTTCCTTATCAGTAAGAGGATCGAATGGGATGAAAAAAAAAGTTTTATGAAAATTTCAGGTCTCGATGACTGCCCATTTTTTTCAAAGTCTGTGAATGCAGAAGTAAAAATCTCCAAAAGTTAGGGTTAGTCTCATAAGAACGTTTTCATGTAGCTATAATGCTTCTGGTAGCTTCCCTTTGTGCCCCATCTTAACTTTCCACCCCGTATATTGCGAACAAAAAGGGTTTTTCCTTTAACGAAATTAGCTTTAGATTATCATCGGTCAGAGATAAGTAGTACTCTGTAGAAATGATTCACGAATCAACGCCTAATTAGTTCGATTTTTGTTTTTTGAGGAAAAAGTTACCCGTTATGGGCAATATATAATAGTCCAAAGGTTTTATTCTTAAGTAAGTAGGTATTCAGGGTGTGAACTTAAATGTGTTACCTACATACCTAGTTGAAGGAAATAATAGAAGTAATGCTTCAATCAGACCATCAAACTGAACAACTTAGCAGAAAATAATTATAAAAGTAGCTATAATAATGGCCGGCAAACTTCTTGAGCAAAACCTTGAGAGCACAGAAAGAATTTTTTTTTTAAATGATTGCCGGGTACTGTACGAAAATATGAATAGCTCTACTCAACCCAATGTATGGAAAATTTATGTCTTGGTTTTTGATTAAAACCTTATGTAAATTTAACTTATAGCATATGCTCACGACTATATTCCCCGACGGGGTAGTCAGAGATATTCTGAAACCTCAGAACATCCACGTTTTACCAGTAGTACCGAAACTCTGTCCAATGTTACGGGGGGTGAGCCCGTCGCCACATAATGGACAGTGAGTACAATACATGCCTCGAAATTGAAGCATGCAGGTTTCCTCACGATTTTTTCCTTCACCGAAAAGCCAGCCAGCCAGCCACTTGAACTTATAAGTAGGTAAGTTTAATTAATTACCTACTCATAACGTTTTAATCAAAAACTAAGACATAACATTTTTTAATTTTCCTTAAAACAACAAGTATTTTCCCTCGATCGTAATCAGCTTAATCAGCGGAATCGGTCTGAGACACTCTTTAGAAATAATTCACGATTAAATACCTAAATAAAGACGAATGATCGATGACCAAAAAACGTGATGTATGAGTACTAAATTACCTAGATTAATATTAATAACTATCATAAACTGATAAATTAGGCCTTGTTGGAACCGACACGTCAAACATTACGAGAATTTTATTCAGAAAGCGCTCGAGCGCACTGCATTCAAACGAAGTCCCGTCCTATTTCCAATTAATGTCAATGACATTTTTTATCACAATTTAGAAACCAATGTCTGTACTTTGCATTTGTGTGATACATTTGAGTCGGATAGGTACAACAGTTTTATATGGGATAGCTGATTTTTTTTCGCGTTTCCTGAGGTAGGCTCCATAGTGATTTTTTTTCAGTTTGATGGTCTGAGTTCACCGTTTCTGTATTTGCTAGGCTGTCACTTACACTGTATAGTTTCAATGCTAGGATTAATTTAAGATTTGTATGGAAAACTTTGATTGAAACATTTTATCGGAAATCGGACAAATTTAAAGCACAGATATTGATTTCTTATTTATTATTTATTTATTTAACACTTTATTGTACACACGGAAATACATATGAATACAGCATAATAGACAAGTACAAAAGGCGAGCTTATCACTTTTTCTTGATCTTGTCTAAAAAAAATCATTGTTTTAATTGATTTAATATCAAAAATACAGGGTCCTTCTTAATATGCTGACACTTTTTAAGGGCCAGACCACCATACTGAACAACTTTCTCTATGGGACCAACATCGAATTCGCGAAAAAAAATCTGCTGTCCCATACATTTGGCTCGAGTAGGTTTGCAGTATAGAACAGCTGATTTCTTTTCGCGATTTCGACATTGGACTCATAGAGAAAAATGTTCAGTTTGATGGCCTGATCATCCTCTTAAAAAACTGTCAGCATATTAAGTTGGATCCTGTATAATCAAACTTCGTTTGTATGGAGCGCGCCAACGGTAATAATTATCGAGCAGTGACGCCAGAGGCGAATTTTATCAAAGCGGTTATTATAAGGTACCTACGTTTATCTTTGGCACACGTGAATGAAGCTATCCGTGAAGGTTAGTGACCGCCTGCGACTTCACTGAAAATCGTTACACAAACAAATCCGCTTCGTAAAAGACGAATAAAGGTGATTAGTCATGATTACTAACTTAAGTAGATATCAGGTTATCATAATAATATCACATACCTCAAAGCCCTTATTTACAGACATAATAGATAAACAATTTACCTATTACATATACCTACCCGATTCAACTTAATATGTTTTTTATTAAGGTGGTTGCAGAGTTGTCAATTTCATACAAAAGTTCGACGCGTAATACGCGTTGACGGTACAATTAAAAGTAATATTATAAATTGCAAATGTTATTTGATACGCGGCATCTAGATTTTCTACATTATTTTTCCATGTATAAAATATTACTTCGATCGTCGATCTTTTGTATGAAATTGACAACTCTGCAACCACCTTAAGGCGCAATAGTAGGACGAAATACCTTGGAGGCATCTTTAATTTTTCGACTAGATTTATACAATTTACCGTAACCAAAGTCATACCTCAGTATTCTTGGACAATTTATCTAGTGAAATCATAAATTGAGTACATCATTGGAATTACTTCAGATGACGTATTTTCATGTATTTTTAAACATTTTGCTCGTTTTAGAAGAACTTTAAATAGTTTCCGATTTTTGGTATTTATACTCACATAATCACCATTAGTTTATCTAGTGAAATCATAAAAAAATATATAAAAAAATACTTTTGTTAATTCTTTTCAATCGAAAATACGGCACACGCACGCACTTTTCGGAGGGCTGGGCAATCGCGTTTCTCATAGAAAATATTCCTGAACCTATTGCCCCTTAAGTAGATATCAGGTTATCATAATCATATCACATACCTCAAAGCCCTTATTTACAGAACCAATAGATAAACAATAGGTCCTCTATTACATACACATACTGACGGTTTTTTAGAGAAGATCAAACCATCATAATGAACCACTTTCTCTATGGGACCAGCAACATCAGCTGTTCCATACAAAAATGTTTTTTTTTTAGATTTCTACGTTGGTCCTATACAGAAAGTTGTTTAGCTTGATGTCCTGATCATCGCCTTAAAAAAACGTCAGCATAATAAGGAGAGGAGGGATTCGCGACGCTGGAACTGATTTAATGTGCACTATACAGGGTGTAAACTTAAATGCGTTACTTAAGGGGATGTCAGACCATCGAACTAACCAACTTTCACTATTGGACTAACATTGAAATGACGAAAAAAAAAACTGTTCCATAGAATACGTCACGTACGTGGTCGACCAAAATGTATGGGACAGTAGATTTTTTTTCGCGATTTCAGTGTTGGTCCCAGAGTGAAAGTTGTTCAGATTCATTGTTAAAGCACCCTGTTTAATTTGTAACGCATTTTATTTTATACCCTGTGTGTCCATTGAATGTGTACCTAAAATGCGAAAAATATTACAAAACTATTTTTGTACTTACCTTCTGCATTTTCACCACTAGTTAAAGGTTTTATAGAAATTTTTGAGGCATTTTTCAGAATGCCATGGCTTACATAGTTATATACGTAAATTAATACTTACCTATACTCCATTCAAAATAGCAACGAAATTTTAAGGCCATTTTGCATTACAGAAACAGAGATTTGAATTGAAACACTTCCTCTCACTTATTCTTAGAACAGCTTTAGTAACGTCCAAGATATGTCGGATAGTATATGTATCCAATAAATCAATAACATTTGGTAATCAAATCAGAATTGGCCAGAAAGCTAAATAGGAATCGGAAAATCTCGTCGTCCTTATTTGGCATGAATTATAGAATTGCTTGTTTAGTATCATAGAAAGTAATATGTGTTTCCTTCGGTTTTGGTGTAAAATAAAGTAAGTATTTTTGATCGATTGATTGATCTATTTTCAGAGCGGAGTTCATCAAAATGATGCATTCGAATTTGGCCCCGGTGACTCACAACCTCCAAGGTATGGAACGGAACCCGGCCAAAAGCCTCCGCAAGACCAGCCATCTGTTATAAAAGCACCTTTAAATTCTAATAACGAGAAAAAGGTAATTTATTTGACTTCAAACAATGAGTAGAGTCATACAAAAGACTAATTTGAATCTAAAAGGCTGACAAATGTGCTCAATCCTTCAAGGATTGTCTCGTAAATTTAGCAATATGTACGTTATGGTATTCATTATTACAATGATTAATTTGTTTGTTGCAAATGCAAATTGTTGCATAGTCAATTCGATAAGGAATTTGATCATAAACATCTTTATAAACCTATAAATTTTCAGAGATAAGATTAGAATCGGTCTGCTTTTTATGTTTAGACATGTAATCGATTAAGTAGTGTCAATACTACATACATACCTATACATATACTCACGCTACTATCCTATAGTGGTAGGCAGAGACTACGGCTCACCACATACAATCACCTGACTGACTGAAAAGAAAGATGATTCCGTGCTTCGGATGGTACGTTAAGGGAATATAATTCGGAACGTGCTCCATACGAACGACGTCTGGTGATATTTGCAATACTAACTAATTAACGTCAATGCAATTTTTCTGAAACAATCTAGAAACTATTCTCTATGCTTGTGTCCGATTTTCGTTAAAATGTATAGTTTTAAAGTTACAGTGCCTCAAAGATTTCCAATCAAATCTTAAATTAATCCTAGCATTAATACTGTATATTTTATAGAAAATATGACTTCATAGAAGCATAGAGATTAGTTTCTAGATTGTTTCTGAAAGCGCATTTACGCATTCGGAAAAACTTCTCTTAAGCTGTTCGTCCCGGCTACTATCTCTGTTGGTAGTAGTCGTTATATAAAACCACGTCAGAGGCCATAAGGCGGTCTGAAAAAACTCTGACACCAAGGCTTGCTGCCCACACGATAAGAAGAAGAACACATTCTTCTCTCGTCTCATCTTCTTTCATACATCTCGTCATGCACTTCCGTCACGCACTTATCTTTTTCGGAGAAGACCATTTATTTGGTCGTGGTAAGTTCTCCTAGGACGTCCTCCCTCGACTGTTCCGCTCACATTGTATCAATACAGAGTGAAATTGATATCATTGCCATCCCTTTAAATAAGAGTCTAACCATCAAACTGAACAACTTTTACTATGGGAGCGAATGTCATTGATGGGAGATATGGGAGATGGGAGAGACGATGTCAATGATATAAATTTCATTCTGTGTACAGGGTCCAACTGAATATGCAGACGCTTTTTTAAGAGGATGATCAGACCATCATACTGAACAACTTTCTCTATGGGACCAACATCCATACAAAACTGCAATCCTACTCTACACAAATGTGCGGGACATTTTTTTTTTCGCGATTTGCATGTTGGTCCCATAAAGTTGTTCAGTTTGATGGTCTGATCATCCTCTTAAAAACCGTCAGCATATTCAGTTGGACCCTGTATACAGGGTGAAATATACAACGTGTTAATGAATTAAAGCAAAACTAGAAAGTAGTTTGTTTAGAATCGAGAGCAGAATCGAATTATCAAGGTTTAAACATAGTTTAAAATTTTTCAAAATATTTTAATATAAAAAAAAATAAATATTTATTTATTCTTTATATTTATTTAATTTATATTATTTTAAAAATATTTATATTTTTTATCCGGCACCGCACCGGCAGGTACACTCATCCTACTTATTACCAAAACAAGATTCTTAAAATATATCCATGAGCACGCCAGCGCTTTTATTCATTGCTGAAATAATAACAAATCCTTTTGCATGAAAACTTGAAATGCGAATAACTTTAAATTTTAACCAATAAAATAATGAAATTATTGTTTCAATCCAATCATTTTGTTAAAAATGTGTTAGGGTGTATGAGGTTTTGCGCTTATTCATTAACACGTTGTATATCATTGGTATCGTTCGAACAACAGTTTTTTTCTCGATTTCGACAATGGTGCAAATGGTGAAAGATGTTCAGTTTGATGCCTTAAAAACCGTAAGCATATTAAGGACAGTATTTATTCGGATTTTCAGGAAGATGACGTGGAAGATGACCAGCCAGTGCGTGCTATGTGGAGCAATCAGATCGAGTTTCTCATGTCCTGTATCGCCACGTCGGTAGGACTTGGCAACGTCTGGCGGTTTCCCTTCGTCGCCTACCAGAATGGAGGCGGTGCTTTCCTAATCCCGTACATCATCGTCTTATTCTTCGTAGGCAAACCTATGTACTACATTGAAGGTGTATTAGGACAGTTCAGTTCAAGAAACTCTGTAAAAATCTGGTCTTTGTCGCCAGCTATGAAAGGTAAATATTGTTCATATCGTTCTTTCAAATAGCTCTGGCCCTATATACCCGGATTTTAGATTTTTGGTATATCGTGACCGTTTCTGTCCGAACTTCATTAGAATAAAGTTGATATTGGAACGGAAACGTTCACGCAATTGTGAAAATCGAATTTCGTGGATCATCCCCTCCTGCATCTGAACTCTCTAGATCTGGAGTGCGATTTTTGAAAATGACACGTTCAAATTAGCAGTAGATTGCCGATTTCAACGAAAGTCTTTTAAAAATACCACTCCTGACATGATGCACGTAGTAAAGCTCTATTTTAAGAGATATCAGGCGCAAATTTGGAATCTCGCGCCACCGTGCTAGCCTTACACAATTATAGTACTCTGTGCCTCACAGATGTTACGTTTCGTGGATAACAAGAACCCCTATAAAAGACAAAATATTCCGAACTGTGAGTAACTACCACATTTCAGGGCTCAAAGTATGTTAACCAGAAAAAGTGATATCACGTTACAAATCCTAGACGTTTAAGTTATTAAGTACAAAAACTGAATCAGGATTTTCTTTAATATTCCAGGTACGGGCTACGCGCAAGCTTTGGGCTGTGGCTACATCCTCTCTTACTACGTGTCTATAGTAGCACTGTGCTTGTTCTACCTTGCCATGAGCTTCCAGGGGACGCTGCCGTGGGCAGAGTGTGCCCCGGAGTGGTCAGACTGCGTGCCTTCGGGCCAAACAGAGAACATAGTCCTCACAAATGATTCTAGAAGCAGTGCTGAGTTATACTTCGTGTAAGTTTGTAGTCTGTGACAGCTTTTCTTGTCAAGTATTTTCCCTTTTGCGTCGTCTTAGGAGGAAATATGGTGTTCATATTTGTTTATTATATTCGTATAAACATACAGTACAGAATAGATATATCTAATATTTATATAATAACATTGTAATCTTAGCGTGGATGTACATTGATGTTATTTGTAAAAATATTAATTGTGGGCGTTAAGGATACGTAATGAAATGCACTGAGACCAGTTTTATTTTGTGTCTATCTTTTGTTTGTACACACATCACCTTAAAATTTCGGAATCGATATGGATGGGGTTGTCAAGACAGCAAAGGGCTTAGTTTGGATTAACATTCAGGCTGCATTTCATCGCAATCGGTTCGTTCAATCAAAAGTTATGAAAATTTAAAGTCAGTGGTCTGTGCGTACGAAATCACGGGCGCCCCGCTAGAGTTTTTGTTGTATGTATTTATCTACTAAACTACTACTACTAACTAAAACTCGTAAATCAAATCTCAAATCGATAATCGAATAAAACATCGATTTACAACAGATCTTTTTTTATTTTCATCAAACACCTGATAGATGCAGTTCATTAATTTTCTTTTTGCGTTAATTCAGCGTAGCGCAAAAAGAAAATTAATGAACTTGTGTACTTGGTAATATAATTTTAGTACGCATATTTCAATGTCTTATTTTTTTCAGGAAAACTGTGCTGCAGCAGAGTGATGGTATTGAAGGTGGACTCGGTAAGTATAATATAAACTTTGCATTTTAAAATTTATCAAACTATCTTAGAATGACTTCAAAAAAGGAGGTTTTCGATTCAAATCAATCAATTCAAAACCGCAATACATAAAAGCATCGAACTTTTGCTGTAGTCACACTATAGTGCAAACTCCAAAGTGAAACAACAATTATACTGAAAACTGGCCAAGTGTGAGTCGGGCTCGCGCTAAAGATCCTGAATGGAGTGAAAGAAAACAATTTTTTTTTGTAAATACCTAACAAAAAAATATGTTGCGACAATCTACGTGTTGACTTTCGCAGTAATGTAGGGAACCCGTTGTTGCTGTACCACAGCCCCTTGGTGCGTGAATCTGACTCGGACTTGTCCGGTTTTTAAAAACTAAAATTAATGCAATATTGACCTCATGTTAATTATCATGCTAACAGCTAAGCGCTTTCCACTCTTCGCGCTCTATCTCTAGAACGGTGAACTTCATAAAATATTGTGTTAGAAAATTTTGAGCTCTAAAATTTTTCTAACAACCTAAATAGTCATTCAGGGCATAGGAAAGAAGATATTTTCAAAAAACTTATGTTTTTGACGTTTGACCTTCAATATCTTGACTCGCGTACACGAGATTTTGTGTGACTTTTGACCTAACATATAACATGTCATAACGAAGATAGTATTGACGTTGCAGGCCTATACAAAAAGCACGTTTAGTATGGGAAGCCGTCCGTTGTCGATGCGGCGAAGACGGCGGTCGCCGTCGCGTCGGTCAATAAGTCTTGACCCTTATACAAGTTTTTAGCTTATTATCTCTCTTTCCGAGATTAATTCCTTTTTTCATAAAATTTTACCGGGATATACGATATGTAGGCACCTTCTTGGTTTAACGCTGTACCTGTTGTCACCCATTTGAATATTGCAGCCTTTTAACAGCTTAATATATTTACAGGCCTTCCCATCTGGTACCTGACGCTGTGCCTGTTTGTCTCGTGGCTGGTGATCTTCCTAATCGTGGCCCGCGGAGTCAAGAGTTCCGGCAAAGCTGCTTACTTCTTAGCCCTTTTCCCCTACGTGGTCATGATCATCTTACTTATCACGTATGTTAATAATGTGTGGGCATCCACGCAAAAAGGGTCTAGTTGTCGTCATTTTAATTATAACTTAGCTTTTTTACTATTATATATGATCGTGTGACTGATCTAGAATGCCGAATCTAACCTTAACTCAGAACCCGACATCTGGACTCGCTTCTGTCGAGTTGATCGCATGCCATTGACTTTATTAACTAACAAAGATGGTCGGGCTGGTCGGGCTTTACGACGGGTAAGGCATAGCAAACATTGCAAAAATCTATAGAAAATATAGTCGCACGATTCACCCACAGTTGATTTTGTACCTATACGCTTAGTTTTGAAAGACTTTTATGATAATAAATTTAATAAGATTTTTTTCTTACAGTACAGCGACTCTACCAGGAGCCGGTGATGGAATCCTGTTCTTCTTGACACCTCAGTGGGAGAAACTCATTGAACTCGACGTAAGTAGTTGCAAAGCGTTTTAAAAGTTGGTTTTGTCACTTAATTAATATTTTTTAAATAAACCATTTTTCGTTTTCTCAAGCAAACTCCAACTCAACATTTTATTAAAAACTATCGGCGCCTGCGACTACGTACGCGCGGACCACTGACTTTAAATACTCATAACTTTTGATTGAATGCACCGATTGCGATGAAATAAGCCTATATGCTAATGTAAATTAAGCCCTATGCTTTAGTGAAAACCCCGTCGAAATCGGTTGAGGAGTTTTCAAGTTATGTGAGCACAAACAAAGAGACAAAGTGTATAGATAGAAAATATAGATAGATAAATATGTATAGATGTATGGATAAGATAGATAATATCACAGATAACTTTTTGACGTAGCGTAGGTAATTTTTTTGAATCTACCAACGCGTTGGAAGATGTTCCGTTGTAGTGAAGATGTGGCCAGAAACTCTTTTAATTTGGAATCGCTTTTAAAAGAATACATTTCTCAGGGCGCCCGAGCATGCTGCATACAAACGAAGTTTCGTCCTATTTTCAATATTAACCAATTAAAGTAACAAAAAATGTTGTTAACACAATCTAGAAACCAATATCTGTGACGGTACCTTGCCAGATTTCTAATTAAATACCTATTTAGCTTTTATGCTACGATTAATTTAAGATTTATATGGAACACTTTGAGCCACGTTAACTTTGAAACTTATATAAACGGAAATCTGATAAGGTACCGACACTGATATTAGTTTCTTGATTGTGTTAACAACATTATTTTTACTTTAATTACTAAATGATACTAAATGTTACTAGGACGTAACTTCATTTTGTTTGGATCGCTTTATCAGGAACATCCTGTTAATGAGTGCTGGTGATTTTCCTCAGGTATGGTACGCAGCCGTCACCCAAGTGTTCTTCTCACTGTCAGTGTGTACTGGAGCTATCATCATGTTCTCTTCTTACAACGACTTCAGACAAAACGTGTACAGGTAGGATTCGAACGCAATTGCATATTATAAACCCCAGACGTTAACCTAATCTTGAGGCTGATGACTTATACACGGTCCTTCTAAATATGCTGACACTTTTTTAAGGGGATGACCAGACCGTCAAACTGAACAACTTTCTGTATGGCACCAACATCTAAATCGCGAAAAAAAAACAGCTGTTCCATACAGAGTTGCGAACCTACTTGAGCCAAATGTATGAGACAGAGGATATTTTTTTCGCGATTTCGATGTTTGCGCCATGTAGAAAGTTGTTCAGTTTGATGGTCTGAACATCTCCTTAAAAAGTGTCAGTATATTAAAAATTACCATATAGAAGCGCGTGAAGGTGGCCGCGGCCGTATTCAAGCTGGAACGAAGATTATTAGCTAGTCATTTCCGCAAAGTAACGCCTGATTCCAAAATCGGGCGTTACTTTGCGGAAATCCATGACTAATAGATAGCAAGATTGTATTGAGATCTCCGCTTCTAAATACCTAGTAGACAACGTTGCATTAAGTTATGCAATACAACCTGACCACCAAATAATTTCAACTCTATGTTGCGAACATTCGTCGGTCTAACTCCTCAGGATGCACCTTGGTGGAGCGAAACACGTGTAGAGTAGAAATTATTTAGTGGTCAGGTTGTATTGCATGCATAACGTAATGCAATTTTGGGTTTTGGTTGTAGTACTGGACCGAAGGCGATTAAAGTAAAAATAAAATTAATATTTGGCATACATTTTGCAAATAAATATTGGCACATTCCCATTTCTTAGCGTTTATAAGTAATATTTAGTCGGCAATCAATTGCTACTGCTCGTACCAGTCTAGACTCGTATTTCCCATTTCCTAATTTGTTCCTAATAAATAAAATCTTCTGATCAACAGAGACGCCATGATCGTAACAACTCTGGATACATTCACGAGTTTACTGTCCGGCATTACGATATTCGGCATCCTCGGTAATCTGGCCTACGTGTTGGAACAGCCAGTCCAAAATGTCGTCGGTTCTGGAGGCACTGGTCTGGCCTTCATTTCGTACCCTGATGCTATCGCTAAGACTTTCCAACCTCAGGTTAGAAGAAAACAGAACTATTCACTTATGGCGTCGACACACCGAACCGAAATGTATCTATACTTTGGGCTGTGTCGCCGACATGTCGGCGATATCTTTATGATCAAACAGCAAGCACGTGAATTTTTCTTCATGTTTCAGTTTATGTTTACGAGTTTCAGCTCAAGCATACTATTATTTTGACTACTATTATAAAAATAAGCATAAATTCGATGACTTTTAAAAGTGGTTTATTGTAATATGAAGAAAGGCCACTCCTTCAATCCTTCGTATAATTTTCTGATAAATTATTCAGGATGTTAAATGTTTTAAAAATAAAAGGCTCTATCAAAAATGAAACATGACTTGATTGTCTCAGTCGTGTAGATTCCTACTAGAGAAACATATCTTCCCGTTGGTGACTAGGGATCAAGTTTTATTTTTTGCGAAGCTATCCTAGCCACCTTTCAAGTTAACATCGTTCTATTCTGAAACCCTAAATACCATTGTAAAAGCGAATTTCACTACAACTAAAGGTAGTTGTTAGCAAACTTTATGAAACCTCAAATAGATTGCGGTCCTCAGTTTGTTTTTATCATGTCGAGCCTTGCAATGTTCCTCTCAGTTTTAAAACCCTAAATTAACTATTCTTTCAGTTATTCTCAGTGCTATTTTTCGTCATGATGTCGGTACTGGGTGTGGGCTCTGCCGTGGCTCTCCTCTCGACCATCAACACGGTGATGATGGACGCCTTCCCTCGTATCAAGACAGTCTTCATGTCCGCTATCTGCTGCACTATCGGATTCGGTATCGGTCTCGTCTATGTCACTCCCGTAAGTAGATGAGTGTTTGGCTCAATACTGTAATGCACAGCCTGACTAGAAAAATAAAACATGTCGCCATGGTGCGGATAATTATTGGAACTAATTTTGGTACTTGAAATGTTGTCATTAAAGGTTATAATTGATCGTAGCGCCTCCAAAGCAGGTTTTTTATTTTCTGGTCAGGCTTTGTCATCATTTCATTACATACTGTGCGGTCACTTGTAAATTATAGGGATGGTTATTAAGCATATAAGAATGTATTGTGGACTTGCTTTATTATAACTATTAGTTCTGTAATGTTATGATTTTTAACTGCTCCCAAACTATCTTTAAGATCAATAGCCTTGTAAATATGTAATCATGTATATTTGCGCTATAGAAAAGACATCAACGAAACAGTTTCATTTTCACTTTTTGCGCTGTAGAAAAGACTTCAACGAAACCGTTCATTTGCACTGTTTGCACTATAGAAAAGACTTCAACGAAACGATTTGATTCACATTATAGAAAAGACATCAACGAAACAGTTAGTTTTACACGTTGTTTGCGCTATGGAAAAGACATCAACAAAACCGATAAAAATAACCTTAATTCGTAACGTGTATTTTTATGATTGCGCAGGGTGGCCAGTACATATTGGAGCTGGTAGATCATTATGGCGGTACTTTCTTAGTACTGTTCTGCGCTATCTCTGAAATTGTTGGTGTCTTGTGGATCTACGGTAAGTTTCAACATATCCTTCTTAATAAGCTGACTGTTTTACACATGCATGCATGCATGCATGCAGAGATATTCTGAAACCTCAGAACATCCACGTTTCACCAGTAGTACCGAAACTCTGTCCAGTGTGACGGGGGGTGAGCCCGTCGCCACTTGTTTAATGGACAGTGGGTACAATACAAGCCTCGAAATTGAAGCATGCAGGTTTCCTCACGATGTTTTCCTTCACCGAAAAGCCAGTGGTGTTACAAATCGCACATAAATTCCGAAAAACTCATTGGTACGAGTCGGCCTGGACGGGGATCGAACCATCGCCTCCTGCATGGCAGGCAAGGTTACTCGCAACTGGACCACCACGGCTCACAGTTTTACACATTGCATTGATAATAACTTGTAATTTAACTTGTGATTTACATGATAAGAGGCAGCAACGGCTGGCAGGTCGCAGGTTCAAGCTCCGTCCAGTGCAAAATTTTTCAATTAATTTTGACGTTATGAAAAAGTAAACTTATAAAGGCAAATTTCGTAGACAAAGCTACATAGTGGCTACGTTTCCCACGTTTTGATCCCATTTCGTAGCATCCTCGTAGCACCGTAGCATCTGTCTGAAGGTGTCATAGTTTACACTACCGTGTATGAAATTGTAAAATAAATAACATTTTTGCACTAAGTACTCGTACAATTGTGTCCACTATCTAATAAAAGTGGCGATGGGCTCAGTACCTGTCACACTGGACAGAGTTTTTCGATGTTTTGTTTTTTTCTTTAATTTTAGTAAAGATTATTTTCTTTTGCTGATTATGTTTTATAATACAAACAAAGTATATTTGTTTGATTACGGATCTACGGCAGCATTATCATTAGTTTTTGGCCCTAGCGTAAGACTTTTCAAAATACACTAGCGTTTGACTGCGACTTCGTTGGCGTAGAGTTTGGAAACTCCGTTAACAGTCGATTTTCGAAAAAATCTTTATGCAACGTGTTAATGAATTAACGCAAAACTAGAGTTTGTTTAGAATCGAGAGCAGAATCGAATTATCATGATTTCAACATAGGTAACTTTATTCAAAATATTAAATAATTTGTTTGAAAAATTTAAAAGTTACTGAATTCGATCTCAACCCACCGCACAGGCACATTCACCCTACTTACTACCAAAACAAGGTTCTTAAAATGTATCCATGAGCACGTTGCGCATTCATTCATTGCTGAAATGATAACAAATCATTTTTGCGTTAAAACTTAAAATGTCAATAACTTTAAATTTTAAATAACAAAATAATGAAATTATTGTTTCAATGTAATTATTTTGTTGTAAATCAGTTGGGGTGTATTGAGGGCTTATTCATTAACACGTTGTATAATATATATTCCAAGATTCATGTTTCTATCTTCAGTGGTTTAGGCTGCGCGTTATCTCTCAGTCAGTCACGGAACTGTTTTATAATTATAGAAGATAGTATATACAAAGTACAAATTACCTATTAACTTTCTAACAGGATTGGAGAACTTCTGCCTGGACATAGAGTTCATGCTGGGCATAAAGACGTCGATCTACTGGCGGTTGTGCTGGGGCATCATCACTCCCGCCATGATGTTCACCGTCTTCTTCTACGCGCTCGTCTCCTTCGAGACTTTCGTCTTGGGTGATTATTATTACCCAACTGCTGGAAACGGTAAGTCTTGTCATCTTTACGTTAACAATTCTCGTTATTATTTTGTTACTTCTAATTCTAAGCACAAGGTATACACCTGTTTTACGTTTTAGGGTACCTACCATACGCAGAGGGAGCTGACAGAACCCTATTGTACACTTAGTAATAGTACTAAGTCTACGCTGTCCGTCTGTCATCCGTCTGTACTAACTTTAGAAGGCTCTATCTTTTTAGCGAGTTGAAATTTTCACAATAAGTGATAGTATGACGGATTTGCTAACAAATAATAAAAACAAAAAGTAATAAAGTTAAAGGGAGTCCCGATACAAGAAACGTCGCTCTATCGTAAAAACGGAAATAAATACATACGAGTATAAGTGCCAATCTCGGTTGGAATTGACAATCACACCAATTTTGACTCTTGTATGTGTTGCTTTTTATTATAGAGAATGCTCTAAAGTAAAACAACAAACAATAAAAACCCTAAAGATCCCGTGGATTTATTTTGTTGTTGTAAATGGTGATACGTAACCCTCGGTGCGCGAGTCCAACTCGCGCTTGGCCGATTTTTATATAAATTGAAGTTTGACGATTTTATCGTGAACTGCCGATCCGGAGCATGCAGGAGCCAACCAACCAAGTAACATCCACATACGCCAGTTACTTAATGCTCTTTCTTATACTGTGCTACACCGCAACTTTCGATCTTTAATCTTTCATTACTCTCGTTTTTGCCTACCAATTGAATGATTTATAAAGATCATTTTGTAAAAGTGTTTACTTTTTTCAGTTGCTGGCTACCTTATGCTGTTCGTAGGAATTGCATTCGTTCCAATATTTATGTTCATAACTTTCTACAAATACAGGACGGGCTCCTGTGTAGAGGTAAGATATTATTATTATGATCACCCAGTAAATATAGTTTCCGTCTTTAATGATAATATAGTAAAGTAAATACACGAATTCTTTCCAATGATATAGGTCTTTTGTTTTTCTGCGGTCAAGCTTTACTTGAATTTATTCCGATTTTCTAAGATCTCACATTTAATCTTTGTATGCATCTAGTTCCTCTATCTAAATATTCTCTACTATTTATTTATCTAAAGTAGATTTATTTTAGGTCTTATTTATACCATGACCTGACCGGATAAATCAGATCACGCCCACGACGTTACAGGCGCGCGGGGGCCGGAGCGGGGTGATGTTGTTAGCGAACTGAAGCTACCTATGCGATGAAATAATAATAACGCCTTCTGCCCGCATCCCGCCCGCGCCAACACCTATGCATTCACACCCCGTGCCCCTGTAATGACGCGGGTCTGTAGTGCGATTTTTGAAAAACACATGTTCAAAATCATGATCAAATGACGTATAATCGCCTCAGTAATTATGTCATTTTATACTGCTGATTTGAACATGTGAATTTCAAAAATTTTACTCCATGTCCGACTTGCACGATCGTCCTATTGGATATGTGCACGACACTAGCGTCATCTGCCGCATTACGGATCCGTTAATTATTTGTATAAAAATGTTAAGATGAAGTTTGTTATTAAAATAAAGTAAAAACTAAATATGTTATAATACCTAACTAGCTAGAATTCCTGGTTTTTTTCTGTTACGAAATTCTCGTACAAACATTCACCCCCGTTTTCACACATTTGAGTGCTGAAATGCGAAAAATAAAATAGTATATTACAATCTTTATTTATTGCAGACTTTGAAGAAGTCGTTCAGTCCTAAGAGCTCATGGGGTCCGCGCTCGCTTGCCGTCCGTCGGGAGTGGCGCCTCTTCAAGGCTGACGCCGACGAAGAACGAGAGAAGCTCAACAAATCCAGATTAGGACACCTTTGGTCCAGTCTCATAGGCAGTTACAGGAGATAAGGTTAACTTCACATTGCATAGTCTATAAGTAGATTAAGTTACTAACAACCAGGGTTCGAAAGGATCATTATCACGATAAATATACGTTGATAATTATCTTGATAATTATAAATTAAATGAAAAAACAATAAGGTTGCACTAGCAATGTAACGCCATGTTTATCCTTATCACGATTTGTGAAAAAAGAAGTTCACAAACACGATATAATTTTGGCAATGTTTTCTGTTGTTATTATCTATTATTTGTAATTAAAAGTGATAAGAAACTAAGAATTATACATACATAAACTCGCCACCGTAATCCCTTTCGGGGTGGTCAGAGACATTGCAACAACTACCAACTTTCTGTCTAAGAATGTAGTTGTAGGAATGTTCAAATTTAGCAAGAAGCACTAAAAAGTAGCTTGGATAATTATCAGATAGTAATCATCATGATAATTATTAAAGAAAATAATTATCTTTAATTTCGAGCCCTGCTAACAAAACGTACTTGCCCAAAGAATAGTAGGATATTTCTTTCGTTGGAAATATTGTTAATTTATTAAATGAATAGCTCAAATTAGTTTAATTAAATATATTAATCTGCAAATTAAATGTTGATCGAAGGTATATACGATATGTATTACTTAAAAAGTGCCATCGTAAAGGTTGTGATGCATCTAAACAAAGAATTATCTTATTATAAGTCTTTCGTGTACGGTTGGCCACGGATTTTGAAGACTATAAGACACAAATGAAACGTGATAATAAAATATTTTGTAAAGGCTGTGCATCCCAGCACATAGTGCTAATGTAAATTATTTATTTAAAATTATATTATTGTATTTTTTTATTTATTTACAATTAAACTATTGAACGTATGTTGAAACTTTTATTTACTTACAAGATAACTGACCTTTTCTGCGCTCTTCTACTACCCACATAGGAACATTCACGAAACATCGCACATGTAAAGCGAAATGGCAAGTTACTTCATCGTGTTGCAGACACATTTAATTCAATCAATGTAGTCATTAGTGTTATGAAGATAGCCCAGAAAATGCTTTTTTTTCTTGTACATTTTTTGACATTCGATTAATAAACATTATGTCCAAAGATTTTATTTGGTCTTCGCGAGCGCTATGCCGTTCGATAGATACCTATATAATTATGTTCATTCCAAATTTTAGTTTAAAGTAGGACTAGTTTAAACACAGTAACCAGTTAAGTGGGACAAGGTAGCAGATCGGTCAAAATTACAAAAAATTTAAACTGTAAATTTTTTGAGAACCAAAAAGGTTAAGAGAAGTTTATTCCAAATGCGTAAATGCGCGCTGCATAAAAACGAAGTCTGGTGATATTTTCAATACTAACCAATATAAGTAAATGAAATTTATCAAAAACAATCTAGAAACTAATCTCTATGTTGTATGAAGTTAGATTTTCGTTAAAATATACAGTTTTAGTGCTAGGATTAATTTAAGATTTGTATGGAAATCTATGCGGCACTGTAACTTACATATAACTATACATTTTTACTTCGTTTGTATGGAGCGCGCTCCGAATTATATTCCCTTAATATGATGTCCCAGATTTTCCTTTGAACCACCTTAACTCGACCACCCTGTATCTCCGTTCCTTGAAGACCTATCATGATGAGATTACGCATAGCAAGGAACGATTTTTGTGTGTAAAATCGTTGTATTGTTTTGAGATTAAAAGTATAAATAACTAGCAGCCCGTCCCGGCTTCGCACGGGGTAGACAAATAAATTTTAAGACTCATTTTTCTACACCTTCGGTTACATTGTTCAAATTTTACCAAGGATCCCTAATTCTTTTCAAAATGAAATGTAGCCTATGTCAAATTGGAAGAATGTAGCATTCTATTGGTGAAAGAATTTTTTAAATCGGCCCAGTACTTTTTGAGCCTATTCATTACAAACATACAAACATACAAAAATAGGTACAAATCTTTCCTCTTTATAATATTAGTGTAGATAAAGTGTGACGTCAAACAAGAAGAAAAGCAAGAGCAAGTCGGTAAGAAGAATGTATGTTTCGTTAACTACATTTGACCTAGGCACTAATAAGGTACTATTTAATGGCACTAAATCAATGATGATTTCCGTCATGTGTACGATAGCTTTATGGAAATTAAATTTATCTGACTTGCCGTATTACGATTTTGCATAATTAGGTACAAAGTAAAATATCGCGATCAGACAATTAATTAGTGCGATAACATCGAAAGTAATGTATCAGCATGGTTAAATCAAATTACGATAATAATACGATTACCTATCTATGATGATGGGCCTATTGCGTACCTACGTAAAAATTCCAATGTCATAGCCAGTGATTTGATAAAGGGTGTTTCTTAATATGCTGACACTTTTTTAAGGGGATGATCAGACCGTCAAACTGAACAACTTTCTCCATGGCACCAACATCGAATTCGCGAAAAAAAATCAACTGTCTTATACATTTGGTTCGAGTAGGTTTCCAGTTTTGTATCGAACAGCAGATTTTTTTTTCGCGATTTTTATTTGGGTGCCATATAGAAAGTTATTCAGTTTGGAAGTCAAATCATCCCCTTAAAAAAGTGTCTGATTTGGATTTTGGAATCAGGGACATTTAAAAACCATATATCGTAAAGTTTTTTTGTAAATATCATAATACAGTGTATAAATGTAAAAATGCACTTCTGTAACAGTTTTATAATAGTAGAGAAGAAGAAGATAGAGATTGATCAACAGCTGTCGTGCTTCCTGAATTCCTGATCATTACGAGGCAACATAGTTGATACAGTTAATTTAATTATTTTGGGGCACATACAGACCTGCGTCTAGTTATTGGAAGCTCAACGTCACTGATTTAGACTGCCTTCAAATACTCATAACTTTTGAACCGATTGCGATGAAATAATGCCGAAATGTTAATCCAAACCAATCCCTATACTTTTGTAAAAACCCCATTCTAATCGGTTTAGTAGTTTTCAAGCGAGGAGTGCACAGATAAACTTATTAATATTTTTGCAAATATCTACAACGTACATCCACGCCGAGTTTACAATTTTATTATTTGTAGGTATATACACAGATTTCTACCTACATAATAATAATTATTGCCAGACGATGAAATATGATACGAAACGATAGGTATACCTATTCTATTACATATCTACTTCTATTATCTACCTGTAGGTATATTATAAAAGGACAGTGGGCAAAAGTGGTCCAAGAGCCCTCCATTAGTGGCATACTACGTTTAAAAGGGGGTTTAAAGAATTTATTTTTTTATCCAGCGTAAATTTTCCGCATAGGGTCCCATACATTTGAGTCGAATAGGTACTACAGTTTTGTATGGGACAGCTGTTTTTTTTTCGCGATTTCGAAGTTGGCTCCAAAATCAAAATTGTTCAGATTGATGAGTAGAATGCATAATGAAGTTATCCGTAGTGATATAAAATGTACCCTGTATGTGGAACCAATATTTTTCGAGAGGAAAAAAGATAAAGGGTGTTTTCGGCTTTTCATACTAATGTTAGCATTTCGCCACTATTTCCATTTGCTGCTTGAAATCCTTGTGTCGTATGAATAGTATTGGTTTCTATTATTTTAATGCAAAATAATCAGTTTTGTTTCCTATTGTGTATTGTATTTTGCTTTTGGTGTAAATAAAGTATATTTCATTCATTCATTCATTCATTTCATTCAATAATCATTAGCCCGTAGTCATCTCATTAATTGAAAACGAGAAAATCGTTATTCCACTCTGAAATTGTCGTTATAGTTACCGTGAGCCTTACTGTTGCACGCTTAATAATAACTTTAAGTAGTTGTAGCCGAGTGTCTGATCACCCCGAAAGAGATTAAACCTTTCGGGCAATAATTTCAAAATGACTTTTCCCTATAACGACCCCATCAAAATAAAACACCATGTATCTTTTTTTTTCTTGAAAATATTTTGGTGCCCCTTGTGTACCATGTACGTTTGGGTAACCTCTAACTGTCCCTACCTGTGACATTGCGGGGGGCTCTTGGACCAGTGGCCATACATTTTTGCCCAGTACCCTTTGCCTTGTCTATAATTTGAAGCTAGGGATGATTATAGTTTAATTAGGTACGTTGTTTAATACAAAAGGATTACAATTTAAAGTATTAAGATAACCGATCCGAAGTTAATCGTAACAGAGCTTATTGGATAATTATTTATTGAATGAATAGAATGTACAAAAAAGAAACACTTATTATTCTCCACATACAATGATACGCATAATATACTATTATAATATACATATTCTCACGACTATATTCCCCAAGGGAGTAGTCAGAGATGTTCTGAAACCTCAAGAACACAACACACAATAATATAAAACCACAGAGTTATATAATTAACGGGTACATATTGGGTTGCATAAAATTCGAAAACATACATAATTGAATGTCATATAATTAGACATATTCATCATTTCGCATAACGTTAACATGATTAATAAGTAAAAAAAAATACTTCATAGCATTTCACCACAAGCTTCGTCAATAATAATACAACAGCCGGTAATCAGCAACATGCTTCGTCAAAACCTTAAATAAATAGTTAGAGATCCGCAACATGCTTCGTCAACTTACCAAACCAAAATCCACCCCACGCTTCGTCAGTAATACAACAAAAACAGACTTAAATGCCCTCCGCACCACGGAACCCACCTGGCTCAAAGGAACTCATCACACTAGCAGCATTACCACGTTGCATGGCTAGAGAAATCCTTTGGACCAGATAAGAACCCGAGCGGGGATCGTTACCGCACTCAACAAACCTCGTGCCCAGCTCTCGCACAAAAGCCTTGTCCTCACAACCCCAAACACACACACACATGAATGACATGAATATGTCTAATTTAGTTATGCGACATAAGATTATCTCTTCGAATTTTATGCAACCCAATATTTTATGGACCCCAAGGCCATACCACGGTGCGCCAGAGAAACTCAGATTTCGTCACTAAGGGAAGCTCTTTTCGTGCACCCCATTCTGAAATGTCCTATGAAATCCTATTAGAAACTACAGAAAACACTTATGGAAATCAATTTCTTTCGACATTGTGGAATCTTTAAGGCAATATAAATTCGGAGTGTGCTCCATACAAACGAAATCTGGTGATATTTTCAATACTAACTAATTAAAGACAATGAAATTTTTCTAAAACAATCTAGAAACTAATCTCTATGCATGTATGAAGTCCGATTTTGTATAGTTTCAAAGTTACAGTGCTTCAAAGATTTCCAAATAAATCTTAAATTAATCCTAGCATTAAAACTGTATATTTTAACGAAAATCTGACTTCATACAAGCATAGAGATTAATTTCTAGATTGTTTCTGAAAAATTTCATTGACTTTAATTGGTTATTATTCAAAATATCACCAAACTTCGTTTTTATGCAGCGCGCATTTACGTTTTCGACAAACTTCTCTTAAAGATAGTTTATTTAAATCAGACTATTGAAATAGAATATAACATTGCGATTAGTAAATTTACCTACTACTGGCGTATCTACCTTGTATATATCAAATTTTATCGATCTTAATTATCTCCTGATATATTTTATGGGTTTACTAATTCCCTCAGTTTTCTGTGAGGAGCACGCCGAAGTGCGCGTTACTAGTTCTAATGGTAAATTTTTGATTTATTTTTATGTTCATGTGTTCTCAAGTTAGAGATCAAATAGTATTTTAAATAATAAAAAAAATGTGAGTATGCTAGGAATAGGTCCCGAAAACTTTTAGATTTCAAGATGTCAAATTCAAATCGACATCTACACTACACCAGGGGGAACAATTACATTCTTATTGATTCCCAATAACGTTGAATAATTTTTAAGAAATTAAAATATAACCGGTCAAGTACGAATCGGACTACTCGCGCACCTAGGGTTCCTTACCACAACACATATAGGTACGCAACATATTAACTTTAAAAAGTTTTGTTTTTTCCGGGACCTTTAGCGCAAGAGCGACTCACACTTGGCCGGTTTTTATTATTTTTTGTCATACTGTAAAGATTGCTCTATAATCGCACCAAGTTTGACGGTTGTATGTATTACCGTTTTTACGATAGAGTGAGAAGAAAAACGATGATAAAAACTAGTTTTTTGTATAAGGACCTCCCTTAATGTTTAACTTGTGACATTTTTAGTTTTTGTTAGCATATCCGCCAAAATAACGCTCATTCTGTGAAAATCTCATCTGTCTAGCTATTACGGTTCAAAAGTTACAACCCTAAATAGTTAGGACAGACTGACTGACGGACAACATAGGCTTAGTAATAGGGTCCCGTTTTCACCCTTTGGGTACGGAACCCTAAAAATACGAATTATTTATTGTTTCACATTTTTATCTATACTATAGGAACCAAGTACAGTAAAAGTGGTCGAAAATGGAGAGCAAGTGAATGGAGGATTCGACGCTTCACCGGAAAAACCACCACCACCGTATTTAGAAAATAACCAGCCGACTAAAGAACAGGTTAGTATTAAGAGACTAAACTTCGTCCTATTGTCTATTATTAACCAACTAGAGTTAACCTACGACTTCGTCCACACAAATTATATACCAGATTTTAAGTCAGATCATACGCTATCAAACAAAAAGTTTCATCAAAATCGGTTAGGTAGTTAGGTAGTTAGACAGACAAAAACTTTAAAAAAAGGTTCCATGTACATCCACGCCAAAAAACTTTAAATTTTAGTATATGTATAGATAAATAAAATAATTAGTTGATCAGCATGTACAGTCGCCATCAGATTTATCATAGCAGACAAGGTGGTCAAATTTTTCTAAGCAGTTCTTATTTTCAATAATTTCTTTACACATAACCAATCAATAATATCTGAACGCCTAAAACATCAAAAGTATCTAGGAGTCAGGGAGATCATAATCATCTGAGCAATTTATGAAAAAAGACCTTACTCCGTTGTTAAACATTTAAATTTTAAATAACATTGTTGTAAAGAAATTATTGAAAATTAGCTGTTCAGATATTGACAAAACGTTTATAACACGTTTAGATATAATTGGTAACATTTACTGTAAATAATTTATTGAAAATTAGCACTGCTCAGAAATATTTGAACACCTTGTATGCTTCGATATATCTGATAGTGACTGTACTACCAATAGGTATAAAATCCGAGATATTCGACACAATATGGGGAATGGTATATTTGGTAGGTAATTGTAATTACCGATTCTAGTATTTCACATCTTAATCTCTTTTGGAGGCTCTTTATATTAATAAATGCAAAATATTATTTAGGTAAGTAATTAGTTAGGGTACGCTAGGGAGTTCACTGTTTATGTGTTTAGCTCTTTCGGTTCTTGTTTCTGTTCTGTAAACCACTGCAATCAAATGTTATCACCTGTTTACCTCCCGATATTTCCATTAGGTATCTCGATAGCCTTAATAAAAATAATGAAGTCATTATCAAATATATAGTACCTAAACACGTGCACTTGCGTCGTTGTCAACATCGCCATTTGTTTATCTCGAAAATAATAAAACAGTTCATATCCTGAATCCTTCCGCGAGTCTAGATGACCTACCTCTAAAATGTAGGTACCTATAACACAGAATAGGTAATCTATATATATAAAATGAATCCCTATTTCCCTTGGTCACGGCATCACGCCTGAACGGCTGGACCGATTTCGCTAATTCTTTTTTTGTTCTGTTTGTTATTATCAGGAGAAGGTTCTTATGAAAGAAAAAATTAAGGAAATTGCGCGGAAAATTAGAAAATTTAAAATTACTTAACCACCTTAATAAAATCAAAAATCTGCTCATTTATGGCGTCTAAGGCGGAACAAAGTTCGCCGGGTCAGCTAGTAGTATATAGTTCTACATACAGAACGGCCACTCCCCGCCCTCTCTGACTGCAGATACCCCACCTCACTTGCTGGGGACACTTGAGAGGAGCCGACAAAGGGAAAGCAGTTAGGCGCTCGCGGTCCTAGTACTTGACTACATAAAATGTATAATATTAATATTTTTTTCAATAAAAACGTTAAAAATTACGCTAAATTCACATCATCGGTAATTGTTTAGCTTGAATACTATTTTAATAACATAAAATTACTGAAATGTAGATGACGGTTTTTTCACAAATGATACAATGCGCGGTCTTCCAACCCTACACTTACGTCAAGCACAATTTGCACAACGTGTGCATGTGCAGACGCCATATTGTCAAATTCAAAACGTTCTATAAAGTGCCGGACCTGTGCCTATAGGTAACTATTATACTTATTTCAAAATTCGTGATTAATCCAGTAAGTAGGGCTATTGTGTAAGTTTCGAATTTTGACAAGATCGATAACGGATGATGACTCTACTAGGTTCATCATTATCCATCGTCTGAAATTAATTAACTAAATATTTTAAAAAGCATCGCTTAAGAAAATCCAAAAAATAAAAAACATGTTGATTTGATTCCGATTGAATTGGGTAGTTACCTACACAATAAGATAAGACCCCAGGTTAGAGCTTTTTCATATCGTGTAGGTTTATTGAAACATTCCATATTTATGAACATTTCGTGTGGATATTCAAACATGCACTTTAACTACCCAAAAAAAGCTATAAATAAGATTGTTCCGTTCCAGCACTCATCCCTTACATTACCTAATCGATTATTTATTTACAGAATCTACAAGATGATCCCAAGAAGCCAGTCAAAGAACGTCCAAAATGGGACAACCAGAGAGAGTTTCTCATGTCCTGCATCGCTACTTCAGTGGGGCTTGGCAACGTTTGGCGATTCCCCTTCGTCACATATCAGAACGGAGGAGGTGCCTTCCTCATACCATACATCATAGTGCTTTTAGTAATCGGCAAGCCTATGTATTACCTGGAAACAGTTCTTGGTCAATTTAGCAACGGAAACTGCATAAAAATCTGGAAACTATCTCCAGCTATGAAAGGTACGTCGTCAGACGAATGTTCTATCACAAAAATGTACTAATTTAATGAGGTTTTTTCTTAGGATGTAAGGGCAATTATCAGCGCAAAAAAATATCTATGCTAAACTGCTGTTCCATACTAAACTGCAGAGCCTACTCGACTTAAATGTGTGAAACAGCAGATTTCTTCTTGTTCTGACAGGTTTAGTCCCATAGTAAATGATGTTTTGTTTTGATGGGTAGAGTAGGTATGTGGTTTAAAGGTTAATTATACTTTTCCTTACATCATGTATTGTGCCCACTGGGCTCACTGCCTGTCAGCCTGTCACACTGGGCAATTCCGGCATTGCTAATGAAATGTGGATAGTCTGAATATGCTGTAATATTTAAAATTTCTCTGACCTAACCTAACCTAACCCGAATGGGGTTATAGTCGTGTGTTTATGCTATGGTCTTATGGCGTGTGGAATACCTTGAGTAATAGAGTCGTAAGCATATGATTATTATTATTAATCACTAATAGGATTAGATCCATTGAATTCCAATGATGACCAATTCAAAATCATACCGTTACTGTAGATAAAGAATTAATTCAATTTAATCAGTTAGTACCAATCAGAGAAATACTTTTTTATCCCCGAAATCCGCTGAAAACTAGAGCATGTTGTAATGTAATACACGGACATATTTTACACTAGCTTATGCCGGCTGCTTCGTCTGAATATGAACACCTCCATACCTTTTTGCCCAGTCATTTTACGGAGTTTTGTTAGTAGGGGTGTGGAGTAATAATTAATGGGACTTTTTAACGGTAACTGGCACCATTTAGTAACAAAAAGACTATCTGAACACATATTTGAAAAAAAACTCGCTACGCAAAATAGAAATCAAAAGGCTTTTAACGTTATAATATTAATATCAATGCACTCATTTTCATTAAATTTATTAGTCCCGACTCAAACCGTAAAATGACTGGGTTATTTCTGCCTTTCCGAGATAGGTAGTATGTGCAGTGCATGATACCTTCCTATCCCAACTTAAGGATATATTACCGTTGGCGCGCTCCATACACACGAAGTCTGGTTTTATTTTCAATGCCAACCACTTAAAGTCAATTAAAAAAAACTCTATGCTTGTTTGTTGTCAGATTTTCGTTAAAATGTGTAGTTTTCAAGTTACAGCGCCTCAAAGATTTCCATACAAATCTTAAATGTATAAATGTATATTTCAACGAAAATCTGACACCAAGCAAAGAGATTTGTTTCTAGATTGTTTCTGCAAAATTTCATTGACTTTAATTGATTAGTATTGAAAATATAACCAGACTTAGCTTGTATGCAGCGCGCATTAGCGCTTTTGGAATAAACTTCGCTTAATTAAAATTGGTTCGGTAGTTGAGACGTAACACAATATCAGACCAATTTAGTCGGGTATATAATGAGTAGGTAAAACATAGATTTTCTTTACAGGTACTGGATATGCACAAGCCCTAGGTGCCGGCTACGTTTTGTCGTACTACATGTCTATTATAGCATTATGTCTGTACTACCTGGCAATGAGTTTCAATTCTACACTGCCATGGGCTTTATGCCAGCCAGAATGGGAAAACTGTGTGCCTTCAGGGGAATCTATCAATATCAGCTCAATTAATGGCGACCCAACAAGCAGCGCGGAATATTATTTCACGTAAGTTTGTTTACATTGTCCGTCTTTCAAGATCGATAATAATTGTGTAGTTTTAGTATCGGGTAATTATAGTACTCTGTGGTATCGATAACCTAATTTTACGGTTAGATGATTGATTAGGTAAGTACACGATAAACCCAAAGAAGGTAAACATACCTGTTTAAAATGATTGACATTGACCTATTAATTTTGAAGTCTGTAAGAGTCATATTATTATTGTGCTATACAGGTTACGAGCGATGATATAAATCTTTTCTTACACCATAATCGGTGCCTATTACTCGAATCATACACACAAGACAGACACCCAATTTTGATTAAATTAAACAAGTTTAGGTAATGAAACCGGTCAAGTGCGAGTCGGGCTACTAGCGCACCGAGGCTTTCGTACCACATCATCACAAAACACAACTAACAAAAAGAAATTTGTTCTCCGGCACCTTTAGCGCGAGACCGACTCACACTTGGCCGGTTTTTATTATTTGTTGTTATATTGTAGAGTTTGCTCTATAATCACACCAAGTTTGACGCTTGTATGTATTATTGTTTTTACGATAGAGCGAGAAGAAAAAAAGTTGATAAAAACTAGTTGTTGAGTACCCCCCTTAATATTTAACTTTTTCTAAATTTTATGATTTGTTAACAAATCCGACGTAATAACGAATATTCTGTGAAAATTTCAACTGTGTAGCTATTACGGTTCAAAATTTGCAGCCCTTATAGGTAGGACGGACGGACGGACAACGTAGGCTTAGTAATAGGCTCCGTTTTCACACTTTGGGTACGGAACCCTAAAAAACTAGCATAATAATGATTAACAAATGTTTTTTAACGCATGATTAAATTTTCAGGAAAACAGTGTTGAGGATATCTGATGGAATAGATGATGGCATCGGTAAGTGCAGAATTTATATCAGTACTAGGGCGATCAAGCTTTGCTCGGCGTCTTTTATATCTATACTTAATATTATAAAGAGGTAAAATTTGCTTGTTTTTACGTAGGGGGTAATATCTCTGAAACTACTGAACCGGTTGTAAAAATTCTTTCACTAATAGAAATCAAGCTACGTTATTTCTGAGTAGAGAGCGTGTCGGGAGCGCGTTGCCGCAAGAATGAAATGCCACGTACCAATGACTTTTTCTAACTTATGTACGTAATACCGACTGCTCTCAAACGGCGAAGGAAAACATCGTGAGGAATCCTGCATTCGCTTAAGGAGAAATTCCGATGCGTATGTCCGAGTTTACCAATACGCATTGGGCACGCGTGGTGGACTAACGCCCATACACCCTGAGGGTAGGCCTGTGCCCTGCAGTGGGACGTGTATAGGCTCATGATGATGAATCCTGAGGAACATAACCTATATTTTATTTTGATACGCGAATGACGTCGCAAGCAAACGCTAAGTATAATATACAGGGTGAAATTTCACCCAATAAAAGGAAAATGAATGATGATGATGATTTTTCATTAAAAGGATGACAATGATATCAATTTATATCATAGGCATCCTTTTAAACTAAGAGTCTACCCATTAAACTGAACAACTTTTAGAATGGGAGCAAACCGATCGGAACAAAAAAAAATTCTGCTGTTGCATATATTTCAGTCGAGTAGGCATTGCAGTTTAGTATGGAACAGCAGAATTTTTTGCTTTGTTCTGTTTGCTCCCATACTAAAAGTCGTTCAGTTTGATGGGTAGACTCTTAGTTTAAAAGGATGCCTATGATATCAATTTCACCCTGTATATTAATATAGTCTACGTTCCTCGGGAATCATCATCATCAGCCTATACACGTCCCACTGTAGGGCACAGGCCTACCCTCAGGGAGGATGTGTGCCCAATGCGTATTGGTGGACTCGGACATACGCATCGGAATTTCTCCTTAAGCGAATGCAGGATTCCTCACAATGTTTTCCTTCACCGTTTCAGAGCAGTCGGTATTACGCCTATTAAGAGAAGTTTATTCCGAATGCGTAAATGCGCGCTGCAAACAAACGAATTCTGGTGATATTTTAAATATTAACCAATTAAACACAATGAAATTTTGCAGAAACAATCTAGGAACAAATCTCTATGCTTGTATCGTGTCCGATTTTCGTTAAAATATACAGTTTCAATGCTAGGATTAATTTAAGATTTGTATGGAAATCTTTGAGGCACTGTAACTTTAAAACTGTACATTTTAAGGAAAATCTGACAGGATACAAGCATAGAGATTTGTTTCTAGATTGTTTCTGCAAAATTTCATTGAGTTTAATTGATGAGTATTGAAAATATCACCAGACTTCGTTTGTATGGAGCGCGCAAACAGTAATATGCCTATACACGTCCCACTGCATAGTGCTGAGCACTAGCACAAATTAGCACAGTGGAGAAAAGAGGGCGAGTACCTCACATTGATGGAGGATTTCAATATTCCAGGTCTACCTTTGTGGGACTTGACACTGTGTTTGCTGGCGTCCTGGGCAATCATATTCATAATCGTGGCGCGAGGAGTGAAGAGCTCTGGAAAAGCTGCCTACTTCCTCGCCCTGTTCCCTTACGTTGTGTTGTTCATATTACTGATTAGGTGGGTATCATAAATAGAACTGTACATTCATCTTAATTAGACACAGGAAAAAAATTAACAGATTTTTTGGGTTCCGTAGCGAATAAAGAGCCCTTATATTTTCAGTTAATCAGTTAAGTGTTAAAATAAAATCTAGAAAAATAATTTTTAGGATACCTCCTCCCTACACGAAAAGTGGGGATGGAATTTTTTTTCGCGTCTGTCCCATGGTGTGGGGTATCGTTGGATAGGTCATTTAAAAATATTGTGGGTGTGGGAAAACCATTTTTCGATTTAGGGATCCGTTAGCGAAATATTAAAAATGCAAATTTTTGTGAGTGGCAAGTGATGCCAGCTAAACGGCTGTTTCTGGGTACGTGAAAAAACGCACTCGGCTGTTTTTTTTAAATTACATTGTATTTTTGCAGGGCGGTCACTTTACCTGGTGCCGGTAAAGGAATACTTTTCTTTATTACACCGCAATGGGAGAAAATTTTAGAAGTTAAGGTACGTACCTACCTAAATTACGTCTAGCTTTATTCGCCCGAAGAAACGAAAATAACAAAAATTGGTTTGGTTTTTTGGAGGCATTCGTTATGGCGATTTCAAGTATCTATCACAGCTTCTGTTCCAAAATAGATTATAATTTCTAAATATCGCCCGCTAAAACAATGGTAACAAATAGTCCATGAGTAGATAACTTAAATAAAGACAAAAGCGGAACCCTCTACTTTAATTTAAATGTTACTTCGCTTCTAGGTTTGGTACGCAGCAGTAACGCAGGTGTTCTTCTCTCTATCGGTCTGTTCTGGAGCACTAATCATGTTCTCCTCTTACAACGGCTTCAAGCAGAACGTCTACAGGTAATTAACCAGCGTTATCTTTAGTAAAAAGAATTATCGATCTACATATCTTCTAGAATCTAGATTCTAGACGATAGATACATAGATTATACTTTTTACTATAAGGATATTATATACTGCATATAATTTACCTATAAAAGCACATAATTTTTATTTATCCAGAATCTACTTAGATCAAACTTAGATAAATAAAATTTTTATTTTGTTCGTTGCTAATCACTTCACTTGAGAACTGCTGGACCGAATAAATAGTAGCTAGTTTCATTTAAATAAAAATAATTAACATACTTTATATTCTTCATCATCACAGCCTATATACGTCCCACTGCAGGGCACAGGCTTGTCCTCAGGGAGAGTGTATGGGCGTTAGTCCACCACGCGTGCCCAATGCAGATTGGTATACTTCACATACGCATCAGAATTTGTTCCTCATCGTATGCAGGTTTCCTCACGATGTTTTCGTTCACCGTTCGACACCAGTCGGTATTGCGTACATGAGTTAGGTAAACTCATTGGTACGTGGCATGTCGTCAGTGCGGATTCGAGCCTGGACCTCAAAATTGATTTTCCATGCTCCGCAACGCGCCACCGACGCTCTTATATAGGGTCCTAAATATGCTGACTCTTTTCGAAGCGGATGATCAGACCATCAAACTGAAAAACTTTCTCTATGGGACCAACATCAAAATCGCGAAAAAAAATTTGCTGTCCCATACGTGGCTTGCAGTTTTGTTTGGAATAGCAGATTATTTTTTCGCGATTTCGATGTTGGTCCCATAGAGAAAGTTGTTCAGTTTGACGGTCTGATCATCCCCTTAGACAAATGTGAGCATATTAAGCAGGACCCTATATTTAATAATCTTTCATTAAAGGGATTCTATGATCGTGACAACGTTGGATACATTCACGAGTTTGATATCTGGCATCACAATATTCGGCGTGCTGGGAAACTTAGCGTACGAGCTCAACTACGACGATGTAGGTCAAGTTATCGGATCTGGAGGCTCCAGTCTTGCTTTCATCTCTTATCCAGATGCCATTGCCAAGTCGCCTTTTGTACCGCAGGTGAGTAAATACATTGTGAAATACAAGCGAATTCAAGAAACGCAATATTTTTTAACTTTACAGTAAAGTTACTTTACGTTTTTAAGTAACAGTAACGTAAATGTAACTTGTATTAATTTTTATCCTAACCTATGTGATAGATAATGATAATATTTTATTCCTTGAACTTATATTATCCCTAAATCTAAGCCAATGTCCCTAGATATATTTTGTAACGTGTGGAAACCACTCATAGAGTATCTGGTTCTATAGTCCATTCCAAATAGCAACAAAATGTTAAGGCTATTTTGAATTACAGAAACAGACATTTGAAACAGGTACTCTCACTTATTCTTAGGAAAGCTTTCGTAATGTACAGCAAACAAGGTGGTCAAATATTTCAAAGCAGTTCTTATTTTCAATAATTTCTTTACAAATAACCAATCAACAATATCGGAATGCCTAGAACATCAAATACATCTACGCAGTTATCATATGATCATAAACATCCGAACAGTATAGGAAAAAAAGACCTTATTCCGTTATTATACATTTCAATTTTAAATAATATTGTAAAGAAATTATTGATAATTAGCTGTTCAGATATTTATGACACAATCACAATACACGTTTCATCGATCATGGCGACTGTACATCACGATTTATTGTCATTTTTTATAAATATGTTGTTTTTGTGTACAATAAATTCAATTCAATTCAATACGTTTATTTCGGAAAACAAGTTCCATAAAATTTTTATTAGTAGTACATAGTGTCATCTTACAACCTATGTTAGTAAACTATGCTACCTATGTTAGTAGCTATGGTAGTAAAGTATGGTAGTAATAAAGAATCTAAGAATGAAGTATGAGCAGAGGATAACTATTATGTTCGTATGCTTTTTTTTCTCATTCGCCATTTCGTTTTCCACACGTGATAAAACGTAGCCCAACTATGTAGAAACCAGTCTTTTTACTTTGTGTTCCAGCGTTATTTCCCGATTGAGTTTAACTTCCGTTGAAATTAGAGGCTGCTGATTCTGTGTAAGAACAAATAACTTACACGAATTAAAATTATGTTTATTTCAGCTGTTTTCGGTTCTGTTTTTCTTGATGATGGCGGTGCTGGGTGTCGGTTCCGGGGTGGCCTTGCTGTCGACCATAAACACCGTACTATTGGATTCCTTTCCTCGTGTGCCCACCATTTACATGTCTTTGGGATGCTGCATTGCAGGCTTCCTTATTGGGCTGGTTTACGTAACACCGGTAGGTTTATGTTTCCATCTTGCAGAACATTTGTAAGTCTTACTGATCTACCTGCGCAGTTGACAAATTTTATCAGCACGCACAATTATGTTGTCCAATCAGGATATGCCACTTTCAATCCCTTGCCGTTATTGGCTAATTGTTTTCGGGCCTTTTTCGCTGGTATCTGACTTTGCACCCTTTGTTTACTAAAATGACTTCGGGTTTTGACTGAGACTCGGGTCTGCTCTGCGCAAGCGAAGATTGACGAGCAGAGTTTATTTTCCTGGTCGTATTGTACGTACTCGTATGTTTTTTGTGCATACGGCGGAAACTACCCGTATTTACCAGTATTATTTTGTTTTTAAAAGATTTCATCTATTATGAACAATTCTAAAATTAAGTAACAACATTTCAGGGGGGACAATACATTCTGGAATTAGTTGACTACTATGGTGGGACTTTCATGCGTCTATTTGCGGCTATAGCTGAAACAATCGGTGTGTTTTGGATTTATGGTAAGCTACCAATTATCAAAACAATAACTTATAAGTGGGTCTAGTAAATTTGATATAGGTACTTACAATTACATCTTAATATTTTCCAGGCCTGGAGAACTTATGTTGTGACATAGAATTCATGCTGGGACTAAAGACATCTTTCTACTGGAGAATCTGCTGGTCAATTGTCACTCCAGTTATCATGATAGTTGTGTTCATGTATGCTCTGGTCACAACTGAAGCGCTGTTGTATGGTGATTACGTCTACCCTAATCAAGCTTACAGTAAGTACTTAAACGTGAACAACGTATTATACAGGATGGTCGAGTTAAGATAGTCCAAAGGAAAATCTGGGGTAGGGGACATCATTATCAACCTCTTTTGGTTCTATACAGGTGATAAAAAATTACGGTTTCAAAGTTTTTGTGATTTTTCACCGATCCTTTTGCTCAGAACTTTTTTTTTGTATTATTTTTTTTCTTTTAAATTATTTGTCATTTGAGTAATAAAGATTATGTCATTCGATATATACCTACATTACTGAAGTATGTTCATGCCGAATTTCAGCTCAATAGTGACTAGT
The DNA here is from genome assembly GCA_963924505.1 of Agonopterix alstromeriana. Lineage (NCBI taxonomy): Eukaryota > Metazoa > Arthropoda > Insecta > Lepidoptera > Depressariidae > Agonopterix > Agonopterix alstromeriana. Next base: position 11,498,625 of record OZ004662.1, on the reverse strand, counting down.
TTGAACACAGCAACCAGTTTAGTGGGACAAGGTAGCAGATCGGTGAAAAATCACAAAAACTTGAATAACTTTGAAACCGTACATTTTTTGGTCACCTGTAGACAACCAAAAAGGTTGAGATTGATATCCCAGATTTTCATTTGGACCATCTTAACTCGACCACCCTGTATTATACAGGGTCCTTCTTAATATGCTGACACTTTTTTAAGGGGATGATCAGACCATCAAACTGAACAACTTTCTCTATGGGACCAACATCGAAATCGCGAAAAAAAATCATCAGCTCCATACAAAACTGCAAACCTTTAGCCAATTGTATAGGACATTTGATTTTTTTTTCGCGATAACGATGTTGGTCCCATAGTGAATGTTTTTCAGTGTGATGGTCTGATCATCCCCTTAAAAAAGTGTCAGCATATTAAGTTGGACCCTGTATATGCACATTATAGTGCATTTTGTAATTGTGACCCCTAACCTAAATTTCTTTTTACAGTTGCTGGTTATTGCCTTCAATACGTCGGGGTAGCCCTGATCCCCCTATTCATCTTTATCACTTTTTGGAAGTATAGATCTAACGATTGTAAAGAGGTTGGTATGCTGCTATAATTTATACTATTTTGAAGATGCGATTCTGCGATCCATTGATTGACCATTCATTATAAATCAAGATATCGTCGTATATCAATACCGTAACGTCAATAAATAATATACGTCTAATGTAAATCCAAAATCTTCTTTACATATAATAAAATTGTAAACTTGGCGTGGATGTATGTACATTGAAGATATTTGTAAAATATTGATTGGTGGCGTTTAGGATACGTGATGGAATTGTGACCATTTTTATAAGTTTTGTCTGTTTATCTGTTTGTTTGTGCACACATCACTTAACAACTACTAAACCGATTTGAATAGGGTTTTCACAAAAGCATTTGCCACGCAAAAAGCGTCCAGTTGTCGGCATTTTACCTCACCTTTTTTATTGTTCCGTATTATCATGCGACTAATCTAGATGCCGAATCGAACCTTAACTCAAAACCCGAAAACTGCGTGAACCCTTTTTGCGTGGACATATGACTTAGTTTGCATTAACATTTAAGCGTTATTTCATCGCGATCGGTTCATTTAATGAAAAGTTATGGGTAATTAAAGTCAGTGGTCTGCGTTTACGAATTCGCAGGCACCGCTAGTCAAAAATAGAATACTTATAAAATGTATATTACAGACTGTGAAGAAATCATTCCGAAAGAAGGATACGTATGGACCTGAAGATCTTGATACGCGTAGAGAATGGAAGGCATTCCGCGCTGATGCCAAGTACGACCGCGTGCTCGTCCGCAGGAACTGGTTCCACCACGTCTGGCTCTGTCTCTTCGGAGGATACAGAAGATACAAATAACCGCTGTTTTATTTTTAAACGACCAACCTAGTTTTAATTAAAGATTTATTTATTAACAGAATGATAAGTTTTATTTTGTCTCCTGCGGACTTTTCTCTTTAGCTTTTAGTAAAGAAAGGATTGGAAATTAAATAGGGATATCAACAAAAATACGAATATAGCAACTCAAAGTTTATTGTTAATATTTCTAATACATAGTTTCGCACGAATGTATATTTTTAAACCACTTGCACTCCTATAATGCTAAATTCCATTTTATAATAATGGTAAAATGAATACCAATGAAATAGATAGATCCGTACAATAAAAAAGTTATAGACTTCAATCTACTAACACTTTACTTATGTTTAGACTTCTTCTTCTTCTTACTAGACTTCTTCTTATGTTTACGTTTCTTTTTCTTCTTCTTGTGGTCTTCAGAGCTGGAGTCTGAGTCACTTTCGCTGTCGCTGGCAGCGCGTTTCTTCTTTTTCTTATTACTCTTCTTCTTTTTCTTCTTGCGCTTGCGAGCATCCGACGACGATGATGATGACGAGTCATCGGAACTCGAAGATTCACTATCTGAATCCGGTTTCTTTTTAACATTTGTCAAATCCAATTTGATTGTTTCTTCCAGTTTAACTTTTTTCGCCTCGGTAGCATCCGTCGGCGACTTTGAACGCTCACGTTTCTTAGTAGGTTCATCTTTACCTTCATTATCAGATTCTACGTTCTCGTCATAATCTGGTTCGAAATGTGATTCATCTAAAACAGACTTCTTTCTTTCCCGATTTACACTCGAGTTCTTGTTATCGGGTGCTACATTTTTATCGTGTCCTTTACCACGAATGTCTGGATATTCATCAGGATTAGATTTACTTTCTAATTTGTGATCTTTCTTTTTAGTTTCCTTACTAGTGCTATATTTGTCGATAACTTTCGCTCCTTCTGAAACAACGCGTCGCTCACCTTTGGGTGCGTCAATTCTATGTATAGATTCTGGTTTTCTGCTTCGGTCTTTTTCTACGGTCACTCTTCGGTACGGTTGATCCTTTTTTGGAGTTTTGGATCGAGATTTTACCCGCTCCACTGTACTCTGAACAACACGAGTATCTCTGGACCTACGGACATCTTCCACCTTCCCACCAAGACGTTCTTTGACTGACAATCTAGGTGGCGGTGTTTTAGAGTACCTCTTTTTTTTATCATTTATCTCAATAGATCTTTGTTCCGAATCAATTACCGGTACAGTAATCTGAATTGAGCTTTTAGGCTGAGTTTCATCACTGTACAGTTTGACACGATCACTGCTTATTTTCTTTATTTCGATAGGCCGCAAAGAATTAATTGCTTTAGCAAATATGGCATTTTCTGCCCGTTTGAGGACTTCAGATGTAACTTTACCTCCATCTTCTTCTTCGTCTGGAGACGTAATTTCGCCAGGTTCTCTTGACTTCTCTACATTATCTTCATCTACTTCCCATTTTGATAACTCGGGCATCGGTGCTAACATTTCTTTGTTTTGTGAGACACCTTCATTATCAACTTTCAAATCCAATTCATCAGCTGTCGCTTGCAGTTCGATGCCGTCGAACGGTTCTTCTTTGTTTATAGCATCGTCTACAAGATCATTATTTTTATTTTCTCGAGTTGTGTCATCCTCCTCTGCTTTTATATAATTTTGTATTATTTCTTTATCAATTGCTTCAGCAGCTTCGTCACCATATAAATCATCTTTTGGTGGTTCAGAGGATTCAGCTTTCGGAGAATTTTCCTTTTTAATTTCTGTTTTTTCAGTGTCCGGTTTTTCCGTTTTAATCAACACTCTTTTTCCAGTTTCAATTTCTTCGGATACTTTTGCTTCATCCTTAGTGTCGCTTTTGTTAATGTCTTCATCCCCCTCTTTTTTTATAGAGTCTTTGTCCTTCTTTTCTTTCTTATCACGTTTCTTTTTCTTTTCAGTGTCCTTTTCTTTCTCTCTTTTCTTCTTTTTCCTGTCCTTTGGTTTTTCCTTCCTTTCTTTTTCTTTATGTTCCCTACTTCTATCAGCAGAAGATTTCTCACGGGCCCGTTCCTCCTTCTTCTCTCGTTTGCCTTCACGGTCTCGGTCACGCTCACGAGATCGACCTCTTGATTCGCTACGTTTTTTCTCGCGTGCTTCTCGACTACGTTTCGGAGAAGAACGCACTTTCTTATCAGGCGTGGATCGATCGTAGTCACGTTCCCTTTCTTTTTCATAGTCTCTGTTTCTGTCGTAATCACGCGGACGGTCATCTCGACCTTCACGAGGTTTTTCATAGCCACGAGCCTTCTCGTCTCGCGGTCTGTCTGGACGTTCGACAGGTTCACGATTTTCATTAAACCGTTCTCGATCACGGCCTTCTCTTTCCCTTTGCCTTTCATGCTCAAGATTTGGATTTCGTCTCGATCCACCTCTACTGCGAGGGTTAGGGCGATATCCCGGTCGAAGATGATCTCTGCCGGGATTCTCATCTCTAAAACCGTCACGATAAGCGGGATCATGGTAATTCGGCGGAACTGGTTCTCGAGGGTCAGCACTTGGCGGCCTGAAGGGTGCGCCACCTTCGCGGAAATTATGAGGAGGGTTTTCTCTGAAATTACCATCCCTATACGGATGATGATTTCTGTAAGAGCCATCGCGAAAGGAAGGAGGTGGCCCAGTCCTAAATTCACGAGTGGGTGGAGGTCCATCACGATACGGCGGTTGAGGTCCCACATCCCGAAAGGGTGGTCCATCTCTGAAAGGCATGGTGCCCGGTTCGCGGTAAGGATGTCCTGGTCGGAAATTTTCTCGATAACGCGGTGGCTGCTCTCCCACATGAACAGGAATCTCAATTGGACCTGGAGCCATTGGCATGTCTCTAAAGCCTGGCCCTGGGCCCTCAACAAATGGTGCCCGATAAGGATCTCTATAATTAGGTGGTGGTAATCTGTCACGTTCCATCGGGCCCACAGGTCCAAATGGTGGTTTTTCGAAAGGCGATGGTTCAAATCCGGGGACAGGAGGCTCGACGCCTGGAGGTATATCATCAAATGGAGGTGCATCATAGCGACCTCGATACCCTGGTGGAGGTTCAGATTGTATCGGAATACCACCCAAAGGAGGGACAGGTTTTGTACCCATAGGTGGGTAAGCTGGTGGAGGCAAATTGCCTCGAGGTCCGTACCTGAAAATAAAATAACCGAAATTAGAAAAATAACGATAATTATGTAACGTAACATCCTAAACAATGTTTAAAAAATTGCCTTGCGAATCGAACCGGAAATAAAAATGGGATATGTAAGCATCAGACTAATACTGTTGTTTCATAGTCCTTGAATATATCATACGTAAATTATTTTTGCGTCTTTAAATAAGAAAAACAATTTTGTGGGGTATTACACGTTATATACCTAAGAACCCGTAATCTATAAAAACTGATTATACAGGGTGTAAATTTAAATGCGTTATATATTTTAGGGGTGTTTGACTTTTAACTTTCACTATGAGCCCAACATTAAAATCGCGAAATTAAATATGTAACGTATTTGTTTTGTGTACAGGATTTTTCTTAATATAGGGTAGCTGCCCTCCCCTGCTCGCAACCAAAGTGCAGGTTATTGGAGTCCTATTTTTTAATTCCACACATTCTCGTTTACTCTATGAAAATGACAAAAATCCACTTAGTTTATAAAATATTCTTATTATACTGAGTGTTAGGGTGAACAGTTGCAATACTTTAAGAGGTGATTGTACCCATGATACTGAATAACTTTCCCTAAGAAGCCTATAGGAAACAAGCAAGAAAAATGTGTTAAAATGTTTCTATAAAAGTTTTTTGCGAATTTCCTTATCCTTTGGGAAAGATGAGTACAATCAACTGTCTACCCTAACACCCTGTTGAATTATAAAATGTACAAACCTTTGATTAATTTTATTATGTCAAGATAGAGCCTCACTTCTAACGTACCTACTAAAACAAACGGGCCAACTTTTTTATGTTGGTGTCCGTGAGGCGTCATACAACTGATCTCTGTGTCGGCCCGGACTGGTTGCAATTTATTTCGACGCGTCGACTGTCTATCTTGACATATAACTTATCAAAGTTACATACATACATAAAACAAGACCTTTCTCCTCCTCGGGGTGGTCAGAAACCTAGCTACAACCGGTTTTTAAGTTTGTAGCTTTTAGCATTTTACCATTTTTGGCGACTGACTGACCTTCACACTGCACCGTCGAACCAGTGTGACCAGCACATTTTTTTCCACCTTTCACACGGAGTAAAATGACGATGATGATGATTTCGATTTACGATATGTACGGCAAGATATAGTCAAAAAAATACGCTAAGACATGAACTACCTACTTTCAGAATGGACGTGCCAATTCGATATGTCAAGTTTTGTTTGGAGGGCTGAATCGAAGAAAAAATCTTATCTTAAAAAAACTTGACATACCGAATTAGAATATCTACTTGTGATGTACAAGAACACTAATAATATACAGGGTGTTAGGGTTAACAGTTGCATTACTTTAAGGTGTCATTGTACCCATGATACTGAACAACTTTCCCAAAGAAACTATAAGAAACTCTCAACAAAATGGACTTTTCATACTAAATGCAAATTAGGTTTCTTTGGGAAAGTTGTTCATTATCATGGGTGCAATCACCCCTTAAAGTAATAGCAACTGGTTACCCTAACACCCTGTAAAGGGGAAAGATTTGATTTTTTGTTTTTTTTATTGAATAGGCCCGAAACTACTGGACCGATCTGAATAATTCTTTCACCACTATAATGCTACATTATCCGTGATGAACATACGCTATATTTTATTTAAAATACAAACCCGTGCGAAGCCGGGGCGGGTCGCTAGTGTGAAATAAAAATAGCACCCCACCAATGAGGTCCTAAAACAATTCACATTTTTAAAGGGATTATCGGACCATATCAAACTCCACCACTTAACGCCAAAAAAATGTTCTATACAAAACTACTCAACCTAAATGTATAGGAAGGACTTTGTAGATCTACAGGGTTACAGGTTAAGTCGACCTAAATCCTTTAAGAGGTGATAGTTTCCATCATTCCTGACTGATTTGACTATGGAACCCCATACCCTAAACTTAACCGTTCTCAAGTTATGGGACTTTGAAGTTTTTTTTAAAAAAATCCAGATTTTTTTGTCTAATGTCCCCTTTTTTTGTGTTTTGTACATCTAATGTTTTTGTTTTTGTATTTTTTGTGTAGCAGATTAGCTGCTTCATTATTTTAAACACAAAAACTGCAAGTAACTGTACCAACTGAGTCGTAATAGACGATTGATTGTTAAAAAAAGAAATAAATTTGTGAAAAGTTTATTTTTCTTTCTTTTGTATTTTAAAAAAAGTCTAAGACAGTTGTGCTGCAGATGTGTTTAAAAATATCTACGGTTCTTCAGCTTTCCGATAAGGTATAATTTGCTAGGGTGTTATCAGGATTCTCGGAAAAAACATCGATGAAAGACTCCCAGGTAATAACAAAAATAACGGTATTTCGTAAAGTTGCTCGCAACGCCCATTGTCTTGCAATGGGTACAATGGGTAGCGCGTCACGTGCGAGCGGGATATCATACAATGTAAACGGGTGCAAGAGAGACAAGTTATTTCAAACGCCATTTTGTTGTTATTGTGTTTGGTTATGGTTAGTCTGCTTACGCCATTCGTCCGTGGTAGATGCGATACTTGGTGCTCTTCGTTTTTTACTCGACTTAGCTTGTTTTTCTGGACTGTTTCCTCCTATTCGTGACTGTGCTTGTTAACTGGACCTTGATTTGTGCTTCTGATTTGGAACTGTTGAAGATGGCGACCTTTACGAACGAAGAATATGCTGATATTTTGATTTGTTATGGGTACTGCAACTGTGTATCCTTACAAGCTCGTCAAGAATACATAGCACGTTTTCCTGACCGCCGAATTCCGGATATTAGTGTCTTCGACGGAGTTTACCGACGAATTAGAGAGACTGGCTCTGTTTCGAGGCGACGAACAGACCTGGGTAGACCACGTATTAATGATGATGATGAAGAGGAAGATAATGAGATTGTTCGACGATTTCGACTGGATCCGACTACGTCAACCAACGTTGTTGCCCGAGAACTTGGAATCTCACAATGGAAAGTGTGGTTTACTGTGCATACTGCCGGTCTCTACCCCTACCACTACACGCCAGTGCATGTTATCGAAGAAGGAGATCCTGTGAGGAGGCTGGATTTCTGCAGGTTTATGTTGAATGCAGATTTGGAAGATCCTTCGTTTTTTCGAAGCATCTTGTGGACTGACGAGTCCAAATTTGATCAAGATGGGATAACCAATTATCATAACGCCCATCATTGGGCTCCGAAAGCAGGAAGAAATCCTAATAAGAAAAGGGTAAAGGGGTCACAGAGACGTTTCAGCCTTAACGTATGGATGGGAATAATTTCAAACCATCTGGTTGGGCCTTACTTTCTTCCTCCAAATTTGGATGGAGAGACCTATGAAAATTTTTTAAGGCAAGATTTACCCGATTTGCTCGACGACATACCATTAAACCTCATTCGAAACATGTGGTTTCAGCACGACGGGTGCCCCGCGCACTTTAGAAGGAGTGTCAGAGAGTGGCTAGACACTAATTACCCAAATAAGTGGATCGGGAGAGGTGGGCCTACACCGTGGCCAGCTAGAAGTCCAGATTTGACACCAATGGATTTTTATGTGTGGGGGCACATGAAAAGTTTGGTTTACGATGAACCTAACCCAATAACATCTGTTGATGTTTTGAGGCAGAAAATAATTGATGCTGCTAACGAAATAAGAAGAGGACTCACAACTGGGGTAGTGAAAAGTGGCTTAAGGCACAGAATGCGTGTATGTGTGCGAAATAGGGGCGGACATGTGGAACATGTATTGTAAAAATGATTAATAAACCTCATTCGTTACCTATTTGGATTGTTTTATTTTGTTTTCTGAGTAAAGTTAAATTTGACGCTTAAATATCGTTATTTTTTACTACTACCTGGTAGCATATCATCGATGTTTTTGTTATAAAATTCCAATAATACCCTATTGTATTATACCTTATCGGAAAGCTGAAGAACCGTAGATATTTTTAAGCACATCTGCAGCACAACTGTCATAGATTTTTTTTTAAATACAAAAGAAAGAAAAAAAAAACTCTTCACAAATTAATTTCTTTTTTTAACTATCAATCGTCTAATACGACTCAGTTGGTACAGTTACTTGCAGTTTTTGTGTTTAAAATAATGAAGCAGCTAATCTGCTACACAAAAAATACAAAAACAAAAACATTAGATGTACAAAACACAAAAAAAGGGGACATTAGACAAAAAAATCTGGATTTTTAAAAAAAAAACTTCAAAGTCCCATAACTTGAGAACGGTTAAGTTTAGGGTATGGGGTTCCATAGTCAAATCAGTCAGGAATGATGGAAACTATCACCTCTTAAAGGATTTAGGTCGACTTAACCTGTAACCCTGTATATAGGAAGGACTCTGTAGATCTTTTTATGTCTTAGACGAATTATATACGGACCCGCCTCGCCATTGCATGTTTTATTTTTTTTTTTTTTTTTTTGAATGACATATACAGTTTGCTCAGGGAGCATTTACTGCTTTTTACAGCGGGCTTTTGGGGGTGGCCTTACCAGTGACGGCGAAGCGCCCTGGTAGGTCACCGAACCAGTGATTTAAGCAACCTGCCCAAGGGGCACCCCAGGGGGGTACGGACCTCGGCAATGGGCGTTGCTGGGATTACGCGACGGGTTGGGAAGCGGGGATCGGTGAGAACCGGCCAGCTATGTGCCGGTAGCGTCTGTAGACGCCAGATGAAGGAGTGGGCGACCGCGACTGTCCCTCGCGGCGGCGATGGGGATTTCGAGTATTACGGCGACGACGCAACATGTCTATGATTGTGATCGTGTTACCGTCGGCGGTGGTCGTGTTGTGTGGGTTTGAGAGTCGAGACTGTACGGCCGCCATCATGGCGACCGTGATCACGTCGTCCGGATCGTTTAAGACGTTCCGAGGCCGACGCTTTTTGGGCCTATTGAATACGCAATGGTATGTTGCGTTGAATCTGACTAGCGGGAGGGCCTTAGCATGTCCCCTCTGCCAAGGTACAAGATCAAAAGATCTTACGCATTTACATAAAATTTTATACCTTATCACTAAACGCGACAGCCTATAATTGCGGAACAATAATTTCGAACTTATGACGTTTGGGGTTCACACGACACTGTTTTTTATTAATTTTAACATTCAAAATTAGAATCTAAACTAATGGAATAAAATTCAAAGTTGCGTATCTCGTGCTACCTCGCCCCCCGCAAAAAATGGCAGAAAAGTTTGTTAGTAGAATTACACGCGTAACTTGTCCTCATATAAGTAGTCTAAGATTTATGTCGACTACGACGACGCACATACGTTGATTTAGTATAATTACGCGGCCATAATTGGAATTTCCCAAATCGTTGCACATGCAAAAAACACCACGCCAATAGCTTAAGGGTTAATCAGGGAACAACAATCACCACCCCTCCCTTCCATCTCTTTCACCAAGCACGCGCACAGACAGTTTGAACTTAACTGTCTCTGACTACGCACGTTACCGCTTACTGTTCCTTGTGTTGAAGCACTTTTTCGAAACGAAATATTTTCAATTTTAATAGTGTTAGTGAAGTGATTGTGATGGATTCCAATAATCCAGGTAAGAAGCATCATTTATCATACTTTTTAAGCAACTGAACCAATTCAAATATGTAGTTTATAAATTTTAAAGCAATAGTGTTTTCTCATGAAGGATTTTACATTTTTTTTCTTTAATTGGATGTTTTATTATACTTCCGCGTCTTTCCGGGCAATGATTCTTTCTGATATCACAATGTGAGGGTATTCTTAATCTATTCATGTTTAAATAACTTGCGGATAGCTGCAGATGTGAGAAATATTAGTGATATTATTACATACGGAAAAATACCACGTGCAATTTTTTTTTATTAAATTCGGATTTTGTTTGTTCTAGGTTCTTCTAGCTCCTCTGGAGTGAGATTAGTGACACGTAGATGGTTGTATGATCAAATGCAGCAACCGGATTTGGTCAAATTAGATCAAAAATTAGACTATTTAGAAAACCACTTTATATCGCATAATGGTGACTCAGAGGACGATTTGGCATCTTTGAGGAAACGTTTTAGTTATTTTAAAACTGCGATTAAGGAGAAGTGGGCCAAATCTCACAGAAAAGAAGATGTTTTCTTGAAAATGAATGAATCTTGGTTAGATGGAACATTCGAACTTCCCACGCAAACATTATTACGTCCTGGCCGTCCTGCTAAATCCTTTGAAGATTCGAGTGAGCGCAGCAAAAGACGTAAGACTGAGGAGTTACGTTCGAACACGGCTGATGAACTTTTAATTCACGCTGCTCAAACTACCTTGAGGCAACAAGGACACCGTAATGCTTCAAATATGCTTAAAGAGATCACAAATACACCAACTCTTGCTGGAAAATATAAAAAAGCTTCTCAAGCACAAGATTGCAAAGAATGCATCACGCCACTGACACCACTTCAAGCATTGACTATGTTCGTTGAAGCAGATTTGACAAAACGGCAGTATGAAATTATTAGAAATACTAACAAAGCCCTTTATCCCTGCTACAATAGATTGCTTCAAGCTAAACAAGAATGTTATCCACCAAAAGAATGTCTTCGTGTAACGAGCACCTGTGCCGAAAGTTCGCTGCAAAGCTTATTGGATAATACTGTTACACGATTATCTGTTTACTTGGCAGACGTGTTAATCACTCTCAATGAAGAACGAAGAAATTCATTGTCATTGATTTGTAAATGGGGTTGTGATGGCTCGCAGCAATCGAAATACAAGCAAAGGTTTGAGGATGCTGATGACTCTGATGCAAACTTATTTTTAAGCTCTTTTGTGCCCTTGCGAATAATTTGTGGAAAAGATAACAAATATGTTGTATGGCAAAACCCAACACCATCCTCTCCACGATTTTGCCGACCGATACGCTTCAGATTTTTAAAGGAGAGTACAGACATAACTAAGGAAGAAATAGACTACGTGAAAAACTCTTCAAATTCCTTAGTAGCATCTGAAGTGCAATTGAACGGTGCCAAATTCTCATTTACACATGTGATGAAAATGACGATGATCGACGGAAAAGTGTGCAATGCGGCAACAGACACGAAGTCCACCAGTCGTTGCTATATTTGTGGAGCAACCAGTAAAGATTTTAATAATCTTTCCAAAAAAAACGAAATCTGTCCTGAAAGTCTCGAATTTGGTCTTTCAATTCTACATGCACGGATAAGATTGTTTGAAAGCATTTTGCATTTAGCGTATAAACTTCCAGTCAAAAAATACAGGCAAAGAAGAACTGAATCAGAAAAAAAATTAGAAGCTGATGCTAAAAAAAATATTCAAAAACGATTCGAGATTGAAACCGGACTGCAAATAGACAAGCCTAAAGCGAATTTCGGCAATACCAATGATGGCAACACGAGCAGAAGGTTCTTTGAGAATCCCGAACTGGCCTCTGATATAACTGGTGTGGATTTCAATCTAATATATAGAGTAAAGGTTATATTAGAAACCATTTCAAGTGGTCATAAAATTGACACTAAAAAATATGATGCATATGCATTGGAAACTGCAAAATTGTATGTCGACAAGTACGGGTGGCATCCTATGACACCCACCATGCATAAGATTTTGATTCACGGGGCTACCATAATTGAAAATTCATTGCTGCCTATTGGGCAACTATCTGAGGAGGCACAAGAGGCGAGAAATAAACATTTCCGGAAGTATCGCGAAAACTTTGCGCGTAAGTTTTCGCGAGAGGAGTGCAATAAAGATATTTATTACAGATTATTATTAAGTTCGGACCCCTTAATAAGCTGCATGAATAGATCTGCAAAAAAAAATTATTCAAAAGCATTTTGTCCTGAAACCATCGCCATACTACTATCGGCAGAGCCGAATGAGGCCCCAGAATTTTCAGACAATGAAGATAATGAATAAGTTTTACTGTATATATACAATTTTGTATAAAATTTAATATAAAAAAATAACATTTATGTATGTTTTCATTTATTACCATGTTTAGAATAAATATAAGCAATAAAATATTTTTGGCCGCCTAGATTTCGAAAATCAACGTATGTGCGACGTTTCTTTTGTCTCTCTCTATTTTATCTCATATTAATTTCAAAGTGTTGAACTATGTGGTCACTTGTGTTATTTGTTTCACTTGTCTAAATATGCTTTATAAAATTGTTATCGACTTTAAGAATTACTGAAGAATATTTTTATTACTAAGCTTTAATCCAGAGCATTATTGTGGAACAAATAACAAAAGCGGCGACATATTTCTTAAAGCTCTAGAGGTATGCATTAATATATATGTCGCCACTTTCCTTAAAATAAACGTATTTGAAGGATTTTCAAATATTATTGATTATAAACATGTTACAGCCATTTTTTGCTATTTCAAATCAAATTAATAATTATTTGAAGGATGACCTCATATGGACCGGGTGCCCAGAAGGTTTGAAGGCCGTCATATTCAGGATGTTTATTGAATAGCTGAGGAGCTAGGGGGTCATGAGAGATTACCGAAAAAGTATCTGAGAAGTTTTAGACAGGAGCCCCGTGCACAGAGGGGCGTTTTCAGATAAATTTCATACTACGAAAATTTTCAAAACATTTAACTGATGTCCAGCGCCAGTGATTTTCATGCCAACGTATGAGGCTTGACATTTAAATTCAAAAATCCTTTCGTAGAAAAAAAAAATAGTGCGTCACAAAATTTCATACTAGGTAAGTAACTCGCCGGATGGTGTCGCTAGATATTTGTCTGACTTTTTGGCTATTTAAGGGGTCGTGACACTAAAAAGGTTGAGAAACGATGTTATAGACAAATACGCAAGCGACAATCGATTGTTAGACATAACGATTATAGGTATTATAAAATTTTACCTTCGTCGAAGTCTTCAGCTGCAGTGAATATCTTGAAATACCTAAAAAGTACTACTTAACATATAAAAAACATTAGTATTAACGTTGACGGTAGACGGTAGTAATGTTGTAAAAGCAATAAATAGGCAGATAGTTCTAAGAGTCAAATATGCAAATTTCTTTAACTCGTCATAAAAACGTTGAACTTGGGAGTTCGACAGGCCATGTCCATTTATTACACAATCGCTTACCTACCAGAATCTACGTTGATTGAAACATGAAGGAGCCATCTAAACTACTGGTTATACACCGTGTTGGACAATTTATTTTTTGTTATATACACGGGTTACATAAACTCACGCCTTTTTCTCACGATCCCAATAGGGCCAATCCCCCGGACGGTACTTTACTAGGGGCGACAAATTCGGGAAAAATATAGATTGATTTCTAAGAATTTCGAGCTTGCTTCGCTCGATCCATAGCTTTTACTTAGGTTTCCTTGCACATTTTTTGTACCTACGTTAAAAGCCGTGGCTCCAAAGCGATTTATAATTATTGAGGAGAAAAGTCGAGCTCGCTTCGTTCGCTCTAAGTTCCTTTTTCTTCATTGATAAACCAAAAGATGTCTGACCACAACCCAAGTAGTAGTGCTAATAATTTCGAGCTCGCCCCTTTATGTTTATCTAAAGTATTATAAAACTGTAACAGAAGTGTGTTTGTACATTGAAGATATTTAATAGAAAAAAAAATACGAACTGGGTTTTTAGTGTCCTTGAGCATCACGCAAAAACTACTGAATCGATTTTGATGAAACTTTGTTTGAGAGTTTTTTTTTCGGACATAGGCCCACCACGCATTGTCACCGCTGTAACTGTAAACCAGGATCTACAACTGCGATCATTCACAATACTAGACAATTAAGTCCAGCGAGCCCGGGGATGACTCTAATCTATATTGGAACCCGCAATGAATGAATCAAAGACGATAGGAGGAGTAGGAAAAAGAAATATCCGACTTGTTTGATAGCTTATGATTTGACTTCAAATCTGGTATACAATTTGTGCGGACGAAGTCGCGGGTAAACTCTAGTGCTCTTACAAAGATAGGGGGACGGCAAAATCGATCTGTGCCCCGGACGACAGAAACCCACGCTACCTCACTGTGTCCAGGGGATACTTTAGAGGAACAGAGCAAAAAGCACATACAGCAGGCGCGCGTCTGAGCGGGATGGCGCATATGCCTAAGCCATCTTGTTTCTGTAGTACTGTTAAAATATCGTAAGATCGTTCTATGGAGTGCCCGGGGTGTACTACCGGGTATAGTTTGGTATCACCGGTAATTTAGACATTTTCTGAAAAAGTTCCATTGAAGAAAGATTATGCATTCCTGCGTAAGCAAGTTTTAAAAAAGTGGGCACTATTAACGTAAGTATACATGGTGGTCTAGACCAGACCACGGTGAGGTTTGGAACGCGCTGCGTCTATTTTTCTAAGCAAATACAATCAGGATATTTTAAAAGAAAAATTAGGCTTTTTCTGGGTGAGCGCGTTACATCCTCAGCTTCATTTAAACTTTCCATCAGGTGAGCTGAAGCTAAGCGCAAGGATAAGGATCATTTCTTTATATAGAATGCTGACTTAGGGACCTACCAGGACCCACGAGGTGAAAAATCGGTTCCTACCAGATTACAAGAAAAGATTAACGCGAATCTTCGCGTAAGTCGATACAAGTGTCGTCGAAGGTAGGTTTGTCCAAGAAATTTAAGGTACGACAGAGATCAAATTTATTTTCAGTAACAGACGAATTCGATTTCACCTGCCGACTTTGGCCTGCCTGCGATCGAGTGTTCTTTTTCAAAGGCGTGTTAATGAATAAACGCAAAACAAGAAAGTAAGTGTTAGTACAATTTAAAATTTACTGAACTCTATGCCAACCCACCGCACGCGCACACTCACCCTACTTACTACCAAAACAAGATTCTTAAAATATAACCATGAACACGTTAGCGCTTTCATTCATTGCTGAAATGATAACAAATCATGTTTGCCTCAAAACTTAAAATGCTAATAACTTTAAGTATCAAAATAATGAAATTATTGTTTCAATCGAATTATTTTGTTATAAATTAGTTGGGGTGTATGAGGTTTTGTGCTCATTCATTAAAACGTTGTATAACCCCTATTAATTTTCTAGAAATTTTGACAATATATGGAATTATAGGCAGTTCCTTTTGAAACGGTCAAATATTTATCAACCATCAATACGGTAATCAGGCGCGGTGCGGCGGGAACCCGTTGGATGTGAGCAGTGCAGGTTCGGTCGTTGTAGCGATCCTTAGTGGAGACCTATGTCCAGCAGTGGACGTCTATCTGGTGTGATGATGAATATGTCAATGTCAATCAAACATTAAGTACATTTTAACAAAATTATAAACTTGGCATGAATCAATTTATTTGGTTTTTAATTTTAATCTGTAAATCTGTTTCTGCATGCATCACTTCATCGATTACAATAGTTTTCGATAAAACATAGCGCTTATCTTGGGACAAATTTGTCTTTTATTCATCGCAATCGCCTCACACAATTAGAAATTCTAGGCAAGACCGTCAAGGAAAATCACTACACTCACGACTTACACAGATTTTATTCTGAACAGTCTATTCAATGGCATACACGAGTCAAACCCAAACATTTTCCCAAAAGAATCAAAAATTATATAATATTCATAAGAATCTTAGAACTTCTGCTATTATGCCTGATACATACAAACACATATTTTACAATACATTATTATTAAAATAGTTCTTATATTTAAAATGAAACAATATTTACTGAATACAGTTTATTGAGAGGTATATAAAATAGTATAAAGGTTAACAATGATATCACAGATACAATTCTAACTAATCATAATACTTATAATACATTAAAAAACACATAAAATAAAAATAATTTAACGTCGAGTTAATCAGTAATATTTAATTATCACATATTTAATACTTACTCTTTAAAAAGAAAATAACAATCGCAGTCTATACAATAATTGCAGTTTATATAATAATTGCAGTTTTAACAATTGTACATGTTTAAAGACAAAACAAAATAGGTTGCATCGATTAGATTTACTTGTTAGAACAGTCGGAAACGAAAGTTGATGAATATTTCATTTCGATGACAATAAGGTTTAAGAGAGATGTTCAACTTTCGATGCCAATCGCACCTCCTGGTATAGTGGGGACCATACAAATCAGCATAAAATTATCGACTGTAAGACACAAGTTTTTAGTAACAAATGGTTCAAATGCCCATTTTGTCATTTTTCCTTCCAATATTTTAAAAAGGTTTCATTTGAATGGGTGTAAAAAAATGTTGTTAATTGTATTTAGATGTTTTTGATGTTCAAATAAAGAACATAATATTGTGTTCCATAATTGTAGGCGTCCACGCAAAAAGGGTCCAGTTGTCGGGTTTTGAGTTCAGGTTAGATTCGGTACCTAAATCAGTCACCTGATCATTATTATTCCTAATGAGCAAAAATTTCAATGGTATGCTGTGTTTAAGCAACTTAATGTATAGGTATGGTGGGTTTTTGTACAGTCGCCATCAGATATATCGTAGCAAATAAGGTGTTCAAATATTTCTAAGCAGTTCTAAAGTTCAATAATTTCTTTACATATAACAAATAAAAATATCTGAACGCCTAGAACATCAAATGTATCTACGCAGTCAGCGTGATCATAAACATCTGAGCAGTTTAGGAAAAAAGGCCTTAATCCGTTGTTATACATTTCAAGTTTGAATAACAATATAAAGAAATTATTGAAAATTAGCTGTTCAGATATTTATGACACAATAAATTTTTAGATATAATTGGTAAAATTTACTGTATAGAATTTATTGAAAATTAGAACTGCTCAGAAATATTTTAACACCTTGTATGCTACGATATATCTGATGGCGACTGTACATCAATGGGCACCCACTATACAGGGTGAAATTGATATAATTAGCATCCTTATAAACGAAGAGTCTACCCATCCAACTGAACAACTTTTACTATGGGAGCAAACCGATCGGAGCAAAAAAAAATCTGCTGTTCCATACTAAATTGCAATGCCTACTCGACTAAAAATGTATGAAACAGCAGATTTTTTTGTTGCTCCGATCGGTTTGCTCCCGTAGTAAAATTGTTCTGTTTGATAGGTAGACTCTTCGTTTAAAAGGATGCTAATGATATCAATTTCACCATGTATAAATACAAACATCCATGAATCGGTTACAAATATTTGCCCATTACGTTACTCGAACCAGCTACCCTCTGCGCAGCAGGGAATTTGTAAAATATTGGCTTTGCAGTATAATAAACCAGATTTAAAGTTCACATTTGCACTTTTCATTTCGAGGAGTGGCGTTGTCGCAAAGTCAATTTGTGTGCAACAACTTGGCAACAACCATTTACATTGTCAATGATGATATCATCATTAAACCTGACCAGAAAAAGAACAAACTTGCTTTGCAAGAAAAATTAAAGTATTGATATGGGCGCTGCGACTACATGACTAATGTTAAAAAACAAGCAAGTACAAAAATTAGTTACAAAAATGTGTAGCAACAATTTTCCGCAACATGGCAAGATGTTACATTTTACAGGTCAGGCTTTACATTCTATACAACACCGAATCATTACCGGTGTAGGATACAGTTGCTATTTATTGTTACAGACAATCTGCTTGCCTTCAGAACCTACAGATATTGGATCGATATGTATTTTTATTAAAGGCTATTATTTAGTATATTCATTCTAAATGTTTTTCGCGGCAAAAGACATAGTGTTTTGAAACTGCTGCTGGCTTATACCCTTGGATGAGTATATTAATCACAGAACATTATAAGAGGGGTTAGAAGTGCAAAGTAGGCGTGGAACGTGTCGCCACAGGTTATGCAATGATTTTCATAACACCATAAGGCGCGCGGCGTGGTGCGAGCGAGAGGGCATTAGTAATTGTAGCAGCGTGAGCGGGAAGACAAGTGGCGACAGCCGTCTCCAAAGCAAAAGCGCTACTTTGCATTTCTAACCCCTCTTATAATGTTCTGTTACATTAATAATGGCAACTCTCCCTCCCCCTCCGCTCTCATCTCAAGTGTCTCATTTTTCAGATTTCCTTAATTTCCAGGAAAACGGTACAAGCTAGGACAAAATGATCTAGGATTGAAGAGTTCCTCATTAAATTACCAATAAATATAGATAGCATATAACTTTAATTTAAGTCTTAGTTTCCGAGATATAGTGCGATAAAGTTAAATAAAATAAACTCGTTATTTTAGGTATAAACATAACAAATGAGCTCACCATCACCGGTTTACCTGAAAACGACAAAACTGACTCCATCAGAAGTTATTTCTTGCTTATCAGGCTTTTTGGGCTTAGATGGACCTGCCGCCGTAGTATGGCAGCGTGATACAGCGCTATCACGCCTTCGCTCTCTTTCTATTTGCGCGCGAACGAACGAGATAAAAGGTGTGATAAAGCCGTATCACGCGTAACATGCTACGGCTGCTGCATTATACTCATACCAAGTGGGATCACTCTACTCAACATTTTCATACTTTTGCGCAATAGCAAACGAACTAAAGCGCGCGCGACTTCAAATATGATATTTAGCTGGGCCCTGATTTTTTTTCCAAACTTTAGAACACTATAGCTTGTGAGGAATAGAGTTGTGTGTTTTAATGTACCTACTCACCCATGGCTATAATCAAGAAGAGTTTCAAAAAATTCTGTCTTTTGTCGATTTGCCCACACATTGAAATCTAGAATACATAGCATCTGACCACCATTGCATCGGCTATATCTTGCTATAAAACATTAACGTGAATCGATTTAACTGCCAAAAACACATCTATTCAACACTAGATTTCCAGGTTTATTTACAGCGATTTTCTCATTGAAACATAATATAACATGTGATGTTACAGCTACCATCACAGACCAACAAAGCAAATTACAACTACATATTATATTACTAACAAACTGTTTCTACCAGAAAATAATAGTTTTATTGATCATTTACTGCAGATATTTCTATAATACGACAATTATTGTGTACCTATTTGTTTTGTCAGTCGGAACCGAGAAATTTGATAACGAGATTAAGACATTTTTGTGCCTATCAAAGAAAATATAATCTTAATCCTTTGATAACATTAAATAATGTGTAATATAACAATCCAGATATTGACAAATGTCACCTAATTGATAACAATGTTTTAATTACAATAACTTATCATAATACAATAAAGATTGCAATATTACATGCTCTTGAAAGGATGCCGAAAAATAATGCAGTTTAAATGAGATAGCTTTTGACAAAACGTGTTCAGCACAAACGTTGTTAGAATGGACTACTCTGGCGACTTCCAAGCTTAATTACAGGGGCGGATCCATACAAAAGCTGTTATACAATATTTGCTTGCGGCGCGTTGTTTGCAATTGTATATGATGTCATTGTAAAGTCATGTAAAGTGTATCAACAGAGGTTCACCTTCAGAGGATAGTCATTGCAGCGCGCTCTAGATCTGGGTGCACAGCAGTGCCCCGCCAAGACGAGCCAAGCGAAGCGCAAGGGCACTATCTACCTTTTCTCGAAGCGCATCGTCTTTTTTTTTAACCCTCATAACTTGGTTACGGATTATACCAGATAAACAAAATTCTCGGAATATGGTGACTTATTAAACATATAAAGTTTCAATTGCATAGCTCTTATACTTTAGATTTTATTGATATCCAAAAAACCCTGATTTCGTCAATCACTGATGATCATGACAATTCTTAGGGTACTTCCAGCAGTCCTAGAAAGCTGAAATTTGTTATGCAATAGTACACAAGTATTGGTACACTAACAACAAAATTCTAAAACTGGGGAAAAAATATTGTTACAAGCAACTTACAAAAAGAAGTGAAATACCACCAAAAACATTTTCAAGTAAAATGTTGCCAAGACGAGATCATATGGCTCGCACTGTCAAAAAGATATCAGATCTCATGTAGAGCCAAGCTACTCTTCACAAACTCTACACCTTAGTAAAAATATGTGACTTGGCCGTTTCGTTACTACAAGAACTATTTGTATAAAAGAAAAGTAATGAAGCGAATACATTTTTCACATTACGCCCATGTGAATGTAGCGAAATGGCCAAGCCACATATTTTGACTAAGGTGTAGAGTTTGTAAAGAGAAGCTTGGCTGTACATGAGATCTGATAACTTTCGCAGTGCGAGCCTTATGGTCTCGTCTTGGCAACATTGTACACACGGCGACACATCAAGCTATACAAAACCAACATAAGCTGGCGCGTGTATGTCGAGTAACGTATAACGTCGCGCAGCCAGCTTTGTATAGCTTGATGTATCGCCATGTGTACATGAAAATGTTTTTGGTGGGATCCTATTTCCAAACCAACCAAATTAAAGACAGTGATTTTTTAAAATATCAACAAATTGTCTAAAGAGATCATAGTCAAAATAAATTTTATTGTAATATTATTATTTAGCATAGTTGTTGATGCTCAAATATTTTATTTTGGTTTACAGTGTAAGCCACCTAATATTGTACGTCCGTGCTGCCAAACTGTTGATTCTATCTTATTGTAAACATCTTTTATAAACAGTTTGAACAATAAATATTCTTATTCTTATTCTTCGTCAAGGAACAGTGCTGTAAAAGTTTTTTCACACTAACAATTTAATGGTGATTTCGCCGCTGTCGCTTGGGATGGCGTCACGTCGCCTCGCTAGAGATCGGTAGTGTGAAAAGACTGTAAATCTGAATTAATCTTACTGCAAAACAGAGTTAAAGTTTTTGTTATTGTAACTCTTCTTTGACAGGTTGTTTGATGAAGTATGTTACATGCAGTGTCAAGCGTGTATTTATCAATATTTCAATGCAACAACGGTATGGCAATAAGATTCAATTTTCCCGTAGAAAGAGAATGACTCGAAGAAGCATTAAATTAATAACAGTCATGAAAACGCTATATAGCCTAATCACATTGAGTGAGCAAGAGAAAATCGATGTTGTTTGTCCCTTTCTGCGTATACAGGATTTTTGGTCACTCAGTTGAAATTTCTTACAAAATCTTGCAACTTAGTCTGTCAAAGCACGATTTTTCATACATTTTTGTCATATCTCCATCCCTCTCCATTATAGGTGCTCAGCAAATCTATACAGGGTCTAACTTAATATGCTGACAGTTTTTCAAGAGGATGATCAGACCATGAAACTGAACAACTTTCACTACGGGACCAACATCGAAACCACGAAAAAAAATACAACGTAATTTCCTAATCCTAACGTGACGAAAAATACACAGAATGATTATGGGCGGACTTTATTGGTGAAAATTAACTGAACCGACAATTTCATAAGTTGTGAAGTGTTTGTTTTAGCGAATTTAATTATTTTGTTTTTCCTTAGGTACACACGGCGACACATCAAGCTACGCAAAACTAAAATAAGCTGACTGCGAGTAAGTAGAGTAATGTATAACGTTGCGCGGCCAGTTTATGTTTGTTTTGCGTAGCTTGATGTGTAGCCGTGTGTACATCTTTACACCACATTTCCTCTTAATACATGCAAAATTAAATCATACATCAACGTTTCACCTATAAGCAATCCTAAATAATACAGAACCGGAAAAAAGGAGTAGAATACATCTCAAAAATTGTGACACTCAACACTTAAGGCATTTTCTTCCTAAAAAGGGAACTAGGAAATATCCATAGATATTTAAAATTAACAGAATACAAAAATAAAATCTTCAGACACGACACCAGTTTTTCAGTTACATCTACAGACGTAAAGGAAACCCATTAACTTGAATAAGGTCGCCTTTATTCAGATTAATGGGTATTCTCCTTTCTGTCTGTGATTAACAGTGCGTGAGTGCTAAATTTAAGAGGATATAATCGATACCGCGCTACATACAAACGAAGTTTACATTTTGGATATTAATCAATTGAAGTCGATGATATTATTTATATAATGTATAGTTTCAAAGTAACAATGGCTCAAAGATTATCTTAAATTAATCCTAACATTGAAACTGTGTATTTTAACGAAAATCTGATAAACCACAAGCACAGAGATTAAGTTCTAGATCGTGTTTAAACAATGTCATCGATATTCATCGGTTAGTATTGAAAATAGGATCTAACTTCGTTTGCTCTGCAAGGAGTAGAACAATTCTCTTAGCAGTTAGAACAATTCTTCTTTCGTGTCAGCATGAGCCATACACAACAAGAACCATCCATGAGTTTCTAAATCTCGTTTTTTTACTGAGAAGATAAAATTAAAAAGAGACTGGGCAACTTTGTATGAAGAGTGGCCTATGAACCAATAGGGATGAGAGTGTGGTATATTTGCTGGGAGATCTTACCTCATTACTCACAGAAAGGCGCGTCAAAATCGGCGCCGAGGATTTTAAGAAAATCATGTTTGAAGTTTCTGAGATTTTAGTTACTCTCAGAATATTTTTTGTAAAGAGACTGCATTCATTCGCACACGTCACCTGTCACTTTGTCATTGACGAAAAATATCGTTGATTCCTAATTGTGTGAACCTAATTCGATCTCGCAAGGAAACTCGGGACACATCAATCGGAAAATAAGTTTATTAATAGCAAAGAATAAATACTAGTGCTATCCGTACAGAAGATTGTACGGCAATAAGGTACAGGCGGCGTTAAGCCGTTGGTCCCGGCTACTATCACTGGTGGTAGTTGTCGTTACATAAAAACCACGTCGTAGGCCGTAAGGCGGTCTGAAAAAACTCTGACACCAGGGCTTGCTGCCCACACGATAAGAAGAATAAAGTATCGTACAATTCGCGAATTACCTACCAACCGTCATAACGGTGAATAATGAGGAAAGGTTACCCAACTATACGGTTTATAGGCCACTTTCGGCCAGTCTCTTTTATTGTATGCAGTCTCCAATTATAATTATTTATTCATCATTGTGAATATAACAAAAACACTGATGAATAATAATATAGGATGACTAATTACTCAAGTATATACCTGGTACATGTTATATTATAATATAAAATAAAAGATTAAAATAATATTATGTGTCAATTGTTAACTAGTATTTACTGCATACATTGCATTATGCTATTGTCATGGTAATAACGAAGGATTTGAAGATTAGTGGCCTATGGTCCTTCGAGCCGTCTTCAATTTTCACAAAAATGGTGTCGCACGCAGTCTAAAACCTATGTATTTAAATCGAGGGAGGACATCTATACTCCGTTCGTTCAGGAATTCGAGAGACAAAATGTAAACAAAGAAACGTCACTGTCAAAGTGAGATTACGTGGTCAGAAACCTTTGGTACATTTTTTAAGAATAAAATTATTTCGGCACGGCATTTAATAAATTGCATTGACATTATAATTTTATAGTCTATCTATAAATACTAAAAACAATCGTGACATTTTGAATGAAATTTTTAAATTATGTTAGCCCGCTAATCTGTCTGTGTGGGCTTTTTGTGCTATGCGTAGCATCCGCGCATAGCGTACGGACTCAGACGACGGTATTAAACAATCAAGAGACGCGTTTAATATAAAAAATCTTTTTCGTTAAGAACTTTGTTAAAGCTAACCAAAGGCTTAATTTTTTTTTGTTATAAAGATGTGATTTATTTTTGTGGTCTACATTCTTATAAATAAATCTTTGACATGAAGTAACTCTGTAATGACTTATTGGATCAGGAGTGCGATTTTTGTAACTTATTCGTTCAACTCAACAGTTGAAAATGTCAAAATTACTATGGAGATATGCATCTTTCTACTGCTGTTTTGACTTTCAAAAATCATACTTCAGGAGTGCGATTTTTGAGAGTCAAATCAGCAGTAGAAAGATGCATATCTCAATAGTAATTTTGACATTTTCAACTGCTTAGTTCAACGAATGAGTTTCAAAAATCGCACTCCTGGTCGGTATTATATTTTGTGATCATCAGTAGGCCTCACATGCCACCCTTGAGAAAACTATAAAAATCTAGATAAGCCTCTATCTTTGTTATTGTACGTATGCCAAAAAGGGTGGCATGATAGCCGTGCTGAGTGCCTATACCTATTTATAAAGGTATCAAGGCGCGACAGCAAATTTAGAAAAAAAAACATTTGGTTGACCATAACAAAGGCCAGGCCACCATGCGTACTAAAATCTTCAAACCCCTTAGCGCACAAAGTATATCTTATAAACACAATATACTGAAAATT
Source organism: Agonopterix alstromeriana (assembly GCA_963924505.1). Taxonomy (NCBI): domain Eukaryota; kingdom Metazoa; phylum Arthropoda; class Insecta; order Lepidoptera; family Depressariidae; genus Agonopterix; species Agonopterix alstromeriana. The sequence continues at coordinate 11,473,942 of OZ004662.1, read as the reverse complement.
CTAAAATATTCCCAGTCTATTCCGCAATGATAAAAAATAAGCATATCCATATACAAGGTGTTACAAAAATACAAAAACACATTTAAGGAGGTTGTTTTGACCATCAAACTAAACAACTTTCACTATGTTACCTATATCGTAATCGCTTAAAAAAATCTGATGTTACTAAACTACAAATCTACTCGACCTAATTGTATGGTACAGCTGTTTTTTTTTCGAGATTTTGATTTTGGTCCCATAGTAAAACTCGATCAGTTAAAAGTTTAAAATGTTTATTTTTACTTTTGTAACACCTTGTATAAGGAAAGGTAAGCGCACATTACATCGGGCCGCAGCGGGTAGAATAAACTTGTTCGTGTACATCGCAACACAAATAGCTCATTTGTTGCGATGCTACCGGAGGTTTAGCTGAACTAAGATACTCGCCGATACGCCTAGACCCCACGCGCCGTATGGCGTATGCTAAATACCTACTCAAGGTATGTATAGTACACTTAGCCGGGGTACGTGCGCACCTGTTCGTACGTCCTCTAAGGCGGGCTAAGTGTGAGAGCCGCTTGAATGAAGCTTTCATAGTATAGGGATATTTATTTGTGCTTTTTCGGTGTGATGCGTCCCGTTGGCGGTTGTGCTTCATAGCGACCCGGTATAAATAGTTCGCTTATCTTTAGAATTCATGTAAATAAAACACTCTATCCCATTCTGATCACTGGTAATAACTATACATGAATACAATTTACTTAATTTAAAATAACAATATAAGTACTTATCTTATCTTAAAACTAAATAAATGACTAGAGGATCTTAAATTAGAGTAGACAACAGCACAGCATCGTTGAAAGTTCCCCGACTGAAGCTCGATGAGATAAAAAACGTTGCTCCTCCTTATACTTACCACATTCACACCGCAACAACAAATTCATCAAATATAAATATACAATATACATAAACAGGAATGCTCATAAACTTATATTAACTTCAAAAGACTATTTATAGACGAAAAATCTAGTCCGCATTTGTACGAATTAATAAGGCACTTGAATCGCGAACACAGGTTCAATCCGCACGGCAATTTGTTTACGTATAATCTCATTATATATCCGTAAAGTGTCGATAAAGGGCACGGGGCGACACTATTTAGACTGTTACAATCGTACCTGGGTCCGTAGGGCGGCTCAACGCGTCGGGGCGGCGACAACAGTTCGTCGTACACTCCTGCATACCTGTCGACAAACAAACAACTATATCTAGTTACTGTTCACTGGCTTAGTAACTTTACCTACAGCTACTGCAATTTTAGGTAGGCTTTTCATGTTCACACTCAATTCATGTGACACTTCATTGTGTATCATCATTTATCCACGAGACTTTGAGGTCACTAGTCAACAACCAATACGTATGTCCATACCTCATGAAAAACAAATCAATCACTTTCAAATTATACGAAAAAGCACTATGCAGTAAGTTATAGCCTGTAGAATCCCACTGCATGGCAAAGGCCTCCTCTTACAAATAAGGGTCAGAGGAAGTGGGCCATACTCCAACACGCGAGCCCAGTGCGTGTTGGCAGAGGCAAGTTAGTGGTCAGCATGGTGTCAGAGAATTTTCAAGCCGCCGCCTTAATAGGCCTCTGACCTAGCTTAACGAATACAGGGTAAAATTAATATCATTGGCATCCTTTTAAACTAAAAGTCTACCAATAAAACTGAACTACTTTTACTATAGGAGCAAACCGATCGTAGCAAAAACTAAGCTAAGTTAAGCTCGACTTTGTACATCACGACTTATTGTAATTTTCCATAATGATGTTGTTTTTGTGTACAATAAACAATCTAAGACTACTCCTACTCGACTCAAATGTATCCTGTTGCACACATTTGAATCCTCCTAGTTTAAAAGGATGCCAATGATATCAATTTCACCCTGTAGATCCAGAATAAAAAGTTGTGTAATCAATGTAATTGGTTCTATGAAAGGTCAAGGTCTAGAAAATTGACATTTGTATGGGATTCTAAACATAAAAGAGATAAACTCACCGATGCGGTGACATAGTTCGCGGCGGCGGTGATCGCACCAGCCTATGAGGCGAACGTAACGGCGACCGCGGCGGTGAGCGGAGCGGTGAACGGAGCGGCGAGCGGAGCGGAGAGCGTGGGCCCGGCGAGCGTAGCGGCGAGCGGAAACGCATCGGTGAGCGGTGGCGGCGGCGCGGGGACGGCGTGCTGCAAACAACACGTCTATAAGTCATACCACACTATTAGGCATTAGCTATTTGCGAAGTGCATGGTTGGAACCATTGACTTATCAACTAAAAACTGACAATATCAGTTAAACAAATGTCTCCACTGTTTTAAGCAAATCAAGCTTATTCCAACTTTAAACTAAGAACATAACGAAAAGCCTTCAGCTGGATCCGGCTCGCCAAGATTACAAGATGTCATCTGTACACTATTCTGTCTCGCTTAAGCTCTATTCACATTACGACTTCGGGCGCGGATGGACGCGGACGGGCGCGGATGGACGCGGACGGGCGCGGAGGGTAAAATAATACCTATTTCAATACCGATAGAGTTGACAGAGAGAACGCCCATACGGGTCCCACGGCCCACGGACGTGGACGGAGCTTTTAAGTAGACTCTAACTGTATTGAAATAGGTATTATTTCCATTCACCCTCCGCGCCCGTCCGTCGTAATGTAAATTGAGCGTGACATTAAATTTGTAACCAGAAAAATAAGTAAAAACATTTGACTATTTATGTGGACTGGTTACGCGTGTAATTCTACTAACAAACATTTCTGCCACTTTTTGCGAGGGGCGAGGTAAAATGAAATCCGCAACTTTGGATTTTATTCCCCATAACTTTAGATTCTAATTTTGAAAATCATGAAAAGTAGTCTCGTGTGAACCCCAAACGTTCTAAGTTCGAAGTTATTATTTCGCAATTATAGGCTGATAAGTCGTTTAGTGATAAGGTGTAAAATTGAATGTAAATGCACAAGATCAATTGTGCTTATACCGTGGCAGAGGGGAAATGCTACCGCAAGGCTAGTCCTTATAATAATTAGTCAAAGGTAAAAACAATTGACAGGTATACTTCAAATATGTACCGAGATGACAGACATGTGCGCTAGTTTGTATGGACCAAGAGTACTAGTTGTGTGCTTCAACTAAACACACTTTGGGCATATCCATTAATTTTACTTTGATCTAAGGGTGCGGATGGTGCAATGTAAAATAATACCTATTTAAATACAGATATAGTCCACAGAGAAAGCTCCGTCCCCGTTCGTGGGGCCCATTTCTCTCTGTGAACCTATCGGTATTGGAATAGGTATTATTTTACATTGCACCCTCCGCGCACTCTTACACGTTTGACATTAGTGTGAATAGATGTCATTAGCGTTTTTATTATGTCTCGCTTACTGTGTCAAATTTGTTCAAAGCGACACACTCAACACGAAATCTTCAAAACTACAAAGACTACCAACTTATTAGGCTTGGATATTTCTATTGGCATTTAAGTGTTAATTAAAAAGGGTTTTTCGCAATTAAGTCCCCAAAGGTGTGAAAGCGGGGGTGTAAGTTTGTATGGTAATTTCTTAGCGAAGAACGGGGTCCAGCTAGTAGGTTTTATAATATAAATAATGTTGTTCATCTTCTTTACGTTTTTACTTTATTTTATTATAAAATAAAAAACGTAAACCTAACATCTAAGTACAAATAATACACGGGTCAGGAATGACGCTAATGTCGCGAATATCTTTATGTGGGTTTTCGAGGTCACAAAAATAGCATTGCATTTAGAGTGTTTTGGTGAAATGCGGTCTATCACGACTTACATCTTACAGGGTCCAACTTAATTTGCTGACGGTTTTTTAAGAGGATGATGATCCTTCAAACTGAACAACTTTCACGTTAGGACCAACATCAAAATGACGAAAAAAAATCAGCTGTTCCATACAAAACTTCAATCCTACTCGACCCAAATGTATAGGAGTGCTGATTTTATTTCCCAATTTGATGTTGGTCCTATAGAGTAAGTTGTTCAGTTTGATGGTCTGATAATCCCCTTAAAAACCCGTCAGCATATTAAGAAGAACCCTATAGTATAGTCAAAGCCGCGAAGGGAAACATGGCAAAGTAGGTCATTGATAGCGAGTATAAAGATAACCAATTTAAAAAAACGATACATTCAGAATGTTGGAATGTTAACGATACATATAACTCAGTTATCGTAGTACAGAGACCGTCGATTAAGACCTCTCGTTAATGATCTTCTTTGCTACGGCCTTTCCAGGCGTTGACGATACATTGTTCTCGATTATATTCAACACGGTAGTGAGTGTATGTTTAGATGTAGTTCTACATTTTGAAACTTTAACAGAATACGTGTTTATAAATTAACAGTGAAATTACAGGAGATTCAAACTTTTATAAAATCTTACCGCGGCAAGGACAAGGTCCTCTCGCGAGTGCGTCGGCGACGCGGCGACCATGGCGATCGTCTAATACGTCCGCGCGAGATCGAACGCGACCTATAAATTAAAACATCAACAATTAATTAAAACATTTATAAACTTACAATTGAAATATTTTTTTATATCATGCATGGAAATCTTAAGCTGTTTAAAAAAATAGGGAGATACTAACACTTTTACCAATGACAAATAAACTACATGCATTAATTATTAATGTGCGAATAGTTGGTAAGGTTAAGTGCAATATGACAATTAGACATTAGCAGGCACATCTAGAGCTGGATGAATGACAAAAAAAGCATTAAACTGTATAAATAAATTATTCTTGGACAAATTAAAGACCACTTAAAAGCCAGAAGCAACGACTAGACTAAACTGATTGAAATACAAATGCTAATCCTCATCGAGAACAATCCGACATAAAGAATTAGTAACCATGCAGTAAACATACAATTTATTTTCACATGCACTCAGAATAAGCAGCTAGGTAAAGCTAAGGTGAAGAAATTGGAAGATTGGACGAACCTAGTGTACCGGGGACGGCTGGAGGCGCGACTGCGAGGCCTGCCGCGTGGTGACCGGGGCGATCGCGGCGAGCGAGGTGAGCGTGGCGAGCGAGGCGAGCGCGGCGAGCGGGGAGAACGCTGGCTGCGCGGCGAGCGGGCCGAGCGCGGCGAGCGAGGCGAGCGAGGCGTGCGCGAGCGAGGCGAGCGCGACCCCGAGTGCACGCGCCGGCGCTCCTCCTCCCGACGCTTCGCACGCATCTCTTTCTCGCGTATCATTCGATTGAACGCCTCAAGAGGATCCTCGCCGTGCCTACGACACAAACCAACCTCTTTAGACAGATCGACACAGACTGAAACGACCCGACCGATAAACTCGAGTGGAACGTTGGGGACATATGTCTAATCGATTGTTTGAATATTTTTTGTACCCTTATTAGTAAATAGTTATAATAAAAGTTACTTTACCCATTAGTAGGTGAATCCTTGATTCCAGGCGGTGGTGGCTGGAACGGCTCGGGCGGGAAGCGGTCGTTGAAGGGCGGCCTCTGTCTCCGCATGGGAGGTATCCCGCCGTGTCTTCCGACGGCAGGGCTGGCGAGTTGAAACATACATTTAATTTGATATAAAGAGAAGAAGAAATGTATGTACTAAAGTGAAACTAAACATACTTAAAATGCTGTGAAGGTGGTGGTACACCTGGCATAAACGGTGGCGGTGGACCACGATTGTATGTACCCTGAAATTAATCAAACGTTGAATCATTCGTCCTTTAAAGTTTATCGAATAAACAAAAATTATAACGGTTTGGTAAGTACTATTAGTGCGTACCTGTGTAGACATGGGATCTCTTCGTTCATCAATAGTGGGTGTACTGGCCCTTTGTTCATCGAGTCTCAGCACCTTATAAAAAATTTAGTAATTAGAGAACCATTCATTTCCCAGATTTACTATAATTATGGAACTGACACATAAATACTTACGTTCATATTTGGCATATTCGGAGGTGTATCTATGCCAGGAGGTTTCAATACAGGTGGCGGTCCTAAAACAAAGAGAAATATAGTCTTCAATTTAAATTGCAAGCAGAATCAAATAACGATGATCCATCCATACTTCCAGCCAATATATTTAATTGCATTCCAATTCTTACCAAACCTTTCAATATCCATATATTATTACTATTATTAAAAAATATTATGTTACTGACCGCAAGACATTTGAAACTAGAAAATCGAAATATAACTTAAAATAATGTAACATTTAATTAAAACCCGAAATGTATGTGACAGGTGTGATTTTTGGCAGTTTATCTACCTACTCAAAACGGTGTGGAGGTTTTCATCGCTATTGATGCTGTTCCGGGGTCCTATTGTGTAACTACCCGATTGAATTGGTATCAAAACAACTTAATGTTTTCTGGCAGTTCATAGCGATTCTGCTATGGATGTGATAATCCCAGAAACAAAATATTACTCAAAAATTGCCTAGTAGCTTATGCTCACGACTATATTCCCCGAGGGGGTAGTCAGAGATAATCTGAAACCTCAGAACATCCACGTTTCACCAATAGTACCGAAACGCGGACAGTGTGACGGGGGTCGAGCCCGTCGCCAGTTGTAAAGGACAGTGGGTACACCAATTGCCTAGTGCGGTCATAAATCATAACATAATACACATCTGCAATGATATTTTAAACGATCTAATCGGAAACTTATACAATAGCTCTACTGATGTATTCTAGCAAAAGTGCATAGTTAAATGTCATCATTCAAGCGAGTAAACAAATTTATAAATAGTCAAGTTAGGTGTGATTTTTTTGTGTGATTGTGTAAACTAAACTTATTTTTGGATGTTATTTATTATGTACATTAATTACAGAAATGTTAGGAATAACAAAATCATCGTCCTGTCCCGATTTAACAGGAATTTATTTATTTAAAAACAGATTATTAAAAAAAACGCGAAACAATAATGTAAAGCAGAAGCCATGCAATGAAGGTTTGTAGGGTGTTGTACCGTAACGCGGTTGTCTGTGCACGTTCGCGTGCCGGGCGTGCGGCGGCGGGCCGTGCGGGCCGGCGGGGCCATGCGGGCCGGCGGGACCAAGCGGGCCGGCGGGGCCATGCGGGCCGGCGAGGCCATGCGGGCCGGCGGGACCATGCGGGCCGGCGGGACCATGCGGGCCGGCGGGGCCTAGCGGGCCCGGGCCATGCGCGTGCGCTGGCGGCACCGTCACGGTGATGTTGTCGTCCGCCGAGCCGTCAGACTCGTCCCCGCGCCCGCCTTTACCGCCCGACACACCCGAATCTACCACAAGTTTTGTTGTGTCCATACAATAAACAGCCCTCTCTATTTACACAAAAAAATCGAACTAGACATTATGTTTCAAGAAGAAAGATAACAGGTATAGTTTTGGAGAAGTGATTAATGATTATCGTTTCTGAAGCTATAGATTTTTAGACTCATACACCAATTTAATCTTGTACATAGGAAAATATGATTTTCATTTAACTATGACAGACCCAAAAGTAAGTCAAATAATTATGTCTATAGATAAAGTATGAAACCAAGTTACCCGAAAAAATTTACCGAACATGTTTTAGATCAAACAATTATAATTATGAAACAAATAAGTACTGAAAAAGTATGTGTAAGTAGTGATTAAATGAATGAAAACTTTCCCATAATATTAATGACTGAGTAGACAAATTTCTCATGCACCGTAAGCTCAACAGCCGGCATAGTAGTATGCGGAAAACGAAAACGTTAGAACGGACATTAATACCAAGTATGGACCGATAGACACTTACCATTGTTTGGCCCCAGCTGTCCTGGACCATTAGGAACCCCTGGAGCTGCCGGAGGTTCTGTAACAAAAACATCAGTCGCGAATTAAGCAACAAGTTTATTCCACACTTAACTTTCTGGTACACTTACACTCAGTTGCAGAAACGGTCATTTAAGTTAATCCTCTGTTAAATCTCTTACTGCCACTTTTTGTCTTGTTGACTTAGTAAAAGCTAGCAAGAGATTTAATGGAGGATTAATGAGCGTTTCTGCAACAGACTGTTTGCTTTCTAACTTTTAATTCTAACCACACATAATTTCTGTACTGTTACAATCCCAGCCCATTTGGTGAAATTGAAACAAGTTTCCATATTTAGGTACTATTATTTATTGGAATGAACGACGACGGGTCATACGGACGCCATACCATGTACCAACCAACCATTTTTAATTCATGTAGGTACGTAATACCGACTGCTCCCAATCCGCATTGGGCTGACGGCAATGTTATCCCTAAGATGCGCGCATTCGCCAGATGTGGACACACCCTAAGGGTAGGTATCATTGACAGTGTGTACTCAACATACCTATGCCACCTTCCTGCGCTAGCACGCATATTTTGGACATCTTGTACACAATAAACAACTTAGAAAACTTGAACAATACTACTTGGAAAACATGAACAACTTGGACAACCGAAACAAGTGTCAGCATATGATCGTAAGTCTTTTTCAGAATTGTATATCACGCCTTTTAATTTTATCGCGCTCAATTTTGAGGTGGATGCACTATCACTTAAATCTGTCAAATGTATGGGCGTATCACCTAAATTTGACAGATGGATGTGTTATACCCGCTATCGCTCGCTTGTGTGCGTACTACGGCGGCTAGTATTCAAAAAGAGTTTTTATCCTTCGTCCTGAGACATAATTGGGTTGAGATCGAGTTCAGTAAATTTTAAATTTTACAAACAAAGTATTTAATTTTTGTTTATTTACCTATGCTGAAACCATGATAATTTGATTCTGCTCTCGATTCTAATTCTGAAATTATATTAAAATACGCACCCATTGCAGGAGGATGATTTTGTGCAGGCGCTGCAGAGGGCCTGTGCGGCATGCGACGACTGTATCCAGTCTGGTTTCGGAAAGACGACACTGAATTCCTTAGGAACCTAGGAAACAAAAAATATGACTTAAGACACGAAGATAACAATATCAAACAATAACTACTTAGCTAATTCCAAATATTTCATCATCATCTCAAACGATAGCAGTGCACTGCTGGACATAGCATCGCCACAACGACCGGTCCTGCGCTGACCTCATCCGACGGGTTCCCGCCGCCTTCACCAGGTTGTCGGTCCACCTTGTAGAGGACCTACCAACGCTGCGCTTTCCGATACGCGGTCGCCACTCGAGAACTCTTCGGCCCCATCGGCCATCGTTTCTAATATTTATTTTTAACTAATGCTAAGTATCTAATATAAATAAAAGAATTGATAATGGTTACCTGTTTGGAATAAGTGTTGTTGGCGCAATCTCCTTTTCGCGACAGTCTGGGCACTCATGGTCTTCTGATTCCAAAAGAGCCCCTCTGATACCTGGTAGATGACCAAAATATGAAAATTATAATTGAATGAACTAATTTCCATAAACTCATGGCTACTATAGAGAGGCAAGTTCGTATGAAACCGTCCCATGGGACACAAACGATGGGAGGCGAGACAGCAGTGCCAGGTTTATAAGTCTTACCGATGTACCTGCGCAGTTGACAAATTTTAATAGCGCACGAAATTATATTGTCCGCTAATTGCTTTCGCGGCCTTGCTATCCGACTTTGCACCCTTTGATTACAAAAGGACTTCGGATTTTGATGGGGCCTCGGGTTTGCTCTGCGCAAACGAAGATTGATGAGCGGAACTATTTTCCTGGTCGTACTGCACTGAAGATGTTAGATAGGGGCGGTTTATATAGCGAAGGGATCCGCTCAAAGGCAGTCGCACGTGCTACATCGCCTACCTCATCGTATGTGACCCGCGGGACGGCCGCACTAGAGCTTATCTAACTATAATAAAATGTCGATAGAAGACAGTACCCGGCAAACAACTTGAAAAATGCAAGGGGGCCTGCAGCGCTTTCGCCTACATATTTCGTTTCTGTCAGTCAAGGTCCCATAGAAAAATTTATTCAGTATGATGAGTAGACTCTTAGTTTAAAAGGATGCTAATGATATCAATTTCATCTTGTAGATAGATATACTAACACTCATCACAAAATGAATTTCCACAGCAAGGGATCATGACGGCATCGGTAAGAAGGTCCCGACATAAACTGCAGATCAACTCGTCTGGCACGCTCGGATCTGGAGCCGCTGGAGCATTTGTAGGGGTATCTCCTCCACCCGCATTTTCAGATGCCAAATATGCCTCACTGAAAAGAGAATTTAGAAAAATGTTGCTACTCGTATGTGAAAAGTTAAGTAATAATACATTTTAGTTAGCGGATTGGTGAACTTCTCCATATCGACCTAATGGACTTGCGTCTAGCCAATTTTTCACCAAAGACAGAAAATTTACTAAGCTTTGTTTTAACAAGAAAATCTTTTAATATTTGATGGGAAATATTTAAGTAAACCGAATTTAAAAAAAAAACTAAAACCATTTAAAGCGTTTCATAATTCAGATTATTATGTTTGATAAAGCATGATGACGCATCTTCAGCCTGGTTTTGAGCAGTCTTTGTTTTATTTTATTTTATCTTTATTTTATTTGGGAAGCTTACAGCTATTAAACAAATAGTTTTATAAATTTAGTCAGCTAAAGGCCAATTACAAGCATCCACATATCGATTTCATATTTCCTTTGAAGTTGGTAGTAATTTTGCTGCAACAACCAATTTGTCAAGCAGCGATAGGCCACAAAAACACTCTTATCCAGATCATACTTACATAATTATGACAACCACAGGAAAAAATCCTCATTCCATTTCCTTATACTACTCTCACGTTTTTCATGTTTCTGAATGTCGACAACTTTATAAAGAGAAAAAGGTTAACAAAAAAAATATTTCTTACTGGTCTACAGCTGGGACAGCAAAGGTACCACTTGGGGTCATCATGGCGCCAGGTGCTTTAGGACCATCAACTGGTACCATAAAACTTCTAGGAATGCCTGTGCTTCGCTTAACACTCTCTATTTGCTCAGTCTAGAACAAAAACATTTATACATTTTTATCTTTCTTAAAATAATAATGCAGTTCAGTTTAATATAAGTGTGCGTAGAAGCGTTTAGCGTGTTGCATATTTGAAGCTTGTTCTTTCTTATGCATTTAAAGTTAAATAAACTTACAGAATTAGCAGTAGGGCAATCTTTTATCCAATGACCACGTTTCTGACACTTGTAACAAATATAATTAGATGGCACTACTCCTCTTTGATTCTGACCTCTAATCTTTTGATAACTGAAATAAAACAAATTAACATTTTATTAACATAACTACGACAATGTAGTTAGTACATTATAAACTTCAGAACACCTATTGCTGAGTTTCCCAACCACATCTTTGGAAAAGATAAGGTGGAAAATATGAAAGCATATGCCATTTCGTCACATCATGATAAACCGTTGATTATCTTGATAAATATTATGTTAGTGTTAACTTTTTTGATAATTATAAAGTTAATTGGAAACACAAATGCTTGCGCTACTAATGACACGCCACGGCCGTAGCATGATGCGCGTGGTAAGGCTATATTACTCCTTATATCTCGTTCGTTCGCGCGCAAATAGAAAGAGCGAAGGCGCGATAACACTATATCACGCTACCATACTGAGGTCGCTGATCACGGTCTGAACACTACCTATTTGCGAAAAAAGACAGTCACAAACATGAAATCATTTGTTCACTGTTTGCTGTTGTTTTTCTCTATTAGTTCGAAAGGATCTTGATAAATATGATGCGAAAAAAAAGATGTTCATCAATACGATAATAATTTCTCACTGTTTTCTGTTGTTTTCCTTTATTAATTATTTGTTATTCATTGTGATACGAAATAAAAATGCCGAATGATTTGTCGGTCGATATGAGTGCATTAAAGCAAAAGCAGCAATTTGAGAACTTTTAGCTAGAAAATTTCATTCAAAACTAAGAATCAGGTTGGATAATTATCCAATAATTATCAAAGAAATTAATAATTTCGATGCTTGTGCCGAAGAATAGATGCTGTTTGGTCAAAATAAAACAAAATCAGAAATTTAATCTCCGAACCCTGCATTTTGCACCTGACATGGTGAAGAAATCATCTTAAATTTGATGACTACACTTCACGTTTCATTGTTGTTGTGTTAAATATTACTGCAGCATGGGATGGCTTAATGGCAGTTGTGAGATGAAAAACTAAAATTCAGCAGTGGAGAATAAAAATTGCAAAATGTCCAACAATAATAATGCCCACACTCGAGTTGATAAAACTGATAAAGAACAAGAATTTTTTCGTGTTTAATTGCATGCGTAGCATGCTACACGTGATATGGCTGTATCAGGTCTTTTATTACATTCGTTCGCGCGCAAAAAGAAAGAGAGTGAAGGTGTGATAGCGCTGTATCACTGTGGCATGCTACCTATGCTGATGTGCTTGTTTTAAATTAGCCCAGTAAAAATATGGTTCGAAAGGAAATAATTTATTATAAGCAGTACAAAGTATAAAAGAAAAAAAACAGTTGTCATAAATTATTTACTTTCGCCATACAAGCGCACAGTAACTTTAAACACACTAGAAAAACTCATTAGAGTTAATCCTCCATTAAATCTCTTGCTAGCTTTTACTACATCAACTAGTCAAAAGTGACAGCAAGTGATTTAATGGACGATTAACTCTAATGAGTGTTTCTGGAAGAATATTTAGGGTTACAGGGTGATGTATCAAGTGATGATAGGCCATTAAAACATTGCAAAGGAAACCTTTTGTTGCTTCATACAACATTCGAAGGAAAAACAGAGATCTATTCAAAGCTAAGCACAAAAATGGGAAAGCCAGTAAACATATAAGCCAAGATGATAATAAAGCAGACTATTAACCCTTAATTACTCACGTTAAAAACTGACAAGCCCCAAAGACACTCCTCCTCCAATACTATGTTCATGTTGGCATGACTTTAACAGATTTTATAAAATAAATTTCTATTTTGTAATAATATTAGAGATACCTCATACAATATAGCCCCGACTCCTAAACTAGTTTTGCTGTATGTCTGGTGGAGCTAGTCCACTATTAAGGCCAGGCCACACAGAGGCGGGACTGCGGGAAAGCGGTCTGGGGACGGGCCTGGAGGAAGCGAATTCTTCTAGACCCGTGCAGATTTCTGTCTGGCATGTCGAATTTGTATGTGGATTACAACCACACCATACACTACAAGACACAAAGAAATCTGCTAAAGTCCAGAAGAATTTGCTTCCTGCAGGTCAGCCCCTGGATTGCTGTCCCGCCTCTTGTGAGGCATGGCCTTTATAGTATATAGGAAGCTACCAAAATGATCAAAACGGTAATACATTAGAAAGCAAAAGAAATAATCACATTCAATTACACCACACTATGGACATGTAGGTGTAATTTCAACAAATGGGAAAAATTGAAGATAAAGCATGTGCAATACTGAGTGAGTGCGAGCAAGACAGGAATATACATTTGCTTGCATTTTATGCCACGATCCTGCCAGAGGGGGTGAGGTACGAAATTGGATGGGGGACCATACTGTATGTAGTACTAGATCGACACCTTAGAGTGAAGAACTCATAAGTGCAAAAGAGAAAATTTTTCAGGAAGAAGAAAAAACTGCGTCCTATAACTTTTTTGCAAGTTCGGGAGTATTTGCGAGGTTCTTATTACACGCTATAGATGGCAATACGAGTATTTGATTATTTTTTTAGTGAAATCAGGACACGGTTTGTGAGATTTTCTTTCCAGAAACATACTAATAAAAAATACCAAAATTTCATTCCCGAGGTCTTTACTCTAAGGCGACGAGATACTCTTTCTTATACTGATTACGCACTGGGGCATCACAAGGCCCAACGTGAGCAATTAAGGGTTAACTGATCAGCCCTCTAAAATTTGGTCTTTTGTATGAAAAGTGACTGTCATTTACTACAAAGACAGTATCAAACTATGTTATGATCAATTTATGGAAATTCATTCAATCTTACTTGCTAGGATCGTAGTCAAAAGTGGACTGTGATATCATAGCATTTATTTTATCCTGTTCGCTACCTTCCATGCGAGACAGATCAGCGAGTCCCTTATTAGGAGCGACATCTTTGTGTAGCGCAGACTGACTGTTTGAACCTTCCCACTGCTTCTTGGGCTGCTGGGCCAGGGGTACTCTAGCCACTAGGAGCGATGTATTCTTTGGAATTAGTGTATTATCGTCCACATACACTGAAAAGAAATATTGTTACTTAAATTTTGTTTTAATTGGGGGCTCACAGTTTATTATAAAAACATGATTGGTTACTAACCTTCTTTTGTTTGAGCGTTAGTAATTTGCAGATCAAAATCTGAAGTCTTCCCAATCCGTTTTTGCTGGGATATAGCTGCTTTCAAGTCACCTACTGATATATGCAGTCCATCAAATGTAACAGTGTCATAATCCAATGCACTTTTGAACTTGTAGTGCACAGACATTTCCGTAAATGCAGATCTTGTGGTATTTCGTGTAGCATGTCAACATACATTCATTCACGTGTTCGTTATAAAGAGATTTTGATAACAAGCAGCACATCAACCACACAAGATGAAACAGTAAACCTACAGTCTAGTTCATTCGTCTAGCATAGATTGTTCTATCACTACTTAGGAAAAAAAGTGCTCAAGATAATTTTGACAAATGACTGATGGATGTGTAGAACAAAATTGCAAAAAAATATAAAACCACGTCCTTTTCGATTAGCACAATCCGAAAACGAAACTACTCATTCCGGTGAACGCCATTTTATTTTAGTTTTTAATTTTGTCTATGGTTTTTTAATTTTTTTTCTCAAGATTTACTATCGATATGACTCATAAAGGGAAGTAAGTGATTAGACTCAAATTATCCAATCATTTTGTCTTGAAAGTTATTTTAAATCGGCATCAAGAAACGTTAAGATTTCGACCCAGAAAATCAAGAAACACCTCGCTAAAAGTCAACAGACAAAATCTAAACTATAATCGCTTGTTAGCATTGTTTGTCAAAGACAATTTTTATTTGAAATATTTTCATGTGGCAATTCCGATTACCGGAAATACAAATTCAGTGCAAATCCATTTAATCATAAACTATTTTGCATGATCTACAAAATAATAAAAGAAAGAACCAAAACAAAATTCATAAATTTCAAATAATAGTCGTATTTCGATATCACCTAATATATTCTTCTGTTACAAATTACGAAAAATTATACGTTTTATACATATTTGGCAAATTGCCATGAACTTCCGGTGCAGGATAAAGACACACGCGGATCTATCGTGAAAAGAACGCGAATTATTATAAAAATAACTGGATAAGGGAGAATTATTTATTAAATTTACATTTTCTGTTTTAAAAAATGTCCAATAACGGTGCTCCGGACTCTTGGGAAAGTCAAGCCGATGTTATAGGTGAACAAGGTGCAAAAGATTCTAATGATGTGTCTACAAAATTTTCCACGTTGAATGTAAATGCCGTGGAATTCGTGCCTTCTTTTTGCAAGCCTTCTCAGGCTGATGACGATACTGACTCCCCCACTTCGCCACAGAAGTCTGAAAGTGGTTCCACAAATTCTGCCGAGAGTCCCGTCCTAAATGGTGAGTCGAATGTCTTGTCATACTATCTATCTGCAATGAATCTTATCGAACCGTATTTTGTCATAATTCACCGGCTCATATCGTTGTTTGCAAAATTATAGTAAAACCATACCAAGTGGAAAAAATATGATTCACGTTGATCAGAGTGTACGTTCGATGACTTTATTTTTTTTTCTGAATCCAGTTCTAACGGGTTAAGTCGAGAGAGACACGCGGCGCGCGATTACATACCTACTTGCTATTCACAACTTTCTCGTTGATTTTCATATCCATAGGTATTATAATTGTTAAATTTGCTACAATACAAATGACTAGAGGTATGTAAATTCCTTATTTCACTCAACTAAGCTACATAGGCTATTCTAATACTTTCACTTAGTCACCATAAAATGTGACTTTTGCAATGTGCTGGAGTAAATTTGGACGTGTTGGCATTTGGCTATAAATGAAAAGGTTATCAAATGAAGCTAAAACTTTCTGAATTTGGTTTTGTTATAGTTGTTGAAAGAAACTTCCATTGTCAAAATTATGGTACCCAAACTTAGCCTGTTGTCAGATGTTGTGATCTCACTTCTCTACTGTTGTACTGATAAATGACCAAAATTTTAATTTAACCACTAGGTTTTTTAGTTACTTAGTTAGGTTAGGTACCTTGTAATAAATAACCACAAATTTACATTGTACATAATTTATTTTATTGAACTTACGAAAAATGATGTCGTTGCCAGTTGCCAACACATCAAATAGGCAATGAATTTATATGAATGTCACCGAAACATTTATAGCCCAAAGAAAGTTTTCTTTCTCAATTTTTTTGGGATATTTTCTTTGCACCTTCGTATGTATTCTATTATGCATGTTGTTCAAATAACAGGGGCCGCATGTGTCTATAGAAATGCTTACTAAAAATGGTTTAATTTTTACGAAGAATATGTTCGTAAAGTCTGTTTGTTAATACCAAAGAAAACTCTGTGGTACAAATAGAAGCTTACTTATTTGATCCTTATATTAGGAATAGTTAATAATTTCTTACGTATAAACTCGTTACTACATTGGTGGCAACATTGCGGTTCATAGATAAGGTTAAGAAAAAAACTAAAATTTGTCAATGATACAGAACAGTTACACCGACGTTATACTGGGTTTATGTTATTCCAGGTTTATAAGTAGCAATTTTGCTTATTCTTAGTTTAATCGGGCTATAAAATTTTATACCACATTTTTTTGTACCACAGTTAGTATTTCTTTACAATCAGTGCTATGTAACTGAACAATCATAGCATAGCATATGCTCACGACTATATATCCCCCGAGGGAGTAGTCAGAGATATTCTGAAACCTCAGAACATTCACGTTTCACCAGTAGCACCGAAACTCTGTCCAGTGTGATAGGGGGTGAGCCCATCGCCACTTGTAATGGACAGTGGGTACAATACATGCCTCAAAATTGAAGCATGCAGGTTTCCTCACGATGTTTTCCTTCACGGAAAAGCCAGTGGTGTTACAAATCATACATATCGAGTCGGCCTGGATGGGAATCGAACCATCGCCTCCTGCACGGCAGGCAAGGTAACTGAACAATGCTTTAATAATATTGGTTCAGGGAATGTTCTAAAGAAATTGGCAATAGGGTATTTGCCTACCTAGTCAAATCAGCAACTCTTTATCGAATATCAAAACATTCG
This sequence comes from Agonopterix alstromeriana, assembly GCA_963924505.1. NCBI lineage: Eukaryota > Metazoa > Arthropoda > Insecta > Lepidoptera > Depressariidae > Agonopterix > Agonopterix alstromeriana. The sequence continues at coordinate 11,456,660 of OZ004662.1, read as the reverse complement.
CTTTGTATGAAAATTGTACTAAAATTAGTAATATGACCTTGTATTACTCATCACACTTTTCATAGTTTATCCTGTTATTAAAATAGCATTCAAGCTAAAAAATACATAAAAGTTTAAATTTAGCGTTTTCTAACATTTTTTAAATCAAATTTTTGTTGTAGGCAAATAGCCTATAAAACTCAAACTTCTATTCAAAATAATATCTTATGGATAGCTTTCAGACTTCATTTTTGAATCTACCACTGCATCGGAAGGTGTTACGTTGTAGAGAAGATGCGGCCAGAAACTCTATATTATAATACACTATTATCACATGTGTTTTTATCACTTTCCATAAAAATTTAAAGACCCTATTATATCTGTGATCTAAATCTATCACTGTGCCCACAATTTTAAGTTGCGTGCCGCTTTTGACACGCGTATCACTGGTTCACCATCCCTGCACGTCTACTATGACTTCTCTACACGCGCGCGACGCGCCTTCGCTGCATAGAAAATAACCTGTTCCCGCGTTTTTCGGAGAGCGAAAGCCGCGCTTGCCGCGACTTGTAGTATGGGGAAAATCCAAGTCGCGCTCAAGTAGAGAAATCATACTAGACGTACTGGTCTACTAGAAAGTCATAATATACCAATGATGACTAGTCACAAAATTATAAAACCTACAAGCTCCTTGTATGACTATTTGCTTGCTAATTTTGGAAATAATAATTGTATAAAAGCATAGTATCAAAATAGTATGACAATAAACGCAAGCATACATGAAAGAATTACACATTACATGTAATACAAGAAATAAAATAACAACCAAATGTAATGACTGTAATTGACTTGCCATCAATCTATGTATCTCGGTCTATTGTGTGACATGATATAAGTAAATAAAAAAGCCTTTATTTGTGTTTCCATATATGTATATTATTTTACAGAACAACAGTAAGCATTATTTCAAAATCTCTATAATATTGGTTGCAATAAATGAATTGCACAATCTGTTATATGTAAGTATATATCATATTTGGGATGACGAATGATTCTAGAACTTCAAATCTTATAACAAATTGAAAAATAAGGCTAAAAATAATAAAATGTTCAAGCAGAATTACAATTGTGAAGAAAACAAAAAACTTGCAAGCGTTGAAAAACGTATTCTATCTCTTTTCTTCACCCCCTCTGGTTACTTTCTGGTTACCTACGCTCGCACTCCTCAGCACATGCTTAATTGTTCTTTTAAATTTTTCCTATTTGTATGAAATGACAGCTATCAGCTGACAGTAGCCAAGGTGTGCCTCAAGATTGAGTTTCCCTACGTCTCCGCAACGCGCCACCGACCGACGCTCTAGGCTTAATAGTATTTCCTATTTCCGTATCGTAACTACATTACCACAAATAAAGAGCGCGTTTCTTTGTTAGATATAAGTATCAAGTTAGATTTCTATTCCCTAATCCGACAACCTCCTAACTAATATAAAAATCAACTAAAAGTTATTTTTGTAGTAATCTGTGTTTTTATTCATCAGGTTGCGGTGATGGGGGTGAGAGCGGGGACGGAGGCGCGGCCTCGGCGTCGCCGCGCGTCGAGGAGCCGCCGCCCGTGCCCCCGGCCTCCGCGGCTGCAGCCGTGCCCGTGCCCGTGCCCCCTGATGTCTCGCCCACTGCTGACAGCTGGGAGGCTGAAGCCGACGACGCCCTGCTCACCCCCGAGGACAACAACGATGCTGAAGACGACGAGTCTGAGCAACAGGTTCATTTTATTATTACTTTCTTCTTTCAAATATTATTGATTATAACGTTACAGCGATGTAGTGCTATTTCAAATCAAATAACTTCCCTCCCCCGCCCCTTAAGATGGACTGGGTTAAAGAATTTCGCTCTCTGGCGTAGTAGGCTAGGTAGCTAAATTCGACGAAAGCAGTTTCCCGTTTTTAATTTAACTTTATTCTTAAGATAAGTATAATTTTGGGGGTTGGCAAGCTAGCAACACTTCGACCCAATGGAATCTTTTGTGTTGTCTCCTAAATATTTATTTCTTTACCCTTCAAAAGTCTTCAAGGTGGTTCAGAGGAAGAAACCTGTAATCTCCCAGTTTTGGGTAACCATCTCACAGGAGGCACATGCGTTTATCCGCCAAGACATCACAGTCACAAAGGATATGTTCCATGGTTTCATCCTCCTCTCTGCATGCTGTTGTAAATTTCTAAACAACCTACATGTCTCCACAGCAGTGCTAGCCCCTAGATCCCAATAACATGGCTGATAGGGAGTAGGCCATACTTTAACAAATTGGCCCAGTACAGGTCGGAGGAAAGAAAACTAGTTGATTTCCTATCAGATTGTTAAGCTGCAATATGTAGCGTTACATTCAAATTACACTATAAGTACTAATTGTTCTACTGTCACTTAAGCATACAATATAAATAATATGTGGCTGCGAATGAGAGAGGACTCTTGTCACAAAAATTATCTAGTCACATTTAAAGTACCAGAATCTAGCCTGGTCTTCTATTATGAAGACTAAACAACAATAATCGAATACATAAACAGGGTCCTTCTTTATATGCTGACACTTTTTAAGGGGATGATTTGATGTTGTTCCCATAGAAAAGTTGTTCAGTTTCATGTTCTGATCATCGCCTTAAAAAAGTGTCAGCATATTAAGAAAATTTCAGTCGATTCGGTGAACCTTTAAAACGTATAGTCAAATTATTTCGGGGATCATAATAAGGATACCCTAGCGATAAAAGGAATATTTAGACTTCCTCAGAAGCTTGACTCATAACCAATGAGGATAACGGCCCGCGGAAACTATGACATATAGGATTATAGACCTCGAACAAATGTCATAGAGAACCCTGATCAGATTTGGTAGGCGTTAAAAAAAATACAGAATAGCGAAATCCAAGATGGCTGCCATGGACCAAAGCAGCTTTTAAAGGTTCACTGAATCAACTGAAAGTATCCGGGGGTTTTCGGGGTCCCTGATTAAGAATATGAAATCATTTTCTCTTTATCTTCAACTTTCATGAGGGTCGCCATACAAATTAATAATTTTTAAAATGCTGTTATTTTCTCGGCCCTACCTACAACTTGTTTTGTAGGTCATTTTGTCAGGTTTAATTTGTACCTACAAAACTTTAACGGTACCTTCTTCGAGCACCCCCTTGGGCTTACCTCAGAGGGGTGGGGACTTTTAGAATATTTGTATGCTAACTAGTCAAACTTCCTGCTTTCCACTTTTCCATCCACAATGATTCGTTGCCCAAACTACGTGTTAATGAATTAACGCAAAACTAGAAAGTAGTTTGTTTAGAATCGAGAGCAGAATCAAATTATCATGGTTTCAACATAGATTTTTTTTTTTCTAAATATTAAGTAATTTGTATGTAAAATTTAAAATTTACTGAACCCGATCTCAACCCACCGCTCGGGCACCCTCAGCCTACTTTATACCAAAACAAGATTCTTAAAATGTATCCAGAAGCACGTTGGCGCTTTCATTCATTGCTGAAATGATAACAAATAATTTTTGCCTCAATACTTAAAAAGCGAATAACTTAAAATTTTAACTATAAAATAATGAAATTATTGTTTCAATCTCATTATTTTGTTATAAATCAGTTGGGGTGTATGAGGTTTTGCGCTATTCATTAACACGTTGTATATCTTATCACAATGAAGAATGTGATTTTTATTCTGTATGTGACACAATGTGAGCATAGATTATTTAATAGTGATGCCAGTCAGTTTACGTCACTTAACACAAACTTGATAGGTTGATGTTAATTGATAACAATCTGATAGTGAGTTCAAACCATCTATAAAGCAGTTTATGATCGCTCACAATTTTCGCCTTCCTAAAACAGATAAGAAACTTTATGCATCTATTTTAAGACTCAGTTTACGAAGGTCAGTGATTGGTGTAGTGTAACGTATTGAAGAAGTGTTCTCTGACATATAAATGGTTTGCATACAGGAGGATGGCGAAGCTGCAAAGAAAATTCCCAAGAAAAAGCCCCCACGGGTGGAAGACACCCGTAGTAAGAAAGAACACGTAAATGTCGTGTTCATAGGACATGTAGGTGAGTTCTGGTATTTTCTTTTCATTTATTATTTTAACTTGAAAGTATGTTGGCTGAACAAGATCAGTGTCTAAAAAATGCGTGCGATACTTACTTTTTTTGTTGATCTGGTCTATTTCGTCATTAAGGTCCGCCACATACATACGGAATTCCGAATCAGGATTACGATTTCGTATGGATTTTCCCCCTAGATAATTCCATTCGGATTTGCGGAGGTATCAAATCCTATACAAAATCACAAATGTGTGTGACAGGTCTAAATACTGAAATACGATAGGGCGCATAAAATATATTTTAGTTTTAAACAACGCTAAACTCGAATTTTTAGTAATGCTTTAGCTTGAATACTATTTTCAATAACAGAATATATTATAAAAAGTTATGAAATATTAATGAGGTCAGTAGTTACTGTTTAGTAAAATTTTTCAGAGTTACTGATGTGAAATGCTGACTCTAAACGAAATCTCATCATACCCAGAACTATTTTTTACCTTGACATTTGTAGCATAGAGTTTGTAGCATTTGTAGGGTAGAATCTCAGAATCTTCAGCTCTATTCACATTACGACCCATACCGGGCCCCATGGACGTGGACAGAGCTTTCTCTATGGACTCTATCTGTATTGAAATAGGTACTATTGTACATCGCACTATCCGCGCCAGCCCGTCGTAATGTGAATTGAGCTTAAACATATTTTTTTCTCACACAATGTACCTTCCGCCGGCTTAAATAAAAGACACCAAATTCTGACCGTAAAGTTAGATTTAAAGAGCTCAATCACCTTGTTTATGGTGCTAAGCATATGATGCATAAAGGCGACATTGAATCTACTTTCCATTTCAGATGCTGGAAAATCTACAATTGGTGGTCAAATTATGTCTTTGACTGGCATGGTAGACAAGAGAACACTCGATAAATATGAAAGGGAGGCGCGAGAGAAGTCCAGGGAATCTTGGTACTTGTCCTGGGCCCTTGACACTAATCAAGAAGGTATGTTGTGGATGCTATCAGATTTTTAGTGGTGTTGGTTTTCTTTTGGTAGCTTGGTAGCTGTAGATCATGCTACTATTATGTGTAATATTGCCGATCCCCGCTACCCAATCCGCCGCGTAGTCTCAGCGAGGTCCAATGTTGTAGTCCCCCAATAGTCCGCAGTATTAGGGTGAATTCACATTAAAAGACCAGCCGCGCGACGACTCGTGCCTTTTCTCTCGTAAATTACGTAGCGGCTGGTCTTTGAACCAATTAGAACCGCTTCAAATCAATTAGAACTTAAAACTGAATTAATATTTAACCTAGCATCCTCCGGCCGTTGCTTATTCAGTTTAAATTCACCCTTAAGTAGTAACTGCTCCCGAAGCAATGTTGTAATGGTCATTTCGAAAAAACGGATGAGAAATTCGCATCTAAAGCAAATATAATGTGGGTTACTAGACGGCTAAATGGATAAACGACATGAGAGAACTAGCTTGCAATGACTGGATGAGTAAAACTAAAGATGCGTGTGCCTCAAGAAGAAGCATAGTGGACTGGAGTATACTGATGAAATTATTTCCACACAGCATATTGCAAAAAGCCGTGGTGGTCTAATGGCCAGTAACCATGCCTGCCGTGCAGGAGGCGATGGTTCGATCCCAAGCCGACTCGTGCGAGTTATTCGGAATTTATGTACTACTAGCTGTTGCCCGCAACTCCGTCTGCGTGGTCTCTAAAAAGTATCCTATGTGGTACTCCAGAACATATTTTATCTGTGATCCCAAGTATTTTATCAGTTTATGCGTGATTAAGTGACAAACATCTAAACATCCAAAAGCGATCAAAGCAAAGCGAAATCAAAAAGAGCGGTGATAGCCCATACGGAAGAGAACTAGCAACTCAATCACGAAGCATCGGTTCAATTCCTGGCATGTGCCACTAAGTTCTACGGAATTTATGTACGGTTGTATTCATCATTTACTAGCTGAAGAAAAAACATCGTATGGAAACCTGCTATTTTTTGAGTTTTTCTGTACCGTTGGTTTTAAATTCTCTATCTAGTGGTAAAACCAACTAAACCGCAGGACTTACTGTTGCCAAGTTACCGAATATAAAAACCGATTATGTAATTATTTGACTAAAATAAGAAACAAATAAATCGAGAAGGATGTTTTTTTAGAGACTAAATAATGGGTTTTGCTTCTAACCCAGCGATTTGATGAATTAACAACGATTTAATTTTAATAACCTTTTTTTGTTAACTTAAATTTTAATAATTTTTGTTTTCGACCTTTAATTTCGACTTTTGTTTTTGTTGTTGTTTAGAACGTGACAAGGGTAAAACAGTAGAAGTGGGGAGAGCGTACTTCGAGACGGAGAAGAAGCACTTTACGATCCTGGACGCGCCGGGGCACAAGAGTTTTGTGCCGAACATGATCGGTGGCGCCGCGCAGGCTGATCTAGCTGTTCTGGTATGCATCTATTAAATATTACAGCATCAAGGTTAATTTTATTTGAGCATCATTAAATACTGCTGACCGCTCTTTCCCTCACGTCATCACTATTGTACTATGCAGGCATTCCTCATAAAAAAATCTCAATACCTAGTAAGGTTATAATTACATTACAAAGCCGTGGTGGTCCAGAGGCGAGTAGCCTTGCCTGCCGTGCAGGAGGCGATGGTTCGATCCCCGTCCAGGCCGACTCGTACTTCGAAATTTATATACAATTTGTAACACCACTGGCTTTTTGGTGAAGGAAAACATCGTGAGGAAACCTGCATTCTTCAATTTCGAATCATGTATTGTACCTACTGTCCATTACAAGTGGCGACGGGTTCACTCCCCGTCACACTGAACTGAGTTTCGGTTCTACGAGTGAAACGTGGATGCTCTGAGGTTTCAGAATATCTCCGACTACCCCCTCGGGGAATATAGTCGTGAGCATATGTATGTATGTACAAATTCTTGTTAAACAATACAGGGTGTAAATTAAAATAGGTTACATACTTGAGTGTTTTTCGCGATTTCAATGTTGGTTCCATAGTAAAAATAGTTCAGTTTTATAGTCTGAAGCACCCTTAAATATGTAACGCATTTAAGGGGTTACATCCTGTATGCAATTATTTTCACATTAGAACGTAGATCTCTTACATAACATATGGTTTGAACTATTTGTTATTGTATAGTTTTAAATAATAATTTTGTTCCGTAGGTAATATCGGCGCGTAAAGGAGAATTCGAAACAGGTTTCGATCGAGGAGGACAAACTCGTGAGCACGCCATGCTGGCCAAGACTGCGGGCGTGAAGCATTTAGTGGCTCTAGTTAACAAGATGGACGACCCCACCGTCAACTGGGATGAAAAGAGGTATGACATCAGTGGCATAACTATTGGCTGGTAGGACTGGCAAAAACCAGGGACCCCGGGCCTCCCGAAGGGGCCGTGAGAACCCACGCAATCATCATGAACGTAGAAAGAGGTTATGTGCGGCCCACCCGCCTCTCGTCACTCCTGATTATCGACTGTGTTGACACATACTGATCCAGGATTGAGATCGGGGCCCTATTGAATAAACGTGACAATTGACAATGACAATTCAGAGTACATTGCTGGCTACTATTGAGGCTAAACTAGCAGTAGGTAACATTCTCCTAGCATTCTCAGCAATGTACTTAATGTCATTGTCAATTGTCAAGCTTATTAAAAAGGGGCTCGGGTCGCAAATTGCCAACTTATTTTATAATATTGTAGTAAAATCTCGGGCTCGCTTCATTCGCTCTAGGATTGAGATCGTAAAGCAGGTTTCCAACGACCTAATTATATCCAATTATTAGGGTCTCTGCATTGGGTTAAGGTTGTTTTGCTACGACCTAAACTGGACAGATTTTTACCTTGATTTGGCCGAGGGACCCATTATACGATTTTGCCAAGAGTGTAGCAACGCCGCTGTATGGCATTATGTTATAGCATGGAATTGATACTGAGTAATACGTAATACGACCATCCAACTGTACAACATTCAGTATGGAGCCAACATAGAGAAAAAAAAAATCTGCTGTTGAACTGCAGTACCTATCGACTCAAATGAATGGGATAGTTGATTTTGTTAAAAAAGTTTCGACTGGCTCCATAGTGAATGGTTTTCAGTTTGATGGTCAAAACCATACCTGTAAATATTACTAGAGTGTTTTGTTACACCCTGTATAATGATAGGCACAAACGACACGTCATAGCACTAAAAATGTATGTTATATTATAATCAATGACATTTTATACCACGACAATGAAGTTATTTTGATGTAGGTATTCAGCAGTTTATCTATTTCATTCCAGATACAATGAATGTCGAGACAAAATTCTGCCTTACCTCAAGAAGCTTGGCTTCAATCCTGCGAAAGATCTGTCTTTCCTACCTGTATCCGGCCAAACTGGGCAGGGCTTATTGGAACAAGTAAGCATCTTCTACTAATTAGAATTATAAAACATCAATCAGAATTCTAACAACTAGTAAGAATGATTATTTGGTTATTTTGTATGCAGCAAAGGCGCGTCGGGCGCGTGTAGACAAATCATACTGCACATCTATGCAGTATCTCAATCTTATAGTTCCCAAGTCTTCTACACCAAATCCGTAAGCTCTGGTCGGATATATCAGGACTAAAGCTTGCAAAAGGACTTGTGATCGGCTTCTCAAGTAGACATACCTCTGATGCCATCAATTCAAACCACAGCGACTTAAGGCTCCTGGTACGAACCTTAACAAGTCACTTCAAGTTAAACAAGCATCTACACAGAATGTGGCTTGTAGATTCATCCACTTGCAGATTCTACCGTGAAGCAAAGGAAACGCCCATACACCTCTGCGAATGCGAAGTGCTTATTCACAGCAGGAGTCGCCATCTAGATGGATATGTAGCCTACACATACCTACTGACATTAGGGATGTCCCCTCCAAAAGCATAACACGGTTCATGAAGTCTATGGGCCTAGGAAATGACCTTTAGGTTAAGGATGACAGCTGCTATAGATCTGTACAGATCGCGGTAGCTGTTGGTCATTAACGAACCCCTAACAACCAAATAATAAAATCCTGATATAACTCATGAGTCTTTGTTTTACGTAAAAGCACATAATAGTTGATAGTATATAGTTCTACATACAAAACGGCCACTCCCCGCCCCCCTCTGACTTCAGATATCCCACCTCACCTCACACTTTCTGGGGAAACTTGAGGAGAGCCGAGCAAGGGAATGCAGTCAGGCGCGCGCACCGTTGGATTTAACTACATAAAATATATTTAATTTTTATCCTCTCAGTAAAAATAAATGTTGGAAAATAACGATAAATTCACATTTTCAGTGATTCTTTAGCTTAAATACTATTTTTAATAACAGAATGAACTATTAATAGTAACGAAATGTATAATGATGTTCATACGATGCGTGGTAAGTCAACCCTACACATATGTCATGCACAATTTGCGCAAAGTGCGCATGTGCGAACGTCATCATGTCAAATCTAAAACGTTTGAAGTGCCGGCCCTGTGGTAAAAGACTACATATTTTTAGTAGTTAACAATATTTATTATATTAATTCCAGGTGTCCGAAGAAATCTGTCCGTGGTACCGCGGACCTTCGTTCATCCAGCTGATCGATGATCTCCCGTCTCTCAACCGCAAGATGGATGGACCGTTCATCATGCCGGTAGTCGACAAGTACAAGGATATGGGCACCGTCCTCATGGGCAAGGTCGAGGCTGGCACCGTGCGCAAGGGAAGCACCCTCTTCCTTATGCCCAATAGGGTAAGTTGTATCACAGACTACTAGTTACTTCGCACAGTGTTTTAAGACCCGAAAGTTTGGCATCCTCTTTTTTGGCCACAATCGACGGTAACTATGATTAGAAATTCAAAAGTAGAACTTCCGACTTTATTTGGTAAACCAAACAAAATTTGCTCTTGGGAGTTCTACTCTTGAATCAGCTTGATTAACAAAATTTTTTTGGTATTGATCTGATCTTCCATAGTTATACGGTCTACGCATTGAATAGCGTTAATTTAAGCAGCAAGATTAAAATTTTCCCTATTTGTTGACAGGTTCAAGTGAATGTGGACCAGCTGTGGTCTGATGACATTGAAGTTACGTCTATTGGTCCCGGCGAGAATGTTAAAGTGAAGCTCAAAGGGATTGAGGAGGAAGATGTTTCCCCTGGATTTGTTCTCTGCGATATCACTGAACCCATCACCACCGGAAGGGTAAGATATGCTATCAATATGTAGTACCTATCATGGTTACCGTTTTTCTGACGTACTTATCAAGACTGGCGGTATTTTGTTGACATAATTAAACCACATGACAGGGTGTCAGTGCCAGTGACAGCCTAGCAAATACCGAAACGGTGAACTCAGACCATCAAACTGAACAACTTTCACTATAGAGCCTACCTCGGGAAACGCGATAAAAAGTCAGCTGTCCAATACATTTGAGTCGGGTAGGTACAGCAGTTTTGTATGGGACAGCAGATTTTTTTCGCGTTTCCTGAGGTAGGCTCCATAGTGAAAGTTTTTCAGTTTGATGGTCTGAGTTCACCGTTTCAGTATTTGCTAGGCTGTCACATACACCCTGTATTTTCGGTATCCTTGTGACGAGCTCTACAGGGTGTAACAAAAGACCCTAGTAATACTTAAGGGGGTGCTTCAGACCATCAAACGGAACAACTTTCACTATGAAGTATGAAGCAAACCAACTTCGAAATCGCGAACAAATAATCAGCTGTTTCATAACTCGACCCTAATGTATGAGACAGCAAATTTTTTTTCCTTTTTCCTATGGTTTCTTAAGGAAAGTTGTTCAGTATCATGGGTGCAATCACCCCTTAAAGTATTGCAACTGTTTACTCTAACACCCTGTATATTGTTGTCTAGCGGTGGCGGCGCTAGTGCAGCGTAGCTCAGTAGTTCATTGGGGTAATATGGTGATATTGTTGTAGGTTACGATTATTGACAAAAGGTGGCGTTGTAACTAATTTCTTTATTTTCTGAGTAAATTGTTGTAATCAAGTTGCAAATAATATACGTTGAATGTTACAATTTGTCAGGGTAGACAGTGTCTTTCTGTGTCTATGAGCTGCTCGCCATTGTTGTCTAGTTATCATAATATAAGTCCAGGCTAGTTTCTGGTATTTTAAATGTGACTAGATAATTTTTGTGACAGTGTCCAAGATATACGGTTTGTAACACCACTGGCTTTTCGGTGAAGGAAAAACATCGTGAGGAAACCTGCATGCTTAAATTTCGAGGCATGTATTGTACCCACTGTCCATTATAAGTGGCGACGGGTTCACCCCAGTTTCGGTACTACCGGTGAAACGTGGATGTTCTGAGGTTTCAGAATATCTCTGACTACCCCCTCGGGGAATATAGTCGTGAGCATATGCTTATGCTGTATGCTTGTTCGTTTGTTCAGGTTTTCGATGCTCAAGTTGTTATTCTGGAGCACAAATCCATAATATGTGCGGGCTACTCTGCGGTCATGCACATACACTGCGCTGCTGAAGAAGTTACTGTTAAGGTATGACACTCTTTATATCAATTTTAATGTGTTAAGAAATTCGGTATGTCAAGTTTTTTTTTTTTGTCTTCATTTTATATTTTTACGGATAGAATACATAATTTTAAGAAACGAGTTTAATTTTATTGCGATTCATCGAGTTTATCAATATAAATTTAATTTTAAATTACTTTGATCTGTAATCTCTAAATTCAAAAATGGTAGAGGGAAAATAATTCGAACTCCGTGGAGAAAAACTAAAATAAAAGCTTTCCTGCCTTCTCTTTCTGACTATATGCTGGAAACAGAAACGGCAACATCAAATGTCAAATTCTGACATTGTGAATGTATTTTTTTTCTTAATAGCCAGTTATTTTAAGTTTACCAAGGAGTTCACAGGTTTTCCAGTGACGTCACTGGACGTACCGTAAAACGTTATTTTATTAAAAATATCTGCAATCCTTTCATTTTAAAATCTCTGACTTAGAAAATATTATTATTGAGACAATTATCTCGAAATGGTTTTCGATTCAGCCCTCCAAAAAAAAAACTTGTCATACCGAATTGTGTGATTAGAGATCTATGTAAATTTAAAGAAGATGTGAAAAGAATAGAGAAAGGTATGCTTCGTTGGTTTTGTCATGTGGAGAGGATGAGTGATAGCAGATGTACGAAAAAGATATACAGAGTCCTTCTTAATATGCAGACGGTTTTCTATGGGACCAACATCAACGTTCCATACAAAACTGCAAACCTAATCGACCCAAATGTATGGGACAGTTTATTTTTTTAATCAAATAAAAAAATGTGTATTGCATTTTGCTACTTATGATTAAGTTATGACAACATAAACTAAACTTTTATTTTTAGCGTAAGTTTTCTCTCTTTATTTTTGTTACAGGTTACAAATTTGCTATAAAACTGTACTGTTACTGGACTAAACCTAATTTTGTAATTGCAGGCACTAATCTGTTTGGTGGACAAGAAAACAGGAGATAAGTCAAAGACGCGGCCGCGCTTCGTGAAACAGGACCAAGTAGCAATCATGAGGATAGAGTGCGCGGGCGTCATCTGTTTAGAACCGTTTAAGAAGTTTGCTCAAATGGGCAGATTCACATTAAGAGACGAGAGTGAGTACACGTTGTAATTATACACATATGTACTTCGCCCGCACAAATTAAATACCTATCAAACAAATAAAGCTGCATCAAAATCGGTTCAGTAGTTTTTGCGTGATGCGTGATGTGACGAACAAACAGACAACTATTCTTAAAAAAGGTTAATTTGTAGTCGGAGACTCCTAAAAAACATATCGTAATCTTTTTCTTGTAAATATTTGATTGATTGAATATCTTCAATGCACAGACACACTTCTGTAACAGTTTTATAATAGTTTAGATAATTTTTTTTATTTGAGTGGCGACCGCTATTGACATATTTTTCATACGCAATATGTCAACGGTCTGTCAGATACGCTATTAAGAACTTATCCAGAAGTGGTGTAACAGGCCCTTAAACTATAACATTTCCACTGAAATATGTAACATTCATTGACTATATGGGAATAGAAAACTTGTAACAGCATCTTAGGCCGAGATTCAGAGACGATTTTTTTAGTCTTAGTTCGAACTAAGTAGGGCGAAAATGTATGGATTTTGACATACGGGAGTTCGAACTATAACTTAAAAATCGTCTCTGAATCTCGGCCTTAGTCTATAATGGTTTTTATTATTAGTTTCGTCCGATACTTGAAGTCTAACAAATATCTTTTTGTTTCAGATAAAACTATTGCGATTGGTAAAGTCCTAAAGGTGATTGAGTAAATTTGGCACTACAGTTTGTAATTTAGCTAGGATAGGCCTTTCCAAAACCTATATCAGCAGAGAATGCATATAACATGTAATCCTGAATTTTGGGATCTGTACCATGTGAGAGCTCGGGAGTGTATTGCTTCATCATGATGTAATTTCCACATAAAACTTTATTTCAGATTTTTATAGAACAGCTAGTCCCTAAAGGGAAAAACGTGCATCCACTGCCATAAAGCAAAACACTTTACTCCATGACACTTGCGTTTTAGCAGCGTTACGTTAAATTAAACATTAGTTAATTTAATCCTATTAGAATTAATTATGTAATTATCATCACAATACTACAGATGTGAACGGCGTAGCCGACAAGTGTCTTTTTCGCAGTAATTATTTTCTAAACTTCTCTTCATGAAAATTATCATCTCTTCTCTACGACGTAAATTTAATCTTTGGATGGAGCGTTGCTAAAACGACGTCATGTAGTATTCTATGTTTATATTCCACAAACACTAAAATAAGACATACATTTTCTTCTAAGCTTGAATTGCTGAATTTGTATTGTTGTCCCAATTGTTAATTAACATTCTATCAGTGTAACATTTTCAATCTTTCTGTTATTTATTCGGTACTGATGTGATGTGATGTATGTACGATGGAGGTGGCTCTCATTTGATGTATTTATCTTTGTTAGGGCGATCATCCGTTTAGTACTTTGGGAAGGATGGTAACAAAGTTTATCTGTCGCAAATAATTACAACCTTATTTTGTATTGCGTAAAGCATACTATTTACTCACAAATAATTAAGTACTGTATTATTTATTTACTACTTCCAATGACTAAATGCATATAGGTGATCACCCTAAACATAGTTCTATTTTCACATACTATTGATATAATGGCTGTAGTATTGTTTCATATTGTGAGAAAGGAATTTTGAATAATTTGCTATACACACAGCTAAACTATATTTATGTTTCAGTGTGAAACTAAACATTTACTTATGTATCAAAACTCGTTTCGGTCATTTCTGTTTTTAATAATTTTATCTGCAATATTTTATCAGAATTTATCGATAGATTATAATTTATTGCCTTATCGATCGAGACATGAGCGAAACGAGGATTTATATAATAGCGAACAAACGAAAGCGGCTTTGTTTAAATGGTGGCAGAACGACGGCATCATGACAAGGGTCGCTCCTGTAGTTGGTCCTTTACTTGTAGCGTCTACCGTAATCCCCTCAGAGAGCGTGGGCGAGCTCAGTGGGTGAACATTGTGTGGCGGACTGTCTCCACACCCTGCGACTTCTCACTCACAAAGTCAAATATTATCGTAAGATCACAATGAGAGTACTTATGGAATGTTGTGCAAATTATGTAAAGGTGGCGTAACAAGCGAGTTAATTCTTATAACTTCGGCTCAAACCCCGAATTGTTATAATAAATGTATATTATGGATTTATAAATTTTCAGCTTTTTTTAAATGTAATCAGATTTACATCTAGGGGCGATTGTATATTATTATCAATATTTTGTGTATATCAGTGGACAAAGTGAGGCGCGCGTGGCCCCGACCTGGTTCACCTCGTGCTATAGTTTATTTGTGGAGTGGACATGCTTGTAGTGGAGGTGTAGGGCGCGGATCCTTGCCGCCGACGCAGGGCCGTGCCCGCGCCGCAGTGCCTTGTGTTGCGCCGCGCCGCGTGCGCCCCGCGCGCCTCGACACCGACCGAGCACTGGCAGGCTGCGACTATATTATTTTGTTTAAAATAAAATAAAAATTTTATTAATACCACTGTGGTTTTTCTTTACAAATAGACCTACTTTATCTTGATAGGGAAAAACTAGTTTCTTGAGATGCCTGTTAACATTTATTTCATTGATGGCGAAGCGCAGCGCAGAGGATTGCAACGCAAGTAAAGCATAAGCAGTCGATAATGGTTTGGCAGTGAAAAATGATCTGCGCTGCTCGTCGGCAGGTGTGCATACCAACCATTGTAAAAACATGAAGATACCACGTTACTATTTTTCTATGCAGGCCCCTGGAGGGTTGAATAGGGATGTGTGATTCTCAAAAATAAGAGCACTCCGCCGGGAGAGTTATTTATTTTACTAATCTGAAGGGTCAGTTCACACTGAAAGAGCGGCGGCCGCCGGAAAAGCATTTTCGGTGACTAGATTTTGAATCTCACTGCTAGTCAAAAGTTGTGTTGCGTTGAATGATGCGTAATCTCCATAGTCATTTTGACATTTTCAACTGCTGATTTGAGCGATTAGACCATATAACTATCGACGAGTTACGTGTGTAATTCTTTTAACAAACTTTTCTGCCTCTTTTTGCGGGGGACGAGGTAGCATGAAATCCGCAAATTTGGATTTTATTCCATCAGTTTAGATTCTAATTTTGATTGTTAAAAATAGTCCCGTGTGCACCCCAAACAAGACTAGTTTGAAGTTATTGTTCCGCAATTATAGGCTCTCGTTTAGTGATAAGCATGTGATATGGTATAAAATTGTATGTAAATTCACATGATTAATTGATTTTGTAACGTATGGCAGAGGGGAAATGCTAAGGCGAGGCTGGTCTTTGGTTATATGATCTAAGTTTGAGCGTGTGACTTTCAAAATTACAACTCCAGGTCAAAAGTGGCGCCACGCGGCCGCTCCCGCCACCCAGTCAGTGTGAAATGACCCTACTCACTCACTAATCCTAACTTACACCTTATAAAACTTTCCTGTCCTGTGCTTACACGAAAGTGGTGTAAACTGGAATTTATGCATTATTCGTATATATCTAGGATCGTAGGTGAAAAAGGAGGAGGAAACCCTAGTATTGGATAAGTTTTCGATTACTACTAGGCAATTTTTTGTAATAAGCAATCGCGTCGGTGTAGTGAAGCTTCGGTATTGGAAGCTATCACCGAAGTTAAGCATCGTCAGGTACGGTCAGTCTTTGGATGGGTGACCGTTTAGTGGTGTTTCATCTCGAGCGTTTTCGTGCTTCGGAAGGCACGTTAAGCAGTTGGTCTATGATAGTTCCGTCAAATGGCGTTCGTCAGAGGCTACAGGCCTCTTGAACTACAGGCGGCTTGAAAATTCTCTGAACCCAAGTTGACCACTAACTTGTCTCCACCAACACGCACTGGGCCCGCTGGGTGGAATATGGCCCACTCCCTCACAATTATTCGTGAGAAGAGGTCTTTGCCCTGCAGGGATTCTACGGGCTATAAATAGTACTCAGAATCACTAAGAACTGCCAAAAAATACCATGTCTATTTGATACCGAATAAAGTCCGCCACATACATACGGAATTCCGGTGATTTTGTATAGGATTTGATACCGAACGGAATTGTGGAGGGCGAAAATCCATACGAAATCGTAACCCAGCACGGCTAGCATGCCACCCACGACAAAACGTTTAAACGAGAAAATCGTCATGCTCGCTCTCTCTGGCATACGTAATATAATAAGGATTGAGGCACATCTCGATTTTTATCGTTTTCTCGAGGGTGGCATGCGAGGCCTACTGATTCGGAATTCCGCATGTATGTGACAGACCTTAATCGGGTAGTTAACGAAATAGCACCCTTGGACCGATTTCGATGTTGATCTACCGTAATAAAAACGGCTGTTTTTAAACAGGTGTGTATAAATTAGAGCTTGACAAAAGTTTGATATGGATAAAGGTAGAAGAGGAGGAACTAATTATTTTAGTACAGTGGTCTTGCCAAGGCGTGATTTTGACGTTCTTGAAAAGGAGCCTTTATTTTTTCCAAACTGTTTGCCAAACTGTATATGGAAACATGGACACGGTCAGTAGAAAAACTACTTCATTAAAAAAAAGGAAGTAAATAAATATCCTGGACATTATCACACAAATTATCTGGTCACATTTAAAGTACCAGAATCTAGCCTGGACTTATATTATGATGACTAGACAATGATATAGAATACATATTTGGATATGACTTGGGTTACAAATATTCATATACATCATACAAATATTTGTCTCTTGCGGGATTCGAACTCGCGACCCTCGCACAGCAGGCAGGTTCACTACAGACGCTACAGGATGGTCTTTTTAGTTATTTTGTTTGGGGCCAAATGTCAATGTCGGCACTAAAAATAAAAGTTTTGTTCATTATTTAACTTCTATTATTTATACCAGGCAAATTTTCTGTTGTGCACGGTACGGTCTAGGCAACTTAAAGTGGCTCTTAATATGACCATAAGAATATAATTACAGCAGAACTTTGTACCACTTCAAGCAACCCAGTCTAAGATAAATATAATATTTACAGATTTTGGCTAATTCCATTACCGGAATGTTAAAATTATTCATAAGTATAACTAGAGACTTAAAATAGCTAGTTCCACGAGCAGTTATAAAATATAATATAATAATAATATATGTACATTTAATCCGTTTATAAATCTCACAATATTAGACCCATCACTACATCCACAATTTTAACTTATTATGAAACATTCATTATCTTATTCTTGGCGTTCAGGAGATGCAGGATAAATTTCAACATTATCCTCAAACATTCATTATTGGATTATCAGTCTCAATATCTTTTAAGTACCTACAGTAGCTAAAATTTGGCATAGGATTTCAATCCTGCATCTTTATTTCATTTTTAGTTATATTCTGATTCATTTCATCATTTTCATACTCAACAAAATCATCAAAGAGGCTCGGCCAAGCTTCTGTATCATCATAGCTGCTGAGATCATCTCCGACGAATTCACAAAAGTTTAAGAACATGTACCAGGTGTCCTTGGGAATACCTCTGATGTGTGGATTCTTTTCTAGGTAACTCAGCCACCTGTCTAGTACAGGAGGTTCATTGTTTGTGAAGACGAGGCGCCACAGTACAATACCGATGTCGGCCGGCAGTATTCTCTGACCAGTGCTCACATCTAATCCAAATTTAAAAGTAAATCTGTATAGGTCTTTAAAATTCTCAGATTCCCTTTTCAATTCGCTCGTTATTTCATTCAATTTTTGTTGTATACTTTTAATGGAATCCGTTTTCATACTCTTTAATCCTTGTACAAATTCTGATTTTGTAAATCGACACATTTGACTAGCATTTAATTTCCAAGCAAGTACCAGCACCTTGAAGTCATCAGGATTTAACTGGAGATCATTACAAAGGTTCTCTATACCTTCAGCAAGAATGGCATCTTCTAAAGAGTCCTTGTATTGGTCAAATAATTGAATGATTTTGGTTTCAGAAACACGAGGCTCGCTTGATGCCAGTGACGACATAGTTCTAGGGATGGATGGCAACTTCTGGTAGAATGCTTTCGGCGTCTTTTCCGAACCCGAATTTGTTTTCTGTACATTTATGATATCCGAACAGGGTTCTCCAAAAGAATTGATTGTATTAGCATTCTGTAAGTTGCCACTATTTTTATAACAATTTATGGTATTCTCATTATCACGTAGAAGTGGTTCTTCTTGTGGATAATCTGATACCATAAGAGCAGGTACTTGGTGTGTGGTGACAATTTCTGTCAGCTCTGAAAAATAATGCAACAATTTTAACAGGCAATTTTAATAAAATTATCCTTTACCCTGACCTCAATAATATGCAGTATGCAGGGGTTGGGTTTGAAAATTAATTTCCTCAACATGACCAAGTAGAAGTGATAACAGATTTGCAATTGTTAATGTGCAATACTCACCGTCATGTTTTCTTTGAGGAGACGTTGTAATATCAGCATTAGCTTGATTCTTGAAACAACTTAGACAATGGCCCATTGGTCAAAATCTGAACGAAGTTCCTCAAAGACATAAAAGTCGTATCCAGGACACAAACAATCAGAGCTGACTCAATTAATTTTTCATCATAAATGCTATAAAACATAATGATTATGGAGCAGATTTTTCCAAGACTTTTACGAAGAATTTGATATCCTGTAAATAAAGAAGGAATAGGCATCAAGAAACTTGGTCTCGTACATAAAATCGTACAAAGTTAACAAGCTTGACTTACCAGAAAATCATAACATAATCACACTTTTCACTGTTAGTAATAGTGGTCAGGTATGAAGTAGGTAATTTAGTAAGAGAGAGCTTATTTGCATCATATCTAACTAGTATTTTTATTTCCACAAGACCATTATTTCGCCTCAGCAGGTAATCGTGAAAATATTGAATGAATGAATTTATTCTGTTGTTGATGTTGAACGAATGTGTTCAAGAGAGAACGAATGAAAAACGCGATTTTGTAGTCTATGATCCGCTAGAGATGTCCAGTTGACTTAATTTGACTCAAAAGAAAGATTCGAATCGCAGGATTGCAATGATTTTATATCTTACCTAGATGGCATGGCATGGCTGGGTGATGACAGGGGTGAACCAAAACAAAACACCCTACAAATAAATAAATCGATCATACCTATAACGATTGCAGCCCTGCTTAATGAACGAGGTGATTTTGACAGAAGCGCACGTGTCAAATATCCATCATATCATCAAGAGTAATGGCGTGTCTCCTACTACAAAGAAAATAAAACAGCTTCACTTTTTGTCTTCTGCCATCTTGCTTTGAGACATTATTGTATGGGCGACGCCATTTTGTATCATGTTTTTGTGTAATGTCTGCTAAAAAACAAGCGCTGGAGACGCCTCAAAAAAAAAACTAAATTTCTCAAAAAGACCCGTATCCAAAGGCTTTTAAATTTTAAAAAAAAGTTCGGGGCAGGAAGAAAACAGTTTGTATTTTTTATTTTTTTTATGAATATTTTTTTAAACAGTTTTTTTTATAAATAATGTCTTTAACGGCTCTGGATACTAGTCCTTTTGAGCATTTCGTATTTTTTTTTAATATTACATATATATTTTGATGGTGGGATTATAGATGACGATGAATCTGTGGTCGATTTCGTAAGCTCGCGCGTTGCCGCCAAAATGACCATGTACGAGTAATTTGAACCAAAACTTATGTTCTGTTATCGTATTTATTTGAGATTCCTGTTACGTCGGTCGCTTTACACAACTGTTTGGTACACAATCCGCACGAAATTATGTCACAAATATAACTAAAACCAATTTTTTACGAATTTCAAATAAAACGAAACACAGCAAGAGCAACGGCGCCAAGAAAAACTCCCTTTGCAAACTGCTACAAACAGTGTGACCATCTAGAAAATAGAGAATCTACCACACACTCGCTAAAATCTGCCAAAAAATCTAAAGAAAAATGGCATAAATAGGTAATAGGAATCTCAAATAAATACGATAACAGAACATAAGTTTTGGTTCAAGTTAACTCGTACATGGTCATTTTGGCGGCAACGCGCGAGCTTATGAAATCGACCACAGATTCATCGTCATCTATCATCCCATCATTACATAAAGAATATAAAGAAAAATTAACGAATGGCTCAAAAGGACTAGAATCCAGAGCCGTTAAAGACATTATAAAAAAAATAAAAAACATTTTGCAAAGGCAGTTTGTTTTCAAAAAAATTTAAAATTGTCGTCTATGAAGTTGTGTTTTGTGTTGTGAAGCAGAATCTGATTTGGTTACGTTTCGTTGCAATTTTTTCAGATTTTTGGTCGTGAATGTGTATTGTATGCACTTCAATAAGTATTTTATAAAATGGCTGTTATTGACGAAAGTTGGAACTATCGTTTGGAACAAAGCAGAAACGATACCAGCCGTGAATTTCAGTTGAGAATTAGTTGCCTACGTGAAGATATTCTCAATCTCAATGGCTTTAAAATTCAGGATTTTCAGTGCAACGACAACGCACAAAGTCCTGATGATGAATTGAAAACGTTTATAGAAAAAAACAAACAACTTCGAAACGAAATTGATGCTAAACTTGAAGAACTGGGACAGAAAAAAAGTCGCTATGAAAACTTCAAGCAAGGTTTGTTGAAGTCAGACAAAAATGAATACATACATATAAACAGATAATTACTATAACCATAGTGTAATAAAAACGAATATTGGTGGTGGTGGCTCTGCGGTCGCGACAGGCCAATCATGCGGGGTGTTCGGGGGCCGGGAGGAGCGCGTCCCGCTGAGGTTCAACCCTTAGTTAGAAAAAGTCATTGATACATGGCATGTCATCCGTGGGAATTTGAAGCCGGACCTCAAGATTGAGTTTCCGTCTCTATCCTCAATGTGCGACCAATTTTGAAAAATGAGTATTTGCAAATTAACTTTTTTTATTTTCACTTTGTGTTGATTGTAACAAAATTGTTAGTTTGATGCCCAAACTTCACTTGGCATAGCATATGTATTTGACCAAATATTTTATCACAATAAATGCCGTCTACGTCTAGGAATTTAAGCCACGGTTTATACAGAAGAGACGTGTGGCGGTGGCGGATAATCGATGTAACACAATATAAACCTTATAGTACGTAGCATAGGGTCGTTTTTGTCGTAAAGGGGAATCGCGCCTGCACCTCCAGGTGACGTCGCCTGGAGGTGCGGGTGGCTACATACTATAAGGTTTATAATTGTGTTACTTTGACTATCTGCCACCGCCACACGTCTGTTCTGTATAAACCGCGCCTAACAGTGAATAATCAAAACTCAAATTGTTACTACAACTACTAATTTTGGAATAACACAACTATTTTAATAAGTTATGTCAAAATTGCTTGCGGAATAATGAAACTAAGCACAACTTACGAGGATCATGGTTTTGACCTTAGCAGCAATAAGTGTTAAGAAGGTCCTAACTTTACCACCTCAAAATGAACCAGCCATTTCATCATTTTACAGATCAGAAACTACTGTCTCAAGAAATCAAGGACTCTCATGAAGCATTTTTAATGGCAAAGAAATATTATAAGAAGTTTTTGAAAATCTACTACACCGTCGAGTCTAGAAATAATGAAAAACAAACAGTTTTCCTGCAATTCTTCACAGAGGCGAAGAGAGAGTCTGACAATTATTCAGTCCGTTTATTGAGGAACACAAAGTCAGGAAGTTATGAGTGTAAGTATCATACTTCTTTTTAGGGTTCCGTGCCTAAAGGGTGAAAACGGGGCCCTGTTCATACGCCTATGCCGGCTGTCCATCCGTCCTCGCTTTAGTGGGCTGTATCTTCTGAACCATAATAGGTAGCCAGTTGAAATTTACACAGAATATGTATCATTCAATTGGATTTAATGATAAATGATCCTGGAAAAAAATAAATTTTTGTTAATATTATTATTATTATTTTTGATACACTAGCAGCTTAGAGCTGATGCATGTATATCACTGCACTTGTTTAGTTTCTTAAATATTAGTCAAGTCTATTTTTAAATGAGTTTACTGAAGGCGCACTTATTACAGTCTCAGGCAAATTGTTCCACTCGCAAACCATGTAGTCCGACTTGCTCTTGGCCGGTTTTTTAAAATATGACCGGTTGTCTGTGCTTTCCACTGCAAGTGCAACTGCCAATGTCAAGTAATTGTGGTTGTACCATAATCTCAAGGATTTATTTATGTACAAAAACACATTTGTGCTCTACAAAATAGTGGAACCTCATGGCAAGCCAGAAAGTACCTACTTATGTGATACCCAGTATATGATTTGAAAACTACGATTTTCAACATAAACATTTTAAATTTTGTTTTGTTTTGCAGTGTTGGAAACCCAACCTAAGCTGAAGATCATAGAAGATTTGAAAAAAAGGTTACACGAGACAAATGATGTACCTGGGGTACTCTGTTGCATAAGGCAAGCTTTTACTAAACTAAAGAAATCGAAAAAGCTATGAAGTTTTTAAAATCGTAAACAAGTTATGCTAAAATAGAATTAAGGACATTAATTAAGAGAATTTGATTGAAACAGTGCTATTAACTTTGACTGTTACAAATAAAATTTACATTTTAATAAAATGTAGAAATATTTTTATTCATTAACTGTTAAAATACATTTCATACAAAACTATTAATATTTCAAATTAATACAGTTATCATTTTGAGGTATTACACTGGCTTCTTGCCCACAACATGTCTACATTCCAGCTCATGTTTTAGGTATTTTATTTTAGACGGACTTTAGCTCCTAAACTTATACAAGAAAAAAATACTTTGACTATTTATATGTGGACTGGTTACGCGTGTAATTCTACTAACAAACATTTCTGCCACTTTTTGCGGGGGGCGAGGTAACATGAAATCCGCAACTTTGGATTTTATTCCCCATAACTTTAGATTCTAATTTTGAATGTTAAAAATCATGAAAAGTAGTATCGTGTGAACCCCAAACGTTCTAAGTTCGAAGTTATTATTTCGCAATTATAGGCTGTCTCGTTTAGTGATAAGGTGTAAAATTGAATGTAAATGCACAAGATCAATTGTGCTTATACCGTGGCAGAGGGGAAATGCTACCGCAAGGCTAGTCTTTATAATAATTAGTCAAAGAAAAAATAATAACAATTTGATATCAAATGAAAAACAATGTGCTGCCTCTTTGTAAAACTAATACTATTTTTTTTATGTTAGAGTGCCTTATTCATAAAGTATTTTATAATTTTTTTTTATATTTAGATAGCCAGAAATAACTTATAAGTATAAACCTGAATTTGGTCTGTCTTGTCTTTTTCTTTTGTAAATGAAACATTTAAATTAAAAAATATAAACATGGAAAAAGTACAAGTAATTTTGTAAACATTCGAAAGGGAAAGACAATGAATAATTTAATTTCCTCCTCTATCAATGGCACTAAAGAATCAATAAATATATCGCAATAATTATGTTTTATAAATAATTAATACTACACATCGTAAATACGGTCATATTTTCGTTGGAAGCAACATTATTACATCAGTCACAATTTTAAAAGTAAAAATAAACAAAAAATAAGTTACTGAAATTCTTATCAGACCTATCTTATCCAGCGGTTACCTTACTACAAAATAAAATCATGTAAAATGCAATGTCCATTTTGCATTGTTTTATTTTTGAGCAGTAACACTTACTATTACGTTCTCGGCTTTTATAAACTTGTAAAATTCACTGCTTTCCTGCACTGTCTGTATTCGGTGGTCCTCATTAATTATTTTCCACAGTAATTTTGTTTTTTTCATACACATTGATTAATTGATGTTATTCCCTTGAACCAAATATACTGAACAAGGTTCAATTAAAAATGTCAAATCGCTTTATTAACAAGAGGTAACGTTCCATATAAATATTAGATCTATAATACTATAAATCGTATAAATACTTTATACAAAAACAACCATTACTCTTCCTGTTCACTCGAATCGAAATCGACGTAGATTCCTAGATATAGCTGTCCTATCAGATTAAATTAAATGCAAATAAATTAGTTTGTGCAATAAACATTAAAAATTAGTAAACATAAACAATCAAAAGATATAATCGGAGTATTCTACAAAGTAGTAAAATATAAATACTCCAAACCACCTCGCAAACAACAAATTGGAAAGGTTGAATGAGTTCACAATACATAGTATGTATATTCATACCATGAAATAAATTTAAAAAAAGTTTTAGTAGCCTTTAGGATCCCACTGTAGGGCAAAGGCCTCCTTTCACATAAATCAAATGTATTTGTTGTATCGAAACATAGGATTCTCTAGCGATATTGCCAATGAATAAAGTATCTGTAATCTGTAAATGATCTTTCCTAAATGTTGCATCTTCGGTAATACTTTTAAGGTACTTTAACTTTACCATTTGTTTCACCAATTGATTCGTGTATTAAAGAACTGTCGCTATTGGTGATGGAGGTTATGTGTAGTTCAGTATTCTTGGAACTTCTTGATTTTACAGGAATCAGCATTGCACCGAGGGCAATAAAGTGCAGCGAATAGTAAAATTTCCTGAAAAAGAAAAAACAGATTTAATATACACTAAATTTTGCCCGCTACTCTGTCCGCACCGGTTCCCGTCATCGTAACGAGATAAAATGTATACCAGTTTTTAAGTCTAATAATAAGCTTTTATCGCAATAAGTTTCATCAAAATTGGTCCAGTTTTTTTGCGTGATGCTCTAACAAACAGACAAAAATCTGTGATTTGGAGTTGGGTAACGTTACGGTAGATTTTTTTCTATTTCGATGATGGAGAGGGTTGTCCATGGAGAAAGTTGTTCAGATTCATAATCTGATCATCATTTTCTGTATATCTTGGTATCACAAAGACAATACATGTTTTGTGGCATTGCAAACTTTGATGAGTAACCAATAACACTACGATTCTTGTGATGAGTTGATACGAAGCTGGGAAGAACGAACCCATAGAAGGCGAGACTGGGCTCCAGGTGAAGCAACACGAAGGGTACGGTGGCGTAGGTCATCGCCACGCGGGTCGTTATGAACGACAGCGAGTCGTAGAACAATTTCTTGGGTCGGCTGCCGAGGAACATTGGTCGAGCTACACCACGAATCTGTAAAATTCGAAAACAGAATATTTACCCGGGCGATCTTCAAATTATCTCTGTTAGATTGGAATAAATTGTAAAATGTTTGTATTGTGTGTGATAGAATAGTCGGCAAACATCTTAAGCAAGACCTTGACTGCGCAGAAAAATAATTTGTGGGCGAAACTGCTACTCTGCTGGCCTCCTCACCCTTCCACATTTTTCAAGTTATTTGCCGGGTCACAGATTATTCAATAGTTACAACTGTAACAGATACCGCATTCTCCCGATTTGGTGGATTTGGTGTTGGAGGGACGGCCCAATTTGTCCATTGTCCTTTGGATAGAAATGTCAATCCCAACACCTTACAATAGAGGTTTATTCTAAGTCCCTTGAAGACGATGATAGTGTTGAAAAATTTGGACCTCTCTCGGTAGCAGAATTGGACGAAAGCAAGCCCCCCTTCCCCACCGGCTTGCAGGCTGCGGGTTCCCCGTCCGAGACAAAAACAACATTTTCAATCTTTAATTTGAGTTATTTTATTCTACTCTCTGGGCAAACGATTAAGGGATGCGGGTGCTAGGTCATACCTGGCCCAACACATATCATTAGCGATCCATCGCGGAAACGCGTCCATCATTGTGGGCACCTTCGGGCCAGGTAAAACCAGGGGCAGGCTTTTCAATTAAGTACCTAAGTTCTGTCGGTAGTACTAACTAGTATTTATTCTGTGGCTCTGTTTAGGATGTTCAGATTGAAGTTTAGAGAAAGTTTTGTCCGTTATAGTGTTTTTATTAATTTCAATAAAAATATGACTTCTACGCTTTGACTAATTATTATAAGGACTAGCCTTGCGGTAGCATTCCCCCTCTGCCACGGTATAAGCACAATTGATCTTGTGCATTTACATTCAATTTTACACCTTATCACTAAACGAGACAGCCTATAATTGCGAAATAATAACTTTGGACTTAGAACGTTTGGGGTTCACACGAGATTACTTTTCATGATTTTTAACATTCAAAATTAGAATCTAAAGTTATGGGGAATAAAATCCAAAGTTGCGGAATTCATGTTACCTCGCCCCCCGCAAAAAGTGGCAGAAATGTTTGTTAGTAGAATTACACGCGTAACCAGTCCACATATAAATAGTCAAAGCTTCTACGTATACTTTATTCCATATAAGGATGAAACGATATTAAGCAAAAAAACTTTTATTTATCGGAAAGATATACTATCCGACATTTCTTGGACGTTACTAAAGCTATTTATTCTAAGAATAAGTGAGAGGAAGTGTTACAAATCTGTTTCTGTAATTCAACATCGTTTTAAAATTTCGTTGCTATTTGAATGGACTAGTTAATAATTTAAAAATAGGGGCAAACCTTTTTAGCGGCGACAGTGAATATGCCGCCGGCGAAGAAGGTGAGGTAATAGCCGGGGCAGAAGCCGTGCCAGACGGCGGACAGCGCGTAGACGCGGGTGGTGCGCCACGCGGCGCCGCCACGCTCGTACGCCACGCCACGCAGCCACGCGTTCGTGTTCTTGTTCCAACTGGACACGGCCGTGCGGAAGTTTTGTGCGAACTGCCGACAATAATAAAATACAGGGTGTTAGCTAAAACTCAAAGGGGTGAAAGTACCCATCAATATGAACAAGTTTTACTATGGGACCAATAATGAGATGTGATATCAATAATATGTGATAATTATATAACAGTGCTTGCCTAGGATCAGTTTCGAATAAAGCAAAGTCGACGAATTCATTTATGATTATGAAATAATATTGACAGCATTTCATGTTAAAACTTGAGATAAAAGGAAAATAAATTATAATTTCAGTTTTATTTTTATTAACTTTTTGTAATGTAGGATTGATTACTAGGCTTTCTAAATAAGTCATTCTTTTTTTGTTAGTAACTATACTATACTTCATTCCAAATAACGACGACGAGATTTTCGGATTCCTATTTAGCTATCTGGCCAATTCTGATTACCTAATGTAATTAATTTATTGGATACATATACTATCCGACATATCTTGGACGTTACTAAAGCTGTTTTAAGGATAAGTGAGAGGAAGTGTTTCAAATCTCTGTTTCTGTAATGCAAAATAGCCTTAAAATTTCGTTGCTATTTTGAATGGAGTATAATTGAAATGAAAAAGCTGTAGGGATTTTAAAAATGCTCTTTTTTCCTCTTTTCAAAAAGCACCTTTTCCTTTTTTCTTAGAAGAAATGAATTCAGCGTCTTTGATTTACATGAAAATGATACCAAACTTAACCTTATAGCTATGATAGATAGGTAATATGAGGTAACCCTGTCCCGATTCAAAACTTACATAAAAATGTTGATGGCTCCTTTGAGTCTTAACACCTACGTCGGCGACAAATGGCCCGCAGTGCCGAAGACCCACGTAACGAGTCGGTTCAATTGCATTTCGCCTGTGCTCATGACGAAAACCATACGCCTGCGCCGGTGACCCACGACGCAAGCCACATTTATCGTTTCAACGTTACGACTGTGCGCACGACCTACGAGGGGGGTCAAGTTCTATTGCATTTCGTCTGTGCTCATGATCTACTGTGTGAGTCACCTTAAACTTACGCTTATGCGGGTGACCCACAAGTTTAGCCATTTTGATCGTTTCACCGTTACGACTGTGCGCACGACCTACGTGGGGAGGTCAACTTTAGCACTGCGCGAGGATCATAATTTTGAGCTTAGCAGCGAAAGTGTTAAGGACCTTAATCACAAAATGTAGTATAATTAAGCCAACACATAGTTTACCTCAAAACCAAAGACGTCGATATTAGACATCTTATCCCACTTCGGCATGCCGTTGTTATCGTATCCATTGAAGCCCATGCCAGAGTTGTTGCATATCGCTTCGGAGAGCAGCCACGCGTGGTAGTACTTGCAACGGACGACCAGCGTCGACAGGTACGCGTACCAGAGGAGGTAGACAGCCGACCACGAGCGGGATACTTCGGATGTCGGGTCTGTTAGCTCTGCAATAAGATGAAAGATGTAGAAGTTTTGTGCAGAGACTTAAAATATTTTTTAAGTATACTCCATTCAAAATAGCAACGAAATTTTAAGGCTATTTTGCATTACAGAAACAGAGATTTGTAACACTTACTCTGACTTATTCTAAGAACAGCTTTAGTAGCGTCCAAGATATGTCGGATAGTATATTTGTATCCAATAGATTAATTACAATTGGTAATCAGAATTGGCCAGAAAGCTAAATATGAATCGGAAAATCTCGTTCTTATTTGGAATGAAGTATAGTTAGTCAGAATATTGTGATGATACAGATGTAAAATTAAATGCGTTGCATATCGAACAAGGTGCTTTCGACCATCAAACTGAACAACTGTCACTATGGAGCCAACATCGCAATCGCGAGAAAAAAATCAGATGTTTCATAGAAAATTTCAATAGTTATTCGACTAAAATGTATTGAATCAGCGTAAAAGTTGTTCAGTTTGATGGTCTGAACCACCCTGTTCGATCTGTAACGCATTTTTTTATTTTGTTCAAATCCTGTATGCTATAGCATGTTATAGCGACATTTATTATTTAGGTAGCTAAGGAAAACATTATTAACACTCGCTGTTGACGACCTACGTTGTAGATCGGTGACAAATGGGCCGCAGTGCTGAAGAACCCAAGTTTCGAGTCGGTTCAATTGCATTTCGCTTGTGCTCATGACCTACCGCGCGAGTCACCGAAAACCGTACGACGGCGCTGGAGAACCACGACGCGAGCCAAATTTGTCGTTTCAATGTTAGGACTGCGCACGACCTACGAGGGGATCAAGTTCCGATCAACTATATTCACCTATATTATTTACACCTATGCATATGCCTATGCATCTATGTTTATTGCATTCACCTGTGCTCATGACCTATGCGGGTGACCCACAAGGTGAGCCATTTTGATCGATTCACCGTTACGACTGTGCGCACGACCTACGAAGGGGGTGAACTTTAGCACTGTGCGAGGATCATTCAGCGAAAGTGTTAATCAACATGTAATTTAGAAGTAATAATAACTTAGCTACCTATTAATCTAGTTCTGTTATGCATTCTGGAGAAAAGGTTCTCAGATTTTGTGTTCAATTTTTATCACAAAACAAGTAGGTTTCCGGTTGGGATGACTCATCAATTCATTCATGCATGACATTTTGACAGTACCACGTAGGTACCCATTAGAAAAGGGATTTCCATCAAACCAATAATAACATTTAATTATTCTAAGCTACATTTGGTACCTTGAAATTTACAAGGAATTTTATGTAAAGCGATTCCCCGTATATTTATTGTAGGTACATAAGAAAAACATACCTTTAATATTACGATAATACCGTCAGCATAAATACAAAACGTTTTACATTAACGTATTTGTTACGACAAAGATAATTAGTAGCCAAAATTTGAAATGCTAATTTTAACTTCACACTATTGTTAGACAGCAAATGCTTAGGTTAATTACTTTTTACAATTTCTTACAAAAACAATGTTATTGAGAATGTCATGCGTCAATAAGCTAAATTATTTGATCATTCATACAAAAACACATAAGTACAATTTATTACTATAGTTTGTCCAAGATAGCTCCGTGATTTTGACAGATAGTTTTAGAGCGATTATTTTGTTTTCTGAAAATGTTTGAGCCGTAAAACCTTTAATTTTATGTTAAGGTGGTTGCAGAATTGTCTTTTTCATACAAAAGTTTGACGCATAATACGCGTATACGGTATTAATTAGAAATTTTCTATGGATAAGTTCAAAGTTCAAGATATAAATATCTTCATAATTATATTATAAATTACAAATGTTTTTTGATACGCGGCATCTAGATTTACTAAACTACTTTTACCATATATGCCTCAAACTTTTGTATGAAATTGACAACTCTGCAACCACCTTAAATTTTAATTAATCTTTTATATTTTTAGTGTATTATAAAGTTTTGACCGCTCAAACAGCTTTAAAAAGTAAAATAAAATGTCTAAAACTGCCTGTCAAAATCACGGAGCTATCTTGGACGCACTATAGAAAAGTGTAGTCTCAAGACGATAGTGTTTGACCAGTGTGTATTATCAGTGACGAGACGTGGTAGCTCTCTTAACCTCTCTGCCGGAACGCGGATCCGCGTGACGAAAACAATTGAATTCTATTGTGTCTGTATTTTCCGTCATACGACAGGTTAAGGCACCACATACAATGGCTGAAAGTCACCCAGAGGGCTATGTTCGGTTACACTGCGAGATCAAATCGGAAATAAAGAGATTTGCAAAAGAACCAGAGTAGCCGGCATAGCCAAAAGAATTGCTAGACTAAAGTGGTTATGGGCGGGGGAAATTGCTCGCAGAACCGAAGGCCGATGGTACCGAAGAGTTCTCGAATGGCGACCGCGTACCGGAAAACGTGGGTAGGCCCGACGACCAGCAAGTCTAGCATGATTTCTCTACTTCGCGGCAAGCGCGGCTTTCGCTCTTCGAAAAGCGCGGGAACAGCCCCCCTAGACAAAGTGACATTCTATTGGCGTCGACGCTAGTAGAAACGGACAAAATGTAAGGATTTGACATTGGCGATCGAAACATTTTGACGTTTTTTTCGTCACCATACGTCAAGTCCATACATTTTTTATGCTTTCTACTGTCGTTAACGCTAATCGAAAGTACTTTGTCTAGGGGCCCAGGTTATGTTCTATTCAGCAAATGGGTAGCGTAGAAAAATCATACTAGACGTGCTTGTGAAAGCGGGAACCCTTTGGATGAGGGCAGCGAAGGACCGGTCGCTGTGGCGATCCTTGAGAGAGGCCTATAATGATGAACGTGTATTACAGAATAGGGGAGTTGACTACATAAATTACATTTTAGTTTTAACTGCTCAGTAAATAAACCGTTTGAAAATAAACTCACATTTTCAGTAATGCTGTTGCTTGAATACTATTTTTAATAACTGGATAAACTATGAAAAGTACGACGAAAAACAATGACGTCACTATTCAATTTTTAGTACAATATTTCATACAAAGCACGCGTTTTGACGTTTGATAAAGAGTTGTTAATTTGAATAGTTGGAAACTCGCGGATTACTAAATGAAATGAAGTGAACCAAATATTTTGTATATTTGGCGGTTCAAAGAATACAGACCTTCTAATACTGTCAGCGGATATTTCTTTGCAAGAGTCAGATATAACACAGCTGCAGCTATCGATCCTGCCACTTTGTACAGAACCGCTGATCGAGGCGAAGGCTCCGAGTATGCTTTATCCTTTTCCTCCTTTAAACAAAGACAATTGTAAAATTAAATTATCTTGCGCTAAAAGGTTTGTATGATTTCCCTTTACGTGTCAATG
The DNA here is from genome assembly GCA_963924505.1 of Agonopterix alstromeriana. Lineage (NCBI taxonomy): Eukaryota > Metazoa > Arthropoda > Insecta > Lepidoptera > Depressariidae > Agonopterix > Agonopterix alstromeriana. The sequence continues at coordinate 11,424,511 of OZ004662.1, read as the reverse complement.
TCATGAGGTCGTTCATTGACCGACATCTTAGACAATATAACTAGGGACCAGCCTTGCGGTAGCATTTACCCTCTGCCACGTTACAAGATCGATTGATCATGTGCATTTGCATACAATTTTATACCTTATCAATAAACGAGAAAGCCTATAATTACGGAGCAATAACTTCAAACTAGTCGCGTTTGGGGTTCACACGAGACTATTTTTAACAATTAATATTAGAATCTAAAGTTAAGGAATAAAATCAAAAGTTGTGGATTTCATGCTATCTCGTCCCCCGCAAAAAGTGGTAGAAAAGTTTGTTAGTAGAATTACATGCGTAACTCGTCCATAATTATATTGTCTAAGACCGAAATACGTACAAAAGATGTTGGCACATCAATATACAGGCTGTGAACTTAAATGCGTTACATACTTAAAAGGGGTGCTTCAGACCATCAAACTGAACAACTTTCACTATCGGACCAACACTGAAATTGCGAAAAAAACAGCTGTTCCATAGAAGACGTCAAGCGCTACTCGAACCAGATGTACCAGCAGCAGCAGCAGATTTTTTTCGCAATTTCAATGTTGGTCCCATTGAGAAAGTTGTTCAGTTTGATTGTCTGAAGCATCATGTTTAATATTTAACGCATTTATTTACCCTGTATTTACGTTTTTCAGGGTTCGTTAATAAAAATCTCACCGCATCCACACGAGCGCCTTCTATAAATTTGATATAATCGGAATAGAAGACCACCGGTCCACACATAAGCGTCTGGAAGGCCAAAGTGTACGCAAAATATTCAAGCGGCGACGGAAACTTGTTCACTTTGGTCAGTTTACTGTCCGCAGAAAAGCCAGCCGTATTCGCGTTTATTTCCTTCTTTACATAACTGTCTTGTAACGTGTAAGCCAGTGATGTCACTCTTTGTGTTATCACCATGAGGGGACCTGGAAATAAATTATATACTTCATCATCATCATCTCAGCCGATGGACGTCCACTGCTGGACATAGGACTCCTCAAGGATCGCCATAACGACCGGTCCTGCGCTGCCCTCATCCAACGGGTTCCCACCGCCTTCACCAGGTCGTCGGTCCACTTTGTGGGGGGCCTACCCACGCTGCGCTTTCCGGTACGCGGAAATTATACAGGGTGTAAGTGACAGCCTAGCAGGTACTGAAACGGTGAACTCAGACCATCAAACTGAACAACTATCACTATGGAGCCTACCTCAGGAAACACGAAAAAAAATCTGCTGTCCCATACAAACCTGTTTTACCTGCCAGACTCAAATGTATGAGACAGCAGATTTTTCGAGTTCCTGATTTAGGCTCCATAGTTAAAGTTGTTCAGTTTGATGGTCTGAGTTCACGGTTTCAGTATTTGCTAGGCTGTCACTTACACCCTGTATACAACCTCATATTTTACACTTAAAATAATAGATATGGCATGTATGGTGGAAAAGATTTACTACGGTCCTCTTAAACGTTAACTGGTTAGCAATAAACTTAACGACCCTGTATTTTAATTACAAGCAATAACTATAGCGTACTGTCTTTTTGACAAGGCACTAATATACTGTTTTATGTTGGCACGACATACAATACGGCCCTCATGCAAGATAAGTCAAATAATAAACAAGACTAAGTCATATTTTCTAATAATTGTTAGTAGGGATAACGTACCAGTTATGTCTAATGTATAGTCTGCAGTGTGATATATTTGTCGATGCAAATGTAGACATGACAGGTATAGCATTGATGCCGTCAAAATAAGGCTGAAAAACATAACAATTGGTCACAAATGGCAATAACATTGCATGGGTGGGAGGGAGGCAGGGGAACATGCGATCCGACAACAATAGGTAGCTACATTCAGGATGATTGGAGGTCTATTAGATGCTATTCACACTCCCGCGGGAATTTTCCTAACTCTCGTCATTTGTACAACTTACTTTAAACTAAATACACTACAGAAGTACCATCGACAGGCATGGAAAAAAGCATAAATGTAATTTACGTAGGTATGTACATAATCTGCATTGAATGATCTGACAGGAAAATCTGCAAACAATAGAATTTATAATATAGGGTCCTTCTTAATATGCTGACAGTTTTTAAGAGGATGATCAGAACATCAAACTGAACAACTTTCTTTATGGCTCCAACATCGAAATCGTGAAAAAAAAACCTGACAAAAAATGTGACAGCTGATTTTTTCGCGATTTCGATGTTGGTCCCATACAGAAAGTTTTCAGTTTGCCGGTCTGATCATTCCCTTAAAAAGTGTCAGCATATTAAGAAAGACCCTGTATACAGGGTGAAATTGATATCATTTTAGCATCCTTTTAAACTAAGAGTCTGCCTATCAAACTGAACAACTTACTATGAGAGTAAAAAAAATCTGCTGTTCCATACTAAACTGCAATGCCTACTCGATTCAAATGTATGCAACAGCAGATTTTTTCTTTGCTCCGATCGGTTTGCTCCCATTGTAAAGTTGTTGAGTTTGATGGGTAGACTCTTAGTTTAAAAGGATGCTAAATAATATAAATTTCACCACGTATACTTCGCCCGTTGTTCGAATCCCTATGAACGACCTGGGCGATTGAACTTTGTCGGCGACTTTCGAGTTTGTTTTCCAAATTAATCTAGCTAGATATAATTCATCCCTGAGAAAATATATTTTCACAAATAAAAAAATATTTGCTTCCATTTTTTTTCAAACGCCATCTATAGGCATTGGGACAACAGTAGGCTGAAATGTCAAAAAAAGGGCTGGTAAAAATTTTAAGAAATTATTATTATTTTGTGTGATAACCGAATGTTTTCAGGAAACCTACATTAATTTAAGATTTGAGAATTTTAAGATTAAAACTTTATCCAATTCGTTAGAGCCGTTTCCGAAAAACCAATAAGTATACAGCCGAAAACAGGAGATAGGCCAGTTGTGAACAGTGGCCTATCGCCTGTTTTCGGCTTAACGTTGAATTTTGGGACATTAGAGATGTAATGAAAACATTCGATAAGAAGTCATAAAAATTTCAATAAGATCCAGATCAAATTCTCGTCAGCAATTTTCAAGACAAACAGACGTTCAGGAAATGGTGATACCTGCTTACATTACGTAACTATACTTATTCTAGATCCTCAAAAGATGACATCACCTCAGTATCTACCTAATAAAAATTAGATTGAAATTGGGTACTTCTGGTCTTGTTACGTAGATATTATAGCTAATAAATTTTACACATTAATCGACCTATATCACGAACAAAAAGATTCCATACACCAACAATCAACAATGTACTTAGGTATAACAATAGAATCTGACAAACTGAACGATATATTCACATGCCCACAATGCGTGCTGAAAGCGCAAATTAGGTACTTTGCAAGTCTGCAAAATCACAGTGTTTAACGATGACCCTTTTATGTTCAGAATGTGAACATTATAAATGGTTTACACTCAAACTAAAACGCAACATTGGATAGCTGAAAATGATGTCGACTAGTGAATTCGTAATTTTTAGGGTTCCATAGTCAACAAGGAACCCTTATAGTTTCGCCTTATAGAACGCGTTTGTTCGTCTGTCCGCGGCTTAGCTCAGAGACGCTTTGTACTAGAAAGCTGTAATTTGACATGGCTATACATATTTATCACGCCGATAGAGTGGTAATATATATGATATACATAACTATTTTTCAATCTAGGGATCCGTTGGTGAAATATTAAGCTTTAAAGTGAAATTTTTTGTTAGAGTCAAGTGTCGTCGTCGTTCCCCCCCCCCCCCCCCAGCCAGCTAATCGGTTTTTTCTGGATACGTAAAAAAATTCAAGGCAGTAGTGTATGTAACGAAGTTACGCTAAGTAGGTTTTACAAGTTAACGAGTAATAGTCGACCAACTTGTAAAATTTACTTTTTAGACTTTATTAAACCGTAGTATAAAACACAAAGCCCCCTTTTAAGTCCGTATATTGTGACGTTAAACTACGGAACTCTAACCTGCGCGTGGCCCGACACGAAGTTACGCTAAGTAGGTTTTACAAGATAACGAGTAATAGTCGACCAACTTGTAAAATTTATTAGCCGTTAAACCGTAGTATAAAACACAAAGCCCCCTTTTAAGTCCGTATATTGTGGCGTGGAACTACGGAACCCTAACCAGCGCGTGGCCCGACACGCACTTGGCCTGTTTTTATAATATTGGAAATCGATAACTAAACGGTTGGTTATGGTTCATAGTTCTTTTCGGTCCGATTGTTATGTAGCTTTAGTATAACTGAAACAATGCCTTATTATTCCGTAGAATATAAATTAGTATGGGATCTATAGGTGGTATGCGTGTTTATTTCTATGAGATTCTGGTTCTTTATTTTTAATCAACAATTCAGGTGATAGGTATTTGGATCCGGAAAATTTCTATCATAGCACTTGAGAATGGCCTGGAACCGTCAAAAATACAGATCTATTCAAATCTAACATTGGCATGTAATGGCTCTACTGAAGTTAGTAATTTATAAATCTACATGATATACAGGGTGGTCCAAATAGTGACGATCAACATTTTTTCTAGATATGTCACACCTAGATGTAGGCGTAAATATCCCATGTATATTCCAAGATTTTTTGTTGCTTGAAAGTTGTTTTTTTTTTAATTTGTATTTGCGCATTTTTCCCTGGAGCGGCTTAAAAAATCATGTTATTTTTCATAGTAAGATTTTTTTCTGCAACATTGTTGGTTTGAATCACTTCTTCATACTCATACGTAAAATAACTCCATACGTAAAATAATGAACTACGCAACATCGTTTTTTTTTGCAACATTGTTGGCTTGAATCACTCCTTCATACGTAAAATAATCATCTACGCAATATCCGAACAAGTGACCGAAAAAAGGGTTTATGTAAGACGGAGCAAAATGGATGTCCCTTATGTTCGAACAAATTTTTAAAACTTCATCCATTTTTCATCTTACCAAGTAATAAAAACAGGTGGCCATTTTACGCTGAAATGTGCTTTTAAAGTAAGTTAGGTGAAATATCCGGTAAGAAAAATTGTTTTATTTATTTTGAGGTCACAATTTGGACCACCAGTCCACCACCCTGTATGACTGAAAATAACGTGTTATATAATGAATGGATACAAATCGGTCAAGAGCGCGTCGGGCTAGTCGCGCACCGAAGGTCCGTACCACACCACCATACAACATTAAATTACAAAAAAGTTGTTTTTCACCGGGACCTACAGCGCAAGACCGACTCACACTTGGCCGGTTTTTATTATTTGTTGTTATACTGTAGAGATTGGTCTATAATCACACCAACTTTTTTTGTTTGAGGCTTGTATGTTTATTGCCGTTATTACCGTTTCTACGAGGGAGCAAGAAAAAACGTTGATAAAAACTAGTTTCTTGTATGAGGACCCCCCTTCATTTTTATTATTTGTTAGAAAATCCGCCATAATAACGCACATTCTGTGAAAATTTTAACCGTCTAGCTATTACGGTATAAAATTACAGCCCTAAATAGGTAGGACAGATGGACGGACGGACAGCATAGGCTTATGAATAGGGTCCCGTTGTCACCCTTTGGGTACGGAACCATAAAAAGACGTTAAAATAAACTGTATCCTTTAGGAGTTCTTCGTAAAGCATTAATTGAATATACTCACTTTCCCATGAGATGATGTGGTACTGTCTTGAGTAATGTGTAGCCCAGCATAGGGAGCACCGATAAATGTATCCCTTGTCTGAAAAGGAATCAAAAGTTCAGGAATCTGACCTGAGTAACCTTCGGAAGCAAACGTAGTAGTTAGTAGTTAAAGTTAAGATAAAGGTAATTGTTGGATCAATGGTACATTTTTCAGGGATGGTTCAGGTGATCAAACTGAACAATTTTTATTATGGGACAAGAGCAACATTATAATCGCGAAAATGATCATAAATCTAATTGACGTACAATACTATGGACGCCGGGTCTAGTACAAAATACTCGAATAAAGTGACTAAAATACACAAACCTAAGTACTTATAGTAATATAAACCAACTAAAAACATTGAAAATGCTGAAATTCTTTTCTGTCCCACTCCCCCATCGGGGCACTGCGCGCGCCCACGCGTGCGCGTAGTCGGCCGATCAAACGAAGACTGTTGCGTAATTCGTTCTCTTTTTTACGTTTTCGTTCTCTTTTTAATCGGACACTTTTGAGCGCGGACCCTCCGTCCAGTAGTGGTAAGTCAATGATAAATCTGAACTATTCTTAACCACTCCAGTAGGGCTGGTATGACCCGCAAGGCAAAGGGAGAAGACTGCTCATTTTGGCATGCGTAAAAGAGCCACATCTTGATTCTTCTTGCTTTGTCAGGGGTGTCAAACTACTCACTGAAAATGTGGTTAGTGATAAAAATGTCGAGTCAGTTACAGAAATAAAGTTAGATTGTAGCCATTTGGTAATTCAATTAAAAAAATACTGTTTCAATAGAAACTGTCGACACCTTCGTAACTGAAAATTTATTTAAAAGACAGAATTAGTAGAACCGCCCTGTTTTTTCGTAATACGTCTTTGCTCCTGTAATAAAGTTTTAATGGTTGCTTCACACCAGTTGAAATTGAAATGCGTGCTTTAAGACTGTTCGACTATCCTATGTAGAGGATGATTAAAGAAAAGGTGACGATACATAGGTAGATCATGTTAGGACTACCTACCTAGATTACGACACAACTTTAAAGGCGGTACTAGATACATCAAAGGTTTTATTATAAGCATAAAAATATAAAGATAATCGCTAATGTATGTACTTTGATAACCCACATCTCCTTTAATTTGTGCAAGCTATAAAATTTTTCTTAACAAATTAATTTACATTAATTCAATTGTGAATCATCTTTTAATTTTGGTATTTGGTAAATTCTTATCTAACATATTTTATTAATGAGTTAGGAAGTCTGTAAATAAAGTCACATTTACGATTGCAATCCTACAGTACTCGACCCAAATCCAAACGTATGAGACAACAGATTGTTTTTTTCATAATTTCAATGTTGGTCTCAACTCCCATAGAGAAAGTTGCTCAGTTTGATGATCTGATCATCCCCTTAAAAAACCTTCAGCATTTTAGTCAGACCCTATCTACAAGGTGTAACGAAAGACCCTCGTGATATTTAAAGGGTTGGTTAAGACCATTAAACTGAACAATTTTCAATATGGTGAAAAAAATAAGTATTTAAAAATCTACTGTCCTACCTTTGAGTCTAAATGTTAGGTCTAGTTTTTAGAAACAGCTGATAAGCATATTTTATTTTTTCTCGACGTTTGCTCCATAGTGAAAGTTGGTCAGTTTGATGTTCTAAATCTAAACCACCCAATTCTCAATCTTCAAATATAATAAATTACTGGGGTGTTTTGTTGCACCCTGTATAGGAAAGTATTTTGTCATCCACAAATTCGTGTCAGGGAACGTTAAGGCCGATAACATTGAAAATTCGTGATAACAGATTAATGTTAACTGCGACTTAAGAAGCCATCATGAGAATAAAAGTGATAAGATTATCTCTTGATGTATCATACTTTAATATACATACTTTGAAAACCCATCAAAAAAAGATTATGTTGTCTAACATTCTATACTACGTTATGATTATAGCCCGAGATCCGACCGTAAATTTATGCACCTATTGGTTTGGTGAACGGGTTCATACAACGCCGCCGGGTTGCCTAGCAAAATCTTGCCGCAAGTACCTTTATCATGATAATTTATGGTACCATTTTTTCCACCGATCAGTTTGGGAAGTAAATGAGATGCCATCTGAAGGAGACCAATCTAAAAAACTAGGGTTTCCACCTCTCAATCTGCCGCAACGCCCGCAACTCTAAGGTTAAAAATGACTTCTTTAAACCTGGCAACCTAGGCTTGCGGCAGACTGAGTGGTGGCAACCCTACTTTTTCCAGTTCTTTACATCGGTCTCCTTCAGATGGCACCCCATTTAATTCCCAAACAGACAGGTGGAAAAAATGGTACCATAAATCATCATGGTAAAGGAACTTGCGGCAACATTTCGCTAGACAACCCGGCGGCGTTCTATGAACCCCTGTATAAACTTTCCCTTAAATCACATTTCGTTCACCAAACAAGTAGGTGCATAATTTTGCGGTCGGATCTCGGTCCATTATGACGGAATCAGAACGAAAAAATGAACTCTTATCAGACACAAGAGACAGGTAGGTAAAGTTCGATATGATGATTGAGGTGAGTCTATTAATAATTAATTAGTGTCAAATAGGTCGAAATGTAAATGAATTAAGGATATGAATACACCTATTAATTAATTAATCCAGAGGCACCTACCACCTACCAGACTATAATTAATAGTGTAAAATTTGCAATACTAATAAGCAAGTATATTTTATTTACACAATATTTTTAATAAAGACTCAAATTGTGGAATTCAAAGATATGGAAGGAATTAAAAACAGGGGCACTCAGCATGCAGCCCACCTGGTTATAAAGTAACAGTCGTTAATGTCGAGAAGCTATCCTCTGTGTTAGGTGCTACAATAGAATAAAATAACAGTTTAAAATACTACACTACATAATAAATAAATTGCGATTACAAAAATAAAAAATATTAAAACTTACTTTCCAAAGCAGAAATAGCCCATTATCAAACCAATAACAAGGCAAACAGAATGACGAAATTCTGGCGAAGCGAGTCTCAAAGGTTTCCGAAACAGTCTGGCCAGGCATAGTGCAGCTAATTGTGCGATCAAAAAATTAACCTAATGGAAGGAAAATATGTTATGAATCTAATATTCACTGTGCCTAGTGTGAAACTATTTGTAATGTAGCTAAAAGGTAAAATTGGCTAGCAAATGGATTGATCCACATTACATCATAGCCTCATAGGACATGACCTGCAGCCCTAGTATGATTTTAAACATTGATTGTCAAAAACAATAAAAATTGGTGAACTCTTTAAGTTTTAAATAATATCTAGAAACGAAAACTAGTTCAGTCAGCATTACAACTAGCCTATGAATTAGAATAACTATAAAAGAGTAACTCTAAACAAAATCCACATAATTTTAGGCCCCAATGAAAAATGTTCCATTGTATGAGTCTTCGCGGCAAACTACAGTTTTTAGGGTTCCGTACTCAACAAGGAACCCTTATAGTTTCGCAATGTCCGTCCGTCTGTCCGTTTGTCCGCAGCTTAGCTCAAACGCTTAGTACTAAAAAGCTGTGATTTGACATGGGTAAACATATTTATCACGCCGACAAAGTGGTAAAATAAAGTCTTGAATAATATTATTTTTTAAGGTTCCTCCCCCTACACGAAAAGTGGGGATGCTAATTTTTTTTTGTCTATCCCCTGGTGTGGGATATCGTTGGATAGGGCTTTTTAAAATATTGTGGGTGTGGGAAAACCATTTTTTGATTTAAGAATCCATTAGTGAAATATTAAGCTTTAGAGTGAAAATTGTTGTTAGAGTCAAGTGTTGCGTCGTCCCCCTGACAACTAAACTGCTGTTTCTGGATACGTGAAAAAATCGTACCTGGATCACCGTTAAGTAGGCTTTACAAGTTAACGAATAATAGTCGACCAACTTGCAAAATGTACTTTTTAGACTTTATTAGCCATTAAACCGTAGTATAAAACAAAAAGCACCCTTCTAAGTCCGTATATTGTGACGGGCAACTACGGAACCCTACCCTGCGCGTGGCCCGACACGCACTTGGCCGGTTTTTAAAGAACAAATTTAGAATGCAGTTTTGCGTGGTGCCTTTTTTTGAGCTTGATTTACATTTCTATTGTTATTCTTATTCATAGCAACTAATATAAAACTAAGTGTCCAATAAATTTTATTGCTACTCTTTTAAAGATATCCAATGCATAGTATGACATATTTTTCAAACTCATTATTGCATTCTAGATTTATAAATACATATGTCAGATCAATGCTGTAAATAATGTAGCGATGTTCAGAGTCAACTTTTTATACTATTCGAATTCTTTAGTACTCGGAATCGGAAATCGAGCTACGGAGTTCAATTGAGTACTGGAATCTGGAGTCTATAATTTGATATTCCATATAATGAAGTACTTCAATTTAGTACTTATTACGATGGAAGGTTGTATTTCTCATCATATTGTGGTTTTTCGATAATGTCCACCTGTACTACTAACTATACACAATTGAAAATGTCATTTTTTAGTTAATTTCGGGTCGGTAATCGAATCATATATTCTGGTACTGTGCATTTGAATACTTTATTTAGCATTCTCAAGTATGTGAGTACCTATAAGGTATTAGAATTAGTAATCAGGTAGACTTGGCACATCACTAAAGTAATTATGATTGTTTCCATTCAATTTATGGCACCGACTGACATGAAGATAAAATTTATGTTTATATTGCTTAATTATATGCATATTAAACATCAGATATCTCATAATTCAGATTTATGTATTGACACTGCTAAGTTATGAGCAGAGGTCGGATTCTGCCGGTAATTCCAGGGCCGCATTGAAATGTTAATATGGACTATCTTGTAGAAATTGTAATGTGACAAAGAATGAAACACAGAAAACTGATCTTCTTGGCATCAAACCTCTATGAACAAAATATACTTTCAACCTCATTCGCTATCAATTTATGAGAGATTTATGACTTATGGTTAAGAACTATTATGTCTGATTGACATCACAATTTACGGCAATTCATTTCCAACATTGCTTTAATTCTTTTTAAGCAAGCCCCTTCAGTTAGTCCGGCAACAATAAAAATTGCTTCAGGATTATCCAGATAATAGACAAGAATTTTTTCATAATTTTACGCATTCACCTTTTTATTTTAAATATGTCAACATAGCAACAATGCGGCCCTGGAATGACAGGCAGAATCCGACGTCTGGTTAGAGACCAAAAACAAAGGGATCCGTTACATAAATATTTTGGCATGACATGATGAAATAAAATAATTTTTCATTTTACCTAAATGGTAGAAACTTTCCAGAACTGGTGGATGATTAAATAAAGTACTTACTTGCATGAAAATATACTTACTAGATCTACAGGAAGACCAATTCTGTTTGATAAAAACATAAATATTTTACTGCCATCATAGGAATCGTGATATGCCACCGACATTCTGAATCTTGCAGGTCGTCTGATTAATATGAAATATTAAACAACCCGGCCACAGGTCAACACTTCATTAATTAGTGGAACAGTGAACAATATCACTTTCACTGTCTTGAACCTGAAATAATGACACAGTTAACTATAAAATACATGACGGAATCGTATCGTTTCATAAGAAAATTTGAGATTTAATAAAAGTATCTACCAGCTTGCGAGTTTCTCATGTTCTTTTGATCATAAATAACTGAAAGTCAAAACATAAAAGACCAATTAAAGCCAATAAAATAATCACAACTACACTACAATCAACAAAATTTTGATCCGATTTGTGGGATTGGATGTGTTTGACAGCAAAATACAGTGTTGCCAAGTCCCAGCCAGTCTGAAACGCGAAAAATCTCGGGCCAAGTAGTCTAAAGTCACCAATTTTTTTCCCGTGTATACACGGCGACAGATCAATCTACCTATAGTTGAACTCTATGTCGATGAACATAGAGCTCAACTATGGGTAGGTTGATCTGTCGCCGTGTGTACTGTAATATAGTCTAAAGTAGCCTAAAAATACAGCAAATTAGCCAAAATAAATGCTATAGTGGCTGCTCGAGACAGAAAAATATATCTTTTAACAACTGCAATCTCTACTCACAACTTAAAAATAGCTCTACCACATAAAATATACGTAGGTACGTTATGTGGTACCTATTACCTACATGGTGTGTTAGGGTAGACAGTTGCATTACTTTAAGGAGTGATTGTACCCATGATACTAAACAACTTTCTCTAAGAAACCTATAGGAAATTCGCCAAAAAATGTTTGGACTTTCAATACTAAACGCACTCAGCTGGTCGAACGTTTGTATGAAAAGTCAACAATTGATTTTTCGAATTTCCGTTTGTTCCTTTTGGAAAGTTGTTCAGTATCATGGGTATAATCACCCCTTAAAGCTTTGACTATTTATATGTCTATGGACTGGTTACGCATGTAATTCTACTGACAAACATTTCTGCCACTTTTTGCGGGGGGCGAGGTAACATGAAATCCGCAACTTTGGATTTTATTCCCCATAACTTTAGATTCTAATTTTGAATGTTAAAAATCATAAAAAGTAGTCTCGTGTGAACCCCAAACGTTCTAAGTTCGAAGTTATTATTTCGCAATTATAGGCTGTCTCGTTTAGTGATAAGGTGTAAAATTGAATGTCAATGCACAAGATCAATTGTGTTTATACCGTGGCAGAGGGGAAATGCTACCGCAAGGCTAGTCCTTATAATAATTAGTTAAAGCCTTAAAGTAATGTTACTATTTACCCGAACACCCTGTAGTGTACAGTTTATAGTCTGCGATAAAAATCGTATCATTTTACTTACAATAAGTATAATAAATCTATTTTATCTTAAAATAGCCTAAAATAATCCAAAAAAGCCTATTTTTCTAAATATAGCCTAAATAGCAAACGGTCGCCAAACAAATTTTTTTGGTTGCCGATAGACCCCCTGATGTAGCCTAAATGGCGATTAATCGCCTAACTTGGCAGCACTGTCAAAATATTTTAATTTGTTGTGGTTTTTGCTTGGCGCCATTGCTCTTGTTGTGTTTCGTCGTATTTGAAATTCGTAAAAAATTGGTTTTAGTGATATTTGTGACATAATTTCGTGCGGATTGTGTACCAAACATTTGCGTAAAGTGACCGTCGTAACAGGAATCTCAAATAAATACGATAACAGAACATAAGTTTTGGTTCAAGTTAACTCGTACATGGTCATTTTGGCGGCAACGCGCGAGCTTACGAAATCGACCACAGATTCATCATTATCTATCATCCCATCATCAAAATTAAGAATACAAAGAAAAAAAATAACGAATGGCTCAAAAGGACTAGTATCCAGAGCCGTTAAAGACATTAAAAAAATTAATTTGTTGTTGCTGAATTCACTTCAAAGGGCCGGCAAAGGAACAGAGCCATACAGCCTAATCTGTGATAATTTTTTACTTTTTTTTTCATCCTTTCGGAAAGGCAATGGGCACTAGCCCTTACAGCCGTTGTCTTCAGCAATTTTTTTTCTGTGGTTGATCTTGGAGCATACCCGTTACCGCCGAAATCACAACTTGGTTTAGACTATTTATATAAAGACAAGTTACGCGTGTAATTCTACTAAAAACTTTTCCGCCACTTTTTGCGGGTTGCGAGGTAGCACGAGATACACAACTTTGAATTTTATTCCATTAGTTTAGATTCTAATTTGTTACTATCACAATACTCTCTTTTGTCAAAATCCATACATCTTCGCCCTACTTAGATCGAACTAAGACAAAAAAAATCGCCTCTGTATCTCGGCCTTAAAGCTCAGAAAGAAAAGATTTAAGCGCATACTAGGGCGGCTAATGGAAAAGTACAATCATGACGTTCCAAATCCGCACAAATGCTCAAACCGTGCCATAAATCCATAATGGGCGACTTTCGCTGCGTCCCGAATTACGCCGACAGCGCTGTGAGCGCGATAAATGTCGTTCCGATTTGACGTGAGCGCGTCCACAATCGAAAACGTGACGTCATTCATGACGTCACTACCGACGCCATCTTGCAATAACAGTGCTCACGGTTCGTGGCGTTAGCACTGTGAGCGAGTTGTCAAAAGTGACGTTTGATAGTTTTGTTCTAGTAAATTTTTGAGCGAATTTTCAAAAGTGACGCTTGACAGTTTTGCTGTCCTATATTTTTGGTTTGTTTAGGTCTCGATTTAGGTTTCTTTAGTAGTACTGGGTTTGATTATGTTCTAAAAAAGACGAATAAAAGTTTAATAACGATTAGTGATGAAGAGAATAATGTGAATATTTGAATGTTGTGGTGTGAACGGTGTGAGCGCGATATCTAGCGTTCCGAATTGGTAGAACGCTATCAGCGCTGTCGGCGCGCTAACGCAAATGAAACGGGTTTTAGCGCTGTAATCGATCACAGCACTGTTTTTATGAATCGGAACACACCGTGTACATGTGCACGTGTCTGGCGCCGGCATAAGGAAACGGAAATATCTGCTTGTCTGTCAATGTCAAAGTCCGACCTCAACAAACCATGAATTGGCGATTTTGAGTTGAAACACTTTTAATAAGTTTTCTTTTACTAAACTAAAACTTGTTCTATAACACATTGAATTCTTAATTTTACGAACTTCTTAAATTCACTTGCACAATGTCTATTGGATCAGTTTATGAAACCGCTTACAAAGGCGATTTTAACCAAGTCAAAGTGAGAATAGATGAAGACAAATCACTTGTTATTACTCCTGATTCGGTAAATAATACTTTAACTTACTACTCTACCTACTCTTTCGACTGCGTAGTGTTTAAACAATACCGTAGAATTATATTTTAGTGTTACCATGTCCATCCCATTGAATATCCTCCAAGTACTATAAAAACAATATATAATTTAAGTAAGAAGTACTTCTTAATTTTAGACCTCCGCTTTGGAGAATCACTCCGAAATTATACTTGGACTTAATAAAAAAAAACACCTGTTAGTTTTTTGCTTCACCTGCAAAACAGTACGCCGACGATATTAGAGCAATGTGGTGATGTCTACTACACTTAGTAAATCACAATTTCTTTCACCCGCCTGGCGCGGTCCGAAGGGTCACAGGGGACGTGACCCCTCCCAAAATCATCCCCCATGTATGCAATAAAATTGTGTAATGTGTAATAAAGTCTAATTTACTCGTAATATTGTATTATTAGTGACCCCCAAAATTTCACCCGCATGCGCTCCTCCTACCCGCATGTGGCGTATGACGTTTGTTAGTCATGCCATCTCTACTCTTTAAGAGTTAAGCTCACCTTTATACATCTCAATTTATTGTAATTTATAGGGTTCCGTAGTCAACAAGGAACCCTTATAGTTTCGCTACGTCCGTCCGTCTGTCCATGGCTTAGCTCAGATCGGGATCAGTTAGCGAAATATTAAGTTTTAAAGTGAAAATTTTTGTTAGAGTCAAGTGGGGACATGCACTTGGCTGGTTTTTTGATATTTTATGTTGTTTTTGTGTACAATAAAGTATCTAAGAATCTCTAGTACATATTAACTCGATGCTCTATCTAATTTCAGAATAATCGTCTCCTCATTCACTGGGCTGCATTGGGTGGTAACGACAACTTGGTAGATTATCTTATAGACTCTGGATGCCCCGTAGACTATGCAGATGACACAAACTCTACGCCTTTAATATTGGCAGCATCCGCTGGTCGATTTGAGGTTGTAAGGTTACTGATCGGCAAGGGAGCCAACGTGAACCAGACAACAAACCGCAAGCAATCGCCACTGCATTATGCGTGTTCTAAAGGACATAAAGAAGTACGTTTTTATTAATTTATAAGCAAAAGATCTTATTACTACAAGAATTAAATTGATGTTCTAACAAAACATGCAGCAAATTGGGGTGTGAAGCACAAAATTGATTTTTGCACCCTGGAACCCAATATGGTTAAGACAGCCCGGTCTTTAGTCATTCGAGAGTGGTGTAAGCTCCAACGGAAAAGAACTACTGAGTCAATCGCTGAGCGAATCGATTCCTGGCCTGTACCACCTAGTTGGACAGAATTTGTGTATGGTTGTATTTATTACGAGCGTTTACCTGCGACTTCGTCCACGCAAATTATATACCAGATCTAAAGTCAGATCATAAGCTATCAAACAAAAAACCTTTTTTCATCAAAATCGGTTTTGGTAGTTTTTGCGTGATGCTGTTACAAACATACAAACAAACAAACAGACAGACAAAAATTCTAAAAAGCTTGATTTGGAGTCAGGGATACCTAAAAACCATATCGTAATCTTTTTTTTGTAAACATCTTCAATGTACAGACACACTTCTATTACAGTTTAATAATAGTTTAGATTATCACTAGCTTAGCGGTGAAGGAAAACATCATACCCGAGAATAAAATGAATAATAGTTATTCTAGCAATACAACTTTTTTCAGGTAGCCAAACTACTGATAAACAATGGAGCTAATGTAAATGAAGCTGACGTGTTGGGAGCCACACCTCTACATAGAGCGGCTGCTCAGGGCAGGAATGAAATCGTAGAGCTATTGTTGGACAGTCCTCAGATCAAAGTTGATCTTGTTGACTCTACCGGTTCAACTCCATTGTAAGTATATCCCAGTAAGTTAACCTATAGGTTACCAATGCAGGGCAAAGGTCAAGAATAAGGATTAATTTATTTTGTATACATGGTCAGTTTATAAAATTAACAAAGACGAAGCCAATAACAAGATAAAAAGTGTTAGTTATACACATGGAGCAAAAAGGACACATGTACTAATTATTTATGTGTGTTTGTTTGTATGTGTGGATTATACGGAGTGCATCATAGTACCGCATAGGCCCAATGCGGATTGGTGGAGGCAAATTAGTAATCAACTTGCTGTCAGAATTTTTGTTACACTGCCATATGACAGTACTATCCAGGACCAACTGCTTTATGTCCCTTCTGAAGAGAAGGTGGTTGAAATGAAATACCAATAAGGCGTATCCGCCCATTAAGGCGTACACAACTCTCCATACTAATCGATGTGAACGAGCTCATGGCTCCGGTCAGAATTTATGTTGTATTGTGAAGTTTATTGTACATTTTCTTCTGATCAACAATGTAAGAGTAAATGGGTACAACTGGAAAAAAAGGGGTGACTTTAGATTCCTTTTTCTTCAGTTGTATTAATTAAAATTATTACGAGAAAAATCAAATCACTTCTCACATCCTGTAGATTGTTCAGTTTGGTTTTCTGCTTAAAAAGTTCCATAATTAATATAAAATGGTTACAAAGTTACCCAATTTTAAGATCAAATCAGGCGGTAGAGCCTTTACGATCATCCATCAGAGGGACTGGATCTGATGTTGCTTACTATCGATGATCACTTCCAATACTGAAGCTCCACTAGGTCAATAGCCTAAACTTCAACCTTAAGTTGTGAATGATGAAGGACATAATGGTGCGTTTGTGGAATGACACATTTTATTTATTTCAGGCATTTGGCATGTGAAGAGGACAGGGAAGCAGTGGCACGCATGTTGTTGAAGGCTGGCGCTGATAAGCATTTACAAAACAAAGAGAAGAAAACACCACTTGATTTTTGCTCTGCTAAGCTAAGGAAAAAAATTGATTCTTTAATGGAATAAAATATTTGACTTAAGTAATCGATGAGTTTGTGTTAAATACTCTAAAATTTAGCAGGCAGAGTCACGCGCCTGAATAGTTTCCTTTCCTTTCCTTCCAAAACCAAAAATGCCATTACTGAATTCATTGCTGGTATTAAATTTATCGAGATCTAGTATCTCCGCGTTTATCTAGTTTACCCGCGACTTCGTCCGCACAAATTAAAGTATACCTTCCAGATTTGAAGTAAAATCATAAGCTGTCAAACAGAAAAAGTTTCATCAAAATCGGTAGTTTTTGCGTGATGCTCGAACAAACAAGACAGACAAAAATTCTAAAAAAGGTTGATTTGGAGCCAGGGATACTTAAAAACCATATTGTAATCTTTTTGTAAATATCTTTAATTTACAGACACACTTCTGTTACAGTTTTATATCAATTGTTTAGATTACGGATTAGTTACTACAAAATTGATCGATGGCCGATGGGGCCGAAAACTTCTCGAGTGGCGACCGCGTACCGGAAAGCGTAGCGTGGGTAGGCCCTCTACTAGGTGGACTGACAACCTGGTGAAGGCGGCGGGAACCCGTTGGATGAGGGCAGCGTAGGACCGGTCGTTCTGGCGATCCTTGGGGGAGGCATATATCCAACAGTGGACGTCCATCGGCTAATTAAGATGATGATGATGACTACAAAATTAAAATCGAAGGCATTCTTGTCTTTTGGAAATGTTAAAATTGTCAAGTGTTGATAGGTGGTCAGCCTTTCACCCATAAAAATACTGATTGCATTTGAAATCTTATCCCTTAGTCGCTTCGTACGACACACCCACACGCAGACAAAAAAATCGGTGATTTGGAGTCAAGGACGCCTAAAACCCATATCCCAATCCTTGTTTTTGTAAATATCTTCAGACATATTTCTTTTACAGTTTATAATAGTTTAAATAACTTATAGGCGGGAACTGGGGTTTAACGAATTAACGACTTCACCTTAGACCATTTAAATGGTCTACGGACTTCACCTTTCAAAAATATAGTTGTGGCTTTCTCTGTGAACTCCATCAGAATGGAAATAGGTATTATTTTACATTGCACCCTCCGTCCGCGCCCGCACGTCGTAATTTGAATAGAGCTTCAGGCCAAATGACTAGAAAGATTGATTAGTCCCAATTACATGAAATGCCATAATATCACAGAGGTCATTATTATCACATGAAGTACCTAACATACGTAGGTAATTACTATAATATTATAGCTGCCGAGGTGACATTCATCAGTTATTCGATACCTTCTTTTCTATCTATCTAGTGTAAGAGGTAATAACTAAGATTTTGTAAGTAGCTTAAGTCTTATAACTCTATGTTGTAAATTATTTACGTAAATATTTATTCACCTACTTAGTAGGTACTCTACTAGTTACCTAGAATACCTACATACCTACCTATATATTGTGTAGGTAATTCTAATTACGTACCTATCGATTCTAGACTAATACCTACTATAGGTAAGGTATAGCTAAACCCGATTTAAAGTTTCATACTTCAAGTAGTAGCGCGAGTTAACTCGCCACTGCTTTACCTACATGTGGGCTTTAGGTACAGTATACGTATTTCTATGACGGCCAGATAGCTCAGTCGGCATTGGATTTGCCTGTTGTGCCGAGGGTCGCGGGTTCGAATCCTGCAAGAGGCCAATATGTATATGGTGAATACCCATATGTGTACACAAGTCATGGATGTTTTTATCCATAATATGTATTGTATTTTAGGAACCTATATCGTTCTCCAAAATGGGAGTGGGACTAGATAATCTGTGTAACGATGTCCAAGATATATTATTTATTTATTTTAGGCAAAGTACCAGAACCGTGACGCTTGCACTGTCGCGCTCTGGTAGTTATGTACCCAATTATTTTTATGTGCTTACCTAACGAATGGGTGAGGTAATGTTACACTGCACCTAATAATAGAGAAATGATTAATGGACACTTATACTATTATTCTTATTTTTGGTACTACTGGGTTAGTTATATAGTTTAAAGTACTGGGTAGAATCCCAAATAGCACATAACTATATGTAGAACTTATATTAGGTTCTTATTCTGTCACATACATAACGTTACTATAACTCTAGCAAAGCACGTATCCAGACATTCGAGTTCGAGGGGAAGAAATTGCTGTAGGTAGTTAATCACTGTGCTATACAATTATTTGCGGATTAATAGGTACTTATTCTCTTATTACCTATCTTGATGTTGAGGATAGAAATCACGTGCATTTCTGTGTGTTATCGTATCACCTATAAAATATAACGTTAGGTAGGTATGTATGTTACATCGACATTGACTAGAAACATTAATCTTGATAGGTCACCTAATCGCTGATCACGTGGACGATGTGGGGGCCTCGCACACTGAGACCACATGAATAGATATCTCAGCGAGATCGCCCCAGAAAGCAAGCTTCATACAAGGGGAGCGCGCCGCTAGACCCGTATAAATACAATTTGGATCCTTATAGCAATGGTTTAATATTTTTTTCGCGGGACTACCTATAGTTGCGCGCGCTAGTAAGAAGATTCACTTCTGGTTGATATCTATTCATGTGCTGAGACTGCGGTCGCACGCGTAGGTACCTATTACATTTACTTACAGCCACCTGTTATCTAGGACGTTTTGAACGATCGCCGATCTAACAAGATTCGCATACATTCACCGGTAAGTACCTACGCAGCGCAGCAGTGCGAGGGCAAGGTGAAATGAATACCTACCTATATAAAACTCACGTATCTATAAATTTTGACGATAACTGCTCGAAAATTCTATCTATAGCTGGTTCCCATAGCTCAGAAAGTTCAGCAAAATTCGCGCTACCTCGACTAGTCCTGACGTCATATCGTTTGACCGAGACCTTGAGCCATTTTATCTCTTTACCTTGATGTACTTTAAAGGATATTACCGTTGCCGCGCTCCATACAAACGAAGCTTGATTATATTTTGGATATTAATTAAAGTCAATGAAATTTTTTAGACACTATCTAGAAACCAATATGCTGTGTCTGTGCTTTACATTTGTCAGATTTCCGTTAAAATTATATAGTTTCATAATTTAGTTTTGATAAGTATTTATAATTGTCCATAATTTTATTCTGCAATAAAGTACAGTGTCATAGTTATCGCGGCTCAAAGTTTTCCACACAAATCTTAAATTAATCCTATGAAAATACATATTCTACAATCTGACAAATGTAAATCAGATATTAGTTTCTAGATCGTGTCTAAAAAATGTCATTGACTATAATTGATTAATATCGATTATAATTGATTAGTATCGTTTGTATGGAGCGGGCCAACGGTAATATCCTCTTAAGTAGGTAAGTTTCGCTTAGGGTGCATACACCCACGCATGTATTGTACCTACTGTCCATTATGTGGCGACGGGCTCACCCCCCGTCACACTGGACCTAGTTTCGGTGCTACTGGTGAAACGTGGATGTTTCGTAGAATATCTCAGAGATGTAGAATATCTCTGACTACCTCGGGGAATATAGTCGTGAGCATATGCTTATGCTTATGCATACCTACTACCACCACTACTTCGAACAAGAGATACCTACCGCAAAACTGCTTTGATAGGGTATTTATCCATTATGGGCTTTTTTCAGAATGGCTTCTGATTAAATTAGGAGGACTTTTGATTAAAATCCTACGAGGATGATCAAAAGAGATACGATTTTTGACAAGGCCATACAAGGAGTTACAAAAATACAATTGAACATTTAAAGGGATGAAGGTTTAGACCATCAAACAGAACAACTTTTTCTATGGCACCAACATCGAAATCGCAAAAAAAAATTTGCTGTTCTATACAAAACTACATACCTACTTGAGCCAAATGTATGGGTCAGCTGATATTTTTTTCGCGAATTCGATGTTGTTCCCATAGAGAAAGTTGTTCAGTTTCATGGTCTGATCATCCCCTTCAAAAAGTGTCAGCATATTAAGTTGGACCCTGTATTGAGACTTCTGGGGGATTAATCCCATATACAACGTGTTAATGAATTAACGCAAAACTAGAAAGTAGTTTGTTTAGAATCGAGAGCAGAATCGAATTATCATGTTTTCAACATAGGTAATTTTTTTCAAAATATTAAACAATTTGTTTGTAAAATTTGAAATTTACTCTCAACCCATCACTCGATCTCAACCCACCGCACGGACACACTCACCCTACTTACTACCAAAACAAGATTCTTAAAATGTATCCACCATGCTGGCGCTTTCATTCGTTGCTGAAATGATAACAAATTATTTTTGCCTGTAAACTTAAAATGCAAATAGCTTAAGATTTTAACTATGAAAATAATGAAATTATTGTTTCAATCTAATTATTTTGTTTGAAATCGGTTGGGGTGTATGAGTTTTTGCACTTATTCATTAACATGTTGTATCCACCCCCTAAATATGAGCTTGACTTTTGACACAGAGTTAAACAATCTGAGGTTTTTAAGAAAACAATTTAAGCTACTAAACATAGAGGTACTTTTATTACTTAAATAAATGGAATTAAACCGTGCCGGGAGCAAATAATTTAACACCTCTATCAAATAGTTTAAAAAGGTATTTAGATGGCTTCATATCCATAGTAAATACATGTTCATCTTCAAACTTTCTTCCGGGATATTTAATAGTCAAATGTCCCGATACATCTGCACTCCATCCGGATGACAGGTTATCAACGTCAACAACAATGTGTGCTTTGTGGGACAACAAATTGGACATAACTTGTGTAACATCATCACTTACAACATTACAGTGACATAAAACAAATGAATTATCATATTCTCTTACACAATTTATGATTTCTTGACAAAAATGATTGACGTCTCGGAGTGTGTACTGTAGATCGAACAAATGTGATATTCCATCTAGAATCACGTTAACACTTTCATGCTTTTCTTTCATTGTCCTTATAATTTCCTGTAGTTTCAAACATAATTTCTGCAGTGAACATTCTTGATTTGCCAGTAAATTGTTAACATTTTCTTCACCCATGTTGTAAAAGTGCATTAGTCCAGAGTCAATATATTTTTGTAGATTGTAATTCATTTTAAGACCAACATTTTGATAATGTGATAAAGAATTGTGCATTGAAATAATAAGAACAGCATTTTTATTCTTGATGCAGTGGCCTAGCACACAACTAATTAAGAATGAACTATCACATCCATTAATTTCTTTAGCCACAATCACTCTGCTTGATTCAAACTTCTTGTCCAATTGAAGACTTGATATGATATCTGAAGCCATACTGAAACAATGTGCACCTTTTGGAGATTTTGCCTGCAAATTCGTTCGCACCGTTTCCCGTCATAGTGGTGAGATAAAATATCATCTTAATAATGTGTTGGACCTGTGTCCCCACGCAAGCCTTCCAAAGGTCCGGGCTACGGCCCGTGAAATACCGTTAGAGATACAATAATAATAAGAAATTTATTCATCAGCAAGTAAATAAGTACAGATCCAAAAGTCTAAAGGTTTATGTCTGATCATAAGCTTGTTAACAAAAAAAGTTTCATAAAAATCGGTCCAGTAGTTTTTGAATGATACTAAAACAAACATACAGACAAAAATTCCAAAAATCTGATTTGGAATCAGGGAGACTTAAATAGGTACCATATTGTTACCATTAATTGTAAATATTTTTAATGTACACACTTTTGTTACAGTTTTATAATAGAGTAGATGTAGTACTGGTGAATATCTTCAACTTTCAGATAGATTATTCTGTATATCTTAAAGTTTATCTCTATAACAGTATATTGTTAGTATGTATACAATACACCTTACATAATAGGGAAATGATAAGCGTCATGCATTCAGCAGTCACTGTCGATGGACCGAGATCAGCGGTCGTTCGTGTTTACCTTAAAAATGTACTCTTTATGAATAATTACTTTAACTGAAATGTTACGTAATTTACCAAGTGCAAACAGTATTCAGCGCTACATGAGTACAGCAAAAATCTGAAACAGATTCTTATTGGAATTCAAACGGTGTGATTTTTTTAGTGATTCCAACATAAATGTAAGTAAGTACCTACCTGAATAACTTTCCAAAAAATCGGGTAAAATTGGTTTATCCTTTCAAAATAATGTAAAGATTATGATGTTTAGTTTCCAGTAGTTAAATTTTACAGTTTTTAAGCGAAATTGGCTAAGTTAAGGTACAATTTTTTATTTTAGGTTACGATAAAAGTTCATTTTTCTATAATGTCTTTAACGGCTCTGGATACTAGTCCTTTTGTGCCATTCGTTATTTTTTTCTATATTTTGATTATGGGATGATAGCTGACGATGAATCTGTGGTCGATTTAGTAAGCTCGCGCGTTGCCGCCAAAATGACCATGTACGAGTTAACTTAAACCAAAACTCATGTTCTGTTATTGTATTTATTTGACTTCCCAAATGTTTGGTCCACAATCCACACGAAATTATGTCACAAATATCACTAAAACCATTTTTTTACGAATTTCAAATACGACGAAACACAGCAAAAGCAATGGCGTCAAGCAAACACGATAAAAGTTAGTAAGTTAAAAAAGAGAAAGCAAATGCAAATATTTATTTTTAAAAAACTTGAGCCCTTGGTAAGGGCTAGTTCCCATAGCTATGAAAAGAAAAAAAACCAACGTCCTGTCACTGTCAACTTGTCTTGTCATTATCACTGCAAGTGCAAATGCAATTTTTTGGAAAAGTCGATCGAGATTATCTAGATTAGATTTATTCATATCGCCTCGCTCGACGAAAAATCGAAGCTGAATTTGCAAGAGAAGTGAGGAACGCAATATGAAAAACATGGAATTGAGAAAAATAAGCAACTAAATCGTTTTTATATTACTTTTAACGATCATATTTTATACCTTAACCTTACCCGTAACGTAATGTGAGTAATATTCATTCTCTTACGAATTCTGAGTACCGTGAATTATTGACTCGCATTTCATTTCTATTAAAGCTCGACGCTGGCTGTAATCAATACTTGATGACTAAACGAAACGGTTGGAGTGAGCATTAGGGGCAAAAAAAAAATTTCGATTTTATCATCATAATTTTACGAAGTGCCTCATCCTAAAGAGATTAGTAGCTTATTATCTTATGCAGAATCAAATCTTAAATCTATCCTAAATATAAGGTCCTTCTAATGCGCTGACTCTTTTAAAAGGGGATTATCAGACTATCAAACTAAACAACTATGGCACCAACATCGAAATCGCGAAAAAAAATCAGCTGCTCCATACAAAACTGCAAACCTACTCGAGCCAAATGTATGGGACAGCAGATTTTTTTTTCACAATTATATGTTGGTGCCATAGTTGTCCAATCTGATGGTCTGATCATCCTCTTAAAAACGATCAGCATATTAATTTGGACCCTGTATACATTTTAAGATAAGCACACCAATATTAAAACCCAGTCATCTAGTGGACTCCATAATAGGGTTGCCAACCATCCTGTTTTCTCAGGACTTGCCCTGCTTTTGGGGTGCCCTGGTTAGTTTTTATGTAGGGTCTTGGTAAGGTCCTGTATTTTAAATGTGTGCTGTTACTGTCTCCAATCTAAAGTTTGGTCGCCCTCCCATGTCCAGGTAATTTACATTTTTTTTAAAATGGGCTTCATAATAGGGTTCCCAACCATCCTATTTTCTCAGGACATGCCCTGCTTTTTGGGGTGTTCTAGACCTAGAATCTAGTTTATAAATAGATAATAATCTGGTTTCAGCATGACAAAGTCTCAGGAGAAACTAGCACTATGGTACTTCGGGGGGCTAGCGTCTGCCGGCGCGGCATGCGTCACCCACCCGTTGGACCTGCTCAAGGTTCAGATGCAGACACAGAAAGGCAAAAACATATCTATGTATCAACTTTCTAAGCTTGTCATCAAAAATCAGGGTGAGTTCATGTTGTTGCATACTGACATTAAAGTTAAAAGAATATAATGTTCAACCACAGACTGATTGATTTATGACTGACTAACTGTTGCCAGCGAGTACATCTGTGTGGACTAGCCCAGTCATGTCATGACCTGTGCCCTGGCTTAGGTGACCCAGAAATTATTTCTAAATGCAACATTGAGTTATGGTACATAGGTAATTCTATTACCTTATATTGATTCATATATTTTTTCTAGGCATAATTGGACTTTACAATGGCATATCTGCTTCTATAATGAGACAGCTAACTTACTCTACGGCAAGATTTGGTATTTATGAAGTTTCAAAACAGGCATTGACTCCAAAAGATGTAAGTGATAAATTAAATTTATTTTTATGTGACCCTCTCACTAATTCAAAAATTATAATATTTTTATTTTGTGAACAGGTAGAAGATTTTATATAAATAAGAACTAAATCGACTTGTTTCACAATTTATGGAGAAACTCAATTTATTTATAATTATAATATAATAATAAGTTAAAGAAAAATAGTATACTCATGGAAGATCTTTTCTGTTCCTCCTTATCTCAGTCTCTTCTATTCATGCATGACCTCTTTTTTGTGCATAATTATAAAGAATTTATCTCCTGCAACATACAGTGAGTTTTTTTTCTTTATTCATATGTATTGTATTTGTTTTTTGTTTGGTGTGCAATAAATTATAATTGAATTGAATAATATAATTATAATTTTATAAAGTGCAATTTTATCTTTCCAGGGTTCAATAACATTTGTCATGTCCATGTTCCTAGCAGGATTGGGAGGTTTTTCTGGGGGACTTGTAGGAAGCCCTGCAGATTTAGTTAATGTACGCATGCAGAATGATGTTAAACTTCCGCCTGAACAAAGGAGGAAGTAAGTTTTTTAAATGTGGACTTTTTTTCACTGTTTGAATAGCAAATATCTGGGGGCACGGCCAAGACGAGCCAAACAAGCGGCGCACCTTTTCTCGAAGCGTCTTTTCTTATTCACACTACAGAAGACCTTCCATGAGTTGACACTGTAGTTACGGTGCCAATTTTGTATGGCAGAATTAGTTCTCAACGTAACCACTAGCAGCGCTGTACAAAATTCAATACAAAAATGGGAGTAAAACTACTGAAGCTTACTAAAGTGCATGGTAAGCCTGCAGGCTACTTCTATCAAACAGTAAAATTAATTTATTAGTTTAGGATGATTATTAATATTAGTGTGTATTATCTTCATCATCAGCCCATGTAAGTCCAAAGTTGGACCTAGGCCTCTCCCCCAAGGATCGTCACATCTTATCTGTATTATCTTATATCTTTTCTATGATAATAATCATATTTTCAGCTACAAGAATGCCATACATGGATTGTATAGCGTGGCACGAAACGAAGGCGTCAAGCGACTGTGGGCCGGCGCTTCGATGACCTGCTTCCGAGCATCGCTGATGACCGTCGGCCAGATCTCCTTCTACGATCTCATGAAAAGAATGTTGCTTTCCACTCGATACTTCGAGGATAATGTCGTTACACACGTCTCGGCTAGTGCAGTAGCTGTGAGTGATTAGTTACTAATAATAGAGGCACTGAGAGCAAACCAGCTCTACCATATACCATAGTAAAAAAGATATAATAGACATATTGGCTTTCGGAGGGTTACACCAGTTTTGCTCTCAGTGGCTATTGTGAAAACTTATTTAGTTTTATTTTTAACTTAATACACATCAGCATGCAGCATCATACATAACAGAAATTTGTCATGTTAACATTTGATTTTTATAAGGTGTCTTTTACTAGCTTTGTACAGCAGAATACATATACAAGGGCATGCTAGGCTGCTGCTTCTGCCAGATTTTATTAAAATTAGTTTGGTACTCGGGTAGAATGTGAAGACGTAAAAAACTGATGAATAGATATTACTGAAATATAAATTTTGAATTAATAACATAACAATAACATAAATGTTATTTATTTGCATACAAATACACACTCATTCACACTTCACTGCTCACTTTGATGTATTGCATATAAGTTAACCACTCAGTATATGGCTTTTAAGTAAGGTGCACTATAAAAGCCTTCAGTTTAGAATTATGTCATAGTTTTCCTATGAGTTTTATTTATTAATACAAAAGGTGTCTACTTTCAACGAATTAACTACCTAGTAGAGCTCTAAATGGAAAATACACAGCAAATGTTTCATTAAAACATTTTGTTTTTCAGGGCTGCATCGCAACCACATTGACTCAACCAGTCGACGTATTGAAAACGAGAGCAATGAATGCCCCTCCAGGTGAGTTCAACGGCGTCGTGCACCTTATCATGAGCACCGCAAAGGAAGGCCCGAAAGTATTCTTCAAAGGATTCATTCCCGCTTTCGTGAGAATCGCTCCCCACACTATTCTTACTTTCGTGTTCCTAGAACAACTGAGAATGAATTTCGGATATCTGAAAGAAAAATAACTGACTAGTTATTTAATAGTAAAGTTATACTTTTATTTAGGCGATGCCTAGGTTGTTTTTAGATAATGCAAATAGCTAAATATTTATTGAAATGCATTCACTAGATTATCATGGTTTTAGTTGCATTTAGTCAAACATTTAATGTTCGCAAGTTAGTGAAATGTTCACACATTTATTAGACACTTAGTTACTGTTGCTTGTTGTAAGTAATGCTTTTCCATTTAGGCTGTTACTGTGGTGGGTACATTCAGACAATTGAGTATATCAGTTGTTACTTTGTTAGTGTTTAGTATTAGTTGGTTGTATTACAAATTCAAACGAATCTATCATATTGAATAACTCAAAATAGCGATGATGGAAACTTATAAAATCTAAACTACAAGAGTATACAGGATAAATTTTATATCAGTGCGGATAACTTCACCATGTATTCGACTCATCAAACTGAACAACATGAACAAACTGAACGTAACGAAAAGCAGCTGTTTCATACAATACTGCAGTATCTGTTCGACTCAAATGGGACAGCAGATTTTTTTTTCGTGCTTTCGAAGTTAGTCCCACAGTGAAAGTTGTTCAGTTTGATTAGTAGAATACATGGTGAAGTTATCCGCACTGATATAAAATGTATCCTGTATAAACGACCGTTTTTGGCCACCTTCCATACTAATCTTTACACCCCTTTAAATTAAAATGGTTGTGAGGTTCACTTAACAGTTTTTCGATATTACCCGTTTATTAAATATTGAAATGACGACGAGTTTAATATTTGTTAATACGGAAACGAAATTACTGAATTCTTTGTTATTTTGATGAGCGAACTAAGGAATCCTATATTCTATGTTGTCCTATAACACGTCATTGAGTAGTTTTTTACTGTCGCTCGAAGAAAAATAACACCTAAAAAAGTTTGGAACTTGACAAGAAAAAATATATTTTAGTGTTCTTCCTGCATCTCATGAGGTAGCTTAGGTCACATGTGACTTGTTGCGCGTTACTTGTGTCATCACTTACTTTGTATGCGGATATGCGGTGAATTCTAGTCATGCACAATAGCGCTACTGCGAATTTCGCGAGGAAATAATGCGCACGAGACTTTGCTCCATACATTGTGGTAAAAATCGAATGTGTGTGCAAACGCCGGCTTAAGGGTTATTAACGACGTAGTAAAAACGTTGAACAAATTTCTGAATAGAAACTTAATTGGCAGTCGCATCACATTCCATTGTGAAAGCCAAAAATATTGAGTCGTACGCTAGAGTATAAGGGTTGAGACACATTTACCGACGGCGACCGACGGCGGGCCCATACAAAACTGTCATTTAGTATGGGAAGCCGTCCGCCATCGACGCGGCGACGACGGCGGAGAGCTTCCCATACTAAATGACAGTTTTGTATGGGCTCGCCGTCGGTAAATGTGTCTCAACCCTAAGTCAATGGTGGTACGCTTGGTATGTTATCGATCCGACCAATGGGTAATAAAGAGGTCTTCCTGTTCTTATCGGAAATATTTATTTCTAAAATATTTAATGCGCCGCGATATATAATGTAATAGATGTTTCTGTAGATGCCTCAACCATAAATTTTTACTTCCATACATACTAATAAACTCACGATCGAGTAACGAGTTCCTTTCATGGTGGTGATACTTTGATATTACCTACTACTTATTATAGTACTCTGTGCAAGTACTATCTAAATCTAAAGCATGTAGGCTATCTTTTACGATAGAATGATGTGACATCTTTCTAAATGATTATATTTTTATAGATAACAAATTGAAATAAAAAAAGCTAAAATCTCATGATCGCTGTGAACAATTCGGTATGTAAAATTTTTAATTCGAGGGCTGAAACGAAAAACCATTTCGAGATAATGGTCTCAATAATAATATTTTCTATGTTAGAAATTTTAAAATAAAAGGATATTTTAATAAAATAACGTCGTTTTTCGGTCCGTCCAGTGACGTCACTGGAAAACCTGTGAACTCCTTGGTAAACTTAAAATCAACTTCAAATAACTGGCCATTAAGAAAAAAATACATTCACAATGTCCGAATTTGACATTTGATGTAGCCGTTTCTGTTTCCAGCAAAGAGATAATACCTTAAGGCAGTTTCCAGCATAGAAAGAGAAGGCAGAAAATAGTTTTTTTTTAGTAAAGCCGTAAATTTTATCCATGGAGTTCGAGTTATTTTCTCTCCACCATTTTTGCATTTAGAGATTACAAATTAGAGTAATTCAACAATTAAATTAATATTGATAAACACGATGAATTGCAATAAAAATTAAATTGGTTTCTTAAAATTGTCTTCTATCCGTAAATAATATAAATGGAGACCAAAAAAACTTGATATACCGAATTGTTATACAGGTTATATACATAATTATGTGTATGTGTACCTCGTAATAAAACGAATCTTGACATTCCTAGACTAGACACATATAAACCGCTGGTCGGTTACCTAGGTACTTTAACAAAACGTATAGCTAGAGAAAAATCTAGTCCACGAAAATTTCAATGAAGAAAATGTTGTCTTGTCTAAATATAGGTATGTAAGTAAATAAAATTTATTTATTTTTCGAATTGTATATTTTTTACGATGTTACAGAAATTCCTTAGCTGCTAAGCAGATTTGCAATTAAATTGTATCCTAAGATTATATTGTACTCCTGCGGCCGTAGTATGGCAGCGTGATATAGCGCTATAGCCGCTTCGCTCTTTTTCTATTTGCGCGCGAACGAACGAGATAAAAGGCGTGATATTAGCCGTATCACGCTCAGCATGCTACGGTTTCTGCGGCCGTAGTATGGCAGCGTGATATAGCGCTATCGTGCCTTAGCTCTCTTTCAGACAAAAGGCGTGATACAGCCGTGTCACGCGCATCATGCTACGGCTCCTGCCTGATAGTTGTATTTTATTGTATCTCCAAAGATGTCACAAAAATACGAACTTGTCAACAAAAGAAATTAATTATTAACTTGTTGAAAATGTATCCGAGCATCCTATAATAGGTCTGCTCACAAAAATAACCATTGTTCCAACTGAATTAGAAAGATTTTTAATTTTTACAGAGATGTATGAGTAGAGATGGAAAAAGATTGCAACCTATTTTAGTGACTTTACGACTATATTATTATGGTACTGCTTTTCACATAGGAAATGGTTCTGACTTTCTATGACTCTTATGTCAACCACATAAGTGTGAATATTGTTTCACGCACCTTCCTATGTGAAATGGATTATAGTTGTAGCATGCACGAAAACATTATGTAGGAAAAATAAATATTAAATTGTTCTAAATATTAGGTATATGTAAAATAAAATAAACCAGGGAAATGTTTGTTAACTTAGTTAACATGACAATGTGTTAAAAGTACAAAATATGCAATGCCGACAATTATTTTAATTTATTGTGCCAAAATATAATTTATTAACAATTAAAAAACTTTTTGTGATGTTTCATAATCTTTTAACTATATATTTATGTATTTATCACTATAAAATAGTGAGAACAATTTATTTTTGATGTGTTTTGTATTTAGAATTTTTTGTTGTTACATGTATACTTATATTCGTAATATTTAGTTCTACATTCCTTTGGAATAATTTGTTTAAATAATATTTTAGAATATTGACGAAGTACAACTACTAAGCAGCACTATGTAAAGGCGTTCATTTTACCATTTACAAGAACAAAAAGAATTATATGTTTATATTTTAGATAAAGTATATGTCTAGATTGATCCTCACGCTTCTAAATAAATGGGATAAATTTCTTAAGTTGGCTGACACTACGCGCGGGAAAGAATTTATCAGCCAACAGTTGGCAGATATTTTTTTCGACGAGTTCGCAGCTTCGACTGTCCATCTAGACATACAGGGCCCTTAATATGCTGACACTTTTTTAAGGCGGTGATCAGACCATCAAACTGAACAACTTTCTCTATGGCACCAACATCGAAATCGCGAGAAAAAATCTGCTGTTCCATACTAAACTGCAAACCTACTCGAGCTGTTTTTTTTCGTGATTTTCATGTTGCTCCCATAGAGAAAGTTGTCCAGTTTGACGGTCGGATCATTCCCTTAAAAAAGTGTCAGCATATAAAGAAGGACCCTATATACTTTATCTAAGTTTTATATGGTGATAATTTATAATGGGGAAATAAGGTATTCTATTATAAATCGTAATTGTTTCCATTATGTGTTAACTTGTGGTTAATAAACTATTGTTGTTTAAGTATTGTTTTTTTATTTAAGTGGGTATTAATTTCCCTCAGGTTCATTTGGGAAAGTTGTTCAGTATCATGAGTCTAAATTCACACCCTGTATTTACAGAGGTATTATGTGGGTATTATTAACTTTTTCGACCACAACACAAAAAAAAGTTCAAAGGCGTATTAGACCTCGTTCAGGGAGACAATGGGCATCAGGCGCCGCGGTGCGCGGAGCGGGCTGTCGGAAACACAAACATACGGCGATGTACAAGGCGTTACAAAAGTAAAAATAAACATTTAAAACTTTTATGGGGGCTGTTTAGACCATCAAACTGAACAACTTTCACTATTGGACCAACATCGAAATCGCGAAAAAAAAATCAGTTGCCCCATACATTTAACTCGAGTAGATTTGAAGTATGGAACATCAGATTTTTTTTTGCGATTTCGATACTGGTCCCATAGTTAAGTTGTTCAGTTTGATGGTCTAATTTGTAACATCTTGTATAGAGCGTTCAAGGAGAAGTGTTGTCACATGCACATTTATGATAGTTTGTGGTCACACGCGTCAAATGAGGAACTTGCACAGTTCTATATTTTTAGTGTACCTATCATAAAGATTTAAGGCTTACATAAATAAACTAAAAACAAACATGGTAAAATTGTACAAATCATTTATTTATTGCAAATCAAAAGTTGACTTTTCAAATTCCGCGCCAAAACGCTCACTGCCATGACGTGCTATACCTAATATGTTCTTTTTTATCGAAACCACGAAAACCGACTTGACTCCTCAGATCAACTCGACTCAATGTAGGTCAGCCCATTAAGTATTAAAGGTGTTTTTTAAACCCGGTATAAGCTTTTTAGGACATAATCTCCAAATGGTTTTCGAATTATGATACCTCTTCTAAAATTAAATGTTATCCATTGTATGGTGGCTTAAGATTGTTTTTTTTTGTCTCCCCCACCCAGGAAGTTGGAATAGGTATTGCCCCCACCCTTATG
The DNA here is from genome assembly GCA_963924505.1 of Agonopterix alstromeriana. NCBI lineage: Eukaryota > Metazoa > Arthropoda > Insecta > Lepidoptera > Depressariidae > Agonopterix > Agonopterix alstromeriana. Next base: position 11,391,581 of record OZ004662.1, on the reverse strand, counting down.
ATAATCGATGAGTCGTTTCACTTTGAATCACTTATCATATCACTATTTAACCAAATACAAAGCTGTATGGCTCTGTACCATTGCCTGCCTTTTGGGTCGATTGATACAAACAACAACAACAAACGTCAGCCAGCCTGCCTGACATTGACATTGCCGACAGTCTTTTTTGTAAACAAAACACAGATTTTATTGATTTGGTTTTTCATGATTTTTTCATAGAAAATCTGCTTTTATCTTTTTTCCACTATGGGGACATTTCTAAATCTAAATGACGTAATTTTCAACTATTATTTTCTTATAGGAGGATTGTTTTTGAGTTATCTAATTTACCGAATACTTCATTCCATTTTTTGTGATAACAATTTTCTGCAAACGAAGTTTAGGGCTCGCGGACACTCATGGAGAAGTATACAATGTAATAAATCCATTCCATACAACATACATGTAAGTATATTTACCTCTATCATTTACAATTTATATGTTAAGTACTTTCATTACAACAGCTTTATCATTCGTCATGTTAGGTGGTAGACGAGGGATGAGTGACCTAATTTACCTTAGGAATTAATTGTAATTTCCTAATCATGGCCTAAAACTGAATTTGGAATCAAAATTAATACAGGGTGTTTGGTAGACAATTGCATTACTTTAATGGGTGATTGTACAGTCACCGTCAGATATAATTATACTAGCAATCAAGGTGGTAAAATATTTCTAAGCAGTTCTCATTTTCAATAATTTCTTTACACATAACTAATCAAAAATATCTGAACGCCTAGAACATCAAGTATATCTACGCAGTCAGGGTGATCATAAACATCTGAACAGTTTAGGAAAAAAGACCTTATTCCATTGTTATACATTTCAGTTTTAAATAATATTGTAAAGAAATTATTGACAATTAGCTGTTCAGATATTTATGACAATACATATAATTGATAACATTTACTGTAAAGAATTTATTGAAAATGAACACTGCTCAGAAATATTTGACGGCCCGATAGCACAGTATGTAGTGAATCTGCCTGCTGTGCTGAGGGTCGCGGGTTCGAATCACGGAAGGGACAAATATTTGTATGATGAATATGAATATTTGTACCCGAGTCATGGATTGTATCTATATGTGGTACTTTAAATGTGACTAGATAATTTGTGTGACAAAGTCCAAGATATTTATTATTATTATTATTAATATTTGACCACCTTGTATGCTTCGATATATCTGATGGTGACTGTAGCTACTTATGATAGGTAAGGGAAATTAAAAAAAAACATTTCATACAAACATTCAATCAGCTGATAGCGTTTAGTTTGGAAAGTCCGAAATTTTTTTTTGCTAATTTTTTATCAGTTTCTTAGGGAAAGTTGTTCATTATTACCCCTTAAAGTAATGCAATTTTTTGCCCTGAAACCCGGTATATTATTTCGGGACATTACAGTTAAATGAAAATCTACTAAAATATTAGCACAGTATAAGAAAGAGTATCTAGTACCTCGAGTATCATACAGTACGGACACTTCATCCCCTCCACCAATTTTAAACCTTGCCGCCTCTGGTAGGATTGTGGTGTAAAATGCAAGCAAATGTGTATTCCTGTCTCACTCGCACTCACCCAGTATTGCACATGCTTATCTCTTCTTTAAAATATTTCTCATTTGTTTGAAATGACAGCTAGTCCAAGGTGTGGTATTAGGTTTAGGTTTAAAGAAATTTATTCTCATAAAGGCATCATTGCCAAATTTTAAATCAGTTTGTTGTCACAACAGAAAAACAATGGTTAAGTACTTACAATCCAAAAATTATAATGCAATATTAGGTATGTTATTTAGAATAACCTGTTTAACGAATTTTATTAGTTAAGTGACTGATTACAATAGATCAGTTATTAGATTCAATTATGATCAGTGATAGATAATGTACAGAAAATGTTCCTTTTTACCCGACTGCGCCAGAAGGAGGGTTATGTTTTTCGAGCTATAGATACCTACCTAATAACATTCAAATTATATTATCTCAAATAAAGCTGTTATAGCTGATTAGTGATTATAGAGCTTGTTTTTCTCTTTTCAGTTAATAGGTTTTTTATGCAGTCGGGTTTTTTGTTTTACTTAATAATTGAATATGTTAAACGAGTTTAATTTAGTAAGTGTACAGATTGTACACACACAGAGATGTAATTATCATTGATGTTTTTGATGTGATGTTGCAGTGCACAGTTTGCGGGAAGCTAATGATGCCGGTAGCAGGTCTCTTCTGTGAGTGTTGTGCTGTGAGTGCCTGCAGGCAATGCCACAGGGTTGTCAACAAAAAGTTCAAATGCAAGCCCATAACCTGGCCCGTTGATAAACCATTCAGCCACCACTGGGTTAACGGTATGAGTATTCAGAATAAACAATTATAGAACTTAATAGAATGATACACTAGACAAGGATAGATAGAACAACTCCTCCATGGTCTAATGGTTAAGAGCATTAGGAGAATCTTGAATTGGAGGTTGTGTGTTCGATTCCCATGAGTGATATATCACTTGTGCATTTTTCCCCAGTTGGTTAGGACATTGCAGGCTGAATCACCTGATTACCTGAAAAGAAAGATGGTTCACGTGCCTTGGATGGCACATTAAACCGTTTCTCTAAGAGTTTACTGACGATTCCATCCATCTATCCAGCCCTTGATCAGTCCGTTTTCGGACATAGGCCTCGTCCATATTCCTCCATGACATTCTGTCCCTCGCCCTCTGCATCCAGTTGGGACCCACCTGTCTCCTAATGTCTTTCTGGTGGGCGGCCTCTACCCCGCGTGGTTCCTTTAGGTATCCACTCCAGTGTTCTGGTCCATCCAACACTCAGTATCCATATGTGCAACGTTGCTTGCCCATCCACTTCCAGCGTTCTATAGTGGCTACCACATCCACAACCTGTGTATTTCGCCGAATCCACTTAATCCACACATTGCGCTTACGATCGAGCAGCGTGACTACTGAAGGTTAGATGTTAATATTGTTCCAAAACAAGATCAAAGAATAAATTCATATTATCTGCTCTGTTGATATAATGCACTTATTATTTTATAGTGGGGAGTTCTCAGTCCGAGACTGATGGTCATAATGAAGATGGAATGAAAAGCTACTTTTGCTCTTGGTGCCAGAGGGTCAAGCTATGCCGTGATAGTGTTTTTAATAATTCTGAAGTAAGTATTCACATTTAAAAGGGCTCACTGCCAGTTGCACATACATTCATTAAAGTCAATCCTCCATTAAATCTCTAGCAAGAAATTTTATAAACATACATGCAACTGACCGTCAATCACAAGAATACATGATATAATTTGTGTAAAAGCATAATAAGAGTTTTGAACTGAATACTTTTTTTCAGGAATGTGACTTCCAAAAATATCGGGACATAGTAATTCCTCCAGCTTGTGTACAAATAGAGAAAGGAGAAGTCACAAATATTAAACCTTTGCCAGATGGTGATTGGGAGCCGCTTATTGTGTTTGGTAAGGTTCACCACTCCTTAGTTTATCATATGTACCTGTCTGTTTTACTGTTTTTGTGTTATGTGAAAATATTAATAGTGATATTAAAATTGAAATCATTTGATGTACTTAAAAAAATTCACTTGAATGTCTACCATGCATGAGTGTGCCCACATAGGATTTTACACAAATGCGCACATAAAAGGTCAAAGGGGTCGGAAAAAAAATATTCATCCTCCCTAACACAGGGTGTCATTTTGGATGCCGGCGCTGGCAGAGTCTTGCAGACCCTTTGTCATCGGCTGCCATTTTTGGTGCCGGTGCTGGCAGGCGTTATTTAAAATCTTGGCTGCTGGTTCCCAATGGCGTTATCTTTAGTTGCCGGCAGCAGAGGCACTTCCAATTTTTCTACCTCAGTAGCCAGTGGCAGCGTCGGCACTAGTATGGGTAACCAGCAGTTCCGGCAAACACCGGCGACACGACCAGCACTAATATTAAAATTATTACAAGAAAAAGAGCTAAATAAATGGAAATTTTCACCTAAATGTTAACTTAGAGTAACCAGATTTACACACAATCACATTGAATATTTAGGTTTGTAATTTGTGTCTTTTCTCTTTTCAAGCGAACCGCAAGTCGGGAAGCAATAGGAATGACGAAGTGCTCTCCATTTTTAGAGGCCTGCTGAATCCTGTACAGGTTGTCTATTGTTATGGAAAACATTACATTCATTTTTTTTTAAAAGTTTTTTAGACATTAAGGGCCTGTTTCACCATTTATGGATAAGTTCTTGTTAGCTTATCCGACAGCTCATTTGACATATACTTCATACAAAATATGTCAAATGATCTGTCGGATATGCTAACAAGAACTTATCCATAAATGGTGAAACAGGAGAGAGTTTTAAATCCTAAGAGTTTTAAATATTTATATATTTAATATTTGCTCAGCTTAGGTCTTATTTCTATCTTAATAGAATACACAGTTGTTTGACAGATTTCACTGCTGGATGTACCGTAGGGCTATGACTAGGGGTGAGACTCTTATTTCGGATATAGATAAATATATCTCTTTGGGTCTTATGGGTCTTTCTTTACGTCTTTCTTAAATTACACAACTAAAAATCTACTCGAACTATGTAAATGGGAGCGCAGATTATTTTTTTGCGATTTAGACGTTAGTCCAATAGAAAAAGTTGTTCAGTTTGATGGTCTGAACATCGCCTTAAAAACCATCGGCATATTAAGAAAGACCTTGTATAGTGTATTTACCATATATGGGTGTATCGTAGTAGTATATCACACCCGCCTTAAACCGGATGGTTCCGGCTTAGAATGGACAATCCGGCTTCTTCCCGTGGGTAACGAACGAGAGGAGTAAGGGATAATGTTTCTTATGCAGATTATTTCTGGGTGAAAGGCTAGCTACCTATTGCCACTGGACACGTCATTTCAGCCTGGAACCTACGAATAAAAATATAAATAAAAACCGTTCACAGGCACATACATTTTAATGATTCCAAACGTAAAATACTTTAAACGTAGGCTGTTTATTATGAAAACCATATAACAACGGCACAAATATCATCCATGGTCGAACCGGGATTCGAATCCAGGACCCTGCTTTGGCAGTCCAGCCTTGTAACCATTACACCAATCGGGTCGTCGACCATTGTGCTATTATGTGTTACGTACTAGAGATGACACAACGCTGTCCCATTCAATGTAGCGATATCACCACACCTCGCGATCGCTATCTCTTACCCGCCGGCTCTTTTCCTACCCGCATGTGGCGCATGACGTTTGTTTCTCGAGTCACTTCTAGTACGTAATAGTTCAATGCCTACAATACCGCTAAAGGTGAGCTTTGCTACAACTTCACGCATGGTTGGTAGTTGTAACAAAGTTTATGTGTTTCTGCCCATCCCGAAAAATATTATTGTCTTGGGTTTATGCATGTTTGTTCATCCATGGGTATCTAATTCAGAATTGCATACTGAGTCTCTCTCTTATAATTAGTAAGTAAAGGTTTAGGGCCGGCGCACACCTGGCGGACCGCAACGCAGAGCTTTTCCACTGCCAAACCATTATCGACTTTGCTTGCGTTGAAATAACATCAAAAATCTATTAACACAACATTCGTTTCAGGCTCTCGGGGACTCGGAAGCAAAGTCGTTAATGGTTTACAGTGAAAAATGCTCGCAAGGTGTGAGTCGGAAGTTAGTGTTAATAAATAATGTGTGACATTGTCAACAGGTGATAGACATGAGTACTATCCCGCCTGAGAGCGTGGTGCGGTGGCTGCCGGCGCGATGTCGCATACTGGCCGCCGGGGGGGACGGCACCGTCGCCTGGCTTCTTAACGCGCTGCTGTCCGCCCCTCACGTCAATGTGAATATTACTACTACTACTACTGATCTACTACCGTTCAATATACTGGGTGTAAACTTAAATGCATTACAATACTTTAGGGGGTACTTCAGACCAATTTTACTATGGGATACTATGGGATCAATATTGAAATCGCGAAAAACAGTCAGCTCTTTCATAAAAAACGTCAACGGCTTTTGAATCCGAATGTATGAAACAGCAGATTTTGTTCTCGCTATTTAAATGTTGGTCCTATTGTAAAAGTGATTCAGTTTGATGGTCTGGAACACCCCCTGAGATATGTAACGTATAAAATTTTACACCCCGTATTAACTTACAGTGAGGTGGTTAGAGTACAAACGACTAAGGGCCTGTTTCACCACTTCTGAACGTTTTCTTGATAGTATATCTGACAGATCGTTTGACATATCTTTCAAACGAAATGTAAATAACTTGTCCGGGAGACACGTTGCAAGTTTTTCGTGGTGTGGTTAAAGTCATTGGCGTGGTGTTCGCGCGGTTCGCATTTGAACTTACTACGAGGAAAAAACAATCTTTGAGATTGGGATAGATACTCCCACAAACCTACCCTATTCACAAGCAAAAATCCATTATTATCAATGTGAATACATACTACTCTAGTTACTATACCTTACCAGGAATAGAGAACAGACATGATCTGTCCATTTTTGGGAACTGTTTGACAGTTTGTCGACACAGCATACACCGGGCCCAAGATCGAGCGGCCTGGAGAGCTGTGGTGGCACAAGTGGCCCACGATGGTCACGTCCCTCAGCCATGAGGTTACGACTTAGAAAAAGATAAGCTGTCAAACAGTTCCCACAAACAGTTCTATTACCTCGCGTCAATTATCTCTTTCTATTATACAGTGGTGCCGCTAGGTACATCTCGCTCTCTTAGCCGTCTGTTTCTCTATTCTTGGAGCAATAAATAATATAGTATCTGTGAACAGGCAGCAGTCGGTATCCTGCCGATGGGGACGGGCAACGATCTGTCGCGGGTGCTGGGGTGGGGGCCCACCTGCAACTCTCACCTTGACGCCCACTCCATCATCAACGCTCTCAAGCACGCTCGTGAACAACCACTCGATAGGTATGTATCTGTCAAACTTATGTCATAGTGTAATTAAGGGGATATTACTGTTGGCGCGCTCCATGCAAACGAAGTTGGATTATATTTTGGATATTGATCAAATAAAGTAAATGCATTCTTTTGAATACTATCTAGAAACCAATATCTGTGCTTTACATTTTACAGTTTTCAATTAAAATATATAGTTTCAAATTTATCGTGGCTCAAAGTTTTCCATACAAATCTTAAATTAATTCTAGCATTAAGCTATATATTTTAACGGAAATCTGACAAGTGTAAAGCACAGGTATTGGTTTCTAGATAGTGTCTAAAAATTTTCATTGGCTTCAATAATCTAAAATTTTTATGGATGATGACAAAACCTGAAAAAGGGGCAAGTGGCGAAAAGACCAAATTGCAACAAGATTACAATGTTACTACTGAAGTAAACGTGGGCCGTGTGTGTGATAATCCAGCTAAACGTTATATCGCTGTAATAGAAAATGGAGGCGTTGTATTCAAAACGGCTCCGTTTTTAAAACGGCTAGTCTTTATGTAATGCGGCTACTTTTATATTTTGGACAGCGACAGATATATCATACACTCAATATTTGCAGATGGAAGATAACAATAAAACCGAAGCGAGGTCGGCTGGGCCGGGCCAGGCCGGAGCGGGTCGTGTACGCGTACAACTACGCGAGCATCGGCGTCGACGCCCAGGTCGCCCTCGACTTCCACCACGCCAGGACACAGTTCCTGTTCCGATACGCTAATAGGACACTCAACTATGTAAGCTTGCTGTACGAACAATAATTTCAAATATCAATTTCTTTATTAAGAGGAAAGACGGGTTACGTTTTGTCCTTACAAACGTAATCCCCTGTTTCCTTCCTGACAATGACAGTAGAGCAAATAATTTTATACAATACGATTTGTTACCTCTGCCATGTCCCTATGTTTTGTTTTTTCCATAAATTAATTATTATAAGTACTAGGAGCCTTTGAAGATGACAAATTATTGCTTAATTTTACCGCCGTGTTCAAACATCACAAGCTTTGACTAATATAAATAATACAAGGAAAATATACAGACATAGCCAAAACTCTTTTCATATTATTTTTGATAGAATGATTAAAATCAGTTTAGTTTTGGAGGAGGAAACGGGGGAATACGAAATCGTGATGAGGACAGCGCAGGTCCGGTCGTTGTGGCGATCCTTGGGGGAGGCCTATGTCCAGCAGACGTCCGCTGATCGCCTGAGATGATGGTGACACTAACTTAAACATGTAAGGAAGTAACCGAATTGATTTGTCCACAGATGACATACGTGTTCCTAGGGGCGGGCCGGGCTTTCGACAGTGGCAGCTGCCAGGGCTTGGAGCGGAGGCTTCGTGTCACACTCGACGGCGAAGAGCCGCTGTCGCTGCCGGAACTGCAAGCGCTTGTAGCCCTCAATATACCGTCATGGGGCGCCGGAGTCGACCTCTGGAGTGAGTCTACCTATTATTATTTATTTATTTATTATTATTACATAGGTTACAGTGAATCCAATTTATAACAATGAATCCCGCAAAACCAATTGCTCGGTTTGTCTGTGGGAGCTACAATCACGCTCAAGCTATTTTAACTTCTTATTTTGTCTATTTAGGTACATCGAACGTTGCAATACAATAATTGTACCTGTCACTATACATTTTGGTAGTTTCATGACCTGTTTTTACGAGAGATTAAAGTAATTTGTCCTATACGTGAATGCGTCGACGAGGTACAGTACGACCAGGCAGGGTTCGAAAGGATAATCTTGATAATTATAAAATTAATTGTAAAAATAAAATGCTTACTCTAGCGATGTTACGCCAGGTGTATTTGGGTATTTGGTATAAACAAGCTCACAAACACGAAATATTTTTGCTCATTGTTTTCTGTTGTTTTTCTCAATTATTTGTTATTCATTGTGACACGATATGAAAATGCCGAAGTCAAATCATAAGCTTCCAAACAAACAAAGTTTTATCAAAACTGTTTCAGCAGTTTTATGTGATGCTCGAACAAAACAGACAAAAATCCAAAAATTTGTACATTGACCCCATCTTTATTACATTTCAATTGTTTTGCCATTAGATTCCGATCCCTGCTGATGTAATATAATAATTGTACTAACGTTTTCGTTTTTTCAGGTATGGGTGATGAAGAAGAGGTCGCTGAGCAAAATATAAACGATGGTAAACTGGAGGTACGTTGTTTCAAAACGATACCATGCAGCTTACATACCATATGGCTTAACAAAAGCCATTAATCCTGCTATTTCTAATATACAATAGTTTCAAGGTTTTTTGAGACGATGATTATGGAATAGTGTAATACGTTTTTTAAGAGGATTATCAGACCATCTAATTGAACAACTTTCTCTATGGAACCAACATCGAAATCGCGATAAAAAAAATCTGCTGTCCCATACGTTTAGCTCGAGTAGATTTGTAGTTTAGTATGGAACATCAGATTTATTTTTCGCTATTTCGATATCGGTCCCATAGTGAAAGTTGTTCAGTTTTATGGTCTAAACCACCCCCTTAAATGTATATTTTTATTTTTGTAACACCTTGTATAGGGCCCTTCTAAATATGCTGACACTTTTTTGAGGGGATGATCAGACCGTCATACTGAAAAACTTTTTAGATCACCACTTCTCGGACCCCCTGTATAATACATAGTTTAAAGTCCAAATACATAGGGGTTGAGTAGGATTGCAGTTTTGTATCAATTTTGACTATGGTCCAATAGAGAAAGTTGTTCAGTTTCATGGTATGGTCATCTTAAAAAACCGTCAACATTTTAAGAAGGACAGTGGATACAGTGGCGCCATCTAAACTATTATAAATCTGTAACAGAAGTGTGTCTGTACATTAAGATGTTCACATAAAAAATGATTTTTAGGTGTCCCTGACTCCAAATTAATCAACCTTTTTTAGAATTATTGTCTGTCTGTTTGTTCGAGCATCACGCAAAAACTACTGAACCGATTTCGATG